>JAWZYU010000031.1:35314805-36676519 GCA_038380435.1 Ryuthela nishihirai
AAGAGGGAACATATGCTATCTCCCCTCCCCCCCCCCCCTCTACAGATCTCGCCCTCATGCACGAAATCTTTTACCTTTGCATTATTATTCAATTATTTACAGTTAAGGTGTCCGTATTTATGTATCAATACACACAAATTTGCACTTTGCATTAAAATTTCGCTACAAAAATAAAAATTTTAAAAAATATTCCCATTGAAAATATTCGTCGAAGGAAACCATCTTTCCGATTCTCACCATTGCACTTACAAACCCACATTTTCATCATGCCCAGCACTCCAAGGGGAAAAAATATCTCATCAATCTCCTTCATTGAAGAAAAGTTGGGAAATCTTGATGAACAGGTTGGGTAAAATCTTTTTTTTTTTTCATTTCTTCTATGAAATTTCATTTGCATGATTTGAGTTCAAAGCAAAATTTACTATTTCCAGACAGTTAAACATTTTCAGGTTTATATTCAATTGGGTTGTTTTGGGTTGTTTTACCTCTGAGCGGCACTTTTTTTGTACACCATGGGCTAAATGGCCAGGTCACATGGACCCCTAAGGCTCAGAGAAGGTTGGGGGAGGGGACCCACTGGAACAGCTGTTAGGAAACAGATGGTAGCCTCCCGTCAAGGCCATCCAGCGTGTTCTTTAACGTGCACAGGGTATGGCTCTCCCGTACACGGAGCCACGGCTTAACGTCCCATCCGACGGACGGCGGCCTTTCCAAGCCCATCTGTGTCCCCTACTGACCGTGGGCAGGGCGGGAAAATTTTGCGGAGATAAATCTCAACGCTGACTCAGCTGGGACTCGAACCTGGGAACTACAGATTACGAGCCTGGCGCGCTACCAACTGAGCCACCCCCGCCCCCGGTTTATATTCAAAGGGATTTAATCTAGTTCGATTCGTCTAATTGTCCTTCATTAATTACCATTTTGAAATTAAACCTTCGAGTGACTCGTCTGTTGTATACATCAGCTCCATTTACCACGGCCATTTTCCTTATCCCAATTAAGGTCACCGAAAACATGTTTCGATTTCCACGGATCACTGCCGAGTTCTTCTAACCGAGCTATGGGAACATAAAGAATAACGACCGAAGGGAACAACCAAACTCGGTGGTAGACTTTAAAACCTGTTGTTGTTAAGCACGTAACTGTTCACTTGGATCTCTTCCAAGATGGATCGCTGGATTGGGGAGTTGTCCTCACCTCTTGAAAAGATCTGATGCTGAACAAAAAACTGCTATCCTGACTAAGACAGTTGAGAATAAAGTACTTACTTATCATCCACGCATTGCTGACGATGTTGAAGAGAAAAACTCCCTTAGGAGCTGATGGGAATAAACCATCATTTGATTTTAAAAGAAACACACTCCTCATTTGTCTAAGTTTCAGGTGTAAACAAATTGGAACGACAGATTCTGTGTGGGAGGGTGAGGAGGATAAGGTACTGCTCATGTTGACCTATTTCTGGAAGCGGCGATTTTCATGCAAACTTCATTTTCTTTTCCAGTTACTTCATTTCGAATAATGTGATGCAATCCAGAAAAAAGAATGGGAATTGCTGCAGACTTTTCCACGGGAAGAATTTGGAAAGGATATCTGTGCTTCTTTCATCTGGCAACAGTGTTCATAAACATTTTATTCTCCTTCTTGAAACCAATGACTCATTATCTTAAGGAAGCAGAGAGACTGCTACAAAAAGTTGTCTAAATTTATCAACCTGTCGTTGTTTTGAGTCATCATCAAACTATTTCTTTTCAGGCTTTAGTGAAAATTGAAAGGATTCTTGAACTACCTGCAAAAAAAAGTCACTCTTCAGACTACTCTTCTACTTTTTTAGTGTCATCAACGTGTTTTCTTTTTATTTAGATGTGTTTTAATAGATTTTTTCCCTTAATGATCCTTCTGTGCGTGTTTTCATTTTCCTACTCCTTCATATTGTGATCAATTTGGAACCCAAATTGAAAAAAAAAAGTAGAGACGTGGCGACTAGTTTCAATTCACTTTTACGATATCAAAATATTAGAGAATTTCCGTGTTATGTGAATGGGGATCTAACTTAGAAGCTCTATAATAAATAAATAAAAGAATAAATACCCCCTCAAGCAGCTGCTTGCCACAGAGGGCCATAACTTCTAAAATATGTATTTAATGGGGGAAATGTGACTGAAGATAAAGATCATAATCAGATGTATTTAAATCTCGATTTTTAACAATATTCATTCAATATTAGAATGGAGAGAGAATTTCACTGTGCCAAATTCTCATGACATAGTCGAACATTTTCGCTGCCATAACACCTTAAATACTTTATGAATGGCATTAAAAATTCGAGATTTAAATAGATTTGATAAAAATTCGTTGTCAAGTATCACGAAATTCGTTGTCAAGTATCAAGAAGATATCTGTAGACATGGGAGGATGTAGATGGGGTCTTAGAGGACGCGGGAAAGTGGCATCACAGAAGATATCTGTAGACATGGGAGGATGTAGATGGGGTTTTAGAGGACGCGGGAAAGTGGCATCACAGAAGATATCTGTAGACATGGGAGGATGTAGATGGGGTCTTAGAGGACGCGGGAAAGTGGCTATGTCACATTAGCAGAAGAAATAAAAACGTTATCCGTTGATGGTGTAATAATGGTTAGCATATTACTGGGAGACGTGGGTTCGAATCCCTCTCATAGCAAAACCAATTTTTTTAGCTGATTTTCATGGATAGATTTCATAACGATCTTTATCATAAGTCGCATTTTTCCCTTAAATGCGTATTTCAGAGGCTATAGAGCTTTGAAGTTAGATTCCCACTGGAATAAGAAATTTTGTAATTATTATAATAATTTTGAATTTGATCTTTGTCATATGCACATTTTAATTCATTATGTATATTTAAGTAATTAAAAAAGTAAGGGAGTTTTAGAGCTACTATAAAAATTTACTTTAAAAGTGTCCAGAAGCCCTTCTCTCCCCCCCCCCCTAAATATAATCATCACGATCAGTCATCAGCAGCTGTTTTCATTTTTCTTCTCTTTCTGACGACATGTTGAGCATACAACTTTTAGGAACGAATCGAAAACCAATCACAAAGTGTTGTGTGCAGTCGCTTAAAAAAATATCCCAACACTATGGTCGATTACAGAATTCAGAAAAAATATATTTGAACGATTTTTTTAGAAGTTAGTGATCTGGCAACCTTCGTGTCACGTGACACGAAGTTGCCAGATCACTAATTTCTAAAAAAATCGTTGCCAGATATTTTTTTCTGAATTCTGTAATCAACCATAGTGTTCGGATATTTTTTAATATATATAAAGCGTATGAATATAAAATGCAATGAATATGGAGCGTATGCAGTTACCGTTCACAGCAAACTGGAGCGGTTGCGGTTAATGTTCACAGCACATTGGATCGTGTGAGCTCACAAAGACCTGGATCGTGTGAGCTCACAAAGACCTGGATCGTGTGGGCTCACTCATGGAAATATTGAGCGTGTGCAGTTACCGTTCACAGCAAACTGGAGCGTGTGCAGTAACTGCACACGCTCCAGTTTGCTGTGAACGGTAACTGCACACGCTCAATATTGAGCAGTAACTGCACACGCTCCAGTTTGCTGTGAACGGTAACTGGAGCGTGTACAGTTGCTGTACACGCTCCAGATATTTTCCCTGAATTCTGTAATCACGTGACACGAAGGTTGCCAGATCACTGATTTCTAAAAAAATCGTTGCCAGATATTTTTTTCTGAATTCTGTAATCAACCATAGTGTTCGGATATTTTTTGAGCGACTGTACAATCTTCATAAATAATAAAATAAAATAAATACCCCCTCAAGCAGCTGCTTGCCACAGAGGTCTGACAGGAGCCTGTCAGTTTATATGCCACAGTAGGAGATCTGAGAGGATGGCAGGACCTCAGCAGAAAACGACACACACATCCATGCCTTACCCGGGGCTCGAACCCAGGTCCCTTAGATCAGTAGCCAAGCGTGCTAACCACTCGGCCACGGGACGACAAAAAAAAAATCCGCACTCTATATATAGATGAGGTAAAATGGAATTTTCGACAGATCAGGGCCTAGCCAATTTTGCTCCATAGGTAAGCAAGAGGAGCTATTTGCGCACAGGACATGAGTTAGTTTACAACCTCTTGAATAATTAATTTCTGCTCTTAGTAATAAAATTTATCACATAATCTTTTAAAATTGTATCCTAGTTTTGATTTACATTCCGCGCCCCCATGCCTTGGCATGGTCATGCTCACCATCGATAAAGTCATGTGATGGGGGGGAGGGGCAAAAAGACTCACAATTTAAAATTCCCCCGCGTAATGTGAACTTAGCTTCCCTGCATTGCTCCCATATATGGTGATGCCCCTTCCTTACCAGTATATGTGACTGGTTTTAATATTCGCTCGTGTAACACGGGCAACGGTCTGTTTCCTGCAATAATCTTTCTGTTTTGGTCTTTTTTTTGGCGTTTATTTATCAGTGACTCATCCTCCTCCTCCCGTTGCCATCCTCTATGGCTTCCCTGAGATGATCTTCTTTGTTAGATGAGTTAGATAACATAAAACATTCCCAACGCAAGCAAAGGGAAAATCTTAACCCTCAGATGACAAAAGCCATTCGCGCACGAGTCTCATTCCGGTTACACGGTTTTCTTGTTTTTCCTCTTGTTGTTAAATGCCTATTCGTCGCACGATTCTTCTGCGCATTTTCGGGGCTAACAAATATAAATTTTGGCATTGTTTTTTAAACAGAACAAAATGCTTGTTTTTTAGTCACAAGAGCACTTCGTTTTTTCCTTCCCGATATCTCGGAACTGAAGATTATCCAGCATTCTTCCCCTGCCAACAGCAAACAATTAAGAACTCGTGACGTCTACGCCCACTGTCCCCCGTGGAGATTTCCCTCCCCCCAATGCTCTATTTAAGCACGTCATCACCTTTGCATTATTGACTATTGTTTGCAGTTCCGAGTCGCCTGCAACCGAGAAGCAATTAGTCTGTCTCCAGCCGACACACAATAGAAGGCAGTTCGGTTCCCATTCTTTCGTAAGGAGGCACACATTAATGGCCCCACAAGGACGGGGCTAAGGAGGTCTCATTACGCACTCCTTCCAAAATGCCTTTGCAGAACATTTTTCCATCGTGTCAAATGGTTACTAAATCGTTTCAAGAGAAACTATCACGTAGAACAATTTTTTCTTCTTAGACTATACCGCAGCAAGTAAAAGAGTAATATCTGGTTTCTAGTAAGAATTCAAAATGTCCCGAAGCTATATCCATAAATGGAGTCCTTTGTCATCCTTGAGAATCTGGGGCGGGGGTGGCTCAGTCGGTAGCGCTCCAGGCTCGTAATCTGTAGTTCCCAGGTTCGAGTCCCAGCTGGGTCAGCGTTGAGATTTATCTCCGCAAAATTCCCCGCCCTGCCCACGGTCAGTAGGGGACACCGATGGGCTTGGAAAGGCCGCCATCCGTCGGATGGGACGTTAAGCCGTGGCCCCGTGTGCGGGAGAGCCATACCCTGTACACGTTAAAGGACACGCTGGATGGCTTTGACGGGAGGCTACCATCTGTCTCCCAACAGCTGTTCCAGTGGGTCCCCTCCCCCAACCTTCTCTGAGCCTTCGGGGTCCATGTGACCTGGCCA
Organism: Ryuthela nishihirai; assembly: GCA_038380435.1. Classification (NCBI taxonomy): domain Eukaryota; kingdom Metazoa; phylum Arthropoda; class Arachnida; order Araneae; family Heptathelidae; genus Ryuthela; species Ryuthela nishihirai. The sequence goes on from JAWZYU010000031.1 coordinate 35,320,448, forward strand.
TTTAGCCCATGGTGTGCAAAAAAGTGCCGCTCAGAGGTAAAACAACACAACAACAATTCGTTATCCTTCCGAAAATAAAAGACTTTTTTTTGTATTATTCTCTGACAGTTTATTCCCCCCCCCTTTTGCAAGTCTTTTAATTCCCTTCAGGACCCCGTTGCCACATAAAGCAAAGTTATCTTAACTAGAACTCCAGGTCGTCGACAAAACTTTACATTTGTATCCACGGATTATATTTTACCAACAGATTTATAATTCTTTTCTGAAATCTAGACAATTAGCGGAAAAATTCAGAATAATCATCAATATTCTGCTGCAAGGGAAAAATTAACAACGCTCGAGGAGTATAAATATTTCAGGAGCGCATATAGGATAAAATAATTTTTAGATTTTTTTTATATTCATTGGGGTGATTTGTTTTGCAAGGGGAGGGCCAAAGTGTTTTCGTCGTTTTCTCTTTCCTTACAATTCTGAATGAATACTATTCACCTCAAAGATGCCCATTCAACCAAACGTTTAATTCTGTACACTATAATTGATCACATCAGTTTAAATAGAAATATATGCAGATGCCATAATTACAATACTATTCCATATAGTTAGTCATCAATAATATTTCTATCGTGATAGTTTTATGATAGTTTTATGGACTAGGACAATAGTCCTCAATTTTTTATATAAACAGATCGCGTGAATTACCAAGCTTGCAAAAAGTGCCGCAGAAAGAAACAAAGGAGAATTTATTTCAATTTTTAAAGAATAGAAATATAACTTTGATTCCTTTTTCTGTCCTCTATTCATATTATCTCTCTCTCTTTTATCATGGGGCGGGGGTGGCTCAGTCGTTAGCGCGCCAGGCTCGTAATCTGTAGTTCCCAGGTTCGAGTCCCAGCTGGGTCAACGTTGAGATTTATCTCCACAAAATTCCCCGCCCTGCCCACGGTCAGTAGGGGACACCGATGGGCTTGGAAAGGCCGCCGTCCGTCGGATGGAACGTTAAGCAGTGGATCCGTGTGCGGGAGAGCCATACCCTGTGCACGTTAAAGAGCACGCTGGATGGCCTTGACGGGAGGCTACCATCTGTCTCCCAACAGCTGTTCCAGTGGGTCCCTTCCCCCAACCTTCTCTAAGCCTTCGGGGTTCTTGTGACCTGGCCATTTAGCCCATGGTGTGCAAAAAAGTGCCGCTCAGAGGTAAAACAACCCAACTCTTTTATCATGTCACTAAATATTTATTTATAACATAAATTTATATATCCTAATAAGATCCCTACACTTGCATTTAGGGAAGGGCCGCACGAATGTATCTCTTAGAACAGCGGTTCTCAACCTTTTTGGCTGATCTTAGGGATACCTGAGGACTTGCCCCCCCCCCCCCCTGAAAAATCGGCTTGGTCCTCAGTGTCCCTAAAATTATTGTAGGTATTGCACCACTTAGAAAGGGGTGCTTTTCGGACGCTTAGCTTTAAATTTTTAGCTAAAAAACGATGAAAGTATTGTTAACAAAAAAGAAATCAAAAATAGACTTAGTCACTGATTCAAATGAGAGACCTGCGGCGACAGATTTCCCGCGATTTTGCTGAAATGAGGTTTCAAAACGGAGAGTTGACAGCGAATATCTGCTGAAGCCATTTTGAATGCAACGCTCACGGTAACCTTGGTTACGGGGTACAATCGCTCAAAAATATATCCGAACACTACGGTTGATTACAGAATTAAGAAAAAATATCTGGCAACGATTTTTTTTTAGAAATTAGTGATCTGGCAATCTTTGTGTCACGTGACACGAAGGTTGCCAGATCACTAATTTCTAAAAAACTTATAGTACGCGTACTACAGGTTGAGAGCCACTGAGCAACCTGTGGTACGCGTACTACAGGTTGAGAGCCACTGAGCAACCTGTGGTACGCGTACTACAGGTTGAGAGCCACTGAGCAACCTGTGGTACGCGTACCACAGGTTGAGAGCCACTGAGCAACCTGTGGTACGCGTACTACAGGTTGAGAGCCACTGAGCAACCTGTGGTACGCTGTGGTACAGGTTGAGAGCCACTGTCTCATAACATAGATTGGAAACTATTTCCCTGGAATATCCCTTTGTTGGTGGATAATCACAACAATGAGTAACCCAAATTTGCATATATTGTATTTTATCCGAAATATAATCAACTGAATGACGTAATTTCCTCACCCATAACGATAACAAATCGTAATCGTTATCCTTACGGAATTCATACAGCTTTTGTGCATGAACGGTTGGAAAATTTTCAGTTTTATTTCCGAATGAAATATGTTCCGAAATTATTATGCGTGCCAGACGATAGGTGATAAAGGAGTGCCAGGGTTTGGCTCCTTCATTGAAATCCATGGGAGTGGGGGGCAAAGAAAGGGAAGAAAGCGACGTCTGTATCTGACCTCCGATGAACTTGCCCAGCCAACTGTTTGAAGCGCCTTCCCACACAGGCCTCGTCAGTCGACTTTCTCCACCCCGGGCGTGCTCCCACGCGGCTCGCCAAGCGCCTTCGCTTATACCTTTCTCCTGATGACGTTGCCTTGGATACAAAAGACAAAACACCTGATTCATCTGTCCTCCGTGGGAGCCAATTAAAAAGCACTTTTGTTCAACAACCCAACTCAGAGCACGGTCAACACGATAAAGATTAATACGAAAACTAATTAATGCACCGTTACTGATATTCGGCCTTCGTTTAGCGAAGCAGATTTTCCCCAATCTGCCCCTTGATTTGCTAAATTCCCCTGTTTCTTTACACGCAAGCCATGCTGACTTCCCAATTAGTTTCCACTGACATAGCAAGAGATTTCTCCAAAGACATGCATTTCGTTTTGCAAGTGTAAAACGACCTTTGTTTTCAGTGGAAAACATTTCTTCTCCCATTTCGTGTCAAGACGGTGTCTCCTCTCTAAATCAAGCGCCTAATGTACACTGCTCACAAAAATTAGGGGATATTTCAAAATGAATAGGAAGCGAAAAAAAAGATGCATTTGAATTCTTTTTTATTAAACAAGAACATCAGTAAAGCAAACGACAAGTCAAAGAAAGTTGTTCGATTATGCAAATGAGATGCAAACTCAATTGTCGTGATTGAGTAACAAGTGACATATTGGTGGTGAACAGAAGCGTGTCAAACTGGACGAGAGTGGCACACATTGACTGTTCAGTAGGGTGTATGGTCACCCAAGACTGCCAAAACACACTGACAGCGATGGGGCATGGACAGGATCAGAATGTCCAGCAGTTCTTGTGGGATCCTCTGCCACTCTTGCTCCAGGGCAACTTCCAGCTCAAGAAGTGTTGTGGGAGGCATTGGACGGTTTGCCAGACCTCTTCCCAGTGCATCCCAAGCATGTTCAATGGGATTCAGGTCTGGAGAAGGTGAAAGCCAGTCCATGCGTTCGATTCCTGCCTCCTGAAGCATGTTGTTGACGAAATGCGCACAGTGGGGCCTTGCATTATCTTCCATGAAAAGAAAGTTGTTTCCAACTGCTCCAGCATAGGGTACCACTATAGGGTGCAGGACCTCATCTCGATATCTGACAGCAGTCAGCGATCCGTTTCTGGTGACGTGGAGGTCGGTACGACCACCAATGCTGATGCCAGCCCACCCCATGATTCCACCACCACCGAAGGAGTCCCTTTCTCGCATGAAACGTGGATTCTCCCGTGTTCCTCGTTCACGACAGATCAGGACACGATGATTGTCAGGCTGCAGACTGAACCGTGACTCATCAGAGAAGAGGACAGTTGACCACTCATCACGGGTCCAATGACGATGCTCATCAGCCCACCTTCTACGGGTTCTACGGTGTTCAGTAGATAAAGGAATGCATACTATTGGTCGCCGGGCATGCAGTCCAACACGATGGAGCCGATTTCGTATGGTCTGGATGCATATCCGTCGTCTAATGGCAGCAAGAAACTGTCCCCGCAGTTCTGTTGCATTGCTGCGCCTGTTCCTTCTTGCCAATAAGGTCAAGTAGCGGTCATCTCTTGCTGTTGTGGCAGATGGGCGACCCTGCCCTCGTCTTCTTCGTCCTGTGCCAGTCTCTTGAAAGCGATTCCACAGTCTGCTAATCACGCTTTGGGATGTTCCAAGTGCTGTTGCCACTGTCGTCTGTGTTTGACCAGCTTCAAGACTCCTATGGCTCTCCAGGCTTCGCATTCGGGCAAATCGTGTTGCAGGGGCATTGCAAGGGCTGGGAAATTGCAGGATGTGCACTCTCAAGATCAGAGAACGTGCAGATACTCCAGTACTTTCAGCCTTTTGTATAGTGCATTTTCACCAACGAAATAAAAGTTGGTTTTGCATCTCATTTGCATAATCGAACAACTTTCTTTGACTTGTCGTTTGCTTTTCTGATGTTCTTGTTTAATAAAAAAAAACAAATGCTTCTTTTTTTTTATCGCTTCATATTCATTTCGAAATGTCCCCTAATTGTTGTGAGCAGTGTATTTAAATTGTCTACAAGATAAAAATCTATTCTCCTTTCAAAAAAAAAAGAAATCGTGTTCCGAAAATCCACTTGAAAAAAAATATTTTTCGAAAAGCGTGAAATCCCTGATTGACCTTTTGACCCAAAGGGACCTCAGATTGTGTAATTTAGTTCCTCAAACACGATGAATCCACGTGCTCCTGTATCTTTCTATTAGAAAACTAATTTTAATGGCTTCCATTTGACGATGCCGATCGACCTAACTCTAGGTGTAATCCTCAACTGCATTCATTAACATAAATCTATTTTGCTAAAATAACTGTGCACGTGAGGGTAAACTGATGAAGAAATGTTAAGGTTTAAAACGCATCGAAACAGATTAAATAAATTATCCACTTATAGTCATTGTAAATATATATATATTAAAAATCTAAAAATGGGACCAAAATAGTTTGATAGGTGATGAAAAAATACAGATCCGATTTATCCTTTGAAAATAAAACACCGAATTCGATCTTATCGCAAAGATAGAAATCCGTGATCTCATCCTAAACCTTTGTGAACTAAAATTCAACCCATTACGTAGCTAAAATAAAAACACGGCTCAAGTGAAACAATCCTCTTCCAATGTTTGTATTTACGAATATTAACATTTCTAACCCTTTACACTTTCCAAGCTCACGTTCTCAGTATGAACCCATCGATCGCAGCGCCCCCTCCTTTCCCATTAACTCACACTTCATTCTTCATTTATCAGCTGAGTATCTTCAAAGCTCGAACACTTCCTCTTAACGCACTTAATCCCTTCGCATCCCTCTTCTCATTCCTCGCAATGAATGAAAGCTCTTCCCCCCCCCCCCCCACATTCAACGCACTTTAACTTTTTTCTTTCGCTTCATTCTCTTCCTCAATCTGAAAAATCTAACTCTGAAACTTTTGGATTTCTGCTCCACATCATTCAGGTTCCTCGTAATCTTCTCTGACATAGATTTAAGTGAAATATTTGGAATGTTCTCTGTTTCCATTATGAAACGATTTTACAACGATAACATTCCCGTCATGCCTTCTTGAGAAATGGATGACCCAACAGTTTTTTTTTTTAAATGAGATGATTTCGGAAGCTTCCTCTTTCTTGGTTATTTATCCTTCTTCACGATTTTAAATAAGCTCTGAAATCATTTCCGATATACTATTCAGTTTATTGGTTTCGAATAGCCCAACTTGGTCTAGTGGTTATCGTACCTGACTACTAAGACAGCTCGCGTGTCCTTGTGTGGTTGTTGGTATGTTGTATCAGAAACCAGGGCAAGCCTAAGAGAATTTCTCGGTCTCTCCGTCCTTTGTTATAGAGGGGTACCTTCTCCCCTTTGTTGTAGAGGGGTACCTTCTTCCCTTTGTTGTAGAGGGGTACTTTCTCCCCTTTGTTGGAGATGGATATCTTCTCCCCTTTGTTGTAGAGGGATACCTTCTTCCCTTTGTTGTAGAGGGATACCTTCTCCCCTTTGTTGTAGAGGGATACCTTCTCCCCTTTGTTGTAGAGGGATACCTTCTCCCCTTTGTTGTAGATGGGCACCTTCTCCCCTATGTTGTAGATGGGTACCTTCTCCCCTTTGTTGTAGATGGGGTACCTTCTCCCATTTGTTGTAGAGGGATACCTTCTTCCTTTGTTGTAGATGGGTACCTTCTCCTCTATGTTGTAGATGGGTACCTTCTCCCCTTTGTTGTAGATGGGTACCTTCTCCCCTTTGTTGTAGATGGGTACCTTCTCCCCTTTGTTGTAGATGGGTACCTTCTCCCCTTTGTTGTAGATGGGGGTACCTTCTACCTTTTGATGTAGAGGGATACCTTCTCCCCTTTGTTGTAGAGGGATACCTTCTCCCCTTTGTTGTAGAGGGTTACCTTCTCCCCTTTGTAAAAGAAAGCCATATGAAATTCCTCCTTACACAACCACGGAGGATTCTCAGGACACTGTGAAGAAGAAAATAGAGACTTCATCTAAAAGACAATCCATCAAGGCCTTGCTTGAAATCCTTATTTCATTGGTCAGAAGCCAAGCGCATTGAAACACACTCCTATTAAAACGATTTTTTTTCCCTCTGAAACCCTTTACTTTTGCCATTTCGTCATAGCGCTATGCATTACTAGTAGAGGTGAGAAGCCGTTTACTCGGAAACTCAAACCGCAGCTTTAACTAATAGGAATGTGTTCTTATTTCAAGACCTGTGAGCTCGTTATAGATTCCCCCCCCCCTTACATGTCTCTCCAATTAATATTGACTTTCCCACCGATACGAGTCCTCAATGGGCTCCCACGTGCGAACAGCTTCAATGGAATTGATGATCTTTTGGCATTGTTCCTTTGACCCACGAGACATTGGGACCGAGGTGGCTTTCACCTCATCAGTTCAAGAGACATTGAGATCGAGGTTGCTCTCTCCCCACCACCTGCATCATTTCCATATCAACGTTCCGCCAACTGCTGATCTCCGGTCTTGCCCCTTCATACATTTCCTAGGCCATCTTCTGCTCGTCCCACTTTCTCGTGCAATATTCTCTCTTTCGCGAGATCTCATCACCAACAATTGCAAAAACGATGTGAGCAGACGTAACAAGGTCTAAATGTCAGACTTCCTTGGGGGTGATCGCCACCTGACGTTTTTCTGATTTGCTGGGAATCTTTATCTCCACTTGTTTTATCCGCAAAAGATTCCCAAGGTCTGTCATTCAAACAAATTTCAACAAAGGCTTTTTCTTGTCATTAAAAGAATTCAAATGAGAAAACTTTTTCACTTTAAATATCTTTTTAAGAATATTTTTCTGTACTTGGAAATTACTCTTTCTAATCTGCAGATGTGATCACAAAAGCTTCAATTTTGATTAATTTTGGCTTAATGAGTTTTTCCAGCAAGACGACGATATCTTATATATTTTCTGGATCAGTTGTTTCTCTATCTGCCATACATTTGGCGAACCAATTAAGATATCGTAACCAAATTGTGCATGTTCATTCCTAAGATCAAGTCATCATTTACGGTTTTGTATAAAGAGTTTGGCACCTAATCTTTTTTCCTCCTCTCCCAAAAAACGAGAGAATTTCTTTTCTAAATGGTAATCCCGTGGCCGAGTGGTTAGCGCGCTTGGCTACTGATTTATGGGACCTGTGTTCGAGCCCCGGGTAGGGCATGGATGTTCGTGTTGTTTTCTGCTGAGGTCTTGCCACCCTCTCAGATCTTCTACTGTGGCATATAAACTGACAGGCTCCTGTCAGACTTCTGTGGCAAGCAGCTGCTTGAGGGGGTATTTATTTTATTTTATTTATAAGAGCTGGGATTGACACGGCTTCTTTTGACACAATCGTTGCTTAGGGATTTGGCAACCAAAATTCTTGTCTCATCTCCTCCCCCCAAAAAATAGCACCGAACGAACTTCTCAGCTGTGAAAGCGCGAGCAGTTCTTCTGACCATAACTGGAAAAGGGTTTAATCCTCCGTTTTTCTTCCCTCCAAAATGGGAGGAATGCTTAAATGATTGCGGAGCAGAAGGAGTTAGATCTGAAGTGAAACCTTTAGGAGTGGGGAGTGTCCCGTGATGTCCTCCATTCTGCCTCTCCTCTCCTCGTGGCCGCGCAAAGGTATCTGGGAGGAATGCTTAAATGATTGCGGAGCAGAATGAGTTATATCTGAAGTGAAACCTTTAGAAGTGGGGAGTGTCCCGTGATGTCCTCCATTCTGCCTCTCCTCTCCTCGTGGCCGCGCCAAAGGTATCTGGGAAGCTCCCATCCAATTTTATAAAATTCCTTTGTTTATGAAATTAAAATAAATTTTCATGTCTTTCTAAATTCTTATTTTAATCTTATTTCACAAAAATTATTTTTTTTTTTTTTGCATTTTATACCAATATAACTATTATATCTTCCTTTACGTACTTAAATTCCTGCCTCGTTCTTCAGATACCAGTATAAATAGTTCTAAGGGGACCCATTCATTTGTAAGGGGGCCCTGGAAAACGCCCCCCGATACATCTCCCTTTGCCCTGCCCTTCCTCCCCCCGAAAAAGAGGAAGCGAAATTCCACGGGGTTTCGAATGAAATCTTGAACCATCCCTTCTGTCGTCTGCTATATATTTCAGAGTTGAATTGTATTTAAGAACACCAGTTAAATCGGCAAGTTTTACACAAACATCAGCCAATATGTTCAAATGCAAATTTCATTCACGAATTTTAATTACTTTTCACATCTTCTGAGGATTATACTTTTATCCTTTATCACAGCAAGTTTTTTTTTCTTTCACTCCTTCTGACTTTATTTTTCATTGGTTCACTCTTCTGGTCGTTCCACTCCTGTGCCGAAAATGAAAATTAAAGTCGAGGCAAATATTAAATGAAACAAGATAAAAAGAAGTATCATTCGGTTTACCAAATCCCAACTGGTCCTGTTTCTTCCTCGCGTGTTTCATTTTCAATTACCTTTCTCATCCGGCTCCCAATTAATTTTTCTCGTGCGTCTAAGCCCCAGTAATGTTAACCGTGTCTAAATATGTAACCAGCAGCAGGTTGGGTTGTTTTACCTCTGAGCGGCACTTTTTTGCACACTATGGGTTAAATGGCCAGGTCACATGGACCCCGAAGGCTCAGAGAAGGTTAGGGGAGGGGACCCACTGGAACAACTGTTGGGAGACAGATGGTAGCCTCCCGTCAAGGCCATCCAGCGTGTTCTTTAACGTGCACAGGGTATGTCTCTCCCGCACACGGGCCCACGGCTTGACGTCCCATCCGACGGACGGCGGCCTTTCCAAGCCCATCGGTGTCCCCTACTGACCGTGGGCAGGGCGGAGGATTTTGCGGAGATAAATCTTAACTGACCCAGCTGGGACTCGAACCTGGGAACTACAGATTACGAGCCTGGCGCGCTACCGACTGAGCCTCCCCCGCCCCCACCAGCAGCAGACATAACGACTTCTCCACCACAGAAATTTTCTATGTTCAGAGTTTTATTTTTTTTTTTTCAGTTTCTCTCAACTGAAGGAAATTCTTGCTTCTGGTAATCATTAATTCAGTTCAAATACAGCTCGGTTTATATTAGTGGCACTTTCTCTAACTTCATTATCACCAACTTCGCATTTTAATTTTGAATTTCAAAACATTGATCCCTTCATTTTTGAAATAAACAAATCGATCACTACAAATGAATCTCATTTTTTTTTCTCTTCCGTTATTCCAAATCCAAATAAGGTTCAAATGAACTCTTCGATATTCTCATTATCAAAACACCTAAAGTGTGTGTTCGATATATTACAATGAGAAATCAAAAAATAAATGGCGACCAAATCTGAATATTTTAAATCTTCTTCGCAATTGCACAAAGCATTCGCATTCCAGATCATTACGCAAAAAATAGAAAGTGTGCTTTTTCAGAAATAATTTCGTTGAAAAAATGAGTTCCCCGTGAAGAGAACTAGGACTCACGTCTCCCAGGTGCATGCCTGATGTTCCGAAAACATCTCACACTCGTAGTTCATTGGTGAATGGAGACACGTGGATTCGTGTCCTATTCACGGCGAAACTCTTTTACTCATCAAAATTTTTTCTTAAATTCTGTGTCAACACTTAATCTCTGTTTACTATTGAATGTGCTGTTTCATTTGCTTTCCATTTTTTCTTTTAGGATTATACCTTTAGCCTTGTGTACAAGTAAGAAAAATTGGCAAAAAAAATAAAAAAAATAATAAATACCCCCTCAAGCAGCTGCTTGCCACAGAGGTCTGACAGGAGCCTGTCAGTTTATATGCCATAGTAGAAGGTCTGAGAGGATGGCAGGACCTCAGCAGAAAAACGACACATACAACCATGCCTTACCCGGGGCTCGAACCCAGGTCCCTTAGATCAGTAGCCAAGCGCGCTAACCACTCGGCCACGGGACGGCACTGGCAAAAAAAAAAAAAATGCTAACTCTATTTCTAATTTGCTTAGCCCATCCTAAAAATAAATTCTCATAAACTCGGAATATTGGACCACTAACCGAATAAAATAGCTAGCCAGAAACAAGCTCTAAATAAATGTCCAATTTCTTTCGGTGGGAAGCAGAAGAACTATCTTGCTTTATTTCATAAGGAAAAGACTTACTGATGGATGATGATGCATTTCTTAATATTTATTGTCTGTTTCCAAGGAAGGGGATACAAATGCTCCTTCCTTCGTATCACAGCCCCTTGGCAACCATCCGTACCTTGATGCAAATGAGGCTCATGCTGAAAGATGAGTTTTTTTTTTCTTCTTCTAAATGGAGACTGCAAAAATCATGAGATTGATCCAATCAAGCTGAAGAATCCGACTCACTAAAGCAAGTTATAAGAAGGTAACAAGAAGAAAATCCCCAAGGCCTGGCCATTTGGTGGCGAGTTTTGCGGAGATAAATCTCAACGCTGACCCAGGCGGGTCTCGAACCTGGGAACTGCAGATTACGAGCCTGGCCCTCTACCGACTGAGCCACCCCTACAGACAGAAAGAGGAGTCTGCCTAAAGATGAAATATGAAACAGTCGAAATTGGGCGAGGCTACAAGGAGAAGCGTTGATTATCGAGACAACAATTTGATAGGTCAAAGGGCTACCCATGAGAACACTTGGTAAGTTTATGTACAAAAAGAGGATCATAGAAAAAAATGATTGGGTAAGTCCAAATGCAAAAAAAAAGGACCTTTAAAAAATAGACAATCCCAAAGAAGAGAAATTGAAGTTGGGTTGCTTTACCTCTGAGCGGCACTTTTTCGCACACCATGGGCTAAATGGCCAAGTCACATGGACCCCGAAGGCTCAGAGAAGGTTGGGTGAGGGGACCCACTGGAACAGCTGTTGGGAGACAGATGGTAGCCTCCCGTCAAGGCCATCCAGCGTGTTCTTTAACGTGCACAGGGTATGTCTCTCCGCACACGAGCCACGGCTTAACGTCCCATCCGACGGACGGTGGCCTTTCCAAGCCCATCGGTGTCCCCTACTGACCGTGGGCAGGGCGGGAATTTTTGCGGAGATAAATCTCAACGCTGACCCAGCAGGGACTCGAACCTAAGAGAAATTGAAGAGATGATTCAATAAGTCCGAAGACAAAAAGAGGGCCACTGAAACAAAGACTGCAACATCCTACAATCTACAATTTGAAAACGTGAATTTAATTCGACCTGTTAAATTTCGTTATCTTCCAATTCAACTATTTTCATAATCAAAGAGAATTTGACGGATTATAGTTTTAAATGAGAAGTTTTCAAATGAGCAACATCAAATGACAAAAATCCACTTTTTTCTTTTGTAAACTCCTTTGTCGTTCGTGATACAAACTTCCGATTAAATGGTAAAAATGCTGGAAAACAAAAACTTCTCTTTCACCAACAGTGCGGATGCTTAATGCCTCTAGATCAGTGGTTCTCAACCTTTTAACCCCCTGGAAATGTGTAACTAGAATACCCCTTGTATAGAGGGAAAAAACTACAGTTATAGTGTAACAATGGGAATAAAATAAAACATATATACAGTATACACACACACACATTAAATTTTGTACTTACATCTAGAGACTTTTCAGCACTCACGGCGTAGCCCAAAAAATTTTACCGCGTACCCTACGTTGAGAACCCCTGCTCTATATGATGCCATTTTCTGTCGCAACAATGATAACAATCAGCTAAGTTAACCCGACAGACGCACGTGCGCATCCCTCGTCTTCAGAAATGCTGCTCGGCTGCGAAATCTTTCTCTCGTCGTTAGATTCTTTTCCTGGTCATGAGACCCAAACACCAAGAAAAATGGGAAATATCAATGTGACCAAAAATCTCTCCTACGTAAGAAATCTTTTCAAAGAAATGCCTTCACTTTCTCCCCCCCCCCCTTCCACTTATCCCCTATTAAGAGACGTTTTAAAAGGATTATTAATTCCAAGTCAACTATTGTGAGCACTCCCCGTATTAATTCAGCTGAAAGAAGAGCTCTTAAAATCCACGAGATTAAGTCACCTACCTGCGGTGTGGCGCATCAGCAGCAGCACCAGCACGAGGCCCAGCAGCTTCATACGATCCATAACGGTTTGCACACAAGCGGGAGCTGTAAAGATCCGACTGCTCGACACGACACCGCGAAGAGAGAATTGGGTCTCCTCGAAGCCACAACGGTACAAGCGACCACCCTCAGAACCTGTACCAGTCAAGCTGGCTCAGAGCTCAGAGTGAGGTAAGGGGGCGCTTGCTTCCTCCCTCCCTGCATGCCTACTGACGCTCAACTGATAGTCTGTGACGGACAGGGGTGAAACTATGTATAAGCGGGTAATGACAAACATAAGCTGTGGGGGAGGTCGCAGATGAATTAAAAACTAAACAATGCAGAAAATATTATTAATAGCAAAAAATGAGCGGCCTTAATACATAGACTTTTTTAAAATAATTAATTAGTAGCTAGTGTAAAAAATCGTGCATAGTTCAATTATGTCCACTGTGGAATATAAATAAGGGGGGCCATCTTGAATGGAAGATAGAAATTCACTCTTATACTGTCCTCATAGATCATTGGCCTATGGGTTGGGTTGTTTTACCTCTGAGCGGCACTTTTTTGCACACCATGGGCTAAATGGCCAGGTCACATGGACCCCGAAGGCTCAGAGAAGGTTGGGGGAGGGGACCCACTGGAACAGCTGTTGGGAGACAGATGGTAGCCTCCCGTCAAGGCCATCCAGCGTGTTCTTTAACGTGCACAGGATATGGCTCTCCCGCACACGGGGCCAAGTCTTAACGTCCCATCCGACGGACGGCGGCCTTTCCAAGCCCATCGGTGTCCCCTACTGACCGTGGGCAGGGCGGGGAATCATTGGCCTATGACCTGTCAACTAATCATCTATGAGAATTGTCGAAGCAAACAGCGCATGATCGAAAGCTACCCTTAGTTTCCCCAACTCAGGAGCGCACCTGGTGGGGAGAGGTATTACCCCCCCCCCTACGAAAATCCTGTCGTCTTATACGAAATCTAAAACTTGTCCACCTGCTGTGAAATAAGAAATAGATAGGAGAAAACAACAACTATAAGATCTTATTCCACATACAATCTCATTTTGACTTTCCCTGTTCGGTGGAAGAGTAATTAAGAAATCCTACTTAAGTCTTATTCTCAGCCCCCACATCGAAATTAAATTCTCTGAGACTCCCCGAAACTGAGTTTTCGGACCCACCCCCCAAAAAACCTCGGGCCCCCTCCTAAAACTAAATCCAGGACAAGTATCTCGTGCTACGACACTTAATATAGAGATTAAAGTTCTTTTTAATTTTTAATTCCATTCCTCGTGAATCTGCACACAAAGCGCTGAAATGTAACTTGAAATATGAATGGACGACTTTGTTTTTATTTTTCTGTTGATGAACAAAACCGGAAAAGATTTCATCTATTGACGTAAGAGCGGCTGTTGAAAGAGATTCGTATTCGTTTGGAATGAAGGATTCCTACAGCATCCCCAGGGAGCGACTGTTGAAAGAGATTCGTATTCGTTTGGAATGAAGGATTCCTACAGCATCCACAGGGAGCGGCTGTTGAAAGAGATTCGTATTCGTTTGGAATGAAGGATTCCTACAGCATCCCCAGGGAGCGGCTGTTGAAAGAGATTCGTATTCGTTTGGAATGAAGGATTCCTACAGCATCCAAAGGGAGCGGCTGTTGAAAGAGATTCGTATTCGTTTGGAATGAAGGATTCCTACAGCATCCCCAGGGAGCGGCTGTTGAAAGATATTCGTATTCGTTTGGAATGAAGGATTCCTACAGCATCCCCAGGGAGCGGCTGTTGAAAGAGATTCGTATTCGTTTGGAATGAAGGATTCCTACAGCATCCCCAGGGAGCGGCTGTTGAAAGAGATTCGTATTCGTTTGGAATGAAGGATTCCTACAGCATCCAAAGGGAGCGGCTGTTGAAAGAGATTCGTATTCGTTTGGAATGAAGGATTCCTACAGCATCCCCAGGGAGCGGCTGTTGAAAGATATTCGTATTCGTTTGGAATGAAGGATTCCTACAGCATCCCCAGGGAGCGGCTGTTGAAAGAGATTCGTATTCGTTTGGAATGAAGGATTCCTACAGCATCCCCAGGGAGCGGCTATTGAAAGAGATTCGTATTCGTTTGGAATGAAGGATTCCTACAGCATCCAAAGGGAGCGGCTGTTGAAAGAGATTCGTATTCGTTTGGAATGAAGGATTCCTACAGCATCCCCAGGGAGCGGCTGTTGAAAGAGATTCGTATTCGTTTGGAATGAAGGATTCCTACAGCATCCCCAGGGAGCGGCTGTTGAAAGAGATTCGTATTCGTTTGGAATGAAGGATTCCTACAGCATCCAAAGGGAGCGGCTGTTGAAAGAGATTCGTATTCGTTTGGAATGAAGGATTCCTACAGCATCCCCAGGGAGCGGCTGTTGAAAGAGATTCGTATTCGTTTGGAATGAAGGATTCCTACAGCATCCCCAGGGAGCGGCTGTTGAAAGAGATTCGTATTCGTTTGGAATGAAGGATTCCTACAGCATCCGCAGGGAGCGGCTGTTGAAAGAGATTCGTATTCGTTTGGAATGAAGGATTCCTACAGCATCCCCAGGGAGCGACTGTTGAAAGAGATTCGTATTCGTTTGGAATGAAGGATTCCTACAGCATCCGCAAGGAGTGGCTGTTGAAAGAGATTCGTATTCGTTTGGAATGAAGGATTCCTACAGCATCCGCAGGGAGCGGCTATTGAAAGAGATTCGTATTCGTTTGGAATGAAGGATTCCTACAGCATCCCCAGGGAGCGACTGTTGAAAGAGATTCGTATTCTTTTGGAATGAAGGATTCCTACAGCATCCCCGGGGAGCGGCTGTTGAAAGAGATTCGTATTCGTTTGGAATGAAGGATTCCTACAGCATCCCCAGGGAGCGGCTGTTGAAAGAGATTCGTATTCGTTTGGAATGAAGGATTCCTACAGCATCCGCAAGGAGTGGCTGTTGAAAGAGATTCGTATTCGTTTGGAATGAAGGATTCCTACAGCATCCGCAGGGAGCGGCTATTGAAAGAGATTCGTATTCGTTTGGAATGAAGGATTCCTACAGCATCCCCAGGGAGCGACTGTTGAAAGAGATTCGTATTCTTTTGGAATGAAGGATTCCTACAGCATCCCCAGGGAGCGACTGTTGAAAGAGATTCGTATTCGTTTGGAATGAAGGATTCCTACAGCATCCCCAGGGAGCGGCTGTTGAAAGATATTCGTATTCGTTTGGAATGAAGGATTCCTACAGCATCCGCAGGGAGCGGGAACGATTTCAGATTGCGCCTCTGATAACATTGATTGGGGATCCCCTTCACGCTGCCAATTGGCGCAAAGTCTATGCAGTGGGAAAAGGAACCGTCACTTGATGAGATCAGATTTTTCTCGGGGGTGGATCTGCCTCGAGAACGGATTCTGCTTCCTGTTTCGCAGAAGCTCTCCCTCTACCCTCATATTTGTTGTTATTTTTGTTGTTCGCGTCGTCATGACAAAAACATTTTCTGTTTAATCTTCCCCCCCCCCCCTCAGCAACCAATTCTCGCATTCGACAACTCGTAGACGGTTACGGGTTCTATTTCATTTAAATCTTTTCAGTTTTCTAGAATTATTAAGGAAATATTTTAGCATTTCTTCAGAGAAGCTTCACTTTTTTCGTCGCAAATATCACCAGGGTCGAATTGAGAGGGTGGGGGGGGGGGGCGAAAAAACCTCTCCTCGTGGAAGATTTTTTATGCTGAAAAGCAGACGAAAAAACAGTAGACCTACATATTACACATATTCTGCAAGAATATTTTTCTTTAATGTCTCTAAAAAGGAAGAGGTATATTACACTATTTAGCAAGAATGGTTTCTGAAAAATAAAAAAAGCAATGTACCTGAACGGCGTTCCGATTCGTTCTGCTTCGATGCAGTCATTCCCACCCGTCTTTAACATTTTTTCGAGCTGTGGGTCTGATCTGACAGCGAAATATCTCTTTCTAATTCGGGAGGGATTGTCTCGGTTGGTGGTGAGCTAGAGGTCATACATAACCTGACGTTTCCCGTGTTCGAATCCCTCCGAGGGAAAAGTGGCATCGATGGACTAGCAAAGACCGGCGGCGTCGTCAGATGGAACATGAAGTCGTTGCCCAGTGGGAAGGGCAGGCGTACTCTGTAGACGTTCAAGGATCACACGGGATGGTTTTCATGGTAAGTACAGTCGCTCAAAAAATATTCGAACACTATGGTTGATTACAGAATTCAGAAAAAATTCGTGACACGAAGGTTGCCAGATCACTAATTTCTAAAAAACAACGTTGCCAGATATTTTTTCTGAACTCTGTAATCAACCATAGCGTTCGGATATTTTTTTCAGCGACTGTACATATTCATCGGTATCCTAGCAACTGTCCAATTTGTTCTCTTTCATTCCTCTGCCTGAACTTTTGGCGTCCTTGTGATTGCCATAACAATATATTAGACATTTAGCTTACGCTGATAAAAAGAAAATGCCTCTCAGAGGAAAAAAAGTCAACCTCTTTGTAGTCAACCTCCTCGTAGTGGTCATCTTTGAATTTCCATTGCCCATCCCCCGGAATATATAAGAGAGCGTACTTGGCTACTGATCTAAGGGACCTGGGTTCGAGCCCCGGATAAGGCATGGATGTTCGTGTTGTTTTCTGCTGAGGTCCTGCCATCCTCTCAGATCTTCTACTGTGGCATATAACTGACAGGCTCCTGTCAGACCTCTGTGGCAAGCAGCTGCTTGAGGGTGTATTTATTTTTTTATTTATTTATTTGCAAGCATCGTAAGTGGACAAGGCGTTGGTTTATTTTAGTTCGGAGCGTTTCCCTGTCTAGTGAAAGGATCGATATCGCCGGACACGAACTGCGAAACCCTTCACCCAGGGGCAATGCACGAGATCGTTGATCCTGTTCATGATGCCGAAAGGGATGCTGGCCTCAGCCTCCCGAAAGGAAGTGACAAAGGGTTTTCAGATGGCGCAGCAGTTGTGCCTTACGGCCCACGAACGAAAGTGGACCAACGAGGTTGTTTTGCCTGATAAGGGGGCCAGGCAAAACAGGTTATGTTGGGGGGGGGAGGGGTAGGAGGGGATTTCCATTGAAACCGAATGTTGCTAGTAATCTAGTTTGACGGAATGGCTGGGAGCAGGTTTCCACATGGAGCTCCGAGACGAAACTAGTTCGGTAGGATTATTTGGTGGTCGTTCTCTATTTAATAATAAACCTGTCCTCTTCGAAAGAAAAACTCCGCGTTAAATGATGTCAAATCTTCTGGCAAGAAGTTGCGGTGGGTGGAGGTCAAGGCTCTTCGCTGACACGTCATGCCATCTTTCGTGACGTCATGGAAAACTGCCAACGAAAAGTTGGCTTAATGCTTAGCTTTTCGAAATAATTTTAGTCTTTATGCAAAAGACAATTGACAAACCTAAGAGAAATGGAAACATCTCCATGGCAACCGAGAATCAAATTCGAAACTCCGTGATTTCTTAAACACTCTTCGAGAATCCCAAACGAATGTTGTTGAAAATCGATATGGAGATGAATTTTAATTGCATATCTTTAATCGTATCGTCCTCAGTCCCATTTGCTCACAAGAAATTGCGCAGTTTCGAATTTGATCTGCTATTTACATACAAGGAAATATTTTTTCCTCTTGATGCCTCTGTGTGAACATCGCATTTTTTTTTTTGCACTGTAATATTTCTCTCAATGCCTTTGATGTTACTGGCGATAATTAAAGTACTAAAAGATACGGTTCACTATTTTCTTAATAAAAACAATATCTCTGCTTAATCCATAGTTAATACACAGATTATCTGTGGATATAGAATTCAATAAATAATTTCTTCCAAATAATTGTTTATTGAATTCAGTATCTCTGCTATTTCTGAAAAAGAAAGCTTTCTTTGCCAGGGCTCTTCCAGTAAAATCGTTCACAGAGAAAAGAGAACAATAACAGATTAACTGAGGACATAACGAAAACTTTAACTTTAAAAATCATGAGTTGGGTTGTTTTACCTCTGAGCGGCACTTTTTTGCACACCATGGGCTAAATGGCCAGGTCACATGGACCCCGAAGGATCAGAGAAGGTTGGGGGAGGGGACCCACTAGAACAGCTGTTGGCAGACAGATGGTAGCCTCCCGTCAGGGCATTTAGCACGTTCTTTAAAGTGCACGAGGTATGGCTCTCCCGCACACGAACCACGGCTTAACGTTCCATCCGACGGACGGCGGCCTTTCCAAGCCCATCGGTGTTCCTTACTGACCGAGGGCAGAGCGTAGAATTTTCCGAAGATAAATATCAACACTAGCCCAGGTGGGGCTCGAACCTGGGAACTGCAGCTTACGAGCCTGGCTCCCTACTGACTGAGCCTCCTGCTCCAGGGGTTTCATGGCAAACATCGAAGAGATGGGTGTTTATAGAGCTAGTAAGGGAGACGTGAAGTTTAAGAATCCATTTTGAATTTAATGACTTGTATTTTTTGTTAAATGCTACCTATTTAAAATAATAAAGTCCAGGAAGTGAGACAGAAAATGCTATTCCCCCCTCTGAGACCACCCATGACTAATAATAATAGCTTCATAAAAAATTTTTGAAATCGTACTGATTTCAGGTTTTGCCTCTCGGAGAAGATTCAAATCACTCTTCATCCATATATATTTGCATAAATCTCTCAATACACTAACTGCCTCCACTGTGCATTAATGAAAAGAGCCGTTTCAGTTGTGCTCTCTTTAATTTCCTTCACACCGAGATTATTCAAAACATTTTCATTTCTACTTTCTCACAGGCATGTCTCATGCAATCGCTATGTCCTCGAATCAGGAATCTCTGCAGCAACCTCCTTCACAATTCGTCTTTCTTAATTATTATTTCCGTCGTCACCTTTTCCCATCCGAGTCAAGAACCGGAACTTAATGACGTCACCCTTTCTTCTGATTGTGTTGACGTAACAAAAAGATTTCTTGGCCTTAGCCATTTCTTTGTCTCAAGCCACGTGGAAAGAATTAGCGAAGAAAAGGACAATGCCGAATTAAGGAGAGGTTTCCCGTCTCAACAAAATGGAGGCCATAGCACGGTTTTCAAAAACTATAATCTCTTACAATTGGGTGGAATTTTGATTCTTTCCAAGGATCTCTTTAAAAAGATTTCCATTTAACCTTTGTGTTCTCCTTCAAGAAAGAGGTTTCTACCAAAAAGTTAAACATCATGTCTGTGAAGAAACACAATTTTTCAGATGGAGTTTGTTTTAGACTGACTGCAAATCTTTTCATCGTGTGGGGCATTGGAAGGACACGGGGAGGTCTTCTTGAAGTAGCTTCAAGGGACTGTCTATCTGCGTTTCTACGCAATATGCATCAGAATAGCAAGGCAAAATATACATTGCACTTTGAGTCCCAAGAAGGTCTAAAAAGGAAGTCCTTGCAAAGGTCTATATGCGAACACTAAAAAAGTGTAAAATTAATTTTGATTAATATAAAAATGTCACACAAGACTTTTTTGAAAACTGTTTCCCTGTTCGTAACATGTAATAAATTTACAATTAATAAAAGGCTTTTTTTATTTTGCATTTTACATTATTTTGATCCGTTATTTTTGGCGAATTTTTTTTTACTATTATTTGGATCTACGATACTATTACCTTTACAAAATATTCTGCAAAAACTACACTTTTTAAACACATTCTGAATAACTTTTCTAATTTATAATTTAACAATTGAGTCGGATAGTACAATCTTCCACACAAATGTACTGTTCAGTTCTGAAAATATACCAGTTCTGAGAGATTATGAATTTAAGAAATACACAAAATTTGGAATCAGTCGGATTTAGCTTCAGATAAGGTATACCTTGCAAACTGATTCTCAATGTGAATGCGGAAAGGATCATCAGCAGAATCATAGATCCCACTTGAAATAAATGTATCCTCAAACAGCCACTTGCCAAGGAGATCCGACAGGAGCCTCTCTGTTCACCATAGAAAAGATATGCGAGTTGGGGGGGGGGGGGGAGATGGATGCAAGCCCAGTGTAGAATTTCAATTTTGCTAACAGAAGCGAAAAAAAAAATACCAAGCCTACGTATTACACATATTTGGGGAAATGATTTTTCAAAAGATCTAACATTTAGTGAGAATATTTCTGAAGAAACTTTTCATGGTCCGTTGCAGTCGCTCCTCCATCCACCCCCCCTCCCCCTCCTAATTCTTTTACATACATGTACAGGCTTAATCCATGGGTGTACATGTACAGTACATGTACAATACATGTACAGGCTTAATCCATGGGTGTACATGTACAGTACATGTACAATACATGTACAGGCTTAATCCATGGGTGTACATGTACAGTACATGTACAATACATGTACAGGCTTAATAGATGGGTGTACATGTACAGTACATGTACAATACATGTACAGGCTTAATCCCTGCTCTAGAGGACTCGGAATTAATGACTGCATATGTACCATGTTCTTTAAATTCCTCATGTGAGTAAAATAACTTTCTTCTTCTACCTCTGATTACCAATCTTATCATTATTCCCTTGTATGTGACCTTCAAACGCTTTATCAACCTTTTCACGTGCAGCGGAGTGGCGCAGTGGAAGCGTGCTCGGTCCAGAGATCCGGGTTTTTTTTCTTACATTAAATATATATAAATTAACGGCTGAATAAAATAAAATTTAAATTTG
Source organism: Ryuthela nishihirai (assembly GCA_038380435.1). Lineage (NCBI taxonomy): Eukaryota > Metazoa > Arthropoda > Arachnida > Araneae > Heptathelidae > Ryuthela > Ryuthela nishihirai. The sequence goes on from JAWZYU010000031.1 coordinate 35,341,617, forward strand.
GTAATGTTCTAGATAATAATTCTTATTTTTATTATTGTTCATAGAGACAAAAAAACTTGAATGATAACAAATAAATTAAGAGAAAAAAAATAGAAATAATAAAACTTCTAAATTCAATTTTTCTTTCATCATTCTTTTTTTTATTAGTAGTAAAAAAAAGTTTAAAAAGATCTTAATGGAAAAAAATTTTTTCAGCTGAACCAATAAGTGAAAAAAAAAAGGTTTAGCAGAGCGTGGTTTCGATCCACGGACCTCTGGGTTATGGGCCCAGCACGCTTCCACTGCGCCACTCTGCTGCACGTGAACGGCTTGCTCAAATATATCACAGCTCTGCCTAGGTCATGTATTGATCTCAGCAGCACTTTCAGTGTTAGCATTTTTCCCGGCATTTCAATGTATAGATACGAGATACGATAACACTAACACCTCGGTTAATCGATTTTTTACCTTATACTACCTAGCGTGTATGGGTTGGAGGGGGGGGGGGCGTGCATACCACGGAGGGAATATCAATTAGCATAAGTGATTAGTGTAGCCGTGACTGCCATGTTACCTCCTACCGTAAAAGTCCCGCAGAAAGTCAATTGTCATCGCATATGGGAATGTTTTGTACTAATACCGGCAAAATAAATCGCAATACGTCCTGTAGGTGAAGATGCTATTATTAGGTACATAGGAATTGAATATTTATTCCTTTTTTGTTTCTATTTTGTGTTTGTATATGTTTGCAAAAACTAGTTCAACACCGCGATCAAATTTGTTAATTATTTCTCCGAATACTGTCTGATGAAATTGAATTTCTTTTTTCCACAATTGAATAGATTCTCTTTCAATTCATTATTGAAAAATATTTTTTATTACTTTTTCGCTTCGATTGGATATTTCTGTGCCTTTTTAAAAAACTGTTGCTGAGCTCGAAATTGGATGTTTATCATAATAAATTAACATAACAAATAAAAGCAATGCAACAACAATCTCCTTCAGTTAAAAAGGTGAGGGGACATTTCAACCCAAAAATAATTTTAGCAAAATCCAGCAATAGTAGTAGTAGCTTACGCTACTTTCCAATATAATTAAAATAATAAATAAAAATAAATACCCCCTCAAGCAGCTGCTTGCCACAGAGGTCTGACAGGCCTGTCAGTTTATATGCCGTAGTAGAAGGTCTGAGAGGATGGCAGGACCTCAGCAGAAAAAACTATACATACATCCATGCCTTACCCGGGGCTCGAACCCAGGTCCCTTAGGTCAATAGCCAAGCGCGCTAATCACTCGGCCACAGGATGAAAAGATTAAAAATTTCGGAAGAAAAACTTTATCTAAACTTCTTACCAATGAAATGCGATTCCTTTTTCTATTTCATTGCTTTATTTCTGCAGCAATATCCTACACAAGTGTTCTTTTTTCCCACAATCTCTCCTTCGTTAACACAGAAAAACGCACACTACGAGTAGGACCAATATGGCGGCGCTTGGTTACAATATTCATGCGATAGGGCGACTCCCCGGCGTTAGCTGTTTTGACCCCAAGAGTGAACTTTGCCGCCGCTTTCTCCAAGTCTAATCTTAGATATTAATGATTAATTTTTCTAAATTTAATATCTTATTTCAAAGTAATTGAAAATCATCCATTCAAAAATAGGTCACACTTATCCCAATCTACCTTACTACAGCTGTGGTTGTTAGTTTGGTTGCAAATTTGGAAGGACGCACGTGCGGTAGTGCCGCCCGTGCATACGTACAGAATCCTTAAGCAACCACAGGCTACAGAGACCGAATCGGACTGTGCAATTTAGTTATCAAACATGTCTGTCCTGAGCTTCAGCTACTGCATTTGGTCACTGTAAGCCAATACTAGCAAAGGTCCTGTTTGACATTGTCTGCCCATCGCATCGAAGGTCTCCTCCTCTTCCTGAAGCATTTATGCCAGCGATGTACCCAGGGAGGGAAGGGGGTCCGGACTCCCCTCCTTTTCGAAACTAAATCTAGGATATGTGCCTGCTTTTAGGCACACTGTTCATAACCCTATTCGCTAATCTGCAGTTATGCATATGAGTCACATGGTCTTCTTTACAGAATATGCTGCTCAAAGGATGTTTGTCGACTCCTTTGCCTAACCTCATCATTACTTACGAAGTCAAATCACCTAATAACTCAAAATACTGCATCAACATTTCCACGGAGAAAACCTTTTTAATGAGAAACATTGAAAAGTGAATCTTAGGGTCTTTGACACTTGCTCCAAGCGAAGGACGAAACAGCATGGCTATCGTCCTCTGTGCAATCGCACACTTCCTCTTTCATTGTCTCCCGAGGCAGACACTCGGAAGATGTGTGGAGATAATCCTGCGGTCAAGGTTCGCCAAATCATGACACCCGACGCGTAGGCAAAGGTGGCCATTCCTCCTGACCCCATTACAGACGAATGAAAATTGGGTCGGATAGTCTCGGTCGGATTTAAGAGTTGCATAGCAAATCTTGAGAGACCTAATATTTCCGTCTGGTAATAGTTTCGGTGGCTGATGAGGTGGGTGAAGAAACGAAAGTGAGGAGCAGGATCATGATATCCAGATGAAGATTTTCAATGATTCGTGTTCATTAGGGGCAGATTGGGGGGGGGGGGGAGTCCGGATTCGGATTACGAATCGACGTTTCTGAAAGCGACAGTGGGAACAACATAATACTAAACCAGTTCAGCAGAACCCCCCCCCCCCCCACTGAGGGTTTGCAGCAGATCTTCGCCTTCTATTACATCATGCAACGTCATTAACCTGCTTTCATGCGAATGTTTATCTTCACTTTTTTTTTAAATATGCTGATTTATTCATCCATGTTTATTTTGTAAATTAGTTTGTCTTTTGCTTGCCGGTTTTCTTTCCCCACTTAGGTCCGTTAATGTTGCAACAGAATAAGTTTTTAACGACTAGCTCGAGTTGTTAAGTTTATTTTTTGAAAGAACTGGAATCCTTTTAAACTGTTTAAACCAGATACCCCATCCCATCCCCTAAATACAGTCGCTCAAAAAATATCCGAACACTATGGTTGATTACAGAATTCAGAAAAAAATATCTGGCAACGATTTTTTTTAGAAATTAGTGATCTGGCAACCTTCGTGTCACGTGACACGAAGGTTGCCAGATCACTAACTTCTAAAAAAATCGTTCCCATATATTTTTTCTGAATTCTGTAATCAACCATAGTGTCCGGATATTTTTTTGAGCGACTGTACATAGCCAGAGTCTCGGTGTCTTAAATAATAACTTATAAATGCGGATCTTTTATTTGCTGTTGGTAGAGGCGCGGATCTAGAAAAAATTCGAGTAGGGATGGCAATAAATGCAATCGAGCCGGAAAATTTTTAAAAGGGGCAAAGAGATTTGATTTCCAATACTGTATAAAATTGTAGAAAGGTGTAATTTATTTAGCGTATAGACGTCTTTGAACCATTTCATATCTGTTAGATATATTTTATTGTAATATGAATAAACTTTGCATTGTTATTGAAAAAAAAACACCAATAGAGCAAGCTAATGGTATGACTCAGTGATGTTTTAATCCCATATGCTCAGTGGGTCTGAATAGGTGTCGCGCGTCCGAGGTCCAGAATGTGGAGCGAAAATTTAAGCAAAAGAACTCTACTTCATAATAATTTGTACTTTTTACATTTTTTTATTAAAAAATCTTTGTAAAATGTTGAGTTTAATATGAGTTTTGTTTAAATAAATTCAACTTTAAATTATGTAATGAAATAAAATCATTTTTCGCCATAGATGTGTCGATATAAATGGACTATGGACTATTTCATGAGTGGGTTGCCAAGAGAAAAAAGGTTTAAAAAACACACAAGGCAATCTTTCCATGGTGACAGGAGATGTTTTCCATGGAGGACATTTTCAAAATTCAGCAAAGTTGTTTATTGAATAAACTGTTTGCGTTATTTCGTTAATATTTTGACAGAATGAACTTACTTAACCAATTTTACAAATTATCAACTTCATATATATATAAAATTGAGCACATAAAAATTAACAATTCTACGGAGTGGCCATTTAAAAAAAACACTTTTATGAAAATTAAGATAAACTTTAAAAAATCTCCAACCACTTACCAGTTTCATCAGTTTGATATCCACTTTGAATTGGCCACCTAGCGGCTTCTTTTACGTACAAAAAAGTTCTAGAGATCCTGTATAGTTGTAGGGCCTCTAATGAGTTCAAGATTAAAGTGCCATCTGTTGGGATATTTCTCATTCTTTTCTTCGAATCACGGAAGTGACATTAAAATTAAGAAAATGTTTTGTATTGGAACTGTGGAGAAGTACGAACTGTGACAAAAAAAGGCGGAATTTAAGAGTATCGACTGATGTGTTGTGTGTTGCATATGTAAATGGGAAATAAGAAAATCAGAAGGATAAGAAATTTAAAAACTAAATGGAAGTGGTGGTGATAACATGCCAAAGAGACGATATTTTGGTTGTTCAAATATAAATGACATGAAACGATTAGCTAACTGTTCTTTCCATACCCATTAAAAACAGTTAATTCCCATGCTAACATAAATATTAAATTTATTTCTCCACGCAACTCAAGTAAAGTCGGACTTGGACTACCTGAGCCCTAACTCGGTCAATTTTAACAGGCCCAAAAATTTTGAAATATACATTTATTGTTTAGACCGATGGGAACATTAAAAAATACTATTTAAAACCCTTTTTTTTTAGGCCCTCGTATCATGAGGTCTTTTGCAGTAGCTTAGCTGGCTTAAGCGTCTGTCTCGCTCTGAACGCAAGATGTCAAAATCATGCATTAACCGTAAACGACCCTAGACCAGGGGTTCTCAACGTGGGGTACGCCTTGAGAGCTTAAAGGTCGCTAGATCTAATAACAAAGTCGCTAAGTTGAAATTATTATTCTATAACTGTAGTTTTATCTATCTATGTAAGGGGTACGCCAGTTACATACACATTTCCAGGGGATACGCGAAGCATAAAAGGTTGAGAAACACTGCCCTACACTAAGGAGTGCCTAGACTTCAGAATTAATCAAACAAATTGATTAAATATTAAACATGCTACTAGATGGCGCCACTGAGAATAATACTAATTTAAATGCGGCAAAATCTCGGTTTCGTGACAAGAATTCCCACTTTTAGATTTATACGTTTAAAATAGCAGTGAAATGAAAATATTAAACATGAAAATAAAGTCGTTTACCTTCAGAATTTTATAAATATGTTAAATCAGTCGTATGTAAAAAAGATTCTAAATAAGTAACTCAGTGAAGCAATAGCAATTTGCATGCAAAACAGTGTAACATAAAGAATCATTTTAAGTGACGCTTAATTTGCAACGTTTGGAAGATTTTCTTTAAATATATAGACTACATATTTTTCTAAAATTCTAAAAGATGGCGTATCCACTGTTCTACACAAATCAAGTTTTCGGCTGCACACTAAGGCACTGCTGAGAGCAATTCGTTATATGGGCAGAGCTGTGATACCCTTTAGCAAGCCATTCACGTGCAGCAGAGTGGCGCAGTGGAAGCGTGCTGGGCCCATAACCCAGAGGTCCGTGGATCGAAACCACGCTCTGCTAGAAATTTTTTTTTGCCACTGGATTAACATAAACAAACTCATTTCTCCAAAAATATTAATCACTGCGCATACAGTCGAATACCGGAAGAACGACGTAATTGAAACATTCGATTCCTATTTGTTCCCCTTCATTGACTGTTATTTATCACATTTCTTTAAATCTATGAACAAAAATATACGTAGGATTAGTGTCCAGAACAATTAAGGAGTGAATAAAATAAATTAAAATTCCATTAAATAAAATTAATGCAAAAATTTTTTTGAAAATTTTAATATTTTGTTACTCTTGTGTTTTGTTGCGCGTGGCTTTCAAATGGTTGCCTCACTTCAAGTTATTTGGAAAATATTTATCGTGACGGATAATTTGTAAAATTCATTACTAGAAATAAATTATTGTTCCGTTTTGTTTATTGGCGATTGTTATTATTGTTATTATTTTTGCTCTTTGCAACTATACACTCGAGTCTCTTTTTATGAGTATCTTTTTAATACAGTTTTGAAGTTATGCGTGCGCATATTTCATGCATGTGTTTTTTCCAGCCAATACAAGAAACATTATTCAGCCATTTGATCGAGACAATAATTGCTACTTTTAAAAAATATTACGTTAAGCGCACTTATTAATTTATATTGGATAAACTAGAAAATGAGTCATTAACAATAACTGAGGTTTGGAAATAATATAATCTTTTGGACTGTTTAAATCATGTTGCATCTGCTATCGCTGAAATAAATCCCGAAACTTTAAGTGCCTGCTGGAAAGCAGTTTGGCCTGGATGTGTTTGCAAACAATGAAAGCAATCAAACATCGACATTATCAACTGAAATCATTACTTTGGCACGTGAAATTGGTGGCGAAGGTTTTGATACCTTTAATATAAATAATTTAAAAAAAATCTCAAGCAGCTGCTTGCCACAGGAAGAACAATATCGACGAATTGCTCGTGGATAATGCCTTAAGTGACGATGATATTATTGAAATGACTTTAGATATTGTCGAAGAACCAGAAAACGACAGTGAAGTGGAAGAAGAACCTGTCCCCCTCACTGCAAATATAATTCGAGAAGGTCTTCAACTTTGGAATAAATTGGAAAATCATTTTCTTGTTAATGACACAATTTCTGAACGAGCCTTGAAATTCCAACGTCAGCTGAAGAATTGTACGTCTGGATATCGCGAACTGCATTAGTGCAATCATCAACGCAATCTTTAATCACTGATTACATTGTCAGAGGACAAATTTTCTCTTCCCGAAGAACCATTGTCTTGACCATGCAGATCTGATGCGCTTGACTGTCCCTTCTAGTGATGAGAGTGATTTCGCACCAGTTCAAAAATGCTGCCGAGTATTGTCAGATAGCGACTATAATTCTGATGAAAATTACTTTTCAGTTTAATGGATACAATTTTAAAACAAATCTATTTTAAGTTTTATATCAATTTTTTTCAGATTTTCGAACCAATTTTCCTCACTTTTTTTATTCATTCTTATTTTCCTGAATTTTCATAAACTTTTTTATGCGATTTTCGGTTTATTTTAACTCATTGCCTTGGTTTTATGCGGTTTTGGAAAATTATGGAGCACATCCCTAATTTTGCAACGTAAGATATGTCTTTTTTTGTGCGATTTTTTTATGTGCGGTTTTCTGTGGAACGTATCTACCGCATAAAAAGCGATTCGAGTGTATTTGTTTCCTAAAATACCATGGATTTATAATTGTTATTCAATAAGATTTTATAAAATAAAGTTCATTTGGAAAAAAAAAAAAACTTTAGCAGAGCGTGGTTTCGATCCACGGACCTCTGGGTTATGGGCCCAGCACGCTTCCACTGCGCCACTCTGCTGCACGTGAGCGTCTTCATAACACACATGAAGGTCACATAAAGGTGAATAGTGATATGATTGGTAATTACAGGTATAAGAGGAACGCTATTTCATTCATAAGACGAATTTAAAGAACTGGAAATTAGCGAGGGAAAAGGCAAATTCTTAACTCCCCCCCCCCCTATTATTTTTGTTTCAATTCTTGTTTCTGCATCCAACGAATGAGCACGTGATTTTTTTAAACCAAAGGACGAATTGAAAACCAGAAAGAGACCTCAAATCGCTTGCCAAAACAATTGTTCCCACAATGCATATATAGGATTTTTTAGGCTGGAAAAAAATCCTCGCACTCCACATACAGTACCATGATCAACCCATTTGTGTTGGCGGGGGGGGGGGGGGGGGGGGGGGGGGGGGGGAAGGGGTGCGCTCTGTGTTTTGTATAGGTCCATTTGAAGTAATTCATGCAGACAAAATTAGATACCCGACATTTAAACGTAAAGGGTGGTATGCATTATTGAAAACAACTCTTGCATGTGCTCTTGAACGAAAAAAAAAAAGTCCCCCATCCGCTGATAACTCCATCGCTTGTTAATGAATGCGTCTTATTTCGTGTTTCTTCTTTCGAGGTTGCTGATTCAAAATAAGAGATAAGCCATAATCCAATTTCAATCTCTTGACAAACTGTAACTGCTTTAGAATCTTTTTTACTCAGTTTCAGTTAAAACAGAAAGGGGGAGACTCACAGGCTATAATTCCCCCCCCCCCGCCCTAAAAAATAAATAATATGCAAAACATTGCTCCATTTCATCTCAGGTAACAGATGAGCCGATCTTAAAGAGATAAATGTTGAAGACATGAGGAGGGACGGACGCCTCTTTTGCAGGGCGGCAACTTTAGCAGAAGGATCCGGCTGCTATTTATAAAAAAATGGATTTCTTGCAAGAATTCAGTACTTTATTCTGTTGATGGTTACCGCTTAAATTATCTCTGTGGAGGAAATAATAATCGACCAATCAAGGAAAGATAAGGATGTTAAATAAAATTAATACATATATATGAGATGGAATATATCATTAAAAAATAAAATAATCATTTTTTACGCAATTGTAGGGAATAATATATATACTAGTCTACATAAATTAAGGAAAATCCCTATATTAAGTCCATGGGAAACTAATGACAAATTTCAATAACTTCTAAAATAAGTTTTGTAGAATAAGATTGCAGATAAAGATCTCAATCCAATAAATCAACATCTCGATTTTCAACAATATTCGTTCAGCATTTAATGAGTTATGGAAGTTGGAATATTTAGCGACAAAAATGTCAGCCACAAAAAATGATTCAGAAATTAATTAAAACTTAGTAATAAGTATTGGATCAAAATGTTTAAAAAGTTTGTATTTTAAACCTTTGTGTAAAGAATTCTTTCACTGTTCTTCAGTTTTGTATAATTTTTATAAGATTGGCATTGCTGTTGTTAAATAATTCAAACTTCCATAACTCATTAAATACTAACATTTTTGAAAATCGAGACGTTTGATTGAGTTTTTTTCATCTGATCTCACATTTTTCAAAATAAAATTGCTCTGGAAGTTAAAGAGTTTCCAGTGGCCAGTGGTTAGCACGCTTGACTACTTTTCTAAGGGACCTGGGTTCGAGCCCACAAGATTAATGGTCTAAGGGAGGGTTTGAGCCCTGGATAAGGATGGATATTTGTGTTGTATTCCTTCTGAAATCCCGCCATCTCAGCTTGCTAGATTGTTTTTAGCTTGCTATTTACATTAGATCATTCCTTATTTAATGGAAATCAATGTAGCATAAGGATCTGAGACATGAATGCCGAAAGAAAAGTTGAACACTTTACATAAGAGAAGTCGAAATGGACAACTGGAGAAAATGCATATGGTAGATAAGAATGGATAGAATGAGAAATGAGGAAATGAAAAGAATTATGGGAATGGAGGAAGATGGTGGAGAAATTATTGAAAAAAAGTAATATACCGAGATGGTTATGGACATATGAATGGAATGGGGATGGAAGATGGCCAAAAAGACGTAGTTAAATGGGGACTAGTTGCAAAGGGAAGGCCGGGTTGAGATGCTGTGAGGAAGATTATACGGATAGAAGGTAGTGGAGAGAGGTGGTGTGTGAAAGCAGACATCTCTGAAGTAGGGAAATGGGAACTAGTTGGAAGGTAAGGCCAAGGTAGAAATGGTGAGATGGTGTGTGAAAGCAGACATCTCTGAAGTAGGGAAATGGGAACTAGTTGGAAGGGAAGGCCAAATTAGAAATGGTGAGATGGTGTGTGAAAGCAGACATCTCTGAAGTAGGGAAATGGGAACTAGTTGGAAGGGAAGGCCAAGGTAGAAATGGTGAGATGGTGTGTGAAAGCAGACAACTCTGAAGTAAGGAAATGGGAACCAGTTGGAAGGGAAGGCCAAGGTAGAAACGCTGAGATGGTGTGTGAAAGCAGACATCTCTGAAGTACGGAAATGGGAACTAGTTGGAAGGGATGGCCAAGGTAGAAATGGTGAGATGGTGTGTAAAAGCAGACATTTCTGAAGTAGGGAAATGGGAACTAGTTGGAAGGGAAGGCCAAGGTAGAAATGGTGAGTAGGTGTGTGAAAGCAGACATCTCTGAAGTAGGGAAATGGGAACTAGTTGGAAGGGAAGGCCAAGGTAGAAATGGTGAGATGATGTGTGAAAGCAGACATCTCTGAGGTAAGGAAATGGGAACCAGTTGTAAGGGAAGGCCAAGGTAGAAATGGTGAGATGGTGTGTGAAAGCAGACATCTCTGAAGTACGGAAATGGGAACTAGTTGGAAGGGATGGCCAAGGTAGAAATGGTGAGATGGTGTGTAAAAGCAGACATCTCTGAAGTAGGGAAATGGGAACTAGTTGGAAGGGAAGGCCAAGGTAGAAATCGTGAGATGGTGTATGAAAGCAGACATCTCTAAAGTAGGGAAATGGGAACTAGTTGGAAGGGAAGGCCAAGGTAGAAATGGTGAGATGATGTGTGAAAGCAGACATCTCTGAAGTACGGAAATGGGAACTGGTTGGAAGGGATGGCCAAGGTAGAAATGGTGAGATGGTGTGTAAAAGCAGACATCTCTGAAGTAGGGAAATGGGAACTAGTTGGAAGGGAAGGCCAAGGTAGAAATGGTGAGTAGGTGTGTGAAAGCAGACATCTCTGAAGTAGGGAAATGGGAACTAGTTGGAAGGGAAGGCCAAGGTAGAAATGGTGAGATGATGTGTGAAAGCAGACATCTCTGAAGTAAGGAAATGGGAACCAGTTGGAAGGGAAGGCCAAGGTAGAAATGGTGAGATGGTGTGTGAAAGCAGACATCTCTGAAGTACGGAAATGGGAACTAGTTGGAAGGGATGGCCAAGGTAGAAATGGTGAGATGGTGTGTAAAAGCAGACATCTCTGAAGTAGGGAAATGGGAACTAGTTGGAAGGGAAGGCCAAGGTAGAAATCGTGAGATGGTGTATGAAAGCAGACATCTCTGAAGTAGGGAAATGGAAACTAGTTGGAAGGGAAGGCCAAGGTAGAAATCGTGAGATGGTGTGTGAAAGCAGACATCTCTGCAGTAGGGAAATGGGAACTAGTTGGAAGGGAAGGCCAAGGTAGAAATGGTGAGATGGTGTGTGAAAGCAGACATCTCTGAAGTAGGGAAATGGGAACTAGTTGGAAGGGAAGGATAAGGTAGAAATGGTGAGATGGTGTGTGAAAGCAGACAACTCTGAAGTAAGGAAATGGGAACCAGTTGGAAGGGAAGGCCAAGGTAGAAACGCTGAGATGGTGTGTGAAAGCAGACATCTCTGAAGTACGGAAATGGGAACTAGTTGGAAGGGATGGCCAAGGTAGAAATGGTGAGATGGTGTGTAAAAGCAGACATCTCTGAAGTAGGGAAATCGGAACTAGTTGGAAGGGAAGGCCAAGGTAGAAATCGTGAGATGGTGTGTGAAAGCAGACATCTCTGAAGTAGGGAAATGGGAACTAGTTGGAAGGGAAGGCCATAGTAGAAATGGTGAGATGGTGTGTGAAAGCAGACATCTCTGAGGTAGGGAAATGGGAACTAGTTGGAAGGGAAGGCCAAGGTAGAAATGGTGAGATGGTGTGTGAAAGCAGACATCTCTGAGGTAGAGAAATGGGAACTAGTTGGAAGGGGAGGCCAAGGTAGAAATGGTGAGATGATGTGTGAAAGCAGACATCTCTGAAGTAAGGAAATGGGAACCAGTTGGAAGGGAAGGCCAAGGTAGAAATGGTGAGATGGTGTGTGAAAGCAGACATCTCTGAGGTAGGGAAATGGGAACTAGTTGGAAGGGAAGGCCAAGGTAGAAATGGTGAGATGGTGTGTGAAAGCAGACATCTCTGAAGTAGGGAAATGGGAACTAGTTGGAAGGGAAGGCCAAGGTAGAAATGGTGAGATGGTGTGTGAAAGCAGACATCTCTGAGGTAGGGAAATGGGAACTAGTTGGAAGGGAAGGCCAAGGTAGAAATGGTGAGATGGTGTGTGAAAGCAGACATCTCTGAAGTAGGGAAATAGGAACTAGTTGGAAGGGAAGGCCAAGGTAGAAATGGTGAGATGGTGTGTGAAAGCAGACATCTCTGAGGTAGAGAAATGGGAACTAGTTGGAAGGGGAGGCCAAGGTAGAAATGGTGAGATGGTGTGTGAAAGCAGACATCTCTGAAGTAGGGAAATGGGAACTAGTTGGAAGGGAAGGGCAAGGTAGAAATGATGAGATGGTGTGTGAAAGCAGACATCTCTGAAGTAGGGAAATGGGAACTAGTTGGAAGGGAAGGGCAAGGTAGAAATGGTGAGATGGTGTGTGAAAGCAGACATCTCTGAAGTAGGGAAATGGAAACTACTTGGAAGGGAAGGCGAAGATAGAAATGGTGAGATGGTGTGTGAAAGCAGACATCTCTGAAGTAGGGAAATGGGAACTAGTTGGAAGGGAAGGCCAAGGTAGAAACGGTGAGATGATGTGTGAAAGCAGACATCTCTGAAGTAGGGAAATAGGAACTAGTTGGAAGGGAAGGCCAAGGTAGAAATGGTGAGTAGGTGTGTGAAAGCAGACATCTCTGAAGTAGGGAAATGGGAACTAGTTGGAAGGGAAAGCCAAGGTAGAAATGGTGAGATGGTGTGTGAAAGCAGACATCTCTGAAGTAGGGAAATGGGAACTAGTTGGAAGGGAAGGCCAAGGTAGAAATGGTGAGATGGTGTGTGAAAGCAGACATCTCTGAAGTAGGGAAATGGGAACTAGTTGGAAGGGAAGGCCAAGGTAGAAATGGTGAGATGGTGTGTGAAAGCAGACATCTCTGAGGTAGGGAAATGGGAACTAGTTGGAAGGGAAGGCCAAGGTAGAAATGGTGAGATGGTGTGTGAAAGCAGACATCTCTGAAGTAGGGAAATGGGAACTAGTTGGAAGGGAAGGCCAAGGTAGAAATGGTGAGATGGTGTGTGAAAGCAGACATCTCTGAGGTAGAGAAATGGGAACTAGTTGGAAGGGGAGGCCAAGGTAGAAATGGTAAGATGGTGTGTGAAAGCAGACATCTCTGAAGTAGGGAAATGGGAACTAGTTGGAAGGGAAGGGCAAGGTAGAAATGGTGAGATGGTGTGTGAAAGCAGACATCTCTGAAGTAGGGAAATGGGAACTAGTTGGAAGGGAAGGGCAAGGTAGAAATGGTGAGATGGTGTGTGAAAGCAGACATCTCTGAAGTAGGGAAATGGAAACTACTTGGAAGGGAAGGCCAAGATAGAAATGGTGAGATGGTGTGTGAAAGCAGACATCTCTGAAGTAGGGAAATGGGAACTAGTTGGAAGGGAAGGCCAAGGTAGAAACGGTGAGATGATGTGTGAAAGCAGACATCTCTGAAGTAGGGAAATAGGAACTAGTTGGAAGGGAAGGCCAAGGTAGAAATGGTGAGTAGGTGTGTGAAAGCAGACATCTCTGAAGTAGGGAAATGGGAACTAGTTGGAAGGGAAGGCCAAGGTAGAAATGGTGAGATGGTGTGTGAAAGCAGACATCTCTGAAGTAGGGAAATGGGAACTAGTTGGAAGGGAAGGCCAAGGTAGAAATGGTGAGATGGTGTGTGAAAGCAGACATCTCTGAAGTAGGGAAATGGGAACTAGTTGGAAGGGAAGGCCAAGGTAGAAATGGTGAGATGGTGTGTGAAAGCAGACATCTCTGAAGTAGGGAAATGGGAACTAGTTGGAAGGGAAGGCCAAAGTAGAAATGGTGAGATGGTGTGTGAAAGCAGACATCTCTGAATTAGGGAAATGGGAACTAGTTGGAAGGGAAGGCCAAGGTAGAAATGGTGAGATGATGTGTGAAAGCAGACATCTCTGAGGTAAGGAAATGGGAACCAGTTGGAAGGGAAGGCCAAGGTAGAAATGGTGAGATGGTGTGTGAAAGCAGACATGTCTGAAGTAGGGTAATGGGAACTAGTTGGAAGGGAAGGCCAAAGTAGAAATGGTGAGATGGTGTGTGAAAGCAGACATCTCTGAAGTAGGGAAATGGGAACTAGTTGGAAGGGAAGGCCAAGGTAGAAATGGTGAGATGGTGTGTGAAAGCAGACATCTCTGAAGTAGGGAAATGGGAACTAGTGGGAAGGGAAGGCTAAGGTAGAAATGGTGAGATGGTGTGTGAAAGCAGACATCTCTGAAGTAGGGAAATGTTAACTAGTTGGAAGGGAAGGCCAAGGTAGAAATGGTGAGTAGGTGTGTGAAAGCAGACATCTCTGAAGTAGGGAAATGGGAACTAGTTGGAAGGTAAGGCCAAGGTAGAAATGGTGAGATGGTGTGTGAAAGCAGACATCTCTGAAGTAGGGAAATGGGAACTAGTTGGAAGGGAAGGCCAAGGTAGAAATGGTGAGATGGTGTGTGAAAGCAGACATCTCTGAAGTAGGGAAATGGGAACTAGTTGGAAGGGGAGGCCAAGGTAGAAATGGTGAGATGGTGTGTGAAAGCAGACATCTCTGAAGTAGGGAAATGGGAACTAGTTGGAAGGGAAGGCCAAATTAGAAATGGTGAGATGGTGTGTGAAAGCAGACATCTCTGAAGTAGGGAAATGGGAACTAGTTGGAAGGGAAGGCCAAGGTAGAAATGGTGAGATGGTGTGTGAAAGCAGACATCTCTGAAGTAGGGAAATGGGAACTAGTTGGAAGGGAAGGCTAAGGTAGAAATGGTGAGATGGTGTGTGAAAGCAGACATCTCTGAAGTAGGGAAATGGGAACTAGTTGGAAGGGGAGGCCAAGGTAGAATTGGTGAGATGGTGTGTGAAAGCAGACATCTCTGAAGTAGGGAAATGGGAACTAGTTGGAAGGGAAGGCCAAAGTAGAAATGGTGAGATGGTGTGTGAAAGCAGACATCTCTGAAGTAGGGAAATGGGAACTAGTTGGAAGGGAAGGCCAAGGTAGAAATGGTGAGATGGTGTGTGAAAGCAGACATCTCTGAAGTAGGGAAATGGGAACTAGTTGGAAGGGAAGGCCAAGGTAGAAATGGTGAGTAGGTGTGTGAAAACAGACATCTCTGAAGTAGGGAAATGGGAACTAGTTGGAAGGGAAGGCCAAGGTAGAAATCGTGAGATGGTGTGTGAAAGCAGACATCTCTGAAGTAGGGAAATGGGAACTAGTTGGAATGGAAGGCCAAGGTAGAAATGGTGAGATGGTGTGTGAAAGCAGACATCTCTGAAGTAGGGAAATGGGAACTAGTTGGAAGGGAAGGCCAAGGTAGAAATGGTGAGATGGTGTGTGAAAGCAGACATCTCTGAAGTAGGGAAATGGGAACTAGTTGGAAGGGAAGGCCAAGGTAGAAATGGTGAGATGGTGTGTGAAAGTATACATCTCTGAGGTAGGGAAATGGGAACTAGTTGGAAGGGAAGGCCAAGGTAGAAATGGTGAGATGGTGTGTGAAAGCAGACATCTCTGAAGTAGGGAAATGGGAACTAGTTGGAATGGAAGGCCAAGGTAGAAATGGTGAGATGGTGTGTGAAAGCAGACATCTCTGAAGTAGGGAAATGGGAACTAGTTGGAAGGGAAGGCCAAGGTAGAAATGGTGAGATGGTGTGTGAAAGCAGACATCTCTGAAGTAGGGAAATCGGAACTGTAGTGCTCACAAAAATCAGGGGATATTTCAAAATGAATATGAAGCGATGAAATATCCCCTAATTTTTGTGAACAGTATAGTTGGAAGGGAAGGCCAAGGTAGAAATGGTGAGATGGTGTGTGAAAGCAGACATCTCTGAAGTAGGGAAATGGGAACTAGTTGGTAGGGAAGGCCAAGGTAGAAATGGTGAGATGGTGTCTTTGAAGTAGGAAAAAACCTGAGAAAAGAGTAGAGAGCAACAACCCCGTCTGTGTTCAACATTAATTGCTAGATTTGGCCTCTGAAGACCAAAATAATTCTCATAAGGTTTTGCCCACTCTATTGTAGGTGTGCCCCTTTTAACCAAATCCTATACTCATTGTTCATAACTTTATTCACAAGTCCGTGGATCTGAATATAGCAACGTGTTAAATTCAATAACGAAAAAAGATAAAACTCCTCAAATAGTGAAATTCAACCTCTGAATATAATTTGTTCCGTTATATGGGAGATGGTAATTGAATTCCCGTGTGGTTTGCCCAGTGTCTTTGTCTTGTTCATTTTCTATCAAGCGAATATGTCAGTTTTTAGCGCAATATTTTTCAAAAGTTCTTAGAACGGATGTAATTGCTCTAATTTTTTATTTTATTTACTGGTCACGTGCAACAGCTGTTCAGCCTTCTCCTAATTCTCAGAGCCCTCGGGGTCCTTGTGACCTGCCCATTTAGGCCGTTGTGTACCAAACAAGGCCGCTTCTGGTTTTTGCATAAAATATCTTAACATTTTTTGTAATGTTTGAGAAATAAACTAATTGAACGTCGAGTTCCAAATTTTGAAATTCAAATTTGAACTGTTCTTGGTAATACAGACTTAACTATTTCTGCCGGCGATAATCCGCAGCTGCCAGTTCTCATCTTTCCGTCACCTACTCCCCCCCCCCTCTCCTCCTTCCTCATCTCCCGCGAACGTAACAGCAGTCAGGATTATCGCCAACACTTGCTCTCCTCCAACAGTCAGGTGCAACTACAAAGTCATCGGAGGAGGAGTTGTCCACACAAAACCCCGAAAGGGACTTCCACTGGAACCAATTGAGCCAATCACAGATCTTGGTCTTTGTAGTGGGGATTTGGTGCTGTTGTGGTGGCGAGGGCTGTGGGGGATTGTTGGAGGATGGAGAAGAGAGCACGGGGAGGGGAACCAAGAGACGGCTAATCTGCATACAAGTTGGAAGGCAGGTGCGGTTCTCCAAGCGGTAATACGAGACTGATTGGCACCTAACAACATGTGGGGAGGGTGGGAGGCGAATTAAATCTGAGAAGGGGGGAGAACGGGCAGGTCTCGAGCTCTAAAAGTATCAAGGGGATGCAATTCATGCTGGGAATAGAAAAAAATCGATTCAATCTGATTATTAATTTCGTTTAAAGAACATTTGTTACAAAAAAAATGCAAAAACTTTTACCTTTCAACTCTTTAGTGAATATTTCGAAATATCGCGAATGAAACTTAATTGTCTCGGTTGGACACTGCCATCGCCTTGGTTCGCAATGCCACTGCAACTGTAGTGGTCCTGGTTCGAATCCCCGGTTGGCATGGTTGATTGTTTGCTGTTAGCTCTAAGTGAGGCAGTGGTCAGCGGTGGCTTCGGTCTTAGTAGGGCTTATCCCTGTAAGAGAAGGCCTCTACAAACTAGAAGTAGTTTTTAATACTTTTATACGTTGCAAATCAAGAAAACACTTTCGGAATTAATCATTTGAAAATGAAGAAAAATGCGGCTTTTTCCAAAGGTGGATTGCACCATTCCAAAAGAAATGCGATAACATGAAAACTCGAAACAGCCAAGAGGGTGTAGGTGTCAACCATCTGTGTATCCTTTCTCACCGAGAGTAGGTGGGGGGGGGGGGTAGAGAAGATGAATCTTAACGCAGGAACATTTGTGATTCGAGCCTGGGAACTGCAAAATTACGAGCCTGGAACGCTACCGACTGGGCCAACCCCTGCCCACAAGTACACGTGAAATGAATGAAATGGAACAATGGCGAAGCATCCATGGAAGAATTCTCATCAGTGAAAAAGGGAAGAAAATATAACATTATTTATTAAAAAAAGCATATAAAAAAGATTGCATAAAACAATACGAAGTCTACAACGTGTGATCGCGAAAGACGAATATACTTTTCCCTGCCAACAATCATTTTATAAATAGAGATTACTCAAACATTTTTTCTAAATTCGTTTTTCCGCATAAGACTATCTTTTTGCTATTTATTTTTGGCTCATTGTTATTTATGGATATCCTTGATGGTCTCGTGAGATTCTTTAACTCTTCCACTATCTATGCTCATTTAAATATCTTTAATATCCTACGACACTTGGTATTTTAATGGCATTTTAATTCTTCAAATTCTCTATTTGCTTCCAGTGAGTTTTCTTGCCCTTTCGATTTAGGTCTTAAATTCTCATTGAATTACCTTTAATAACATTCATTTTAGCGGTTTACGAATCCTATTTTTTGCTATACAAATAATTTCACTATTTTTCAGTCTTCGCTAATCATTTGACGAGGATCCTAATGCAGTGACGTCTTGTCCAATCTGTTTAGGTACACCCTTGGTCCGTCGGATGGGACGTAAAGCCACGTGCAGGAGTGATATACCTTGTGCATGTTAAAAGACATATGGCCTCGGAGGGAGTCTGCCATGTCTCCTAACAGCTGTCCAGTGGGTCTCCTTCCCTAACCTTTTCTGATCCCTTGTGACCTGTCTGACCTTTGAGTCCATTGTGTGCAAAAAAAGTGCAGCTCAGAGGAACACCAGCGCAACTCACAGGTACTTGTTCTCATTTCCCTGGTACTTTTGCAGCTGACCAGAGATACTCTTTGGCCCTCCTCCCCCCGCTTCTACCCTCCTTACACCGTCCCCAAATGATCAAATGATGTTTGTGAAGCCGTGGGGGCGGGGGGGTGAAGCGGAGGAAGGCTGGCTCTAATCAGAATCTCTTCGCTAATGGAAGGGATCGTTTGCTTTGCAGAACATTTGTGTGCAGGAGATACAACAATGAGGGCGCTGATCACCAGGTCATCGAATAGCAAACAGACGACGGATTTTAAAAGGAGAACAGAATAAAGAAAAGGTCAGAGAAAAACAGCTGCTAAAATTTCTTTCAAAAGATTCATTTAAACGTTTATAGACATTTGTGTACAGTCGCTCAAAAAAGTATCCGAACACTACGGTTGATTACAGAATTCAGAAAAAATATCTGGCAACGATTTTTTTTAGAAATGAGTGATCTGGCAACCTTCGTGTCACGTGACACGAAGTTGCCAGATCATTCATTTCTAAAAAAAATCGTTTTTTCTGAATTCTGTAATCAACCATAGTGTTCGGATACTTTTTTGAGCGACTGTACTTCACTCGTCGTGATTTACCTAAAATTCCATGAAGCATGAGCAGTGCTGAAATGGTTCAAAGATTTTTGAGAAAACTTTCTCTTTATAATTTGTGACAAATTAAAATCCGTGATAATTTAAGCATTTAAACAGATGAAAAAAAAACACTGCTTTCCAACAATACTTACCTATAAGAAAGATCATCTGTTCCTATTGACCTCTTCGTTGCAATACTCGAGCGTCAAATGAGGTCATCGGCACCATTTCATCTGATCCGGGATCATTCTTAAAATATGGATTGTAAAGAAAACTGCACGAGGTATGTTAACCGGGAATTCGCGAAAAAATTTCAAATGGCAATTTTGTTTCTCGAAGCCTTACGAGCAATTGCTATTTCAATGCACAAGAGTTAGCAGAGAGAGTCACCGGATATGACATGAGGATTTCCATGGTGACGTGTCTGTTTATCAGGACTGCACCTAAATTTTATAATATGACATGAATCAAGAGTTTTAACTGTTAGAAGATTCTATTTCATATTTAAGAGTTTTTTTTTTCACAGTTATAACTTCCAAAACATTTGATCGCCCTGTCCTAAATATTTCACGTACTCTGTGGCAAGCAGCTGCTTGAGGGGGCATTTATTTATTTTATCTATTTGATCTCCCGAGTTCACTTCCGCAACAGAATTCAAATTCCAAACGTAAATCACTTTAGCGTAAGAACTTTTAGATCATGTGCACGAGCCAACCGATACACAGCCGCTGATAAATGAAAAGTATTCAAGTTGCCATGACAGCTGAAATTGGACTCTTCGATTGATGTATTCAGGGTCGAATGTAGAGAGGCATGTACGGTCAACCTCCTTTGGAGAATTTTAATAACCAGAATGGAAACGGAAAAACAGTAAATGTATACGATTCATGCATTCTGCAAGATGATTTTTTTAAAAAAAGCAGAACAGAAAAGCAAAATATATACGGCGAGAATTTTTTCGAAATTGGTTTTTTGGAAAGAATAACTGTGACAGTTGGGTTGTTTTAACTCTAGGCGGCACTTTTATCACACAATGGGCTAAATGGCCAGGTCATAAGGACCCCGAGGGCACAGAGAAGGTCGGGGAAGGGGACCCACTGGACAGTTGTTACGAGACAGATGGTAGCCTCGCGACAAGACTCTCTAGAGCAGTGGTTCTCAACCTTTTATGCTTCACGTACCCCCTGGAAATATGTATATAACTGGCGTAACCCTTGTATAGATAGATAAAACTATAATTATAGTATAACAATGGGAATAAAAAAAACACATTAAATTTTGTATTCATAAATTACATATATCGATAAACGCAAAAAATGACATAAACAATTAAAAAAACTTATAAAATTACAAACAATAAATTATAAACATGAAATCTTATAAAATTATATAACAAAAAATGAATCAATCATATCAAAAATATCCTCACCCGTAGTAGAAGCTTTAATAGGCTTACAAAATAAAATATCTTCAAATATTGCATCCTGGACTTTTCCACTCACAAAAACAAGTAATTGAGCTAGCCCAGCTACGTCTGTCCACTCATCCACTAGTATGGCAAACCACGGGCTACACTGAATAGCTTGAATGAGTTGGTCCTTAATATTGCAGGCCATATCATTAATTCTCCCGGAAAATGTGTCGTGTGACAAAGGAATGGTTCTGACAAGGTTTGCCTCTTTTTGACCAAACATACAAAAAGCTATTTCTTCCGCTGCTGGAAGAATGAATGACTCGCCTATTGTGTGAGCATGAACTACAGCGCCGCGCTTCCTCACTAAGTTCTCAGAAATTAATCAGTTGGGTTGTTTTACCTCTGAGCGGCACTTTTTTGCACACCATGGGCTAAATGGCCAGGTCACAAGGACCCCGATGGCTCAGAGAAGGTTGGGGGAGGGGACCCACTGGAACAGCTGTTGGGAGACAGATGGTAGTCTCCCGTCAAGGCCATCCAGCGTGTTCTTTAACGTGCACAGGGTATGGCTCTCCCGCACAGAGGGCCACGGCTTAACGTCCCATCCGACGGCCGGCGGCCTTTCCAAGCCCATCGGTGTCCCCTACTGACCGTGGGCAGAGCGGGGAATTTTGCGGAGATAAATCTCAACGCTGACCCAGCTGGGACTCGAACCTGGGAACTACAGATTACGAGCCTGGCGCGCTACCGACTGAGCCACCCCCGCCCCAAATTAATCAGTAGCAAAGTTGCCAACTTAGCGACTTTTCAGCTCTCACGGCGTACCCCAAAAAATTTTACCGCGTACCCTACGTTGAGAATCCCTACTATGGAGAAAAGATTTCTGAAGAAAGCGACAACGAATGGTGTCCCGATTAATTCTGATTTGAAATGGAACAGCCTTACAAAAGAAATACAAACAATGATTCATAATTCAAAATACATAAATATATATTTTCATATTAAGTTGCATGTACAAACCAATAATATTTCACTTATAAATTTTATGATTCAGTAAATGTTCATCATTCATCGCATGAGTTTATGACGACAAAAGATGACTTCCTTTGGTCACAGATGACTCCTGTTCTCACAAATCGATCATTAGGAAATAGACGAAAAAGAAAGACGATTTCTGCTGGAAATTTCCTCGTGATGTTCGCCTCTTTAATTCACATAAAACCACGTGATGTAATGTACTCTTTTATGCAAAATGTTATTCCTTTAATCTCTTGTAATTGCACGAATTGCACTCCGGATGGGATCCTCAAAAATTCAATTTACACCACACATCTCTCGGATTCTTTATGTGACGTCATTTCCGATATTGTCTTTTGTTCCGTCGGAGTAGTTCTCGTGAGGATGACGGGATTTCACGTGCCGTTCCAGATCTCTCCTCCTCACGAGGACCTTGCTGCAGTGAGGGCATCGGTAAGGGGTGTCGGTGTCCGCGTGGAGACGCACGTGCTTGTTCAGATTGCTCGGATCGCTGAACGGTCGGAAACAGAAGCGGCACTTGAGGGGTTTGTATCCGGTGTGCGTGCGCACGTGGATCTTCAGACCGTACTTCCGAGAGTACACCTTGCCGCAGTAGACGCACGTGTGGCCCCTGACCTTGTTAACGACAGGGGGCCCGATCGATTCAGAGTCTTGCAACGCTGTGTACGTAGTCGGCCGCCATATCTGAGATGTCGTCGTCGGGGCCGATCCCAGCAAGGAAGACGGAGTCGGAGTCGTCGAAGAACTCAGAGCGGATGGGGGTAGAAAGGGATGCGGATGAGTAGGCACTAAGGGATGAACCATCTGCATCACTCCGATGTGAGTGCCACAGTCTGTGAGGCTGAGGCTGCGAGAAAAGTGATTCTTTTCAAGGAAGTAGCTGCTCATGGATCCTCGAATGCTTTCCGTTGCTGTGGTGACTGTCGAAGATGGGGAAGAGAAGCAGTTCAGAAGATTGAGATTTATTTCACTAGGAGGAGAGGAGTTTCTGTTGGATGATCCCAGCACGGATCGAGGCTTTAAAACGAGAGGATGGATGCGAGAGCAGACGGCCGGACGGATCGTTTCAACTGCATCTTTTCTCGAAACCAAGCGGATGTCTCCGATGCCGAAGAATCTGCTGCTCAGGTCGCCGCTTCTTCCGCTCACTCCTGACGGAAGAGGATGGGACGACGAGCAGCAGAAAGACAAGTGAACTTTCAGAGGATTCGGATCTTGAAATACCCTCGTGCATTTGTGGCAAGTGTAAGCTTGGTTACCTGCATTACAACAATCAAAGAATTACCAAAGCCGACAATCATAACTTACTAAGCACATGAATGAAATAAAACAATAAATCAATATTCCTCAAGCAGCTGCTTGCTGCAGAGGTCTGAGAGCAACCTTACACCTACAAATCATCATCTATGTAGAAAATTCATTTAAACACTTTATTAGAGTTCAGATAAAATCTCTTTGAATTATAAGTTAAGAGTGGGGCAGACGAATCTCACTTCACTTTCCCCTGAAATTCTAGATTGCAATTTGGGGGGGGAGTGAATAAAAAACTTTAGACGATTTAAAATTTAGATGATAAGAATTACATGATTGGAATTTCGATGATTCAATATTTAGATGATTAGACTCAAGAAATTAAATTCTGTGTGCATGAAATATTTTTTATTCTCTTATAAATTTATTAATATAATGATAAACTTTATCAGAAACAAAAAAACACGTTTCCTTCCGTCCCCCTGCACCTCCCCTCTTGGAAATGTGTTCTGTCTGTGCGCGTGCAGTGAGGTATTTGGGATTTGGGTAGGCCCTGGGGCAAGGGAAACTGAAGCACCCAAGGCCCAAATTTCATATTTTGGGATCACCCAAAGAAGGAAAGATTTCAATTCTCATTCTAAAACAAAGAACCATCGCACTTTTCCCAAAAATGGCGGAGATTAACAGACGCGGCATTGTAATGAGAGTCTGTACAATTTACATGCGAACACTAATTACAAAGAACATTTTAAAGCATTTAGCCAATTGAAATGCAAACTAACGACCTCCAGAAAAATGCCAGGAACGCAACCGACGATCAGTTTATGTTGTTGATGATGATTTTTGTTGATACGACTGAAGATGAGCTGCCAGCCAAGGATGAAGATCCTTTCCAAACTAAAGACAATTAAGTAGAACGCTAATAACCAGCCGGCTCATCGGGACAGTGAGATAAAGAGTTGAACGGGAAAACCTTGAAACGATATTGGAATTTAACACTGATCTGCGTTTCAAAAGACAATTTGGAAAACGAACAAGTGAAAATTTTTATATTCTATCTTTGAACCTTACTTATGGATGCAAAAAAAAAAGAATGATCACTTGAAATATGAAGGGAAGAGATTAAATCGGTGTAAATGGACTTTTGGAGAAGGTGCTCTGGAAAAAAGCCAGATTAACTCAAATTAGAAATTAAAGAAACTTTAAAATTAAGGAAGTTAATAAAACGAGTAAATAAAAGGATCAAATACAAAAAAAAATAGAAAAAATTAAATAAGAGAACACATGGGGGTAGATAAGAATCTGGAAATGGTAACCAGAAGGAAAACGAAAGATGAGAAGAATAGAAGTAAGATAATAATAGATTGATGGAGTAAGGGATGATATGACGAAGATCTGTGGATGGAGTAAGATATGATATGAAGAAGATTGATGGATGGTGGATATGAAGAAGATGAATGGAGGATATGAAAAAGATGGATGGAAGATATGAAGATCGATGAAGGGAGTAAGGGAGGATCAGAAGAAGATCGATGGATGGACTAAAGGGGATGTGAAAGAAAAGATCGATGGATGAAGTAAGGGAGAATATGAAGTTGAAGATCGATGGAGTAAGGGAGGATTAAAGGAGAAGATCGATGGGGTAAGGGAGGATATGGAGAAGATCGATGGAGTAAGGGAGGATATGAAGGAGAAGATCGATGGAGTAAGGGAGGATATGAAGGAGAAGATCGATGACTGGAGTAAGAGAGGATATGAAGGAGACAGATGGATGGAGGATATGAAGAAGATGGATGGAGCATATGAAGAAGATCGATGAATGGAGTAAGGGAGGATGTGAAGGAGAAAAATCGATGGATGGAGGATATGAAGAAGATCGATGAATGGAGTAAGGGAGGATGTGAAGGAGAAGATCGATGAATGGAGTAAGGGAGGATGTGAAGGAGAAGATCGATGAATGGAGTAAGGGAGGATGTGAAGGAGAAGATCGATGAATGGAGTAAGGGAGGATATGAAGGAGAAAATCGATGGATGGAGGATATGAAGGAGATGAATGGAGCATATGAAGAAGATCGATGAATGGAGTAAGGGAGGATGTGAAGGAGAAGATTGATGGATGGAGTAAGGGAGGATGTGAAGGAGAAGATCGATGAATGGAGTAAGGGAGGATATGAAGGAGAAGATCGATGGATGGAGGATATGAAGGAGATGAATGGAGCATATGAAGAAGATCGATGAATGGAGTAAGAGAGGATGTGAAGGAGAAAATCGATGGATGGAGGATATAAAGAAGATGGATGGAGCATATGAAGAAGATCGATGAATGGAGTAAGAGAGGATGTGAAGGAGAAAATCGATGGATGGAGGATATGAAGAAGATGAATGGAGCATATGAAGAAGATCGATGAATGGAGTAAGGGAGGATGTGAAGGAGAAGATCGATGAATGGAGTAAGGGAGGATGTGAAGGAGAAAATCGATGGATGGAGGATATGAAGAAGATGGATGGAGCATATGAAGAAGATCGATGAATGGAGTAAGGGAGGATGTGAAGGAGAAGATCGATGGATGGAGTAAGGGAGGATGTGAAGGAGAAGATCGATGAATGGAGTAAGGGAGGATATGAAGGAGAAATCGATGGATGGAGGATATGAAGGAGATGGATGGAGCATATGAAGAAGATCGATGAATGGAGTAACTCCCTTACTCCATTACTCCTTTACTCCAAGGGAGGATGTGAAGGAGAAGATCGATGGATGGAGTAAGGGAGGATGTGAAGGAGAAGATCGATGAATGGAGTAAGGGAGGATATGAAGGAGAAAATCGATGGATGGAGGATATGAAGGAGATGGATGGAGCATATGAAGAAGATCGATGAATGGAGTAAGGGAGGATGTGAAGGAGAAGATCGATGGATGGAGTAAGGGAGGATGTGAAGGAGAAGATCGATGAATGGAGTAAGGGATGATATGAAGGAGAAAATCGATGGATGGAGGATATGAAGAAGATGGATGGAGCATATGAAGAAGATCGATGAATGGAGTAAGAGAGGATGTGAAGGAGAAAATCGATGGATGGAGGATATGAAGAAGATGGATGGAGCATATGAAGAAGATCGATGAATGGAGTAAGGGAGGATGTGAAGGAGAAAATCGATGGATGGAGGATACGAAGAAGATGAATGGAGCATATGAAGAAGATCGATGAATGGAGTAAGAGAGGATGTGAAGGAGAAAATCGATGGATGGAGGATATGAAGAAGATGGATGGAGCATATGAAGAAGATCGATGAATGGAGTAAGGGAGGATGTGAAGGAGAAGATCGATGGATGGAGTAAGGGAGGATGTGAAGGAAAAGATGGATCAATGCAGTAAGGGAGGATATGAAGGAGAAGATCGAGCGGTGGAGTAAGGGAGGATATGAATGAAGGAGAAGATGGATCGATGGAGTAAGGGAAGATATGAAGGAGAAGAATGTGGAAGAGGAATAATGAAGAAGAATTGATGATTAAAAACTGAAGTTGAAGACAACCTTAATCTGGTAAACGAATTGAAAGATGATTTATTACTTCTTCATTCTTTGGGTCATTTTTTGTGACTATGTAGTGATATCAAATTTTTATTTTGCTTTTCTACAACTTCTCGAAATTGAGGTTTTTAAACACAATATTCAGCCCATATTTTAATATTTGTTTTAGCTTTTTCTAGCATTGCAAATTAAAGCAAGTTCAATTTAACCGTATACCGGAGTAGTGATCTTATTTTTGAAATCCGAGCTTACCTTTGAAATTCGAAGGGATGAGGAAAGGAATTTCCAACTCGGAGATCAAGTCCGTAGCAAACCAAACGAGCAGTTCTTGGCCTGACTGAATCGGTCTCGTCGTCTGCAGAAGGAATCCCTGATGGTCTCGAGTCAGCTCCACGTTCTGCTCGTGGCAATTCCTCGCCACGCCCAACAGGGAAGCCCACGCGAGCCGAGGCCCAGGCTCCGTCAGGCATAACACTCCGTCTCGTGCTTCCACCTGCCAAAGGAAAGATCGCTTTTTCATATTCAAGCCAATGGCAATTGCAGAATCTCATATCAATAGAGTGAAAATATATATCCCATAGAGTGAAATCATAATTTCACTCTATGGGATGAGTTGCGCATATATTGCATGTAAGCTACTCTTAAGGAATTTATTCAGAGGCAGATATGCGCACTGGGGAATCTGGAAATGGTTCGGTTCAATTCACAACAACCCACAAAAAAACACGCAAATAATGCTGTAAAGTTCCGTAGCGTTAACAGCCTTTACATCTGATAGTGAAGATAATACAGTTGATGTATAGAGTAAAATAAATTTTAACTAAAATAACAGTTAATATTCAATTTCACTCGATCCAGGGAAATGTAACCTCTTGCACTGGCATCTAATAAGCACAGAAAAAAAAACATCCCAACCAACAGTGAGCGCAGGAATTTTCTTAAATCCTTGAAAGTAATAATTAAAGTGAAAATACATTTCAATGATTACCTCAGATTAAGTGGCATTTTTTTTTACAAAAGAAGTGACTTTTAAAACTTTCGCGATTTGACCTTCACGTATAATAATAAGAGATTCGTTACACATTACTAACAGAATCATTAACTAAAAAAACTAAACTACTACTACTAAGACTAAAAGAATTCCTGATTATATGGATAATATATGAGATCCTTTCAGTCGTTAACTTGCCAGACTCGTACCTGATGTTATCAGAGTCCAGTCCAACTCTGTTTGCATAGAACCTTTATCTGACCTTGTTAGAAATGGATCTCGGAAAAAAACTTTGTTGTTGAGTTGTTTTACCTCTGAACAGTGCTTTTTTGCACACAGTGGGCTAAATGGCCAGGTCACAAGGACCCTGAAGTCAACAGAGAAGGTTGGGGGGAGGAAACCCACTAGGCGGCTATTAGGAGGCAGATGGTATCCTCTCGTCAAGGTCATCCAGTGTTTTCTTTAACGTGCACAAAATATGACTCTCCTCCATACGGGGCCACGGTTTAACGTCTCATCCGACGGACGGCGTCCTTTTCAAGTCCATCGGTGTCCACTACTGACCGTGGGCAAGGCGGGGAGTTTCGTAGAGATAAATCTCAACGCTGGCCCAGCTGGGACTCGAACCTGGGAACTACAGATTAGAGCCTGGTACGCTCCCGACTGAGCCCCCCCCCCCCCCGCCCCTTTGGACACAATCTCTTGCAAAGAGAGCGTCCGTCGGATGAGACGTCAATTCATTCAGCCTTTCATAAATGAGCGATAAACTCTCCTCCCGTTAAGGAACGGGCTCTTAAAAGCAGACATCCAACAAGCAGGGCAGCACAGGAACGGAATCTCCTTCCTCTACCCGGTTTTGAATCATTGGGGACCTTGTGACCTGGATATTTAGCCCATTGGACTCTGTCCTATCAAAATATTAGAGAATTTCCATGTTATGTGAATGGGAATCTAATTTCGAAGCTCTATAACTCCTAAAATATGTATTTAATTCAAAAATATGATTGAAGATAAAGATCGTAATCAAATCCACTTAAATCTCGATTTTTCAACAATATTAAATTCAGAATATTAGAATTTCTCAGATATCCATCTGGTGGTAGTTCATTAGAATGTTTTGCAGTAAAAATTGTCATTAGCCGGGTGGGATCTGAACTCATGACAACATGTCAGGTGCTCTGACCGCTGAACTACCTGCCGCCCAACAATCCTCCTCCATTAGAGGCTTTAAGCATTATCCCATAGAGTTAGCCATTGGAACTGTAATTGAAGACTCTGGTCCTGATGGCACCTTCCAGTCCAGTGCACGCGGTCAAGCAACACGCCGCAAAGCATGTATTTTCAATATTAGACTAGTAATATCAATTCAGTATTTAAAAAGTTATGGCAGCTGGAATATTCAGCAATAAAGTATATTGTTTTATAAAAATCACTAATTATTGTCTAATATTGAAACAATCATTACGCAAACTCTAAAATGCATATTTACTTTATTAAATGGCAGTTTTAAATAAAATCTGAAGTGAAGCCGCATACGCATTGCTGTTATGAAATATTATGGTTTCCATAACCCTTTAAATAAATAAATAAAAAATGAATAAATACCCTCTCAAGCAGCTGCGTGCCAATCAGTTTATATACCATAGTAGAAGGTCCGTGAGGATGACAGGACCTCAGCAGAAAAACAACACAAACATCCATGCCTTACCCGGGGCTCGAACCCAGATCCCTTAGATCAATAGCCAAGCGCGCTAACACTACTGAACGAATATTACTGAAAATCCAGATTTCAATAGATTTGATTATGATCTTTATCTTCAGTCGCATTTTTGTAATAAATGCATATTTTAAAAGTTATAGAGCAAAGGTGGGCAAACTGCGGCTCACGAGATTAATATTGGGTTTCATTGCCAATTTTCCTACAATTTATATTAACCCTTTCAGATCCGGAAGAGGAAACGGCAGGCTTCCCTTAGACCCGAGAGGTGTAAAATTCAGAAGTATGCCATTGAAATCGCCGTTTCAATAGATTACGAAGAAAACGAAAATGTAACCAAAACTTATTTTAAACAAGTACGGATGATGCAACTTGACTCTGCGTCATCACTCTTCATGCAGCGGGGCGGGGGTGGCTCAGTCGGTAGCGCGCCAGGCTCGTAATCTGTAGTTCCCAGGTTCGAGTCCCAGCTGGGTCAGCGTTGAGATTTATCTCCGCAAAACTCCCCGCCCTGCCCACGGTCAGTAGGAGACACCGATGGGCTTGGAAAGGCCGCCGTCCGTCGGATGGGACGTTAAGCCGTTGGCCCGTGTGCGGGAGAGCCATACCCTGTGCACGTTAAAGAACACGCTGGTTGGCCTTGACGGGAGGCTACCATATGTCTCCCAACAGCTGTTCCAGTGGGTCCCCTCCTCCAACCTTCTCTGAGCCTTCGGGGTCCATGTGACCTTGCCATTTAGCCCATGGTGTGCAAAAAAAGTGCCACTCAGAGGTAAAACAACCCAACCCAACTTCATGCAGCACACACAAGTTACTCTCTTGCGGCGGTAGCGGAACATAACTAGTTACCGACTTTTGAAAACAAATCCCAGAAGCAAAGCATCCCAATCTTCAGAAAACTGGCTTCCGACTACTCTCTGTTTTTGGACAACTTACTGCTGTGAATCTCTCTTCTCTGCAATGAAATTTGTGAGGTCAAAACATCGTGCTATGGTCACTAACAATCACCTCACTGAGCTTCTTAGAACAGCTTTGACATCCTACCAGTCAGATTTTAAACTATTAACTGTCAAAATGAACACTCAATCAAAGTCTTCAACGAGCAGAGATTAAACATATTCTGCTTTGGTAAGTAGGACGACTATACAGTTGTATTTTTTATTATTTATAAATACAATTTTAAAATAATGTTTTCTGTGGCTCTTGAACATTCAAAAACGTATGAAAAATATTTTATGTGGCTCTTCTTATTGAAGAACTTACCCATCCCTGTTATAGAGCTTCGAAGTTCGATTCCCATTCACATAATATGGAAATTATCTAATATTTAGGTAGGGCAGAGAATATTAAACACTCCTAGACCTTCTACTATGGCACATAAACTGACAGCCTCCTGTCAGACCTCTATGACAAGCAGCTGCTTGAGGGGGTATTTATTTTTATCATTTGAACAATGAGAACCGGCCAGTTTTCTGACGATTAACACTATTGGTAATCCTAAACTTAAGCACCGACTAAAATAATATGTCCTAGAACTCTTTCATTGAACTTTCGATAATTCCTCACCTGTACAAATACCTTGGCAATTGATTGGTCCAAGAGACGCATCGGCGAGATTCCTCCGACTCCTGGCGGCGAACGCGTCCCCATTTCGATGTCAGAAGATGCAATCACTGCCGATCCAGGAACGGAAGCTTCCACAATGGCTTTTTGACGTAAGATGTTGACTTCTTCCGGTTTATTTACAACGAACATCCCTGCTCGTGCAAGGAAGAAGAGCTTGGAACTTGAAAACCTCGCAGAGTAGACGAATACCCCTGTTCATATCGTTTCACCGCATGACCTCAGTGATATACGCGAAAGCCAACTTCCACCTGATCGTGGTTAGGGGTTATGCTATTAGTGGTCTGACTGCGGTTCGTCACCCATCACCAAGTCATCATCCCGACCGCATCAGCTGACTTCCGGCGGGACAGCCCGAACCGGAACGCCAGGTGTCTTGCTCTCACGTCCCTCTCTGTTTCTCTCTCCCTCCCGCCCCTCCTCCTCCTCCTCCTCCCTGCTCTCCCGCTTCCACGCCGGAGGAGGTAACGAAGCTGGCTGGCAGTGTGAATTGAACACGGATGGTGGTGATCTGAGAGAGGGAGTGAGAAGAAAAAGTGGTTGTCGCAGCTGCAGTGCGCAGATTGTATAATTTCTTCTGCTCATTTCCGATTCGGTTGTTTTACTCTGCGAAACTTTTTTTTTTTTTTTTCTGCACATGATGGACTAAATGGCCAGGTCACAAGGACCCAAGAGCTTCGGGATTTAATTCCAATAATTCAGTTTCTAAACATTTGTTTGCTTCTGTTACAACATTTGCCAGCCCCTTGGCATACTGTCTCCCAAAAATACAATTTAGAACGCTTGAAAAGTGAAAAGAAACGGACAAGGATCCTGAAATCACATTTCGTTTCTCAAATTAGGTATTTTCATTTTTAAAGAGATTACGATTAATCTTTTCCATCTCCCACCCACCCTCAGAAAAAGAAAACTATTTTTGCGGCATGATCGATAACACGTGCTGCTTAAACATTTAAGAGTTAATGAGGACAGATTCTTAGTTACAGTGAACTCTTTAGAGAGATCCATATTCTGTTAGAGTGCAAAGAAAGCCTCGATCAAACGACCTAAAATAAATAAAAATAAAAACCCCCTCAAGCAGCTGCTTGCCACAGAGGTCTGACAGGAGCCTGTCAGTTTATGTGCCAAAGTAGAAAATCTGAGAGGATGGCAGGACCTCAGCAGAAAACAACACGAACATCCATGCCTTACCCGGGGCTCGAACCCAGGTCCCGTTGATCAGTAGCCAAGCGCGCTAACCACTCGGCCACGGGACGGCAACGACCTATACCAAGTGCATTTAAACTTTTGTTATCGCCGACCTCTAAAACAAAAAAATGCTCTTCTTAAAGACCACTTAGTCAGCTAGTTTTAATACTAAGGACCATCCTATTAATCTTCCCTTAACCTTCGATCTCACCTTTCCTTGGGTTCGAATTTCCAGGTTCTATCTTCTTTCTATTTTAAATCTTTTTTCCCGAATTTCACTTTCATAATTTTCATATATAAGTTCTTTCCCTTCTTCTCTTTTCTGCCTTGCAAGATTCCTCAAATATATACTTCTACTTTTTCCAGTGACGATAACATCTATTCTGTTGCCATTTTCCCCATTTCTTGAACTGTAATGTTTGTCAACTGTTTTTTAACCTCGACGACCATAAGCATAATTTTCTCCGACCACTCCTTAAGAATTCAATTGAGAATTGCAGTTCTAAACAACAACCGACAAAGCAAAATCTAAAGGGCAGTGGGGGGGAAAGTGGAATAGGGGGGATAGGATTTAAACTTAAAAAGTGTTGTGCTAGGGTTAAAAAATTTACTTTTAATACTGAAGCTCTGAAAGATCCAGTTATAGCCAAAGCTTACCATGATAGGTTACTTAGTCATTATGACAGTCATGGTTTGCTTACTACTGAAGTTGAGGAAGAATGGGATCATTTTAAACAGGCTTTTTTGGACACTAACAGTACTTTTTTAGGAAAAAAGGAGCAGAAGAGGCAGAATTATCTGAGTGATAAGGCACTTGAGGTTATTTCGGAAAGAAAGAACTGCAGGAATGTCCTTAATCAGTACCCTACTAGTCCTAATAGAAAGCATTACAGAGAACTTAATAAATGTGTAAAAGATCAGTTAGCTGCTGATAAGAATCTTTGGCTTGATGGCCTTGCTGACAAAGCTGAGGAAGCAGTTAGACAGCACAACAGCAGAGAGCTGTACCAGATAGTTAATGTTTTGTGTGGTGAAAACGGACAGGCATACAAGGATTGAAGGATAAACAAGGTAAAGTTATAGAAGGTGAGGATTCTGTCATGACTAGGTGGGCTGAGCATTTCAGTGATGTTCTAAACAATGTAGTTAGTTCTACTCCCATTGTTTGCAATGATGATGATAGATGCATTGGTGGCTTTAATGTTGGCCCTATAACACAATCTGAAGTTATTTTGGCTGTTTCTAAACTTAAACTACATAAATCCCCAGGGGTAGATGAAATTACTACCGAAATGCTTAGAGCTGGGAATGTTTCGGTTACCACTTGGATGACTAAAATTCTGAATATCTTTTATGATAAAGGCATGGTTCCTAAGGATTTTACCAGAGCTATTGTTATCCCTATTTTCAAAAAAGGTGATCGTAGTTCTTGTGATAACTATAGGGGTATCAGCCTACTCTCTGTTCCAGGAAAAGTTCTTTCCATGATTGTGCTTAATAGAATTATGAATCTGGTTAACACGTATAGCGGGGGAAATATGCCGCTCGATTTCGCAAATAAAATGTTTTTTTTTTTTAAATTAACAACAATGCAACGGCGTTCTGTTTCATCGCACCCCAAATTCTTTTCCTAGTTTAGGCCTAACAACTCTACATCTGCTTTTAAGGAACGCTGTAATCAACTGCATCATAAATGATTGTCCCTGAAAGAAATGTAACTTTCAATTTCCTTTACGCCATTCTTTTTAAGAGTAAAGGCATTCCCATTCACAGGCTAATGATGAATTCAATTTCACCTTTTCTTCATTAAAAGAGTTTTTTTTTCCACTTTCCATGCAAATCAATTTTTCCTTATCGATTTCTAAAGAAAGTGTTCTTTGCAAATTGAATGGCAGAGATAATAAATGTCAGGATTTTCTTACAGATAAACCAATCATCCAGGTAGCATGAGAGTTTGAAATTTTTCGTCATGGCCAAACCCAAAGGAATATTTATCTCGCCACGCTCGTAACTTGATGTCCTAATTTCAAGTCCAAACAGTTGCAAAGTTGAGATTTTCTCCACCACACCTCAGTGAGAAAGTGGGGAGGGGACGGCCGAGATGGGAGGTTTGCATCTGTTTCTGACAACTCTCCAGTCGAACCCCTTCCCTTTCCCAACTGTGCCTTTAGGGTCCTTGTGACCTGGCCATCTACCCCATTGTGCTCCACTAAGCGCTGCTGAGAAATAAAACAACTTCCCAAGAGAAGGAATTCGTCAGAGCTGCTCACCTTTGGGTGAATCTTCAGCTCATGAATGCACTTTCATTTCTGCGAATGTGTTGAAGACTTTCGCAAACATCATCAGCTCCGGCAAATTCCTTTTTCAGAAAATGACTTCCAATTAAAGTCGAGAAACTTCCAACTCGCCCTTCTAAGAAACAAACATTTCTTTTGAAGCAGCCTTAAGAATTCTTTAAAATCTTAACGTCAAGCTTCTAGTGAAATCAAATTGAAAGGCAATTGCAGTGCAAATGCTCGTGTTAAGACTGAAGAGAAGTGAGAGGAGATCTTTCCGTTGCTCAGCTGCCATTCGGCGCCTCCTTCCCAAGAGCTGTGACACCGACAACACGGAGCAGCGGGAACGACAAAAGCGCACCCTTGCAGCTGTGCAACTCCCACACGGCGAAGGCGACGGGCACCGGAAAGACCTCGTCGCGCGCTGACAAGTGGCAGCGTGGTTAATGATGATCCAAGTGGCGATGGCGGGGCACCACCCACAGCACCCTGTGCGCGCTCGGTGAACGCTGGTGGGTGCAACTGGCTCGTGTCTCTCACAATGATCGTGTGTGTGTACGAAAGGCCGTGACGACCGCAGCCCTTTGTGGGTTCTACTCCCCACCCTTTCCCCTCCACCTCCCCCAGTGCTCGTGTCGTTAAGCTAATCCGTGCCACGTGGGCCGATGCTCAGTTCCACCTCCCCTACTTCATCATTTCAATACTCTCTTCTTGTCTGCTTGCCGTTGCACTCGTAAGCGTTTATGGGCACTACAAGGATTAAAAGATGAGACTATTCTCTGTTTTGTCATCGGTGCGTCTCTCTTACTCTAGCTGACACGTCGTATGTTTTTGAGTTGGATTGTTTTACCTCTGAGCGGCACTTTTATTTTTTTTCAATAAAAATAAGTTAAATGTTGGATGACAAGGACAACTCCAAGGGCTTAAAAGGTGGGTTTCGGAAGGAAAAGTGAGGGTACGAATAAATCGGAAAAATAGAAATTAAGGAACTGTTGGCCACGCCTCTCCTCTTCTGTAACACATCGCTCCTTCAATCTGCAAGCGAAGAGGAAACATCGCAATTTAATGAGATGCATTTATCTCTAGCAATTCAGAAATGCTCCGAGACTCTTTTTTAGTTCTCTAAGCCACAACCCTAGAACCCCTTGCACTTGCAATAAATAATCAATTTATCTCACCACGTACAGCAACAGGATCAATGAAACGAAGACAGAATGGAAACGCCAATTAAAGCAAGTATGAACGTAGAGGAAAAGGATAAGCGCACCGGGTAGAACTGGTTTATAATTGTGCTCCTAAACTATTACATAGCATCATAATACAGTTAGAGTGGGTTGTTCTCTGAGAAGGTTGGGAGGAAGGGACCCATAGGAATAGATGTTGGAAGACACATGGTAGCCTCCCCCGCGTCAAGGCCATCCAGCGTGTTATTTAACGTTTACAGGGTATGG
Organism: Ryuthela nishihirai; assembly: GCA_038380435.1. Lineage (NCBI taxonomy): Eukaryota > Metazoa > Arthropoda > Arachnida > Araneae > Heptathelidae > Ryuthela > Ryuthela nishihirai. The sequence continues at coordinate 35,377,029 of JAWZYU010000031.1, forward strand.
CTCTCTCTCTCTCCCGCATACGGAGCCACGGCTTAACATTCCACCAGACGGACGGGAGCCCTTTCCAAACTCATCGGTGGCCCCCACTGACCGAGGGCTGGGCAGCGAGTTTTGCGGGGATAAATCTCAACGCCGGCCCAGCTGGGACTCGAACTTTGGAACTGCAGATTACGAGCTTGGCGCGCTACCGACTGAGCCATCCCCACCCCCCATTAGAATGGCAGTGAACCATATTGATACAGGAAAGAGTTTACGAGTAATAATGATAATGATGATGAAAAGTGTAATTCATATTCGTTACTAAAAATGTAAAAAAACAGTAAGTTTAATAATTATGAACATTGCAAAATATGTTGTTATAAATTTAACACGGATGGAAACTGAGCGTGAGTTAAACATAATAATTAGCAACAATTACTCTCAAATAATGTAATTTATTAGAAAAGTATGAATGAAAACATTTATATAAACTAAATTCCACCGACACAAATCTTCACAAGAACTTAGCACGTTATTACTATTCCTACAAAGAGTTCTTTCCTTTATAATTCTTACTGTCTACACTCAAAGCGTAAAGGCTTTTTATATCATTTAAAATGTGTCACAATCACATTTGGAAACAAACCTGTAATTATCGAGAATAACCTTACCAATTCCTAAATAACTATACACCAAATGACTTGGGCGGGGGTGGCTCAGTCGGTAGCGCGCCAGGCTCGTAATCTGATAGTTCCCAGGTTCGAGTCCCAGCTGGGTCAGCGTTGAGATTTATCTCCGCAAAATTCCCGCCCTGCCCACGGTCAGTAGGGGACACCGATGGGCTTGGAAAGGCCGCCGTCCGTCGGATGGGACGTTAAGCCGTGGCCCCGTGTGTGGGAGAGCCATACCCTGTGCACGTTAAAGAACACGCTGGATGGCCTTGACGGGAGGCTACCATCTGTCTCCCAACAGCTGTTCCAGTGGGTCCCCTCCCCCAACCTTCTCTGAGCCTTCGGGGTCCATGTGACCTGGCCATTTAGCGCATAGTGTGCAAAAAAGTGCTGCTCAGAGGTAAAACAACCCAACCCACCAAATGACTTCTTTCTAAGGTTTTAGTCATCAAGTACTCCAAAACTGCAGCTAAGTATAATGGTTTCTCAGAACTAATTCTTTTCAAACGTTGATCACCATGCAGAAGACGAAGAATTCTTCTTTTTCTTACTCGTTCAAAACTCAGTCGGTAGTTCAAAACTCAGTCGTTTTCTTACTCAGTCGGTAGCGCGCCAGGCTCGTAATCTGATAGTTCCCAGGTTCGAGTCCCAGCTGGGTCAGCGTTGAGATTTATCTCCGCAAAATTCCCGCCCTGCCCACGGTCAGTAGGGGACACCGATGGGCTTGGAAAGGCCGCCGTCCGTCGGATGGGACGTTAAGCCGTGGCCCCGTGTGTGGGAGAGCCATACCCTGTGCACGTTAAAGAACACGCTGGATGGCCTTGACGGGAGGCTACCATCTGTCTCCCAACAGCTGTTCCAGTGGGTCCCCTCCCCCAACCTTCTCTGAGCCTTCGGGGTCCATGTGACCTGGCCATTTAGCGCATAGTGTGCAAAAAAGTGCTGCTCAGAGGTAAAACAACCCAACCCACCAAATGACTTCTTTCTAAGGTTTTAGTCATCAAGTACTCCAAAACTGCAGCTAAGTATAATGGTTTCTCAGAACTAATTCTTTTCAAACGTTGATCACCATGCAGAAGACGAAGAATTCTTCTTTTTCTTACTCGTTCACTAACAAGATCCACACTAATAAACTTATTTAACCTCCCACGCACCCACCAAATAAAAACGTTTCTTCTTTATACTATAGTGCACAGACTAAGTCAAACTACGTTTCCCTTCACACAAAGGGGCGGGGGTGGCTCAGTCGGTAGCGCACCAGGCTCGTAATCTGTAGTTGCCAGGTTCGAGTCCCAGCTGGGTCAGCGTTGAGATCTATCTCCGCAAAATTCTCCGCCCTGCCCACGGTCAGTAGGGGACACCGATGGGCTTGGAAAGGCAGCCGTCCGTCGGATGGGACGTTGAGCCGTGGCCCCGTGTGTGGGAGAGCCATACCCTGTGCGCGTTAAAGAACACGCTGGATGGCCTTGACGGGAGGCTACCATCTGTCTCCCAACAGTTGTTCCAGTGGGTCCCCTCCCCCAACCTTCTCTGAGCATTCGGGGTCCATGTGACCTGGCCATTTAACCCATGGTGTGCAAAAAAGTGCCGCTCAGAGGTAAAACAATCCAACGCTTCACACAAAATCTTCCTAATTACAACTATCTTATTCCTTATTTCTAAGTTAGGTTCGTTCGAAGTAGTTAGTGACGTAATTCTCACGCTGAAGTAAACGCGAGCATCAAAATGACAGATCCCATCACGGTTTCATCAGTGCTCGTTCATCTGTCGTAACAATATTTTTCTAACCTCTTTTTAAACAATGAAATTGAAATTTGAATAAATCGAAAATCAAATCAATCATTCCGGGACTTCGAACAAACATATTTTAATGAGTTCTGTCCAATAGACTTTCAAGTATAATGGGAAATATAAATTGGGTTGGGTTGTTTTACCTCTGAGCGGCACTTTTTTGCACACCATGGGCTAAATGGCCAGGTCACATGGACCCCGAAGGCTCAGAGAAGGTTGGGGGAGGGGACCCACTGGAACAGCTGTTGGGAGACAGATGGTAGCCTCCCGTCAAGGCCATCCAGCGTGTTCTTTAACGTGCACAGGGTATGGCTCTCCCGCACACGGGTCCACGGCTTAACGTCCCATCCGACGGACGGCGGCCTTTCCAAGCCCATCGATGTCCCCTACTGACCGTGGGCAGGGCGGAGAGTTAGGCGGAGATAAATTTCAACGCTGACCCAGCTGGGACTCGAACCTGGGAACTACAGATTACGAGCCTGGCGCGCTACCGACTGAGCCACCCCCGCCCCCAAATAAATTGGGTATATCACGTAAAGGATAAGTAAAAAAAAAACTGTTCATTAGGTGAAAAAACTAGCAGCTGGGACTCGAACCTGGGAACTACAGATTACGAGTCTGGCGCGCTACCGACTGAGCCACCCCCGCCCCCAAACAAATTGGGTATATCACGTAAAGGATAAGTAAAAAAAAACTGTCCATTAGGTGAAAAAACTAGCAGCTGGGACTCGAACCTGGGAACTACAGATTACGAGCCTGGCGCGCTACCGACTGAGCCACCCCCGCCCCCAAATAAATTGGGTATATCACGTAAAGGATAAGTAAAAAAAAACTGTTCATTAGGTGAAAAAACTAGCAGCTGGGACTCGAACCTGGGAACTACAGATTACGAGCCTGGCGCGCTACCGACTGAGCCACCTCCGCCCTCAAATAAATTGGGTATATCACGTAAAGGATAAGTAAAAAAAACTGTTCATTAGGTGAAAAAACTAGCAGCTGGGACTCGAACCTGGGAACTACAGATTACGAGCCTGGCGCGCTACCGACTGAGCCACCCCCGCCCCCAAATAAACTGTTCATTAGGTGAAAAAACTAGCATGTAATATTATGCAATCCATTCGAAACAGTACAGACAAAGTTGCATTTAAAAATGTCTATCGAATATTGAATGGACACACATCGAGCCCGGAAAATGGCGAAAGGAGCGACCAAGGACACAGTCCAGCAGGAAAATATTAATAAGGGCAAGAGGTTCGATTTTCAATGCAGTATAACATTTTCCCTTCCGTTTTAAAGGTCTTTAAAAACTTTTTTTTAAAATGCATGAAATATAAATGAATTTAAAGAATTTTTTTATCCTGTTATCCATACTAGCATTCTGAAAGGGGGAGGGACGGACATGGCCCCCTTGCCCTCCTCCCCTTGTTCCCGCCCTCTCAAGAGACATTCCACTGCCACTCCTCCTCGGTGGTTTGCGAGAAAAGAAATTTTTTTTAATTTAAGGAATGAAAGAAAGATACAGATGTTTTTTAAATACTACTTTTTGCATTTTCCCTGTCCTCCATTAGTTCGAATTAAAACTTTCGAAGAGTAGAAAAGGAGGCCAACGAAAAAAAATCATTCCCTCTGAAACCGAGATTCCCATCTTCACTAGAGGCGATTACGCGTTCTCCTAGCGTTCATTTCTATTTTTACATTTACGTTAGTAGTTTGTTACCAACCCACCGATTCCCCTTTGCACAGTGCTTTCCCCACATGACGTCATCGACCACGCCCCCTATGACGTAACAGGCCACGCCCCTATGACATAACATTACGTAACATGACGTAATCATTACATAATCATTACGTAACATGCCACGCCCCTTTATTAATAATTCTTCCCCCTTTATTAAACCCCCTTTCCCCCTCAGTGGCGCCATCTGTTGACAGTGAGAAGTACTATTTTCCCAAAAACCCTTTATTTTCACTCTAATTTCTCGTTTTCGGACCCCCCGGTCGACCTACCTATATTTTAAGCCCTCCCCCTTATTAAAAACCCTCCTGGCGCCATCTGTTGACAGTGAGAAGTACTATTTTCCCAAAAAACCCTTTATTTTAAGTCTAATTTCTCGTTTTCGGACCCCCCGGTCGACCTACCTATATTTTAAGCCCTCCCCCTTATTAAAAACCCTCCTGGCGCCATCTGTTGACAGGGAGAAGTACTATTTTCCCAAAAAACCCTTTATTTTAAGTCTAATTTCTCGTTTTCGGACCCCACGGTCGACCTACCTATATTTTAAGCCCTCCCCCTTATGAAAAACCCTCTGGTTGACCATTTTAAGGCCCCACTCCTTCACTCGGCTGATGCAAGTCTCAGAATAATTGCATGGAACGATTGACTGGTCTTAGAATAATTGTACAGAAAGGAATGATACAAAATTCCTTAGTAATTAAACACTCATCAAAAATTCCCTTACCTCTATTAAAAATCATCCTACAGTTGAAACTCATTTTACTCTTACTGTTTCCATAGAAAATACCATAGGGTGAAATTAATAATGGTTTAAATTATTCGTAGGGATGACATGTTAAATCTGCTTTTAGAACACACGTCTGCAGTGGAAAAATTTTCAAACTCCGTTAATCAACTCCCTAGTAATTAAACACTCGTCAAAATATTCCTCACCTTTATTAAAATCACTCCACGGTCGAAATAATAATCGGTTTTCTGTAGATGTGTTTCACCGAAAAAAAAAAAATCGTCCCTCGCTCTGTGGATTCCAGGACTATGCCGTGTACTTGCTGTGGCTTAGATGCGTGTCGAACGGGTCAGATATTAACCTAGCATTCTTTATAACTAGCTTTTTCTATGTATTTCTTACATCAAAACCAACCCTACCACTGAACTCTTTTGAATGAGGATCTCAACTTGTAAATCAAACTCGCAAAGCTGTATTTATTCCACCAAGACGGTTAAACGATTTTCTTATAATTAAAATTCCCGGCTATTAAACTCCCTAGTAATTAAGCACTGGTTAAAATTCCCACATTAAAAATCGTCCTACAGTCCGGGGTGAATGGTTTAAATTATTCGTAATAGCTGTCGAATAGTGTCGTGTTATGATCGGCTCTCAGAAAATTCAAACTCCTTATCGCAAGCGGTATTCCTTTCAAGTGCTTATCGGGGGCTAGCAACAAGACTTTCAAAAACATCACGCGACGTGGTCCGATCGGTGAGGGTTCAAGAGGGCAGTGTCCAGCAACACACTTTGTTTACATATGATGCTGATAAGGTTTCAAAATAGAAATTGTTGTTGTTGTCTCGATCGCGTGATGTTAGTTTGACCTCTTGTAATACGTGTCAGTCGGCCTGGCTGTGTGTATAAAATGCGGAGGACAGCATCCTCCAATGTCATTCAACTGTCAACGCTGATACTCTGACACCTGATTGTCAAACTCCTCAAGATGTCTGGTGAACGAGCCTTCAACATTCCTTCGGCTGGATCATCATCTGCTAACAGGTAACTAAAATTTTATTTAATGCTGTCCTTAAGACGTTTTACTTTCTGTATTCTACTTATAAATTATTTAATGCTGTCCTTAAGACGTTTTTTTTTTTTTACTTTCTGTATTCTACTTATAAATTATTTAATGTTGTCCTTAAGACGTTTTACTTTCTGTATTCTACTTATAAATTATTTAATGCTGTGCTGTCCTTAAGACGTTTTTACTTTCTCTATTCTACTTATAAATTATTTAATGCTGTGTTGCACTTATAAATTATTTAATGCTGTGTTGCACTTAAGAATTATTTAATACTGTGTTGACTTATAAATTATTTAATGCTGTGCTGCCCTTAAGGTACTCAACCATTTATCCAGTAAAGTCATTTTATTCTAAAACTTAATTTTCAAACCTTTAGTTACTTAGATATTTTTGATTGCGCTAGTAAATGTACTGCATATTCTGAGACCGTATTATCTATCTATCTAGGAACACCACGCAGTGCTTTGAGAAACTTCAGGCAGCAGTCCAACACCTCTCCGATGTCTCCAAAAGAAGCACGGAGACAGATGACAGAAGTGTGAAGCGTGTCTGTCGTCAGATGGAGGCCGGGGAAATATTACGACCGAGGACGATGAGGCTTTCTCTAACACACCGCAAGCGCATCGCCGCAGCAAAAGCAGCAGCGGAGATGAGGACTTCATCCGTCCCGGGTGCTTCAACGGCTAGCAGGTGAATAAACCTTTATTTAATGCTATGTTGTCATTAAGACACACAATCATTTACCGACGTACATAGAGTTTTATATTTGTTTCTATCCAGTAAAGTCATTTTTACTTACTTTATTCTACTTATAAATTAGCTAAATATTTTCTTGGATTTTTTTTGCTCAGGCTAGTAAACTGTGGTGTATGTTGTCTTTTATCACAACATAGAGTTTTATATTTGTTTCTATCTAGTAAAGTCTAAGTGATAAATTTCAAACTTTAGTTACTTAGATTTTTTGCTCATGCTAGCAAACTGTGCTGTCTTTTATTCTAAAACCTAATTTTCAAACTTTAGTTACTTAGATTTTTGCTCAGACTAGTAAATGTACTGCATATTGCCTTTTCTGTTCTAAGATGAAAAAACATGTAAATGTACAGCATATTCTGAGACTGAATTATCTATCAATGTAGGGCCCCCACGGAGAGTGTGTTACTCGGACCCGCTCGTGTGCTAACGAAGCCACAGCCACCCACGCCCCGTTCGTCATTGACAGTGGCAGCTACGTCCCTCAACGACCCTGCGCGTGCTGACGTCACCTCAGCAATCTTCACAGGCGCCGGATCCTCAGCTGTAGTCAGGTAGATGAAATTTCTTTTGATGTTGAGTGGGGTCTTAAACGGTTCAATCATTTACTAAAGCATATATAGTTTTATAATCTGTAAAGCCATTTTACTTTCTTTATTCTACTTATAAATTAGTTAAATATTTAATTAGGCCTTTTGCTCGAGCTAGCAACGGTTAAATTCTTCCACAATCGAGTGTTTACTCCCTTGGAACATTTTTTCTCAGACTTGTACTGTAGGTAAAATTATACTAGCAATGTGTGTTGTCTTTTATTACAACGTTTAAATTCTTCCACAATCGAGTGTTTACTCACGTGGAACATTTTTTTTTTCTCAGACTTGTACTGTAGGTAAAATTTCTATATATGTGAATAAATATATGATTTTTATTGGACAAACTATGTATAAAGAAGAATATTAGTAAATGTAATACTTTAAAAGTGTGTATCTGGGGAAAATGTGATACTTTAAAAATGTAATACTTTAAAAACGTGTATCTGGGGAAAATGTGATACTTTAAAAGTGTAATACTTTAAAAATGTGTGTCAGGGGAAAATGTAATACTTTAAAAGTATGTATCTGAGCAATACAGCATTATAACTTCAGTTCTAAGATAAAAAACGCGTAAAGTACTGCATATTCTGAGAATAAATTATCTATCTAGGTCTGTCGAGTCAGTGTGTGCAGAGCTCTGTGCAGAGTCCTCATATTCCAACTACCTATGGAGAGAAAATGGTTAGTAGGATGTTTGAAGAAACTATGTTTATTGAGAGAGGGAATGCCGACAATATCAAACAGCCCCCTAATCGCAGACATGGGGCAAAGACCCGTTCCCCCACTACTAAAGGCTGAAGCCATCTACACTGGAAGACTTCCTCCAATGTAGAATATGACGATGCCAATAGAAGCAAAGAGTTCAGGTGCCTGCGATGACCTCTGCTCAGGATTATCCACCAACTGATAAACATATCCTGTGAATCTATTCACTTGGGGCTGTCAACCCACAAAGAAACAGAAAACACAGCGGAAGATTTTCCCTCCACAGAAGCCCACCAGTGCAGCAAAATCAGGATCCATAATCAAGCTCAGAGCCATATATCTGTCCAGTCCAGTGGGTTTATACGGTCAGCACCAGGACCCTGTGTGGTTGACCACTCCTCAGCAGGGTAGAAAAAAAAAGAAAAGTAGCCATAGTTGTCCAGATCAGTAGGCCACACTAATCTGGCAGCCCTCCCCTTCCGTTCACTTCCACAAGAGAGTATCTCTTTTGAAAGGTACTAACGGTCTGCACCACGAGAAGGCGGGGTCGGACATTAGGTGCTAGGCCTGGCCGGTTCTATGCATCATCACAGGGGATTAATGCATATGAAACCAAAAGGTTGGTCAAGATTATAAATCCAGTTGCTTCAAGTGTCACAAAGACAAACGAAACTAACCCAAATCATGAACTGCAAAGTTAATTCATTTAATAGTTGGTTGGTTGTTTAGGGTTTTATGGCGCATTAGCATCTAAGGCTTATAATGCGCCAAACGAATGTCCAAAAAGAAAAAAAGATAAAAATCATGAAACCCTCAACCAATTTTTAAAACAAACTACAAAGTCAACAAGAAAAATGTAAAACGATAAAATGGCAGGTAGTGAATAACAATAAACAAATGTAGAAATATGTTGTAAAAATATGTTGTAAAAATAAATAAAAGTAACCCAGGTGTAAGCGACTTGGGTTAAGCATATAGAATAATAAACATTGGAGTAAACCTATAACCGAGTAAAATATCCTGTAAATTGCAAAAATTGAAAAACTGCGTTAAAACAACAATGATCTGATAACAAATGTCCGAGTGTAAGGGACTCGGACGTAAAATTGTGAAAGCTAAAAAACATGCGTCGTTCAAAATTAAAAAAAGGACATTCGATTAAAATATGTTTTACTTAAAATGGTGTCACAAAACTCGCACTTAGTTTCGTCGTCCGCCCGAAGAAGAAAAAGAGTGTAATAAGCGAATGACCTAAGCGGAGCTGAGCAAGTACAACTTCCTCCTTGTGATTTCTGCAATAACAAGACTGCCATGGTTTGATGATAGGTTTGATCTCAAAAAGCTTGTTCGTAAGCTGTTCTGACCAAGATCTCTGCCACTGTGCCCGGAGCTTGATCGTAAAATGCTGCCGGAAATCCAGATGTGGAACCAGCAACAGACTGCCAAATCATTGCCTCTGATTTCAACGTGACCGGGCACCCAACAGAATGGTGGTTGTAGCTGCTGATCGGTTTCAACATAAAGACTGGACCAGTGAGGCGTGGAAGGCTCCCGTGCAAACACGGAGGGCCAGATGATGGAGGCGGTCCAGCACCTTCACCACCGAATCCCAGAATGTAGTAGTACACCTGGAATCCGTAGTCGTTTCGACCAGACAAGTGCACAGTAGAGGCGGAGCAGAGAACATTGGTCAGCTCCCCACAAGAGAGGAGAGGACCTTGACGATGTTCAATGCCCGCGTGCACTTGGACCTGATATGACGTATGTGTGGTAAATAGGTCAATTTCAGATCGAAGATGAGAACAAGAAACTTGGTCTCCGCCACAACTGGAATGAAGTTACCCCCGAGTCAGAGCTCGGGATCCAAGTGAAGATTACGCTTGCTGCAAAAGTGCACACAAGCGGTCTTCTGTGGAGAGAACCGAAACCTGTTTGCCGTCGCCCAAACCAAAAGATTGTTCAGGGCAATTTGCAGTTGTCTTTCAATGACCCTCATGCTGGACTAAGAGCAAAAGATGCTAAAAGTCATCAACATAGAGAGCATTGCCTGCTAATGGAGGAAGTTGTCTAGTAATAGAATTAATCTTGATAGCGAAGAGCGTAACACTCAGAACGCAGCTTGAGGCACCCCCTGTTCTTGGGGGTACAGCCGCGACAGAGTATTGCCGACACGGACATGAAAAGAATGTGCCGATAAGAAGTTGGAGATGAAGATCGACCATGTGACCTCTCATGCCGAAGCTATGGAGGTCATGAAGAATACCAAATCTCCAAGCCTTGTCTCGTATGCTTTTTCAATGTCGAAAAAAATTGACACCAGGTTTTCTCTCTACATAAAAATGTGGTGTTCTAAATACCGAGTCGCATTTACCATTCTTTCCAACACCTTGTACACACAGCTCCTCAACGCAATGGGACGATAATTGGAAGGAATCTTGGAATCCTTTCCTGGCTTCAGAAATGCCAAGACGATGGCCTCTCACCAGGAGCCCAGAAAATGCTCCTCGAGAAAATTGCGATTGAAAAGATGGAGCAGCCGATCCTTACTCGATGGTGAGATGTTGGAGCACAGCATAATGGACTTTGTCTGGCTCTACAGCAGATGCACGAGGAGTGCAGTGCATGAGTACCCCAAAGTGGTCCACTGCCCAAAGTGGACTGTGTCCATTGAAGTCCCCCATTATGAGGAAGGGGGACGGCAGCTGTGAGACGAGATTAAGGTCTTCCTGGAAGATGATGTTCCTAGGTGGAAGATATACACAGCAGTCAGGAAGAACCCCATGAAGAGGTGGATGGCTGTCACCTCTAAATTGGTGTTGAGGGGTATGACCTGGAATGGAGAATGGTTACTCACATGGATGGCGACATCCCTGTGAGCTGGATCATTTTCATCCAGGTCCCAGCGAACTAGTGAAAAGTGCCAGATCATGGGATCTGTGACTGGCTGCAAGTATGTCTCCTGCAGGCACACACAGATGGGCTGGTGTGCCTGAAGGAGGGCCTTGATGTCGTCAATATTCCTCTGGAATCCACAATTCCATTGTAGGAATGTGGCTATCTCAGTACTTAGAAGAGTGGGTGGAAGACGAATTCCTATTCAACTTAACCGCCACAGAGGACGGTTTAGTGAATAGGGGTCGGTCTGTATCCATGTCCTCAAAATCGTCCGACGGACATGGATCGGTGACAGCTCTTTGTGGAGGAGTGATTATTTTCTTCCCCTTAGGTTTGGAAGGTCTAATTGTCTGTGGACAGGAAGGAGGCGGCCTTCCGATGGAGGTGGAAGGCCGAGTTGCAGGAATGGAAACCGGGGTTGATGTCGAAGTCGACACTACCCTCGTTTTCACTTGTGTCAGAAGGTACTTAGCTGCGGGTGAGAAAGACTCAGTAGGTGGTACACTGATATGTCTGCACCACAACCGAAGTCATTGGAACGATGGGCTTTCCAATGACTGCACTGGCATAGGATACCTTGCCAGGTGGTGCAGCAAGCATTCTCGCCTTGGTGTACGAGATGTTATTCATAATTTTTAGGCGTTGCAGCTCCTTCCACTTGGGACAACTGTTACAGTGAGCACAGGTGGGCTCGTCGGCGACTTCGATGAGGCCTCTCAGTGATCACACACCGAGACAAATTCAAAGTTTTGTGGGGAGTGACTTCGACAGCCACCCCACCAATCTCTCTTTCAGGAGCAGTTCCGAGTGTTTGGAACAAGCAGTTTCAACCTGCAAGTCGCCAGATCTTAAGCGCTTGACGGATTTTGGCTCTCCCGCAAAACCTTTCAAACCTTTGTTGACAAAAAATGGGAGCGTCCCCAAGTACCTGATCACCCGTGGAGTGGATGATCAGGAATCTCGAGAACGAAGACACATACAAAGACGACGACGAAGAGATAAAGAGGAAGTTGGGGGGCTCATACCGAGCCCTCTTCTTGGCATTGATTGTATCAATTTCTTCAACTCTCATATTTGGTTTTGTGTGGTTCAGTGCCCGCTGTTCCCACCCTCCACCGAGACCAACAAGGGGACGCCCAGTCAGGCACCAGGACTTACACGGGCACTATACCCACACAGACAACGAGACAAGCCCTCACAAATAAACGAAAGGAAAATGAAGAGAAATGTGCAGAAACAAACCTCTACACAAAAGAAACTAATCGAAAAATAATCAAATTGTGATCGACCAAACTGGCCTCACAAGAATAACTTCAAAAGGAAAACAAGTTGCGAGGAAACTCGCAAACCTGTACCCGGACGTGGGCAAGGTTACCCACCGCTCTGCATGGCTCCCGTTTACCGGAAGCAGAGGCCCCGGAATCCGCTGCCCAGCCCTGCGACAGGTTCCTCTGGCAAAGCGGCAAAAGGGTACCCTCCCAGTCATAAGCTAAGACGGGGACCCCGAGCAACTACCAGGATCCTCCTTTCGCGGGACACGGGTCTACGCACACGGCAAACACGAGGTCAACACGCGGGACACGGGTCTACGCACACGGCACACACAAACTATTCCCCACCCTTCCCACGGTCAGTAGGGGACACCGATGGGCTTGGAAAGGCCGCCGTCCGTTGGATGGGACGTTAAGCCGTGACCCCGTGTGCGGGAGAGCCATACCTGTGCACGTTAAAGAACACGCTGGATGGCCTTGACGGGAGGCTACCATCTGTCTCCCAACAGCTGTTCCAGTGGGTCCCCTCCCCCAACCTTCTCTGAGCCTTCGGGGTCCATGTGACCTGGCCATTTAGCCCATGGTGTGCAAAAAAGTGCCGCTCAGAGGTAAAACAACCCAACCTACTTTGGTTAAATACAGGGACATTAAAAGAATACTAATATTCTTTTACAGTAGTAGCAAAAGAAATTATGTGCCCAAAATGTCAAGAAACTCTCAAAATTTCTTCGAAAAGAAGTATTATTCGGAATGTTTTAATTCCAAATAATACGTTGGATTGGTATAAGTGAACCCACCTTATGGCTCCCAAAAAGTTCTAATTTGGCACCATTGGACTTCTTTTTTCGCTGATAAATTAAAACATCCTTTATTCCGAAAACAATTCTCAATTTAGAGCATTTAAAAGAAAGGATCACTGCGAGTGTTACCCTAGACACACGAGGTTCCGAATATGGACAGAAACTGAATGACATGCTACTCATGGCGCCCACATTAAACTCTGTTAAATACAAAACCAAGCTTTGAAAGTTTCTTAACATTTTGTACACATAATTAATTTCGTCACTTAATTATTTAACAAAATATAACATCTTAAAATATCGATGTTCTCTTTTAATGACCCTACATGCATCAAGACAGGAGGGTTCAAAGAAGAAATTTGCACAATATGCTATATTGCTTAAGCTTAATATTTGAATCCTTTGGTCGTTTTAGAATATTATATGAATCTACAGATTAACTCCAAAATTACTTGCATAAGGGGGGCAGGGGTGGTTCAGTCGGTAGTGCGCCAGGCTCGTAATCTGTAGTTCTCAGGTTCGAGTCCCAGCTGGGTCAGCGTTGAGATTTATCTCCGCAAAACTCCCCGCCCTGCCCACGGTCAGTAGGGGACACATATGGGCTTGGAAAGGCCGCCGTCCGTCGGATGGGACGTTAAGCCGTGGCCCCGTGTGCGGGAGAGCCATACCCTGTGCACGTTAAAGAACACGCTGGATGGCCTTGACGGGAGGCTACCATTTGTCTCCCAACATCTGTTCCAGTGGGTCCCCTCCCCCAACCTTCTCTGAGCCTTCGGGGTCCATGTGACCTGGCCATTTAGCCCATGGTGTGCAAACAAAGTGCCGCTCAGAGGTAAAACAACCCAACAACCCAAAATCCCCCCACTACTATCTTTTTTTTTCTAGATCCGGGCCTTTTGTAACGATTTGTGCACCCTACAGCACAATACGATTGCACCATGTCATATAATGACTGCTTGCCTTTCTGCCCATGCCCGAATCTAGAAAAAAAAATGGATTCCCATTGCAGCATGGGATTTCCCCTTCCGTTTCGGTCTTTGTAAAATTTCTTAAATAATTCATGAAATCTAGCAATTTTCGCCAGCACTACCCTTACTACCATAAATTTCCTTGGACTCTTGATTATTTTATGTTAACTGTCTTGAATGATACACAGTTCCTGCTTAAGTTTAAAGAATATTTTATTTTACAAAATAATACTATTATAACAAATTACATTCCTTTCTAATTCCAGTAGGAAGAATGATTCAACCTAAATTTTATAGTATGAAGCCAAATATTGCAAAATAATAACAGATATTCAGATTTTCTTACAGCTAACACAAACACAGGTCAATAATTTTTTTTTTCAACGAATAGTGAGCTATGCAAAATTTGCAATACTTAAAAGCTAGCTTTTAATTTATACATTGGTCACAACCATTATTATATGCGAGTGTTTTAAAACACATTACTTCTGCATTGCAACAAGATATCTTTAAATAAATACCTTTATGAATACTTTAGCTTTCATACATATGAACTTATGATTTTTGACACATAAGCTTAATAGCATTCATTCAATGTTAACATCGAGTTTACTTAATAATACTCCTTAAGTAGCAAAAACTTGCACCATAAATTAGGTATTTGATAGTCATTAAAATCTTTTTTGAAACTATCTAAGGCAATATTCCCTAACTTTTACAATGTAACGTTGCTGACTTTCGGGCAACGCTACTTTTCCTGCGTGCCTAAACAGCAAAATTTTGTATATTGTAAGAGTTGGCTTTTGTGCAGAGTGTATGGCAATCTTCCTAACATTTTGTCACCTGGGTGGGATTGTGTGCAGGATTTTCCCACCCCTAATATATTGGATTCATGAAATTCTCCGAATTTCAAATGTCACAAAGTGCAGAGATGAAAACTAATTTCTAGCAAATTGATGGAAACTTACACTGATGAAAATACGGATGTTGATTTCGGTTGAAAAGAACAATCAAAGACAAGCATTGCTTAAATTCTTGGTTGAATGAAGAAGTCGAATTAAACAATAGAAAAAGGTAAAATGATGGCATCTCCTAGTGACTTGTGAACTTTTTGACTGAAACTTACACTTTTGCATTCTTAGGTGTCTGAATTATGTTCCATTTCTCATCCTGCTCCCTTCCACACGTCTTCTTCCAAATACATTTATGTAACTGTTTTTGTTCTTGCATTGGACATGTGCTGAATCATTGTATTGAATATATGCACACCAGCAGCTGAATCATTTTAAAATAGTTATGCTTGATGCAATAGAAATAAAAATAATCATCACTAACTTTTGGCAGCATTTTGTGATAGCAGTGATCCTTTCTTTTTAACAATGAAAATGTGCATAGCACATTTGATGACATAACTTCGAATAAAAGAACAGAGTATTAATACAATAATATTGGTTATCACAGAAAATAATGTGCACTAGTAACTTGTTAAAAAAAAAGCGCTATTCAGTTCATGCAGTGTAATGGAACCATTAATCTATCAGTTGGCAATCAAAGAGGAACAAAAAGATACATTAATGAAATATTCCACTCTGAAATGAACCGTTTTTCACCGTACACTATTTAACAAAAATATCTTGGTAAAATATAATTTTGAGAAAAATGCGTTGTCACAAAATTAAAAAAAAACTGCTCTGTCAATTTAATGAGCTAGTGCTCAAACCGAAATAGACCCCTAGTCAAGTATTTCGAGGTTAAAAGTTTTTTCATTGACCACAGCTGATGGTTGTTTTGAAATTTGTTTTGAACTCATGCTGTGAATCAATAAAAAAAATGCCAAACATATACAAAAAAATTTATCATGGGTTTTATTACGGGTATTTATGGTTATTATTTCGGGCTACACCAGAAGGCTAAATTTTTGCAAATAAGTCAACAATATGAAATTTTATGCCTCCCAGTTTTAGTTATATCTTGTAATACTGCCACAAGGGGATGGGAGTGCTAAATCATGCAGATAAACAGTAACCATGCCCATGTTTATATGAAAGCAAGACAAGTGGGGAATAAATGAAGTTACCTATTTTCAAGCTCATGGCAGATATTGCAATGCAGCTGGTTAATACCTTTACGCATGCACAATGCCACCTGGTGGCGGACTAAGTTCATTTATCTTCGAATGGCATTTTTTTTTTGCAAACAATGGGCTGAATGGCCAGGTCACAAGGACCTCAAGAGCTCAGAGAAGTTCGAGAGAAGGGACAGATGGCAGCCTCCTGTCAAGACCATCCAGCATGTTCTTTAACATGCACAGGATATGGCTCTCCTGTAAACAGGGTCATGGTTTTACATCTCATTCAAGTACATAGTATATATTGGATGCTTGCACCGAAATGCTTGGAAAGGACAGAGTTCCTGCATTTGGTGTCCCCTTTCTGATCAAGGACAGGGTAGGGGGTTTAGTGGAGAAAAATATACACCCTGACCATGAAACTCGAACCTGAGAACTACAGATTATAATCAACTAACCACCAAAGTGCAACCTGCACTTTGGTGGTTGTCAAGGGGGGGGGGGGGGTTGTCAAAATGGTGTTTTGGTGGTTGTCAAAATGGTGGAGGTGGTTGTCAAAATGGGTTGGAGGTTGGCTCAGTCAGTAGTGAGACAAAGTTGTCTCACTACTGACTGAGCCAACCTCCAACCCATTTTGGTGGTGACATTTTGAATTAACACTGAAAGTGTGGCACATTACCACAGTTGCTAACCTATCCACAAAATCTGGTTATTCAGCATAGTTCCTCTGATGAGACATTGGCATTTGAAACAAAATTTTTTGCATACTTGATATTTGATAATTCTATTTTAATCAGTAAAACTCTTGCAAAGGTAGCTGCACATGCTTTGTCTGAATGCCTAACATTTTTCTTTGATATACTGTATAAAATGTATTTTTTTCTATAAAATTTATGTAGTGTTTATATTACTCTGATGATTATGATCTATAATAAAAATCACAATGCAGCTGTTACAATTTATATGGTATTCTTATAGCTAACATAGTGTTCCTTAATTGCTGATCTGATGACCATGGTTGGTGTTTATAGGCCACTTACTTAAGGAAAGCAGTCTATGATTTAAAAAAAAAAAGGTTGAGAACTACTGGTCTATATATATTTGTGGTATTATTTGATTGCTTCCTCCTAAAGAAACAATAGTTGATATATATTAATTTTACATACACTATATTGAACGTGAGATGTAATTTTTATGCTTTGTGCAATTTTCAACTTATAATCTTTAAGTTGTTAGCTTACGTTCATGGCTTACGTTAAGCTTTCGTTCATGGCGATTTCTTTAGGTTCCTCAAATGTTACTTGGCAGCACATACAAAGAGACAAGTTGACTCTTTAGAAATGGAACTGCTGATATCATAGACGGTATAACAAAAGAAAAATTCTGAATCAGCTTGACAGAGCACATTATTGATAAATTATTTATAATAAAGATAATTTTATACATACCACATTATTAATATCTACAACCAGTACTTTTTAAGTATTCGTATACAAAACACAATTTCGTTATTACATTTGAACTTTACATACATACAACAATTTCAGGCCACATATCAAAAAATCAGATTTCTTCCATAATGCATATAGCGAGGATATTTCAACTGATCTTAAAAAAAAACACATTACTGAATATGAATAATGAGAACTGTGCAAAAAAACTCAGACTCTATACATTGTGCAAGTTTATGGGTTGTCTCAGAGCAACTGTATTTCCACATGCTCCCATGAAAAGGAATGCTATTTCAAATTGCAGACTTATTTTAAAGCTCTAGGAGTCAGTACCAGTATGCAGTCCAATCAGGATGATCAAAATGGTTATGATGAGCTGTGCATAGACATCAGCAAGCATGATATACAAAAAAAAAAATGCCTGTTGCTTCCCTTGGAAATGTAACTGTTGATACCACTGAAAGTATGACAACAGTCCTGAAGTGATGCTGAAAATAAGAGAATGCATATGAACTGCAGCATATACAGTGATCCAAAATTGATATCAAACCACCTTGCCTCACAGTGAAATGACTGAATAAATTTGATTTGGGTTGTGTTGTTTTACCTCTGAGCAGCACTTTTTTGCACACCATGGGCTAAATGGCCAGGTCACAAGGACCCCGCGGGCTCAGAGAAGGTTGGGAGAGGTGACCCACTGGAACAGCTGTTGGGAGACAGATGGTAGCCTCCCATCAAAGCCAATCAGTGTGCTCTTTAACGTGCACAGGGTATGGTTCTCCTGCACACAGGATCACGGCTTAACATTCCATCCGAAGGACAGCTGCTTTTCAAGTCCATCAGTGTCCCCTAGTGACTATGGGTAAGGTGGGGAGTTTTGCAGAGATAAATCTCAATGCTGACCCAGCTGGACTCGAACTTTGGAACAGCAGATTACGAGCCTGGTGCACTACCAAAATAAATTTGATATAAAAGGCACTACACAAGACACAACAAAAAGGCTCAAGTGCCTGTTTCTCTGTTGTGCACTCCAAAGAAAATTTCTGAATACCAAAGTAAGCATTGTGAACATCGGTTGAAAAGTATATCTGATAATGTTGGGAAAGACTGCATATTATGGTTAGGTACACGACATTAAAATGCAATTAAAATATTTTGGGCATTATGGGGAAGCTTTAAAAATAAATTTTTTAATTTAAATAAAATTATGAAATCAAGATTTACACACATTTCTTAACAATGTTATTGTATAGTTGTCTTTCTCTATATATACACTGATCAGCCAATACATTAAAATCACCTCTGCGTTATGCAAGAAGTGTGTTTGCAGCCAATCAGTGTCACATGCCAAGGTTGCAAATGATATATATAATACCTGGGACAGAGCTCTCACAGGCAGTATTTCGTTTCGTCTCCACATGGGAAAAGCAAAGGATTTATCTGATTTCGACAACGGCTAGATTGTTATGGCAAGACGCCTTGGTAAGAGCATCTCTGAAAAAAGTGACACTGGTAGGCTGCTCACGCTATGCAGTAGTACCTATCAAAGATGGTCAGAAACAGGTGACACTTCGAGCAGCCAACAAGGCATGGGCCAGCCACACCTCGTTGATGCCAGAAGTCAGCACAGGCTGTCTCGTCTTGTCTGCAGCAACAGGAGGGCTACTGTGGCTGACATTACCCATAATTTCAAAGAATTGTGGTAAAGGGCCCAATGTGTCCGAATACACAATTCATTGTAAGCTCTTGGACATGGGCCTCCACAGACCCATTCGTGTGCCTATGCTCACAGCCATTCACCATCGTCAATGCTTGCAGTGGGCATGTAATCATTGACATTGAACCATAGAAAACTGGAAGGTCACATGGTCACACAAATCCCATTTTCTGTTACACCATGTGGATGGACAAGCTCATGTGTGACATTTACCCACGGAAGCCTTCTCACCTGGATGCACTGTGGGATGGATTCAGGTGGCTGGAGGGAGTGTGATGGTCTGGGCAATATTTTCTTGGGGAACACTTGGACCAATTATCCTTGTAGAGCTAACTCTGACAGCTGTTGCCTACTTGAACATCGTGGCTGACCAAGCACACCCCTTTTTGGCGACTGTATTCCCTGGTGGAGATCGCATCTTTCAAAAGACAATGGATGCACTGCAAAGAAGGTTCAGGAATGGTTCCTATAACATGATGAGGAATTCCATTTATTGCCATGGTCCCCAAATTCGCCGGGCATGAATCCTATCGAGCATTTGTGGTTTGAGTTGGAGAAATGGGTACGAGCAGCATCACCCCAACCAGGCAAATTACGGGAACTGCGGGATCTTCTGTTGCACTCATGGTACCAAATATCAAGCAACACCTACCAACATCTCATTGAATCTATGCCTCATCAGGTGAGAGCTCTTTTGATGGTGAGAGAAGGACCTACATCATATTAGGTAAGTGGTTTTAATGTTTTGGCTGATTGGTGTATATATAACATAACTTTTTTTTAGAATCGTCTTAATTGGGTAGTGAGACAAACATGGATTAGGCTGTTTTATCTCTGAACAGTATTTTTGTGCACATAATAGGCTAAATGGTCAGGTCATAAGGATCCCAGGGCTCAGAGAAAGTTGAGGAAGGAGGCCCACTGGACAACTTTCAGGAGACAGATGGAAGCTTCCAGTCAAGGCAATCACGCTATT
Organism: Ryuthela nishihirai; assembly: GCA_038380435.1. Taxonomy (NCBI): domain Eukaryota; kingdom Metazoa; phylum Arthropoda; class Arachnida; order Araneae; family Heptathelidae; genus Ryuthela; species Ryuthela nishihirai. The sequence goes on from JAWZYU010000031.1 coordinate 35,397,192, forward strand.
TAATGTGCATATGACTCTTCTACAAACAGAGCCATGGCTTAATATCCCATTTGACAAACGACAGCCTTTCTAAGCCCACCAATGTCCTCTTTCTGACTTAGGACAAAGTGAGGAATTAGTGAAGACAAATCTAAACGTATAATCAGATATAACATGAAAATGAATACAAATATAAAATTCTTCTAGACATGAAGTTGTTTTTTTTTCCTATAAAATGCACTTATTTCAAAGTGCATTTCATACAAAAAAATTCATTTGTTTAGAAGTGTGGGTTATTTTATCCCTCCAAGTGGCACTTTTTTGCACATTTTTTTTGCTAAACAGCCTGATCACAAGGATCCCAAGGATTTATTAAATGTTGGGAAAGGGAAACCATTGGGCAACTGTTAGGAAAAAGATGGAAGCCCCCCCCCCCCCCCCCCATCAAGGCCGTTCAGTGTTCTTTAACTTTTACAGGGTATAGCTCTCTGGCACATGGGGGTTACAGTTTTATGTCCCATCTGACAGACAGCAGCCTTTCCAAGACTACTGCTGTCCCTTTTCTGACCAAGGGCAAGGGGGGGGTTCAGTGGAGATACACTCCCATGTGGATCAAACTTGGAAACTGCAGATTACCAGCCTTGTGCACTACTAGCTGAGCCAACCCTCACTCAATTACTTTAATACAATAGATATTTATACTACAGACAACTAATTTAGTCTATTGATGATAATGAATCAGAACTTTTAATTACTGCCAGGCCTGATTGTAATGAACCTAATGGAATTGGTAAAATTTGCTTGTTATAAATAATCCTAATAATACACTGTATTTTGAAGTTAGGAAGGAAGTTGCTTGGTCAGTAGCACAGTAGGCTCATAATCCATAGTTCCCAGGTTCAAGTCCCACCTGTGCCAGCATCAATATTTATCTTCACTAAACCCAACTCTGCCCTCTGTCAGAAAGAGGTCACCAATGGGCTTGAAAAAGGCTGCTGCCCATTAGATGGAACATAAAATCATGGTGCCCCCCCCCCCCTCTCCCATGTACAGGAAAATCATACTCTGTACACATTAAAGAACATGCTGATGTCCTTGATGGTAGAGGCTTCCATCTGTCTCCTAACAGCTGTCAGAGGTTTCTCCTTCCCCAACATCCTGTTTATTATAAACACAAAACAAAATTAGTACAATACTTTAAATAGATAAACCAAATAATATTAAATAATTTAACTAAATTATTTGATAACACAATGTTCATTATTGGTAAAATCCCTTGGAAAGGCCCCAACAGACGATGGCCTTTCCAAGACCATCAGTGTTCCATACTGACAGAGGGCAGGGCAGGAAGTTTTGCAGAGATAAATCTCAACAATGGCACAGGCGAGACTCAAACCTGGTAACTGCAAATTAAGAGCCTGGTGAGCTATCAACTAAGCCACTCCCACCCCAAATTCAGTGGAAAAAATCAATTGAAATAATTTTTTGAATATAAAGAAAAAAAAAATGAATTGATTATTAAGAGAATATTGGATAGTATGAATTTTAAAATTTCATTGAAGTCAGGTTTCAGAGAAGTTGAGGTTATTTTGAATAAACACCAGAGTTGACTTTTTATCGAATGATTTCTCTTTGAGAATTTAATTGTTTTAAGGGCAGCAAATGTAGCAAAATCAGCAGAGATACTTTGGGATCCTTGTAAACTGCCCATTTAATCCATTGTGTGCAAAACAATGATGTTCAGAGTTAAAACAACCAAACCCATATTTTGTAATATGATTTTCAATTTCTAAAAACATGCATTAAAATGCCATACCAAAAAACGCCATTACATATAATTCTGGGAGATAATAGAAAATCAAGGTTTTTTGCATTCATATATTCAAATAATTTTCTTTAATATCATATGTCAATAGTATATTTTTCAATGAGTACTTAAACAAATGTCTAGTGGATGCTTCTAGTTTCAATTTTATTTTCACCTTATTTTAATTTTTTAAGGGGAAGTGAATACTCCCCTACACATAGGATGGAGATAACCTTCCTCCCCCCTCATCTATTTTTTTTTTCCTACTTGTCCTGGTTTCTCATACAACATACAGACAGTTACACAAGTATATGTCTGCTGGGTTACCAGTCATTTACCAGATAGGGGCTACCAAATTTTCTTCAATATATGTGTTTTACTTCTGCTAACTACTAAGTACACTATGGTCACATTGCACATAGCATAAAAAGAGAAAATTTTCACAATCTTTTATAGAGTATTTTGTTTACAGAAAACAAAGCTGAAGATCCAATTTTGAAGAATGAATTTTTGAACAGTCCTAAAATATTAGGTAGATAGCATTTCACTGAACCCGCAACTTGCCTCAGTGCTGAATGAGTAACAAACCATTAACTATAAAGTGCAATGCTGCACCTCACTTTCTTAGTTATCTACATTCTAGAATATCAAGAATGGTACTTTACTGGATCTTAACTTCTCTCTATGTTCAAAAAATTATTACAATAAGTTATGTGTCCTTATTTTTGATGACTGATGAGAAATACAAGAACAAGTTTGCACATTCTGCTTATATTTTGGATGTTAAAAGCATCCCTTGATTTGGTGTTCCTTTTACCCTCCAAAAAATACACAAGAACATGGGGAATAAGCTGGAAACAAGCATTAAGAATGCTACAGCAAGAAGTTCACTAATTATCAGTTTTGCTATAAATGGATTCTACTATTTTAGTGTAAACACAAATTCACTAACCAAGGTTGTGTCTTTGTAATTCTGTGGCACTATTGTATTTGAGGTTCAACCTTTTCGTAATTGTATATGGCGCATTCCTCCTAATAATGTTAAAAATGTTAATATTTATTAATTTTATTACAACTCTACAATCTATGTGCTTATTACAACTCAACAATCTATGTGATAGTCATACTGAGTTCATACTGCTCAAAAGTGTCATCTCTGATAACCTATGATTCATTACTGTACTAAAGAGAGTTTTACATTTGAGCTTAAAATTATAATTGAGTTTAACTTGGATAAAATTGATTATTGCATAATTAAAAGTTTTGGGGCAAAATTATGGATTTTTGTAGTAACAGTGATAATGACAAAAGCTTGCATTTGTCTATAAGTGTGTTGTGCTTGCTGCTTTAAGGTGAAAATGTAAAAAAGGAGACAAGATTTTACATTAAAAACTATAACTTTGGACTGTATAACATTGTGTTTTGAAACATACCATATGCATGCAGCAGATGAGTCAGTTCAGAAACTTTTAAATTTTAATGGATCATTTCCTACATATATGTCATGCAAAAAATCAATTGGCACCTAAGCTTGATTTCTTAATCACTTTGACCACTACCTGAACTTGAACACAACATCAGATCTGAAATTTCTTAACATTTCTGAGATTCACAACCATTATTACTCTATACACCAATGTTTAGCTCCGTAGCAGAAGTAGATCAAAGTTTTACTTTTGACCTCGAATGACCTGCCAGATCTGAAATTTCATTTCAGAGGTCTACAACCCAAAACAACTCTAGACAGCAATTTTCACTTACAGATCAATGTTTGACCTCTATTAACCTCTATTTGACTTTGAAGGATATGTTGGAGGTCACATTTCAGATTTTTCCTTAAGATCTACTACCTGGACTACTCCTAGGTGTAAATTTTCAGAACTGTACCATTTCTGCATCATAGCTGGAATTAGTATTATCCCCAGTCAGTCACTCAGTAAATCCCCCACAATCATCGATGTATATTAGATATTATGGGGATTGTTCAACTAGTAGTTTAAAAGATTAATTACTGGTACATTTCACATAGTACAATAATTTTGTTGATGATACAGGTAGCCCCTTGAATAATGTAAATTTGTTTAAACGTGATTCATATACAGAAAATTTCCCAAATATTGCATACACCCCCTCCCCTTCCTCCAAATAAAGTGGAAGCTTTAAAACTGACACTTGGGCTACATCATAAGTAGAGATTAACATTTTTAATGCAAGGTGGCATAGCAGAAACCTGCATGAGAAATTTGGGAAGATATGGGTGAGTTGAATCTGTTAAAAAAGGAGAGCTTTCTTAACCGTTAATCAAGCAGCACATAGCTCAGCTGAGCATGTTTTATGAAAATTATTAAGCATGATGTTAACATGCAATGTTCAAAGGAAATCAAAGTAAACTAGCCAACCCAGAATTATTTACTGCTAAGATTTAGATTATTATGGAGACAATAATAAAACATGTTATTAGTTAAGTTAAAGATATATAGTATACCAATTTTGTTTAATTTTCTCTGAAAACAAACTTGCCCAATAGTTGCAAAACAATTACAGAAGTAAAAAAAAAGGGGGCATCTGATTAGCTAGTTATTTTATCTACAACACTAAAGAGCAAAAATTATTTACATCACTAAGAGGGAAAAATGCACTTGCAAATTTAATGTTATAATTCTTTTATTTCAGCTCGAAGCATCAAGTTGTAGATTTTTATAGATTTTTATCTTAAGCTATTGAATTAGCAGGAGACTGTTCAGCTGATTCGATTCTATATTCCATATGTCTCGTTTTACATTCTAGTTAAATATATTTGTTACTCAGTAGAAAAAAGTAAATCTTTAACCAATCAATATTGCTCAGATTTTATACAAGGGTCAGTCTGAAAGTAAGTTTACAAGGCATGTAAGTGCAAGTGTTTTTTTTAAATTACAATCCCTAATATGAACAATGTAGAAAAAGTAGTGGAAGGTGGTAGTGTCATCCCATTACTTTTTGACATCCTCTCTGCAGAGACTGAGCCAATATCATATCATGGAAACAAGTTTTTCTATTCCTTGTTGGTAGAAGTCTGTCTTTTTTACTCGGCTATTGTTCCACTGCTGTTTCCATATCATCATCATTTTGAAATCTCTGCCTCCAAGATATTCCTTCAGTGCAGGAACACTTGTTAATTGCTAGGTATCAGAGCAGGCTATAAGCAGGATGCTCCAATAGCTCCCACTGGAAATGTAGCTAAAGTTGTTGGGTTGCTATGGTGGAGTGCAGCTGTGCACTGTTATGCAGAAATAGAACCCTTTTCTAGATTACCCTGTGCATAGCTCTTGATCTGGCACCTAACAATTATAATCTTTTTCCCAAACTTAAGAGATGTTTGGCAAGCTACAGATTTCAAAGTGATAAAGATGATGTGGAAAAAGCAGTGAAATGATGACTGAATGAAATGGACATAGACTTCTAATTACATGGAATAAAAAAATTTATTCCACAATATGTCTCAATCTTCATGGGTTGGGTTGTTTTACCTCTGAGCAGCACTTTTTTTTTGCACACAATGGGTTAAATGACCAGGTCACGAGGATCCTGAAGGTTCAGAGAAGGTTGGGGGAAGGGGACTGACTGAACAGCTGTTGGGAGACAGATGGCAGCTTCCCATCAAGACCATCCTGCATTTAACCATGCACAGGTATGTCTCTCCCACACACAGGGCCATGGCTTAATGTCCCATCCAATGGACAGCAGCCTTTCTAAGCCCAATGGTGTTCCCTACTGACCGAGGGCAAGGAGTTTTTGCAGAGATAAATCTAAACCCTGGCCCAAGCAGGACTCGAACCTGGCAAACTGCAGATTACAAGCCTGGCATGCTACTGACCGAGTCCCTTCCACCCCCAATCTTTGTGCAGACTACACTGAAAGGTAATGGGATAACAGCAGAATTACTCTGCATTGTTCATATTAGGGCTTGTAAAAAAAAAAAACAATTATAACACTTGTAAACTTACTTTCTAACCAACCCTTGTATTATTCAAGCATGTTACACTCCTGAATTACCCAGAGTTATGCATTTACTTTATATTTGGTTTGCTGAAAATAATGCATAAAATAATTCCACATACCATACATTAAGCTATGATATAGACAAAATGGAAACATCTAACAACCTGATCTAACCCAACATATTCATAATTGCATAATGAAATTGGAAATAAATTTTCCAAACTTAATGTTTTGTTAATTACTTTTAATATATAAATACTCATATACATATATACAAATATATATTTCATTGAACAGGCTAATATTAGTTTAATTTAGTCAGTTCCAGTAAATATTTCAGTATTGCAAATCTTAAAAGAAATTGAACACTTAAGTTTTCAGAAATCAGGAGAAATTTATCAATGTTCTGCTATGATACTAACATTAATGCAGTATAGCCTGACAAAAACAATTATAAATATTTTGCAAAATAAAAGCCCTTTTAGTTTTCTAGTCATGCAAACTACTTACAACATTGCACCAAAATATACAATGCTTAGGCCATGATTAATAGCTTTGTAATGCATACAGAATTTTGTCTTTTAATATTAAAAAACTATACATACGCTGTTAATCCTGAAGCTATTTTCTTTCTTTGACAGCTGCTACTTGAACACATTTTCCATCAATATCTAGTAATACCAAAGTAGTTCAGTAGATGCTACATTTTATGGAAAGTAGGATGGATGCAGTAAAATGCACAAGAGATCATAAGTTTGTCTTTTCAGTGAAGTAATATATTTACAAATTGCCCTCTTCCTATACTGTTATTTGTGCACAGTACAACACAATTCTGTTCATTTTAACAGTGTAGTAATCTTGGGTAGTTTCCTTATATACTATTGACTGCATTATATATGTATTCAAATACAAATTAACTTAATTTTTGCTCATTTCTTACTTTTCATTGTTTCCTTTTCAGGTTTATGTTTTACTTCTTGATCATCGAATTTTAAATCTTTATCTGCTGACACAGTTTCACTACTAGATTGCTCTGCATCATCATTTTGCTGTTTGTTCTTCTCTAATTTCTCTTGTAATTCTAAAGTATCTTCTTTCGTCAGAAGTTCAATTATCTCATGCATCTGTTTACCAGTCACTTTTAAGTTATCTTTTCCAAGCAATTCTATGACCTATAATGATAAAAATATATTATTTGCAAACATATTCTCATAATAAAACTTGACCAAATGATGATTCACATATTTTTAAGAAAGATTATTTCCATGTTGAATCACTTCCATATTTTGCTACAATACTATAAAATTCTTCCTTACTGGTTTATAAAAAATATACCTCTCAAGCAGTTGTTTTTCCACAGAGGTTTGTTCAAAACCTCTCATTTTAATATGCTATAGAGATCTGTGAGGAAGGCGAGATTTTCGGAAGAAAGACACCACCAGAAAACAAACACCCATGCCTTATTTGAGGCTTAAACCTAGGTCCCTTTGACCTGTAGCCAAACACACTAACCAACTGGCCACAAAGGTGGTTGCTTTAAAGTGAATAAATTTTATATGAAAAATACATAATTACATATAATTTATATTTAATTATATTTAATATTTAAATAAATGGTTTAAAGAAACATGAAAATCTCATAAAAGCTCTATTTGTAGGTTATCATGTAATTTGCTCTGTGGTTAATAAGGAAATATCTATTGGTGGAACTAATTTATGATTTGTCCACAATCCATGAAATAAAAAAAATGCAACTCTCGTGTGAAACCAGAAGTTATGATAGACTAAGTTGGATTGTTTTACCAATGAGCCACACTAATTTTGCACACAATGGGTTAAATGGCCAGGCCACAAGGACCCTGAGGATTCAGAATAAGTTGGGGAAGAGGACCCACTGGACAGCTGACCATCCAGCCTGTTCTTTAACATGCACAGGGTATGGCTCTCCCACCCATGGGGCTACAGTTTAACATCCCATTCAATGGATGGCTGCTTTTTCAAGCTCACTGGTATCTCCTACTGACTGAAGGCATGGTAGTGGAGTTTTATGATAGTCTGAACTGAAATGCTAAGAGTCATGGTATTCTAAATATAAACAAAATAAAGCTGTTTAAGGAAACCAACCTAGCTTTGGTAATTATTTCTACTGTTGACAACAATACAAAGTGAAGTTCACATGTATTGATGAAGAATATGCTAGGTCAACAATTAGTTAGTTTTATCATATGCACTTAAAATTTGTGTTATAAAATGGAAATGTTGTAGGGGAATTTTTGCATGTTCCCATAATAAAATATTTACAGGAACACTAAGACAATGCTTTTGAATTTACTAGAATTCAGGTTGGTTGGGTTTTTATTGTGTAAAGGCAACTTAGGTCATAATATGCCAAATAAGGGTAATAAAAAGGTAAAAGACATAAAAACTAGCAATCAAATTAAAAACTACACAAAAAGGGAAAGAAAGCAATGAAAAAGGGACACTACAAGAAATGCGTAGAACAAAAATACATATAAAAGTTATGATAAAAATTCAACAATCATAAAATTGAAAAATCAACAATTGGTGTATAAAATCAATAGAATAAAAACAAGTCTAGCTCCTGTCAGACCTATGTGGCAAGCAGCTGCTTGAGGGGGTATTTATTTATTTTTTATTAAATAACAAAAGGGGAAAGAACATTAAATACGAGTAAAATAATCAGTAAAATGCAAAAAGTCAGAGACAGGTTAAAAACGATTCATCTGGTAAAAGATGTCTGAGTGTAAGGGGTTCAGATGTAAAATGATGAAAGTTAAAATATAATCTGCATTAAAGGTTAAAAGCTGGACATGATATTAAAATATCCTCACAGTTAAAATGATGTCCGCAAAACTCACACTTACGTTCATTATCCTCCCGAAGAAGAAATGAATGAGTAATATATGAATGCCATAAGCAGAGCTGAGCAAGTACAACTACCTCCTTGCAACTCCTGCAGAAACAAGACTAAGACTGCCATAGTTTGACAATGGGCTTGATCTCAAAGAGTTTGTTACCAACCTGTCCAGACCAAGATCTCTGCCACTGTGCCCGGAGCTCAATGGTAAAACACTGTCAGAAGTCCAGGTAAAGAACTGGCAGTGGAGAGCTGTAAAGGAGTGCTGGCTTGGCAGCAGTATCCGCTAAGTCATAGCCCCTGATCCTGACATGACTGGTCACCCAACAGAAAAGGATGGTGGTTGTGGCTGCCAGACAATGGAGCTGCCGGCGGATCTTGGAGAGTACAAGCTGAGGCCAATGCCTCACTGAGATCAAATCCAGTAGCGAGCTACGCAGGTCAGTGTAGGGTGTATGATGCTTAGGCACTATGTGGTCCAAGGCAATGCTGATGTGATGCATTCATTACCTTGGACCACATAGCTGCTAAGACTGGATCACATAGATGCAACTCTGCAATGAAGATGGAACACTGCTGTGGGATCTGGTCTGCAATGATTATATCACAGAAGACCACAGCTGATCCCACTGATGTGCCGGACTTTGAGCCATCTGTGAAGACAGGCAAGAAGTCTGGGTGCTCAGTACGATGGCTGGCAAAGAGTTGCTGATACACACAGTCGGGTGTAAAGGCCTTCCCCTTCCTGCAATTTTTCCCTTTGCAGTTTCTCTTGCTCAGGGAAATGGTAGTGGCTTGGCTGTCGACTGTGAGATGCTATTGAGACTGGTGTTAAAGGTCTTGCAGGTAACCTTGGACACGCAAATCAAAAAGACGAATGGCAGTCAGCTGATTTTGGTATAACATTTCCCGCTGAGAACTGAAAATGCAGTCTCCAAAGGGAATGGCCTGGCAGGGATCACAACTTTGATGCATACTGTAGGAACAAATGCTGATGGCAAATAGATAGAGGGTTTGTCGATCTCAACATAAACACTCTGAACTGGGGAGGTACAGTGGGATTGATGATGGAGGGGATCCAGCACCTTCAACACTGAATTCCAGGCAGAGTCATATCCATGTCATCGTAGTTGTCCAAGGGACATGGATCTGAGACTGACACTCTAGGAGGGGGGGGGGGGGGGGGGCTTTAGGTTTAGTAAGTCTGGGAAAATGGGGAAATGGGAGTTCTTTAGAAAGTTTCTTGAGGTGGAATGGAAGGCACTAATTCAGGAATAGAAATTGGTACTAATGTCGATGCTGACACCAATGTCAGTTTCGCCTGCATAAGAAAGTACTTGGCTGCAGGCAAGAAAGATTCAGCAGGTGGAACGCTGATATCAGTCTGCACTGCCGCAGAAGCCATCAAAACAATAGACTTTTCAATCACCACACTGGCATAGGAGACCTTGCCAGGCGGGGCAGGTTGTGCAGCAAGCTTTCTCATCTCTGGATAGATATTCAATGTTTGCAGGTGCTGTACCTCCTTTTCCTCTAGCCACTTTGGACAGTCACAGGAGTAAGCTGGATGTTTGCCACTGCAGTTCATGCAGCTTGCCTGTTCTGCAATCAGGATTGAGGTGATCCTGGCAGTCACAACAAGCACAGATGGATTTTTCAATGTCAGAGATACAGGAACCCAGCAAACTATGCAGACATGGCCATATCTCGTAAAGCAACCCAGAGGGTTTGGGATATATGGTCACCTCACAGTGAAGATAGCCTGCCTCGATGAAAGTTGGCAAGTGTGATGTACTGAAGGTGCGGATTACTAACCTGGGTGGGTACTAACTTCCCATCATGGCATTGTGAAACCCGGGGACTGCTATTACTCCCTGGAAAGTCAGTTCCGAGATTTCCTTCTCAGAAACCTTGAGGAGGCCCCATTGGAGATCATGCCTAGGAGGAACTGAGTGTCTTATGGGGGCGACCCCACCAATTGCTGTAACATTTAATAGTAGCTTGGAATGTTTTGAGCAAGCAATTTCCACCTGCAAGTCACCAGATCTTAGGCACTTGACTAATTTCAGAGCTGCTGCAAAACCTTCCGGACCTTTATTTATGAAAAAAGGAGACGTGGTCAACACACACACAAACACACTTAAATTTCCTTCCCCTTTTGGGGGGAGGGGAGAATAGTGGAGGGAATAATTTGAAGTATTCTATGACAGTCCTCATATAAACTTTCATTTGACACCCAGAATATATATATATTAGATGAATGACTTTCAATTTACTCTTTTTTAGGAGGGATGAAGGAATGGAGAAGAAATTTCTATAACCCATGACATTCACCATGCCACAAGTTTGCATTTGATGCATAGCCTGTTACTTTTGGCCCTCACGTTCTGAAGATATAGCAGAACAATCGTTTTCATATTTCCTTTTTTTTAGGGGGAAAGAAGGGGTGTCAATTTTTTTATCCTGTGGCATTCCACATGTCACAAGTTTTCCTTTGATGCATAGCTTTTTGCTTTTGGCCCTCATATTCCAAAGATATAGCAGAACAACTGTTTTCGTATTTCCTCTTTTTAGGAGCGAAGAAAGCATAGGGTCAATTTTTATAGCCTATGACACTCCCTATGTCACAAGCTTTGATTTGGTGCATAAATCATTAAGTTTGTCCATCATGTTTAAAAGACATGGTAGAACAAAAGACAGGCTGAGCCAGCAAAAGAAGTTTTGAAGACACCTTAAATGGTAATATTTTCCACCTATTTACTTGGGAACTTTTTGCAAGGACTAAAAGTATCCTTAAGTGAAATTATACCATGGCAAAAATACTCATGGCTTGACTAAGTAAATAGTGATAAGCTAGATGTAGAATAGTATTGCTCAGGAGCCGTTGGTATTATTACAGCATAATCGTGTATTAAATACTTTTAAATATTTTGCTGTGTAGTTCAAATTAATAGAACAATTGTTTTGACAAATACACAAACCAACAAATGATGAGTGAAAAGCAATAGGAAGACATGCAAAAATTGGCTACTATTATGTTTGGAATACTGCAATAAACTTACTTAATGATTCATCAAAAACACACAATATTTTATTACATAATAAAAAGAAATCTTGACATTGAATTTTAGGTACTGTTTTCCTAAAATCTTGAATTTTAGAAGAGCAATTTTGTTTTCATTAATGAAAATATTTGTATTTACTTTAATATTTTGAATGTGTACATTTATGAGTATAAGCAGTGGTGAAGTAAAATTCTATTATTATGGTTAATCATAAGTGAAAAACCTCAAACAGCAAAGTATCAGTCAATGCAAGTTGTTATAGGTTAGATTGAGTTACATCATTATTAATCAGCACATGTAAAAGAATTAAATGGCATTGTAAAATGTTTATTAGCTTGGACTTACCAACTAATTAAAACTATGATTACCATCCTGGCTAATAGTACCACTGTGTACCATGCCTGACAAACAATCAAATCTACAAGATAATCTACGATTAGCACATAAAACTCTACGGTTACCCAGGATTGTAATCTCAGCAATGAAGTAGCATGCTAGACACTAAACCAGTTTACTATGCAGTATTTTACCTTTAAAACGTGGTCCACCTCTACTGCACCATCATTATCCACATCCATTCTATCTAAAACATCAGCAATCCTTTGAAGGCGTGTATCATCAGATACTTTCTGTATCCTTCGGATTGCCAGCACTAATTCATTAATGCTGATTATGTCATCTCTAAGAAAAATTACAAAACATTACATTACTGATGTAATTACTCCCTCATGTAAATTAGCATTTACCATTATAAGCATATGAAAAAAAATTCAATTTTCTTTTATATATATAGTTTTAATTTACAACAAATAAATTATAACAATAACAAAAATGATAATACTTATGAAACAATCTACAGAAAATTGTAATGGTAACTTTAAATTCAATTCTGCATGGAACACTTAACCAAATTTATCTAACCCTTAAAGTATTGAAAGACAAATAATCAATTTCAAATTGATGGTTATTTGGCCTTTTTCAATTCTTTGAATTTATGTTACTTTATTATTCAGAATTCAATGCTTTCATCTGATGTATAACAAGACCTAAAGTTATTAGAATGCAAAGGCTAGTAATTTTTCTGTTGGAAAAAGTTAAAAATTATACTAGCTGATTAGCTATTTGGGGTTTTTATGGCACACTAGAAACTAAGATTATAGAGTGCAAAATTAGAATTTCTTGTTCATAAATGGTTTCATTGTTAGAAACCAGGGAGGGGGGGGGATATGATCACTCCACCTAGGTGAGTGATCATAGCCCCTATCACCACAACAAATTGCCAAAAAAATATACATATTTACAAAAAATAAGTGTCAGTCATATGAAAACATGCATTGAAAACAGATGTAACTGGTATATCACTCTTAAAGAAATAGGATAAGTCACTATTAGCAACTTGGCACTTTAAAAATTAGTAACATAATGATAGTTCTGTATAATAACATTGAGTCATGTATGAGAGTTAATAAACCCTGCAATGATTGGTTTAGAATTACAACTATGATATGGTCATTTTTTGTCAGTTTTTTCCTTTAGTTCAATGATTGATTACGAGAGTTTGGTTGAGTTGTTTTACCTCTGAGTGGCACTTTTTTTGCACACAATGGGCTAAATAGCCAGATCCAAGGACCCCAGAGAAGGTTGGGGGAGAGGACCCACTGGAACAGCTGTTGGGAGACGAGAGGGTAGCCTCCCATCAAGGCCATCCAGCGTGTTCTTTAACGTGCACAGGGTATGGCTCTCCCATACATGGTGCCACAGCTTAATGTCCCATCTGACATATGGCAGCCTTTTCAAGCGCATCTGTTGCCTGCTGACTGTGAGCAGGGCAGGGAGTTTTGCAGAAATAAATCTCAATGCTGACCCAGCTGGGACTCTAACCTGGGTACTCCTATTATGAGCCTGGCACGTTACAGACTGAGCCACCCCTGCCCTGATTGATTATGAGAAAAAATTTGCAAGGGAAGCCAGAAACCTACATCTACAGATCTGAAAATAACCGATTTTATTCACTGTTCTTGGAAAATGATGCTCATGAGATGAATTCTTTCATCAGAGCTGTTGATGAGGCTGGTAATAAAGAGAAAGAGTTACATGGTATTTCCTTTCACAGCTGTGCTTTTGAGCAAGTTTCTCAGTTTAATTATAACTGAGTTGTGTAACATATACTGGCCATGTGAGACAAAGTAAACAGGAGAATAAGCATTGCTGCTCCAACTTTTAAGAATATGTGGAGAGTGTGGAAAAATAAGCACATACACCTCAAGACCTAAACTTAAGCTATATAATACTCTGGTGGTCCCTAAGTTTGCCACAGTAGTGAAACTTGAACTTTTATAAGTAAATAGAAAATTTATTGTTTATAGAGCACATGTATGGTTCAATTATGTAAATAATCAGGAGGTTATACAAAGGAGTCATTGCCTTTGAGCAGCAGACTGTAGCGGTTTTACTGCAATGATTATATGAAAAACTAGAATTAGCAAATAAAATTAATGAAATTTCCAGGGCTTATGCAAAAGTAGCAGATCTAAAATTAGGTGGGTGAACAGTATAAAACAGGACCTTTTTTTCAGAATTAATTTGTAGTGGCCAAATACAGCAGTTTTTATTCAGAATTAATATATTTGGAGAACTAATGGCATAGTCTTGGTGTACTGTGGCATAGTCTTAGTAGGCCAGCTGGGGCACTGCCCTACTAAAAAATAATCACAAGAAATAATATACTAATTTCAAATTCAGTATTCATTATTTACCATATTTAATTCAGTATAATATCATTGTTATATTTACTATGCAATCATTATTTGTCATGTTACGTAATCAGTGCTACATCATCTACTTTATACAATATAAATTATTTCATTACAGCCACGGCTCAGAATCTTCACATTATCTTAGCTAGCAATTACACAAATGTGCATGCACTGAAAGACAATAGTAATGAACTGTAGGAGGTGGGTCACTGATTCAAGGTGGTCTATGATACTTGATTGGTTGATTCTACCAATAGTCCAAGATCTGTTACTTGCAAAAATCTTCATTTGACTGTGCCAGGCTCAACATGCCTAAATTTTGTGGCAAGATTGTGTTTGAAGTGAGCCTGAACCAGTTTGCTAACTTTTGCCAAGTAAGAATATTTATATGTACACAATTTAAGAACATTAGATATGTAAATATAAAATGTGTTGAACATTTGTTCTAGAATATATTACTAATAATACATTTTAACAAAACACTTTGTTACTAATGCTTAACTTAGTTGGCACAATACACTGTCTTTCGGAGTTCCTACTAGGATTTCCGTATGTCACAGTTACCAGCGATTTTTTGCCAGTTTTTAAAGAACTATCCCAGTGTCACAAAAAAAAATTTGGGGGTATCCAAATGTTCTGATTTTTTGTGAAGTATAGAGTCAGCTCTCAATTTATATGGGTTTAATTGATGTTTTTGAACAACGTGGTCACTGTATATATACCTTTTTAGTTTACGTGGATATCTCTTTTTTTGTGAAGTTAACACAATTTGCACTGAGCACCAAGGAGTTGGTGCATGCTGATGATGCATTTGGGTGTTATCAGTGAACAACTACAAACTTGACCACAAGCATTGCACGTGAGGACTTCGAATTAGCTGTGCCATGAAAAAAACAAATCAATAGTTTTGTTTAAAAAATTAGTTTTGTTAATGTATGGGATTCGAAGCCACATATCTCCAGATTTGTGGCAGAGTATTCTAAGACCATTAAACTAATGCCAGCTCTATCATTCATCCACTAATGTGATTTATCAATCTACATGTTTTTGTCACTATAGCGACAAAAATAATATGAGGTCAATCTACCCTTTTTGTCAATGTAGTGACAAAAATATTAACATGTGAATCTACCTGTCTTTGTCGCTATAGTGATAAAGATGGATAGATTGATAAGTGACATTAGTGTGTGAATGATGGAGCCAGCATTAATTTAGTGGTCTTAGAATACTCTGCCATGAATCTGGAGATGTAGCTTCGAATCCCACATATCAACAAAACAAATTTTTTAAACAAAACTATTTATTGATTTGTTGATATTGATACATTCTCTAACATGCTCTTAGCAACAGTAAAAGTCACTGTATAAGACATTGATGATAAGCCTATGAAATCTGCACTCAAAGTGCTTAGAGCAAGCAAATTATCACTCCTTCCACCTACTGTGAATTGTCTGTCATCATGCCTATTGTGCTGTTGTAAAACTCTAGTTATTCAGGATTATAATCTCAGTAATGAAGTAGCATTCTAGACATTACCTACCTTAGCTAAATGTAGTTTAGTTTTCTATAGGTTGTGTTATTTTACCTCTGAGCTACACTATTTTATACATAATGGACTAAATTGGCCAGGTCACAAGAACCCCAAGGGCTCAGAGAAAGTTGGGGGGGAAGGAATCCATTGGACAGCTGTTAGGAGACAGATGGTAGCCTTCCATCAAGGCCATCCAGTGTGTTCTTTAATGTGCACAGGGTAGGGTTCTCTGTGCACATTAAACACAGGGCCATGGTTTAATATCCTATCCAATGGACGGCAGCCTTTCCAACCCATCAGTATCCCCTACTGACCAAGGGAAAGGTGGGGAGTTTTGCAAAGATAAACCTCAATGCTGGCCCAAATAGGACTCGAACTTGGGAACTGCAGATTACAAGCCTGATGCACTACCAATTGAGCTAGCCAAGCCCAGTTTTCTGTGGAGTTGAATTTCAAGAAGAAATGTCCCAGTTTAAGTAGTAAACTGAAATTGGAACAGTCCTAAACTGTCCGGTTTCAATAAACTGAAATCAGAACCATAATTGTCCCAGTTTCAGTAAACAAAAATCAAAAACATAACTAAACTGTCCCGGTTTCAGCTTTTTGAAATCAGGACATGCCAGGACATTTACTGAAATGTCCCGGTTTTTATCAGTCGAAATCTGCACTCTCCTTGCACCTTAAAGATTTTTAGTTCGATACCAGCTTCTCAAACTCTGTTTTTCAGTCTTTTTTTTACAATTTATTTTATTACTCTATCACTTTTTTGCAATTCATTGTAAAATAAATTTATATATGTAATAAATTAATATTGTAAATTAAACATAACCAAAGTAGACAACTGTTTAAGTGATAATTTAGGAACAACTAATCAGTTTAAAAATTCTATAAAATTTATAATTAGAACCAAATCAAAAACATAAACTAACATAATAGACATATTTTCACGAATAGTTTTTTAAAATACCACTAGAAAGGAGAGGAAAATATATATATATATACGAGTAATTATTACACTGGAGGGGCAAAATACTGAACTGATGTAGGATAATAATGCCCTTCTGAGGTTTTTTTTTTTTTCAAATAATATGTTTTGAGAAAAGCTGAAAACTAGAAGAACGAATATTGCCCCTAATGCATATGGGAATCTTGTTTTTAAAGAAAATGAAGTTTTTTGTTTATCTACTTTTTTACTCCTTAAAAGTTGTAATTTGAATTAATATCTGATGGGAAGAAATGCAGATTTAAAAAATTTGCTTTTCTACCAAGCAAAAAATATTAACTTGTTAAAGAATAAAGTTTGTAACCATTGACTACACCCCCAAACCTGAAATCTATTATTCCAATTTTAGCAAATCAGGCTCTAACTTACAAAAACAATGCTAGAGGGCCCACAGCAGTGAACACCATTGCTTATCAACTTCTAATTAGTCACCTGATGATGCTGAAATACTCAATGAAACACATAGTGTATAGTTTTTAACTTTTTGATTTTAAATGTTTTAAAATATCTTATTCAAGTTTTACGGTGATATGTGAAAGCAGAGTCCTTCAGCAAACTTCTTATGTGTGTATTGTTGCTGGAACCATACCGGCATCTTGACATTGCAAAGTTGAGTGCAAGCTGGACTGGTATCTTGCTATGACAATAAGGTCTATTTTACTTCAGAGTCATCAGAAGCTGTTGAAATAGTCAAGACCTTGGATGGCATTCAGCTTGCATTCATGTAAAGTCACAAAACACTGGTATTGTGA
Source organism: Ryuthela nishihirai (assembly GCA_038380435.1). NCBI lineage: Eukaryota > Metazoa > Arthropoda > Arachnida > Araneae > Heptathelidae > Ryuthela > Ryuthela nishihirai. The sequence goes on from JAWZYU010000031.1 coordinate 35,414,944, forward strand.
CATATGGACAAAAGTCACAGGACACTGGTATTGCCATTTCCCAATGTGGACTAGCCAAACCTCTCTTCTAATCAAAGTAAATTCTATAGTGTCAGAATCCATAACACATCATATTGGACTTTTCTTCAAGAGCTTCAAATGGGTGAAGCTCCAATGTGGAAGTTAATGACAGATGTTAAGTAACCACTAGAATAGTATGTCATTGACTTTAACAATGGTTCATATAATATTCAAAGGTTCTTATTTAATTTTAAGATGGTGCACTAACCTTCATTGTCATGAAAATGTTTTTGTGAAATCATGAGTTGGATTTTCTATATATGTACTGAAATTGTAGACACTAAATTACTTAGAAAAGCTATGGATGATAAAGAATGAAGCAAAACATGCTGTAGATGGTTCAAGCAATTACTGCACATGAATAAAGAAGCAAGGTTTGCATTTTGTAGTGAATTTATGAACTTCACTGAAGATGATACAGATCTGCTATTTCATGTTTGCTTCTTGGTGAAGCTTGTTTTCACATCTTAGGCTCTGTGAATTGTTATACTGTGAAGCTATGGATAACCAAAAAATCCTCATGATAGTTACATGTGAACATCTGTGAGACAGTCTTGGAGGCAAATGTTTTCTCCACTATGTTCAACAATATTTATGATCCATTTTATTTCACCATGAAAGCTGTTACTGATAAATTTAATAAAATCTATATACTGTATACAATGTTATAGATATTTTATTAAATTTATGATATATACACTGTGATTTTATAATATTATAAACTGTTACTGGAATTGTTCATGTACATATGTTTGAGAACTGGTTAATTCCTCAGTTTGATGAAGACCCTGGGGATATATTTAATTTTTCAAGATGGGGCACTGCCTCATTATCATAATGTAGTAACAGGATTCCTGATTGTGAAACTGCCCAGATAAGATTGGTCTTTGTGGAGGTTTAATGCCATAGCCTCCTAGATCACCTCATTTGTGTCTTTAGGGTTTTTCTTGTGGGCCTGCATCAAAGATCAAATGAATGTTCCTCCTTTGCCAATGATCTGCAAGAACTCAAAAACAGGATTTGTTAAGCTGTGGAATCCATAAATGCAGATACTTGATGCAAAGTGTGGGATAAGCTCTATTATTGTTTGCATTTGGTCATGGCTATCCATGGAGTATTTATATTGAGTATTTATAGGTTACATTGAGTATTTATAGGTTAGGAAAAAAGTTTTTACAGTTACTCTTTCAAGCATTGTAACTTTAGTTTTTGTATCTCTTTTGTTTCTCACAATAAATTTTTTTAAATGTCATAAATTCTTTTGTGATAGCCCTATATATTCCAAAGTCAAGATCTATAAATTAAAATATATAGAAACAATTTCGCTTCTTACATGATAAAATGGGAACTTATTGGAGTCTACAAAAGAAAAATATCTTTAAAAAAGTTTATAAATCATATTATAACTTTATTTTTGCATTTCAATTTTATAAATAGAAAATTACTGCTTTTAACACCAATATATAAATATTTGCATAATTTTTATTTCAGCTGAACTACATCCTACTTTTGAAAATTGAAAAAAAAAATCCTGCTAATTTCTGAAACACATTTGCAATTTCTACAACTGGTACATTACTGAAAAAAGGAGAGACAAAAAAAATTCTAAAAATATTTGCAACATTTCCTTTTCTAACACTTAAACCTACCTTTCCTTAAGAATGCTAACACCTTCTTTCACTTTGTCATCAATCTGCTGCTGCAGAGTTTTTCTTTCTTCTGTAAGCCCATCAAGTAAAGTATCCATTTTAGTTATCATTTTGTTCACTTTACTGGAAAGTCGCAGAGCAGCTTTTGATTCACGGATTTCCTTATGGCCAGTTTCTAAAACAACATCCTTGAATTCTTCAATATCCTATGAATGTAAAGATAATAACTACAATGTCTTGTAAACAAATAGTAGAAACACAGCTATCTAAGCTAATTTGTCAAACAATAATGAAAATATTAAATGTTTTCTTGCACCATTTAGAATCCATAATTTTAAGGCACTAAAATAAATCAGTACAATAGTTTATATATATATGACAGTTTTTTAAACATTTATTACTGTTGACTGTTTGGTGATGTCTATATAGTAAAATGCTATTTACAAAATTTTACAATTAGTGTCTATTATTGTTTTAATTCCTATATAATCATTGGAGATGTTGCTGTTTACAATCATCATACTGTTGCATTGTATTTACAAATAATTAATTTTTTTTATTACTATTACTATTTAATTACTTTTACTATTTACTTATTACTATTACTATTTTTTACTACTTACAAATAATTAATTGTATAGTTGAAATACATAGTAAAATGATTCATGTCATAGCAAAAATAAACTATAACTCGTGTGAAGTCATGCTAAAAAAGCTGAATTTCTCCACAAAAAATAATGTAAATACCTTTTACAAGGGGCAGTGAAAACGTTCTTGGCATACATCTGCAGAACAAAAACCACTGCATTTACCTCAACAAAACTTTTACTGTCCTTCAAAGTACTCCCCCCCCCCCCCCAGCAAGTTGCAAATGTCTATGCCAATTCTAGAATGCTTGGTGTTAATGTGGGAAATACTCTGAATGAATGCATTTTGCAAGATCTTGCACCCTTGAAAAAGGCTTCCCACCATATTCCTTTTTAATTTTTCAAAACAACCAAAAATTGCATGGTGCAACATCAGTTGAATATGAAAGATGGGGGTAGCTGTTTGATTTTTTCCTGCTCCAGATAGGCAGTAAGTTGCCAGGTTTTGTGAGCACTGACACTGTCATGAAGAAGGAGAACCCTTGACCTTGCCTGTTGTTGGACGTTGCTCCTTTATCTCCTTAAACCATTTTGGGCAAAACAATGTTGGTGTAATATTGGCTATTTATAGTCATTTTTTCAAGTAATGTGTCCACAGCTACTGTCATGCTCACATTTTGTGTAAAAATGTGGACACAACATGTCGATGGCGGCAGAGCCCTGTCTGCCATTTTCTACAAATCAACGATGTCTATCTTTTTCGCCATTTTTATTCAACATTTGACCACAAAGAGGATGCCACTGCCGGCATTGGAATTCCACCCTTGGGCATCTTGGACCCCAGATGACGGAGGCTATGTGACCAGCAAATGGGTAAACAAGCCCCATCTGGACTGGAAAGATTCACACCTCGATGGTACCCACCAATGACAGAGGGCCTGAAAGAGACAAGATCAAGGTGAGGATGGTAAACACTATTGGCTGGAACGTCGCTGAAGGAAGGCGGAAAAGTCCAAGTCCGCTGCCGCGATCGAGGTAGGCCGCATAACTACATGCAACAAGCGATAACGGTCTGACAAGATGTCAAGTTGTTGGATTGAGCAGTGCTGACTTTGCTGATGTGAAATCTCCTGACAAAATGTCAAGTTGTTGGATTGAGCAGTGCTGACTTTACTGATGTGAAATCTCCTCACAAAATTTGTCAAGTAAATATGTCCTTGTGTTAAGATGTTTCCTTGAAGTTTCATTAATGAAGTAAAATTAATAAATGTGTTATTATTTTCGTGAAGTGTATTAATGTGTGATATTCCTGGATCGAGGTTACAACACTGTTTTTTCCTTGCCCCCCCCTCCTTTTTTTGTTATAAGATTGCCCCCCCCCCCCTAGTTCTCACTCCCCATCAACCAGATCTGGTGGGGTGTAGAACACTACCACTCCTTGGAAACTGGAAAAATTGTGAACATTCTCTTCCTTGAGAAAAAGTCTTGTTGGAGGATTTGGAGACATGATTCATCTTCCACAACCCAAACATAATTGTCAATCTTTTTGGGAGTTGTACAGTAGTAAAACCATGTCTCTTCACCATGAGTCAGTTTGTGGGGTACCCATTTGGCACAGATCTTTTGAAACTTTTAATATTGATGAATAATTGTTTTTCCATACTGCCAATAGATATACTGACATCTAAACTTATTACCTGAATGGTGATGTGTGGGTTTTTCTTAACAAGTTCATGAACAGCTACAACAGTTCTCCCATTCAAGGCCTCCTTTGGTCTTTCTACACAAAGGTGTTCAAAGCTCTGCCATTCTTTTCAATTTGCACATCCATCCAGTAAGAGTGTCATATGAACAGACATGATTCTCATGCACTTGTGATCAGTGGCAGCTCATTAATTTCTAAATAGGTGGTGCCAGTATATTTTTGTATACAGAGAAACCAATTAGGCGGTGCAGTGATGGCTCACAGATCTATCACAGTCACAGATCTGCAGACTATGCATCAAATTAACGGTATTCTACAGCAAAAATGAATCCGTCACAAAAATTTTCCAAATGCCTAGAGGATCTTTTCATCCACATTTACTTCTCTGAAATACACCTATTTACTACAATACAAACATACAAAAACCCTCTTGAAAACATCAGCAAGCTATTCTAAACAAATCATAGATTTGCCTTCCGTTACAATATTTTAACGCTGAGTTGTATTAGCATAATAGAGGATGAAAGGTTATTTAAAAAATAAGTTACCTTTTACTGCATATTATCGCTGCTGCAGTTACTAATAAAATATTATGACATCTAGCCTGTTTAAATTATTATGCATGAATAAAATTGATTTCCTTAAAGATTGGAAACTATACCCAAGATTATAAGTTAAGGTTAAAGTTTTGATTTGTAACATCTGAGAGAAATTTTTTCTTAACTATGTCATATATATATATTTGAAGTTTCTGGTAATTATTCATGCAAATGTTCAACGGTATTTTTATATATTTATCCTTTTTTTTTTCTTAATTGCTTTGGGTCAGAAGTGTGTAACTAACCACCCAGAGTGTAGTGTTAAATGAAAAAATTGATAGTGAGAAAAAATATTTTCTGCAACAAAATCTAATTAATCGATTTAACATAAGCTTGCATGTCAGTGCATACCAAAATGTAGGAAGGAATTTGACCAATTAGTACTATACTGGTTTCCATAAATTAAGCAAAAGTTAGAAAAATTATGATAAAAAAACAATATGATTTTAATGAAATTTGATGAAAACATGAATTATAGTGCTAGTTTCAGAATGGCATAAAATATTTTACACTAGAAACATTTTTCGTCAAAAAATAACACTTGCAGGAACTTGTCCAAAAATGAGGTGTCAGAATGCAATGGGCAAAGTTCTTTAATAAGGAGTGTGGTCACCCCTTACAACAATGCAGGCACAACAGCGATGTTCCATGCCATTTATGATGTCATAAATCAGCTCAGTAAGGGAGCAATGACCATTGTTCCTTTAAAGCAATAATAAGTTCCCTCTTTGTTTCAGGTGGTGGGTTGAGGGCAGCAACACGTCTCCCTAGAGCATCCCACACATGCTCAATCGAATTTAGATCAGGAGATCGAGCTGGCCACTCCATGTGCATAATGGTCTCCTCTTGAAGGTATTGTTCCACTAGTCGAGCTCTGTGTGGACGAGAGTTATTGTCTTGTAAGATGAATGTTTCACCTATTGCACCAGTGTAAGGACATACATAAGAGTCCAGGATGTCGTCTCTATACCTTTGAGCATTGAGATTCCCACTAGTCAACACATAGAGGTCTGTGCATCCATGTAAGGAAATGCCACCCCAAACACACATGCTACCTCTGCCGTAACTGTCTCTTTGACGGATGTTACCGGGATGATAGCAGGTACCTCATTCTCTCCATATCAAATAATGTCCAGAATCACTCTGCAAGCAATATCTGGACTCATCTGTGAAGAGTATTGCCCTCCATTGCTCTTCTGTCCAATTAACACGAGTGCGTGCCCAATTCAACTGCTCTCTCCTGTGACATGACATGAATGGTATACAAATTACTGGCCTTCTAGTGTACAGATCTCCCTGATGAAGTCATCTATGCACAGTTGAAGCTGATACAACTCTCTCAGTGGCTGCTGCAAAGAGAGGATCGTAGCTGAGAGTAGATGTCCTGCTATAAATGGCAATTTTGAATTTCTTGACTCATATTTACAACACAGAATAACGATCCACTCCACAACACCCATTTTTATGCCACTATCAAATTATGCAAATTGATGCAGCCTAGACTAATTTTTCATATGATATGCTCACTCTGTGTCACTTTATTGTCTACATGAACAAGTTTGGTGACAATCGCACAATATTTTGGTGAATTATCATGATTTTTCTCATTTTTCCTTAATTTATGGAAACCAGTGCTTTTAAGTTAAAAAAATTATTTTGATACAAATACAACCTTCTGATGAAATGCAAATACATTGTAAAATGGATGTTGAATCCATCTTATTACATACGTATAAATATGTAAACCAAGCATTAGAGGCCTAATTCAAATATTTAGACATCTATTACACATACTTAATTCAGTATTTATTTCCTGAATGGCAAATTCACTTTAAAATTTCTATCACACTCACATACATTCTAATTAGGTGGATGTAGTCAAATTCTCATCAAGAAGCAACATGTAGTGATTAGAGTAGCATACAAACTTTGTTTTATTAAAAGAAGCTTCATTAACATACATAATGCTTCAGGTAGTTCTTGTTGGGAAGCCATATTGCCAATGATTCCTTCACACAGTTGTTATTAAAATAAATTTCCTACTTCATAGTAATACTCTCACTAATGTTGACTGATTTGATAACATACATGCATTATAACTATAACAAACATATATTTTTAACTGTATTATAAAATATTACTTAAAGATAGATAAAGTTAACTCTGAAAACACTGTAGGTGCTGGACTAGTCACGTGTTATCACAACAAACTGTCAGCTCATTGACACTAATGTGGTAATTGATAGTCGTAGATCGGTGCAATGAAGTTTAGTTTAAATAGTCATACCTGCATTTTCCTCGTTCTTCAGAGGTATAAACCAACAAAGCTACCTCTGAAGAGTGAAGAAAATACCAGTTATGACTATTTAACCTAAACTTCACCACACCAATCTATGACCATCAATTACCACATTAGTGTCAATGAGCCGATTGTTTGTTGCAATAACCTGTGACTAGTCCAGTATCTACAGTGTTTATAGAGTTAACTTAATCTATCTTTAATTCAGCACATTGTGTTTTACCCTTCATATTTAAATATTACTTACCCAAAGGCACCAGTAATGGCACCTTTGGGTAATATCTGATATTTATAATTAAGGCAAATTAAGACAGTTTCAAGTGTATTACTTCACTAAATGCTTACTGAAATGAAATAAAATGGGCAAGATATTTTAGAAAACAAATATCCATGTAAAATATTATTTTTATTATTTATTATAATTTGGAGTTTGATATTTTATTATATATATTACAGAAATGTTGGTGGGGCCTGGCCCTCTGGCCCCTAATAACGAGCCACCCCTGCTTGTGATAAATCAGCATAATTTTTTTCGCATCATATCCAAACTGCATCCTTGTGAAAATGTAAAATATTTCTCCATCTTTAGTAGGCACCATTGTAACAATGCACAGATTTCACAGACTGAATTCTACTGGCAGTGAAGAGAGAAATGATGATACAGCTTTTGTTTTTAACAGGTAGTGACAAGGTTAGACAAGCTTTCAAATAAGTCATAGCTCATTAACTTTGGAGGAACAAGCACAAATCTACAGACATGTGTCAAGAAGTTTTTGAACACCCTCCATATTTCGTGTAAAAAAATAATTTGGGGAACAAAAAAGGTCTAAACTATTCATATGTAACATAAATAATGAATGATAAAGGCAAATTATAAAATTAAAGCAAATTTAATATTAAAATGAATAACAATACTGTACTGTAAATTGATTTAACAGTAAATGCTCTATTATAGTTGATATTTAAGAGTGGTGAATCTTTTTAAATTGGGCAGCTACATACAAAGATATTTACAAAGAAAAAATCAATCTTAAACCATATAGCCATGAAAATCACATTTTCAGTTTTGTAGGTCTCAAACGTAGGACAAGGGCTCCCTGGATTACAAACAGTGCTTTCAATTGTGGCAGATGCAGAAGGCACTGCAGATGAATATTCAACACAGCATATATAACTTAATTAATATGACATCAAGCTGGAGTGTAGAGTGACTTCGCAAAAGTACAGTGTAAGGTATCAGTGAACAAAAACTGCTAAAAAAATTACTAAAATTACCTATACATTTGGCTTTACTGTAATACCTTATCATGGAATAAAATAATAATAATACTGGGCTGCAAGCAAAAGAGTGATGGGAGATTGCAGTCAATAGCACTATCCTGAGCAGAGTGTTACTACTGGCTTAAATTACAATTTATTTAAACTACCATGACAGATCAGTGCTGAACAAATTGTGCTGTAGCAAAAGATTGTTATACTGTGTTCTGGGTGACTAACAGTGGAGAAGAAAATGACTTAAATTTGAAATAAGCATTTTTTTTTTATTTACTTTCAGACCTGTGAGTAATATACTATTGATATGGAGTTAATACTGTCATGGAAAGATCCTCATTCAGTAATTGGTTTGACTGCCATTACATTTAGTTTTACAGAACACAGTTCAACAAATATTGGTCCATTTCCACAAAATATTTATTGATTTGTGTCTAATACAGGGATCAGCAACCCATGGTTCTATGAATGCATAGATGTGTCTCTTCATTATTTTCAATATTAATCATAAAACTTATATTTATTATCAGATTAATAACAGTGAGAAAATGGTTTAAAGATTCAATAAAATATTTAAAGATACTGCTAAAAAGAATCTCTGTGGGAGTGAGGTCAGATGTGATATTCTTCATGGCTTTTGTGAAAAATCAATGTATTTCTTGCACTCTGGGAAGCACTGAAACTGACAGATATTTACACGACATATGTGGGTAAGTTTTGAAAATTGTAATTGGATGGCATCTTTTCCAGCACAAGTTAATGTTACTTTCCAATCACTGTATCCTATGTATGTGCATTCATATTGTATGCATTGTGGCTCTCAAAATATTTTGGTTGAAGACAAAAAAAAAAGGCACTTTTCCTTTGAAAGGCTGTAGACCCCTTACCAAAACAGATGTCTACCAGGCATAAGAATACACTGAGCACTCCTAGGCAACTTACTTTTGGAAATCAGCATGAAGCGAACCAGGCTATGGTGGAAGAATATGGTATACAGGGTGATTCAAAACTTATCATTCAAATTTCGTGGGGAGGTAGGGAATACGTCAGGAAACCGATTTCACATAGGAAAGTATGTCCGCAAATGTACGTATGCGTATGTAGAGGGCACTGTGTGTACCCAACCAGTGTACAGCTCGCCTGACCACTCCCGCTGTCATCAGTGTACGAGCTGACTTACTAGTGATAAGATGAATCATTTTACGCATCAAGAGCTAGTGGATATGCATCTCGCATATGGGGTAGCTGGCGAAAGCGGCCGCCGAGCTAGGCAAGTTTACGAAGACCGATACCCCAACAGAAGAATACCGCAGCATCAAATGTTTGCACGTGTGCATCGCAATCTGCGCGAACGTGGTTCACTGCGCAGCCACATGCAGGATACAGGGAGAAGACGACTGACGCGGACTGTCAATGTCGCAGAACAAGTCCTACAGTCCATCGAAGATAATCCGAATACCAGCACACGAGCTATTGCTCAGCAGCTTGGGATCTCTCAGTCAGCAGTGTGGCGGATACTGCACGAGGAACGTGTGCATCCTTACCATCTGCTAAGGGTGCAGTTACTGCATCCTGACAATTATCCAAAGCGTGTGGAATTTGCACAATGGTTCATGCAGAAAGGTGCCGTGGACCCCAGTTTTCCAGCTTCTGTCCTTTTTACAGATGAAGCTTCATTCACTCGTGAAGGTGTGTTCAATACACACAATTCACATGTGTGGGCTTACGACAACCCGCATGGTGCGAGAAGTCATGCTGCACAACATCGTTTTGCCGTAAATGTGTGGGCTGGAATCATTGGTGACTGTTTGTTGGGACCTTACTTGCTACCACTCTGATTGGACGGCCGGAAATACCTAATATTTCTCGAGACAGTGTTAACGACTTTTCTGGGCGCTGTTCCTGCGCATATCCGCCGATATATGTGGTATCAACATGATGGGGCTCCAGCCCATAGCACAATTGTTGCGCGTGATTACCTGAACCGAACATTCGGAGCTCGATGGATCGGTAGAGGTGGACCGATTGCTTGGCCACCCAGGTCACCATTTTGTGGGGGGCCATGAAAGACCATGTGTACGAGACCCCCGTCGACAGTGAAATGGACCTTGTTGCACGAATAGTGGCCGCCGCAGGCATTGTCCGTGACATGCCAGCGTTTTTGAAAATGTTCGGCGGTCAATGCAACGGCACTGTGAATCCTGTGTCCGTGCAAATGGTCACAATTTTGAGCACCTACTGTGAACCTGTACTTTACCTTGTTGGAATAAAAGTCACATTCGTTACCACTTAACTGTACTGTTTCCTTGTGTTCACTTCACTTGTCCATTTTGTTCATGTAGATGACGTTTGCGGACATACTTTCCTATGTGAAATCGGTTTCCTGACGTATTCCCTACCTCCCCCACGAAATTTGAACGATAAGTTTTGAATCACCCTGTATATTAAATTCCCCTTCAAGCAGTTGCTTGACACAGAGGTCTGCAGGAGCCTTTAAGTTAATATGCCACAGAGATCTGTGAGGAAGGCAAGCCCTCATCAGAAAGACATCCATGCCTTATTCAGGACTCGAATCCAGGTCCCTTTGGTCAGTTGGGTTGTTTTACCTCTGAGCGGCACTTTTTTGCACACCATGGGCTAAATGGCCAGGTCACATGGACCCCGAAGGCTCAGAGAAGGTTGGGGGTGGGGACCCACTGGAACAGCTGTTGGGAGACAGATGGTAGCCTCCCGTCAAGGCCATCCAGTGTGTTCTTTAACGTGCACAGGGTATGGCTCTCCCGCACACGGGGCCACGGCTTAACGTCCCATCCGACGGACGGCGGCCTTTCCAAACCCATCGGTGTCCCCTACTGACCGTGGGCAGGGCGGGGAATTTTGCGGAGATAAATCTCATCTCAACGCTGACCCAGCTGGGACTCGAACCTGGGAACTACAGATTACGAGCCTGGCGCGCTACCGACTGAGCCACCCCCGCCCCTTCCCTTTGGTCAGTACTCAAGTGCACTAACCACTTGGCCACTAGGATGGCTATGGTATATATTAAATTAAAAAATACCATTTTTCTTGTACATGCCCTAAAAAGCAGAAAATAAAACTTAAGCATATTGATGGTGCAATCAGTCACTGAATTTGTAGTCACTTCGAAGGAAGATAAGGCACCAGCAATCTTGTTGAGCAAGTAAATCATTACTCTATTTTCTGAATGTGAATTCAGTGATTGCACCATTGATAAGCTTTGGTTTTATTTTCTATTTTTAAGGTACATATAGAAAGATAAGCATTTTTTTAATTTATATCAATTTTTCTTCATCACTAAAAACATCTGTCTTTAGAAACTTTCATTTGATATATGATTCATAAACATTGACATTTCTCCTCCTTCCCCTTTTTCTATTTTTAGAGAGAGAGAGAGAGGGGGGGGGTCATGAATGTAAATTCAGTGATTGCACCATTGATAAGCTTTGGTTTTATTTTCTATTTTTAAGGTACATATAGAAAGATAAGCATTTTTTTTAATTTATATCAATTTTTCTTCATCACTAAAAACATCTGTCTTTAGAAACTTTCATTTGATATATGATTCATAAACATTGACATTTCTCCTCCTTCCCCTTTTTCTATTTTTAGAGAGAGAGAAGGGGGGGGGGGGGGGTCATGATTGAGGTATCCTACAACATTGGAGATGTCACAAGCTTTAATTTTACATCTAACTCCTTAAGATTGACCAATACAAAATTTCCGTCCCTCTGTTTTTGGAAGGAAACTGAGGGAAAGAATGGGGATGGGCATACTTTCTATTATTACTTGAATAGTACTGTTTAGGAGGGAAAGAAGCAAGGGGGATACCTTTTTATTACCCACATCATAAGCTTTCATATGTACATAAAATAAAAAATATTACTAGTTTTTTTATAATAAAAAATACAACATGTAATTTTTGTCCCTTGAATTCAAAAGATATAGTAGAACATTCCTTTCCATATTCCCAATCCCCCCTTTTTCGGGGGAAATTTTTTTTAATAAATGTATAAATAGTGACAATATAAATTATATATATATATAATTTATATTGTGACTATCCATGCCACTAGTTTATATTTAATGCATAGCTCTTTACTTTCTGCCCTCACATTCCATATTTCTCCTCTTCTGGGGAAAAGAAAGCTCAAGGCTAAATTGTTTATAGCCTATGACACATGTCACATCAAAAGCTTTCATTTGACACATAAATCCTTACATTTCTCCATTACATTTGGAAGATATGGTGGAACAACTGTTTTGTTATATGGTGGAACAACTGCTTTGACAAACACACAGACTAATGGCAATATAAGATAGGGAAAAACACAAATCATTTACTTGATCTTTGTATGTAGAGTGTACTGAAAGTAATGCTTGTTAGGTAATAACATCTTTAGTATAATGAATAGAAGGTTTCAGTTATGCATGTATGTACATCCATTGTTGCACTACACAAAACTACCCTTCAAAGTAATCTCCAATACATAATGTGCTTTTGCACCACTGCTCTGAACCTAAGATTGGAATCCTGTTTGGAAATATTATAGTGTGCAGCATTTGATCCACCTGGTTTATCATCAATGGTTGTTTTTCCTTTAGTAAACTTCAGCTACCTACATGCATGGCTAGCATCAATTGTCTGCTTACCATACACCTTGGTTAGCCTGGTATGATTATCAGAAGCTGTTCTTTGTCAGGAATGACAGCTCTTTGTTTTAGCTTCATATCAACAGTTCATTAGCACTGATCTTGTGAAAAGATGTTGTGAAAGATATAAATGCAAGTTACATATCTTACAAAGTACATAAACTCACAGCTACCGTTACATGTATTACAGTCCTACAGGCATTTCTTTTGGTGCAATCTTGTACTATTTATACAACTGTTACTGTACTTGTCACTGAACAATAATGTAATTTCTTTTTTTTTTTTACAATCACTGTTTTGTATTATATAAAATTGCTTTTTGTTTAAATTTGGAATCCAAGTAGATTCCATGACGTATTAGAGAGTTAGTTATAGTAATAAATTTGTACAATGCCCTATCTGAGTTAATGATGTTTTACTGGTTTCAGTGCAAAGTTCACCTCCACTACACCTATGTGCATAGGGATTCAACTACACAATAGAAATGAATCCACACAGAACTGTAGATGCCAATATCTAAGTCAACCCTGGTTCTGCTGCATGTTTCATACTTCACTATTGTACTATCACAATATCAGATGCAATCAGAGCTTTTGAACAAAAAAAAAATCTACTTTTGCTATCTTTGCTATATTTTTAAACCATTTTAGAATGAAGATTTAATCATTACATTTATGACTGCATATACATATAAATGACAAATGCAAATTCAGTAACTAACTTGTTTGTATTCAGCCATCTCTTCTTTTAATTCTTCCAATTCTTCTTTTTCTATCAAAAGTTTCTTTTTCTCACTGGCTATAGTCTCCAAAGCATCTTCTAGATCTGCAAAATCTTCTTTTGATAATTCTTCCTCTATTTCTGCCATTACTTTAAGTTCTGGTTTCTCCACTGTAACACAATAATGAATGCTTAACTATTTTAATATAGCTGCAAAAGCAGAAGTTCAAAATAGGTACTTTTAATCATAATACTGTAATCAATATAATATTAGCAAATGCAAAAAGTTACTCATATTCTCTCTGAAACTTGAATAATAAATCTATTTTCAATACATTTGCTCTACTGTTCATACAGATTCTATCAGTTTTAATCTTACTAGGCGATCACTAATGCTTACTCTTCTTTCACAGGACGCCCTTGTTGATCACAGGGTATATGTTTCTGGGAATGCTGCATTTGGCAAAGCAAAATATGCAAACTAATACCTCATGGGAAAAATTAAAATGGGGATACTTGACAAAATATAACATATGGAAACAAAAGTATATTTTTTTCCACAATAAAAGCCAAGAGTATACCTGTAAAAATGAAATAAGCAAATCAAAAACAACAAAAAATTCAAATAAAATTCAAGCAATGTACAGTAAAAATAAGAATTTACTTATATTTCATTACACACTTTAATCACCAAAGAATGATGAGTTTGGGTTGGTTGTTTCACTTCTGTGTAGCACATTTTCCACAAAATGGGCTAAACATCCAGTTACAAGGATCTGAAGGGCTCAGAGAAAGTTGGAGAAGGAGATCCACTGACAGCTGTTAGGAGACAGATGGAAGCCTCCCATCACTGCCACCTAGTATGTTCCTTAACATGCACAGGGTATGACTCTCCTAAACACAGGGGTAATGACTTAACAATCACATCCAACAGACGGTGATCTTTACAAGCCCAACAGTGTCCCATTTCTCACTGAAAGAAGGGTGGAGGTTAACAGAAATAAATCTAAATGCTGGCACAGTTGGAACTTGAACTTGGGAACAGCAGATTATAAGCCAAGCATGCTACTAACTGAACCAACCCCTGCTCCAACAAGTTTGGAGGTGAGGGATTAACTATTCGGACCAAGGGAATCATCAGTGTCAAACTTCACTGATGTAAATGCTCTGTATTAAGGAACCATAGTTCAATTAAATGAAAACTTAACATAAAAAAAATTATAAAACAGAAATTTTACCGGGATAATCTCAATGAAACATGACATTAACTAAACTAATGAAGAAATATTATATGCCAAAAAAACTGAGTCTCACTGTGAGTGAGACTGAAACCCACATCTCCTGATTATATGCCAAATGTTCTAATCACTAAACTATCAGCTGGCATGTAATCAGGAAATATAGGTTCAAGTTTCACTCATGACAAAATTTAATTTTTTTCAGCAGAAAACATTTCTTGAATTCTATGTTTACAGGAAATTCCATGCCTCTACTCTTGAACTAAACTGACAGTAGAAGCACATAAAAACAGATGAACATTTCTTGCAGCAAGAAATCAATGTTCTGTCATTATATCACATGCTTAATACAGTATAAAGAGGTTATTATTATTAATCCTGTTATTACAAGATCCTGTTTGCCATTGTCTACCCACTACATCCTAGGTCTCCCCCTCTTTCTGAGGCTTTTGGGCACACTGTTCATACCCTATTCGCTAACCTATAATTATCCATACGGGCAACATGGCCAAACCAACAATCTCTCTCTCTCTGCATAATATACACTGCTCTATGGAGGTTGTCGACTCCTTTGCCTAACATTATCATTATTTACAAAGTTGAACCACCTAATGTCCAAGATACTGTGTAAGCATCTAGAATCAAGTTTCCTGTTATCCTGTTCACAAAGCATCCAAGTTTCACTACCATAACTAACCCTAGAAAGAACCATTATACTGAATATAAAGAATATAAAGTATTAACTCACTCCTAAGTTTCGAGAAAAGTCAATTTAAAGCCATAGTTACAAAATGTTGTTTACATATGTATAAAGATTGCAGAAATGTTGAAATATCTAAAAAATGAGTCCACAACAGCACGGCACTTTTTTTTGCACACAAGCTAAATGGCCAGGTCACAAGGACCCTTTGTTGTTTTACCTCTGAGCGGCACTTTTTCGCACACCATGAGCTAAATGACCAGGTCACAAGGACCCCGAAGGCTCAGAGAAGGTTGGGGGAGGGGACCCACTGGAACAGCTGTTGGGAGGCAGATGATAGCCTCCCGTCAAGGCCATCCAGCATGTTTTTTAACGTGCACAGGGTATGGCTCTCCCGCACATGGGGCCACAGCTTAACGTCCCATCCGACGGACAGTGTCCTTTCCAAGCCCATTGGTGTCCCCCTACTGACTGTGGGCAGGGTGAGGAATTTTGCGAAGCTAAATCTTGATGCTGACCCAGCTGGGACTCTAACCTGGGAACTACAGATTATGAGCCTGGCACGCTACTGACTGAGCCACCCCTGCCCTTGAAGGTTGGGGGAGGGGACCAACTGGACAGATGGAAGACAGATGGTAGCCTCCTGTCAAGGCCAGGGTTTGACATGCACAGGGTATGGCTCTCCCAAAACACAGGGACAAGACTTTACATCCCATCCGATGGACAGCAGCCTTTCCAAGCCCATCGGTATCCTCTACTGACCGAGGGCAGGGTGGGAAGTTTTGCAGAGATAAATCTCAACACTGGTCCAGCTAGAGCTTGAACCTGGGAACTGCAGATTATGAGCCTGGTGCACTACCAACTGAGCTACCCCTACTATAGGGATATGGTACAGTCATTTTATTGATGTAGAATAATTACAGTGTTGTTCACTCATTATATTAATGACATCAGCATTTTGACAATATAAGATACTAGATTAATATTATATTGAGCTTACTGTACCATACTGTTGACTCAAAATTTCAGTATTTTCTACCAGTTTTTACAGATGATATAACAATGTATGATGACTGCACATGTAATATGATTCTGAATAATTTACTGAAACTTAGAGATTTAATAGCTAACATATATATTTACAACCACTAAAATAGCATTTTTTTTACATTGCTAAGAGTTTAACTGAAATTTTTGAAGTGCTTAACATAATATTAGGTGAACACCCAATCCACAGTTCCTGTTGACATTGCATTCTCATATCACACCACAGTAGTTATAATGTGATTGTATTTCCCTTTTTAACCATGTTATGAGTTGTTTGAATCTCCTTTGAGTGGCCTGTATTGGATGTGGCATTCAAGTCAATGTATAATTAAAATTTTACTGCAATGGACAAATGAAATGCATATAATCAAAATTGCCATCAGCAGGGATTTCTCTACTTTGTGCTTACTGGGAATTTCAGTGAAAACCTGTTACAAGTTATGAGCATGTGGTGGTCCTGCACACCCCACCATAGTAAAATTGTAAATGTTATTTACTTGCAGTCAATAACTTTGTGATACATTTAAGATATTTGAAATGAAGATCATCATTGTGCAATGCCTATTTATGTAAAACTCATTAGAATTCATTTATTGAAGGTTCTTCTTGGTAAATTTCTTCAATTTTATAATTTTCTTATAATACACTGCTCTATGGAGGTTGTCGACTCCTTTGCCTAACATTATCATGGAGGTTCTTTCTATGGAGGTTCATTCTATGAACCTTCATAGAAATTCTATGGAGGAATTCTATGGAGGAATTTCTATTCTCCATAGAAATTCTATGGTTTCATTCTATGGAGGTTCTCGTTAGAATTCATTTATTCAAGAAGAAGAAAAATACCAAGAAAATTATAAAAATAATGTTTTTTTATAAACACTGCTCGACAGTGAAAGTGCCCCACCTAGAAGGACATGCAAATAGAAGGGGTGTGCACAGTTGAAACATGCAAATGATGATAATTTGGAACCAATGACATGTGTGGTTCAAGAGATAAAAGGTGCAAGAAGGAACAGGGATGATATTGTGTTTATGCAGGTGGAAATTGTGCGAATGGTTGAGATTAGGTGGTTACGCTTGGAAATTGTTCAGCGAAGGCTGAAAATACCTGGTACACGCCGTCAGCAGGTTTATCACCATTTGGATGCTTTTGAGAGAGGAAGAATTACAGGCCTATGTGAAGCTGGATGGACTACATATGTCGCTGCCCATGTTCATCGGGATGCACGAACTGTTGGACACTGCTGGCAACCGTAGCAAAATGAAGGTTCTAGTGTATGTCGCAGAGGGAGTGGTGCCACCCAACAGAGGTCAGCATGGCTTGATAGGCACATTGTTTGACATGCTCGTTCATCACCACAGAGCACTGCAGGTGACATTCGATGGGCTGTGTCAGCAGCCATGGACGTCCCCATAATGACCCGAATGGTAAACCAAAGGCTGCATGAGGCACACCTACACTCTAGGCAACTGTTACATTGAGTGCCATTGACTAAACCATTGCAGCACTTGTCTGGCATCATATTGACTATAAACCACCGCAGCACTCGTCTGGCTTGATGCCGAAGTTGTGCAAACTGGGTTCACGAATGTAACACTGTTGTGCTTAGTGATGAATCCCGTTTCTGTCTGGGTGCTGACGATCAACGGGTCTGTGTATCTGTGTATGGCGACAACCTGGTGAGAGGATGGATTCAACTTTCGTTCGTGACTGGCACATTGCCCTCACCCACAAATAATGGTATGGGATGCTATTGAATATGACAGCAGGTCACCTCTTGTCTGCATCACAGGAACACTAACAGATGCACAATACATTAGCGCGGTTCCGCAGCCCATTTTGCAACCATTCCTGGGAGGCATGCAGCAGTCCATTTTACAGCATGACAATGCCCATGTGCACAATGCTAGGATTTTTGCACAATTCCAGACAATGTTTGCAACATATTCAAGTATTGCCATGGCCAGCACAATCTGCAGATTTATCCCCAATAGAAAATCTGTGGGCACACATTGGATGATGTATGCAATCCTCTCACTGGCAGGCACGGAATCTCGAATCATGGGAGCAAGTCAAATCTGCTTGGTGTGTAATTCCTCAGGACCATATCCGTCGATTGTACGACTCCATGCCATATTGATGCTTGTATTGCTGTTCATGGTGGTGCAACCACCTGAGGCAGTCACATTGTGCTGCATTATCTCATCTTCTAACCACTGTAAGTGGCTGCAAATTAAATCATGGTATGCCAATATGTATTGCTATATGTGTGATACATTGCTCCACCCAGAAGGATGTGTGATAATTGCTCCACCTTAAGGGGTGACCTTATCCCATCACTCCTTCTGGGTGGAGCAATTTCAATGTCGTGCAGTGTATATAAATCACAAATTTCACCTGTGCAACTTCTTGGACTTTATATTTAGTTTACCTGACCCATAAGTGCAGTCATTATTTTGTAATGATATTCACTAAATAATATTGCCATGTACTATATTGTATTATATAATTTCACTTTGTGCATTTATTTTTGCTTAGACTTAGGTACAATTCACTCTATGAGCATATATGCAAAAAATTCCTTTAGTTTGGCTAAAAAGATCCTAGATACACAGATAAATAACATTTCTACTTGTATATAGTGAAGCTCTGTCAAGCAGACCTCACCATAGTGATAATAAAATTATATGATAGTTTTCCACAGTTAATGATTAACCTTAACTTCATAGGCATTTAATGCTTAAGATTTGTGACAATTTGTTCACCTTCACTGCACCTATGTGTGTATGCATTCATTTATACAAGCAATTTATTCAATTTAGTTTATCAATTATGTTATGAGAAATTCACTGCAAGGGGCTTGATCTAGAGATTTAAAAATATTTGGTAACAGGCCCATTTAGCAAATAGTTGTAACTTAGAAAAGTGCAGTGCATATCCTATACAGGCCTAACAATGTTCTGTTGCACTAATTCACAGAGTGAGACAGAAGCTTCATGAACAATCAACTTCTCTATGTATTGAGCTCAAATGACCTTAAATTATTATCATACAAATATTTTGTTAATAGATTTTGGGTTGTCATAAAACATGAAGTTCCTGTTAATTTTTGTCACTTAAATATATATATATTATTTTTGCATTAGCTTGTCAGCACATAAGAATTATTAATTCATTCTTGTGTTATCCCAGATATTCAATATATTATTGAATATCCATAGCCATACCTGGTCTAGTGGTTAGCACACCCAACTACTAAACTAGTGGAAGTGTCCTAGTATAAGTGTTTGTATGTTGAAAGAAACCAGTTTTTTATTTATACACACAGGTCAAGGTATATAAAGCCAGGTTATCTTCATCCTCTGTCTCAGAGAGAACCTTCTTCCCTATAAAAAAAAATTTGCAATTTTTCTTATCTAAATCTATGTCATTAGCATGTTAATTAATTATGTATAAGTAGTGCTAAACTTCAGGAGCTCAAGATCTCAAAGTAGTGAATAAAAATAAATGGTGGCATGGCCAAAGAGAGAAAATTTCATGTATCAGAGTATTTGGGATGTAGCCAAACTGTAGAGGAATTTACTGTGCTTATATTCATTGGCTGAAATGCCACAAACATCATCATGATAACCGAGTTCATGAAAGAATAACTATTCAGTCATATAGCATTAAGGGAAAAGTTGGCAGATGTTAATGAGATGAATAATATTTTTCCTTTCACGTAACTGAAAGATTGTCTTCTGCTTTTGATTTACTTTGATTCAGTAATAAGATTTTTTCAAAGCTTGGTACAAGTACTGAAAAAAAATATAATAAAAATATATTTTTCAGGTGTTTAACGACCATACCAAAAATGCACAGACGAAAGAAATGATTGCAGAATTTGTCACTATTTCTGATATTAAAATAACCAGCAGGAAACACTATTTATAGAACATAGCAGGAACTGATCTCAGGTAGCTAAAAGCAATTAAGAAAACAAAGGTGGTTTGTTATGTCTTTTTTTTTTTGCTGTAAAATGAAGCACTTTTTGTTCAAATCAGCCAAATTTTATGGCAAAATTTGATCATGTTTTCATTGCTTCATCTAATATTGTTCTCAAGTTGTATGGATAAAATTATTACCTACATTAACTGCAATCACTGTTACAATTCTGAAGTTTACCACATGCTTCTTGGGTATTTTATCGAGAATTTCTGATTGTTTCAGAGGTAAAACTGTTCAATATCTAATAAACATCTATGGATAAGACTTTTATAATTTAAAAAACACACAACAATGGATGCATCATACATACAGTCTTTAGCTGTATCTTCCAATATTGGTGCTAAATCAGGGAAAACATCTACAATGGGTGTTTTCAATTCCGCTTCAGGTTTTACAATAGTTGATGACACTGTGACTTCAGGAGTTGCTTCCATTGATTCCACAGCTTTTGCAGCAACTTCTTTCTGAAAAACATTTTTAGAACTTTACATACTTCAATTTAGCAGACTATATTATATCATATATTCAGATAAAGATGTATGGGGAAGAATTATGTGTGAAAGCAAGAAAAAGTCTTCAATTCATTTTAACCTAAAATCTCATAGATAATATTATGGTTACTCCAATATTTAAATTTGCAGTTTAAAATAATTTTTACAGTGCAATTATTAACAGGAATTTGTAAACAAAGTCAACTTCATATAAATTACTTAAACACTTGCTAATATAAGCATTGCAAATTAACTACTCCACTATTATGTATGGTTTAGTATTACAAGGTTGCACTTTTTTCTGGTTTATCAATTATATTATGAAGAATTTATTGCAAGGGAGGAGCTATGGCTTTAGATGGTTTAGAGATTTGAAAATATTTGGCCCATATGGCAAATGATACCAAACATAAACCATTTCATCAGAGCTGCTGATGACACCAGTAATAAGATAAATTTGGTGATAAATAGATTTATATAATACTATTGCTAAGCAACCAAAAACTGCTTTGGTTAATATGGTACTAAATAACAACATTGTAGTCAAATTTCATCAATTTTTTATTGCTTCATCTAATAATGTTTCCGTGCTAAGTTATATGGATAAAATTGTTATTTATGTTAACTGTAATCACTGTTGCGATTCTGAAGATGTTTACCACATGCTCCTTGGAGTATTTTATTAACCCTTCCAGGGCCCTGCCTGAAAAACTGATTTACATCAAAAGGCCCAGCTATTTTTTCACTCTGATAAGCCAAAAAAATTAAATTTGGAACTTTTTTGTCAAATAACTATGAAATGAATTATGGCATGTTATATGCCAAATTAATCAGTATTTAATTCTGGATTTTTCTGAAAATAAAATATTTTACAAAAAAAGTTCGATTAGTTTTATTTTAATAGGCATTTTCAGAGTCCTGTGTAGTAAAAAAATGCATCTGGAAATGCAAATAAAAATTTATTTAAAAAAATCTAATAGACAGAAATAATTATACACATATTGATTTTAATAAGACTTTTTCACGTGATATAGTAAAAAAATAAATTTACTATACAATTAAGGCTTAATTAGGGAAACCTAACGAATAAAAACAGTTTAATTATATATTAACCGAAAGGAAATTTCTTCCCAAATAAATATATTTATATCTATATAAATCAACATAAAAAAAATATCAATATAAAATTTACCTGAAACGTGATTCTTATCTTTTTTAATGATTCTTTTCAGTGTCGTATATTTCGAAACAGGGGCCAGTGTTATACAAAGTGACTTGGATTGCTAACATATTAATGGGATTTTCTGGACTGTATAGGAACACTTCTTGGCTGCTTTTTCTACTAAGAATTATGAATTCTTTTCTTTGGGTATTGAATTTTGGAGATTTTGGCTAAGTGCTGAAAAGTTAGTACACCAAAACAAAAAAAAAGTTATATCATCAGAGATGGCATAACCAAGATACTGAGGTGGGGGGGGGGGGGGGGGGTATATCATTCACTATAAACATGCTCTTTTTCGTTTCCTAAATGAAATTTTGTCAAAGGGGAGGGGGGAGTAAAACATCCTCAGTGAGTTCAGCTGGGGGGAGGGGGGTAAAAAATCTTCCCGAAATTGCCCTCCCACATGAGGACTGATTTTCATGCCAAGAAAGTCTTTTTTTTTTCCATTTCAGAAGATAAAAGATGCAAGTTTTTTTACTGGAAAATGAAAATAGAAGAAAATATAACCAAATGTGATGTTAAATAAAATATCCACAGCAACCAGTTGCAGGCCAGCCATTCGATGTTACCTCTGAAAAATCAATAATTATCAATAGACTGAAAGATTGATAATTTACAGAAATAAAGTAAATCCAGAGAAATGAAAACTAAAGTTTAATTATAAAAGGACACAAAATACTAACTTTACAAAGGGAGTATATATCTTACTTGACTTAAATCATCCATATAAACAACTTGCCATGCAGCCACTCAGCAGACAAGCAATTAGAACACCTGCAACTTCCTCCTTCTACAGTGATGCTGTGCATTGCAGCCAGTCTTAGGTTAGAAGAAATAAGAATGGAATAAGTTTTTTTTTTTTGCAGGTTAGATTCATTTAAACAAGTATAAACAAGGCACTGCAATGTTCTAGTTACATGCTTGTAGGGGCCAAGCACTTTCGATTGCAGTCAGCTGTCATCTTCAGGGTGGCGTAGAGTTCCTTGAGGAAGCAGATTGTTGGTAAAATATTAAGATAGGCAAAAGTAATACCTTTTTTCTTAAAGACATTTTCACTGCAGAGAGTCCTGCAGCGGAAGTCAGTTTCAGCATGCTTGTAATGGAGCAGAAGTCACTGAATAGCAGAAGTTTGGTGCTTTGCCAGTAGTGAGAGGTACAGAGCAGTGAGCCTGCCACATCCCATATGCTGGTCACTAACTTCAAAGGGAACTTGCTTCTCCAATATTGCATCCATTGTTAGCAAACAACCTTGTTCTTGTTAGCAAACAACCTGTGCTTGGGCAGTTGAAGTGTCAAATTAGTCTTGTACAGTGGGGTGGAGTTGAGCAGCCAGTTGGCCAATAATGGTGGGTGGTAGGGGTGAGAGGTCACATAGCAAGATGTGTCAGGCTGCATGAGGAAGGGGCATGTTAAAATTGCAACATCTGTTTCTGTAGGTGAAAATTTTGAGGGTTTCACGGAAAGTAATTTGAGTTTTGGAATGAGGGGAGGAGACAATGAATGCAGAGTCAAACTGGGGGAATACTACCTTGCAATCCAGTATGATTTTGGCAAGGGCAGTTCGTGGAGTTTTGTTTTTAAGTCCCCTTTATACTTGTCTATCCTGTTTTAGGGTGAGTGTAGTGCAGTTGATGTAGAAATAGGGGGTATCTGTGGGTGAAGTTGGGGTTAGGGGAATGAAGTAGATTCTGTCTTTGTCAGCTTGATTAATGGGATCTCTGTCATGCTTAAGAATTTTAAATAGATTTGGTATTGTTTTGAAAGGAACATTTAAGTTAAATGGTTTAGGAGGTTGCTAACAAGGGAAGCAATATTGGAGAAGATAATGGAGTGGGTGAAGCTATGCTGCAGTTGAAGGGGTGGTGGTGGATGACTGTGAAATTTATGTCTAGCTTTGTGAAGAATTCTGTTGATAAAAGCATTAGCATATCCAGCCTTGCACCCAAGATAAAATTGATTTCATTTTGCAGGTTGGTGGGGAATTGCAGGTGTGCAAAGCATGATAAAAAGCAGCACACCTGGATGAATTAAATGAAAACCTGAATGAATTGATGATGAAAAGCAGCACACCTGAATGAGAATTAGCATGGGGGGGGGGGGAAACTAGATTCTCTTCAAGTAAGATATATACTCCCTTTGTAAAGTTAGTATTTTGTGTCCTTTTATAATTAAACTTTAGTGGATTAACTAATTTTCTGTGGATTTACTTTATTTCTGTAAATTATCAATCTTTCAGTCTATTGATAATTTCATTTTGCAATGTTGCAAAAAATGATTTTCATTTTGCAGGTTGGTGGGGAATTGCAGGTGTGAAAAGCGTGATAAAAAGCAGAACAGAAAAAGAATTTTTTAAACTGTATGGGAGCAAAGGCATCAAAGAGAATTATCATGGGAGGAGGGGAAAACCAGATTTTCTGAAAATGCTAGTGGTTAGAGTACCTTGGTTGGTTTGCCGAATACTAAAATCCAGAAATGAGAGGGTTCTGTTTACTTCAGTCTCTTGTGTGAATGAAATGGTAGGGTAAAATGAATTGAGCTCATCGAAGAATTTTCTTGCTCCGAGTGTCCATCGAGAAATTCTTGCTCTGAGTGTACCTATATGAGAAACATATCATCTGCCATTACCCACCACCACCCCTTCAACCACAGCATAACTTCACACACCCCATTACCTTCTCCAATATTGCAACCCTTGTTAGCAACCTCCTAAAACCATTTAACCTAAAAGTTCCTTTCAAAACACCACCGAATCTATTTAAAATTCTTAAGTATGACAGAGATCCCATTAACCAAGCTGACAAAGGCAGAATCTACTTCATTCCCCTAACCCCCACTTCACAAACAGATACCCCCTCTTTCTACATCGGCTGCACTACACTCACCCTAAAACAGGATAGACAAGCATAAAGGGGACTGAAAAACAAAAACTTCACGAATTGCCCTTGCTAAAATCATCCTGGATGGTAAGGAGTATTCCCGCAGTTTGACTCCGCATTAATCCTCTCCTCCCCCCACTCCAAAGGGGTGGGGGTGGCTCAGTCGGTAGCGCGCCAGGCTCGTAATCTGTAGTTCCCAGGTTCGAATCCCAGCTGGGTCAGTGTTGAGATTTATCTCCCAAAAATTCCCCACCCTGCCCACGGTCAGTAGGGGACACCGATGGGCTCGGAAAGGCCGCCGTCCGTCGGATGGGATGTTAAGCCATGGCCCCGTGTGCGGGAGAGCCATACCCTGTGCACGTTAAAGAACATGCTGGATGGCCTTGACGGGAGGCTATCATCTGCCTCCCAACAGCTGTTCCAGTGGGTCCCCTCCCCCAACCTTCTCTGAGCCTTCGGGGTCCTTGTGACCTGGTAATTTAGCTCATGGTGTGCGAAAAAGTGCTGCTCAGAGGTAAAACAACCCAACCCACTCCAAAACTAAAGTTACTTTCCATGAAATTCTCTAAATTTTCGCCTTCAGAGACGGATGTTGCACAACACACCCCTTCCTCCTGCAACCTGGTGCATCTTGCTACATGACTTCTCCTTACCACCATCATTGGTCAACTGGCTGCACCCCCCACCCCGCTGCATAATTCGACACTTCAACTGCCCCAGTATTGCTCCTTTGAAGTTAGTGACTGGCATGTGGGAAAATGGCTCACTGCTCTGTGCCTCTCGCTACTGACAAGAGATTGCATCCAAGTACTACTGGTAAAAAGCACCAAATTTCTGCTAATCAGTGACTTTTGTTCCACTACAAGCATGCTGAAACTTACTTCTATTGTAGCACCAAATTCTCTTCACCATGATTCTCTTCAGTGAAAATATCTTCAAAAAAAGGGTATTTTGCTATCTTAACTTTTCACCAACAATCCACTTCCCCAATGAACTCTATGCCACCTTGAAGATGACTGCCAGGTACAGTCGAAGCGCTCGATTCCTACAAGCATGTAACTAGCACATTGCAGTGCTTCTTTTTTGTTGTGCAAAAGATGTCTATGCTCATCTTGAGTCTCTCATTTCGGATTCTGTCAATGTTTATGTTTGTCAGGGACATTGGAAGGGTTAAGAAGAAAATAAACTATAAAAACCTCAGGAAAAACAAATGTCCTAAATAACAATATAGAAAAATATGAAGGTTGAAGAAAATCAAGCAGTAACATGGAGTGGTCCCAGAAGTAGAATCCTAATAAAGGGGATTATTTGCAGCAATAGGGCAGATCGAAACCTATGAGGGAAATAACAGAATTAAAAAAATAGTACAAATTATTACATTTTTAACAAACTGTGAAAAACAAGGGTAAAAATTTTGCCTCAAGTAGGCACCAAAATTATATACGAAGTGAAAATATGAGACATTTTGGACATTAGAGGATACATATCCAAGTTTTAAACCTAAATCATAGCCTATGTCATAAAAAAAGTGAAAAGAAAATGAATATTGAAAATTATTTTTCACATGTGGTCCAACCACAACTTTTTGCTCGGCTTGCCTAGTTGGCTGCCCAGCAACTCAGCTAGAGGATTGTTTTCTTTTAACAATTTTCAAACTGTCTGTCTTTTTTCTTCTCTCCTATAAACCTCTTCTCTTTCACTCTACAGTAACTGCATGACTTCAAAAAAAAAAACACTTGTGGTTTGTTGACAGTATACAAGCTGTCATATATAAACCCAAGGATGGGTTCTTTTGGAATTGGAACTCCAAGTGAGTCATTGGTTGGTTGGTTGGTTGGTTGGGGATTATGGTGCAAGAGCAACTAAGGCTAATATATCATGCAAAGAAAAAACAGGTAAAAATCACAGAACCAATTCACATGTGGTTCACCACACCTATTGCTCAGCTTGCCTAATGGTTGGCTGCCCAACAACTCAGTAAGAGGTTTGTTTTCTTCAACAATTTTCAAACTGTCTGTCTTTTTTCTTCTCCCCTATAAATCTCTTCTCTTTCACTCTATAGTGACTGTGTGACTTCTAAAAAACCACTTGAGTTTGTTGACAGTGTACAAGCTGTCAGATATAAACCCAAGGATGGTTTCTTTTGGAATTGGAACTCCAATTGAGTCATTGGTTGATTGGGGATTATGGTGAAAGGCTAATATATCGTGCAAAAAAAAAACAGTAAAAGTCACAGAACCCATAACCAAAATTAAAATAAAATATAAATGACAAAAGGACTATAAAACAGAGTAAAAAAGCAAATATAAAAGAAGAAAAATATAATAAAGGTATAAAACTCTTGGGTGTATAGTACCTAGGGGCACAAAAGGAAACAAACGGCAATAAATAAAAGATGCAAAAATGCTTAATCTCAGTAAAATAGCCAGTAAAATGTAAAAAGCCAAAATTGGGGAAAAAAATTAATATCAGATAAAAGATGTCCAGGTATAAGGGGATTGGACAGAAAAAATGAGAGTTAAAATAGATGCATTGTTCTGCATTAAAACAAGGAAAATCAATTAAAATGTGTTTAACTGTTAAAATGATATCACAAAACTTGCTCATAGGTTGGTCATCTACCTGAAAAAGAAAAGAATTAATTATAAGAACCATGGGGAGCTAGGCAAGTGCAACTTTGTCCTTGTGATTCCTGCAAAAAGACTTACTGGTTGCCAGCTGTCGAACTGGCCACTGGCAATCGTATTTGTTAAGCATGGGTATATTTATTATAGCAATAACATAATGATAGCTCTCTATAATAACTGAGTTGTACAATGCCTGGCCAAATTATTACGAATACTGCATAGTGTGACAATGTATGGAAAATTTCTCACTGATATTAGTACGCTGGCTATGTCACTATGAAGTCCTATAAAAGCTGTAAAAGAAATGGCAGAAAACAAAGTCAAATACAACATGGATAAAGGCTGATATGACTGATTTCAAAAGTGAGCTCGTCATCAGAGTGCAATGGACAGGAGCATCTGTAATGGAGGTGTGGAACTTAGCAGAAAATCATGGTAGGCACAATACACGAAGTGTGTGGAGAAAGGCAATGGTCTCAAAAAAGTCTGACAATCATGGCGAATGCAGGTAGAAAAAGTTTCTGACACAGAGGCATTTGTTGGAACAAACTATATGGCAAAACAGAACTGCCAAAGTTCATCATCTGAGAGAGATATACCACTAGCAGTATTTCAAACCCATTTCAATGGGTACTATGAGCAGAGGCTGATAACTTTTAAAACTGGGAATTGTACCAAAATACAAAGGTCTTTTATTTCCAAAAACCACAGGATTCGACGACTGTGTGGAGAGCAAACCTGGTCAGTGGACTAGAAGATATTGTGTGGTCAGACAAATCATGCTACACATTGTATTCAATAGCCAGCCAATATAAAAGTGTGGCAACAACCCCATGAAGCAATGGATCCAGCCCTGTAATATGCTATTGTATGCATATTTATCCCATATAAGACTGCCCAATGTATAAACAGTGCTTTGAATGGCAGAATTAGAAAAGTGAATATAAATTATAAATTAAATGTTATATATTTGAGAATATGAACACTATGATATAAGACAATTTGGGCAAGTTCTAGTGTTTTTCATTCCAGTTCATTACCTACTCACTTTTCTCCATAATATCCTAATGGAAGACCAAAATTATTAAAAGTTAAAACAGTGCAATTAATATCAATGAGATTTAATTTCACTGTCTATAAATAACTAATGATTTTAAAACAATAACAACATTCAAGGCAAATGAGTTTATCCTACAGCTAAATGGGTACCATTAAATTACTAACCATTTCTTGACATTAATTCAATGGTTATAGTACTCCCATAGATAGAATTTAATTTGATAATTTTGGAATAGTAGATTACAAACTGGAGTGTAATCTGTGTTGTAAATTTTCTTTAAAAAAAATAAATAAATACCCCCTCAAGCAGCTGCTTGCCAAAGAGGTCTGACAGGAACCTGTAAGTTTATATGCCATAGTAGACGGTCTGTGAGGATGGCAGGACATCAGCAGAAAAACAACACAAACATTCACGCCTTACCTCATGCTTTACAGGTCCCGTGGATCGGTAACCAAGCACACTAACCACTCAGCCATGGTTCAATTGAAATTTAGTAAGGGGTAAAATTATTATGTTAGTTTTAATAAAATATTTAGGCAACTTATTTTCCTTGATAGTTTTGGTTAAGGCTGTAGTTTAGAGGTGATTTTCTGAATCATGTTCATATTCTTGTATTTTCATTTTAAATGAGTGATACATTCATCCTATGTATCTCTAGGATATATATTATAATGTTGGGATCATTTTATAAACACCTCCTAGGGGGATATTAGATCATGGTCATTTAACATCAAATGTTTGTTGCCATTTGTTACGGAATATGGCACATTTCAATTATAACTCCATATTATATTTTATAAAGTTTCTGCAAATCTTGATATACATATAATGTGGAAATGTAAACTGAGTAATTGGAGTGAAGAGGGGGTGGAAGAGTTGTGCCAGTAGAGGGTGGGTTGACTGCTGCCTTTAATTTTTTTGTGTGTGAATTTTATTAGCTTGTATATATTGTTGCGGATCACAAAAATATGGATAGCCACTGAGCGTGAGTATTAAAAGCTATATTTCAAAACCAAATTCAATACAAGGTAAATTGTTACAAAGGAAATATGGATGAAGTATCTTATTAACAAATCAACTATTAACATGCACAAGTCATCAATCTTCCTGCGTAGAGCACACAATATCAGCTCTGTGTATTTTACTAAATACTACCTTTTACTTGATTTACCAGGTCACCCGAAGATCTTCACTCGTAACCCAATTCTCGTCCTGTGCTAATAACTTTTCACACACTAGCCGAACAAAAAGACAGTCCGTGTAGACATTCGAAGTTAGCCATAAAAGTTCCCACTTTTATACTTCCGCGTATACACAACACATCAAGTTACTTCTTGATACTTACGCGCACTGTCTCAGAACAGCTCACCGTCCATTTTCGAACTCACCGACCGTTACAATACAACGACCGTTAACGCTCCACTCTCCTTCTCCAAATTCTCCCAAAGTTCTTATTCGTTGGCTGAAACTTTTTGCTTTCGGTTGCCAGATTCCTTCTGTCGTAACACTGCCCCCTTCCTAGGTCTTGTTCGTCCCGAACAATTCTGGATTCCAAAGTTTCTTCAGTTCTTCGATGAAACGGAGCCAAACGATCCACGTGAACCACCTTGCACTTTGTAGCTGGACGTCGACGAATGCGATATACCACGTCATTAATCCTGTTAACTATTGTATATGGACCTTCCCAAGGTTTCTGAAGTTTTGGAGATAGTCCTTTCTTTCTATGTGGACTGTATAGCCAGACAAGATCTCCTTGATTGAAAATAGTTCCATTTATTTTACTGTCATATCTTGTTTTGGTTCTGTCACTTGTTATGTCGATACTATTTGTCTTATGGGCATTATCTCTTTAGTTCCAAATTTCAGTTCTGCATTATAGCAATGTTTACAGTTGTCAATACATGGGCGCCTGGAAAGAGCATCTGCATTCTTATGCATTTTACCACTTCGATGTTCGATGGAGAAATCGTATTCTTGTAACCGTTGTATCCACCTAGCGATTTGTCCTTCAGGGTTTTTGAAGTTTAATAACCATCTAAGTGCAGCATGATCAGTACGTATAAGGAATTTCTGGCCATAGAGATAGTGATGAAAATGTTCTATTGCTTTTACTATTGCTAACAGTTCTTTGCGTGTTACACAGTAATTCCACTCTGGTTTGGATAAAGTTTTACTAAAGTATGCAATAACTCTCTCCTGTCCGTCTTGTTCTTGTGAAAGCACAGCACCAACTCCTGTGTTACTTGCGTCAGTATCTATTACGAATTGTTTTCCAGTTTGTGGGTACGCTAGCACTGGTGCTGTGGAAAGAGTTTTCTTCAGCTGTTGAAAGGCTATATCGCATTCGGTGGTCCACATAAACCGCTGGCCCTCTTCTGTCAGACGATGTAATGGCCTTGCGATGTTGGAGAAACCTTTGACAAATCTTCTATAGTAGGTGCAAAGTCCAATAAAACTACGAAGTTGATGAACATCTTGTGGTGGAGGCCAGTCTCTTACAGCTTCTATCTTACTAGGATCAGTCTTAATCCCTGCTGTAGTGATCACATGACCAAGGTAATGAACTTCTTGCTGGAACAGTTTACACTTTGTCGGTCCCAATTTTAACTTGGCTGCCTTAAGTTTTTCAAATACTTGACGAAGATTTCTCAAATGTTCTTCAAAAGTTCTTCCAAGAACTATGATGTCGTCCAAGTAAACCAGGCAGACCTCCAAAGACAAACCTTTGAGCACTGACTCCATTAGTCGCTCAAATGTGGCAGGTGCATTACAAAGTCCAAATGGCATCACCTTAAACTGCCAAAGTCCATTCCCTGTACTGAAAGCCGTTTTCTCACGGTCTTCAGGACGTATACCAACTTGCCAATAGCCGCTCTTTAAATCTAATGTTGAGAACCATTCTGACCCAGATAAAGTGTCTAGTGTATCGTCAATCCTGGGTAAAGGAAAGGAATCTTTCTTTGTTACGTCATTTAATCTGCGATAATCTACACAAAATCGTGTAGATCCATTTTTTTTCTTGACAAGAACTACTGGTGATGTCCAGGGACTCTGTGATGGTTCTATAATGCCCTGAGCTTCCATGTCCTTTATGAGTTGTTCCGTCTCCTCTCTTTTTGCCAATGGAAGCCTTCTTGCCGGCAGATGGACTGGAGGAGAATCACCAGTGTTGATTTTATGTTCTGTCAGGTTAGTACGGCCATAATCATTTGATGTGGCAGAAAAAATGTCAGAAAATTCTTTTAATAGGTTCTCGGCCTTAACAGCTTGGTTTTCAGTTAATATTTGTCTTGTTTCTCTCCATAATTCAGTAAGATGAGACGGGATGTCTGTATGATTTTGATATGAATCGGTAACTTCTATTTTATTTATACTTGTTACACAGGTAACAGCTTCACATATTGCTAATTCCTCACCTTTTTTTAACATTCTACTGGATTTGTTACAGTTCATCACTCTGATAGGGATCTGTTCTTTATCTATTCTGACTAAAGTCCTTGCAACCAGGATATTATGAGCCAAAGCTCCTTTACCAGAGGCATCAGTAACTGCCAATCGGAAGGCCCCAGAAGTCTCCGCCCGATGTCCACGGACTATAACTTCACTTTGTGCTGGGATCTCTGTGTCTTCCGTCACTAATATTGGAGTTACGCTTGATAAAGAATCAGTCGTCCGGCTAAGCAGAGGAATCTCTTCTGTCTCATAGATGAGTAGGTTATCACTGGGTCTAATGTTGAATCCATGTTTCTTAAGAAAATCAAGGCCTAATATGCATTCGTCGTAGATGTCAGCGATGTAAACAGGATGGCGAACCAGACAGCTACCAACTCGAATATTAAGTTCTATTTTTCCATGAACCTTTGCACGATCTCCAGTGGCCGTTTGTAGGCTTATTCTAGACTGTGTAGTATTCAAGTTTGGGTGAGGTATTATTTTCTTTATTATATCCGTTCTGAGTAAAGTTACATTTGCACCAGTGTCGACTATCATACGGCAAGGTATTCCATTTATGGCTCCATCAGCTACTAATCCATTATTATCACCATGTAATGTTGAAACGTGGGCGACTTCTCCTGGGGCCAACCAATCAACAACGAGCCTTTGCCTCGCAAGATTTACAAATTTTCTGTTTCCCTGATCCTGTTGTCTAGTTGATGGACTTGGACTCCTCATTCGTTTCCTAGTGCAGTTGGTACGAATGTGTCCGGTCTTGCCACAATTCCAACACTGGAGGTCTGTTGTAGGTTTTGAAGAACCTTTTATATCTTTCAAAACGGATAGTATGGCTTTGGTTAGTTCTTTCATTTCATTATCCTTTTCTACAGTTTCTTCTGCACTCACAAATCTCACTGCACGTTTGTTCGCTCGGGAGGAAAGCCTGGAGCACTCGTATTTCATAGCATGTACCACAGCTGACTTTAAGGATTCACCTTCCAACATCCTCAGAGATTGCTGAGTGTCAGGGTCAGCAATAGCAGCAATAAATTGTAATTGAGCTAAATTATCTTGAATTTCTGGTGGACAGTTACTATAAGCCAATCTAGCTAGACGCTCAATATCACTAGCAAGCTCTTGCAAAGTTTCACCATTTTTCTGCATGCGATGTTTAAATTGAGTCACGTAATATTGTTTTAAATAACTATCACCAAACCTTAGTTCTAATGCAGAAACTAGACTTTGATAATCAAGTCGTTTTTCTTCTGGAACAGACTGCAAAACTTCCGCAGCAGAATTTCTTAAGGAAGCTGCAAGAAAACTGGCCTTTTGGAATTCATTCCACTCATTGGCTGTAGCGATAACTTCGAATTGTGTTTTAAATACTGTCCAAGATGATTGACCATCATATGTAGAAGGTTTAGTTGTATTTTTAGCGATATGTGTAATAACATTATTTCCACTAGAATTATTATTATCACAGGCAGAAGGTAACATTTCATTTCTCAAAATCTGAAACTGGCGTTCACAATCAGTTTTTACAATTTCAATTTCGTGTTTATAATCTAACTTAACACTATCAAGATCATCTTTTACACTATTTAGTTCGGTCATAATGTCCTTACACTTATCAGAAATCTTATCAATTTGAGAAGCCACTTCAGCTCTCATCTCAGTATTTTGTGCGGCCAGGTCACCTATTTTATTTCTCAACTCATTATTTTGTGCGGCCATTTCGGCTTTCAAATCATCTTTTTGAGAAACTATCTCAGTTCTCAACTCATTATTTTGTGCGGCCATTTCGCTATTTTGACTTTTAATGTCATTCATCTGTGTAGCCATATCAGCTTTCATATCTTTCATATCAGTCATCTGCGTAGCCATATCGGCTTTCATATCTTTCATATCAGTCATCTGCGTAGCCATATCGACTTTCAAGCTATTTATCAACTTTACTAATTAGTCCATACTTCTAGTTAACGGCATTCAATAAATAATCCCACTTCTGACACCAAATGTTGCGGATCACAAAAATATGGATAGCCACTGAGCGTGAGTATTAAAAGCTATATTTCAAAACCAAATTCAATACAAGGTAAATTGTTACAAAGGAAATATGGATGAAGTATCTTATTAACAAATCAACTATTAACATGCACAAGTCATCAATCTTCCTGCGTAGAGCACACAATATCAGCTCTGTGTATTTTACTAAATACTACCTTTTACTTGATTTACCAGGTCACCCGAAGATCTTCACTCGTAACCCAATTCTCGTCCTGTGCTAATAACTTTTCACACACTAGCCGAACAAAAAGACAGTCCGTGTAGACATTCGAAGTTAGCCATAAAAGTTCCCACTTTTATACTTCCGCGTATACACAACACATCAAGTTACTTCTTGATACTTACGCGCACTGTCTCAGAACAGCTCACCGTCCATTTTCGAACTCACCGACCGTTACAATACAACGACCGTTAACGCTCCACTCTCCTTCTCCAAATTCTCCCAAAGTTCTTATTCGTTGGCTGAAACTTTTTGCTTTCGGTTGCCAGATTCCTTCTGTCGTAACAATATATTCTGTTTGTTGCCTTATTTTTTTATATACACCCATCACTCAATTTACATAGTAGAGAGGTTCATGGAAATTACCATGTAAATCGAAACCATGCAAATTGAGACCAACAACTTATGGAAAAAAGGGAAATAGGTTCTGAAAAAATGCTTATGAATAAAACGTACATTGAAAGTTTTACTTATACATATTTATCTCATTTTCAGTTCAGCAGCAAAAATAAACATTAATGTAACATTATTTTGCAGTTTATTTGCATTAATTATAAATATTTCTCATAATTTTTTTCAGTCATGAAAAGTACTCATCGTTAGT
This sequence comes from Ryuthela nishihirai, assembly GCA_038380435.1. Taxonomy (NCBI): domain Eukaryota; kingdom Metazoa; phylum Arthropoda; class Arachnida; order Araneae; family Heptathelidae; genus Ryuthela; species Ryuthela nishihirai. The sequence goes on from JAWZYU010000031.1 coordinate 35,450,081, forward strand.
GTAGATCTACACAATCAAATTTCAATATGAAATTTGAAAGAAGGATTTTTATGAATCAACTGTGAATTAGAAATCAAGCATTTGTACTAATATTTAACACTTTATTTTGTAAAATTACCATTTATATATTTTATGAAACAGAGTACTTAAAAATAACAATATTTATCCTATATAATGGACTACAAAGTTAAAGTTGTTACTGAAAAGGAACTAAAGCAGTTTTTACTAGGCTGAAAGAATTCAATTAAATCTCACTGCCAAATCAAAGCAGGTTTTATTCCAATAAGATGTCATGAGATATATTGCACTACAATGGCAAGAATACAACTGTAGTGAAAGATTATAAAAGTTACAGATGATGATTTTATTAATATAATAATTTACTATTATCTATTTATTCCTTAAAAATGAATATTATCAACTAAAACCATTTAGTTGCATTCTACTTTGAAATGACAATCTAATAACCTCCCATGACACTATACCACTGCTACTTCATAATATGCATTATATCTATATACATAAAAAAAAAATCAATCCATGTCGTGTAAAACTGAGAGTATAAGAGTGTAAAATGAAACTGGTTGCATTTTCTGGACCGTGTAAAACTGAAACCATGTAAATTGAGAACTGTGTAAATTGAGGAATAGGCGTAATATTAAATTTAGTTTGAAGTGTGATATGGAACAATTATGATGTGCTCTAAAAGTATACATTAAATGCAGCTGTTTTATATCAAAATTTATGGGACTGTGCTGGAATTAAATTCAGAATATATTGTAGCCTTACTATAGACCACTGAAGTAGTAAGTCTGGTATCTTTTAATTTGAATATAACTATATATCAAGATACGCTAGTCATCCATTATCACCCTTTCACAAGTAAAAACAATAGTTAATTAAATGCTACTAAATACATTAATTGTTTCAGGTTAAGTTATATTCTCAAAAAAGTAAAATATCAGTATAACAGATTTACAGTAATCCCTCATTACAACATGGTTCACTGAATGCTAATTCGCTATAATGCTGTCATTGTATTATAACTATACCTCATGACCACCCTGTTTCAACTCATTATAATACTGTTATAACTTTCTCATATATTAATAAAATAACAACAGCTATGGATCTGGCAACAAAACTGAAGCCTTCTAGTTTGATGAAAAAAAAAACGAATCTGGTATGCATTGCTTTGCATGCAACTTTTATTGCACTTTTCCTCGAACATAATTAGTAATTAGTATGTTGTGTTGCACACAACAGACTATTACATATATAGTCAGGTCACAAGGATCCTAATGGATCACAGAAGGTTGGGGGGAGGGGACCCACTGAAATGCTCTTAGGAGACAGATGATAGCCTCCCATCAAGGACATCCAGCATGTTCTTTAATGTGCACAGGGAATGGCTCTCCCACACACAGGATCATGATTTAATGTCCCATCCAATGGACGGCAGCCTTTCCAATCCCATCAGTGTCCCCTACTGGCTGAGAGCAGGACAGAGAGTTTTGTAGAGATAAATCTCAACACTGGCCCAGGTGGGATTCAAACCTGGAACTGAAGATTACAAGCCTAGCATGATACAGACAAAGCCAACCCCCACCCCAGTTAGTACGTTTTTTAAGTTATAATAATGAGTGATAAGAGTGGAAGAGCATCAACTTCTAGTATCGGTAACAAAGAAAAAAAAACCCGAGTTCAGAAACTAAATTAGATGTTTCGAAAAGAAATGATTCTGGTGAATGGCAAGTTGATGGGTGCAATAATTTAGGGCTAACAAGTTAAATAGTAAGAACAATTAAAAAAAATTATAATTTGGGCAATGGAAAAGTTAGCTGTCACACTGCAGGTAACAAAATTGACTAGGGCCAGGTCGGCTATTATATTTAAAATAGACACTTCTAAATACTTTAACTGATGATAATACCCAACAAAAAATCCATTAAGATAAATTATTATTCAAGAAAAGGCCTATATGAAGAATTAGCCTATTTGAATATCTGAAAAAGCTCAGCCTGAAAAATCTGTGGAAACATTTACTGCTAGTTAATGGTAGTTCAAAAGATTTAAAATGCGTTCTAACCTCCATAATATATCAATCCAGGGAGAAGCCACAAGCACAGATCAGGAAAAAGCCAAAAATTTCTAAAAAGAAAGTTAAAATTTTAAAGAGGGGGTTGTACTGCTCAACCAGTTTTTAACCATGCTACTAATAATGTAACTATCAAAATAGCCTATTGCAATGACCGGAACTATTGAATTAACACATATTTTTATGGAAATACAGCACTTGCATAGTGCAGATTCATTTAATGCTCCATTTTGCTGGAATCAATTAACAGCATTAAGTGAGGGATTCCTGTACAGGCAAGGCTTAAGTGACTAGGCAGTGGTTCCAACGTGATGCATAATAGCATTGGCTGAGTCCACAGCAATGTGTGGGGATCACCCTCAGTCTAGAGCCATGTCTGACCTGCCACTAGAAACTAATTTGATGAGGTAGTGAAGTCAATTGCCTAACTTCAAAGCTCTGTAACTGCTAGAACTTTCATTTAATGAAAAAAGGTTACTGAAAATACAGATATTAATCTTATCTATTTAAATCTCAATTTTCAACAGCATTCATATAGTATTTAAGGAATTATGGAACCTAGGATATTTTACAACAGTGATGGGTCATAAGAATTTATCTCATATATTAATTGAAACCTAAATAATATGCATTGTTTCAAATCATTTAATAAAATATACATTTTAAGAGTTTACATAATGATTATTTCGATATTAGATAATTACGAATGAGTTTTATAAAACAATATAATTTATTATTAAATATTTCAGCTATCATAATTCTTTAAATACTAAACAAATATTGATGATAAATCGAGATTTAAATAAATTTAATTATCTTTATCTTCAGTCACAGTTTTTCATTAAATGAATGATGTGCATTTGTGTTTATTGGCCACCTAAATAGCAGCAACATCCTGACAAGGTAGAGATAAGCACCCTTCTGCATATACACACACAAGCTGCTCGAAAAGAACCTAGCCCTGACGAGTCTACAATCTTTACCTTCATCACATTTTTCCATTAAATGCATATCTTAGATGTTATAAAAGCTTTGGAGTTAGATTACCATTGATATAATATAGAAAGTTAATGCTACAGCTTTCTTTGAGCATAATATTGCTGTTACCAATTTAAAAATTTTCACTAATTCAAAAAAGAAATAACTGTAAAGAAAATAGTGCTAAGTATAGAAGTAAATGTGTCACTCATCTTCTTGGGACCCGGACAATCTTGTCCTTCCCCCCAATATATTCTTAAACCAGTCTTGTATATGACTAATGTGGAGTTTTATAACAGTTTGTCAGAGTTTTGAACTTCACAAATACATGTATGAACCAAAGCAGATTATGCAATTGGGAGAACTTCTAAACTGAAAAATAATGAAAATTTAACTACTTTATGTAACTACTTATTATTCTTTAATGTGCACAGGGTATGGCTCTCCCACACAAAGGAGTCATGGAATAACATCCCATCCGATGGACAGCAGTCTTTTCAAGCCCATCAGTATCCCCTATTGACCATAGGCATGGTGGGGAGTTCAGCAGAGATAAATCTCAATGCTGGCCCAGCTGGGACTCGAATCTGGGAACTGCAGATTACCAGCCTGGTGCACTACCAACTTAGCCACCCTTGGAAGTAAAAGAAATATTTACTATTGAGATGAAACTGGGATAAATTCAGGCCACATTGTTCCTAAAGTGTAACAAGTGGACAAGATTTTGAAAATATACTTGTTGACAATAGTGATTTCCAGCCAATAGCGGACTGAAAGAGCATTTTCATTTTAAAGTAAAATTTGCCCAAATAGTTTTATCAATAACATTTTAACTATTTCATATTTGTTTACAAATATTTACATAATTGTATATTTAGCACCAGAGATACAAGGTCATACATCTCTGATACTATGTTTTATATTCACATTTGATGTGTGCTTAAAAATAAGGTCTCAAATATAACCAATAACAGTTATTTTAGTGTACATTGATACAGGAAAAGCTTGCTTATGTTATATGGTTTGTTTATATTAGTCTCCATTTAAGTGGAATGGAGTTTAGATTGTGTCAGGATTGACCAGATCAGCTGGGACAATATGCCCCCCCCCCTCCCTCCTTCTTTCTGTACCTACAGAAGCATGGAAGGTCATGCCCTACCTGCATTCCTCAAGAATTAGCTCTGCTGTGTTAATTGCACAACTGGTCAGAGCCAATAGCAAGGGCATATGGAACAAAATGAAGCCCCATCTCTAAAGAGGGGTGAAAACAATGAGAAAGGAACTTGAAGTTCAGTCTGCTCGGCAGTCGTGCTCAGCGAGGTCAGCGCTGGCAATTCAATATATGGGTGCCAGACATAATTTCTAAAAAATAGAAATTAGCGTGAAACCTGAGCAGAGAATAGTAATCTCTGGCAGGGTAATTTGTTGTGTATCTTGACAAAGGAAAATAAATTGTTTTGTTATTATTACTTAAGTGATTAGTCTGAATTAACCAAGGTACCAGAAAGGGGTAACAATTCGCCAAATTCGTGTAAAACATGTATATGCTGCCCCACGTCCAATACTTCATACCACTCGGCAGTTGAGTTTACAACAGATTGCTACTTGCCTAGACACAGCACTTACCACTTTAACATAAGTTGGGTTGCTTTACCTCTGAGTGGCACTTTTACCTGAGGAAGAAAGGTTGGATATGCTTCCTTTGGTTGAACTTTTGGAGCTTACAAAAAAGAACTATCTTATTTTTTTGCACATGGGTGAGAGTTGGTTTCAGGAATAGTCAAAACTGATAGTGGTATATGTGAATGCAAGAAACAAGTCAATAAATCATGTATTAAACTAAAATTTTGCATAAGTAAAAATTTTGATTTTTTTTTTTTTTTCATAACACAAAGTATAAATTAGTAATATATCACTGGGATACCAAACGTCAAGAAAATGTCTACAAGTTACAATTTTATGTTAAAGTTGTTTAAAGAACAATTCTTAAATTATTTACACCATGAAAGAAAATTGTAAAATATAATGTTCAGAACATAATATAATAACATTAAAATATTTTAAATCTCTTACAGTTAATTATAAATAAATGAGGAAAAAAATAACTTCTTAAATTCAATTACTTATAGACATTTTTAACTAATGTTTTTGAAATCAAAACACTTACTTTTTGAAGTTCCAATTCTTCCTGTTTCCTTTCTTCTGCTTCCCTTCGTATCGCTTCTTCCTCCTTTTTAATGACTTCAAGTTTTGTTTTGTTATCAACTTTACCTTCCATTTCACCTATTTTGAACTTGGCTTCAGTTGCCTAGTTTAAAATAGATTCAAAGTCATATATAGCACATAAATCTTGTTAACACGAGGAAAATAAAATGCTTTCTTCACATAAAATTTGTGCATTAAAACTGGAACTGAACTTAAGAATCGGACAATGCTATCAACTGTGGATGACAGCATGGTGTGATTCTTATGCAAAGATAGCAGAGTAGTACAGTTTGAAACTATTAGGCTTTAATCAAATCTTAATCCTCACAATATCAAGTACAGATGTTCAAAAACATATGAATAATATTTTAATTTAAAGCATTAGTTAAATGCTAAAAAGCTGCATCACAGATAAATTTATAATTAATTATTGCCTATCTTTAACTATTGTTTTGTGGATATCATTCAATCATTCAATTGAAAAAGGTGATTGACCAATCAATCAATCAAAGTTTATTGTTCATTTAAAAGATATAAATCCATAATATATTATTTCGATACAAAAAATTAGTATAACTTTTTTATAATAAAAAATTTGCACACAACTTTGCAGCATGAAGAAATTTTTAAATGTCTTTGTTTACACTGATTCACATGAAGACTTATCCACATGATATCTATTTTTTTAAATTATGCACTTCAATAATACTTGGTTCAGTATACTGCTAATTTTACATTAGGCAGGTCATAGTGATTAGAGGTACTAATGCATATTTTTTGCAATCTAATTATACAAGATCCAGTTTTGTAATAAAGATTGGGTTGTTTTACCTCTGAGCAGCACTTTTTACACACAATGGGTTAAATGACCAAATGACAAAGACCACAAGGGCTGAGAGAAGTAGAAGGAGATTTACTGGACAGCTATTAGGAGCCAGATGGAAAACTCCCATTAAAGCCATCCAGTAGATGCTATAATGTGCACAGGGTATGGCTCTCCTTGCATGGGGCCAAGGCTTAAAGTTCCATCCAATGGACTTGTAAATAAGGATTTTAATCAATTTAAACTATATAGCAATTTGTTTAAAAAATGTTTAATTCACGAACATGCTGTTGCTGTATGACTAAAGACTTTTGAGCAACTAGTATATTAAGCTTAATACTATCTTCATGTAGTCAAGCTATGAGTTTTAGTTATCATGGTGAACTATCACTTAAGGAGACATTTATACCTATAAAAAGTTCCCAAGTATATATGGATGTAGATAAAAGTGGAGTGGTTAAAGATCGCCAGCCCCATGGCACAACAGTACTTTAGTGTACATGAGGCCCTGGATCTGGCCACCACATCTAATTGGTTTGTCGTAGGCGGTCAACCCTGGGTTCAGACCGAGGGGTCCCAGTGGGATCATGTCTGTCCTGGACTCATGGCCGACGTTGTTATGCGCCATGTCAAAGAAACAGCCTTGAAAAAAGCAAAATATAAACCATCATTATATGTACATTACATAGATGATACGTTAATTTTTTGGGACCATCCTGTACATGAACCAGAAAAATTAATAGATATGTTCAATAGTATTATGATTACCATAAAATTCACACATGAATCAGAAGTTAATGGAGAGTTACCATATCTTGATGTATTAATTAAAAGTGAACATTTAAGTTGTACTACTGCGGTATATCAAAAATCTACGTTTACCCCTAATTTAATACTATACGCACACCCTATTAATTATAAGAAATCAGCAATAAACGCATACTTCATATGAGCCTATAGATACTCATCTAACATTAAAATACTACAGAAAGAAATAAAAACAATATATGATATAACAAGGTCTGCGGGATATCCCGATAAATTCGTGGATAAAATTCAGAAAACAGCCAAATTTAAAATGAAGCAAACAGCACAACTTAATCCTGCACAAATATTAAATAAAACACAATATACACAGTTTTCTTTATATTTCAGGTATATCTAAAACTATAAAAAAAAACACCTTAAGTATGAATTAAAAATACCACATATGGTAACTAATACAATCAAAAAATTAATTATTAACGATAGAGAATAATGTATTCCAATAGGAGGGGTGTATAATGTAGAAATACCAGATGTTGAAAATAAATTGGGGGGGGGGGAATCAATACATAGGGAAAACATACAGGACATATGAACAACGTATATTAGAACATCAACAGGATATAAAAAATAAAAACTTTAATACAGCATTATCGCAAACAATACTTTAATATCTAATACAAGTAGACTATTTAACCTAAAAGGTTATAGCAGCAAAACCAAATAAATATCAATTGCAATACACTGAAAATATTTTGATTAATTTACATAAAGAACACTTGTGCAATATGTAGATTCCACCTCTTCTGGTGGCATGGAATCTTCTGCTGCGCAATCAACATGATGAAACTAAAACTCACCGATGGCAGGAGATTCCTATTTAAAGCCTTAATATCAGGTGGTATAGTGCCAGATGAAGTCCCGCTGGTGCAGGGATGAAATGCTGCCCTGACAGTGTGAAGAGGGGGGTCCCTAATGAATTTTAATGCTGATGTCTATGATTTTAATGTTCATTAACTTGAATTTGAGTTTAATGAGTCTTTTTAAAAGGTGTCTTAACATTTCAGTTGGAGATAAAGTTCGTTAAATTCTTTTAAGATGTTTAAATGTAAAATAAGGGGATCTTTTTGAGCAACTCATGTTCTACAATATGAGTTCTGAAGAATGTGCAGCACGCCTATGAGGTGGTGGTGAATTATGTTCAGAATAGAGCCTTCAGTGCAAAAACCTGGGCTGGTATCCGGACTTTGAATGGACAACATCAGTGCTATACATCAGCAACTGCCAATGGGAAGCCAATGGCAATCCAGATGAAATACTGCAAGAATAACACAAGGAGGATAACACAACCGGCTAAGTCAGCAGAAATTCTGGAAGACTGTGATGCCCCATCGTTCACTTTTGCTTTACCTTAACCAGTTTTGTTTAATTTACGTTATATTTATCATTTTGGGGATTTTTTTATTTCCTTTTGGCATCACAGCGCTCACATCCAAGAGTTGTGAGTTGCGTACGCGCAACTCCGAACTTCCGACCGTAACCGTTAAAGCGCGTGCCAAGGACACGCCCCCTCTTGCGTCATAGCTTGCGTCCGTCATTGTATGCAAATGTCTTTCCCGGCATGCGCCGGCCCATTGTCAAAACCGTGTCCTGCGAGGCACTAGAGAGAGAAGGAGTAGAGCACTTGAGCACTTGCACTGGAGAGTTGTAGAGAGAGCAGAGAGATGTAGTAAGGTGCGTAGCACCAGAGATGTTTTTTATTGATGTCTTGGTGAGTTAGTTATTTTGGAAATAAATCTATTTTGTTTTGTTACAAACTTTTGAGTCTGTAGTTTTTATCTTGAGCAATGCTAATTTAGGATCTTTTTTTTACATTAACTCTTATTTTGTTAAGAATCATTTTTGACTCTTACTTATGAACGCTCGCTGGCACTTGAACCCTAAATCAACTTATTTTACATTTTGGCAATTTGTTAATTATTGCCTGGCGCCCGTCTAAGCTATCCGGAGCATAAAACTTTAATTATTTTGCATTGTTTGGAGCGTTACAGAGTCACGTAAAAGAAGTGGCGCAGCGAACAGGGACCCGCCAGTATTTAAAGATAGTAATTTTTTGAGCTCAATAGTTGTATGTACTAGTTGTAGATTTAACGGCAGCTTAAGCCGAAAATTTTTTGTTGAGCAAGTAGCTTAACATTTTTTGTGTATTATTCAAAGGTACTGAAGTTTCAGCGTAGATATTGCTGAATATTTAAGATAATTGTCGTATGTAATGATTAGAAGTGTCCGGACACACAAGTACGTAGGACGATAAGAAAATTTTTTTATAAGCAAATTTATATTTTTGTAAAGCTTAGTTATAGCTTTATTATTGTTGTATAGCAGTACCTTTGAGCGCTGCTCAAGATAAAAACGTTTTCAAAATTTCCAAAATTCCAAATTTCGGCAGACCGCTAAACATGTCTGCTAATAATATGGCCGATTCCGCCATAATGACTCCCGACATAGAAAGAGTAAAGGGTAGATTGCAAGAGGTAATGATGGAAGCAGAAGTGCTAATGAATCTGCTTGATGATAATCGGGAGAAAAGGGGAACGACAACAACCCCTAAATTTGCTGACAATGCTACGTCAGTTCACCAACGAAGAAACTTTGAACGTAAGGTTCCATTTTCTGTTCCGTCAGAAGCAAGCGATAGAACAGAGTATTTTCAACCGCCACAACGACGATTTGCCAACCCATCCATTAACTATAGTCCTTATGTAAATTGGCCTTTACCTGAGATAAGGTTCGACGGTTCGAAACGTCCGTCATCGTGGACATTTGTCAAGTCCATGGAGGAGCACTTCCGTTTACATGAAGTGCCAAGCAATAAAAAAGTTGTTTTAGCAGTATCTTGCCTAATTGGATGCGCTAAGCAATGGTGGAATAACGTAGGATGTCGTCATGGCATAGAACTTTGGGAAGAATTTAAAAATGAAATCATGGACATATATCCGGCTTATAATGATTTTACAGAACTAGCTACAGAGTTGTTTTCACGAAGACAAAGGGAAAGAGATGACATAGAAAAATTCATATGGGGTACAGTAGAGTTATACCAGCTGTACGATGCTGATGCCGCTGAAATTGATATTGTAAATTGCATATTGTCTCAATTACTTTTGCCCATCCGAGAATTCCTAGAAATACGAAACGTGAATTCCGTGTCCGAGTTAGTCAAATTGGCTCGGCAATACACTGCAAGAAGAGAATCTGCAGCAAATACACATAACCAACAATGGATGCCATTCCCGCCAAAGCAGCGATATCAGGTTGAGTCGCGTAGAATGACTCCCGCACGACCGCAATTTACACGGTCCCGACAATTTGCGCCGAACGCGCCAAGAACTATAGAATATGAACGAAGTAGAGACTTTTTGCCACGTCAAGCTTCAAACCATAACACTAGACCTAAAACTTTGGTTAAACAACCTCAATCTTTCACTTGTAACTTTTGTGGCCGACTAGGACATACTGAAAATTTTTGCTACCGAAGGAATGAAAATTCGGGAAACTTTCATCGGGATCTTTGAAGCGAGAGGCCAAAGTTCCTCAAGAAAAGCCCTCTCAAGAGTTATGCCTTGCCACTATGGCTTTACCTTTTGTTACTGATTGCCACGAAGTAACTAAAATAACAGATCGAAACGATACAGAAGTCGATCTTCCGTTTGCTAAGGAACAAGTTTTCGATGGTACTAATGACGAATGTCAATTGACAGTGCAGCCGCGGTCCCGTGGACTTTTTGACTTACCTTGTGGTCCAGAACAGATTATTTCAGAAGCACCTATAAAATGTCCCGTTAGTGCAAATAATGAAAGTTTAAATAACGAAGTTTGTGAAGTAGAAGAATCGTATGAGGAAGCCGTTTTTGAAAAGGTTTTTAAAGTAGAAGTTTTAAAAGAAAGTAATAATAATGAAAATAATTTTGAGTCTGATTTAAGTGAAGAAAAAACCAACCAAGAAGTTGTGCCGACCGCAAGTATTCCTGACAAGTCTGGAGGTCCTCAACTATTAAAGCGTCATTTGGAGGCGGACACCAATAAGCCTAGAAAGTACGAGAAAAGGTTCTTCAAAAATCCGCACGGAGTAACGAAAAGCCGACGAAACGACCAGAGCCTGCAGAGCGACAACCGGCAGCGAAGCAGTGAACATCGGGAAGATGACGTCACGAGAGAGCTCTACAGCGACGACTTGACTTGAACGAGATCTTCAGTAACAACTTTACATGAAGCCACCCAACGACGACGGAAGGATGTTATCGGAAACGGACTAGATGATTTATCGCCACGGAGTGCCAACAATGAAATTTAAGTATATTTTTCTTTCACTTGGCACTTGATTGAGTTATAAAATGTTTTTTTTCTGGAATAGATGAAGACGAAGAAGAAGCCTTATTGTGAATTATACAGTTAGCGATGTTTCATTTCTTGTTGAAACTTTTAGAGTTCGATATTTATTTTTGGAAAGTGAAATTGTTGTAGTTCGAGTTTATACTTGTGTGAATAGAATTTTTTTTTGCATTCTTGTTCATCGAGGTTCTAGTTATTGTATTTACGTGAGTTAAAATGTATTTTTGTAGATTTTTTTCAGCTGACTGATAGCTGAAAATTTTGTAAGTCGATATTGGAAAGTTTAGAAATTGTAAAATGTTTCTGGATATGAATGAGAAGAGTGAAAGAGAATTAGTGATTTAAGAATTTGTATTGTAAAATAACGTGCATTCCAAAGTGAATTTATGTAAAAAAAAAAAAGGAGATTCATGTAAAAGTTATTGGATGAAATGTTCATCGTATATTATAAATTATTTACACTCTTTTTTCTTTATTCTTAGATACGATTTATGTATATGTGTTTAAATCTGTTCAGTGTCATCAGTGATATTTATGTGTCAATGATACGTAATTTTTGGGGATGACATTGACAGTATTTATTGGTATATATAGATGATGACCATGATGATGACTGCAGAATTTTGTTTTTTTTTTGTGTGTACCTTTTTGGAGTTGTCCCCAAATGGCCTAGTCTGATAACAGAGTTGTTATCAGCATAACTCCTTTGGGAGGGGGACGTTAGCTCTGAAGGGGGAGGTAACTAATGATTTTTTTATTTCAGCTAGATCGCGATTTCTGTGAATAGGAGAAGAATTAGCGGATGATTACAATCCCGCTTGTTTGTAAATTTTGAATTTTCTTAACTTTGCGTATTTGAATGTAATTAGGAGGAGATAACGGTGTTCGAATACCCGTTTTTTTTATGTGATTTAGGAGAAGAATTAGCTTTCACGAATTTTTATTGTGGTTAGGGGAAAAGCGGAAGTTATTACCCCGCTAACAACAAATGTAATGAATCACTTTTTCTTTTCACCTTTTTAACATTTATTAGACTTAGAAAAAGTTAGGAGTTCATTAACCTCTTATTTTCTGTACAGTTCAAGATATGCCAATTTCGAGTTTGTATCAGAATGTGATACTAGTTAGACCAATGATGCTAGTATACAGTTAACTGTCACAGCCACTGGTACGTAAGTACACTAGGGTAGCTGTTAAACACATATTTTTGTTAGGAGGAAAAGGGAGGAGGTACCTTTGGTTGTGCTGGAAAATTGTGTCAAAGTAAGAATAGTTCATCATATCAAAATTTGCGCTAGCATACTTTTACTTATTTATGTTCAGCCATGTGTAAATGACGTAAGATGTGTCCTTTATTCAAAATTGCTCATCAAAATTTGTTAGGTCAAAAATTTTGACTCCCTTTGGAAGGGGGAGTTGTGATGCCCCATCGTTCACTTTTGCTTTACCTTAACCAGTTTTGTTTAATTTACGTTATATTTATCATTTTGGGGATTTTTTTATTTCCTTTTGGCATCACAGCACTCACATCCAAGAGTTGTGAGTTGCGTACGCGCAACTCCGAACTTCCGACCGTAACCGTTAAAGCGCGTGCCAAGGACACGCCCCCTCTTGCGTCATAGCTTGCGTCCGTCATTGTATGCAAATGTCTTTCCCGGCATGCGCCGGCCCATTGTCAAAACCGTGTCCTGCGAGGCACTAGAGAGAGAAGGAGTAGAGCACTTGAGCACTTGCACTGGAGAGTTGTAGAGAGAGCAGAGAGATGTAGTAAGGTGCGTAGCACCAGAGATGTTTTTTATTGATGTCTTGGTGAGTTAGTTATTTTGGAAATAAATCTATTTTGTTTTGTTACAAACTTTTGAGTCTGTAGTTTTTATCTTGAGCAACGCTAATTTAGGATCTTTTTTTTACATTAACTCTTATTTTGTTAAGAATCATTTTTGACTCTTACTTATGAACGCTCGCTGGCACTTGAACCCTAAATCAACTTATTTTACATTTTGGCAATTTGTTAATTATTGCCTGGCGCCCGTCTAAGCTATCCGGAGCATAAAACTTTAATTATTTTGCATTGTTTGGAGCGTTACAAGACATCTAAGAAATGGTAACAATTTACATCTTTACTTGGGAACTTTTTATAGATATAAAAGTCTCCTTAAGTGATAGTTCACCATGATAACTAAAACTCATAGCTTGACTATGTGAAGATAGTGTTAAGCTTAATGTAGACTGGTTGCTGAAAGTCTTTAGTCATACAGTATAATCATTTAGTATAATCGTGAAGTATACATTTTTTTAAGGGTTTTACATTAAACATGTAGTAATTCCTAATAGATCTCTATGTAGTTTGTTGAATAATATTGGAATTCTACATTAGCTAGTCTTCCATGTATATTTTTAAATCTTGGAAATTTATAATACGAACTTATATATAATTTAGTTTTGCAGTAGTACTTATAATAGTAGCTTAGAATAATCAGGTAGAAATACAGGTTCTTTACAATAAAAATGTACGAATATATTTTTTATATTAAATGAATTTTCTTTTGTAATGTTAGGATCTATTGATTGAAGCCTACAATTTTGGACATTAGTTATTTTACTTAAATAAATTATGTATTACTGTAACTAGTAAGCCCATATCAACTTAATGTTTCTTCTACAAATTTGTACATCAGTAAGGAAATGATAGGATGAAAAACTCAAAATAGATTTAAATATACTGCTCACAAAAATTAGGGGATATTTCAAAATGAATATGAAGCGAAGAAATATCCCCTAATTTTTGTGAGCAGTGTAGTACTGCTACTCAGTCTATTATATAATTTATCAATGTGCTTATTCATAGTAAGATTTGTCAGCAATCATACCTAAATACAATAGTTAATTGATTTAATCAACAGTAATACTACAAATAATAAAACAAAGTACAATTCAAAGTTAGAATTTAGTCCAGATTATAAATCTGTGGTTAATAAACAAGGTACAATTCAAAATTAGAATTTAGGCCAGATTATAAATCTGTGGTTAATCACTGACTATCTACAAACCAGCAATTATATGCTATAATTATAACTAGCACTATTCATTAAAACTGGCTAATATAAAGTATTGTAAATTGGACCCTTTAAGTGTGATGAACTGTTGTCTTTACAGGTAGTGTAAAGCAGACTACCAATGCTGGATAGTGTGACTGTATTCTAGAATGTTAGGCAGCTTTTGCTGCAAATTAAAGGTTGCAGCAGATAACATCATATTTGGATTCACTGCAGCTTTAATGTTAATAATTATTTTAATAATGATCTTTAAATGGCAGCTACACATACAATGGAATAAGAGCTATATATCATTTCTCTGTGATAATACATAGAACCAGCCAGTCTATCCCCTTCTCATGATGTAGGCCATTAGTACTTTCAAGAGATATTCTCTTGTGAGAGGGAATGGAAAGGAAGGGCTCTCATTTCAGTGTAGCCTACTGATCTGGTCATCTATGGTCATATTTTATACTTTTTTCTGCCCTGCTTAGGAGTGGACAACTTTACAGGGACCTGGTGCTGACCATTTAAACCATTTGGCTTACAGCTCTGAGCTTAATTACAGATTCTGCACTTGCTATACTGGTGGGCCTCCGTTGAAGAAAAATCTACCTCTGTGTTTTATTTTTGTCTATAGATGCACAGGATACCTTATATGAGTTGGTGGATAATCCTGATTAGGTGTTTCTATTTTGATTCTGATTCTTGAAAAGGTCCACATGTAAAGGTGGTACCAGAAGTTCCTCCCAGTACTGGTGGTTTAAGTCTTTAGTGGTGAGGGAACAGGTCTTTACCCCATGCATGCAATTAGACTTCTCAGCAAACATACTAGTGATGCACTTCTAGGATATGACTGCATTAATGAAAGGTTTCTTAAATTTAAACTAGGGTTGAAGACAAATTTTGTTTGTTGTTATACCCCCACAGAGGGTTATGATGAGGATGAGAAAGATACATTTTATAGACAACTTAGGATATTTTGAATTCAGTCAAGAAAGAAGATATTTCTCTTGTGCTAGATGACTTCAATGCTAAAGTTGGTACTGACTCTCACCTTCAGAGAGAGGGGATAAGCCAGTCCCTTTGGCATTGGTAATGGAAATGGTGAACATCCCCTACAGGTAAGTAAACTTAATGGTTTGAGAATAACAATACAAACACCAAGACATAAATGTGAGTTTCACCAGATGATTTGCATAAGAATATAATCCATTATATATATATAAGCTTACCAGACAAAAAATTAGTCACCCCTGGCTGAATGTCACCTAATAGTACGCAATGCCTCCGTGCGACTGAAGAACAGCCCAAATCCTGTCTGGCATGGATGCCACCAGTGTGCAGATATAGTGTACATCAATATTCATCCACTCTTCCAGCAGCAAATGCTGCAGATTGGCCAGATGGGTGGGACGACACTTCACTCGTTGCCCCAAATAGTACCACAAGTTTTCTGTGTAATTCAAATCCAGAGATTTGGAGGGCCAGTCGAGATGTTCGAAGGCTTCAGAATGCTTGTCGTGCCAATCAACACACTTAGAGCCCTGTGCACATGACAATTGTCATCTTGGAAGACTGGGGTATCCTTCTGGTGTTCACTGTGGAGATGCTGCAAAAAGACAACATGTGGTTGTCCAGTAGCTCCATGTAGCCTTTCTGGTTCAAGTGTGACAGTCCGCATAAAAGGTTTCATGTGGCTTACAATGTACCCGTCGCCTCGCATCTTTTGAGTACAAGCAAAAATGTGACTCATCTGACCCGATTACTCGTTTCCAAGAGTCGACAGTCCATTCTTTGTGGTGCCACACCCATTGTAGCTGTGCAGCCTTTAGCACAGCAGTTAACATGGGTCTCTTCCGCAGTACTCTGTTCCAGATATCCATGGCATGCAGTTCCCTTTAGAGTGTTCATTTGGAAACAGCTTGTTGTAGGACTGCATTGACTGACTGGAGCAATTCATGCCTCATTGCAAAGCTGTTTGCCCTAACAGTGCATGACACACTCTTGGTGAGCAGTCTTTCTGCCGCAGTTCTGGCAATGATTAACGGTGGACTGTGATGTATGCCACTGCTGGAAGACCCTTTGAACAGTACATTTTGACACACCTGTAAAGGCAGCAACTTCTTGTACACTATGCCCTTTGGCTCAGCCAAACGCAATAACACCTTTTTGCCACTCATTCACATCTTTGGCCCGACCGTTTCATGGAGTGACTAACATACACGTGGCACACAACCACTTCTTGTTGCTGTATGAACCCTATAGCGTATGGCACAGCTATTTATAGGACACGTTTATTACTGATGCGCCTTCTGTTGCTGTCAAACAGACATAACCCTCTTATGGCGGGATATGACTAATTTTTTGTCCGGTGAGCTTATATTAACTGCAAATGAGCTAGTTCTGTTAGGAATAGATCATAGATGGGAGCAAAAATTGTGTCTGATCACTACCTGGTCAAAAGTGTCTTATAGCTGAAACTATCCTCTTCAAAAGATCCATCTTTTCAAGAGGATATGTTCAAAAGATGGATCAGAATCTATGCAAAGTAACTACTTCGCCTGACAATTCATTGGAGCAACAATCAGAAATGCATAATGAGTATGCAGTAGCATATAATATTCGCACTCCTGGAAAATTTGAGACATAAGCTGTGAATCTAAATATACATTGGATGATGTGTGCACCAAATTGGCATCAAACTGGCACCAGCATTCTCTCAGAGAAAAAAAATAATGAACATAAGTAAATGCATATCTGGATTATACTACCCAACACAGAACAATAGACTTATCTGCCCATCAGAAATCATCACAAGGAAGAAACTAAGGTAAATTATCTAGATGATAATTCCATCCAATTGTCTCAACTTTTCCACTAATTACAGTGATATAAAGAAAATTCAATATTTTTTGATCAATGCTGTGACTTAAACATGTCTTTTAAAACTGATATTTTCAGATAATACACTCAGTTATTAATTATATATTAGTCATACTTATTAGCACTATGTACATTAAAAGTCATATATTCATATATCAGGAATGGTTAAATGTAAACTGAATTTTTTTTTACTTATATTCCTTTTGATGCAAAATATACATACAGCTGCATCAGACAGAGAAGAAAGAGTGGCTTTCAGTTGATCTGGTGCAGGAAGATTTTCTGGCAAATACAGAGCACGGGATAGCAGGAGCAAGGATGGTGGAATGTGTTCACTGAGGCTTAGCTCTAGCCACTGTTGTAGCTGGGATCGAAGACGTTGCTCAGGAATGCCCAATGCTCTCATACCTCTAGCTCTGCAAGCTGCTTGTAACTCTGGTACAGTCAAGCTTTCAATACCTTCTTTGTTTATCATCTGAAAACGCAATTGGTAATAGATAAGAAATACAAAAGACAGATTTCAATATATTTCTGCCTAACTTAATTTTTTCCTTAAAGTATAAACATGTATTGCAGTTTATATTTCACTTTTGCAGAGCTGAAGACAATATTTTTTTTTCTCTTCCATTACTACTGGAATAAAGAATATTCAGAAACAATTTTTTATTGCATATTGCAGTCACAAGTTCACTTCTGGATATAGCACATCCTATAAATCATATATTGGTTTTCCCTATGACCCTTCCAGTGTCCAGCTGCAAAAACTTGTTTACATCCAAAGGCTGCTATTTTCTCCCTATGCTCAGCCAAACAAAATTTAGCTTTAGAACTTTTTTTGACAAACAACTAATGAAAAGAATTATGGCAGGTTATATGCCAAATTAATCAGCATTTAATTCTAGATTTTCTGAATATATAATTTACAAAAATGATGACTATTTTTATTTAAATAGGTATTTTCAGAGTCAAGAAGTAAAATAATGCATCTGGCAATACAAATAAACATTTATCTGAAAAACCTAAGATAGAAATAATTATATTGCTCACAAATAAAAAGTCTATTTCTGAATAACAAAAAAATTAATTTCTTTTTTCAAGTAAATATTTCTCCCATTTTATATTTTTCTCGATACATACTTTGAGAAAAGTCCAGGCTTTTTGTATCATGTGCTGAATCAGATAAAAAAATACCCCCTCAAGTAGCTGCTTGCCACAGAAGTCCGACAGGAGCCTGTCAGTTTATATGCCATAGTAAAAGGTCTGAGAAGATGGCAGGATCTCAGCAGAAAAACGACACGTACATCCATGCCTTACCCGGGCCTCGAACCCAGGTCCCTTAGATCAGTGGCCAAGCATGCTAATCACTCAGCCACGGGGCGGCTAGTCAGATAAACAAGTCAATTTTAGAATGTTTTTTAAAAAATAACCAACCAACAGAAATAGGTCATGTTATATACCAAATAAAATGAAATTTAACTCCATATTTTATAAAAATAAAAAATTTAAACAAATTTAAAACCATATTAATTCTAATAAGCCAATTTCACAGTGATATAGTAAAAAAAATAGATCCAACTATGTAATTAAGGCTTAATGTTGCAAAATGTGACAATAAGGAAATTTCTTCCCAAATGCTATAATATATATGAAATATGATTTTGATTTCTTTTAATGATTCTTTTCAGTGTGGTATATTTTAAAATACGGGCCAGCATTACACAAGGTGATTTGGATTGCTCACATTAATGGGATTTTGTCTTGTTTATGAAATGGAGGAACACTTTTTTGGCTAATATTTGTTTACTAAACATTATGAAGTTTTTAGTTTGGCTGTTGAATTTTGGGGATTTTGGCTAAGTGACAAAAACTTAGTGCACCAAAGCAAAAAAAAAAAGTCTATATTGTCAGAGTGGCACAGCCAAGATACTGGATGGGTGATGCTTTTAAAACCATTCAATGTAAACTTAAAAACTCATTTGTGAGGCACAGTGGGAGAGGGGGGGGGGATAAAACCCTTACTGAAATTGTCTCCCACATGAGAACCAATTATGGATAGATATGAATATCAATAGATATGGATAGCAGTAAATAACGTTGATGATTTAAGAAATCATAATGGTGGATTGCTTTTGTATAAAGAGATTAAAGAAGTACTTCTTTGCTATAAGTGATATTGCACATATGTTTACAGTTCTCAGATAACATAAAATTATTGTTTTTTTCTTACTCTCCTACATTATGCATATTGCCTATTTGTAATGTTTCATGTTAGATTGTTACTGTTATACAGATCTTTGTAGTCATTAACTCATTACTTCATTTGTTAATTAATTATCACTATTGTCTTTTAATTAATTATCATTATTGTCTTTTAACTAATCACCTTTTTTTAACTCAAAAAACTTTTTTAATTTATTTATAGCACTTTCAAATGTAATATGCACTACAACAACCTAGTCAATCTTTTCCTCTTGGGTTGTTTATATGTTGATCGATTTTAATGTAAAATTTCTATGGTAATAAACTTGAATATGGTACTTTATATAAATAAATATTTAATTCACAATTTCACTGCATTTAAAAAAAGCAGAAGTTAAAAAATTAGAAGTGAAAGCTCCAAATGAGGGCTGTGCCACTGTGATTAGCATACATTAAGAGTACTAAAACTTATGTGGCATTATTCAATTAATGCACAAAGTCCTTTTGTCTCTTGAGTTGGTTTGGTTTATTTCTGAGCTGGCACCTTTTTGTACACAATGGTCTAAATAGCCATGTCACATGGAACCTGAGGGATCAGAGAACATTGGGGAAAGGGGACCCACTGGACAGCTATTAGGTTGGGTTGGATTGTTTTACCTATGAATGGCACTTTTTTGTACACCATGGGCTAAATGGCCAGGTAACAAGGACCCCGAAGGCTCAGAGAAGGTTGGGGGAGGGGACCCACTGGAACAGCTGTTGGGAAGCAGACGATAGCCTCCCGTCAAGGCCATCCAACGTGTTCTTTAATGTGCACAGGGTATGGCTCTCCCACACGTGGGACTACAGCTTAACGTTCCATCCTACGGATGGCAGCCTTTTCAAGCCCATTGGTGTCCCCTACTGACCGTGGGCAGGGCGGGGAGTTTTGCGGAGATAAATCTCAATGCTGACCCAGCTGGGACTTGAACCTGGGAACTACAGATTACAAGCCTGGCGTGCTACTGACTGAGCCACCCCCGCCCCATAGCTATTAGGTGACAGATGGTAGTCTCCAGTCAAGGCAATCCAGCATGTTCTTTAATGTACGTAGGGTATGGCTTTTTCCACACACGAAGCCACAGCTTAAAATCCTATCTGACAGACAGCAGCCTTTGCAACCCACTGGTGTTTCCTACTAAGGGCAGGGAGTTTTGCGAAAATAAATCTCAATGCTGGCCCAGCTTGGCCTCAAACCTGGGAAATGCAGATTATGAGCCGGTATGCTACCGATTGAGTGCCACATCCACCCCATTTTGTCTCTTGATGTCATCCGACAACAGACCTATACAACTCTTTTATGAAAGTAAAACAAATTGTCATCATCTAGTGCATGCTTTTTGCTGTTGTATTCAAATGTTCAAAAGGTTACTACTCATCATTTTCTTAGCAACATAATTACGTAGTTGGCATCAGTTGGCATATTCCGCATCGTTGATGATGTCATATGCTGGAACTTTATATGTGTGATTACCAGTCTCTGATTAGAGCTTATTTCAATACTTATATATATAATGGCCATCCTGTGGCCGAGTGGTTAGCGCGCTTGGCTACTGATCTAAGGGACCTGGGTTCGAGCCCTGGGTAAGGCATGGATGTATGTGTTGTTTTTCTGCTGAGGACCTGGCATCCTCTCAGACCTTCTACTATTGCATATAAACTGACAAGCTCCTATCAGACCTCTGTGGCAAGCAGCTGCTTGAGAGGGTATTTATTTATTTATTTATTTATATTACTGTGAAATATCTAAGCACTGAAAAAACTCGTTGTATGCTAATCACAGTGGCACTGTTCAGTTGGAGCTTTCATTTCTGGTTTTTTAGCATGTGCTTTTATAAATACAGTGAATGAATGAAATATTTAATAATAGTACACTGTAATTAAACTTAATTTATTAAAGATACTTTATATAATATTGATGTGACTGATCGTTGAAGGAACATGATTGACAGTACAACTGAAACATGTATAATGCTTGCTTTTAATCAGTAATGTGTATCAGATGCAATTTTGCATATTTCTAAATGCTTGAAAGTCTTTGGAAACTAAAACTAACATTTTTGAAGCACTTTTATGTATATACATTGGCATTAATAAATGTGACATAAATGCAAAATGCTGAAATAAAAAATATTACAGAAATGCTAAATTTGAAATAAAAATGCGAAAGAACATTTCTATTTCCAAAAAAAAAGGTAACTAATAATTAATTATTAATATATTGTCACAAAGTTAATTTTTTAATGAGTAGTAAAAATGAGTGCAAAAATAACTTGTAACTAGTTGTGACCAAATGTTGAATTGAGGTGTTTTATTCTTGAGTAATACTTTTGCACACACAAGGATCAAGTTATGTAAGAAAAATTATGACATACTGGACAGATGTTAGCAGACAGATAAAAACTCCAAGATCATCCAGTGCGTTCTTTAATGCATAAGATATGGCACTCCTGCATGTGGGATATGGCAAATGCCCCACACCTAGATAACATCATGTGGATATCTCATACTATTCCTGACTTTGTAGCTTGGATGCTTCTCATATTATCTGAATGGAATATTGTGCACATTTTATTTTGGATGGTACTTTTTTAAATGTCTATGAAAGCAACATTACTTTTAAGTTATGAGATAATTGAAGAAATGATTTATACATATGAATATCTCCCTTAACCCTTCCTGTGTCCAGCCTGAAAAACTGGTTTCCATCCAGAGCCCATGCTATTTTCTCCCTATGCTCATCCAAAAAAAAATAACTTTAGAACTTTTTTTGCCAAATAACTAATGAAAGGAATTATGGTATGTTATATGCCAAATTAATCAGCATTTAAATTTGGATTTTCTGAAAATTAAATATTTAACAAAAAAAGACAACAAGTTTCATTTTAATAGGACTTTTTTAGTCAGGTAGTAAAAAAAATGCATCTGGCAACACAAAAATTTATTTAAAAAAAACAAAGAGGCAGAAATGATTATAATGCACATGAATAGAAAGGCTATTTACTTCTGAATAACAAAAAAAATAATTTTTTTCTTTCAAGTAAATATTTCTCTTGCTTTGTAATTTTTTTCTGCGTACCATACTTTGAGAAAATTTCAGGCTTTTAGCCAATTGTGCTGTCAGATAAACAAGTCAACTTTAGAATTTTTTTAAAAAATAACCAACCAATGGAAATAGGTTGTGTTACATACCAAATTAAACATAATTTAATAACAAATTTTATGAAAATATATAATATTAACAAATTTACAAGCATACCAATTTTAATAAGCCTTTTTCAATGTGATATGGTGGAAAAAAAGATCGCACTATACAATTAAGACTTAATTTTGCAACACTTGACGAATAAAAATAATTATGTATTAATCGAAAGATAATTTCCTCCTGAATAATACAATATTCAACCTAAAATATGATTTTTATTTCTTTTAATGATCCTTTTCAGTATCGTATATTTTAAATACAGCCAGTATAATACAAAGTGACTTGGACTTCTGACATTCACTGGATTTTCTGCACTGGTTATGAAACAGAAAAAAAAAATTCTTGGCTCCTTTTTGTACTAAATATTGATTTTTTTTTTTCTTTGGGTGTTAAGTTTGGCAGTCTTGGCTAAGTTCAGAAAAGTTTGTACACCAAAGCAAAAAAAAAACAGCATTATATCATCTGTGGCACAGCTAAGATACTGAGGTGGGGGGGGGGGGGTGCACTTTTAAAAGCATTCAACATAAAAAAACTCTTAATTCAAAAAATATATATTTTTCTAGAGGGGGGGGGGAGTGAAACGTTCATAGGGAGTTTAGCGGAGGAGAAGTCTTCCAAAATTTCTTTCCCACATGACAGCTGATTTCTGTAGCAAGGAAGTCTATTTTGCTTCTGTATCCAAGACATTCATTTTCAGAAAACGGTACAAGCTCTAAATTTTTTTACTAAAAAACAATGAAATAATAAAAGAAAAATTACATACACTGAAGAGCCAAAACATTATGACCACTTGCCTGTGCTGCCAAAACAACTCTTACCTGGTGAAGCATCGATGCTACAAGATTTCTAAATGTGTATTATGGTAACTGGTACCAACACACTACCAGCAGATCCTTTAACTCTTGTAAGTTACATGGTTGAGCCGCCACAGATCGGATATACTATTCCAACACAAACCACAGATGCTAGATTCGATTGATATCTGGAGAATTTTGATGTCAGGGCAATACCTGGAAGTCTTCCTCATGTTCCACGAACCATTCTCAAACAATCCTGGCAGTGTGGCATGGCACATTATCCTGCTGAAAGAAGGAACTACTAGAGGGGAATATGGGTGCCATGAAAGGATGTACCTGGTCTGCAATGATGTTTAGGTAACTGGTAGACGTCATAGTTTCTTGCACATGAACAACTGGACCCAGGTTTTCCCAGCAGAACATTGCCCAAAACATTACACTTCCTCCTCCGCCTTGTTTTTGTCCCACAGTGCATTCTGGTGCCAACACTTCCCCAGGTAAAAGATACACTCATTACCGGTCATCCACATGGTGCACCAAGAAATGAAATTCATTGGACCAGATGACCTTCTTCCAATCATTCAAGGTCCAGTTTTGATGTTCCCATGCCCATTGTAGGGTTTTTGACAGTGAACCAAGGTTAGCATGGGCACTAGGAGTGGCCTGCAGCTAAGCAGCCACATTTTCAACAGGGTTCGATGTACTGTGTGTTGCGACACATTACTCCCGTCACCAGCATTCAAATTACAGGTGAGTTGTGCCACAGTATCCCTTCCTTTGGCTCATACCATATGGGATAGCCTTCGCTCACCTCTAGCATCAATGAGCCATGGTTGGCCCGTACCTTGACGGCAATTTGTGGTTTTTTTCCCCTCCTTGGACTACTTTTTGAAGTTGTCCATGGTTAGCCATAGTTAGTTGAAGGTACTAACTACGGCTGACCATGAGCACCCCACAAGCCTTGCCATCTCAGAAATGCTCTGACCCAGTCATCTGGCCATTATAATTTGGCATACATATCACCCCTGCAAATATGAGATGCTCATTTTCAGAGAAAATGAATTTTTTTCATTTTCCAAATTTTGCACCTTTTAACAGTAGTAATTTGCATTAACAGATGATTGGAAAATGTAAACAGAAACATATTATTAGTCTTATACAGTGCAAAAAGAATTTCACCTTTACCCTTTAAATAAAAATAACTTGTGTTTTCTCATTCCCTAAGGTTCAGTAGTAAATTAGTTAGCATACATATATATTTTTTTTAATTTATTACTACTACATTAAAATATTATTGAAAATTTTAAATTACTAACTTTTTAAAAATAAAGAGCAATGTCAAAATTTAATAAAGAGTAATTAATTAAAACACACATAAATTGCACTTCTATTAGTACATTATCTGGGTATTTGTTCTTGATCAACACATTATACAGCCAGAATTTAAAATTTCTAGCATAAATATACCATTGGAATATTACTTCATTGGGAAATTAGCTTTATATTTTCTTTGTTTAGCACCCTCTAATGACATAAACTGTTACCATTTCCCGCAGGGTTGGGGAAATTTCAAAAGTGTGAATCATAATGTGTATTTCATCAATACCTATCCAATCTAGGTTTTCACACCACTGTAGATAAGGATGAAATATTGTTGTGAAGGTCATGAAGTTTGCATTTAAGTTTCCCACAGAATTTTTTAACGTGATTAAACCACCTGCAATATGTGTTGATTTTTTTTTCCATCATAGAAGATGTAATTATAGCTATTAGGAGATGATATTGGGAGAAGAATGATACACAAATCATATTTCATCAACACCTATCCAAATAAAATTTTTAATTTATCTCCAAAAATAAAAAAAGTTGAATATCTACAGATGGACAGATAGACAAAGTGAAAGTAGTTAGTTTTTCTAAGTACAAACTAAAAAGTAGAATGTTAGAGTTACTATAGGACATGTAAACAGTATTAACAGATAATGTAGTGCTGTCATTCATTTCTTGAATGTGAACAAAGTTCAAATACAAATTAAAAAAAAAAGGGTGTGGGAAGTTTTCATGAACACAGAATTCAAACTTATCTAGCAATTTTAGAACTCTAAATCATAAAACTAATAGCAAAAATGTCACAAAATTGTAAGACACATATTATCAAAACAATCATTTTTATAAGTCTATACTTTAATAGGTTTACATTAAAAGCACATTATTTTACAAATGTAGACTGTTCTTTAGAGAATTGTAGCCATCTTTGTTGTTTTAAGAAATTATCAAATGCCTTTTCTAACAAGTTTACTTTGTTTCAAATTTTAAAACTATTTTAAAATTTGATTTGACAAAGGGGCAGATGGTATTTTGCTTTCTTCCCTACATAAATACATGTTCATGTGCAGGGTGGCATAACAGATCACTGCTTATGCATTGTATTAATTTTTCCACTTTATCCACAGGTATCAGACAACACACTTCACTGTACACTAACTCCAGATTTTTTTTTACATGAAGTACTGAAATTATCGAATGAAACTTAGGATGGCAAAATTTGATTTCAGTATTATACTAAAATTTCTAAGTGAGTGATCAGGAATAAATATCAATCCTTCTAGTGCCCTGCTTGAAATGACTGTTTTGATTCTAATCTCATGATTCTCAACAGTTTCAGGAAACCTATTTAAGAATTAACAAAGTGTCTTCAACTGCTTGTTTTCTAGTGGCAAAAATAAATTTTTTTTTTCAACTTTTGCAAATAGGATTAAGCTAAATTAAATTAACAATACTACTTAAATTAAGTGTTTACTACTTATAACAAATTCTTTTAATCGAAATTGAATTTTGCAACAATAACCTGATCATCAGCCTTGAGATTGCGCAGCTTCATCCTTAGTTGAAACCTCAAAAAATTATTAGTTCCTATAGGCTGAAGTTCTATAAGTCGACATAGAGCAGTTAACTGGGGTCGTGAAAGACTATCCAATGTTATTTCATCTTCAAAAAGCTTCGAGAATTTAATTATTTCATCATTGCTTGCTTGTTCACCAGATGTCCTAATCTTAAAGTATAAAAGAAAATATATTTCAGCTGAGTATTATTCTATGATAATTATTAGTCACAAATATGTATATCACTGCACATTTTACTACATATAGTGATTTTGCATCTACAGAATTTTTTCTTTTATAAAATAAATACTCCCTCAAGCAGTTTGTAATGCTGCAAAAAATTTTTAACTTTTTCTCTTTGGACATTTTGACTGATCCAAATTAAATTAAACCCCCGGATAGCATATAGGGCACCAGGCAATATTAACTTGCCAAATAAAGTCAAATGAGGGTTCATTAGGTATAGGGGCATTACTTATTGAGTAAGAAATCAAAAGATTGTCAAATTTTTAAAAGTTATATCTTAATAAAAATCAATTATCGTTGTTCAAGAGAAAAAATAGCAAAGTCAAAATATTCATATAACTGATGAATACAAAAGTAGTCTGAGCAAATAAACTTTTTTAAACATCTCGAAAACTGACAAACTTCTCATTTAACATTGTTCTCATTCTCCACTATCATTACTATCATCACTGCCCGACTCTTAGCCTACTCTCTCTCCATGACCCAACATCACTTAATATTACATGCAGTGTAGAACTGACATGTGTGTGTTGCATGCTGTGTAAAACATTTGCATAAACTGATGCTTGCCAAATAGCTGTGACAAGAAGGAGCGTGTGTCCTTAATGTGCGCATTAGCAGCTGTCAACCAAAAGTGCACAACTCCTTTAATGAATCAGAATGAGGAAAAATGATGGCCAACTAAAAATAATCCCCAAAATGATAAATATAATGTAAATAAAGTAAAACTGGTTAAGGAAAAGTAAAAGTGAATAGGTGGACCATCACAAGCTGTTTGCCACAAAGGTCTGACAGGAGTTGGGTTGGGTTGTTTTTACCTCTGAGCAGCACTTTTTTGCACACTATGGGCTAAATGGCCAGGTCACAAGGACCCTGTAGGCTCAGAGAAGGTTGGGGGAGGAGACCCACTGAAACAGCTGTTGGGAGACAGATGGTATCTCCCATCAAGGCCATCCATAGTGTTCTTAACTAGGTATGGCTCTCTCGCACAAGGGGTCACCGCTTAAATCCCATCCGACAGACGGCCGCATTTTCCAAGCCCATCGTGTCCCCTACTGACCGTGAGCAGGGCGGGGAATTTTGTGGAGATAAATCTCAATGCTGACCCAGCTGGGACTCGAACCTGGGAACTACAGATTACAAGCCTGGCATGCTACCAACTGAGCTATCCCCACCCCTGGTCTGACAGGAGATTGTCAGTTTTATATGCCATTGAGAAGATCTGTGAGGAAGGCAAGACCTCAGCAGAAAGACAACACAATGCAAGCCTTACCCAAACAAGCATCCATACCTTACCCAGGGCCCAAAAGTTGGCACTGTGCAAAACCTTTTGGTTTTACCCCCTAGCAGGACGTTTTTGCACATAATGGGCTAAGTGGCAGGTCACAAAGATCCCAAGGGGCTCAGAGAAGGCTGGGAGATGGGAATACACTTTACAGTTGTCAAGAGACAGTAGCTTCCCATTATAAGGCAATCCAGTGGGTTCTTTAACAGGAACAGGGTATGGGTCTCTTGCACACAGAGCAGGTTTAATGAGCCATCCAACAACCTATTCTATTCATCAATATCCTCTTTCTCACTAAAGGCAAGGTGGGGCTTAGAAGCGATAAATTTCAATGCAGGCATAGTTGGGACTCAGATCTGGGAATTGCAGTTTACAAGGCACACTATCAACTGAGTCAACCCCTGCCCCTGCAATACATAGACTAAAGCAGTGTTTATCCACTGTTGTTCAATGAATATAACATAGTATTCCTAAAGCTTTGAAAAAAAAATACACAAAATCAAATCATTGGTAATTAAAAAATGAGAAATTTGTGACAAGTTAACAACACTAAAGGTGAACATTCTTTGATGAAAATTATTTTAAGAACAGATGAACTCTTGGAAATTGCAAGCCCAAAACTACCATTAAACTTGAGTAATATCAGTTTAAATTTTAAGTTATGCTCAAAATCATGTATTGTTCAGAAATTAAAGCATTTTGAGTAAAACTGTATTTTATTTCTTTTTCTGAATTGTTTTTACAAGACTGGATGATATGCATATATTATGAGCATTTACAACCGATACACACTAATCTTCTTTGAGAAAATTTTTCATTAGATGTTCCTCATATAGAGTGATGTGTGCCCATTTAACCACTTCAGATCTGAATTTTTTTTCCCAGAATAAAAGAGAGAGATGAGTCATGCAACAAAAAAATGTATCTAGCAATGCAATAACACTTTATTTTAAAAAAACTAATAGAAAAAAATAATTATAATAAGCATGAATAGAAAGGCTATTTATTTCTGAATAACAAAAAAAAATACTTAAAGCATGAAAATTACCCCCATTTCATAACTTTTTTTTCTTGATATATTTTTGAGAAAGGTCTAGGCTTTATCAACTTTAGAATTTTTTTCAACTTTACAATTTTTTTCTAAATAACTAATCAACAGAAATAAGTTGTGTTAATACCGAATTAAATATAATTATGAATTTTATGAAAATAAAAAATTTAAGCAAATTTTAAAGCATATTAATTTTAATGACTTTTCTTACAGTGATATAGTGAAAAAAAAAAAAGATCAGCTTATTCAATTAAGGCTTAATTTTGGAAAACCTGACAAATAAAAGCAGGTAAATTATATATTAATCAAATGGAAATTTCTTCCTGAATACTATAATATTTACCTGAAACATGATTTTTATTTCTTTTAATCATTCTTTTCAGCATTGTATAATTTAAAACACGGGCCAGAATTATACAAGGTGACTTGGATTGCTCATACATTAATGGGATTTTCTATTGTGTTTATGACATGGAGGAATAATTCTAGGCTATATTTTTCACTAAACATTGTGAATTTTTTTCCTTGGATGTTCAATTTTGGTGATGAAGCATCAGGAAAGCCTTCAAAACTCATTAGTCTGATTCCCCAAATTAATGCAAAAAAAAAAAAGGAAAATCGCGATTATCAGGATGCATTTTTCTGTTCTTCATTGACGACTTCTGATGATGGGCAGCCATTTCAGATTTTAAAAATACAAATAATAGATATAAAACTTAACAATTTATATTTACATAACACAAATAAAAATATCAAAGATAAACTTTCAAAATATAAAAACACTTAACAATTATTCTATGCACAGATAGCAAGAACCATTTTGTAACTAAAACCACTTTGAACTGCCTGCTATGGAAACTTTGACGATTACAATTACACAAAAAATATTGATTTTTCTACATTGCAATATATTCAGTAAGTCATAAAGAAAATATAGGAATATTAAAATAAATCTTATGAAGGAAAAAGAGAGTAAAATAAAAAACAGGAGTAAAGGTAGGAAGTGAACGAAACAGAGATATTTTCAAGGCCCGTCTGAGAAGGTCCATCCTCCCCTATAAAGTTAATAACAATAACTCTTAATTAAAATAGTATCAAGAAAGTGCTTTGAACAATGCAACTACACTGATGTCCAAAATTTAGAGTACAACCCCAAGTTATGTCTATAGGAAACTGAATTTATAGCTATGTACAGGCAATGCTTTGTTTATGAACAATGGTAAACACTTCCAAATTGCTCTGCAAAAAAAATATGGTTTATTTTTGGAAAGTTTTACAAACTTCTAAGGAAAATGTGATTGGCAACAATTCAAACCATAACCTAAACTGTATATTTAGTGGCGGGAAAGTTTCATTTCAACAGGAAGAGTAAGTGCAGCAATACCATGATTTGAGATATCTGAATAGCAATTGGAAGCATTCCATAGGATATTTTATGACACTTTGAACAGAAACTTCTTATACAATTAAAAAAGTATTTTAACACCTCTAAAATATTCAGAGTATATATATATATTAAAAAAATTTAAATAAGATCTTTTTATTTTTAAAAAATCAAAGTTTTATGTGTTGTACAAAACATGTCTATTGACGTCTTTGAACTTTCATGGGATTCTGTCAACATCTATGTTCAATGGTGACCCTAGAAGGGTTAAGAAAGCATAAACTGGAATGATCCTGTAAGTTCTCTGCATCAATCAGCTACTTGAGGGATAATTTTAAAAAAAGCAGGGCACCTTCAGATATTTATGTGAAGCAATTAAGAGCTTTAGTTATTCTGCAGTCCATTAGCAGTTGATAACACTGTACTAAGGTAGAGTAAAAACTAGCTGAAGGTAGCAGAAAGCAGGTTTCTACATGTATTGTTCCCTTTTTAGTTTTAATGCAGCAATATTGTTTTGTGTATGGGTTTGTTTCAATTAAAATGTAACATAAATAACTATTCTCCAAGCAGCTGCCTGCCAAACAGTTAATTCGTAAAGCGATGCATTATTTATGCATTTTAAATATTTTTTTCAAGGATGTATATTTCAGAAAACCACTAAAGAAAAAACTAGAATAAACATGTATTCAAGAGAAGTATGCAAACTGATATTTCATACAATGATATTAGTTTCAAATAAGGAGGGGCCTCTTCAGAAATGTAACGAAGTCTGATTTAATAAATGTTTTTGTGGAAAAATTTTGCCGACATATGGGATGTGAAACCATCTCTCCAGAAACATGCCAGAGTATTCTAACCTGTTGAACTAATGCCAGCTCAGCCTTTTTTCCACTAATAATGACCATCACTCTTCCCATGAATTTTGGGTGCCTCCTTTTGGTGCCATCTACGATCTCAAGTGGCAAAAATTTCTTTTCAGTGCTCTGAGCGAGATGGTAATAAATAATGAAGTCACATCAAGCTATTTAGCATTATTAATGATTTAAACAATAATTGATAATCTCAGCGTAATTGATAATTAATTGATAAATAATAAATAATTGATAATCTCAGCGTTACCTGTAGACATAAATTTTTCCCACAAAAACATTTATTGATTTATAGACATTTAAACATCTACAGGTAACAGAGATTATCAATTACTAATTTAATAATATTTTATCAGTTACAAATGACTAGAAGAGGAGAATAAATTAATTTTTACTTTCGAGTGATAAATTGCTTTAAGGAAAATATATTACGTAGTGTGTTCACTAATGTGTTAGACTATTTATTGATATAAAACTAAACAAGACATGAAAAAAGTATGTTGAGATGTTATTCAGGTTTTAAGCGAGTTACTATTTAAAAAAAACTACCTTTTTAATTATGTTAAATTATTTAATAATTTCATGTTTAAATGCAAAATAAATTTTTTAAAAACGTACCTTTTCAAAGAATTGTGCAAATTCCTTAGCAGTGTGGGAATGTTTATCTCCTTTAGCTTGAAGAGCCATTTCATCCAGAGTATCGTGAAGAAATTTTGCCATTTCAATTTTTACCTTCAATTCTTTTTTAAATTTTATTTCCTACATACAAATACATATATTAGTGTAATAAAAAACTACACCTACATGTGCTGAAACTTGCAAAACATAATATATATATACTAAACCAGCAATTTCATTAAGTGTTTTAATTACTTGTTTTTTTTATTTATTTCAGTAACATTACCTGTTAGTAGTTCTTAACTTGTGGTTCATATGGGTTTTCTATAGCAGATTTCTCAAATTGGATGGGGGGGGGGGAATGAGTTGTACCTAACGGGTCTGTAGGTTGAGTAAGATTATAATCAGTATAATAATAAAAAAAATTTCTCCATCTTAATTTTATTTCCATTACTGCCAGGAAAATTATTTTTGCATTTTTTTCCATTGACTTAATAAAGGTTTCTGCAACTTAAGTATTTTTATTTGTAAATTTATCAACTGAAATTTTACTTTTTAAGCTTTTAACTTTTTCTATTCTTTTCTTTCCACACTGAAGTAAAATATATGATGAAAAAACTACACCTATCTACATTCGTATTAGATACAAACATATAACACAGTGCTACTCAATTAGGAGATAGGTAAACATCAATCACTATTACACTGTGAAGTCCTTCTTTTGGCAATTGTTACTGCCCATGCAAATGGAAGTTTTACTGTTAAATTTCCACCAGTAATCAGTAGCAAAAGAATAAGGCTAATTAACATTCATAAAACTATTATGCAGAGTGATACTTATGGAAAAGCTTGGATACCAGACCCCTTCACCTCTAGTATATAACCTCAGTTCATGCAGGCCAAGAGTAGTATCTTGAAAATGAAGCCATTGCTTTGAAATGCAGCAACACTGTGGTTCATGGAATTAGTCTGCAGAGTGAAGAAGAGAAAATAACTCCCTTATGTGATGGGCAATCAGCAAACGACTGGGCACAAGTGAATGCTAGTAAAAAACAACTGCTGGAAGTGTGGACGGAGCAAGCAGATCATGTAAAGCATAACTCTGCATAACAACTTTATGAATATTAATTAGCCTTATTCTTTTGCCATTGATGACTCCGGTGAAAATTGAACAATAGAACTTTTATTTGCATGGACAGCAACAATTGCCAAAAGAAGGACTTTACAGTGTAATAGTGATATATGTTTATATATCGCCTAATACCTATCTGAATTTATATATTATTTGGTTTATATTCTACTTAATCAAAATGTATAATTTGGGGGAGTGGGTCGGCAGAATGAGTGAGACTTCATAAGGGGTGCCAGTATTAAAAAGGTTAAAAAAAACATTGCTCTAGGAAGGTGGGGGTCTGTGGTTTTCTACAGTATCTTTATTTCACCATATGGTTTTCAATTTAAGCAATATGGAAAGGCTTAGGAGTATCTAAACAGCATCAATATTCTTAGGAGTCTACCTTGTTTACTGACTAAAACTGTGGTCTGCCTTGTTATCAACTAAAATTGGAGTACACCATAGTCACCAATTAAAAATGGGGGTCTACAATATTCACCAACTATACATGGGGTCTGCAATATTTATCAACCATAAATGGGATCTGCACTGTTTACCAACTAAAATTTGGAGTCCACGGTCAACTCAAGTTTAAGCACCTTAGTTTAAACTTGATATATAATAGATATACAGTTTCTAGAATATAGTTGATATATAATAGATATATAGTTCTCTAAAATATATAATAGATATACAGTTTCTAGTATTTGCAAAATTATTGGCTGCTAAATTACATGTACAATTGAACTGCTTATAATGAATATGAAGGGACAGCTGAAAAACTTTGCTATATCTGAAAATTTGCTATAAGAAATATCTATCAAAAAATTAAAGAGAAAATGAAATACATTATGTATTTATGCACACATAACAGATTAAAATGTAAATATAAAGGCTGTTTAAACACAGATAATAAAGAATGTTTCCTTATTTTTTAATACGCCACACATCTAATGAAAACTGCTCTTTCTTTTGGCTTGAAGCAGTGGTCGGTTTAGTGATAAATTTTGAGTTTTGGTTCCTCTTAATCCCCAGAAAAGAGCATCTTCAATATCAGGTATAAATCTGATCTAATCTATATAATTTTCTTGGGCAGCACATCCAGATTTTTCAAGCTTCACCAAAGTTTGTTCCTTAAAATTACAAATAAAGAACTCAATAGAATTACATACTACCTGGCAACAGGAGCTTCTTTTGACCTTTAGATCACTTTTCTGTTCCAAATTAAAAAAATTTCATTTTTGGGACATCTTAATGCAAAACTATGTAGCAACTCAATCTTTAGACCATTTTCTTAGTGAAGAACCAAGAGTAGAATGCTTTGTCTAACAAATATTCCAGAATTAACAAAAGACAGTTCAACAAGAAATGTCTTGTGATTCCTTGTTTTCTTGGCCTGAACCCTTGAACCACATCCATAATGAAATCTTAATGACCCCTTCTAGGGGCCATTAAGATTTCATTATTAGATTAATCACTAGATAACAATTCTAGATCAGTGTTTCTCCACCTAAGGAAGGAGACTGAACATTGTGTTTTACAAACAAATTGGAGCTTCCTAAAGTCAGTGGGGATTGAAAACTGCATTAGTGAAAAAGGATTAACTTTCAGAGTGAAAAAGTATCAGCAAATTTTGACTAATCCATGTGCTCTGGCTAAAAAGACCCATAAGAACGGAAAAGACTCCTTATATCAGTAATGAACCGAAAAAAGTATTCATAGCAAAAAAAATGCATATAACATAATTTTAAAACTCAAATTGAAGGGGAATGGGACTTCCTTCATTATAGTCATAATTTAATTACAGCAATGCATTTTTCATGTTTAATTACTTTTATTTCTTTGGACTTTTTATTTTATTGTTCAGAATTAAATGTTCTTTTTCTTTTTTAGTGTGCACCATGACCTATTTTTTCTCATTAGTTACTTTAAGCTAAGGTTCTGAAGTTTTTTTTTACAAAACACCCAACAGTTTAAGGTTAATAAAAGAAAACATTTTATAGCTTAATAATGATATAGACATAATAATTTAACTAATTGTTTACCTTATCAGAAGTTGTTTGAAATGTTGAAGGCAACATTGCAGGAAACAATTTCAGGGCAACTGGTAGCAGAAATTCCATGAAAGGAACAATGATGAAGACTGAGAATGGTAAAATGCGAAACAAATCAGACACAGTACGGACAAGCTGTAAAAAAAATTAATTGAACTGTAAGAAAATTAATACGTATAATTAAAATAAAACTCAGTGTATGAATAATAGATAAAAAAAAAAAGTCACCAAAAAAACTAATATTCAAGTATCATGTATAATGCAGAGCCATGGTGATAAATTATTGTTGGGTTGTTTCAGCTCTGAGGGGCACCTTTTGTGCACACAATGGGATAAATGGCAAGGTCATAAGGACCCTGAGGGAATCTCGGGTCTTGTTGAAACCTCAAAGGGACCCATTGGACAGCTGTTGAAAGACAGATGATAGCTTCCTGTCAAGGCCATCCAGCATGTTTTATAACATATACAGGATATGGCTCTCCTGCACACAGGGCCATAGCTTAACATCCCATCAGACAAACAGCTGCTTTTAGAAGCCCATCAGTGTTTTCTACTGACTGAGGGGAGGGAGGGCTTGGAGTTAAATCTCAACACTGGTCCAGGTGGGGTGATGTAATAAATCTAAGATCTATAAATACATTAACATATGTGAAGAAGAGATTCATGCAAAGTTAGGGGCAGGGGTGGCTCAGTCGGTAGCGCACCAGGCGCGTAATCTGTAGTTCCCAGGTTCGAGTCCCAGCTGGGTCAGCATTGAAATTTATCTCCGCAAAATTCCCCGCCCTGCCCACGATCAGTAGGGGACACCGATGGGCTTGGAAAGGCCACCGTCTGTCGGATGGGACATTAAGCCATGGCCCCGTGTGCAGGAGAGCCATACCCTGTGCACGTTAAAGAACACGCTGGATGGCCTTGATGGGAGGATCTGTCTCCCAACAGCTGTACCAGTGGGTCCCCTCCCCCAACCTTCTCTGAGCCTTCGGGGTCCATGTAACCTGGCCATTTAGCCCATGGTGTGCAAAAAAGTGCCGCTCAGAGGTAAAACAACCCAACCCATGCAAAGTTCCAATTTTAATTCCCTAAGATGATAGTAGAATGGCACTTATAGTTCACAAATTTAAGAAAATTAAAGGAAATAGTTGGTAACAATATTGATAATTTGCCAAAGTTCATATCAAATTACTGAGATTTAGGTTATCATAATATCATGCAAGACTTGTATAAAAATGTTTTCATAAAGATTGCAATACTTTTAGATTCTAAATATATTTCATTGGTATATATATATAGCCTGGCCAATTTTAAAGATAATGGAAAACCAAAATTGTGGTATTTTTTCTCTTAGTTAACATCATACATATTTGAGTAAAGAATAGAATTTTAGCTCCAAAATGTTTTTAACCCAATTTAAAAATTGATTTAAATTAAAATTAAAATTGCCCCATCTGCATCATTCTACATGAAAAAGCACACGTTCTATAGAAGTTTGAATTTGGGCCATTTGATAGAATTCTAGAGCCTGATTTTAACTTGACTTTTTGGATTTTATGTCTGCATCTGCAGCGTAATATGCTGTCTCTGTTCTTTATATATTTCCATGATGTATTATCTGGGCATATTTCTATAGTGATAGTTGTGTAAACCTGCAATATGAAAAATACTAACCCAGACTTTCCAATAGATTCCTTCAACAGGGAACTCTACTATACTTCACTATTTCATCCATTTGATACATTGTCAAGCCCATTGTTAAGCCGTAATAGACAACTAGAATCCAGTGCTGAGAAGCTACTACAGCATCAACCTACATGACTCAAGTTCCACTCAATGAGAGAACGTACAATAAGTGTGTCTTTCACATAAGAAAAAGGACATTTAAGGACTGTTAAGCAGACTTAAAAGAGAAGACATTCAGTGGGTGACACTGATTATGGTAATGGGTGGAGATAAACTGAATCATTGACAAAACCTCAGAGAAAAAAATATAAATAAATCATAAAATTTACAAAATACTTATCTTCCTATATGCATCCTAAAAAGTAGAAAATAAACCTAAAATATATCAACAGTGCAATCAGTCATTGAATTTGTATTCACTTCAAAGGAAGATAGGGTTTCAGCAATCTTGTTTGATTAGACAAATCAGCACCCTATTTTCCTTTGATGTGAATATGAATTTAGTGACTGGTGCAATCAGTCACTAAATTCATATTCACTTCAATATGTTTTAGGTTTATTTTCTACTTTTTAGGGTGCACATAGAAAATATTTTTTATATTTTTAAATTTATTTATATTATTTCCTTTGTTACTAAAAACCAGCATTGGAAAACTTTATTGCAATGTAATGAAATAATGTCAAAACAAAATGATTTTTGAATAATTTTATGAATAACATTAACGGAATTTCAAAATATTTATAATGATAAAAATGTAACAAATAATAGAAGAAATAATTTCGTTATTTTCACTGTTTTTATGTTGACATATTTCAGATTTTTTCATTTATAAGATATACTTAGAAACTTGTGAAACAGATTCTGTAGTTTTATGATTAATGAACAAAGCACTTCAGTGACTCTTCTCAATGACACATACCAAAAGAATTTAGGAAACACCTGTCTTAGACACTAATTGGCACTCAGAGAAAGGGATTTATGATAGCCAGATAAGAGATGCAATGAAAAAGGGGCGAGTCTCCATTCACACAGAAGGAAAACAGGGTAATTACAATAGGCCGAAAATCTCAGGTATATTACAATTCCCTGTGATTGGCTTAGACACTTAGAAAAAGAACTATACAGGTGGGATAATTTGGGTAAAGGATAGAGCAGTGGTTCTCAACCTTTTATGCTTCACGTACCCCCTGGAAATGTGTATGTAACTGGTGTACCCCTTGTATAGGTAGATGTAACTACAGTTATAGTATAACAATGGGAATAAAATAAAACATATATATATATACACATTAAATTTTGCATTCATAAATTACAAATATCGATAAACACAAAAAAGATATAAAGAATCTAACAAATCTTATAAAATTATAAACATTTTACTGGGTTCACGGCATACCCCAAAAAATTTTACCATATACCCCACATTGAGAACCCCTAGGATAGAAAATTGGAGAAAGGAGCAATTAACTTATTGACAATAATTGGAACTTTTGGTTTTGATCTCTTCACCATTTTCATCGACTACGTGTTATGATGTTAATATTTCTGAGTAAAAGTTCACTTTTACTCTAAATTTACTCATCATTTTAGCAACTTGTAAAGAAATTATTATTAATAATAATGCTCCATTTCATCCTGAACAATTCGTAGAAATTTGATGTAAATTACTTCAATCAGGGATGTATCCAGGGGTGGTGGAGAGTTCTCCCCCCAAAAAAATCCTATTGTCTTATACTAAATCTCGAACTTACCTACCTGCTTTGAAACCCAAGACAGGTGTCTTTGTAGAACTTTTATTTAAGCCCCAAATATTATGTCAAACACTAAAAGTAGATATAAAGAAAACAACTATAATATTTTATTCCATTTAGAATATCATTTTAACCTTTCCTGTCCAATGAAATATTTTAGTAATTAGGAAACCCTACTCAAGTCTTATTCTCAGACTCATTCCCTCGTGATCTTTACCATTTGTTTCAGAATTCGCTTACTGTATTCTTGTTTCTCAGTAAACAGTAATTTGTCTTTTGTTTTATACCTTTTTAATTCTTTATGTGGAACTTCATTCAGATAATTGTGGCAGCCACTTAATTGGGCCAAAGTGTTGTAGTCCCAATGTGTCTCAATCAACCAGAGTCAACTGTATTGCAATTTTAAAATTTATAATGCAATTGGTGCATGGATATAACAGCAAGTTTAAAAGAAATACTTATACCAATTCCAGAAGTACATGAAGTTACTATCCTCTGACGCATTTTAATGGTGTTACTGCTGCTAGATAAACTAATACTTTTACAATTACTTGGTCATAGTACTGATATAACACAAAAGCAGTTTAACATTGGTATGTTGTAAATTTTAGGGATATATATAAAAAGAAACACATCTGAAAGAATATGCATTTCTCCAGGTGGTAAGTAGAGAACAGTCAATTATATTCATATTTAATTGTTAAAACACTGACAGTTGAAATATTCCTTATTTATAGAAAATACTATTAATATGCTATTTATATTTATATATAACCCCCTCAAGCAGCTTGCCACAGAAGTCTGAAAGTAGCCTGTCAGTTAATATGTCATAGTAGAAGATCTGTGTGGATGGAGGGAACTCCAGTATTAATATATCGCATTAAAAAAAACTATGTTAGAAATTATATATGATCTACATTACTCCTTAAGTTGCAGTGTTTTCTCTGGGTACTGAAGATTTATGTTGGTCTTAAACATGCTCATGTCATCATGTTAAATAATAACTCTTACATATTGTATTTTATATTAAAATAAATAACAGATAAAAACTTCTGGTATTCAAATTGTCAGTTAACAAATCACTAGCATTTATATTAAAAATATTGAAGAACCTAGGTTCTAAGATGATGGGAAAACATTTAATATAATTTTTGATACTGTATTATATTCTTAGTATACACACATTTGCTAAACTGAATTTTTATGGAGTTATATCTTATACTTTATTTTTATATCTCACCTGTCGATGCTCTCTTCGGGTAAGATCCCCTCCATGTAAGATTTTCCAGGCCAGTCTTGAAGATACTTTAATATCAGTGAACAAAAGCTTGAAGCCATGATAATAATGTATTATTTCATCCCAAACTCTTTTAGCTATAGATCGTTTAGGAGGTAAGGTAACTGCAGATGGTGATGGAACATGGCTAGGTGCTTCCTGATCAAGTTTAGTTTTCTGGACTTCTTCCTTTAAGGCTTTGACTGTTTCTTCTACTTTAGATGGTTCTTTCACTTTTAATGTAAAACTGCAATGCAACTGACGTGCACTATGTATGTAATGTGGAGGGAGAGAGAATTTTCGATTTATTAGGCATGAAGAATAAAATGATGAACAAGTTACTCTAAAATGGAGTGTATTAGGAAAACAACATCTTTCTACTGTGATGGGATACCTGAGGGTAAATTTATGCAGCTGTTTTTTTCCTCTAAAGAAAGATCCATATTTCCATAACTTATGATACATTTGTACCTTGTGAGTCTTGAACATTTCCTGAAACAGAATTAATATCATAAACTTATATGAATCAGAACATGCCTTACTTAAAAATACGTATTAAGGTTACGATGCATTCATTAAGTGTATACAACAGTTGGATGAACTACTATAAATTCCTAAAAAACTGACTCTTGATAAGATTTATATACTGGCTATCAATGAATGTCATAAGTGATACAGAATGTGTCACAGAAGAATGTGACAAGGGAATAAAAAATTCTATAAAACTAAAATGTTCTCTACATGCTGGTTTCCCTTAAAATGTGTATGGATGCATTCTTGTAAAATTAAGTGTATCTCAGAAAGAATTTTCCCATATAATCTCATGTTATAAGAATGATGTGTTCCAGCTCAAAAGTTTCAAAGTAAACTTCATATAACTTGTTAGGTACTTTTTATATTTATAATGGACATAGTTTATACATCCATACATATATATAGTACAAATATGGCAACTGAAATATACTAAAAAATATTAAAGTATTATATAAGCTTTATATAAGGATTTTTTTGGATGAGATTGGTGTCACCCACAATTTGGAAAGAGTCATATAAGCATGAGGAATAACAAGTCCAGACAATAAAACTGATTTGTTGCATAAGCGAGTAACGACCACACATCTTGAATCATGTCCTTGATATTTTGGTGTCTAGTGAAAAAGTGTATTTTGAAGGATACCTGTATGCCTATGTAGCAGGTACCACAATACCTGATTTCTAGACAGTGGTCTCATGTGCAAGAGAGCTATAATCTCTAATGCTACCTCTTTTGTTTCAGTTGTCATATTTATACACTACCACATAAGTTCTGTAACTTGGAGAAGTCACAGCAACAATAAGTGTGGATATTCGATTATATGCAGATTTCACATTTTCACAATAATCTGTCTGAAAAAAAAAATAAGGTGTAGTGCTATCTGTTATGAAGCAAATGAGTCATCTAACCTGACCTTAAACTATAAGTCATCTGCAGGTATGGGAATTCCAATGTTAATTGCTATAACCAATATATGGGACGTCTTAAAATACTACACAATTTCAATGACTAACTATGCAACAGAAGCATGTGGTTTCTTTCTTTGGATAGATTAACTCAAAAAAATTATTACATAAAACTAATACACTTCAATGTGTGCACCCTATGTGGCATGGAGCACATCCAAACAGTATTTCACTTTATGCCATGCTTCTGTTAGCAACTGCTGATAAATTTTCATATATCTGATCACATAATAAATAGAGTAAAATAAATATTCCCTCAAGCAACTGCTTGCCACAGAATTCTGATAGGAGCCTGTCAGTTTACATGCCATAGTAGGTCTGTGAGGATGTGGAACCTCAGCAGAAAAACAACACAAACATCCATGCCTTACCTGGAATTGAACATTAATCTGCATCACACTTTAACTTTAGGGCTTGGTTTGCCATTGGGCTGAAGGGCATGCAAGAGCTGTATGTTGTAGCATTCACCACACAGTTGAATGGGCATTTTCATTTGTCTCGCAGCAATCCAAATCAACTTCCTAGGACTGTGTTAGTAGACCTCCCACATGCAGTCAATATATTCTTAATTTATGCTTGGTCTTCCACTTCTTTTCCAATCAAGAACACTGTCAGTTTCCAGGAATCTTTTCTGACATATCTGATTAATTATATCATAAGTAATAGGTTCTTATTGGAAATGTGTGAGTATATTTCTCTGCATTTGCATGTCTGGTTTTGTTTCAAGGAACCAAAAGAAATCATCTCTTGTGGGCTTGGATTTGCAATTCTGACATTGTAGTAACAGTAATACCATATATGGGGGAAATATTTAACATTTCTAATAAACTTTTTGATGTAATCATTCCAAGTATGTACACTGTGTCCCCTGCTGCAAGTAGAAATTCGCTAAAATCCCAGGTATATTACAATTTCCTGTGACGAATGACTTGTACTTTTGTACTTCTCTGCAGCTCCTCTAAGAACAGACTGCATCAAGTTAAACAGGTGATGTTTTCAATTTCTTCACTTATATTTGTTTGTTTGAATATTTTTATGCTATTTGAAGTGTCTTTCAACAAAAACTCATTTAATTACTTTACATGAGTGCATTCAAAAGTACAGCAAATCTCTTCTACAGGAAAGCATCAATAAAAACAGTTCAATATCATCAAATGACTTAATATGATTTGCTGGAAACTTATATTGATGAAACCAAAAAAATTTAGAAGAAAATAAAATCTCAATTTTACTAAATGAATTTGAGAGAGCAAAGAGAATTTTGACAAAAAAATTTTTCACTAATGGAAAAAAATCAAGACAAAACACTGCAAAGAGTTGCAAGAATTTTTTCTACACTCTCTCACAAAAGAAAAAATTCAGATTCAAAAATTATTAGAAGACATTTTGTTTATAGTGATGAATAAAATTTATTGCATTATGATATCAATATTTTTGAATGAATTTTGTTTTGCTTTTTATTTTTTAATTTTCTGAAGTTAATTTTACTCTTTATTAAAATTTTCCTGGAGGTCATTTTAGCAAATAGTTTTAAAAATATTATCTGTGCATAAAGTTTATTACATATTACTAAGAATTATGAATGCATACTTAAGCTCAGAAAATTTTTTATTAATAATGCCACATTTTGGTCTAGTGGTTAGGAACCTGACTACTAAGACCTGTGGGGTTCTAGGTTATCTCTGTTTTTGACCCATATGGCTTCTAGGTTATCTCTGTCCTTAGTGTATTTTAAAGAAATATTTTATAAAAATTTATAACTAAATAAATAATTAACAGTCCTAATCTCACTAGATAGTGTCACGTCAGTGAACACAGAGTGCTGTCCTTGCTCCAAGAAACTTCTATGTTTACTCCTAAAAACTTTTAATATACAAATAGTTTGAAGAATAAACTTACTAATTTTATTTCTCAGTGACAGAGAACTTTGTTATTTTAATAATTAATTATCTTCCATTGTTTCCTAGAATCACCTTTATAATGTGACATTTTTTTTCCTTTAAAAATGTTCACTTTGCTTTTTTATAATTAAACCAAGTAAAATGTTTTGTCAACACTTTATCTTTTAAGTTGTGTATCAAAGGGTTGTTTTTTAAGCAGTTCATATAATTCATTGCATTTTTCAATTGAATTTAATAAAGCACTGGTAATTTATGGTTTTCATTTTACTGTTTTTCTTTTTAACATATCCCAATTCATCAATTACTCCATGCAATTCAGTTGTAAACCTTAAAAATGCATAATCCAGGTCCTTTATTTTTGCAATTAATATAACATCCAACTTCATCAACTCCAAATTTCTTTTTCAGTAAAAAAAGTGATCACTAATTTGTGTCTCAATTACATATGTAATAAAGTTTTTGATGGTAGGATTTCTTACAAAAAAGTAATCTGGACATGTCATTGAAGCCTCTCTAGTTATTAAATTATGACATTTGTAAAAATCCATGGACTGCATAAGTTCAATCTATTGTTTGCTTTATAAATCTTTGGATCTAATACCTATATTAATATCCTCAACTTATACATACATACAAAATCCTCAAACAGCCACAGGCTATGGAGGTCCTACCAGACTAATTTTCCTCTCCAGACATGTCTGTTCTGAACTACAGCTGGTTTAAAGTGCAGTAATTAAAGATTTCAATTTAATTTTGAGCTACAGCTGCTGCACTTGGCAATTCTAGCAAGGTCGTGTTTGACATTGTCTGCCCATCGCTTCCTAGGTCTCCCCCTTTTCCTGAAGCCTTAAGCACACTGTTCATAATCTTGTTTGCCAATCTGCAGCTGTGCATACAGGCAACATGGCAAAACCAACACAGTCTCTCTCTCTCTGCACAATATGCTGCTCAAAAGAGGTTGACAACTCCTTCTTCTAACCTCATCATTACTTACAAAGTCAAACCACCTAAAGCCCAAGATACTGCATAAGCCTCTAGAATCAAAGGCATCAAGTTTCTTGTTATCCTGCTTACAAAGGATCCATGTTTCGCTACCATAACTAACCTTAGAGTTAAACTTATACAGCTGAATTTTAGTCTTTAGGTGTACCCATTTTTCCACACTCTCCATAGATTCTTAAAAGTCCCAGCAGCAATTCCTATACTTTTATTTAGCTAATGCTGGACATCACCAGTATCTGTTACATAGCTCCCAAGATAATTAAATTGAGGCAGCACTAGCACAAGAATGCAGCCATTCAAAGCAACTGAAGCACTATCTGCCTAACCAATTTTCATCAAGTTAGTTTTTTCTCTGTTTATCACCAAACCTATTCTACCATTCTCATGAACAGCTCTAATGAAAGAATTCATGTCATCTACA
Source organism: Ryuthela nishihirai (assembly GCA_038380435.1). NCBI lineage: Eukaryota > Metazoa > Arthropoda > Arachnida > Araneae > Heptathelidae > Ryuthela > Ryuthela nishihirai. The sequence goes on from JAWZYU010000031.1 coordinate 35,494,535, forward strand.
TCATTAGCCAACAAGGCCAAATCATATGCATAATCTATCTAAATCAGAATTTTGAAATCTCTAGATCATTTAAGGCCAAAATCTTTCCCTCGCAAAGAATTTCTCATTACATAATCAATAACCAAACAAAACAGAAAAGGAGACAAAATGACAGACATCTAACCCCACTAGCAATGCTAAACCAATCGCTGAAAGAGTACCAACTCTTACACATGACTCAGTATTATAGAGTTTTCATTACACTAACTTATCAGGTATTCCATATGATCTAACGATCAATCACAAATTATGTTGATCAACAGAGTCAAATGCCTTTTTGAAATCTACAAAGCCATCAACCACAGGTTTCTGAAACTCTCAACATTTCTCAAGAATGTTTGATCAATACATCCCCTACTATATCTGAATCAGCACTGTTCATCACCCAGTTGCCCATCAACCAAATTCTAAATTTATTAAGTATAATCATGCAAAGAACTTTACCTGGAACAGAGAGAAAACCAATTCCCCTATTATTATCTCAAGAACTACAATCACCTTTTTTAAAAATAGGGATAATAGCAGCTCTGGTAAAATCCTTAGGAACAACACTTTTATCATAAAAAATATTGAAAATTTCAATCAGCCATTTGACAGTATAAGTATTCCCAACTGTAAGCATTTCAGTAGTGATTTCATGTAGTGATTTCAGATTTATGTAGTTTTAATTTAGAGATAGCCAAAGCAACTTCAGAATGTGATATAGGGCCATCATTCAAAAATTCAAAATATCCTGTAGTTGTGGGAGCATAACCTCCCTGTGGGGTGTAATAACAAATCATATTAAAGTCTTTAATTTTTGTTTTAAATTTTGCTGTAAAAAATCTTTCATTAATGCAATCATATCCCAGAAGAGCATTACCGGCATGTCTGCTGAGAAGCAAACTGACACCTTGGAGATGCTCTCCATCCTCCCTCCCTGAAAAGAGAAATTTAAAGTTATATTTAAGTACCTCACCTTTACTTGTACATCTGGTTAGCCTAGAATATCTAAGTTATAATGCTCGAATTCCTGCGTGAGGACATCAAGAGACTAATCTCTATGTAACAGCTTCACACTCCATGTACCACACAGAAAAAGTTATTCATAGGATTTTTATAGGTTTATTGAGAAAGGTAGTGTCAACAATATCAAACAGCCTGATGGCAGGCATGGGGCAAAGACTTTTCCCCCACTGCTACAGGCTGAAGCCACCCATGCTGGTAGGAACTTCAAGCACCACTTTTCTAAGTGTAATTTTTCAAGAGCCATAAGACCTGCCTGAGACACATTACTCCAATTTAAGATTGGCAATACCCAACTAGCTATGTGAGGGTTCAGGTACATGCTATGGCCTCTGATCAGGATTATCCACCAGCTGATATATAGTATCCTGTGCCTGTTCACTTAGGGCTGGTAACATACAATCAAACAGAAAACACAGAGTCAAATTCTCCCTCAACAGAGGCTCACCAGTGCAGCACGTCCAGGATCCATAATCAAGCTCAAAGCTGTAAACCAGTCCAGTCTTGTAGGTATAAATGGTCAGCACCAAGACCCTATGAAGTTGACCACTCCTTAGCAGAGCAGAAAAAAAAAAGAAAAAAGTGGCCATAGATGACCAGATCAGTAGGCCACACTGATCTGGCAGCCCTCTCCTTCCATTCCCTTCCAGAAGAGAATATCTTTTTTGAAAGGTACTAACAGTCTGCATCACGAGAGGGTCGGACTGCAGGGGTCGGACATTAGGTGCTAGACCTAGTTGGTTCTGTGCATCATCACTGGGGATTGGTACACAGCACTCCTTCCAGTTTATGCCTAGCTACCATTTACAGAGACTCCTGACTAATATAAAGTTATTAATTTGTGCTAATTTCCTTTCAAGCTCTTCAATAACAGTCAGTTCTGAAAAGCTATGCTGCTTATAGAAATCCATTAAAATGCAAGCTATTTTTTCATAGGAAATTGTATCTGTACCAATTCTACACCACTAACAAATTCTGCACAGTAGTTGAGTATTTTAATATTATCTGCTACATACAGTAACTCCTCCTGATCTATCATCTGTGTAACATTTATATTTAGTAACCATGTAATTTATATAAATCAATCTCATTTTCTTTAACATATATTTCAGATATTATTACATTAGGGTTAAATTCTGTTAAACTCAAGTAGAATGAAAAGTGATCAAAATTCTTTCTTAAACTTATACTATTACCTACTAGTACATTCATCCCATTACTCAATTTACAGTAAGTTTTATTGTAAACATTTTCAGCATTAATTGTTTCAACATTGTACTTATTTATTGAGGGTTCACCAAACACATCAAGTTTGACGTGAAACTACAGTCAAAAATATAATTATCATTATAGTTAATTACAATTTACATTTACAAGTTATATTTTTTTATCTTAACACTTAATGTTATAGAATTCTTTTACATTTTTGAGTCTAATCACTTTTGCCTTTTCATCTTTTCACTGAAACACTTTCCTGTTTTTAACCCCCAAAAGAGAAGTTATTTTCCTTTTGATATTTTTAACCTAACTGAATAAGTGTTTAACTGTGTTTAATGCTTGTTGACAAAAATGTTTTCCTTTTGGAAAATGGGCTACAGACTTTCTTAATAATTATTTTCTTTCTCTGGAAAGTGGGATCCAATTTTCTTTCATTCTTTTAAATTAATGTGAATTACTATTAGCTTGCATTTCTTTTTGTTTTCAATTGGTACTCAGTGTGCTTAATGTTCATGTCATTCTGATCAATTTTTACCCCTTAGTTACCTGGTGGATGATTTCTTGGACATTTTTATTTGGTGTTTCAGGTACACCGACAATTTCTATATTTTTATTTCAGCTTCCTTGTTCCAAATCATTCAACCAGTCCATTGTTTTTTTCTAATACCACAACTAGTATAATACCTATTTGGTCAACGAAGTAATCATCCTTATAAAAGTAATTTTAACTTTTAATTATGCACATTATGTTTATTTCTTTAATTATTTAACACGTATTTCCCAAATTCATATAATGAATTTTTCACAACTATTCATGGAATGAAATTCATTCTGCAGGGGTCCATTGCATACTGTAGAACAAGTTTTTAAAAAATGTGAAAACTGGGGAGTGACCGTAAAACTTTAATTAGAGAACAAAGTATGGTAAAATTGAAGTCAGCTTTCTTAAAACGGTAAATTAGTTTGTACCGCAAACTTATACAATGCTAATAAAAAAAAATAATAGAATAAACTATAACATCCACAAAACCCACAAACTCACCTAAATTATTAAAAACAATTCTATTAATTGCTACATCTTACAGAATTACTTAATGAACGAAGAGTTACTTACTTTTGCCTTTATAACTTATTAAGGTATATCTTCGAGGAAAAAATATTTTTCGATGGCGAAAGTAATGTCTAAATGGAACTAAAATTAAGAAGTATGTTCAGTCAAAATACAGTTGATCCCTTGCCAATTTTGGTCAATGATGTAATCATCCTTTCTTTTAAAGCAAGGGAAATGTTTATATTCATGATGCAATCTTCATGTTACAAAAATAGATTTGGTAATATGAATAAATTTTATACTAATACCGAAACAAATACTGTGTAATATAGTAAAACATAAAACAATAGCATTAATATCGTACACAACACTTTAAGCCTAAGCCGGTGGTTTCCTATATCCTCCTCATTGTTCGCATATACAACCAACGAGGTGATTCAACAAACATGATAACCAAAAGTGGTGATACAAACACTAGAGGGCCACTATAACATTATATCGATATCAATAAATTCTTAGTACATTCTGCAGGCCATTACATAATTATTAAGTTAACACCACCACTCATTTATTTCATAGTTTATTTTGACAAGAACAACGTTTTTTATTATTGATTGATATATATTTAAAACAATTTTTAAAATTCAAGCAGGGTAGTAAAAGGTGGCCCTACTCTGTGGAATCAGGGTAACAACTTTTCATTCTATCAAAATATCAGATATTATTATATAATTTTAAGAGCTCCAAGCCCATGGCTTATGCCTCGAAGTCTAACATCTTAGTGCCTGCTTGGCAGTAACAAAATAATATGCAATGCTCAAAATGGAAATCGCAACACCAAGAGCAAATAGAAGTAGAGACGTAAATCGAAAGAGCCAATCAACCACCGGAGATATGCAAATGATAAAAAAAAATTCCCAGCTGAGCAGTGTATAAATATCGAGCACGACAATTTACATACATGAGGACAATTGACAGTGAGGTTGGAGTTCACGCTGCGAAACTGATCGGAATATACTTTGGAGACGCCAGAGGGACATTATGCAAAATTGTCGCCTTCTGAGAGCGATCGAATCGCCGATATCTGAGAGTTCGGATTGAACCTTCTAGCGATTGCTCATGCACGGTAGCGTGCCAGATTACGAGTCTGGCACGCTACCGACTGAGAAACTCCCACCCCTTAACTATTTGGTACAGCTCTCTAACTATTTGGTACAGCACTTCAGAATTAAAAGTAAATTTTAGCACACACTTCTTAAGTTGCAAGATACTTTAAACAAGGAAATGGTCAGTTCCATTTTCAGCTTCCCTATACGACTTGATATTCTTAACAGAGTAGTCCATTTGCTGTTAATTAATATATAATCTATCATATTCTTATGTAGCCCATCTAGTGAAACCCATTTGTACTTATGTATGTCCTGTTGTTTGAAATACGTGTTAGTTATTCTCAAATCATTCTGTTTACTTTCCCGTAGGAGACGTTGCCCATCTCCATTGCTGTTACCAATACCAAAAGGACCTATCTCTACTCCCCAAAGTTCAGAGCCACACTTTTTTGGCATTGAAGTCACCTAGAACCGCTCCCTTCCACAAAATTGTATCTCTTTTGAAAGGTACTAACAGCCTGCACCCCGAGAAGGCACAAACATTAGGTGCCCTGCCTGGCCAGTTCTGTGCATCATCAGAGGGGAGCTCACCTTCAGAGCTCTCTTTCCATTGACTACGTAGCTCCCGTTTACAGACCATCATGAAGCAATAAATGGTACACATGAAGGACATGTACGGATCACTATGCCATGCCATAGTACGTGAAGATCGCATGCTCTCTGCAGGGAAGGCCTGTTCATGACACTTTCACCAGTGACTGTGTGCACAGTGATTTAAGGATTGTTATGGTACTGTGGTCCCCATGTAAACCAATTGACAACGTTTGCATGTCACAGGAATGAGGGTGGAACATCCAGTCTGACATCTACAGCGACATCACCACCTGTTACACGTCTCCAATGCTGTTGAGTGAGGAAACATTAGTCTACGGAATTGAAGAGAGTGTTGTTCCCAGATGAGTCCCAATTCTATTTCGGAATGCCAAAAGTCCGTTTTTCTGCATAGTGTCAGCATTTTCAACGATATGAGAAAGCCTATTCCATTAGCTGCCATACGGTTCCCACTGTGGCACAATGGTATGGGGTGGCATCACATATAGTGGCTGGATACCTCTACTCCATATTTCTGGCATGCAAAAGGTAAGATGTGACATCATTACTCCTATAATACTACGTTAGTGTAGCACGACCCTTCCTTACCATGTCTGGACTGATTCTGCAGCAGGACACCACCACCCCATGCACACCTAACTTCATAGCTTCTGTCCTGTTATTTACTGGCATATACATCATTTCCTTCGAGATGTTGTGATTTCCACTTTGAACAGTGTATAAAAACAGAAAAACTCCGAAGGAACCACATATATTCGGTTGTTTGACTAGGTTCGAAACCGAAGAATCATAATTGAACAAGGATGCAATTATAACATCAGAATGATCTCCCACTCTCTTAATAAGTCTGCTTGAGCTTCCTAATACAAGTGTAAATGCAGACAGTGTTCAAGTGAGTGCTCAGGCATTGTTTTCACAAGCCATGGAGCACTGACCACAGATCTAAGGATTCTATTCTGTATGCTATGTTCTCCTAAGGACAAGAAAGTTCCATTTCCAAAAAATTTGCTTCTTTTGATCCAGAGTAAATACACAGATTACCTATAGATACAGAATTCAATAAATAATTGTGTGGAAAAAACTATCGGCGGAGGTATGGGATCCGAACCGACTACTGTCTAGATACATGCAAGGGTGCTCTAACCACTAAACCAACCATCAGCATCAGATGATAATTTGTTTCCAGAATGTGACCTTTATTTTTCATGCACTGTGGACAGCAATTTTTTCCACACAGGTATTTATTGCTTTTTTTCCTTTGTTTTACCTGCAAAGCAAAATTGTAAGTAAATCATCATCCTCAAGCAGTCATGGGCTACGAAGGTCCAAGTAAGTAAATATTTGATGTATTTTCATTCGTCAGGTAATATTTTTATAATTCAGTTAATTTTTTTTTAATTATGCTAACACTATATTTTAAGTGAAGCATAAACTTCATTTATTAAGGATTACCAGAGGAAGTTCAACTAACACCATTGAGACTTTCTAAAAATGATTATTCATACATGCATTTCACTTTACACTACACAGTCAAAGCACAGAGACAACAGCAAATAGCAATCAACAATCCACCCTCAGCTCTCAAGCCGCAGAACTAAAAAGAATCGTCTGAGAATTCAAGCACAATCAGAAAACCATACCTCTCTCTAACGCACTACTTTGCATAAGTTGTCATTCAGTGTGGGACTTTTACTCCCTATCAACACCAAACAGGGCACAGGTGCTCGATGGATTAAGTTCGTGCTTAGTTAGAATTATAAATCCATTAAATAAATCCATCTATTAATTTATCGAAACATCATTGCATAAGCTCAGAAACACAGGATCACTATTGCAGACAATTCTAATAAATAATAAAAATAAATACCCCCTCAAGCAGCTGCTTGCCACAGAGGTCTGACAGGAGCCTGTCAGTCTACTAGTAATAAAAATTAAGCTGTAACTAGAGTATAAAAGTAACACAGAGTTCAACATATACTACAGGCAGAACTCGTATGGATGCTCCATTGGTCGCAATGGATCAGTAAGGAAATAGTGTCATGGCCGCATACTTGATCAAACCAGAATCGTAGTTAAAGTATGAGTTTAGATCCTTATACAGGCTATGAAGGCAAAATGGAGGGCGTTCAAAAACTTCTTGACATGTGTCTGTAGATTTGCACTCATTCCTCCGAAGTTAACAAGCTACGACTTATTTGAACACCTACCTAAACTTGTCATTATGTCTTAGGAACAATGGCCGTATCATCATTTCTCACTTCGTTGGTAGCGCGTCAAGTTCTGTCTGTGAAATCTGTGTATTGTTGCTATGAGCCTACAAAAACATGGAAAGATTTTACTTTTTCACAAGGATGCAACATAGGGACAACGCGAAAAAAATTCATGCCGATTTATCACAATTATATAGGGATTATACTTGTTCATATGGCACTATTATGGGATGGATGCGTAACTTCAGAGACGGCAGAACTCTGAAGACCTCACTCGTGCATGAAGACTGGAGGCTGTGAACGATAGAACCATCGTTGTTCTTCGTGATATTATTAAGGAAAACCCACAAATCGCCATTCGAGAAATACGTTTAGATATCAGTGTATTGTGTGGCAGTGTGGAAACAATTATTCATCAATATTTAAAGTTAAAAAAGATCTCTACCAAATGGTATTCCACAAACTGACAGAAAGCAAAAAAGGCTAGAGTCGATTCGCGCAAGATGCTGACAATGTTTGAACCTAGTGGCCCCAAACGGCTAACAGACATTGTTACAGATGATTAGACGCGGCTTTATTACTACAAAATACTTAGAAATATCGACAATTGTTTCGGTTGCAGAAGATGAACCACGTCCCCAAATCCTGACAAAGCTTTCGCTCAACGAAGAGGATGTTCCCATTTTTTTTCAATTCCGAAGGAATGGTAGCCATGCACACCTTACCTGAAAAAATGACTATAAATAGCTTATACTACACCAACATTGTTTTGCCCAAAATGGTTAAGGAGATGGAGGAGCAGCATCCAACACAGACATATCAAGGGTTCTCCTTCTTCATGACAATGCCAGTGCTCACAAAACCTGAAATCAAACAGCCCATTCTGCATATTCACCCGATCTCGCATCATGCGATTTTTGGTTGTTTCCAAAAAAATTTTAAGGAACTTGCTGAGCCTTTTCAAGGGTAGAATTCCTTGCAAAATGCATTCATTGAGATTTGCAGAGTATTCCCCAATAGGAGTATCACCAAACTTTCCAGAATTGGTGTAGACAAATGCAAAGTTGCATTGATGCTGAAGGGGGGTTACGTACTTTCAAGGACAGTAAAGGTTTCATTGAGATAAGTGGGGTTTTTTTTCTGCAAATACATATCAAGAACTTTTTGAACACCCCTCGCAGAGGCGTATTGATATCCCCCTCTACTCCCGCGATGCAGGGAAGCCCTAGGCCAGAATGGCCCCTGCAAGATCATTAATACAACTAGTTAAAGGAACAGTGCGACATTTTTTCTATAACTTTGAAAGAATAATAACAGACTATAAACAATCAGCTTCGTTTTCCCTTAGAAATTCCTCTCCTTGTTAGAATTCACTATTACAAAGCCTGAGTCTGACTGTGAACTTCGTTAACATATCGTGTGACGTAATTTTTTTCGTCCGACCAGCAATTTGTCGCGATAAGTTCAACCTCCTGTTTAACTCTTATTTACGACTAGAAATGTTTCCAATATTATCATCTACGTCAGAAATCCGGCAGCCAAGCCACCACATATGATGGCATTAACATTTATCACTCATAGTCACAGCTTTAAATAAATAATTCAGTAATAAAGTATTACAGGAAAATATCCAGTAAACAAGAAACACTTGATTTAATAAGCTAAAAAAAATTGGTTGCCCTCAGTGGGATTCGAACCCACTTCTCCCAAATCATCATAAATTATTAGCGAAGATGTGCATAATTTGAAGGGGGAAAACTAGGTAACAGTTAAGTTTAACCCAAATTTTGAATAACTATTGTAATAAAACAGTCCGATTTTGAATATCAAAGACTGCAGATCTTAATAACAGGATTAATTCAAGAGAGTTAACGACGAATTTTACCTACCTTTCTGACATATCCTCTCACCAACACGTATGCACATATAATTCCTGATTTAAAAATATTTTTATTTCCATTCTTTGTCGAATATAATGGAAGTTTTTTAAAAATAGGTTTATACATTTGTTCTTAAATGCCTGCATAAAATTGATTATGATTTTCTTTTGCAGAACTATATTTTTAGTGGAGTAAACAGGTGTACCATGGTATGTATCCAAACACAAGTTATCTCTCAGCAGCTGTTTTGTTTGCGCACAATAGGCTGTGGCCAGGTCCCAAGGATCCTGAGAACTCTAGAGAATATTGGGGAAAGGGCACCCACTGTACAGCTGTTTGGAGACAGATGATAATCTCCGATCAAGGCCACCCATTGTTCTTTAGCATACACAGGTACGACTTCCTGCACAAAGCGACATGGCTTAATGTCCCATCCGAGACAGCGGGCTTTCCAACCCATGGTTGTCCCCTACTGACCAAGGGCAAGGGGTGGGGGGGGGGGTTGCAGAGATAAATCTCAATTCTGCCCAGATGTGATTTGAACCTGGGAACTGCAGATTATAAACCTGGCACGCCACCGAGCCACCCAAGGCTCATCACACACAGGAGAATGGCGACATCATTGCTACTAACTCTCGATAAATAGGGTGTTGGATGATATGGAAGATTTTCTATAGTTAAAACGATTTCTGCATTATGAAATATCTACATAATAATTACTTTGATATGTTTTTTGCCAAAAACTATATCCATATAACGCTTTTTTAACTTGTATAGGAACCTAACAATTGAATGTATTTGAGCTAAGATTCTGGTATTTTGCCAACCTATTCTTCCCCGACACTACCTCCTTATGGGTCCGTGGTGTCAAGTGACGCAGATATACGAGTTTTACCTCTAGCTTATATAGAACTTTTTGGTTTTAGCTCTTTTTTTTTGAGTATTTTTTCAAATAACTACGACAAAAAGTAAGAACTTTTAATATTTGTTGCATTTTCTTAAATCTACAAAAATTATAAAATACATACGGCATTGTACCTCATGACCTGTTTAATGATTTGAGAACTATTCATCTGTGGAATAAAAAAACTATTTCATGTTTGCCATAAATCGGAAACTTTATATACCAAAGTTTATATATTCTACTTTGCAAGGTACATTCTAACTCAATCAGTTCTAAAGAAATAGAAATAAAAAAAATAAATACCCCCTCAAGCAGCTGCTTGCCACAGAGGTCTGACAGGAGCCTGTCAGTTTATATGCCACAGTAGATCTGAGAGGATGGCAGGACCTCAGCAGAAAAACGACACAAACAGCCATGCCTTACCCGGGGCTCGAACCCAGGTCCCGTAGATCAGTAGCCAAGCGCGCTAACCACTCGGAGGTGTATTCCAAAGTTACACAAGAGGGTGGATAATTTAATTCTTCGACATTGCCAGTCTGCAGGTGTTTCTTTTTTCCTTTTCAAAGTGTTCCCCATTGAGAGCTATGCAGTTATACCTTCCCTTAACCTATGCATTGAACGTTTCCTGCAAGACGTTTTACGTGTATCCAGATGCACAATCGTTGTGGCAGCTTGAGACTCCCCATATCCAAAGCAATGGCCTTTTAATGCTATTTTCAGCTTTGGAAAGATGTGAAAATCGCAAGGTGCAAGACTGGGGGAATAAGGTGGATGCTCTAGCACCTATGTTGGTGACAGTTTGAACGAAAGCAGCCGTATGGAGCTGTGCACTGTTGTGGTAGAGAAACCATTTTCCTCTCTTGTATTTCTGATCGTTTTTCACGAATTGCATGACTAAGGTTTGTTTGAAGAGCTTCTGCATAAGCTTCCTTATTCGTGTTGACCCGTGGCATAAAATACGTTACGAAAAAGCTTTGCAACACAAAAGACGTTTCCTGGCCAACCTCAGAAGTGGAAATTTCATAGACCACTGTGTACTTCAGTTTCATTCACTGGATGGATCGTAGTGAATAATACAAATCTCGTCTCCGGTCACAATATGCTGTATAAATCTTTCCAATAAATTCTGACACACATCAGTGTTTTCACTTTCGTTTAGGTCTTAAATTCTGCAGGATCCAACTAACACAAAAAATTAACGTTTCCAGTGCTGTCACTCTTGAATGAACACTACCCCCCCCCCCACCTCCATCCTTGTTGCTAGTACATGCAGGGTTATTTTGCGGTCTTCATTGAGAATATTCTGGGCTTGAGCGGTTTGTTATGCATAAAGGCAAGTAAATGTAATTTTGTTCATGTAATAACAATTCTTATAAAAAATTTTGAAAATTTGCAAATCCCAGTAGCTATGAAAATTGTAATTATTCGTCCGTTACAAGGTGTAGCTAAGGACTATGGTTAAGGGGGGAGGTCAAAAATTTCCAACTCGAGCAAAATTTGCCAACTGAGCACTCTTGCTTAGATTTCACTTTGGGGGGGGGGTAGGCAATTTTAATGTCTCTCTTACATTTTGCCATTATTTGACTTCCAACTAGTCATAATTTCTCTCAGAAATACTTCCAATCTTACCTTCACGAAACTAATCCCAATCTTTACATCTCTCCTAAATTTGCCAAATCACTTTAAACTTTCAAATTCCCATTTTTTTTTTTGTAAAATTAAGGGGAGTTGTCAAAATCGGGGCAACTTGGCAAATCCAAGGCAGTTTGGAAAATCGAAAGACGGCAAAATTTAGAGTAGTTGGCAAAATTCGAAGCCACTTAGTGAAATACAGTTGAGTTGGCAAAATCGGGACAACTTGGAAAAAACGTGGAGAATTGGCAAAATTCAGGCGAGATGTAAAAATTAGTATTTTTTTCTGTAAAAATATGGCGAGTTGGGTGGTTTTACCTCTGAGTGGAACTTTTTTGCACACCATGGGCTAAATGGCCAGGTCACATGGACCCCGAAGGCTCAGAGAAGGTTGGAGGGGGCCCACTGGAACAGCTGTTGGGAGACAGATGGTAGCTTCTCGTCTAGGCCATCCAGTGTATTCTTTAACGAGCACGGGGTATGGCTCTCCCGCACATGGGGACATGGGTTAACGTCCCATCCGATGGACGGCGGCCTTTCCAAGCCCATTGGTGTCAATTATGGCGAGTTGGCATAACTTAGGGAGTTGGCAAAATTCAGGTGAGATGAAAAATTTTGATTTTCTGTAAAATTATGGCGAGTTGGCAAAATCTAGGAGAGTTGGCAAAAAATAGGGGCAGCTGGCAAAATTCGGAGTGACTTGGCAAAATCGTTGGAGAGTTGACAAAACTCAGGTCAGATGTAAAAATTGCAATCTTTTTTCTGTAAAATTATGGCATGTTGTCAAAATCGAGGCAACTTCGGTATATCTAGGAAAGTTGGCAAAGTTCAGAGTGGCTTTACAAAAATCAGGTGTGATGTAAAATTGAAATTTTTTTCTGTAAAATTGTGGCGAGATGGCAAAATCTAGGGCAGTTGGCAAAATTCGAATCCACTTTGTAAAATACGGGCGATTTGTGAAAATTGGAATTGTTTTTCTGAAATTAAGGAGAGTTTATAAAATCGAGAAAACTTTGCAAAAACTAGGGAATTTGGCAAAACTGGAAACCACTTGGTAAAGTACAGGCAAGTTGTCCACAATTTTACAGAAAAAAAAACAATTTTACATCACACCTGATTTTTGTAAAGCCACTCTGAACTTTGCCAACTCCCCCAAGATTTGCCAACTTTCCTAGATATTGCGAAGTTGCCTCGATTTTGACACGCCATAATTTTACATAAAAAAAAGATTGCAATTTTTACATCTGACCTGAATTTTGTCAACTCTCCACGATTTTGCCAACTCGCCATAATTTTACAGAAAAAAATCCTAATTTTTACATCTCGCCTGAATTTTGTCAACTCCCCAAGATTTTGTCAAGTCACTCCGAATTTTGCAAATTCCCCAAGATTTTGCCAAGTTGTCCCGATTTTGCCAACTCCCCAAGACAACCAAGCCATTCCGAATTTTGCCAACTCACCTGTTTTTACTAAGTGGCTTTGAATTTTGCCGTCTGTCGATTTTGACAACTCCCCTTAATTTTCCAAAAAAAAATTACAAATTTTCACAACTCGCCTAGATTTTACGAAGTCGCTTCGAATTTTGCCAACTCCGAGTTACTTTGGGGGGGGGAGCCTCCCCCCGCCATGGCTACGCCGGTGGTCCGGTATATAAAAGTGGATCAAAAAAGAATTTTAATAATTATAGACCAATCAGTCTATTAACAATGTTTGATAATATAATGGGAAAATACTTTGGAGATCGCTTGCAAAATTTTTTTAATAAAATAAATTTTCTGTCAAGTAAGCAATTTGGATTCCGTAAAGGTATGGGAACGCAAAGTCTTTGGAAAAGATCTTATTAAAAATATAAATATTAATTTAAATATAGGAAAGAAATGCGTTGCGGTATTTATGGTCTTCAATAAAGCATTTGATTCAGTTCACATTGACATCTTGCTACAGAAATTATATTTACTTGGTATAAGAGGGAATATTTTTGAATGGTTTAAAAGCTACTTATTACATAGAGAAATAGTAATGAAAATAAATAATTTTAGCGATAAATTTCAGATCAATTTTGGAGTTCCACAAGGATCTATTCTCGGTCCTATGCTATTCCAAATACACATAAATGAATCGGCTAATATTAATTTCTATAGTAAATTATGTACATATGCTGATGATACAGTGCTAATCAACTTCCACTCTGATTTAGAATACGCTATTTGCAATCTACAAAATAATTTTAATAAAGCAGTCAAATGGTTTGCTCTTAACAAACCGAGTGTAAACGAGAAAAAATCTAAATTTATGTGTATTGGTTCTCAACAACCTACACTTAATAAAATTGTTAAGCATCGAATAAGTTGTACTATGCTGGATGGTTTATCACCTGGTATATGCAATTGTCCTAAAATGGAAGAAGTAAACGAAATAATTTACCTAGGCTTCAAAATGAAATGGAATAACATATTGATTGGATGTGTTCAAGACTACGATTTGTAGCATTTGAAATTAGGAACCTTAACTTGTTTGTTGAACAGAGATAACTATTTTAGTATATAAAGCACTTTTTGAATCTACAATTAGATATGGGATAACAGTTTATGGGACAGCCCATAAGACAGAATTAAATAAAATTAAAAGAATACAAATTAGTCTGCTAAAAGGATTGTGTAATTCAGAAGTTAAAAATTCCCTTACAACGAAAGATGATATATTTAGTTTGTTCAAAATTTTACCTATTGAAAGTTTATATGTGTTTGTTTCTGTTATCAATAACTTCTTGGATGATACCTATAAGCAAAATATTTGCCACAATAAGTTTACTAGAAAAAAAGCTATGGGTTTTTTGAAACAACCAAAATTTTATAATAATTACGGATGAAATTCCAAAGAATATCAAATTCCCTACCTATTTAACTTGCTTCCTAGAGAAATAGTTAAAAAAAATTGTGATGTTAAAGAAAAATTATTCAGTGGTTGATGAAAAAGTGATGTTTTTATTTGAAAACTTTTATCATTTTGTCGGTTTTCTTTTTCATTTATTCATTTTTTTTTCTCCCCTTCATTTTATATACCACTGATGTAATGTAGATCATATCCGTAAAACCATATATGTACATTCCAGCTGATAAGCTTCGGCTTAGTGGGATTATTTTAATAGATAATACTTATTGAAAATAAATTTGAAAAAATAAATTTGAATTTGAAATTTGAATTTCAAGATTACAATCTTCAATATTAATTGGTCTCCCTCCAGGCGCGTTTTTTTTTTAGACAAGTATGCCAAACGCCACAAGTTCGTTACCTCTGGATAAGAAGTGTTATATTTGTGTTCTCACATGGCTGACTGTAGTGTTAAATATTTTCTATGGCAAAAGGGTTGTTCCTTAGGATTTTACTAGTGGTATTATTATCCCTATTTTCAATAACCTCTGAGCAGCACTTTTTTGCACACTATGGGCTAAATGGCCAGGTTACATGGACCCCGAAGGCTCAGAGAAGGTTGGGGGAGGGGACCCACTGGAACAGCTGTTGGGAGACAGATGATAGCCTCCCGTCAAGGCCATCCAGCGTGTTCTTTAACGTGCACTGGGTATGGCTCTCCCGCACAAAGGGCCATGGCTTAATGTCCCATCCAACGGACGGCGGCCTTTCCAAGCCCATCGGTGTCCCCTACTGACCGTGGGCAGGGCGGGGACACCGATGCGGAGATAAATCTCAACAGTTTTTTGTTTGCGGAGATAATCTCAACGCTGACCCAACTGGGACTCGAACCTGGGAACTACAGATTACGAGCCTGGCGCGCTATTGACCGAGCCATTCCCGCCACTCAACAAAGGTGATTAGTTATTGTGATAATTACAGGGACATTAGTATACTCTCCTTTTCAGCTAAAATTATTTATATTACTGTGTTTACTA
Organism: Ryuthela nishihirai; assembly: GCA_038380435.1. Taxonomy (NCBI): domain Eukaryota; kingdom Metazoa; phylum Arthropoda; class Arachnida; order Araneae; family Heptathelidae; genus Ryuthela; species Ryuthela nishihirai. Next base: position 35,510,103 of record JAWZYU010000031.1, read on the forward strand.
GTATTAGGAATTTGGTAGATGGGTGACTTCAAGATCAATAGTATGGGTTCAGAAGTGATAGAGGATGCATAGACAAAATATTCTCAATTAGTTAGATGCTTAAGAAATGTTTAGAATTTCAAAACATGTAGAGACTAGTTTTGTTAATTTTGAAAAGGATTTTGATTTGGATTGCAAAATTTTTGGGCGATTGTGGGATGATATGGCTTACATGATAAGGTAGTTAATTTAATGATGGCTCTCTATAGTAATAACACTGAATCATGTGTGAGAGTTTGTACAGACTGTAATAATTGGTTTAACATTACTACCACAATTTGACAAGGCTGCATGCTGTCACCTTTTTCCAGTTTGGTTACTTATTACCATGGGCATCAGCAGAGATTTTCCCAGGGAGTAAAAACATTTTTCGAGGGGAGAACAATTCAGTGTTCTAAGATGGAAATAATTGTCAGGCCATTCACTAATGAGAGGAGTTGTTAATACAGCAATCATACAGTAACACAACTAAGGATGCCCAAAAGCAAAATGGAGAAATGGAAAACTTAATATTAAAAACTGATGTAAATAAAAGTTTTTATTTAATAAATAAATACTTCCAAAAACAAACCATTTAAAAAAAATCAAAATTATATTTGGGAAAGAAAAAATATTATTTCATACACCAGATATTATTCATCATAAATTAATTTTTCAATTCTTGAATATAATTGATGGTTATATCTTATTCACACACACACATCCTTCCCCCAAAAAATTTAGCCTCCCACAGGATACCCTAAAATTTAAGCTTAGTTAAACCACTTGATAGATGTATAATAGTTCATTCTTGTAAGACAGGTGTCTACATCATATGGTCTATGTTAAATTTTTTAAAACATTTTTAAGCTTTATGTATTCTAAAACCAAAAATCTACAAATGCCAATACCAATGCAAACAGCTGTCCCATCCCAAGGGTAAAGTCATTACACTTTTATGTTTTTTCATCCAAAGATACATATAATAAAATCTTTCTTTAGTGAACATTCTTTGGACATGGCCAATGAGTCCCTCACTACTTCATCTTAGGCTGCTGATTTTCGAAGATTTGTAATTCAACATGTTAAGCCTGAAAACTTGATCAATTTTCTATTATAAGGAATTACTAATTGGGCCACTAACCAGATAGCTTTGGCCCATATGCTTCTGAGCTTTATACCATTCTTAGACAAACATTAACATTTGGAACACACTTTCAAATTAAAAAAAATCTTACAATATTTTTATATTATTCTTTTTTATATTTGTTCTATCAATTTAAATTTAAAATACAAGTGGGAAAAAAATTGGTACTTTTTGGTTATCTCCGGTCACATTTTCTTGATGACTTTTTTGGCAACAAAAGAGACATCGAAACGGTTATGGGGCTCTGCCAAGTGGCATAACAAAAAACAACGTGGTACTGCTATACACCACCTAGATACATATTTAGCAGAGTTTATCTGGCGAAAAAATTTGCAAGAAGAAAATCCTTTCGATGCAATTATGGTTGCAACAGGATTGTGTTTCCCACCGGAAATAAGTGTTTTATGAAATTTTTTTCTTATTTACCCTCTTTTTTTTATATTTTCTCTTTTTATTTACAACATGCAATTTCTTTGAAGTTTTTGTGGTAAAATGTAAGTTTTCTCTGCTACTTTGGTGTTTATTTTTCGTCGCCAAGAAAATGTGACTGGAGATAACCGAAAAGTACCAAAAAATTCTCTTCTTAAATTATAAAATTTTTCAACTCTGAATTTTAAAATCCTGAATTACTGAAAAATTGCAAATACAAACATTAAATAATCAATCAAATAAACGAATATTATGTACAACAAGCAGTTTACAACAGAAACATTTTGAGTGATTTTTGTTTCAAATGCTCACTATGGGTGCCTATATACATGCCATACTGTATTCACCCTAGTCTGCAAGAAAATTGCTCTTAAAAATAAAATTATTGGTAGTTGTATATAAAATACATGTATATTAGAACATTTATTAGTATTTTCTTTAACAATCAAAGTCTGTTTCATTTTCTCAGTGATAAAAAGATGTGCTTAAAACGTCATATTTATCTTTTCGTGCAATTAAGATTAATATCTTTTTTAAAAGCAAAGTCCTTGCAGACCACACTGCAAAAACTGAATAATTTTAAACTTTCACCATGCGTCACCAACTTTTGCTGGGTAGCAAAGGAAAATATTTTAAAAAACGGGTACACCTGCAGTTTATGGCATTCAGCTTACTAGATGACACAAGTGGCATTTGAACGTAAGGTGAATAAAGTAAGTAAATAACATACAGTATGATAGAATTAAATTGAAATCTTTAATTCTCTATGACACTTAAATGTTTCCATTATAAAAAAACCTTTCCATTATAAAGTCCTAATTAAAATGTCACATACTACATCCCAACTTTTTGGAACAATTGCGACCATATACCCAGCTCTGGAGGAGTTTATTACATCAAACTCAAAGACCCCATATTAAAAACTTCCCCAAAGACAAATACATAAAAAAACCTCATGCATATTTAATGCCCAACCTAGAGAGCATAAATACGACACCTTAAATAAACTACAAAAAACTGCACTGTATCACATAATCACCAAAAGCAATCTACCCACCGATTTTCACTCAGCTAGAATTATATCCTCACCTACCAAATTCCAACTAGCAGTCACAGAAAATATCCTCATTAATGTAAAATTAACTGAACTATGCAACACAGACATTGTCCCCCTTCCTCCAGCATGATAGCTGATCCTTAGGGCATATAATATAACCTACACCTCAGAAATACCATGCTCCCACAAACACATTCCCTTATCTCATCGCTGATCCTTGTTCCAACCTTTATTAATACACATACCCCAAACCTTTAAAAAAACTACCATAATGCACACTAAGAATCAGCAATTAAAATATCCCCCCACATATAATTCCCAATATCGCAACTGATATGAAAACCATTATTTATGTCCTCACTAATATATTTATTCTTTACCCCACAATTAATAAAGTTATAGAGTTAATAACAACAAAATTTATAAAGTTAGCAAAGGTATCCCACTCATTACACTCCCAATGCAATGCACATGAAACCAAAGTAATTTTTTTAATCTATTCACAGAATAAAGCTTTTCTCGAGACTCACTATTCTTGGAGAGTTCTTATAACCCCACACCCTCTTTCCAATCTACTTCACATGCAGATTGCATTATGGCCACCCACACATCCCCCGGCCACTCTAAACCTCAGAGCTGAACCACTGACAATAAAATTTATGGCACCCCATTCCTCCCCTCTGTTCAAGTTTTTTAAGCATTCTGTGCTACCAAAAGTATTATTGGTTATTTCCTTCACTAAACTGTATGCAAATAAATTCAACCAATTCAACAATTTTATTTGCAATAATTCAATGTATAATTCTGAGCATCCCTCATCGCCTTCTCAAACTCTACTGACATCACTTGCCAGCAAGAACAGCAAAGATTAAACTTGTCATTCACAAGCATCCCAGAAGTTCCTCTCACTACCCATCTTCTGCAGCACAGTATGTAAATTTCTTCTTAATAACTTTTGATAGCATAGAACATTTGTTGAAGTGCTTAAAAACATTTAACCGTGTCATAAAGAATTAAAGAGTTCAATTTACTTTTAATTACTGTACCGTGAATCTCTACTGTAATTTCAATATCATAGATATGTAACATATTTTTATCAAACGATTTACTGGATTGTCTGTTCTTATGGTTTGTAGGTCCTCTGATTTTTTTTTTAGGTGTAATCATCTGACATGAATTAAAGTTACGAGTTTATTTTCAGGAAAGGGGCAGGCTACACATATAACTATATTTTTCAATTTGGATTTAATTCCCATATACATATATAGCATAAAGGCATAAATTTTGCCTCAGTAGGTACTGAATGTTGCAGATGATTCATATTTAGCTAATGCATATTCTCCATTATTTTGTTAAGTGGGAATGGGTCTATTTCTTCTTTTGCAATATCCTGTGTTTAAAATAGTTGTCTCCAATGAGATTACCTTGTTCTGGGTTATTTTTCTTTTATAACGTGGATGGCAGTTTTAAGCTTGTTATCTCTAATGAGATTATTTAGTTCCGGGGGACTTTTTAATTCTGAAGATCAGTGGTGAATTGTTTACAATTTTTTTTTAGGCTTATTCTCTCGGATTAGATTGATTTGTTCTGGGGGGTGGAGATCAAAGTGAAGAACGATGGTTTATTGTTCAGCAGTATTTTCAGGTTAAAATGGTTGTCTCCGATAATTTTGTTCTGGGTTTCTCTTAAATTACAGAACAGCAATTTGTTGCTTAGTGGCAGCTGCTTACTAGTATAAAAGTCTCCAATGAGATTATTAATTTTTTCCATTTTTTTTTTTAAATTAAGGAATGAACACTTGTTTATTTGTGATAATAGGCTATTGAAAGAAGTAGCTTTGAATGGTACTGGCCAATATTCACCGTATAGCGATATGCACAGTTAGGAAAATATGCCTTAGATACTATTACTTCTGAGAATTTTTTTTACTTGCAGAAACAAAATTTTATGTTTAAGAATAAGTGTTGATCATTATATTCTTTACTTGGCATATTCTCAATATACGGCCTCTTTACTGCTAGTAATACAATTGTTCAGGTTATTATTTGTAGAATTTCCAAGAAGTTAAATATTCTTTCTAATGTGATAATGAAATGAGTTTTTCATTAGTTTAAATCAATGTTTAATGTGGTGTTATGTAAGCAGTTTTAAGGAACTTTGTGTAAGTCTGGAAAAATAATTTTTTTAAATACCATCAGTCACATCAACTCATAATAATTAATTATTTATTAATTATTTATTACCATCAGTCACAGCTAGGATCTGGAAGCCGAGCATTCCATCAAGATTCAATGCATCATTGCGCGCAAAAAAAACATATGGTGCTTGGGTGATATAAACTGCAAGGCTGCCAAAAAAAAAATTAATAGTACTGGTACAAAAAGATAAATATAATATTTTCAGTACATCTTTATCACTTGAGAAAATAAAGCAAACTTTTATTGTTAAAAAAAATAGTTAAAAATGCTTTGAATTATTTTTTTTTTGTAGTTTATCAAATGAAAACAGGAAATATTATTTTTCGAGCTTGAATTATGTATTTTTAAAAGATATGCAACAAAATTTTCAAATGGCAATTTTTTTTTTAATTGAAGTTTCATGTGTTATACAATAAACATTCTTGACCCAGGAAGGCTTAAAAATAAAATTACTTTGATTGGCATATTTTAGAAGCACTATACCGTATTGCTGATTTGTTTGTTAATATTACTTTGCAGTGAAGCAATCATCTGATTTAAGCTCACAAATTTGAACTATTATCAACCTATTTTTTCTCAAATTTTCAAAAATCTCCTAAAAATTAACAAAAAAAAAACTGCTATTTTTAAAAACAAAAGATTTTGGAAGTAATTATGAAATATGTACCTATTTTTTTGGTACACCACTGTAAAGTGTTATTAAAATTAATATGCTACTACAATGTTTATATTTTTCACTTCCATAAAATTCAGAATTAAATTCTCTTTAATTTGGTATATAACATGACCTATTTCTGTTAACTAGTTATTTATTAAAAATATTCTAAAATTGGCTTGTTCATTGAACTCTGCAAGCCAGACTTTTCTCAAAATATGGCACAGAAAAAAAATTACAAAATGGAAGAAATGTTCACTTTAAACAAGAAAATTATTATTTTTTTGTTATTCTGAAATAGCTTTTCTATTCACATGCATTATAATCATTTATATCTATTATGAAATAAATAAATAAATAAATAAATACCCCTCAAGCAGCTGCTTGCCACAGAGGTCTGACAGGAGCCTGTCAGTTTATATGCCATAGTAGAAGGTCTGAGAGGATGGCAGGCCCTCAGTAGAAAAACAACACAAACATCCATGCCCTTATCCGGGGTTCGAGCCCAGGTCCCTTAGATCAGTAGCCTAGTGTTCTTTTAAATAAATTTTTATTTGTGTTGCCAGATGCATTTTTTTCTACATGACTCTAAATAAACCTATTAAAATATTAGTTGTTGTTTTCATTAAATATTTTATTTTCTGAAAATTCAGAATTAAATGCTGATTAATTTGGCTTATAACATACTATAATTCCATTCATTAGTTATTTGGTAAAAAAAAGTTCTAAAGTTAATTTTTTTTTTTATCTGATCAGAGTGAAAAAATAGCTTGACCTGGGAAATATTAAGAGCAATTTTCATGCAGATTATATGGCAAATACACTGTGGAATGGTATTTAGGCACTTTACACTTACTTTCAACTATATAGAGTCAGTAGACAGGATTAATTTTTAAACTATCCATCAGATCAAACTATTTGGAGATCCTGCTTAAAAAATGTTTAGTTTTCAAAAGGTGGGATATAATTTTGAATTATAATAGAATGACATTTTTGCTAATATTTGGCCTTATGCTTCGCTTGACATAATACACTATATAACTTATATTATTATACACTATTATATTCTTACTGCTACATTCAAAGATCAAGTTTAGAGAAAGTTGTAATCTTAAAACATTTGGAAACCACCAGCTTATAGCTATTTGCAAATTATTTCAAAATAACACATTAGTATTTTAAAATTAAAGACAAAAAACTAATTAAAATTTAATATACCCTTCGATATTGCCATATACATACACAAATATATAAACATATCTTCTTATATATAACATTTACATAGATTTCAATTGAGCCATCAAATTTTCTAAACTTTGATCTGTTTCATCAACAGTATTTTTATTGTCATCTGGTAAACTGGAAGGTTTTGTATAGGCTAATTTAACACCTTTTACTAAATCCAGGTTAGCTGAATGTTCATCTTTATATTCTTCTTCAGATGTTTCAGACACAACACATATACCCCAATCATTTTCTTCATGTACAATTGGCTGCTCTTTCTTTTCCACAATTTCTCTTTTAGGTTTAAGAGATTCCTTTTGTTGAAATTCCTTTTGCCTTTGACAACAAAATGAGTCATCACAATTTGGATTTGGTTTCATTACCATTCTTGGGAAAAAATCTTCTAGGGCATTATAACCTAAATAATAAGTTACTGATCCAAAACCTAACAAATATTTAAGAGTATTCTGAACTAAAAATCCTGCAACAATACCCATAGTTGTTGGAAGACTGGCTGCACACACACCTTCTTTTTTAAGAGTTTTTTCATCGATACTTGAAGCCACTACTAAGGGTGGTGCACAAGCAAAGCATGCTGTTTCACCTGGTGCAATGAACTGAATATGGCCTGAAACAGCATTCTCACTTACACCTGATTCAAACCATATCTGATTCAACTCATTACAAGCAGTGTTAATAGCCATGCGTGCCTCAAAATTATCCACACAACTAAGTACAAGATTTACTGGAGCATCACCATTCTTTGAACCGCTGCTCAGCCTGTTCATGAAATGTTGAAAGTTTTCCATTGTTGTAATATTATAGTTATGAGTTTCAAATTCCACATCTGGGTTTATGAAACCAAGAGTCTTTGCTGCTGCATCAACTTTACTCATTCCAGCTTGATGAGGTTGAAAAAACAATCTGTTCATATTGGCCAGTTCAACCTTATCATAATCAAAAAGCAATAGCTTACCAATACCACATCTCGTCAACATTTCGGCAGTAACACTGCCAACTCCTCCAACCCCAACAATAGCTACAGTAAAATCTCTAACCTTTTCATAATTGTCAACAATACCCATTCGCTTTAATGCCATCAATCTACTATAAGGATTAGAATCAACTACCTCGGAACTCATCTGCCGTATTTTCTCTCGTCCTTTCAGACAATTTATTTGCCGTTCATTTTCCAGTTCAGCTTCTAACTCAGCAATACGTCGTTGACATTCCTCAAAAGAAGCCATGATTAAAAACTTAATTATTTTTAAAACAAAAACTTTCGTGCCAATGTTATACACATGAGACAAACATATGCCAGAGAAACAGCAAACTGTACGTCACTTGACCTTATCGTTTGTTTCTTCCTTCTTCTCGGAAGTACACGACTGTCGACAATTTGTATCTTAAAATATAAAAATTAAATACCTACTCAAGCAGCTGCTTGCCACAGAGGTCTGACAGGAGCCTGTCAATTTAAAACGCCATCAGCGTTTAAAATTGACTCTATTTATGTGTTGCTGTCTTTTTTATAGTTAATTGACTCATTTATTAATGACTCAATTAACTATAAAATGTTATAATAGTCAATTGACTCTATTTATGTGTGCAATCTTTTTCAAGACTTCATCCAGAAGGATCAGTGAGGATCGCGGGTCCTCGGCAGATTTTTTTGCCAAATGCAAGCGGTGTTCCCAGGTGGTCACCCTCCCAAGTACTGACCGCGCCCAAAGCTGCATTAACCAAGGATTAACCTTCGGTGATCGGATGAGAACCGGTGTTTTCAGCTTGGCACTGCCGTTGGCTTACATTCTATCAAATCTTTCTCTATGTGGGAACTATTCCATAAGGAGGAACTTGGTCTCTTCAAGATTTCCCTGTCCAATAACTTCACCCTTTAAAGGGAAGCCAAGCCTCCAACTCAATTATCGTGCTATGTCCAGTTTTCTTTTTCTATGGGCCATTGCCAATCATATCGAAGATGCTCTAGAGAATCACAGTCCAGTACAATGTGCAAGATTGTCTCAGTGGCATTTGGACACAGATTACATTTTTCAGAACAACTTAGGAATTTACTGAGTCTTTTATTCGTTCTAAAGAACCGGCTCTAGCTTTACATAGAAGTGAAGTACCAATGCGATTATCCATGTAAGTTTCTTTGGTATACACAGTCTTCCTATCATAGACTGGCCTTAGGATAGGAATCTTAGTTACTTCTCTTCTCCATAAATCATATGAAGATTCCTTTACATCTTTAATAATTTTACTTTTCCATCCCATGGCAATTTTAGAATTCCAAGAAATTGATTTAGGATCGAATTTTCTGTCAACTGCTGGAGTTTTAAACAACGCAGAATTACGTACTCGAGGAGCTAGTACTCTATAATATTCAAACAGTTTTCTGGATATCCTATTTTCATTCATATTGTGAAGACGGCCTAAAAAAAAGTTTGCTTTTTTGCTTCTCTGCTTTCAAAAGTGCTCCAATCCATTTCACCTCGAATGGTTACATTAGGAGTTAACTGGTTTACTCTAAGTGCAATCCTACCAATCAGGATTTGTGACGCTTTGCAAATTTTTCTCAGGTTTGAATACAATGAAAGGGCACTAAAGCCATAGGTGATAGCTGGTACAGCAACACATTTCCACAATATTTTGGAACCTTATACCTACTATAAGAGAACATAGCTCTGTTTTTTTTATAATACCAATGTACCGCCAAACTTTTTTCCTGACAATATCTTTATGAATATTCAGATAATTTGTTTCTTCACTGAAGGTAATGCCCAGATATAAAGCCGAGTCCACTCTACACATTCGATGATTTCCAAACGTGATATCAGGTATATGTTCCTTGCAATTCCAACATATCAGCATACATTTTTTAGGGCTGAAATTAATTTTAGAGGTCCTACCGAAATCATTCACAATATTTAATAGATTCTCCATTCCTTCTCTATCTTCTTATCAATCATAATATCATCAGCAAAGAACAAACTTTGAATTTCGCAATTTTGAGTCCCTTTTACAAAATCATCAATATTAAATCCGTCATTGCATTATTTTTGTCTGTCTTCAAGTGGATTAATAAAAGTACGGAAAAGAATAGGAGAGAGGGCATCCTTGTTTTAATCCTAAATTTGAGATAATTTCCTTAATCTTTTTGTCTTGGAATTCATAACTATACTTGCATTTATCTATTGCTTACAGCATTTTCAGAATAGAAATTAAGTCCTCTCTTATACCCAATATTATGAGTCTATCCCAAAGGATCTGTCTACTGTATCATAAGCCTTTTCTACGTCCAAAAACGATACAAGTAGGGGTCGGATTTCGCAATTAGAAATTTCAATTAAGTGTGAAAGAATAATAAATTATCTTCTACTCGTCGGTCATTTCAAAATCCCTGCTGCATCTATCCTAGTTTACCGTTGTCTTCAAGCCATACTTGCATTCTGTGCTTTAGCACCACCATGTACAATTTATATAAACAGCTAGTGATAGCAATAGGATGGTAGTCATTATGATTTCTTTTATTCTTGCCCTTAAACACTAGTTTAATTCTGGTGACAAACCAATCTGAAGGATAATCATTTTCAAAGAAGTTATTGAATTAATATCGTAAGAATTCACTTCCTTTAACACCTAGGGACTTGATCAATTTTATAGGTATACCATCCATACCAACTGCTTTACCTGATCGGAGGCTTTTGATAGCATGAATCAAATGTTGAAGAAAAGCCAACGAGATAGATTCATGGATAGAATAAAATGCGCAATTGGGTCGAAAAGTTCAAGAGACTTGAAGGATGGGACAATTCTCAGAGAAACCCAGAAAAATTCTGAGAGAAAGATTCTGAGTGGAAGGAGAAGACTTATGTTTGAGAGCTAAGATTAGGTTTAGAATAATTTCTAAGGTTAAGCTTTGAGGCCTACATAATTAGGCAGGGAGGAAGAAAAAAATCTTTTACAACGAGGAAGATACTCTATCTAGAGCTTTTAGGATTACCGATAAGGATACTGATTCGATTGACACGATAAAAGAATCACAAAAGATATGCGACAAAAAGAAAATAGAAATCGCACAGATTAAAAATAGATCGAAGCTAATAATATTTGTAAAAGATGAAGAAACGGTGGATAAAATCTTCGACTGGGAGGATCCAAGCATAGATGAGAGGAGACTAGAAATACCGCAGTTGGGAAGGTTACTTCGAAAAATATACATAAGTATGTAACCTTTCTTCATCTCTGTGGAAACTATAGAAAAGGAACTAGACAAGTATGGAGAGATTAAGGATATCGAAGAGGAATTCTGCAAACAGGAAGACATAAGCCGCAACAGGCAAAACAATCACCACGATAAAGCTTCACTAAGACATACCAAACGTTATATAAATGGGTACGCATAAACTAATGGTATTCTGCAGAAGAGTCACTAGAATTTGGAAACGGTGAAGGGCACCATGTCACTTCACAATGAACTATCCGTAAAAAGAAGAAAAAATAATAACACTGGAAGAATGGATAGAAAAAGAAATACGAGAAGCAATACAAGAAGAGATACAAACGCAGCAATCAGACGAAAGAAAAGACAGTGACAACAGTGATGTAACGTTCAAAATGCAAATTGAAGACATGCAAGAAATGATAGAGCTCTGGATGGAGGATATTGGAAAACCCTCAGCTTTAATGCCATCAGTACAACAAATAAGCAAAACGGAAAAAAATTACAAAAGAGGAAACAGTACAGAAACAACTTTCAAATAGACCAAGAGATGGAAGAAACTGATGAAAAACAAGAGGAAAAGAAAGAAAAGGAAAAATATTCCCAAAAAAAACACGAGACCTATTCCAAATGATGAATACCATGTAGGGGAAGAAGAGCTCATCGCACCTGTTATTTTTATGATAAAAGGAGAAATTCAAGCTGAATATATAAAAGAATTCCACAACATCATTGAGCAAAATCCCCCTCTGGAGGAAACGGAAAATGTAATCATATAAGTTTATGAAAGTACCAGACAACCAAAAAAAAAAAGAGAAAGATATCAAAGATTGAATGGAAGCATCTACAGAAGGTAATGAGAGAGCTGATGATATAGAGCAGGGGTGTCAATGTGTGGTACGCGATAAAATATTTTGGGGTATGTTGTGAGAGCTCAAAAGTCGCTAGATAAAGTAACGAAGTCGCCAAGTTGTCATTATTATACCATAACTATACTTTTATCTATCTATGTAAGGGGTAGCCAGTTACATATACATTTCCAGGGCAGACGTGAAGCATAAAAATTGAGAACCACTGATATAGAGACTTGATCCATTCTCGGCTTTTTTTTTTGACAGCGTCACTTGCTTGGTTACATTTGCCCCTTTGCTTATTTTGTGGTCTTTGCCTCTCCGTTAATGGCTTTGCCCATTTCGGACGGCAACCAGAAACGATTGATATTCATATGAGAGAGCGGATAATATAGAGAGTTGATTTGTTCTCAGATTGACAGCGTCATTTGCTGGGTTACATTTTACCATTTGTTTACTCTGTGGACTCTGTGCGCATTTCGGATGGCAACCAGAAACGATTGAGATTTCAACATCTTTCCTAAAAATGTTATAACTTGGATGTCCTAATTTAAAAACTAGGCAAGTTTGCGTGTGATATCCCGATAAAAGCTGCCCAAGTTAAGACGTATCATCATCATTTGAACTACGGAAGGCCAATAAGCAATATAGTGGCTTGCAATAACGCAAGCCACTATATTGCTTAAACATTGCCTTTACATGCATTGGTAATTTAATTTTCAATAAATACGTAAAAATAATTATTGTCAGAAATTATCTATGATCAAGATCACTTTCAAAAATATTTAATCTACTTTCTTTATTTCTATTCTTTTTAAAACAATTTACCTCTAAAACAGCTGCTTGCTACAGATTAGAACAAGCCTGTCAGTACATTATAGAGATACTTTTATGCAATATTAATTATTTTACAGGTTTAGTTTCAAAAAAATTTAATTTTTGAGAAAAAAATTCTGTCTTGCATTACGATTTTTTTTTTTCTTCACATTTAACTACTTTATTATGGTATATTTCATATGTTGGGCTGGAAAGTTTTACCTCTGAGTGGCACTTTTTCCCACATTGGGCCAAATGATCAGGTCACAAGGACCCAAAGGGTTCAGAGAAGGTTGGGAGAAGCGATCACACTGGGCAGCAGTTAAAAGACTGATGATAGTCTCTCGTCAAGGCCATCCAAGTGTTCTGTAATGTGCAAAGAGTATATCTATCCTTCATTGGGTTTGGTTGCTTTACCTCTGCATAGTACCTTTTTGCACACAGGCAGAATGACCTGCTCACAAGGACACTGAGGGCTCAGAGGTTGGGGAAAAGGATCCACTGGTTACAGTAGTTGGGAGACAGATGGTAGCCTCTTGTCAAGGCCATGTAGCGTGTTCTTTAACTTGCACAGAGTATGGCTTGCATGTACTTGGGGCCACAGCTTTATGTCCTGCCCAACAGAAAGCAGCCTTTCCAAGCCCATTAGTGTCTTGTACTGACTGAGGGTAGGACGAGTTTTGGTAGAGATAAATGTCAGCACTGGCCCAGGTGGGACTCGAATGTGGAAACTGCACATTATAAACCAGGCACACTACCGACGAGCCACCTTTATCTCCATTTTCCATATGATCCATTCTTTCAAGATATACCATGATATATATGATTTATATAAATATATATTAGTTTTCTAACAAGAGGAATTTCAAAACACAAAATAGGACATAAATATATGTTTAATGATAATTTAAATGTCTATGTACGAAAAGAGAAAATTGTTTTGTGAAAAAAAATTATACAAAAATGCCTCCATAATGAATCGACGATTCTATACGAATCCACCCAACATGACAGCTTTTTAAGGAGTCAGTCAGAGAGATATATCACCCAGTAAGTCAGTACCTCTCGCAAATTAAAATATGGACGAATAAGGAGTTTTACTGATTAGACAGATTATATGCACTGAGATACCAGGTCATTACGTATACCTACCTAGTAGCATGTTGCCTGAATTCGTGGGGCATGGAACTTACAAGATGCATTGTTCAGCAGTGTTGTACCATGTGGAAATGATTGTGTCGCACAGCTGCTGCAAATTGGATGGCAGCACAATCTCGCTGTGAACAGCCCTTTCCACCACATACAAAATATGCTCAACTAGGTTTAGATCTGGGGACTGGGCAGGCCAATGAAGCAAGGAAAATTAGTCGACACGTTCCAGGAACCATTCGATGATGTTAGGTGCCTTGTGAGTTTATGCATCATTATGCTGAATGTGTCCATCCCAGTGATGATTAACTGTAACCAAGAAGGGAAGAACTTGTTCAGCAATGATGTTAAAATACGCCATGACATTCAGATGTCCTTGGATGGATATCAAGGGGCCTAACGTGTGGCAGGACCCACTGGATAGCTGTTCAATGTCCATGCTTATATGCAGACAGACGAGATTCTTCTGTCAAGGCCATTTAGCATGTTAACGTGGACAGATACAGTTCTCCTGTACAAGGATTAACGTTCCATCCAATTGACGAGTCTTTCCAAGCCTATCGTTGTCTCCTACTGTTCAAAGTTTTGTGGCCATAAATCTCTACCCTTGCCCAGGTGGAGCTCGATGTGCTACAGACTGGCTCTGCACCTTCATATTTGACAAAGTGTGAAACGAGACTTTCTGTACCCATGAAGGCAGGGCATCACAGCCACTCACATACTTCAATATCGTTAGTTCTGTCACCTTCTCCTCTTGCGGCTTTTTAGCTCGTTTTCAGAAAAGAAGGTGTTTTTACTTTGTCATCCAGCGGTGCTTATGAATTGAAGTATAATTGCGAGATCCCTGTATAGCGACCAAATACTTCATGAAACCTAATATTTGTAATATTAGTCAAATATTAGTCTACAGTAGAAAAGTACAAGGTATTGGCTCTTCCAATTCATTGGAATTCTATATGCCACTAGAGCTCTTTTTGTTGCAACACATTTAACTGAATCCATCTAAAAGATATTTCTAAAAATTTGTGTGGCCTTACATTAAAATGAACGTCAAAGTATCACTTCTACGATTAGTGAAACTGAGGATTGCCAACTACCAACCCATGGTGCTACCTGCTGAGCCGAACCTCACTCCAGATGATAAGATTGTAATTTAATATTATTTTTAAATATGTCGATTTCATTAATAAGCAGCTTTCATATTAACTTTTGTGTCTGTTTTGTGCGTTGCCTAATTTCATTTTATATAATGCATACTATTGCATAAAAAAATAGATCAATACAATATCGCACTTTTCCAAATCATTCCAGGAAGTATATATAATAGAGCGCCTAGGTATTTCATACAGTGCCTGGTTTTCACACTTTGCCATAACATTGAAGTATTATTCGTATTTGAATAACTATAGAAGTCCCGCATAAGAAAACGTAATTTTGCGTGAGAGCGAAATTTTTTTGTTTATTGTAAATACTTATAAATAGCTGTTCCTCATCAGTAGTAGCAGGTGGGAGTCGTGAACGAGTCTTTGTCCGATACAGTCCCAGACATGCTTGGTTGGAGACAAGTCTGAAGAGCATGCTGGCCAAGGGAGTTGGTGTACTGCCTGAAGAGCATGTTCAGTTGCCTGGACGGAGTGTGTTCAGGCATTATCCTGTTGGAATATTGCATTTGGAATTACACTCAAATATGGCAGGATGAGCGGCTGTATGATGTCAATGACATACATATTGCTATTCAGTGTACCCCATATAAACACCAGACACATACGAGAATAGATAATCACTCTCCACACCATGATGCCCGGCCTGGAACCCATTTATCACTGGTGGATGCACGATGGAAGAAGCCCCTCACCTTGTCACCTTTGGACGCATAAACGGCCATCAGACACACCTAAGCAGAATCGGCTTTCATCACTGAAGACTGCCATTCTTCCCTCCAATGAACTCGTTCTTGACACCACTTCAAACGTGCTCGACAGTGGCAACTGTGCCCATAGTCCTGCTTCCAAAAGACAAATGCGTATCGTTCAACAGAGGATCAAATTTGTGATGTTATATCCGTCCACTTTGCTGCCACTGCCCTCCTGATACGCCGATCCTCTTGTGTCTGTAACTCCGTGTTACCTGGAACCACATCTGCGAGTGTGTGAAAGCTCTTTTGAGCATCAATGCCACCACCGTATTACTGCGGATCTCATCCCACATGGTGTGCAATTTGACGAAAAGACCAACCTGCTTCCCAGAGACCCACTATACGACCTTCCTCAAACTTTGCTAACTGAACAAAT
Source organism: Ryuthela nishihirai (assembly GCA_038380435.1). Lineage (NCBI taxonomy): Eukaryota > Metazoa > Arthropoda > Arachnida > Araneae > Heptathelidae > Ryuthela > Ryuthela nishihirai. The sequence continues at coordinate 35,526,166 of JAWZYU010000031.1, forward strand.
GTTGCACGCCTGCGTCATCCAAGCATGGTAGCTTCTTCAAAGAGCACTGAACAACACAAAACGAACAACTTCCTTCTTCATGCCCTAGTCCTTAAATACGTGTGCTGCGTACATTTGCATGTTGTCGTCCTCAGTGATGTCATTATTTTATCCAATGGCTTTCAATCTTGTATCACGTTTCTGCTGCCCTTAACTATTAACAAATTCTAATATGACATTCCTAAAGGAATTCCTTCTGGGCAGAGGCGTAGGAACGTGTTGGCAACGGGGCAGTTGCTAAGGGCGCCGGAATCACAGGGCGGCATGAGCCGTTCCACGATATCTGACAATTATGTGCAAAATAAAATCGAATGATTAGCTGCCCGTAGTTCGTTGAATTTAATACGCATTGTTTATACCGTCGTATTGTCAAGACAGCATATTATAAATTTTCGCTATTTCCCACAAAAATATATTATTTTCCTTTTATCGGTGGACAATTATCCGCCCCCCCCCCCTCCCCATGCACCGCTCATGCCATAAAACAGCTTTGGGGCGCAATTTCCAACTCTTCATATTGCTTTTACAAATCATGCCGTTAGAAAATAAAAATTTGTTACATAGGCATCTTTTCTTTGGACGGGAGTTCATAATTTGTACATTATTATGTTTATAAACCCCGGGATTGTTTAAGATCAACATCAGGACACGGGCGTACATCATCACCTTGTTTCCTATCAATCGAGCGAGAACTGACAAAAAATTAATTTTGAAGAGATTATTAACGATTTTGCCAACGAAAAAGTAGGAAAAATTAAATTACTTTAAAAAATAATTAATTATGCAAGTAATTGCAATTTCTTTTGCAATTATTTATGTGCGATTAATATTTATTCATGTAACTGTATTAAAATAATATATATAATATAAAAAACGTGTATTTTTTTTATCAATAACTGAACAAAGGAGGGCAATTACAATTTTGCCAAGGGCGCCAAAAGCCTAGCTACGCCTCGGCTTCTAGTTGTTCTTTTTTTCGATTTATGCTAGTGTACATTTCCTTGTTGACGAAAAATAATATGAATTGAAAAATAGCCTATCTTCCTATAGAGCCCTCAAAAGTAGAAAATAAACCTAAAACATGTCGATGGCAAAATCTGTCACCGAGTTCGTATTCTCAAAGGAAGATAGAGTGCGGGAAAACTTGTCCAGTAGTAAATTGACGCCCTATCTTCCTTCCAAATGAATACGAACTCGGTGACTGCTTGCTTTAGGTTTATTTTCTACTCTTTAGATCTCTATAGGGAGATAGGTATTTTAAATTTTTTGTCACTAAAAACACTTACCTTCAAAAACTTTGATATACGACTCCTAAACATCGAGCACATTTACCCCTTTTTTGACTCACGTTTGAGGTACACCATGACATTGGAGACATCATAAGCCTTGAAATACTCGTTAAAGTCGATCTCCGCGAAAATCTGTCTCCCCCCCCCCCAAATTTTATCAGTGGTGGAATAGTTGGGGCGAAATGGTTTACGAATGTCATTGCTTTCATTTGACACCTAACTCGTAATTGTAGGCCCTCGCGCTCCGATGATATAGTAGAACGATTTTCAGATTTCCCATTTTTAAGGGGGGGGGGAAGAATGCATGGGAGTCAATTTTTACATAGCCTTCGACATTCCTACATTAGGAGCTTTCATTCGACTACTAGCTTGTTACTTTCGGCCTTCGCGTTCTGGAAATATAGCTTAAGAGAAGTTTTCACATTTCCCCTTTTTTAGAGAAGAAAGCACGGGGCTCAATTTTTTCTTATAACCTACGACACTCCTCGCATCACAAGCTTTCATTTGGTACATAAATCATTAAGTTTCTCCATCGCGCTCGAAAGATATGGTGGAACGTTTTGTGAAATCCACAAACCGACAAATGTCAAAGCCAAAAGCAATAGAAAGATAGGTAAAAATATAGTAAACTATCAACGAAATATTAATTCAGTCTTTTTCGCAATGACTGGTAAAGTCAAAATTAACAAAATCTTCTCCCATAATTTCACTAGAAATAAATCCGATATAAAATACTATTTTCCGTATAACAAACCTGTTTTTCCACATAGGCTCGGAAACTCTACGCGATATCTCAACCCATAATTTTACGCTGGCAAAGCATTTGAGGCAGTCTCTCCAGTTCCGTATATAGCTCAACGGCTCGCAATTATTCTTATATAATATCGATTCACAGCATTCTCACTGACAGCTTTTTAACACGTCAGATTTTGGTTAATATTGTTACAACAGATGAAAGTGCCACAATGGCTTGTGCAAGGTGTATCATGAACGCTCCCCTATGCTTAGCGTGACGATTTACGTTATTAACTGTTTAGAACGAGGATGCTTTAAAAGAGTAAGAATTGTAAAAAAAAGATATAGTGGAGTAGTGAAGGAAGGAAGATATAGTGTATTAAAGTTGTGTGATATTAGGTAAGAAGATTGCTCTTATTTGATTCAAGATGAAACCTGGTTCCGGTAGTAAAAATGAATCAACAATAAAGTTCGTCCTTGGGTCCTCTATAAAGGGAGATCAATGTTAAACTTTTTACATCTATAAGGTATAAAGTATTGTTATAAGGTTAATTTGTGTCATAAATGAGATTCAATACAAAGTAGTTTATTTTTATGCTAAGAGGAATAGAAAAATACTCGTGTTTAAATAAAATTGATTAATTTGTAATTTTGTGCCATTGTAATAAATTACATTATTCATACTTTAGTGTGGTATACATATATGCTGTTTATGAATTCACGCTGTCTTCATCTTACTGAATTCATATCAATATTAACAACAATTGGCAATATAATAGTAGCCAAAAGAGAAAAAAGTACATCACGTAATTTGAAATGCTTTTTTCTGAGTCTCATATTTGATCTTGTCGCAGATGTCGAATTCATATCATGGTCTGCCTTTGTATCATGTAAAATTTTTAAATTTTAATCCGTATCTAGCAAAACCAGGTTCTTTATTCACTACGATTGGCTCATTGATTGAAAAATGTTACTGGGAACCACAAATTTATGCACTAAATTTTTAACTGTTTAGCAAATAAAGCGAAAGATCCTGTATAAAAATGCTGTAATAATGCGATAAAAACTTTTTTTTAAAAAACAAGTCATAACGTTTATTACTGCTTTTACATTAACAACAAGTTCAGATGGCAAATTGCGTTTATAAAACAATCAATTGTAAAGTCAAAATACTTCAGATTGAATTACGTTGCCACGAGTTCAGTGATATACATTTTCACAACATACTATGTACATCGTACACATTTTTTCATTCATGCAGCAAGTGCGTGGACAGGGTTGTGACCAAAAAAATGCATTACGCATAGAAATTTAGATTTTACTTTGTTACATGTAATTTTACATTTTACTAACAATTTATAAATTAAAAAAATATTGCAGTCCTAAACATTTTTTTCTTTTCATTACCATTTTCAGCATCCCCTGAAATTTTGTATGCCCCCTTCTGAAAACATTTTCTGGCTACGTACCACTCGTGGAGTAAACAATAAACAGAATATTGACTGATAATGGCTTATTTTCTAAAGTCTCGTGCTAAAACTACATTATTAATAGAATTTTTTTTCTTCTTAAATGACGGCTTTGTGACGTTAAAATCTTGTTCACCAAGAAGTTATGCCATGTTCACTGAAGCACATGGCCATTTAACACAACGGAATGAAAGTGCATTATACCTTTGTTTTGCTCAACTTTTTTACAAAGCACCATATAACAAGGGTGTCCTCAATCTCTGTCATGGGGCAATACTTATGTTCATTATCAAATAACCGGCCGAAAGCAAAAGAGGCATATGCCATAATAGAGGTAAAAAAAATATTAGTTTTGTCCAGAACTACAATGAACTTTGTATTAAATCGCCTTTTTCTTAGATTATCACTGGACAGCTGTTAACCTCCCATCAAAACCATCAGTGTATTCGTTAACCCTTCCAGTGTCCAGAACGTATATATCCGTTTTTAGTACAATAAAAGAAAACGATTAAAAAAAAAAAATAAAAATTGCCATTTTAAATTTTTTTTAATAGATATCTTATAAAAATATACAATTTAAGCTTGATAAATCATATTTTTTTCATTTGATGCATATTTTATTAAACTAGGACATAAATAATTTGTTAAAGCCATCTGTTTGCCATATATAAGGTATTGCCAATTCGTTAATATTACTCTGTGCTGAAGCAATCCCCTAATTTAAGCTCAGAAGTTTAATTTGAACTATTATCAACAAATTTTTCCTTAAAGTTTTTAAAAACTCCTGATAATTAACAAAGAACTGCTACTTTTTAAAAATGGAAGATTTTGAAAGTAATTATGAAATGTGTACCTTTTTTTTTGGTGTATCACTGTAAAAATTATTAAAATTAATATGTTATTACAGTGTTCAAAAATTTTACTTCAATAAAATTCAGAATTCTTTTTAATTTGGTATATAACATGAGCTATATTTCTGTTGATTAGTTATTTATTAAAAATATTCTAAATGTGACTTATTTATTGGACTGGAACAAGCCTGGACTTTTTCTCAAAGTATAGTATGGAGAAAAAAATTTCAAAATGGAAGAAATGTTAACTTTAAACAAGAAAATTTTTTTTATTATTTAGAAATAGCCTTTTTATTAATGTGCATTATAATCATTTGTATTAGCTTTTTTTTATAAATTTTTTTTTTCTTGCCAGATGCATTTTTTTACTACATGACTCTAAAAAAGTCCTATTAAAATGAAACGTCTTTTTTTTAATATTCTATTTTTAGAAAATCCAGAATTAAATGTTGATTAATTTGGCATATAACATGCCAGAATTCCTTTCACTAATTATTTGGCAAAAAAGTTCTAAAGTTAATTTGGTCTCTGGATGTAAACCAGTTTTTCAGGCTGGACACTGGAAGGGTTAACATGCATAGGTTCTCTTCCGAACACGAGGCCACGGTTTAACGTCCATCTGATGGATGGTGTCCCTACTCTCTTATGGGAGGGTGGGAAGTTTTGCAGAGATAAATCTCATCGCTTGCCCAGGCAACACTAGAACTTGGGTACTGCAGATTACGGCCCTGGCGCGTTACCAGCTGAGCCACTCCCCACAATCTCTTTTACTTCTATTTAATCTAGAGATGTGAATCGTCAGGTTGTTCTGCAATATCGGTTACTATATAGCAGTGGTTCTCAACCTTTTATATGCTTCGTGTACCCCCTGAAAATGTGCAACTAGTGTACCCCTTATATATATAAACTATATAGTATAAAAATTGCAACATATATATATACACACACATTAAATTTTGTATTCATAATTTGCACATATCGATACACAAAAAATGAAATTTTTGCACAATAGTGTTGCCAACTTAGCGACTTTTGAGCTCTCACGGCGTACCCCACGTTGAGAACTCCTGCTATAAAGCATTTTGTCTTTCACTGCTTAACCAATTTATAACATGGTCTGACACTGCTTCTCCTCTTAGAGGTCCATTTTTTTCGTTAGTTTCGACGTCATGGCTTATTACTTTTGGATTGCACTCAGCTTTGTACTGCCCCTGGTGTGCTCACAAAGACACTCCAATATTTGGTTTGCTCATGTTGCCAGGAAATCTGCAAAACAGTCCGAGATGTATCTCTGCAAAAACTCCCACCTCATCCAATAGGGGACACCGATGGGCTTGGAAAGGCGACCATCTGTTGGATGTCGAACACCAGAAGTAATGCTAAACCAATTGCCACAGGCCTTACCAACTCTCTCACACATGGCTCAGTGTTATTATAGAGAGCTTTTATTATGTTAACTAACTTGTCAGGTATGCCATCCGAGCATTCACAAATTATGACGATCAACGGAGTCAAAAGCCTTTTTGAAATCGACAAAGCTAATGACCACAGGTTTCTCCAACTCTAAACATTTCTCAAGAATCTGCGTAAGTGAAAATATCCGATATACACATCCCCTACCACTTCTGAATTCACATTGCTCATCACGCAATTGCCTGTCAACCAGATTCTTAATTCTATTAAGCACAATCATGCAAATAACTTTCCCTGGAACAGAGAGTAGACTGATACCCCTATAGTTATCACAAGAACTGCGATCACCCTTTTTGAAAATAGGGATAATATCTCGTAAAATCCTTAGGAACCATGCCTTTATCATAAAAGATATTCAGAATTTCATTCATCCAAGTGGTAACCGAAACATTTCCAGCTCTAAGCATTTCCGTAGTAATTTCATCTACCCCTGGGTATTTATGTAGTTTAAGTTTAGAAACAGCCAAAATAACTTCAGATTGTGTTATAGGGCCAAGGTTAAAGCCACCAATGCATCTATCATCATTGCAAACAATGGGAATAGAACTAACCGCATTGTTTAGAATATCACTGAAATGCTCAGCCCACCTAGCCACGACAGAATCCTCACCTAGTTTACCCTTCAATCCCTGTATACCTGTCCGTTTTCTACCACACAAAACATTAACTATCTGGTATAGCTCTCTGCTAACTGCTTCCGCAGCTTTGTCAGCCAAGCCATCAAGCCAAAGATTCTTATCAGCAGCTAACTGATCCTTTACACGTTTATTAAGCTCTCTGTAATGCTTTCTATTAGGACTAGTAGGGTATTAAGGACATTCCTGCAGTTCTTTCTTTCTGAAATAAGCTCAAGTGCCTTATCACTGAAATAATTCTGCCTCCTCTGTTCCTGTTTTCCTAAAAGAGTACTGTTTCCAAAAAAGCCTGTTTAAAATGGTCCCATTCTTCCTCATCTTCAGTAGTAAGCAAACCATGACTATCATGACTAAGTAACCTATCATGGTAAGCTTTAGCTATAACTGGGTCTTTCAGAGCTTCAGTATTAAAGGTAAATTTGTTAACCTTAGAACAACACTTAAGTTTTAAGTTCAAGACACTTTTAACAAGGTAATGGTCAGATCCAATTTCAGTTTCTCTAATGCCCTGGTATTCCTAACAGAACTAACCCATTTGCTGTTAACATAATATCAAATCATATGCTTATGCAGCCCATCAAGTGAAACCCATGTGTACTTATGTATGTTGCGGTGTTTGTAATAACTGTTAGTTATTCTGAAATCATTGAGTTTACTTATTTGTAGGAGACGTTGATCATTGCCACTGCAGCTACCAATACCAAAAGGGCCTATCACCCCTCCCCAAAGAGTCAATACCAACTTTAACATTGACGTCACCTAGAACAAGGGTAATATCTCCTTTCTTGACAGAATTCAAAAATATCCTGAAGTTGTTCGCAAAACCTATCCTTCCCATCCTCAGTGGGGGCATAACAGCAGATAACATTCAAATTTTTAACGCTTGTCTGAAATTTTGCTGTAAGAAACCTTTCATTAATGCGCTCATATCCTAGAAGAGTATCACTAGCGTGTCTGCAGGGAAGCAGATCCCACGCCTTGGTGATGCTTATTTAAGATTATTTTTAAGTATCTGATCTTTATGTGTCCGTCTGGTCTCTTGCAAGCCGAGAATATCTAAATTATAATGGTGGAATTCTTGTGTGAGGACATCAAGGGAAAAAGCTCTGTGCAGAGTCCTCACATTCCAACTACCTATGGAGAGAAAATGGTTAGTGGGATGTTAAAAGAAACCATGTTTATTGAGAGAGGCAATGCCGACAATATCACACAGCCCCCTAATCGCAGACATGGGGTAAAGACCCGTTTCCCCATCACTAAAGGCTGAAGCCATCTACACTGGAAGACTTCCTCCAATGTAGAATTTGACGATGCCAATAGAAGCATAGAGTTCAGGTGCCTGCGATGACTTCTGCTCAGGATTTTCCACCAGCTGATAAACATATCCTCTGAATCTATTCATTTGGGACTGTCAACCCACAAACAGAAAACACAGCGGAAGATTTTCCTTCCACAGAAGCCCACCAGTGCAGCAAATCAGGATCCATAATCAAGCTCAGAACCATAATTCCATTCTGGTTGGTATATATGGTTAGCACCAGGACCCTGTGGGTTGACCACTACTCAGCAGGGTAGAAAAAGTAAGAAAAGTAGCCAGAGTTGTCCAGATCAGTAGGCCACAACCTGGCAGCCCTCCACTTCCGTACCCTTCCAAAAGAGAATCTCTTTTGAAAGGTACTAACGGCCTGCACCACGAGAAGGCGGGGTCGGACATTAGGTGTTAGACCTAGCCGGTTCTGTGCATCATCACTGGGGATTGGTACACAGCTCTCTTCCCAGTTTATGCCTAGCTACCATTTACAGACCCAATGACAAATAAATTTTATATAAAAAAAAAGAACATCTAGAGAACAAGAAGTCCAACTTCGGCGAATCGAATTCTCATTAAAATTAATTTTAATAAAATTATACCGTTTACGTTTCACTTTAATTTTGAAACAAAACGTTTTGTTGCAAAAAATCTAAAGTTCAGATCACGTGATCCAACAAATGTTTTCCTAATATGTTAATTTATTTATATGAGCAGTTCTACAAAAGTATACAAATTAAATCACATATAACGAATCGTCTTTATTGAATTTTTATTGAAGAGAAAAATAACATGAAAAAAAAATGAGTAAACAATATACGTAATGTATTAAGACAGCTTTTTCATGAGCGGTTTCTTGGGAGTTTGATTCTGTCTTTTGTGGCTCTCAATGTTGTGATTCTCTGAACTTATATTTTTATTCTAATACTTACTTACCTTCCTTCTTTTAGTTATTGTTTGTCGTATTTCGTACATTTTGATAGTTTATGAGGGGCAACTGGGCAGAATGCTTGAAATCGGGACTAGTGATCACGATACATATGCCTCTACCGATTTCAGCCAGTCAACGGTACATTTGAAATGAAAAAATGTTCAATGAAGTTGTGTGCAAAAATTGGTATAGAATTTATTTTGATACGGCATTAATACAAGCTATTTGGTGCATTTTTTTCCCAATTTGGATTTCTTATTAAAAAAAATACCACCATAGTCTAAGGTGAGAAAGATCTTTTTCAAAACAATATTTAACAGCATATATAATGAATCATACCAGTTGTTTAGAATTTTGAAGTGTTTCAATGCTTTCGAACATAAGAATATAATTTTAACATGTGAGGAATTTCTTTGAAAATGACACATAATCTAAAAACTATACGCGTTTTATTTTAAACAATACGAATGAGTCTGTCGCTAAAATATGCTTCATAAGGGCAGGAGCTCAAATTCTTAAGCTTTAGTATTCTTTAATTAATATCCGTTTCTGGCGAAGAAAAAACAATCGATATCCATACATATACTTTATATTTGCATAACAACATGAATATGCCCTCAAAGAATCGTAGCTCTTAAAACCTATTTAAAAAAAAGCAAAATATTGATTCCATTAACACTTAAAAGTCTAAACACACAGTAAAACCGGACGATAAAATTTCTTAATAAAAGCTCAGCGTTCCTTCTTCATTATTCAGTTTCAGCAAAAAAAGAAGTTTGATTACAATACTAATATATTAAAGAGGACCCTTTTTATATTTTATGACACATAAAATATAAAGAGGACCCTTTTTATATTTTATGACACATAAAATAAAACAATTCAAATAATTAACTTAAATTTGGGGTATGCTAGTGGAACAAAATTCAAATATTACTTGAAATTTTAATTATTTTCGTAATAAATTTGATCGTATACCGATCCGAGATATTTTTACACAGTACCCTCTACCATACGTTCACTCAGTAGAAAAATACGTTCTCGTATAAAAAATATTTCAAATCAAAACAAAGTTTTATAATGCTTATCATTTTAAAAAGTAAAACTATCAAGTAGTCTGTTGTGTACCAAATATCCCCCCCCCCCAAAAAAAAAAACAATTTCTGAGTGAACCTATGATAAAACAAATTCTAAAACAGATCTGAAATACTTGATCCTGAACACACTTAAATACACCCAGTCCCGAACTAAAACGCGTCCTACCAACACGATTTTTGGTTTAACGTTGTTTTTAAATTAGGACAAACATGAAATTCGGTTTAGTCAGGGACTAAGTGTATAGTCTTAAATTAAAATTAAGCTTCATGATCAAATGTCATTTTTGATATAGACAGAAAAATATATTTTCCATTCAAATAGTAAGAACAGGCATTAGCATTTCAAATGGTCCATAAAACTGCAGTTACTGAAATGTAAACCAATGATATAATATATATATAATAAATTAATAAGGTTTTATATTAATTTCGCCTTTGAAGGCATATACGGATTTAGGAGTGTTAATATACAACCTCAGAATGGGTACATTTTGCGACACATTTTTGGCTACCCAATTCCACTGTGTTTATTTTTTGCTTCATTACCATTTTACACATTAGCATACCTTAAGAAACGAACCTTGTGCAATTTAATTGCTTGTCATTGCTTAAGACTGAGGAACTTCTCCAGGAGATGTTCACTATTTATTGTAAAGTACGTTGATGTCAATTAAAAACAAGAATATTAACATTTGCAGCACTAGATATAACAATTTAACAATCTTTACACTAGCTTTTCTATTTCTGAACAAAATGCCGACAGACATAAGTAAAACATTAGAAGCCACAATTTTCATATTTAAATGAAGTCTATCAACATAACCATACAATACTGAATGAATTTGACACATCTAGTGTTATTCACTTTTACCGCTAATATATTTCGTTTTCCACCGTACAAACTTTTACATTTAAATTTTTTTGTCATAGCAATTTTAATATGCCTGATTTTAGTGGTTTACTTGATGTACTAATTATGTTAATAAAACAAAAACGCTAATAGAATAACACTACCTAATATAAACAACACATCTTTTTTACTACTTGAATCTTCATTGGTGTGTATCCATTAAAAAGTGTTAATGGAAAAGGGATGGGTAAGGGTTGCCATGATGTTTGAGTCTGATATTGGGTTTCTTTTGCATGCTTGAGTTTGATTTTTGGTACCTGCCTTAAAAAATATGTTATTGACGCCTCTCCGGAGACCGGGGGGGGGGGGGGGGGGGGGGCAGAGGCGTACCCAAGGACTTCCCGTCCTTGGGTACGCCTCTGCAGCATCAAGTAACTCTTCAATTACTATATTTAACTAAGAAGGAATTCGCAAAAGCTTAATATTTCAAATACCTGATATTTGGTATGCAGAATCTGATGCATAAAATTTAGTAACAATAATTGCAAATTTGGATTAAATGAAAATATAATGTTTAACAATCGATAAATTTACTGGCATTAAGAAAAGCCCATGTTCGCCCATGCAGTGTTCAAGCATATGAGAGTAAGGTGCTTTTGTTTAGCTTAACTCAGTCCCCTTAACCAGTTTGACAGATACTGATACTGTAACCGTCATTATAAAAGAAAAAATTTTCTTAGTCAGATGGGACAAGAACCCATAATTTCTTGACATTTCAGGTGCTCTACGACTGAGATACTAGTCATTGCCCAATATTTTACCATTATATCCTATCCAGCTCAAGACAATTTTTTCTTCTATACTCAAGAACATCTCTCAGGTGGTTGCGATTTCTTAGTAAACTGATAATATAACCTTAGAAATTGATTCATCTTATGAAAAGTACACGTCATTGGGAAGGAGCATATTTATATTGGAATAAGGCAATATACACTGCTGTCCATTAAAAATGCAATACCAGGAAGAACTCGTCAGATTGTCCTGAAATATGCAAGATGGGTAGCCCATGGGAGAACATGTAAATGATTCAAAGCGCAGCACATACGCACATCATGTGTGGCAGTAACACCCCCTGGAAGTGGTATAAGAGAAGATTACAAAGAGCTAGTGTAAAGCACTAGAATAGTTTTTCTCATAGTTCTTGCACACTAAAGGATCAAGTATGCCCCGTTAAAGAACACGGCATCCATACGACCAGGTTTCCGACTTTGATTGTGGTAGAATTGTGGGATTATGGGAAGGCAGATTACCGTATGGAGACATCGGTGATCGTGTTGGACAGAATGCTGCCACAGTGATGAGAATATGGCATCAGTGGGCAGAAGAGGAATGAACTCACCAACAAGAGGGATCTCAATCGCCCTGTCACACAAATGAACAAGAGGACACACATCTCATGCGCATGGCTATGAATGATTGTAAGCCACATCAAACACCTTAGCTCAACAGTTAGGGTGTGTTGCACATTACCCATTGTCCGCACATACCGTTCAACATCTGCAAAATCAGGGCATCTTTGCTAGGCAGCCATTGCTTGGCTCCATTGACTCTACAACACAGATGTATGTTACTGCAATGGTGCCGAGAACACCATGCATGGATGTGCGAATGGCATCGCATCATCTTTTCAGACAAATTTCCCTTCAGTATGCAGCACCATGATATACGAATCCGTATCTGGTGGTACTCTGGTGACAGGCTCAGTGAGACATGCAGGATGCAGCACCATACAGGTCTGGCTCCTGGTGTTATGGTATGGGGTGTCATTGGACTCCACTCACGCATGCACCTTGTACGAATTACCGGTACTTTGAACAGCCAGTGTTACATCATTGAGGTGTTGGGAGCCTGTGGTCATTCCTTATCTTCAGGGGCTCTCTGGTACCATTTACCAATAGGACAATGCCCGACCACATGTGGGATAATTGGATATATTATCCAACAATTCCTGGATAGCCACCATGTGACACCTTCTGCCTTGGCCTGTGCATTCACATGATTTATCTCCAACTGAACATGTCTGGTCCATGATCTCACAACAACTAGCACACCAGCAGCTGCTACAACAGATGAATTTTGGCTATGTATCGAAACTACATGGACACAAATCACACAACAACTGCAAACACATATCGGATGTCTCATCCTCTCAATGCCGGACCGTGTAGCAGAGGTTATAGCCACTCATGATGGCTACACAGGATACTGATTTCTTTGTATTCCACAAGTCTAATAGAGTTGTATTTGTAATCATTTGATCCTTGTAACACAAGCTATATATTCACTAAATATGGCTTTGATATCTCTAGTTTTTCCTGGTGTTTAATGGCCAGCAGTGTATATCAAATGTACTGATGTATATTAAATGTACGGATGTGACGGATCGTTTAATGACCAGCAAAGTATATCAAAAAGAAAATTATCTGGGTGCTTTTAAAGTAATTTTTCTTTCACATAATTTGATTAATATTTAATTTCTGGAGTTTACAGGGACAAATTATATTACCCTGCTTTATGTATATTCCACACTTTCACACAGGAACATTAGGTCTAGGATGACAAGACTTCTCACTATAAACTACAATTCTAATAAATCAACTTTCCCTATAGCTGCGTCAAACACTTTATTAGCCTACATTTCGTACAATACAATGCAAAAGAAAAAAAAAGTCACCGGGATCTATTATAAAATAATAATAAGGCTAAAACTTAATAGAAAATAGGAACATTTTCAATTTCCCACTTTTATCTGTAAATATATGGTTACAAAATATTTTAAAATTGAATCTCAAATATTTCTGGCATTGCATATCTCTACCAATAAGTAAAAGAGCATTAGTTACCTTAATATAATGAGTTAAGAGCTCTAAATAATATTACAGCAAATAACTGGTTAAAAATAAAGAAGCCGCAATATGAAAAACTTTTATATAAATATAGTTTCAAAGACTCTTTCGAGCTATGTACGTGGAATGTAACTATCTCTCTAACTTGCTTTTATTAATGTAGTACATAAAATTTTTAACAAGGGTAATTTTATGGATTTAAATTTCTCTCTATTTCTAAAAAGATTGTATTAAAATGAAACAAACCCTGAAAACTGATACATGAATTCTTATGCTTCCTACACATTCTTTTTCAGCGATTTGAAACAAACAAACTATAAAAATCTGGAACTAAAATACAAAAATGAAACATTTCAAAAATTATCTAAAATAATACCAAGATCATTGTACTGTTTTGATCTTGGAGTCAATTACAGTTGCACAGTTTTTTGATTAGACCACTGAAATTAAGCTTCCCCACCCCTCTATAATTAATATTTCTCAACACCATTTATCTCAAAAAAATTACTGAAAAACAGATAAACTTAATATGACTAATGGCAATTAGAATTGATGGGACAACGGCACCTTCTTATAAAAAGTTATGTGCAGGGCAAATACAAAAAATAAAATGAATAAATTTCATCACAAACAGCGGGAAAGTCGAGACTAGGCACCACTTTCACACAAAAAGAGTATATTAGCGATGCCAGGGTCTGATTAGCAATTCCAATCTTCTGCTTAATAGTTTCTTGCAAAGTCTTAACTACCAGGTTTGTTGAGCTAGATTGTAGAGCTTACCATAGTCAAGGTTAATTGGTTTAGATTTTAAGGTGCAAGAACTTAAATCAAGGAAAAGTATGGTGATAACCTCAGTGACACAAAAATTGTACACAATTACCCAAGAAATGACTACTGATCATGGCTACCAGATCAGGCCACAAATGTAAAATAATCAGCACAGCCATGGGTTTGGCACCCATAAGATCCTTAAAATAAGAATAAGGTACAATAAGTGATATATATATATATAATAAAATTTAAAGTGTTAAACTTGGTAGGTGTTCATTTTGAAATTGTGCTTAACATGTATTTATTAGGTTAAAAAATAATTACCACTGATCACATGCAGTCTATGTTAAGCTACTATAGAATACATATATGAAATAAGTAGTATTCTTTTCATATTGAACTGTTCTTGTATTTTATTGAAGACTTCTGGAAGAAATTATCAGCTAGTCATCATAACTGTATTTCTACTGATTTAATGAGTAGTGATTTTAGATTAAATGACAGGAATACAGTATGTCAAGTAAACAAATATATATTAGCAAAGCAAATAATATATGTGCTTTTTCTAGAGAAGAATGCAAATTAATAGTTATTAGGTTATGTAGTAAGATCAGCAGCATAGGCAAAAATTCATTTATTAAAAAAACACACTAATTTAACAATTTATATTAACAAAAACAATAAAACAAGTTATCAACTCATTTACAAAAATTCTAATCCTGGCTATGCCACTGATTAAGACCATTGTAAAAATTGTGAATTATGGTTTAAAATCAGATGTAGTTTAAATCATAGAATTTCCATTACAATTACCCTAATATAGAAAATTGTTTTGCTTATAAATTTGTATTTGAAATCAAAATTACATTTAGAAAAACAATGGGATACTTTGCAAAATGTTTCTTATAAAATTAAAATGAAGCAATATTTACAGGCTGCAATTGGATGATTTAAATTAAATTGAAAGCATTAAGATTAAAAATAAAGGACTGCATGGGAGGGGGGGGGGGTTCAAAAGAGCAATTTGCTCTCAGTGGAAATAATTTTTTTTTATTAATCTATCAATGGTTAATAAGTACAAGCCCTTTCCTGGGTATTTAAAATTAACCATAATGGCCTCCAGGGACAAATAAAAACAAATATATATACAAATAGTGATATTCGTCATAAAGTTATTTATGACGAATATCACTATTTGTATAAAGAAGAAAACTTTGCAAAATTTATAAAGCCAGAAATAATTTCAAGATATAACACCCTATGTAAACTGTTAAGGTACTTGAAAAACTAGACAAAGAATTAACGTTATATAAATTACAAAAAACAAACTTCTACAGTATTAAAATTTGAAGGAACTAAATTATAATCTGATTATATAAAATTTAACATAAAAACAAAACGTATCAATTCATATTTTGAATAATTTCCAATTTTGCAGTGCACATAAGGTAAACAACGATTTAACTTTTACTAAATGCAACACATTTCAATCTAACTTCTAAAAATGCTAAAAAATTCATGCAAAACTAGTACTTTATAACTATACCGAAATTTAAGGCTTTTAGTAAACAAAATATTTAAACCACAAAAAGTTTTATCTGTACCATCATTCAAAGACAACAATGTCTGCAAATACACTGATTATCAAAAGTTACGCATGGATCATCAAAATGTGAATAACATTCATGAAAAATAAATGATTTTTAACATATCTATATAATTTAATATGTAGTTTGCAAATATCAACATATAAATCCTGTATAATGTCACTGAATATGTAAAACAGATATCCTATAAAAGTAGTAGTTAATAGAGAGACTGCCTTTTCACATTGAAAAACTACATAGCCAGTCTGGAATAGCAGCTTGCTTCACATGATACCTCAGAGAAAAACTTTAGACAACTTGGAAGGGTTTGGGCTGGTTAAACAATCACAGAAGTATCTATATTCTTAGGTGTTCACCATTCTGTTATCTCAAAGCTATGGCAGGAATTCCAAACAACTTGAACATTTATCAGACCTGTTCAAGGGTATCCTAGAGTTACAATCCCTTAAGATTATCACTATTTTGAACTAGTCCCAATGGAGGACTATCCCATCATCTTTGTATCCAAACTTTATTGCAGCTACACAAAGGTATGTCTCAACTATGACCAAAAGACTTTCATTGGAACACCATACTATATGTTCAACAACACATTGTGTCTGGAGGTTAATGGGACACATGACAGGCCCGCTTGAAATGGTGTATTAACTTGAATAAAAACAACATATATATACTACGGACATTGCCCCCCTCCCAGCAGCATGGAACCTCCTGTTGCGTAAGCAAGAACCTAACTAATGACAGCACCACTTGAGGGCCAGACATATATAACTTAGAGTACCAAATGCTAATGTCTGTAGAAACTCCACAAATGTTAAGGCGAAACATACTGCCGAATGCTTTTAGCTTTCAGTTTATGTGTTGTTAAAACTTTTAAACTAAACAGTTATCAGTTAAACACTGGTCTGAATGCACCACGAGGAAAAGAATCTTGAAAAAATGCTCAGAATGCATTAAAAGAGCAGTTGGAAGTCCCTTATCGACTCAGTGGACGTGATGTCAGCCTGGCATAGTTGGAGAGGACCTTACAGCTACCACAACAAATTTGTTAAGTATAATGTGCCCATGGGACATTGAAAGCATCTTCAACTAAAAAAATAATCAAGATTCAAAGAGAAAAATCAAGGCACCTAAGGAATAACATCCCTTCTCCAAGTGCAGTTAACCAGGATTGGTATCTGTAACCAGGATTGGTATCTGTTGAATTAACCAGGATATATTAATGACAATTAACTTGGTACTGGTTAACTGACAATTTATCAATTATTGATTATTGGTACTGCTTAACTGACAATTTATCAATTATTGATTATTGGTACTGCTTAACTGACAATTTATTAACCTGGTTAACTGACAATTAACCAGGATTGGTATCTGTTGGCAATATAATTATATAATATATAATTGGTATCTGTTGGCAATATAATGAGCATCAGGAGGTATTTAACATCTTTACAATTTAAAGTACTATAAAATAGTTCACTTTTTCACTTTTATAGGGTAGAAAGGCATTGAATACATCTCTCAGTAAAAGGAGCCTAGTAATGACATATTAGAACTTAGGGTTCTGAAACTTAAAAAGCAGATTTCTGCATTTCTCTTAGGACAAAACGGTACATTAAGATACTTTGTTTTTTTATTACAAAATAATCTTGAAATTAAATTTTATTTATATCAAATTTGCTGTAAATTTGCTAAATTGTATGGCAATGAAGAATCGTGCACTCAGCGAGTTTTGAGACTAGAATTTTTATCGTGCGTTTGGTTTCGAGAATTTAGCAATGAAAGTTTTTTTTTTTCTTCAACAATTTGAAGATCTGAAATTTGGGATTTTTCCTGTCTTGTCATCCATATCCCTCCCTTGGAAAAGGTATTAGGGATCGATTTACATTTTTTTTTTATTCTTTGATGTTGAATGATAAATATACTTTGATTCAGAGGAATATACTTATATATAATGATAGAGCACATTTGGATAATATTTTTCACGCACTTGGGAACCAAGTCTTGCCCTCGATGAAGAAGGGACACTATTGAGTTTAATCAATTATTGGTAAGAAGAAATCATTCTCCAAAAATTTAAATTACATAAACATTAATATCACACACAATCTTTGTTATTTAAAACTGCTTAGTCAGCTACTATAAAAATTTTAAAAGTAAATGTCTAAAATTTGACTGAATGATGTGGATAATCTGCAGCCCAATGCAGACAAAACTGGACTAATAATATATCACCTCTGGAGAAATGGGATGCTCATTTCCTTGCCTTTTAACAGTAGTAATTTATACTAATGGGTGATTGGAAAATGTAAATAGCATGTAAAATTTTATTAGCCCTAATCAAAAAGAATTTCTCTTTATCCCTTAAACTGAAAAACTTGCATTTTTCTCATTCCTTAGGGCAGGGATGGGCAACCTTTTCTCATTGGCAGGCAGACTGGATGACAATTTTTCAGACAGCCAAAGGCTAGAACCTTAGTTATTGCATTAAACTCTCCCCCCCCCCCCAACTGTCCATGCAATGAACTAAATAAGAAATATACATTTACAACCAAGTTTATAACCATACTGGTTATAAATATAAAATATAAACAATAAAAATTTCACGTATATCTATTTATTACAAAAATGAACATTTTAATTAAAAACAATTATTTTTAAATAAAATTAAGGTATATAAGAAATTTAAAGTAAACAGCATAATTAGATAAAAATAAAATGCTTTTTAATGGAAATTAATATCAACTCCACACAAAAAGAACATCTAGAGGACGTCCAACTTCGGTGAATTGAATTCTCATTAAAATTAATTTTAATATAATTATACTGCTTACGTTTCACTTTAGATTTTTCGCAACAGAACTTTTTTTTTTTCAAAATTAAAATTTGTGTCACATGATCAACTAAATTTTTTTTTCTTCTAATATGTGAATTTATTTATATGAGAAGTTCCACAAAAGTATACAAATTGAATCAAAAATAGAACTGCCTTTATTGAAAAGAAAAAAAAACATGGGAAAAAAAAATTCAGCAAAAAATATATGGTCTGTATTACGACCACTTTTTCATGAGCGATGCTTATTGAGTCTGATTCTCGGTCTTTTGTAGCTCTCAATGCTACGATTCTCTGAACTTATATTTTTATTGTAATGCTTACTTGACTTCCTTCATTTAGTACATCGGTACTTTCATCAAGAGCCAAAGAAATTTTTTCAAATTTTGATGGTATATTTGAATATATCTGTAATGATATATTCTATTGGCAGCATGTTCATTGATCACCTGGCTATTCTTCTGTGAGATAAACTTATCAACACCATTTTTTTCTCTCTGAACAACATACCAAAATCTGTTTCCAGACACCCTTTTACAAATTCGCCATCAGAATAATTTTTACAATATTTTACAATTTTTTTAACTAATAAAATTTTCATGCAACAATAGCATCATAGTTTTGAGACCTTCGGTTACATAAAACAATTTTGAATGCTCAATGTAGCCATAAATTTCTTAATTTTTTTTCTTTCTAGTTTGGCCTTGATAACTGTCATAACTAGAATGTTTAATGATTAGTGTCTATTTGAGTAAGAGTCAGGGTGCTTTAATAGGAAGCTGAACAATACAGTATGTTCAGACAACCCAATTGACATGTGCAAAGTTATGCCACATGAGTCAGTGTCATTGTAAATTGGATTTACACTACTGCATACTAAAGAACACTATTTCAAAAACAGTGTAAAGGTAAATTGGGAAAGAAAAAAATTATATTACACAAAGTACTTCAAGAATAAGAGATAAAGAAAGGTAATAATTTTCACCTCATTATTTGCAGGCCACAGGTTGCCCATGACTGCCTTAGGGTTAAGTGCCAAACGAGTCAGTGTAAATAAAACAAAACAAAATTATTTATTCATTATTACTATATTAAAATATTATTGAAATTTTAAAATCAAGTATTAACTTTGTAAAAAGCCAATAGTCAAATTTTGATCAATTGTAATTTAATTAAAACACATGAATATAAGATATACTTCTGTTAGTAAGTTATCTGGGTATCCGTTCTTCATCAACACATTCCATAACCATAATTTCTAACATAAATATATTGTTTGTAATATTACTTCAAGTTTTACATTTTCTACATTTAGCACCCTCTGACGATGTAAACTAAAGCCTTTTAGATTATTTGAAAACTATTAATCGTATTTAATTAGTACCTATTCAACTCAAAAATAATTTTTCATTACTGACCCAAAACAAAAAGTTGCCCTCCTCTCCTAACCAACCCACAGAGGTTGGGGGAGGGGGGACAAATTGTTGCGGTCAATGTAAACCCCTTGATCATCACATTACACTACTAAAATATCAAATTTCTATATATCATTTGCAATATTTGTTTAGAATACTAAAATTTTCAGAAATTTCCACTGTCAGAAGGCACAAATCAAACTTTTGGGAGATTCCAAATGTGTGAATCATAATAGTTTATCAATACCTAGCTAACCCAAATGGAATTTTCAATTTATCTCTAATGATCACTAACTATAACAAACAAGTATCTCTAAAACACAAAATTGCATTTTCTCACCCCATTGAGGGTAAATGTAAAATTCATGATATTCAAATTTCTACCATAAATAATTACTTCACTTGAAATTCTGAAAGTTTCAACTTTTTCCACTGTTAGAGGGTACAATTAACAAAAGTAAATCATTAGCTCATCTGTTCTGAAAATATGCTAAAAAGGAGGTTGGAATCAGTGAACATGACATATCTACTATTCAAAATCTGTCAAGTCTGTGTTAAATGCCACTGGTAAGGAAACCCACTTTTCCTGTTACAATTAATTTACTCTTTTGTGCATTCATAGGAAAGTACATTCATTTTTCAGAAGTAAAGAAATGTTTCAAGTCAACAAACTTTCAGCTCATATCAATAATAATGGGTGGAATTTCTCAGAGAAAAATAACCATGTCAACTTCGCATTGTGTACTAATAAATTTCTTCTTCTTCTAAATATATGCAATAGGCAAGTTATATTAATAAAAAAAGAGAATAATATAGACAGGAGGATTCTTTCCTATATAGATGGAACATTAAATAATATCCACAGAGTTACTTGTTGACTTTAAAGTCAATAATAAATCAGTAAACAAACTATTTATTGATGAAACACTGAATACACTCGATTGTCAAAAACAGAAGTAAGATTAAGCTTAATATCTTAGGCAAAGCTTTTTTCATTGTACTTTTGTACAATGTATATTTTGTATTATTTGTACAAAAATTAATATGTATATTTTGTACAATGATAATATGTATATGACATTCCATTACAACAATCATGAACATCATAGGGAAATTTAATAAAGACAGCATTTAAATCTGACACACAAACAAATCTTAATTAGTTATGATTTTACTGCAATGAATCATGCTGCTTCTTTTCACGGAATTAATCCATTATTAGGTAAGCATACTATAATCTTGGAAACTGAAATAATTCATGAAAAAGACACTTTTGAATTACTGAGCATTCAAGAGTAAATATTGTATAAATCAAAATTTTTTCAATTTTAAAGTTTTACACTTTACATTAAATGTTATTCAACGCCTGTATGCACAGTAATTTTTATCAAAGAACTCGCAGTCTTTTGATTGAGTCTAAAAATTTGGCAGTTCAGAGACTACAAGTGCAGCTGTCACCGAGGTAGTATTGGACTTTTGGATTGGATTGTTTTACCTCTGAGCGGCACTTTTTTGCACACCATGGGCTAAATGGCCAGGCCACAAGGACCCCGAAGGCTCAGAGAAGGTTGGGGGAGGGGACCCACTGGAACAGCTGTTGGGAGACAGATGGTAGTCTCCCGTCAAGGCCATCCAGCGTGTTCTTTAACGTGCACAGGGTATGGCTCTCCCGCACACGGGGCCACGGCTTAACGTCCCATCCGACGGACGGCGGCCTTTTCAAGCCCATCGGTGTCCCCTACTGACCGTGGGCAAGGCGGGGAAATTTTGCGGAGATAAATCTCAACGCTGACCCAGCTGGGACTCGAACCTGGGAACTACAGATTACGAGCCTGGAGCGCTACCGACTGAGCCACCCCCGCCCCATAGTATTGGACATGAAACCAATCATTTCTCCATTTTAAACAAGTGTTGCACTTGAATATCACCATATCATATTTATTGTAGCAATTTGGTTTCTAGACGAGTAACAAAATAAGGTTCCTCCTTCTTCTAAACTTCAATTATCATATGCTCATATACTTCATTATTGTTTAATATCTCATAGAAATTCATTTTTGCAACCCAAAGTGGTGCATTCCTCTGCAAATTTTTTCATTAAAGCAGCCACTTTTAGTATCTAGTTTACTAGTTCAGTGAAAAAAACTACATAAATCATGCCAGATTTACATTTTTTATGGTATTCACTTTACAATGGTTGAAATTTTCAAAAATTGTAAAATAGCTGATGGCATATTCAGCTAGATATCTGGAAGTGAAAATACACCTTTAAAATTTCAATTTGCAAAGTGATGTATTGTTGTCCTCAGCAAATAGATGCAGAAAGAACTTCTTGTGACAACATTTAAAACAGCTGAATTACATTCTGGTACATACAAAATTGCACGCAATGAGATATGCAGTTCAGATGAGGAGATATACACATCAGCTATTTTATCAGATGAGGAGCTCTTCACTATTTCTATTATTTATGAGTTATTAGTTATGGAGGGCATTCAAAAAGTTCTTTACACATATCTGTAGATTGGCACTTGTTCCTTCAAAGTTATCGAGCTACGAATTATTTGGAAGCTTGTCTAAACTTGTCATTAAGTGTTAAAAATGAAGTCCATATTATCATTTCTCTCTTTGCTGGCAGCACCTAAAGTTCAGTATGCGATATCTGTGTTCTTGCTTTGGAGCATGCTAAAAATGGAGAAAGATTTTATATTTTCACAAGGATGCAGCTTGGGAACAATGTGAAAAAGAATTCATGCCAATTTATCATAAGTATATAGGGATCATGCCTGTTCATATGGCACTGCTACGGGATGGATATGCGAATTCAGAGGATGACGACAGAGTTCCAAACACCTCTCCTCACGCAGGAAGATCGAAGGAAGCCATGAATGAGAGAACCATCGCTGCTGTTCGTGAACTCATAAAAGAAAATCAACACATCACCATTCAGGTAATGAGTTTAATGTCTATCAATTGGCAATGTGAAAATTATTCATCAGCATATAAAGTTAGGAAAGATCTTTGCCAAATGGGCAACCCACAGACAGAACAGCAGAAAAGGGCTAGAGTCAACTCATGCAAGGAGATGCTGGCAAGGTTTAAACCTAGTGGCCCCAAACAGTTAACATACATTGTCACAGGTGATGAGATGTGGCTTTATTACTATGCAACTCCCAGAAAGATCGACAACTATGTTTTGGTTGTGGAAGACGAATCACATCCCCAAATTCTACAAGACTATCTATCACTCAAGGAACGTCCACAATTTTTTCAGTTCCTAACAAGTGGTAGCTGTGGACAACTTACCTGAAAAAATTACTATAAATGGTCAATACTACACCAACACTGTTTTGCAGAAAATAGTTAAGGAGCAGCACCCAACAACAGGCATGTCAAGGGTTCTCCATCATAACAATGCCGGTGATCACAAAACCCGGCAAGTAAGGCCTGTCTGGAGCAGGAAAAAATCAAATAGCTACCCCATCCTGAATAAACACCCTCAAAAAAAAAACACTGGAGAAAAGTCAATAAAGTTCGATTTAATGAAGCAGCATTCACACTTACAGTTCAAATAGATGAAAATAAATAGTTGTTTCTTGATCAGTGAACTTGATTGCATTAATACAAAGACAAGGATGTAGTAGAATCACTATTGCAAAATCGTGCACAATAATAACAAAGTAACTGAAATACATCATATAAATGTAGTAAGATCTAGATTTTGAAACATACTACAGTAGACTTTCTCTTATCCAGTCTCAGCTCAACCAGCCTCCGCTTTAACCAGTCGTTCCAAGAAGCAGAAGCAAGTTGCTGCTTGCTTTATTTGCTTCAGTTCCATAAAACGGAAGCAAATCACAGCGTGTTTTGTTTATAGTGCAGCACATATTTGTTTCAGTTCCTCTTTGTGAATATTAGTGTACAGTGTACTGTGCATATACAGGAGTGTGTGCTGTGATCCATTAATTATCATGTGGTGCAAAATGAGTAGGTGCAAATGTCATTACGATGGAGATGAAATTAAAAGTGTTAGAACGTATTGACAAAGGTGATCCAGTAAAGCATATTTGTGATGAACTAGGTGTTGGTAAAACCATGGTAAATGACTGGAGAAGGAATAGAAAATCTTTACAAGATATTTGCACTCAAGTCGAGTCTGGAAAAAAAAAAAAGCTTTTTTCTCAGCGCACTCTTAAAATGCCAAAAAATTAAATTGTTGATGATGCACCTTGGTTACGTTTCATGCAAGAACATCGAAAAGGAATACCAATCAGTGGGCCAATCTTGAAAGAAAAAGCATTAATTCCTCATTCTAAATTCGATAATGGGGGAGATTTTTCAGTAAGGGATGGCTTTCTTACTGGAAAAAACAGCATGGTGTTCATTACCTTGGTGTTTGTGGTGAGAAATTGTCAGCTGATCCTTTAGAAGTAAAGTATTTTTCAGAAAAATTTTTAGTGCTTATTGAAGAAGGCCCATGTGCAGAACAAATCTACAATGGAGATGAGACTGGGTTAAATTTTAAACTTCTTCCAACAAAAACGTTTCTGACAGCGCAAGAAACCTCAGTATCAGGATTTAAAACAAACAAAGAAATAATCACTGTGGCTGTGTATACAAATGCTGCAGGTACGCACAAACTTCTTTTCATAATTGAGAAATCAGCAAAACCCCGAGCATTCAAGCATTTAAATTCAGTTGCTCTGCCAGTTTACTACAAAGCTTAAAATTCTGCTTGGATAGGCTCGTATTTGTTTAAAGAGTGGTTCTTTACAGAATTTGTTCCAAAAGTAAAAAAAAAACATTTGACAAGTCTTAAAATGCCTGTAAAGGCCCTACTCATTCTCAAAAATGCCCCAACACACCCAAGTGAACTCATTTCTGACAACATAAAAGCCACGTTTTTGCCACCTAATTAACATCTTTAGTGCAACCAATGGATCAAGTCGTGCTTGTAAGTTTAAAAAGATGATACAGGAGAAAGCTACTTTCAGAAATTCTACAGCGAACCGAAAATGACGGAATAGGACTTTTAAATGCTTTGAAATGAATAAATATCAAGGATGTGATCTATATGTTGGCAAGAGCTTTTGAAGAAATGCCTCGTACAACTTTTGTGAAGTCATGGAAAAAGCTTTGGCCCAAAGTTGAAAACTGTATAGAAAGTACCAAAGATGACAACACAAAAGTATTGAATGAGCCTGTGTCTGCCTAAGATATGACAGATAATGACAATATTTCGCTGCTTAATGACTTTAAACTGTTGCCTGGATGTGACACACATGAAGATGACATTAAAAAAAAATGGTTAAAAGGTGATGAACAGTTGAAAAAAGAAACACTGAATGTTGATGAAATAATCAATGCAGTCTGCCAAGAAGGGAACAGAGAAGAAGAGTAAGAAGGGAAAGTTAGCCATATTGAAGGAAAATAAGCTTTTGACATTGCAATAAGATACATTGAACAACAACAGGCCTCATATGCAATTGATGTGATGTTTATTAAAAAATGGGAAGACTTTGCAGGCAAAGTGTTAAGTTCACAGAAACAAAAGAAAATCACAGACTTTTCAAATGAATGTGAGTAAATTGTTAATATTGTGCAATAAATTATTAATTAAAATACAGTAGTATTTTTGTCATTTGCCGTTTTTATTTATTTTCTGACACAATTTTCGAATTAACCAGCCTTTTATTCATTCGGCCAGGGGTCCAGTCCCGTTCTTCATCAGCAAAATGGTGGTAATTTCTATATTAAATTATATTTGAGAAGGTATATTTGAAATTTTCTTGAAGAGATATTATTGTTGAGATGTGTATATGTGAGATGTAGTATCAGATGATATGTATGATGGCGCGTTTTTATTCTTGTTGATGATGATACTTGGATTAGGGTAATCTTTTAATAGGAGTTTCCAGGCTGTAGATAAAATTGGTAGTTCATCATTACAACAGAAATCTTCATTGACATAAATTATTATTTTTTCACTATATGAAAGTTCAAATTTAATATTAGGATTTGAAATAATTTTGGATCTTCAAAGATTGGAGTTGCATTGTGGTTGATAACTATGCTATATAAAGTAGTTGATTTTGTTCTTCATATCATATTGATGTTCTTTAATTCTTTCTGGTAAGTTTCTTGAAGTCATTCTGATGTATCCAATTGGTGATTTGATGTTATTATTAGGAGTGGCATCTTCTTTTAAAGGAATTACTTAAATTCTCCTGTAGGAATGTAGCAGTCTCTGTCATTCAAGATGGATCTTAGTAGGTGGTGGGAGGTTTGATTGGTACTACATAGTTGTATGTTTTCATGATTTTTTTTATGGTATTATTCAAAGCAGGTAGATGTGATATAGAGTTGGTATATTTAAAGATCTTATCATTGTTGATAGTATTCTGCTTCTTATTTAATTGAAATATAGAGGAATGACAATTTTGGATGAAATTCAGTGGATAGCTAGCATATTTTCCTAATGAATATATAAATTTGATTTCAGTTTGTAAGTGGTAATTTGTTTTACATAATTTTGAAACTCTAGTAAATAAAATTTTGAGAGATGAAAAAAGGTATTTGCATGGATGGGATGAATTGTAAGGTATTAAGTTGCTTATAAAGTTAGATTTGCGGTATACAGAAGTTATGAGTTCGTTATTACATCTTTGGATAAGAATATCAAGGAAAGTTATTTCTTTACTTTTTTTTTTCACTTTCAAGAGTGAATTTCATACTAGGACATATATTATCTGTCCTGATAATAAATCAAGTAAGGATTGTTCTGAATATTCCCATATAATAAATATATCATTGATGTATCTTTTCCATAATAAAGGTTTTAATACTCTGTTGTTTAGTACTCTGTTGTTTATTTTCAATGTCTCTTATTATGACATCAGCAAAAAGTCCTGTTAGTGGTGATCCCATAGGAGTACCAAAATTCTGTTTGTATAATTTTTTTATCAATTTGAAAATAAGTACTGTCTTTTACAATATCCAGAGCTTCAACAATTGCAAAAAATTCATAAATATTGTATTTGCATAATTCAAGTATTTATTTTTTGATTAACATAATTGATTCAAATATTGGAGTATTTGGATAGAGGCTGACAGCATCCAAAGAATATAGTTTTGCATGCTAAGCTATATATAAATTTCTTATGGATTCAATGAAATCGTATGAGGAATTAGCTATATATTTAGTTTTTGGAAATATGGCTAATTCTTCAAATAATTTTCATTCAAGTAAGTATGTAGGACTTTTAATTTTGAGACAAGAGGACGTACAGGCTTGTTTTCTTTATGTAGTTTTATTTGGAGAAATAATTTTGGTACATCATAGTTGAGAGGTGGCTTACATTTTTATATAGATTGTGGGAGATGAGGATTATTTTTTAAATTAATTTCATAATAAATTTTTTTGTAGGATTATAGTTGATCGCATTGCATTTTAAGGAAGCAAGCAGCTGCTTGAGGGGGTATTTATTTTATAGTACATCTTTTAGTTTAGCAGCATATTCATTGTTGTTCAGAATTACTATTTGTTTAGTCTTGTCAGCAGATAAAATTTTTATTTTGTCGTTTTTCTTTAATTTGTTCAGTTCTTTTATTTCATCTTTAAATTCTTTATTTGAAGGTTTATTGTTGATGTAGATATTATTGATCATTCTATATATATGAAAATGTTCTTTTTTCTTGAGCACCATGTGGCATTAATTTGACTATGTTTTCAATGTCGGGATTAATTTATCAATAGGTTGAAGTTTTATAGGATAACAAAATCTTGGACCTCTTTCAAGTGCTCTTCATGGTGTATTATTAGGAATGATATGAGGATTTGTTAATGAAAGGAGCTAGCTTAATAGCATGCTGATAATTACGCTGTCATGAAGAAAGATGGAATCAAGTTTAGCCAGTATATCATATAGTTGATAAGGTGGGCATTTGTTTGTTAGTAATCAATGCTCATAATGCTAAATAATAACTCATAAGTTTTGTGCTCAAGTATTGAAATCTTATAACGTTGATTTTTAATTGCATTTCTTAATAGTTTTAATTCAGCATTTTTTTAAATGTAGGTATGGTTAGGAGTGAAAGGTTGTTTCTTTATTTTAAGAAAATTAGGAATTAAATTTAATGATTTGCATCTACACTGCTTTCCATAAATTAAGGAAAAATGAGAAAAATCACAATAATTCGCCAAAAAATTGTGCAATCCTCAACAAATTTGTTCATGTAACCAGTAAAGTGATGCCAAGTTTGCATATCATATGCAAATTAGTCTAGGTTGCAGGCAACTTAATACCTTACGATTCATCCCATCCAGGTCAATACCTTTTTTCATCTCACAAAAATTCATTCACTAGAGCTTCAAAATTATGTAAAACAAACTACCACTTACAAACCAAAATCAAATTTATATATTCATTAGGAAAATATGCTGGCTATCCACTGAATTTCGTCAAAAAATGTCATTCCTCTATATTTCAATTAAATAAGCAGAACACCACCACCAAGTCAACTGACAAGATCTTTAAATATACCAACTCTATATCACATCTACCTGCTTTGAATAATACCATAAAAAATATGAAAACATACAACTATATAGTACCAATCAAACCTCCCACCACTCTAAGATCCATTTTGAATGACAGAGACTGCTACATTCCTACAGAACTTTACATAATTCCTTTAAAAGAAGATGCCACTCCTAATAGTAACATCAAATCACCAATTGGATACACCAGAATGACTTCAAGAAACTTACCAGAAAGAATTAAAGAACATCAATATGATATGAAGAAAAAAATCAACTGCTTTATATAGCATAGTTATCAACACAAATGCAACTCCAATCTTCAAAGATGCCAAAATTATTCTAAATCCTAATACTAAATTTAAACTTTCATGTAGTGAATTCCTATTAAAAGATTACCCTAATCCAGATATCCTCATCAACAACAAAAAATACCACCAATTTTCTAATAATATACAACAATAAAAATGTATCATCATATACACCGATCAGCCAAAACATTAAAACCACCTACCTAATATGATGTAGGTCCTCCTCTCACTGCCAAAAGAGCTCTCACCCGATGAAGAATAGATTCAATGAGATATTGGCAGGTGTTGCTTGACATTTGGTACCATGACTGCAACAGAAGATCCAAAATTTTTGCTGTGAATTATGTGGTTGGGGGTGATGCAACTCGAACCCATTTCTCCAACTCAAACCACAAATGCTTGATAGGATTCATGTCCAGCGAATTTGAGGGCCATGGCAATAAATGGAATTCCTTATGTTCTAGAAACCATTCCTGAACCTTCTTTGTAGTGTGACATTGGGCATTGCGTTGTTGAAAGATGCCATCTCTGCCAGAGAATACAGTTGCCATAAAGGGTTGTACTTGGTCAGCCACAATGCTCAGGTAGGTGGCAGCTGTCAGAGTTTGCTCTACAGGGATAATTGGTCCAAGTGTTCCCCAAGAAAATATTGCCCAGACCATCATACTCCCTCCGGTCACCTGGATACCTCCCACACTGCATCCAGGTGAGAAGGCTTCCATGGGTAAATGTCGCACACGAACTCATCCGTCCACATGGTGTAACAATAAATGGGATTCGTCTGACCATACGACCCTCTTTCAGTTTTCTATGGTCCAATGTCGATGATTACGTGCCCACTGCAAGCGTTGACGACAGTGAATGGCTGTGAGCATGGGCACACAAATGGGGCTGCAGAAACCCATATCCAAGAGCTTACGATGAACTGTGTGTTTGGGCACATTGGGCCCTTTACCACAATTGAAATTATGGGTAATGTCAGCCACAGTAGTCGTCCTGATGGGCCTGCGCATCAGGACACAGTAGTCGTCGAGATGGGCCTGCGCTGACCTCTGGCATCAATGAAGCGTGGCCATCCCACACCTTATTGACGGCTTGAAGTGTCACCTGTTTCGGACCATCTTTGATAAGTAGTAACTACTGCATAGTGTGTGCAGTCTACTAGCATCGCTGTTTCGGAGATGTTCCTACCAAGGCATCTTGCCATAACGATCTGGCCTTTGTCGAAATCAGGTAAATCCTTTGCTTTTTCCATGTTGAAACGAAACGAAATACTGCCTGCGAGAGCTCCGACTCAGGTACTATATATATCATTTACAACCTTGGCATGTGACACTGTTTGGTTGCATGTGTGCTTTTTGCATAATGCAGATGGTTTTAATGTATCGGCTGATCGGTGTATATCATCTGATACCACATCTCACACATACACATCTCAACAATAATATCTCTTATTTCGAAAAATTTACAAATATACCTTCTTATAACGTAATTTAACACAGAAACTACCGTTTGCTGATGAAGAACATATAGTATGTTTCAAAATCTAGATCTTACTACTTTTATATGATGTATTTCAGTTACTTCTTTGTTATTATTGTGCACGATTTTGCAATAGTGATTCTACTACATCCTTGTCCTTGCATTAATGCAATCAAGTTCACCGATCAAGAAACAACTATTTATTTTCATCTATTTGAACTGTAAGTGTGAATGATGCTTCATTAAATCGAACTTCATTGACTTTTCTTCAGTGTTTCTCTAGTAACAAGAAATTTTCATAAAGTACATCATCTATATCAGTGGTTTTATGGTGATATTAATCTTGAATTATAGATTTTACACACCGGGACTTTTAAATTATCATATTCACCTGATGTTGTACCACACAATTTTTGGTTGTTTCCAAAAATTAAAAGAACTTTCTGGGAAGCCTTTTTCAAGGGTGCAAGACCTTGCAAAATGCATTCATTGAAAGTTGAGGAGTATTCCCCAACAGGAGTACCACAAGCATTTCATAATTGTAGAAGTCTGTAACTGTGCATAGATGGCTGGAGGGGACTACTTTGAAGGACAGTAAAAATTCTGTTGAGCTAAGTGCAATGGTTTTGGTTCTGCAGATGTGTGTTAAGAACTTTTTGAATGCTGCTCATATTTATGCTGTAAATTTTGGTGGTGGAATGTGAGGGTCATGAATTTTTCATTGACAACAACAACGAGTCGATCCCTTATGCCAAGGGTGGGTGAGAAATATAATTGTTTTATTTCAAGAGATAATTGGAAAACTTTTTTTAGCTGGTAGTGGCACTAATTAAATACTATAATTTGCATATTTTGAATTTTTAGTTTTAATTTATATGATTAGAAATCACTAAATATGGAAATGGCAAATCTCTTAATGAATGTTACAAGTGATCTGCTTATGGTAGAAATTTCAGCGTTCTGCTGCCTTTTCTCAGAGGGATGTGAGAAAAGCAGCCTTTTCAATTTAAGAAATAAAAGGCAAGTACTTTTTATAGTGTATAATTACTAGTAAAATACTACTATTTGCATTTAGTAGTCCGTCAAGGCCATCCAGCGTCTACTATTTGCATTATTAGCTCAAATTACAACTTTTAAGGAGTGAAAAAGTAGGTAAAAGAAAAACTTCATTCTCTTTGAAAGCAAGAGTGCATGTGTGCTAGAGTTAATATGCATTCTTCCAGTTTATCTCAAATTATTGGTTAACAGAACTTGGACAATATACAATTCATACTGTAAAAAATTATCAATGGCCAGCAAATTTATAATTTTGTAATTAACCATCTGAGTGTTAATGAACTGGGAACATTTTCCATTAACTTCACCAAAACATTGGCCACATGTTGAGTGTGTTCTTGATTTTCTAGTTAGATCCACATGGTTCAAAATGCTTGAAGTGAATCTGTGTATCTAGTTTTCAGTCCTGCCAATAGATAGTTATAGTTTCCATGTCCTGGATTTCTTTATTTCTTTTATTGTGAACTGGTTGGGTTGTTTTACCTCTGAGCGGCACTTTTTTGCACACCATGGGCTAAATGGCCAGGTCACATGAACCCCGAAGGCTCAGAGAAGGTTGGGGGAGGGGACCCACTGGAATAGCTGTTGGGAGACAGATGGTAGCCTCCCGTCAAGGCCATCCAGCGTGTTCTTTAACGTGCACAGGGTATGGCTCTCCCACACACGGGGCCACGGCTTAACGTCCCATCCGACGGACGGCGGCCTTTCCAAGCCCATCGGTGTCCCCTACTGACCGTGGGCAGGGCGGGGAATTTTGCGGAGATAAATCTCAACGCTGACCCAACTGGGACTCGAACCTGGGAACTACAGATTACGAGCCTGGCGCGCTACCGACTGAGCCACCCCCGCCCCATATTGTGAACTGAGTGAGGCCAGAAGCAACAAAGGTCCCTTCATAAAAGAATGACTGCAACTTCTGGTGTACAAAAAAAAAATCTATATTTTTCTTTCAGAAAAATTTGATTCTTGAAATTAAGGAGGATTATAATTTTTTTTTTAATGTGAGTAAGGGCAATGATATATTATCTTTTTTGGACAATACCAATAGTGCTGAAAAAAATGGTAGAAACTATTTCCGGTGCACATGTATGGATGAAAAAAAAAACTTTAAAACCGAGTGCCACCAAAATCTTAATTTTCCTTATGTTGCAATCCTAATTTAGTACTTACTTCTAATTTTGTGAGCTTTTATAGTTACTTTAACCTCATGAAAATAATGGTTAAAGAAACAAACAGAACACACTACACAGTTCATATCACCCACTACATTGAAACTGAAGACTAATGATCTAAAATGGAAAATGATGAAAAAAATATGAAATCGTTTTGTAGTTTGCTATTGCTTCAGGGAATGCTACAGAAACCCAAGGTTATAAGTTATACTGGTCTTCAAAGAAGCTTATTCACACAACGTTTATTTATTTATTGTTTTGAAGTAAAATCTTTTGTAGATTTTCATTCCCAATGAAATTTTTACATTTTTCTGATAATGAAGTGATACATAACTACACAGATCCAAAACTAAAAAAAAAAATCTGTCCTATGTCTGATTACAGATGCATTTTAGAATGCACTAGTATAGAAAAAAAGAAAACACAACCAATAAAAAAAATAATGCTGGGCCACATACTTTAGGAATAAAACCTAACATTCAGAGAGTAAGCAAAAATACATCTCAGAAAAAGCTAAATCAAATCAAAAATACAGCAAATAGTTGCAAAGCATATATTAGTGATATTTATATTATTTCAGAAGAAATTAAAACATTTCTTAAATTATATCTGCAAAACTTTTCTAAGGGATTACATACATTTCAGTAAATGTCCTGAACTTTGCCAATTGAATTCTGGTCGCCCTAAACATACATATACAAACAAGTTAACCTGTGCATCACAATTCATTGGTGACTGTGCAGTAGTACCACAGATTAGCTAGCTAGCACAAATAGGCAACTGAGCACCATTACTTCAGCACCACCTATAATAGCCAGGTATAATTAGCATTTTCCTGACAGTTTTCAAAGGATGTGGTTGTCCTGCTTGCAGTTCTGTATCTGACTAGTTACATAACTTACTTATCTTTCTTCTTAAATTGATTTGATCATACCTGGTGAAGGTTCAAGGTGTTGTAAGTTTTGGTGAAATTAGTCTCCAATAAGGGGCTCCCTACACCAATACCTGGTGAAGGTATTTATCATTGCGGAACAGAATTTTATTAGAATACTTCACATAACTCCATTCACTTGAAACCTGATGTAAACAAACAGCACAGCGAAATTTTTTCCACAAAATATTTATTGATATATTAGTGTTAAAATGTCACCCAGGTAACGCTGTGATTGTCAAATATCTTTGTCTATTGTCTAAAGACCTCATCACTACTTTTGTTTGTACTTGTTCACATAAAAAAAGTAAGATATCTCTGATATATTGGTTTTAACAAAGCAATGGCCATGAAAAATAGATTTAATCTACTTTATTTGGCTGCTATATGATATACTCCAACTTTATTAGCCCTTAATACTAATAATCAGGATATTTATGCATTTCAACAGTAAAATAAAAATAAAACTAAAACCATCAACTCTTGAAGAAGACAAAGATGACTACAGTTGTGCACATAGTCAAAATGACACAGACAAGAGAAGCTCATTAAAAATCAAGTTTCAAGCGAATGTTCAGGAAACACCAATAAAGGGAATTGCAAGTGGAATTTGTTCAAGCATGGGTCAATAACCTCATATCTCAAGTTACCTAATTTTAGTCTAACATTATATAGATACGGCTTTTGATTTTTAACCTACAAATATGAAGCTTAAAATTCCAACCAATACAAAAGATAATTGTTTGCTTTCAATTATTATACACACATGCTTGTTGAATTTCTTGTGTTCATGTCATCCAACTAGTAGCTAGCTTTATTGTTCAGACATAATTTATATTAGAAATATTGTGTGCAGGAAAAAAATATGTTCACAGCAGTGAGCATTCAAAATCTAAGAGCTGGATGGGCAGCACCATTAAAGATGTGGTGCAAGTTTTTGGAATAGTTTTGGTTAGGCCATTGCTCGGCAGAAGCACTAACGTCAATTCTGTGCTACAGTGGGCATATATGGAATCTGTAATATTTATCTGTCCAAACTATTTAATCTGTGAGTAGTACTAACTATATACATATTTTTTTTTAAGTAATATTTTGGAAAATATATGAAACCATGACAAAATGACCTAAAGTTCTTTGTCACTAAGCAATAAAATTTTTAAGTTTATTCTTCAAACTATTTGCATATCAAAAGTTTTTAAGAGCAAACACAGAAACTTTTCGGAACAATGACAGCCCTCTGTCTTCAGTGAAGTGACACTATGTGGGGACATTAGGGCTGTAAAGAACTTCTTTCCATGTGTCATGAAGGGTGATTCCAGTGTCTCA
This sequence comes from Ryuthela nishihirai, assembly GCA_038380435.1. Classification (NCBI taxonomy): domain Eukaryota; kingdom Metazoa; phylum Arthropoda; class Arachnida; order Araneae; family Heptathelidae; genus Ryuthela; species Ryuthela nishihirai. The sequence goes on from JAWZYU010000031.1 coordinate 35,561,196, forward strand.
GTAGCACTGGGGATGGGCAAGGTAATTATTTCAATAGCCTCACAGAAGATGGTTCCACAGTAGGTGGATGCAGGTGCTAGAAGTGTGGCGTGATCCCAGTCTATGGTTTCACATGTTGTATTGCCGGGTTAGCAGAAACAATCGTTAGCTTGTTTTAGCTGACATCTGTCTGATGCTCTCTCAGTGTGTAGAGTAGTCTCAGTGTGTCAGTCTCTCCTGTAGAGAATGTGTGGTTTTTCCGATGTAGTAGACAACAGAATTATCTGGCAAATGTAGAAGAAATCTGTATATGCCAGATTTTTGAAGGAGGCTGAATTTGTCTCTGTCCCTTTTTATAATTTACTTCAGATTTGGAGCTGGGCTGAAAACAATATTAATTTTTTAGGCTCCTAAAAACTTTTAATACACATATAGTTTGAAGGGTAAACTTAAATTTTATTACTCAATGGCAGAGAAAAGCCATTTTAATTAATTTCTGAGCAAGAAGATCTTTTTAATTATGTATTTAAAGTCCATCTCTGCAGAATGACCTATTAATCAACACTCTAAAGCATTATGGGGCTTTACATGTAAAACTTGTCATGAGTCTGGAACAATTGTGGTTTTTTTCTACGCAGTCAATGCAACAGTGTTATCCCAAGTCAATCCACCTCATACACAGCAGTCCCCTGGTTCATGTCAATGTGTGCTGTGAACAGCAGAAGGCAAGCTTCTCCATGCTCTAATACAAAAGAAAAGGCGACATATTTCAAGAACTGAAGCAGAGGCATACAAGGGCTTCTGCCACAGCTGCCCTTCAGTTATACTCATGGATCTGCTTAAAAGGCCCCACTACCAGAGGCAAAACACAAAAAACAGCACCAGATAGAAACATCTAAATAAGATCCAGGGACACAACTGAAATCTCAGATAAGCCTTTTTGCCCTACTTTTAAGCCCCTTCCTATTATTAAACTATCTGATATAAACTTCTCCCTCCCATAACGAACTGGCTGCTCTGGAACATGACACTAAATTCAGTCCATTCCATAGAAAATTAGACAAGAAAGCAATCATAGCTGAAATTAAAATATCATCAATAATGCACAGGGACATCTGGAAGTGCATAAAACTAATGCCATACGACAGAAAGTCTTCAAATTCACGAACTCCCGACAACCGTCACCCACCTACTTGGAAAGAAATTTCTCAGGAGTATTTTCTGGCCTTAAAAAACATAAGGAACACCCCTGACATTGTCATCACATTAGCAGACAAAACATGTCAGTTTGTTATCATGAATAAAAATTACTATGATGCTGAAGTTTCAGACTTTTTAAATAGGTCTAATTGTACTAGTCTAAATGTTGACCTGACCACTAGCATCAAAAACAAGGTTTTCAGGCTAAAAAAAACAATTGGTTGCTTGCTCCCCAAGGATCTCAAGATGAGTGCAATGCCATCCAACTGTCAAGCACTGCAAATGTTCATCCAGTGCAAAGCGCTCAGAGATAATCCCCCATTTGGCCATTAGCGTGCAAAAGACCCCCCCCCCCCGATTCATTATACAAAAGAATCTGCCCAAATTTATACATAGCTTCATTTGTGAGCACCTGTTTTCTATTAAATCTACAACAGACTCAAGGATCTTCATTCCTCCCTACAGCAAGTTAGTCACACTGACTTGACGTAGTCTCCTTGTTCCCATCCACTCATTTTTTATGCTCTTATGTGTTTTTGGAAAAAAATTATTGAAGCGCAAAAATTTTCCTTCCCTGAAATCAATGCTTGAATGAAGCTCTAAAACTAAGCATAAAAATAATTATTTCCAGTTTCGGGACCTGGGTTCGAGCCCCGGGTAAGGCATGGCTGTTTGTGTCGTTTTTCTGCTGAGGTCCTGCCATCCTCTCAGACCTTCTACTGTGGCATATAAACTGACAGGCTCCTGTCAGACCTCTGTGGCAAGCAGCTGCTTGAGGGGGTATTTTTTTTGGGGGGGGGGAACAAAATCTACAGTCACGACTCAAGGACCCCATGGGCTCACCCTTTTCTGGCATCCTGTGTAATATTGTCCTTCAAGACCTAGAAAATTATTCAGAATGGCAACAATTTTACGTCTTCTGGTGTTGCTACATTGGAGATATATTTTTAATTCAGAATGGCAGCAATGAGCAATTAAACTGCCTCATCGATAGAGCCAACAGTCTGTACCCCTATAATACATTTCACGAAGGAGGAAAATAGCAATGCCATCCCCTATTCAGATATTTTTATCTAAAATGATAATGGAGGAGCCTTGATGCCAATATATGGAAAGCCTACTTATGTATCCTCCATCATATGAGCTAACTCGTGTATTCCAGAGTACAAAATTGCAGAGTTCCATTCTGTCATCCATAGAGCATTCATCTTATTGCCAAATGAGTAATTGTTTAAAAAAGAAATTCAAAACATTCAATCCATTGCTGCATCCATGGCTTCCACCAAAAAACAATAGAAAAGCTAATCAATAAGTAAAGAAATGACTACAGAAGAGATTAGGCACTCCTCCCAGTCAGACTCTGAGTAGGCAACCTTTGCCGGATCTGTATCTTATGTCCCTTACTATGCGAATCAGTCCAAAAATTACTCAGAGCCCAAAATATAATTTGAATCCCCCAAATCTGAAGAAAATTATGAAAAAGGGACAGAAATAAATTTAGCCTCCTTCAGAAATTGGGCATATACATATTTCTCCTACATTTGCCAGATAATTCCCTTGTGTACTATATTGGGAAAACCATACATTCTCTACAGGAGAGGTTCACTGAGCATCAAACAGATGTCAGCCAAAACAAGACCTTGCCTGCCCCCACCTGCAACTGAGACACTGTAATCACCCTTCATGACACGTGGAAAGTTCTTAACAGCCCTAATGTCCTCACATAGTGTCACTTCACTGAAGACTGAGCACTGTCCTTGCTCCAAAAAGGTTCTGAGTTTGCTCCTAAAAACTTTTAATATACAAATAGTTTGATGGATGAACTTAAAAATTTTATTGCTCAATGACAAAGAACTTTAAGTTATTTCAATTAATTTCTGATCAAGAAACTTTTTTAAATTGTGTATGAAACCAGAGCTCTTATGCACCTTTGCATCTGTTGGCAGATTAACAAGATATAACAAAGGGAAAAAGGCTAGAGGGATGTATAGATCATATTGAAACTATACTATGGATGTTATCTTAGTTTTTTATATTTGAAAATATTGATTCACATATATAAACTTACTTTTTTCACAGTGGAAATGGTTGCTATTCTGAATATTGCACATCTCTTACACTCAATTTCTACTCTTGATAAAATAACAGAACTAAATGGAAATAATTTCTCAGGATAATTGCCTGAACATTAATCATAATAATATAATGTGTGAATTAAGCCAGTCCCCAGTGATACATAGTTTGGAGCATTCTTCTTCCACGTCAAATTATTACAATATGCATAACATGATATGCCAATGACACAATATATTTGAATGAATATCAAGCATCAAACACTATATAATATTTCTCTAAATTGTAATGCTATCAGAAAATTAAATGGATTAAATAATAGCCAGATATTATTAAAAAAAATATGATAAACAAATGCTCTTATGACTGGTTATGCAGAAGGTTGAACAGTTTCTATAGTACGCAATATATTTAAGTGTTGCTCAATATTCACACAAAAACAAATGAACAAGCCCATTTTCTTTATTCTTAACAGAACTACAAATAATCTTGACTAGTCTTCATCACACTTCATATGAAATACATTAGAAATATACAGAAGCAAGTTTATTTTCCTATTTTTAATTCCTGAGTCTTGCCCCCACATTCCAGTTTTTACACATCTAAACATGATTGGTAATCAATCTATAATCAATATATTTGTGACATTTTAATTCTTTAGCATACTGAATAATAAGTTTTAAATTGGTGAAAAGGGAAATGCAAAGTAAACTATTATTTAAAAACAACATGCCTCAAGATTAGTGCAGAAATATAAAGCATTACCAAAGTTATTTTAGGTGTGGGTGTCAAAGGATTACTAAGCTATACTAATTTTGATTTAGAAATAAAAGAGCTTATCAATGATGATCTGATCCATACTCCTTGAGGATGCAAATATTAACAAGCCTAAAATGTTTTTGCTTGGACCAAAATAAACAATTGGACTGGCGACTAATGTATATTGTGCTGGAAGCCGGTCAAGTTTATTATTTATAATTGCTTGAAATGTTCAAATATTAGATAACTAAAATCTGCACATCAATGCAGCATACCATAAGAAGTTAAGATTTTTCGATTCTTTTTAACATAGTGCATACAGTTCACACAGATGCATATATCACTCTTAACCCTTTAACACTCATAATGGTCGAAATTTGAAATGGACTGGTACAAATAGTGTTATTCCATTGTTTTTACTACCCTCTACCTTTTTCTGAGATTTCTTGGATGTTAAAGGGTAAGGGGGCTGTTTGATATTGTTGGTGCTACCTCTCAATAAACCTAGTTCCTTTAAAATTCCTACTAATCATTTTATCTCTGCAGGTATGTGGAATGCGAGGAACTTCAATAGAGATTATTTTCTTGATGCCCTCACAGAATTCCAGCATTATAACCTAGATATTCTAGGCTTGCAAGAGACCAAATAGAGAGCTAAAGGTCAGATACTTAAAAATAATTTTAAATCTTTCTTTTGAGGGAGGGAGGATAGAAAATATCTCAAAGGTGTAGGTTTGCTTATCAGCAGACATGCCAGTGATGCTCTTCAAGGTTATGACTGCATTAATGGAAGATTTCTTACAGCTAAATTTACACAAAAATCAGAAGTTTCACTGTGTGTAGACAAAGAGATACCTTTTTATTTTAATTCTGATCCATGTAATACTCAATGGGAATTGCACTTGGAATAGACAATATGCAACTGTATGGCAAATTCTGATCAATGGCAAAATGAATTAACAGTAGCTTATAAATACATAAAATTAAAATAGTTCTACTCTAGGACAGATTAGTGATATCTAATTAGGTGCATATACTTGTATGGAAAATTTTAGTTATGTGTTTTGTACCAAGAGAGCACTAACAAGCTATTTCAATCTATGTTATGAGTCAACGTGAAGAGTTAAAAAAAATGCAATTTCAAAAATACAGTCTTAATAGAAATGTTAGTAAATAATAACATATTACAAACAAAAAATAGGGACCTTTAAGTTGTTTTTTTTCTCCGACAAAATGGTCAAACAGCAAATCCAAGACTCAGAAAAAGATGGATTAAGATCTTTTTGCTAGTGTTGAGTCTCCCATTTACATCAGTTTATTCTTTAATGTACTAAGGGAATGACTTTCATACACGCAAAACATGACTTAACACCTCACTTGATGATAGTATCTTTTGCAAATCTGTCGTTATCAACATTTTCCTCCCAAGGCATGAAGATCTCAGTGATGGCTAGTCAAGGATAAACTATAGAAATCTTAAATTGTGAAGACAATGATTAATTAATCTCCATTTCATGTGTTGACAAGGTTAATTCTCCCAACAGCACATCATTATTACAGTAAATGGTGAAGGTAATGTAGGTATTACCAATTCATGCACAATTCATGCACACATTTTGCTCCAGTTTTAATGAATTAATTTTTTTCTTTCAATTTTAAATAAGTTATTTTATTTAAAAATTGTGATTTGTTTTTAGTTATGAAATTCATTTATATGGATACCAAAGCAGAATGAAGCAATATGCTTCAACCTTCTACACTAAACTTAACACTGAAAATAAAACTTGAGTCAGGATATATTTCAGTAAGGTTAGCAATTACACTAAACACAAAGATCACATTTGTCTTCAACTATTTCTTGTAGCCAACATAGTACCAAATTGAAGTAGCACAAAGTCCATCATTTTAAGATTTGGTGACAACAATTTCTTTTTTATGAAATAAAATTACAAGCATTTAAAAAAATGTCATTAATGGTCCAGAAACTATTCAAGTGCTTTGTAGTAGATTTAAAAGTTTCATATTGTATTGCAAGTGCAAATAATAATATTCAGTTGGTGGAATTTTGCTTCTTCGAACAATCTCAGAAATGGCACAAACTATATTGGGTGGTATATAAAGCATCTAAGTGAAATCCTTTCATTAGGTAATAATTAGTGTAAAAAAATGTTACAGATGTACTTCACAACTAGTAGAAAAATTCATATTTGCTTTGTAGTTAAATGAGGAAATATTTTACTTCTGATTAGGGTTGCCAACCACTAAAAATGATTTTTATGGGCAGTAATGGGGAAAAAGCTACAGGCAACTGAACTTTTTTTTCCACACATTTTTATGTAATATCAAGATGGCTGGCTTATAAGGATATAAGTGTGTAATATTCAAATATTTCCATTAAATGCTTTCACTTCTACATTACATAGATGTTATTAATCTTAATTTAATGTACTTATTCAACTTTATGTGATCAGACATTCTGTAATGGGAAAAATAGTGGGGAAGGGGATCAATCATGAAAACTTCAAGTTAGAGAGTGCACTGAGCACAGAGATCATAGAACATTTTTATAATTTTTTCATTTTCTTGGTCTGCATCCATTAAAAGATTGCAATACTTTCAAAATGAGTCTAAATGATAATATATAAACTGAACATATATTTTGAAACTCCTGGAAACTTCATACCATTTTTAAATATATTAAAAACATACAAAATTTTACCTTTTTTTTTATTAACACTTGGAAAACTTACTTCTAACACACTTGACAAGGTTTGTTATGGAGCAAGTGTACAGAATGTTTTTGTAAAAATACTACAGAATACAACAGAAGAAATTTTAAGGTTGGCATTTTATGGTTGAGAATGAGTCAAGATGGAAGTAATGTACTGTATACAATAGAAGTCCCAGTCTGCCTTTAAAGAATATACTTTTGTTTGTTAATGACTACATACCACTAATTATCTACATTGAGATGCCAGGTTATTAGGTACATCACCCCTCATCACATAAATGGTACATTCCAACACATGACATCATGTGACCATGGTGTGAGGTATAAATCACGCAGACCAGCTCTTCAAGCATCAGAGTTAGATTGAGTGTCAGAATGGGCAAAAAGTGTGAAGCCATGGATCCATCTTGAATGGTATCAACAGTACAGGCCTGTGATGGTGTGGAGAATGTTTTCCTGGCACACATTAAGCTCCCTGATACCCATCGAAGGTCATCTGAACTCCACAGCATGCTTGGACATCATTGCTGGTCAAGTTCATCCCTTCATGATTACAGTTTATCTACACTTGGAAGGACTCATTCAGCATGATAATGCACCTACTCACAAGGCATGTATCATCACCAAATGATTCCAGGAACATGTCAATGAGTTTTCTTTGCTTCATTGGCCTGCGTAGTCCCCATATCTTAAACCCTATCAAGCATCTTTGGAATGAGGTAATAAGGGCAGTTCACAGAGAGACTGTGCTGGCATCCATTTTGCAGCAACTTCATGACACTATCATTTTTTTATGGTACAACATCCTGCACAACACATCCAGCATCTTATAAGTTCCATGCCCCAATGAATTTAGGCTGTCTGAAAGCCAAAGGAGGCACAACACACTACTAAGTAGGTGTAGCTATTAAACTGGCATCTAAGTGTACAGATACTAGTTATATGCCAGAAAAAAGTTTGTGGTGTATGTCATCCCTTGCTGTTTCCTTAGTTGACAACTTCTCCTTTCAAAGAACTTTAAACTCATCATTGAAATGATTTATAACACACAAGAATGCTAAAAAATACCATGACAAACTGTTGCCAGATCTCCTACTGATGTAGATCCAATACAATCACCAAGCAATTTGTGGTTTTAAACTGCATTCTGTGATAGGTAGGGAGTTCAATTTTTAATGCAACACAGAGTGGCACAAGTAAAAACCTGTGCATTAAATTTGGGACTAGTCAGTCAAGCATTTGAGGAACCACAGGGGACTGAGATCTGTTAAAACAGAGATAAAACTCAACAGTTTGAATAGCAAGTAAGCTGTCACCATCAATGAGTCAGTGTGTGTTGCAAAAGAGCTAATAGCATGCTGTGGAAAAAATACATGTACCGGCACATGTGCAAGAATGCATTCAGTGCCTGGAATCAATTATTTATATAGATTTACCTAATGTTCACATATTTTAAAATAGGTTAAACGTTTTTAAACCAGATGGCAGAACAAGATGAATCTGCAGAAAAGAACCTATTTATATTACTGATGCATTTCCATTTCTAGCAATCTATTGTGGCCAGTATGGCTGCTTCTTTAACCCTTTAACACCTTAACGAAGAATGCAGAATTTTTTTTCTCCCAGACAAGTCAGCTGAAGGAATTAAGAAGAGCAAATAGGTTTACAGCAGTGGTGTCCTTTTTGGACTTGGGAGCTACTTAGCTTGCCCAAAATTTATGGCATGCCCTTTTCCTCGCATAACTCTGAAACTTGTGGATCACAACTAGGGGAAAACTTAAGAGGGCCTTCACAGGCTACCAGTTTGGCATCAGTGGTTACAATGATTCAAAACACTACATAGTTGAAAACACTTCACTAAATGACAGTATGCTTCTAAGATAAATAATAAAAAGTTTTACATGACTGTAAGCTTCTTCTTCCTACTTAAAAGAAGACTCTAATAATATTAGAGAGTAGCCTAACTCTTGATTCATTGTGTTATAGAATTACAAATATTTTATATAATTCATTTGGTTTAGTGACTAATGTAATTTGAAAACAAAGTTGAAACAAAGTATTAGGCGATACAGTTAGCAGAACCATAAACGAAAATAATAGTTTGTGTTCATTGTTTACAGTTAGCAATTTGGAAGCATATTTCAATTCTATTTGTTTCAAAAAGATCTCACATTACTCCTGAACTCATTCCAGTATGAAGTTATTCATAGATTATTACTTTAATATGATTATTTTAGTTGCAATAGTAAAACTCACACCTTCCTGTCCACAAAATTCAATCACAAAATATTCTCACTATAAACCAAGACTGAGTGCTGTTTTGGTACACAAGCCTCCTGCATTCACATTAAATTGTATTATTTACTGCTGAATAATTTTGAAACAGTTGTGAAATGGAAAAAAAAATTCTTTTGCATTTTGTCTTAGGTTATACATTTTTTTTCACTTATAGAACTCTTTATATATAACATTAAAAGTTTTGTGTGTTGCAATGATCAACAAAAATAATGTTTAAAATATTAATCTCTTAGACAAAATGCAGCACACTTTAAAAGTCCCATTTGTACCTAATATGACAATAAACAATTCATAGTCACAGCCATTTCTTATATATATATATACATATTATACAATTTCATATGCTAAATTTTGGAACAATGTAAAAAAAAAAGATTTATTTTTTAGATTTAAATATGTATTTAAACAATTTCATACGCTGTATGTTTGCCATCCAATCTTGTTGCAGTAATATCAATTATTTTGTGTGTTAAAGAAGCTTTAGTAATTCAGTTCTGCCTATGTGATGGGATTCATTTGTCCTTTACATGGCTATGCTCCAGGCTTGAATCCAATTTACAGTATCTATTAAAAAAAATTAGGAATGGAATGAAAACAGACAAGCACAATCCATATTGCTTAAATAGAAAAGAATGCTACAATTATGCTATATTAAGAAATGCAGAATAAACTTTCCAAAAGCATGAAATTTCTTAGCATTTATGATTTATTTTTCAGCATTCTTGTTACATACCGCTAAGATAAATAATCATCCATTTCTACTCATTTTACATAGCTTAAATGTTCTACTAAATTGCTTGATATATTTAACTATTAAAAATTAATGAAACACATTTTACAGCAAATTAATCACAGCAATTTGGCACAGAGCAAATTTTAAGCACACTGCATCCTAATACAGTATACTGTTATGCATAATGTTATCTTAATAACTAAAGCCTACTGAATACATGGAGTTGCAACTTCCAAATATATTACTTTATAATAAAAAGCATCATAAACTTTACAATGGTATAAATAAATTAATTTAAAATGGCTTTCCTTCCTTTGCTTATAGTTGTAATATTCTGAAGTACAGCTGAATTTTAATAACACCCGTCAACGTGAATACTATTATATTGTATCAGAGTTGTATAAATTCCAAAAACTGCTTTGCTTTTATCCACTATGAACTTGAAATTACACCTTTCTACTTTACATCAGTAAATCAAATACTGGGTTGTGACATGACATCCAAAATGAAATATATCTAAAATGTCAAAGATTTAAATCATAATTTCCACATGAAACTATATCTTCTTTACAAAATAATGCTATTTCTGCTTACAAATTTTTCTGCATGCATAATAGAAAAATTTTAGCCTCTTTCAATTATTTTACATTTTTTATACATTTTTTATACATTTTTTATACATTGTTATTACTAACTTATAACCAAATATGTAAAATTATAACAAATTTACAACACACTTATTAAATTAGTAAATACTGCAACAAAATATTCTTCAAAATATATTTGGTAAAAATAAGTTTTTATAGCATTTGTAGAATCTTACCTGTAAATCCTCAGCTGTAAAACTTTTAAAGAGAATAAAGCTCATGATTAAACAGCATGATATAATAAAAATGAAGTATTTCAGATGCAAATTATTGATCAAACAAAATGGAAAAATAAAACATAGAGAAAACAAATATCTTCAAATATGTGAATGCAAAAGTATTTTTTTTTATTAGATGCAAGTTTATATCCTTTTGATGCCCCTGTTTTTATCTTTGAAAAAATTTGACTGAAACCAATATAAACAGTACAAGATACATTTTAATGGTAGAAAAATAACTATTATGAATATTGTCCAATAACCAAATTAGAAACTAAAAATATTGTCGTCTTCTTTTGCATATGCATTCATGGATGCCATCTGGTAAGGGTATGGACTAGGCTCTGGTTTTTAGGTCAAGTTTTGGGGCATTTTTTATTCATATATGATACAACAGCTCTAATATAAAATGAAAATGCAGCACAATATTAACTTCACAAGAATTTTTCTGAATATTGGAATTAATGGGTCATTCCATGTCAATTCAACCAGGTCAGTTCACCACCCATCACAGATTTCAATATTTGGAATAAATGTTAGTACACATATGATGTCTAATAGTTCAAAATATTTCGAGTCAAAAAAATTTTGGTAAGGGAGTTATAATTGTTTAATCTAAGGGGGAAAACATACAAATTGTGATTGTGACTAAACGTTTTTCTTTGCTTCTATGGTAGATGAGAAGACCAAACTAATGTAGATGTGTACTGATGTAGATTTGGATTATAAATTCATTAAAAAAACAAATGTAAAAAATGTAATATGGTTTTGAAGTTTAAAAAAATAAAAACTGAAAATTTCAAAATGTGAAAAAAGTGATGTGGCCCCATATATAAAAAAAATTAAAACCGACATATGTTATGCATTATGCTCCATAGAAATGCTGTAAAAATTTTAGAGTATGGTCATTTCTTTGATAACCAGTAAAAAAATACTGAAATTTTACTAATGTTATGGTTAATGATGCACTTTAAGGGTTTGCATTGACGCTCTTGCATAAGTGCATTAGAAGAGATGTACAGAGAGCTACCAACGTGTGTGCTGCTTGCACTCAAGTGCAACTTTGTAACTCCTACCACTCCAACTAGCTTTTGGCTGCTACTTACAGCTATATTGCTGCTATTGATAAAAGTTCATATCCTTTTTTACGGATGAGCAAATGAAAAAGCAAAGTATTTAGAGGCAACAAATTTAGCAATGCAAATGTTGAGTGATACATAGGGTGACCAGATTGTGTTCGGTAAAAACCGGGACAGTTATTAAATGTTCTGACTTCAGTTCATATAACTTGAAAATGGTAAATTATGCTTTATTTTTAATCAATTGCTCTATAATAATCAAAAAAAAAATTATTCCAAAACGTGAAAACTGATGATGTAATCATGATTACCTCCATTTTTTAATCTTTGAAGAAAAATATTTCTTTGCTGATATTACCTTAAGAACATTGTAGTATCAAAGCAAAATCGAGCACCAAACAGTTTAATCCAATAATAGAAACTGTAATTGTTTAATTTACTAGACTTCACAAAATTAATTAATTTGCATAGTACTCATACTTGGTACTTCTAAAATACATTAAAATATAAAATCAATTATCTTGATCACTATGTTCGTAACTTAGCCCTTTTCAGTTTAAATGTTTGTATTTATAAATGGTAGCTAAGTAGTCACTGGAAGGAGAGCTATGCACCAATCCCCTGTGATGATGCATAGAACCGGCCAGGACTAGTACCTAATATCCGACCCCGCCTTCTCGTGGTGCAGACTGTTAGTATCTTTCAAAAGAGATACTCTCTTGTGGAAGTGAACGGAAGGGGAGGGTTGCCAGATTAGTGTGGCCTACTGATCTGGACAACTATGGCTACTTTTCTTTATTTTTTCTACCCTGCTGAGGAGTGGTCAACCACACAGGGTCCTGGTGCTGACCATATAAACTAACTGGACTGGAAAGATATATGGCTCTGAGCTTGATTATGGATCCTGATTTTGCTGCACTGGTGGGCTTTTGTGGAGGGAAAATCTTCCACTGTGTTTTCTGTTTGTGGGTTGACAGCCCCAAGTGAATACATTCACAGGATATGTTTATCAGCTGGTGGATAATCCTGAGCAGAGGTCATCGCACGCACCTGAACTCTTTGCTGCTATTGGCATCCTCAAATTTTACATTGGAGGAAGTCTTCCAGTGTAGATGGCTTCAGCCTTTAGTGGTGGGGGAACGGGTCTTTGCCCCATGTCTGCGATTAGGGGGCTGTTTGATATTGTTGACATTCCCTCTCTCAATAAACATAGTTTCTTTAAACATCCCACTAACCATTTTCTCTCCATAGGTAGTTGGAATGTGAGGACTCTGCACAGAGCTTTTTCTCTTCATGTCCTCACACAAGAATTCCACCATTATAATTTAGATATTTCGGCTTGCAAGAGACCAGATGGACAGATAAAGGTCAGATTCTTAAAAATAATCTTAAATTTCTCTTTTGAGGGAGGGACGACAATAAGCATCACCAAGGCGTGATGATGCTCTTCTAGGATATGAGTGCATTAATGAAAGGTTTCTTACAGCAAAATTTCAGACAAGCATTAAAGACTTGAATGTTATCTGCTGTTATGCCCCCACTGAGGATGCCGATGAGGATGCCGATGAGGATGAGAAGGATAGGTTTTATGGACAACTTCAGGATATTTTGAATTCTGTCAAGAAAGGAGATATTACCATTGTTCTTGGTGACTTCAATGCCAAACTGACCTTTGGGGAGGAGTAATAGGCCCTTTTGGTATTGGTAGCTGCAATGGACAACGTCTCCTACAGGTAAGTAAACTCAATGGTTTCAGAATAACTAACACTTATTACAAACACTGTGACATATATAAGTACACATGGGTTTCACCTGATGGGCTGCATAAGAATATGATTGATTATATATTAATTAAGAGCAAATGGGCTAGTTCTGTTAGGAATACCAGGTCATATAGGGAGCTGAAATTGGATCTGACCATTATCTTGTTAAAAGTGTCTTGCAACTTAAACTTAAAAAGTGTTGTGCTAGGGTTAAAAAATTTGCTTTTAATACTGAAGCTCTGAAAGACCCAGTTACAGCTAAAGCTTACCATGATAGGTTACTTAGTCATTATGACAGTCATGGTATGCTTACTACTGAAGTTGAGGAAGAATGGGATCATTTTAAACAGGCTTTTTTGGACACTAACAGTACTCTTTTAGGAAAAAGGGGCAGAATTCTCTGAGTGATAAGGCACTTGAGCTTATTTTGGAAAGAAAGAACTGCAGGAATGTCCTTAATCAATACCCTACTAGTCCTAATAGAAAGTATTACAGAGAACTTAATAAATGTGTAAAAGATCAGTTAGCTGCTGCTAAGAATCTTTGGCTTGATAGTTTGGCTGACAAAGCTCAGGAAGCAGTTAGACAGCACAACAGCAGAGAGCTGTACCAGATAGTTAATGTTTTATGTGGTAGAAAACGGACAGGTATACAGGGATTGAAGGATAAACAAGATAAGGTTATAGAAGGTGAGGATTCTGTCATGGCTAGGTGGGCTGAGCATTTCAGTGATATTCTAAACAATGCGGTTAGTTCTATTCCCATTGTTTGCAATGATGATAGATGCATTGGTGGCTTTAATGTTGGCCCTATAACACAATCTGAAGTTATTTTGGCTGTTTCTAAACTTAAACTTCATAAATTCCCAGGGGTAGATGAAATTACTACGGAAATGCTTAAAGCTGCGAATGTTTCGGTTACCACTTGGATGACTTAAATTCTAAATATCTTTTATGATAAAGGCATGGTTCCTAAGGATTTTACCAGAGCTATTGTTATCCCTATTCTCAAAAAAGTGATCGCAGTTCTTGTGATAACTATAGGGGTATCAGCCTACTCTCTGTTCCAGGTAAAGTTCTTTCTATGATTGTGCTTAATAGAATTAAGAATCTGGTTGACAGGCAATTGCTTGATGAGCAATGTGGATTCAGAAGTGGTAGGGGATGTGTGGATCAGATATTTTCACTTAGGCAGATTCTTGAGAAATGTTTAGAGTTTCAGAAACCTTTGGTTGCTAGCTTTGTTGATTTCAAAACGGCTTTCGACTCTGTTGATCGTCATAATTTGTGGTTGATTGTGAGATCATATGGTATACCTGACAAGTTAGTTAACATAATGAAAGCTCTCTATAATAACACTGAGTCATGTGTGAGAGTTGGCAAGGCTTGTAGCAATTGGTTTAGCATTACTTCGACAAGGGTGCATTTTGTCTTCTTTTCTCTTTAGCTTGGTTATTGATTATGTTATGCGAAATTCACTTCAAGGGAAAGATTTTGGCCTTAAATGGACTGGAGATACAAAAATTTCTGATTTAGATTATGCTGATGATTTAGCCCTTTTGGCAAATGATGTTGATGAGATGAACTCTTTCATTCGGGCTGTTGATGAGACTGGTAGTAGAGTAGGTTTGGTTATAAACAGAGAGAAAACTAAAGTGATGAAAATTGGTCAGGCAGGCTGTGATTCAGTTAATCTGAATGGTTGCAGTCTTGAGCAGGTGTCACAGTTTAATTATCTTGGGAGCTATTTAACAGATACTGGTGATGTGCGGCATGAGATTAACAGACGAATAGGGATTGCTGCCACGACTTTTAAGAATCTATGGAGAGTGTGGAGAAATAGGCGTATACACCTAAGGACTAAAATTAGACTGTATAATAGTTTGGTTCTTTCTAGAGTTAATTATGGTAGTGAAACTTGGACACTGTAAACAAGATAAGAGGAAATTAGATGCTTTTGATTCTAGATGCTTACACAGTATCTTGGGCATTAGGTGGTTCAACTTTGTAACTAATGATGAGGTTAGGCAAAGGAGTCAGCAACCTCCTTTAAGCAGCATATTGTGCAGAGAGAGACTCCGTTGGTTTGGTCATGTTGCCCAGGGCCGGGGTGGCTCAGTCGGTAGCGCGCCAGGCTCGTAATCTGTAGTTCCCAGGTTCGAGTCCCAGCTGGGTCAGCGTTGAGATTTATCTCCGCAAAATTCCCCGCCCTGCCCACGGTCAGTAGGGGACACCGATGGGCTTGGAAAGGCCGCCGTCCGTCGGATGGGACGTTAAGCCGTGGCCCCGTGTGCGGGAGAGCCATACCCTGTGCACGTTAAAGAACACGCTGGATGGCCTTGACGGGAGGCTACCATCTGTCTTCCAACAGCTGTTCCAGTGGGTCCCCTCCCCCAACCTTCTCTGAGCCTTCGGGGTCCATGTGACCTGGCCATTTAGCCCATGGTGTGCAAAAAAGTGCCGCTCAGAGGTAAAACAACCCAACAACCCATGTTGCCCAAATGAATAATTATAGATTGGCGAATAGGGTTATGAACAGTGTTCCTAAAGGCCTCAGAAAGTAGGGGAGACCTAGGATGCAGTGGGCAGACAATGTCAAACAGGACCTTGTTAGAATTGGTGTGCAGTGGCCAGATGCAGCAGATGTAGCTCAGGATAGACTTGCTTGGAGAACTAAATTGCACAGTCTGGTTGGATCTCCGTAGCCCATGGCTGCTTGATGATGATAATGATTATGAAATTCTTTATTATTAATGTATTTTACTTCATTAAAATGAACTAAATTCAAACTTGTGTATGTGCAATTTTTTCTACTCATTAAATTCGGAGAATCTTTTTTCTTGCCCACAGCACTAAAAGAGCTACTAGTTCTTTGCTTATTTGAACTACACTAACCCATTAAGTACTTCCTTAATTATTATAGAACTGATCAAAAATAAAGCCTAATTTACCATTTTCAAGTTATATGAACTAAAGTGGAACATTTAATAACGTCCCGGTTTTTACCGATCGCAATCTGACCACCCTATGTATCACTCAACATTTGTATTGCTAAATTTGTTGTTTCTAAATACTGGGTTTTTTCATTTGCTCATCTGTAAAAATGGATATGAACTTTTATCAATAGCAGCATTATAGCTATAAGTAGCAGTCGAATGCTAGTTGGAGTTACAAAGCCTCTCCATGCATCTCCTCTAGTGCACATGCACAAGTGTCAATGCAATCCCCTGAAGAGCATCACGAAAGGTGTGTTTATGGACTTATATCAACAAACAAACAAAGCTATAAGCAATTTCCTGTTTTTCAATCAACATTATATTTGGTGATTTTCTCAGTCTAATATTTAAACACAGCCATCTATATAAAAAACTATTGAATAGAGTATATGAAAATTAAAACATTTTCTTTGTCTGTTTATATGAGTTTACAAGTATGATATAGAGAAATGTGGTCTTAAAACTGTAATTTTGTATAAATCTCTTGAGCATATTTAAAGCTTAAGTATGTACAATGAGTTATTCTTAAACAGGGTTATTTTCTTAAAAATATTTCTTAAAAAAAATCCATATTGTTAAATAATTTGTTTGCATATTATTTTATTGATAACAGATGCCTTAAATCAGCTAAACTAAAACCATGAATATGAAATGATTTCAATGCACATGAAGCATGTCAAAAAATTTACATTTGTATGAACTTTGATTAATAAAACAAAAATACTTATTTTTATATATACGGATAAGTATAAATAGAGATATATAATGTTTTTGTCTGTTTTATATTAAAAAATTGAAATTTACAAAAACATAAGTTTACCTGATCTTTGTAATTTACTGCTGTTATTGATACAGCAGAAACAGAAGTAACTGGTGTAGATGCTGAAGGATGATCAAAGTCTTTTTCAATTGAACTTGCATGGGCTACAAGAGGAGTGAGCTCTTTGTTGTACATGTGATGGTGATGATGTCGCTTTTGTTCAATGAAGTACTTAAAGAATTCATATACAGACCATGCTATAGCAGTAGAAGGCACCTGATATATTACACGAGCTTGTAAACCCTGAAAGTATCCTTTTGGACCCCGGAACCTATATATTGTAACAACTGCATTTAATAACCCACTGATATGTGTTTGCTTAGTTAAGTGCAGTGCTTGTTGCTCTTGGGTATTTAATAAAGTTTTGCATACATCTAAAGGTGTGGTTATAGCAGCTGCAAAGGCGCCAGAGATTGCACCAGATACCATGTGAGCTTTAGGATTGTACGTCCTTTCATGGTTTGTTAATTCTTGCATGAATTCATACATCATGAAATGGATGCTTTGAAACGGCACATTCATCATCAGTTGTGTTGTATAACTGCGATAAAAAGCACGGGTACCTTCAGTTTTCCATATATTTGCTAGGCAATCTAAGCATGTCTTATATGGACTGTTATATACCTGCATCCGTTGTTTCACAACTGGAAAGAAAAAAATGCTTTGAGAATTTCTTACAGTTATTTTATATATTTACAAAATGTATTTAAATAGAGCTTGCACAACAATAATACAGATATAAACATAAAAATCTCTGTCTTTAAACATTAAACTTTAAAACTTATTGCACTTAAGAACAGCAATGGATTAAAGTGAAAAGGACCCTAGACTTGAATACTACTTGGGACTCAGTCTACAAAATCAAAATTCATTCTACTTGGGCCACGTGCAGGGCCTCTGTAATGTCAGGGCCCTAGGTGGTCTTGTGCTTTAATCAGATACAAATCTGACCCCCTTTTTTTTTAAATAATAAGTCTCGAAAATTCAAATTTTAAAATGTTAAAAAAGAGTTTTATTATTAGTGAAATGAGTTTTTATTTTACATACTGCTTGTTTTTATATATAAACAGTTATAGTCAAAATTTGAAATAAAACCTTTCACAGGATAATTTTGCTTGAAAAGTACATATAGTCTCTGCAAACATTCTGTTTGGTAAAAAAAAAACGATTTTTTTAGGAAAATATTTTTGATTTAATGAATTACATAGTCTTCATTGTTTCATACAACTTTTTCCCATCTTTCCATAAGTTTCTAGATTCCACTGCAGCAGAAACTTTTGGCTTGGAGTGGAAAAACTCACCCAATAGCTTGGAACCACTGATATTAGAAAACGATTTTCTGCAGTTAAGATCTTCAGTGTAATCTTCCTTAAGTGTAATCCTTCCTTTCGAATTAAAACAGGATTTCGTCCTTTTGTCCTCAAAGGAAACATAAACTTTTCCTTTGATTCATCTATTATGTCCATTGTCTGCAGTAATGTAAATAATTTTGTATTGGTTTATGAACACACACTATCAGTATAAAATTAAATAGTGATGGATCTGGTTTCCTATCCACAAAGCATAAATATTATTTTAGAATTCAGGGTCAATTGAGAGAAATATAACTTTCTGTGAAAATATTTAGCCCAATTTACATAAATTTTATGTGTAATGTGTCTCCTAGAGAATTTTGACCCCAAGAGCTACAAGAAATATGCCACTAAGAGAGCCATGGGATATTCCTGATGCTATTAAAAAATAAAAATTAATAACTAAACAGACTGAAAAAAGTTTCAAGTGCTAATAAGTAAAGCAGTAAGAAAATATATCAGAGTTTAGCTGCTGACGATGTTAAACCAGAAAATCTGCAAAACACTCAATAAGCTTTGTACACATTGAAGAAACTGCCAAAGTTAAAAAACAGAAACCAAAAGCATTTTGCTATTTGAAAACACCAAATCTTTATGGAATGGAAATTAATAAGATCTCTTGTTAAAAATATCCTTAGTTTCTTATTCCTTATTTGAGTGGGATATATATATATTGTGCTTTTTTTAAAAATAAGGTTACTATCTAATAGGTTAGCGAGTGAAGCAAACCGTGCTGAAACTGCACTCCAGGAGAAATTTTTTTAATACTGAAGTACATATGACCTAAGTTTAGATAATTGTCATTTATGCACTAGTTTTTAGAAGTTTCTTATATATCGCCAACAGCAATAAAATTATATTACTTACAAAATTTAAATTAGTGGATCTGAAAAATGCCATGTAAATCTAAAACATTATTGGATACTAAAAAAATGCTTTCTTATATGCATCTTATAAAAAATAATAAAAATTCTTATAGCTCCTTTTGTAAAATTGATATAAATTCATTTGGTCATTTTATTTTTTATGACATATATAAAAGATAGGCACTTTTGTTTAACTTTTAAAAATTTCTTTATTTCATTTTTAGTTACACGGGGAATAATTTGTTATCAAGAACACCTATCTTACCCGTGCTTTCAATGAGGATTGCTAAATTTTTCCTGCTGAACTGCACAGATACCATCAGACCCCATAGGGGCAGCGATATCGCAACAAGTGTTACGGCACCGGGCAGCATTTTTACCTATCTTCCTATTGTTTATCACTTGACATTTGTAGGCTTGTGTGTCTGTCAAAACCAACTGTTTTGACACTAACTGTTCCCCCCATAAATTTCGAACGCGATGGAGAAGCTTAATGATTTATGTATCAAATGAAAGGCTTGTAAACCCGGGAAGTGTTAGAGGCTATTTAAAAAATTTACCCCCCCAAGCTTTATTCCCCCCTAAAAAGAGAGAATATGAAAATGATTGTTCCTCTATATCTCCAGAATGCGAGCATTGAAAGTAACAAGCTATACATCAAATGAAAGTGTGTGATGCAGGAGTGTCATACACTATATAAAATTGACCACCCATGGTTTCTTCCCCCCTAAAAAAGGGGAAATGGGAAAACGATTGTTCCGCTATTTGGAAAGCGAAGGCCACAAGCTATGCACGAAATAAAATTTTGTGACGTGGGGAATGTTACAGATTAAAAGAATTCCACCCACTTCCTTCTTCCCCACTAAAACAGGGAAAATATGAAACAATTATTCAGCTATATCTTCTGAATGCAAGGACCTACAATTACGAGTTAGGTGTCAAATCGAAGCTCGTATGAAGACTGTTGTAGACTATTTCGAATTTTGCCTCCAACCACTCTCCCCTAAAAAGGGGGCAAATTTTCGCAGCGAGGCGGAACTCAATGAGTTATACATCAAATTAAAGCTTGTGATGTCCCCAATGTCTGGGCTATCTTAAACACGATTCCAAAAGCGGGGGGGGGGGGGATGTAATCAATGCTCGTGAATCATATCAAAGTTTCTGAAAATAAATGTTTTTAGTAACAAACAAAAAATGTAAACAAATTAAAAAATTTATATAAATATATATAATAATCCCCTCAAGCAGCTGCTTGCCACAGAGGTCTGACAGGAGCCTGTCAGTTTATATGCCATAGTAGAAAGTCTGAGAGGATGGCAGGACTTCAGCAGAAAAACAACACATGCATCCATGCCTTATCTGGGGCTCGAACCCAGGTCCCTTAGATCAGTA
This sequence comes from Ryuthela nishihirai, assembly GCA_038380435.1. Classification (NCBI taxonomy): domain Eukaryota; kingdom Metazoa; phylum Arthropoda; class Arachnida; order Araneae; family Heptathelidae; genus Ryuthela; species Ryuthela nishihirai. The sequence continues at coordinate 35,582,101 of JAWZYU010000031.1, forward strand.
GCCAAGCATGCTAACCACTCGGCCATGGGGCGGCAATTAAAAAATACATATTTTCTGAAATGCGCTCTAAAAAGTAGTACTCCAAAGGAAGATAGGGTGGCGATTTACCTGCACAACAAGACTGCCGGCACCCTATCTTCATCTGAAAGTGAATATGAACTCAGTGACTGATTGCACCATCAATATATTTCAGTTTTATTTCCTACTTTTTAGGGCACATATTGTAAGGATGTAAAAGATAAGTATGTAAATCAAGAAATCATTCAATTCATATCAACTACAAGGAAGATTGGGCAGCAGCAAAATCCTTTCAGCTGGTAAGGGGAAAAAAATTTACGTGACCTATCTTCTCTTCAAGTTTACATTGAGTAACCGATTTCATCATTGATATTATGCTTTATTTTCGCTTTAGGGGGCAGAGGTTAACCCAGTAGGAAGAACACAAGGCTCGTATCTCAGTTTCCTGGTTCAGGTCTCAGCTAGGCCAGCATTGTCCCAGTTTATTCCTAATAAAACCCATCAGTGAGAAAGGAGACATCAATCGATGGAAAAGGTGCTGTCCCTCAGATGGGGACGTAAAGCCATGCTCCATGTGCAGGAGTGCTATACTCTGTGCATGTTAAAAAAAACACGCTGGATGGCCTTGAGAGGAGGCCTTTAGCCGACTGAGCTACGCATTACTGATGAAAAAATGAAATTTAAACATAATATTGCCATTCTCTTGTAAACCAATTTTCAACATATTTCACATATTCATATCAAATGTTGTTCTTATATTTTTCATACATAAGTATCATTCATTGGCAGAATAAAATGTTGGCAACCTGATTCAAACACATCTTATCAGGAAAGTTTAGGCTTGTTGAGCTCTATAGTTGAGCCTTCCAAAATCAAATAAAGATTTTCACTAAGCAACAAGATCTTCAACTATTGGTTGTTCTAGTGGAGCCAACCAATCAAGTGTCAAGGATAACTATAAAGTCACTACACTCCTGCAGTTTAGCACTATTGTATTTTCAGCACATGCACATCTGTGTCATCTTTATAATATATAGGGCTAAGATTCCAGATTGTAGTCATATGATAAAATTCACCTATAAATTACCACTTTGAAGTTGATAAAAATTTTAGAGGAAAAATTGTCTTGAGCCAGGTGGGATATGAACCCACGACCTCCTGATACATGTCAGGTGCTCCTAGGCCGCTGAGATACCAGCTGCCAATCAAGATCTCCTCTAATCGATGATAAGAACCTTTAAATAAATAAATAAATAAATAAATACCCCCTCAAGCAGCTGCTTGCCACAGAGGTCTGACAGGTTTCAACCTACAATTACATCATTTGTAGGGAGTGTTCCAGCAATTTCGCCACAGCGACAGACACATCCCATATAGATGGGAAGTATTTCCTTACAAGTAATACAGTTGATAAATAATAAATAAACTTGACATATTTGGTATTAACCTATAAATTACCACTTTGAAGTCGATTTAAATTTTAGAGGAAAAATTGTATTGAGCCGGGTGGGATACGAACCCACGACCTCCTGATAACATGTCAGATGCTCTGGACCGCTGAGCTACCGGCCACCAATCAAGACCTCTAATTGATGATATGAACCTTTCCAACCTACATTACATCATATGTAGGGAGTAATGTCAACTGTATTACTTGCAAGGAAATACTTTCCATCTATGTGGCATGTGTCTGCCACTTGTGGTGAAACTGCCGGAACACTCCCAACATATGACGTAATGCAGGTTAAAAAAGTTCATATCACCAATTAGAGGAGATCTTGATTGGCAGCCAGAAGCTCAGCAGTTCACAGCACCTGACATGTTATCAGGAGGTCGTGGGTTCATATCCCACCCAGCTCATGACAATTTTTCCTGTAAAATTTAAATCGACTTCAAAGTGGTAATTTATAGGTTAATACCAAATATGTCGAGTTTATTTATTTTTTGTGGTAAAATTCATGTGGACAATAGTAAAGCAGCTGACATAGCTCTGATTCGCAAAGTAAATTCTGTGATTGTCTTCATAACATGGCAAATAATAATTACAAAACGAATAAAAAAGATGTTATGTTCTTTTAGATATGACAAGTGATGAATACTAAATAATAATAATTTCCATTTGCATCCTTAGAAGAAGAAATGAATATAAATGTAAAATCCATTTTAACCAGGATTGGATTATTAAGAACAAATGTTAATATGAGTTGTTTCAGTTTCCTTTAAGAGTTGCCTTGATTTTCGATGGTTTCATTTAAAAGCAAAGAACATTTTAAAAAAATATAAATTAAAAAATTCCAAAAGTGCCTATCTTCTTATAGGGCTCTAAAAAATAGAAAATAAACCTAAAGCATATCAATTGTGCAATCAATCACTGGGTTTGTATTCGCTTTGATGGAAAATAGTGTGCCGATTTAGCTACTTGACAAGATTGCCGCTGCCCTATCTTCCTTTGAAGTGAATACGAACTCAGTGACTGATTGCACCATCAATATGCTTAAGGTTATTTTCTACTTTTTAGGGCCCTACAGAAAGGTAGGTATTTTTTAAATTTTTTAATTTATATATATTTTTTGTTGTCACTAAAACATCTACCTTCAAAAACTTTGATATATGACTCATAAACATCAATCACATTTACCACTGTTTTGGAGTCACGTTTGAGGCAGACCATGGCATTGGAAACATCACAAGCTTTAATTTGAGATAAAATAAATAAATGCATGACTCATTGAAGTCAACCCTCACAAAAATCTGCCTCCCCCCATATTTTATCAGGGAGAAATAGTGAGGGCGAAATTCAAAATAGTTGGTAGGTTGGTTGGTTGGGGTTTATTGGTGCATTAGCAACTAAGGCTATAATGTGCCAAACGTATGCCCAAAAAGTATAAGGATAAAAATCGTGTCACCCCTCAACCAAAGTTAAAAATAAACTACAGAGACCAACACAAAAATAGAATTCAGTAAAATAGAACATATAGAACAACAATAAACAAATGTATAAATATGGTATATCAAAATAAACATAAAAATAACCCAGTGTAAGTGACCTGGGTTAAACATGAAGAATAATAAATAGGGGAATAAAACTATAATCAAGTAAAATAACCAATATATCATAAAAACTGATAGAGGTAAAAATACAATGGTCTGATAAAAGATGTTCGAGTGTAAGAGGCTCAGACGTAAAATCATGAAAGTTAAAAAACATACGTCTTTCAAAGTTAAAACAATGACATTCAATTAGAATATGTTTGATTGTTAAAAAGGTGTCACAAAACTCACACTTAGGTTCATCGTCCGCCAGTAGAAGAAACGAATGAGTAATAAACGAGTGACCTAAGCAGAGCCAAGCAAGTACAACTTCCTCCTTGTGATTCCTGCAGTAACAAGACTGCCATGGTTTGATGATTGGTTTGATCTCAAAGAGCTTGTTCGTAAGCTGTTCTGACCAAGATTTCTGCCACTGTGCCTGGAGCTCGATGGTAAAACGCTGCCAGAAATCCAGATAGGGAACCGGCAATGGAGTGCCGGACAGGGGCGTGGCTGATTTAGTAGCAGCATCTGCCAAGTCATTGCCCCTGATACTGACATGACTGGGCACCCAACAGAAGAGAACATTGGTGGTAGCTGCCAGACGATGGAGCTGCTGGCAGATCTTGGAGAGAACAGGGTGAGGCTGATGCCTCACTCAGATCAAAGCCTGTAGCAAGCTAAGCGAGTCGGTGTAAAGTACACACTGACCATGATGCTTAGCCGCCACATGGTCCAAGGCGAGGCTAATAGCGTGCAACTCTGCAGTGAAGATGGAACACTGCAGTGGGATCTGGTCTGCAGTGATTACATCACAGCAGACCATGGCCGATCCCACTGCTGTGCCGGACTTCGAGCCATCTGTGAAGACAGGCAAGAAGTCCGGGTGCTCAGCATGATGGTTGGCAAAGAGTTGCCGGTACACACAGTCGGGTGTAAAGGCCTTCCCCATCCTGCACAGGGAAAAATCGCAGGAAGGAGAAACAGTGAGCCAAGGTGGAAGTGGCTCAGCTGTCAACTGTGCGATGCTATCGAGACTGATGTTAATGTCTCTGAGGTAGCCTTGGACATGCAAACCAAAAGGATGAATGGCAGTCGGCCGATTTGTGTAAAGCATTTCCCACTTTGGGCTGAAAACGCAGTCCCAAGTGGGATGGCCAGGCACGGATCGCAATTTCGATGCATATTTTAGAGACAACTGAATTCAGTAAAATAGACATAGAATTCAGTAAAATAGAACATATAGAACAACAATAAACAAATGTATAAATATGGTATATCAAAATAAACATAAAAATAACCCAGTGTAAGTGACCTGGGTTAAACATGAAGAATAATAAATAGGGGAGTAAAACTATAAGCGAGAAAAATAACCAATATATCGTAAAAAGAGATAAAGAAGGTTTGTTGGTCTCAACGTAAAGACTCTGGACCAGTGAGGTGCGGAAGGCTCCCGTGCAAACACAGAGGGCCTGATGATGGAGGGGATCCAGCACCTTCACCACCAAATCCCGAGCGGAGTCGTACACCTGGGATCCATAGTCCAGTTTCGATCGGACAAGTGCATGGTAGAGGCGGAGCAATGAACACTGGTCCGCCCCCCAAGAAAGGGAGGAGAGGACCTTAACGATGTTAAATGTCCGCGTGCACTTGGACCTGAGATGATGTATGCGTGGTAAAAAGGTCAATTTCCAATCGAATATGAGACCGAGAAACTTGGTCTCCGCCACAACTGGAATTATGTTAACTCTGAGCCGGAGCTCGGGATCCAGGTGAAGATTACGTTTGTGGCAAAAGTGCACACAAGTGGTCTTCTGCGGGGAGAACCGAAACCCATTTGCCGTCACCCAAACAGAAAGATTGTTCAGGGCAATTTGCAGTTGTCTTTCAGTGACTCTCATGCTGGACGATGAGCAAAAGATGCTAAAGTCATCAACATAGAGGGCTTTTCCTACTGATGGAGGAAGTTGCCTAGTTAATTGAATTAATCTTGACAGCCAAAAGTGTAACACTCAGAACACAGCCTTGAGGCACCCCCTGTTCTTGGGGGTATGGCCGCGACAGAGTGTTGCTGACACGGACACGAAAAAAAGTGTCGATAAGAAGTTGGAGATGAAGATCGTCATGTGACCTCTCAAGCCGAAGCTGTGAAGATCACGAAGAATGCCAAATCTCCAAGCCGTGTCGTACGCTTTCTCGATGCCGAAGAAAATTGACACCAGGTGCTCTCTTCGTAAAAATGAATTTCTGATAGCCGATTCGAGGCGTATCAGATGGTCAAGAGTTGACCGTTGCCTGCGAAAGCCACACTGGGTGTTGGAAAGAAGGTTGTTGTGTTCTAAATACCAGATGAGTCTGGCATTTACCATTATTTCCAACACCTTGCACATGCAGCTTGTCAATGCAATGGGACGATAATTCAAAGGAATCTTGGAAACCTTTCCCGGCTTTGGGAAGGCCAAGACGATGGCCTCCCGCCAGGAGTCCGGAACTGCTCCTCGAGAAAAATGCGATTGAAAAGATGGAGCAGCCGATCCTTACTCGATGGTGAGAGATGTTGGAGCATGGCATAATGGACATTGTCCGGCCTTACAGCAGAAGCACAAGAAGAGTGCAGGGCAAGGTGAAGCTCCTCCGCTGTGAATGGCCTGTTGTAAGGCTCCAGGCCATTCGAGTGAAAGGACAGCGGAGAGCCTTCCGCCCTGCCCTTCTGGGCCAGAAACTCGGGGGAGTAGTAAGAAGAAGAGATGGAGGAAAATGACTCCCCCAGAGTGTTAGCAATTGCTTTGGGATCAGCAATTGCCTGTCCATTGTGCTCCAGGATCAATAATGAGTGGGACGTATAGTTCCCACCCATCTTACGGACTTTATTCCACATGACCTGAGAACTGGTGTTGCGGGTGATAGAAGACGTATATTTGATCCAAGATTCCTTCTGGCTCTGGCTCCGGACAAAACGAGCTTTCGCCCTGGTACATTTGAACGTTTCGAGGTTGGGGGGTCGTCGGATATCTTCGAAACACCCCCTAAGCCTTGTTCTGAGCCTTACAAGCTGCGGTGCAATCTGGATTCCACCACAGTTTTGGAAAGCGAGGAAACCATGTCGAAGTTTGAGGAATCGTTGATGCAGCTGCATCTACGATACAGTCCGTTATCTCTGCCACCGCAACATTGATGGGTTCCTGGCTGGCAGAGTGGTCATTGAGCTCAGAGAGCAGCTCGAAACCACCCCAGCCCGATCAAGCCTCCACCGTGATACACGTGAAGGGCTGCACAGCCCCCCATGGGAGATGGTGCACACCACGGGGAGGTAATCATTTCCGTAAGGGTTGTCCTCGACCTCCCATGTAAAGAGTGGATGGATTGAGGAGGAGCAGATGGTAAGGTCAATGGCAGTGAAAGTGCGGGTTGGGGAGTGAAAGTAAGTACTGACACCGGTGTTCAACAGGGAGAGAGAAGGATCCAGGAGTCACTGCTCCAGGACCCCACCCCTCCCATTGGTGTCAGCACTGCCCTAAAGTGGACTGTGTCTGTTGAAGTCCCCCATTATGAGGAAGGGGGACGGCAGCTGCGAGACGAGATCATCAAGGTCTTCCTGGAAGACGATGCTCCCAGGTGGAAGATATACAGAGCAGACAGTCAGCGAGAACCCCATGAAGAGGCGGATGGCAACCGCCTCTAAGTTGGTGGTAAGGGGTACGACCTGGAATGGAGAATGGTTGCTCACGAGGATGGTGACACCCCCGCGAGCTGTACCATCTCCATCCCGGTCCCAGCAAACTAGTAAAAAGCACCAGATCATGGGATCTGTGACTGGCTGCAAGTATGTCTTCTGCAGGCACACACAGATGGGCCGGTGTGCCTGAGTGAGTGCCTTGATGTCGTCAAGATTCCTCTGGAATACACGACAATTCCACTGTAGGAGTGTGGCCATCTCAGGACTTAGAAGAAAGGGCAGACGACGAATTCCTATTCAACTTAACCGCCACAGAGGACAGTTTGGCGAATAGGGGGCGGTCTGTACCATGTCCTCGGAATCATCCGAGGGGCATGGATCGGAGACCGCCCTTTGTGGAGGAGTGATTTGTTTCCTTTTGGGCCCTGGTGGGGGCCCCTTAGGTTTGGAAGGTTTTGCTGTCTGAGGACAGGGAGGAGGCCTTCCGGTGGAGGTGGAAGGCTGAGTTTCAGGAATAGAAACTGGGGTTGATGTCGAAGTCGACACCACCCTCGGTTTCGTCTGTGTCAGGAGGTACTTAGCTGCTGGCAAGAAAGGCTCAGTAGGTGGTACACTGATGTCAATCTGCACCGCAACCGAAGTCATTGGAACGATGGGCTTTCCAATGACTTCACCGGCATAGGATACCTGGCCAGGTGGGGCGGGCGGTGCACCAAGCTTTCTCGCTTCAATGTATGAAATATTGTTCATAACTTTCAAGCGTTGTACGTCCTTTTCCTCCTTCCACTTCAGACAGTCACAGGAGTATACTGGATGTTCATTACTGCAGTTCACACAGCTTGCCTTTTCTGCTGTGCAGCCAGGATCCAGATGATCCTTACGGACACAGCGAGCACAGGTGGGTTTGCCCTGGCAAGCTGTGTGGGCATGACTGTATATCTGACACTGAAAACAGCACAGAGGGTTCGGTATATACAGTCATACCTCACAATGTAAATAACCTGCTTTGATGGAAGAAGGCAGGCATGGCGTGTGGAATGTCACAATCAGCACCTGGGTGGATGCCAATTTCCCATCACAGCATGTCGATACCCGGTGGAACTCCTTGAGGTATGAGCTCTGAGAGGATTCCCTCCTCAGTGACATTGAGGAGGCCCCACTCAGTGATCACACCCCGAGGGAAATTCAAAGTTTTATGGGGAGTGACTTCAACAGCCACCCCACCAATTTCTTTGACTTTCAGTAGCAGTTCTGAGTGTTTGGAACAAGCGGTCTCAACCTGCAAGTTGCCAGATCGTAAGCGCTTGACGGATTTCGGACCTCCCGCTAGACCTTTCAAACCTTTGTTGACGAAAAAAGGGGACATGTCCCCAAGTACCTGATAACCCATGGAGTGGATAATCAGGAATCTGGGGAACGACACAGACAAAAAAGATGACGGCAGAGATAACTGAGACAAAGAGGAAGATGGGTGCTCATGGCGAGCCCTCTTAGCAGCATTGATCGCATTATTTTCATCGTTCTCTTTCATTTTTTTTATTTGTGTGGTTCAGTGCCCGCTGTCCCCATCCTCCATGGAGCCCAACAAGGGGACGCCCAGTCGGGTGTCCCCCTGTTGGTTACTTGTTTCTTATTTTACAAAGTGTATAATAAGAAAATTGTGAAAGACCAAACTGGCCTCACAAAAAAAGTATAACTTCAAAAGGAAAATAAGTTGTGAGGAAACTTGCGAACCTGTACCCGGACCATGGGCAAGGTTACTCACAGTTCTGCATAGTTGACCCTAGCAGAACCTGCCCACCAGCCGATTGCTCCTGGAGGGGGGGGGGGGGGGCACCCCAGGAGCTCCCATGTACCGGAAGCAGAGACCCCGGAATCCGCTGCCCAGCCCCGTGACAGACAGGCTCCCCAATGGCAAGGCAGCCAAAGGGGACCCCGCCAGTCGAGCTGAGGAGAGAAGACGGAGACCCCCGAGCAACTACCAGGATCCTCCTTTCCCGGGACACAGGTCTCCGCACATGGCAAACACGCGGGTGAGTGTTCAGGACCCTCTGAAGGTAACCGAGCCAGTGGAACCTTCACAGGGTGGTCCCCTCACCGCGTACAGGAGCTCGCACCGAGGGGCAAAATAGTTAACAACCATCATTACACGAGCTTTCATTTGACACCTAACTCATAACTGTAGGCCCTGGCCTTTGGAAGATATAGTAGAACGACTTTCATATTTCCCGTTTTTTAGGGAGGAAGAAAGCACAGGGGGGTCATTTTTTTTATAGCCTATGACACTCCCCACATCACAAGCTTTCATTCAATACATACCTTGTTACTTCCTGCACTCGCATTCAGGAGTATATGGAAACAATCATTTTTATATTTCCCCCTTTCTTCTTAGGGTGGAAGAAAGCATGGGGGGGGGGGGGTCAATATTTCATAGCCTACGACATTCCCCATGTCAGAAGCTTTCATTCGACGTAGCTGAGATGAACAGTGTTTGCATAATAAATTAATTTAAATTAAAAAACTCATGGCACAGTAAACTTCAAACTTAATTTTTGAGGCCACTCATAATTGTGAGGCTCTAAGCTTTAGCTTTATGTGTAAGTCTGACCTGGATCAAAATTAGTTTTTCTGTGTAATAACAAAAGAGGAAAATTTTCTATTTTTTTCCTTTGAATTTCACATTTATTATAACTGAATGCAAAAAAAAATAAACACAAAAAAATTGATTTTCAGAAATTTTGGGGAAGTTGGCATCATTAATAACGATAGCTTCAGTCATTTTATTTCGAAATAAATAAATATCTCTGAGTTAGAACTAAATTTATCCAATGGGATTTGAATGCGAATGTCTTACGCAGTACATAACATTATGTTGCATTGAAAAAAAATTGGGAAGGTCAATGTTTGATACAGGGTCGGACTTCGACCTTCTGAGGCTCTAGCTACAACAAATTTAAGAGGCCCTAAGGTACAGAGTGTGAGGCCTAAAAATTTCGAAGTAGAAATTATATGAATCAATCAGTAATAAATACACAGATTACCTGTTGTAGAATTTAACCTGGGAAGTGACTGAAAAGTGTGGGTTCAAGTTCCATTCATTGGCAAAACACAAGTTTGTTGAAATATATTGTATTTATTATTCTGATTGAAGGGAACATTAAAAAATAAATGTAAAACTGATGTGATGAAAATGTTATACTAGCATTGCTATACAATAATGACTGTGTAGAGCTAAGATGAACAGTGTTTGCATAATAGATTAGTTTAAATTAAAAACATTTGGGATAGTAAATTCCAAACTCAATATTTGAGGATCTCAGCTGTAGCTTAGTTAGCTTATGCATAAGTCCGGCCCTGGTTCGATATGGGTTTCTAAATGTGCTTTTCAATAGCTAAAGAAGTTTGCTCATTATTTAATTTAATTTAAAATTATTTTAATATTATGCATTAAAAATTAACACTGCTTTTATAAGCAGCTATCTTAAGTTATCATTGGCAACTATTAAATAAATTTTCTGTTAAAAATTAATTATTGTAACCCCACTGAAATAATTAGCGAACATGATTCCTCACATATCGTTTCAATTACTAGGATTAGCGTAACATAGTGACAACTGTTAGACCAGGCATTTGCAAATGCACATAAACAAGGTATTTTAGGAAGTACAATATTTTAAAAAAATGCATTCTAATTCAGTAATAATGTATGACAGGAATATATTCTGTAGACAAGAAATACTTCAAATAATTATCTGAAAAAAATTGGTTGCCCTGGATGGATTCTGGGAGACTGGGTTCCAATCCTACTCAGAGCAACCAAATGTTTTTCAGCTAATTATTTCAAATGTACTCCAGTTTTTTGAAAACAGAAAAGTTAGAAAATCAGAGACTAAAAAGTATATGAAATTTAGAGTTAATTGGTTTAGAATCTGACAAGCTTTTATATAAAAAAAAAAATTCTTCAAGCAGCTGCTTGCCATATCGGGCTGACAATAGCCTGTGAGTATAACTATATCACAGATATCATTGTGTGGAAGGCAAGACCTCACCAGAGAGACAACACAAGAAACGAAATATTATTTCCTTATCAGAAGCTCGAACCCAGGTCCTTTTCATTAGTAGTCAAGTAAGCTAATCCCTTGGCCATCAGAATTGAATCTTTTTATCACAGTACAAAATTCATATATATTATATATATTTAGATATCAAATTATTAAATACAGACTATATTGAATATTTTGATATGGTCTAATTTCTTTTGATTTTTTGGAAGAATGATTTATAACTGAAACTATAATATATATAAAAATTTAAATAAAATTAAACTACAAATATATACATAGAGAATTATTCATCAGAAAAAAATTACTACTGACTCAGCAGTGCAATAATTTTTTTCAGATGAAAAATTGTTGAATTCTATATCTACAGGTTATCTGTGTATTTACTATGGATATGTAAAGAAGTTTCGCCTATGTTATTACATCAAAAGAATTACGCAATGAAACTAAAAACATTCAAGAGCAAATTCATTGTAAGAAATGGTGTACATATGGGAATATGCTTGATTTCATGGGACTTAGCTGAGCTCTGGATCAGAATGAAATGGATTTCAGATATGCTGGTAGACTTCCTCCACTCAGCTTTATATATTCTGAATGCTGCTTTGCTACTGCAGGCACTCATATGACGAGGTGGAAATCTGTATGTTGCAGATTTCTCTTTACCGAACTCAAAATTAGGGGTGATGATTTTAATCCTTGCATAAACCACCAACTTTACACAGAACCAAACCCTAGTCCTTTAGGATTCCTGAGAAAGATCCTCATCCCTCTGAAGTGCTGAAACAAATGGCCTTTCTCTTTGTCAGCAATGCTCAGTCTGACCCTCATTCTTCATTTCTCAAGACAGTTTTCACCTACTCTCCATCACCCCCCTAGAGCCTCTGGCTAATGATGGCAGGGTAATAAAACGCTTTCGCTGATGCACATGGAGCCAGCTAACTTAGGCCCGAATGACAACTAATGAGTCATATTCTCATTTCAGAAACTTCTGAAAATACATTTAACACAGATACATACAATAACAATAAAAATACAACAATAAAAATAGAGGGACATGACAGGGACCCACTGGATAGCTGTTAGGAGCAGACGGTGCCTCCCACCAAGGCCATCCACTAGCATATTTTTTAATGGTCACAGGGTATGGCTCTCTCACATACTTGGGGGCAACAGCTTTAAGTTCCATCTGATGGATGGTGGCCTTTCCAAGCTCATCAATGTCCCCTACTAATCAAGAGCAGGGTAGGGATTTTGCAGAGATAAACTCAATGCTAGTCCAGGTGGGACTCGAACCTAGGAACTGCAGATTGCTGGCCTGGTGTGCTACCAACTGAGCCACCCCTGCCTCAAAATATGTATGGCAGCATATCATCAAGTTGCACTTGCATACCTTTGAACATAGCACTAAGGAAAAGTATGAAGTCCACTGGTCAATCCATAACTATTACAAGTATTGGAGTCTTCATTCCCATCATTAGAAATGTTGTACGAATGATTGGTGAGACCAAAAGTGGTAACACAAGTCTTGAAAATAAGCCATTATCGGGATGGCCAATATCAGCTGATCACAACATTCTGTGCCACACTGTTGAAACTAATCCATCGACAAGCACACAAAGGCTTTTGTCTGAACTAGGCTGCTCACAAGCAACTATAGTGCAATATCGGCAAAACAACAATATGGTAGCCAGAAATTGCAAAGTGTTTCATATAAACTAATTACTGAACAAGTAAACCATCATATTGAAGTCTGCATGAAACTCCTTGATAATCCCTGTGACCACTGTTTCATCAGTAAATTGTTCATGCAATGAAAAATGGATCTTCAACACTTCGAATGTCTAAAAACAGTGACTTGGCCCAGGCCACACAGCACTTCCTGTCCTAAAGAGGGGACGATTCGAAATAAAGGCAATGTTGTGTGGTAGTGGAATTTTGAGGGTTTAGTGCACACTGAAAGCATTTCCAAGGATATGCCAACAATGCAGACTTCTATTCAGCACAACTGGAGTGTGTGCACTCTAATGCTTCAATGCTACCCAGTATTGGTAAACAGACATCAGGTACTCACTCTCCAACAAGATAATGCAAAACCACACACTGCACTGCTTTCTTTTATTTTTATTTATGACACATAGGATAAAGAAGAATTACTGAAGCTATCCTAGCTTTTACAGGCCTTCTCATACAAGGATATGCCCTACTAAGACAGAAGTCAATGCTGACCATTGCCATACAAAGTCCCAACTTCAGACAAGAAAACTTTGTTAACTGGCATTTGACCTCCTGCTCACCCAAGCATACATAGTATTGCTCCTTCTGACTACCACCACTTTCACTTCATGACTTATTTTCTAGGTACATGATTCTAAACATTTTATGAAGTTGAAAACAGATGTTGGGAGTTTTTAACCTCCAAGTACTAAGCATGGTATCAAAGAGGAATCAAACAACTTCTGACAGATGGCTACAAACTATTGAAAATGATGGTTTACATTTCACTGAGTAAGCTACGCACCAATCCCCTGTGATGATCCATAGAACCGGCCAGGCCTAACACCTAATGTCCAACCCCGCCTTCTCGTGGTGCAGATTGTTAGTACCTTTCAAAAGAGATACTCTCTTGTGGAAGTGAACAGAAGGGGAGGGCTGCCAGATTAGTGTGGCCTACTAATCTGGACAACTATGGCTACTTTTCTTTTTTTTTCCTACCCTGCTGAGGAGTGGTCAACCACACAGGATCCTGGTGCTGACCATATAAACCCACTGGACTGGACAGATATATGGCTCTCAGCTTGATTATGGATCCTGATTTTGCTGCACTGGTGGGCTTCTGTGGAGGGAAAATCTTCCACTATGTTTTCTATTTGTGGGTTGACAGCCCCAAGTGAATAGATTCACAGGATATGTTTATCAGCTGGTGGATAATCCTGAGCAGAGGTCATCGCAGGCACCTGAACTCTTTGTTGCTATTGGCATCATCAAATTCTACATTGGAGGAAGTCTTCCAGTGTAGATGGCTTCAGCCTTTAGTGGTGGAGGAATGGGTCTTTGTCCCATGTCTGCGATTAGGGGGCTGTTTGATATTGTTGGCATTGCCTCTCTCAATAAACATAGTTTCTTTAAACATCCCACTAACCATTTTCTCTCCATAGGTAGTTGGAATGTGAGGACTCTGCACAGAGCTTTTTCTCTTGCTGTCCTCACACAAGAATTCCATCGTTATAATTTAGATATTTTTGGTTTGCAAGAGACCAGATGGACAGATAAAGGTCAGATTCTTAAAAATAATCTTAAATTTCTCTTTTCAGGGAGGGACGACAATAAGCATCACCAAGGCGTGGGTCTGCTTCTCAGCAGACACGCTAGTGATGCTCTTCTAGGATACGAGTGTATTAATGAAAGGTTTCTTACAGCAAAATTTCAGACAAGCGTTAAAGACTTGAACGTTATCTGCTGTTATGCCCCACTGAGGATGACAATGAGGATGAGAAGGATAGGTTTTATGGACAACTTCAGGATATTTTGAATTCTGTCAAGAAAGGAGATATTACCATTGTTCTTGGTGACTTCAATGCCAAACTGACCTTTGGGGAGGAGTAATAGGCCCTTTTGGTATTGGTAGCTGCAATGGCAATGGACAACGTCTCCTACAGGTAAGTAAACTCAATGGTTTCAGAATAACTAACACTTATTACAAACACTGTGACATACATAAGTACACATGGGTTTCACCTGATGGGCTGCATAAGAATATGATTGATTATATATTAATTAAGAGCAAATGGGCTAATTCTGTTAGGAATACCAGGTCATATATGAAATTGGATCTGACCATTATCTTGTTAAAAGTGTCTTGCAACTTAAACTTAAAAAGTGTTGTGCTAAGGTTAAAAAATTTGCTTTTAATACTGAAGCTCTGAAAGACCCAGTTATAGCTAAAGCTTACCATGATAGGTTACTTAGTCATTATGACAGTCATGGTATGCTTACTACTGAAGTTGAGGAAGAATGGGATCATTTTAAACAGGCTTTTTTGGACACTAACAGTACTCTTTTAGGAAAAAAGGAGCAGAATTCTCTGAGTGAAAAGGCACTTGAGCTTATTTTGGAAAGAAAGAACTGCAGGAATGTCCTTAATCAATACCCTACTAGTCCTAATAGAAAGTATTACAGAGAACTTAATAAACGTGTAAAAGATCAGTTAGCTGCTGCTAAGAATCTTTGGCTCGATGGTTTGGCTGACAAAGCTGAGGAAGCAGTTAGACAGCACAACAGCAGAGAGCTGTACCAGATAGTTAATGTTTTTTGTGGTAGAAAACGGACAGGTATAAAGGGATTGAAGGATAAACAAGGTAAGGTTATAGAAGGTGAGGATTCTGTCATGGCTAGGTGGGCTGAGCATTTCAGTGATATTCTAAACAATGTGGTTAGTTCTATTCCCATTGTTTGCAATGATGATATATGCATTGGTGGCTTTAATGTTGGCCCTATAACACAATCTGAAGTTATTTTGGCTGTTTCTAAACTTAAACTTCATAAATTCCCAGGGGTAGATGAAATTACTACGGAAATGCTTAAAGCTGGGAATGTTTCGGTTACCACTTGGATGACCTAAATTCTAAATATCTTTTATGATAAAGGCATGGTTCCTAAGGATTTTACCAGAGCTATTGTTATCCCTATTCCCAAAAAAGGTGATCGCAGTTCTTGTGATAACTATAGGGGTATCAGCCTACTCTCTGTTCCAGGTAAAGTTCTTTCTATGATTGTGCTTAATAGAATTAAGAATCTGGTTGACAGGCAATTGCTTGATGAGCAATGTGGATTCAGAAGTGGTAGGGGATGTGTGGATCAGATATTTTCACTTAGGCAGATTCTTGAGAAATGTTTAGAGTTTCAGAAACCTTTGGTAAAATTGTTGATTTCAAAACGGCTTTCGACTCTGTTGATCGTCATAATTTGTGGTTGATTGTGAAATCATATGGTATACCAGACAAGTTAGTTAACATAATGAAAGCTCTCTATAATAACACTGAGTCGTGTGAGAGAGTTGCTAAGTCTTGTAGCAATTGGTTTAGCATTACTTCTGGTGTTCGACAAGGGTGCATTTTGTCTCCTTTTCTCTTTAGCTTGGTTATTGATTATGTTATGCGAAATTCACTGCAAGAGAAAGATTTTGGCCTTAAATGGGCTGGATATACGAAAATTTCTGATTTAGATTATGCTGATGATTTAGCCCTTTTGGCAAATGATGTTGATGAGGTGAACTCTTTCATTCGAGCTGTTGATGAAACTCGTACTAGAGTAGGTTTGGTGATAAACAGAGATAAAATTAAAGTGATGAAAATTGGTCAGGCAGTTGGTGCTTCAGTCCCTCTGAATCGTAGTGCCCTTGAGCAAGTGTCTCAGTTTAATTATCTTGGAAGTTATGTAACAGATACTGTTGATGTGCAGCATGAGATTAACAGATGAATAGGGATTGCTGCCGGGACTTTTAAGAATCTATGGAGAGTGTGGAGAAATAGGCGTATACACCTAAAGACTGAAATTAGACTGTATAATAGTTTGGTTCTTTCTAGGATTAGTTATGGTAGTGAAACTTGGACACTTTGTAAACAAGATAACAGGAAACTAGATGCTTTTGATTCCAGATGCTTACGCAGTATCTTGGGCATTAGGTGGTTAAACTTTGTAACTAATGATGAGGTTAGGCAAAGGAGTTTGCAACCTCCTTTAAGCAGCATATTGTGCAGAGAGAGACTCCGTTGGTTTCGCCATGTTGCCCATATGAATAATTATAGATTGGCGAATAGAGTTACAAACAGTGTGCCTAAAGGCCTCAGAAAGAGGGGGAGACCTAGGATGCGGAGGGCAGACAATGTCAAACAGGACCTTGTTAGAATTGGTATGCAGTGGCCAGATGCAGTAGATGTAGCTCAGGACAGACTTGCTTGGAGAACTAAATTGCATGGTCTGGTTGGACCTCCGTACCCATGGCTGCTTGAGGATGATGATGATGAGTAAGGTTCATCATTTATATTGATATAATCATTTCTCAAGCAGACAATAAAAAGCACAGAGTTATGAATCACCCTAATATCTCATGTAGCTCAAGACAATATTCTCTCCAAACTTGAAAATGATGTATATGTGCAACTCTGAAGTTTGAATTCTATAAACATCGTAAAATTAATTCTTGATAGGGCAAAATATTTATGAACTCATAAAACTCTTGAACTTTTACATTTTATGTATATTACCTTTACAAAATGTAATTTTTGAAGTAAATTTTTAATCTCATCTGTTCTAGCCATGATGACTCAAACTATTTATTGCTGTCTGTAGGCAACTAGTGAGAATCAAATTACTGACACATAAAAAGCAATATAAGGCAATTACACCACTAGCAAACTATAAGTGATTTTACTTGTTTATTACAGCTAAATGCACTGAGCCTTAAAGTACTTAATTGTGACAAAAAATACAACTGCCATTGGAATTGTTATACCAAGATACCATTAAAATTGCACAGATATAACAAAGTGAATCATTTTTATGATACTGCAATATAGTAGGTTAAACCCATAATCAATACTTCAAAATGATACAAAATATTTAAGAATTGTGTGCATATATGGTTTTTAGTATTTTATGAAACCTTAATTTCATTCAATTTAAAACAGCTTGGTCATCAAAAAATTTTAAGATGATTACCTATTTGTGTTTTTATTAATTTTATTTAGTTGTTTCTTAATTTATTAGAATGCTTACCTTCTGCAGGGTTCATGATTGCATCATGTAGAACCGTTGCCATACTTCCAGCTAGGCCTGCAGCATATAAAACATAAAAACCATCAA
The DNA here is from genome assembly GCA_038380435.1 of Ryuthela nishihirai. NCBI lineage: Eukaryota > Metazoa > Arthropoda > Arachnida > Araneae > Heptathelidae > Ryuthela > Ryuthela nishihirai. The sequence continues at coordinate 35,599,750 of JAWZYU010000031.1, forward strand.
ACAGTTATTTAAGAGATCTAAAGAATATAGCTTTTAAAACTTATATTTATTTTACAACTTATTGATTACTTGACACACGCATATTGTCTTGCATCTAGAAATCTCGGTTTATGTATATCAGAAAGACTTGAAATTCAAAATTTATCCTTCAAAGAAAACAAAAATATTTTTACTTAAAAGGGGAAAATGCTGATTTTTCATCAGCAATGTATTCCATCCATCCTCATCCTCAAGCAGCCATGGGCTACGGAGGTCCAACCAGACCGTGCAATTTAGTTCTCCAAGCAAGTCTATCCTGAGCTACATCTACTGCATCTGGCCACTGCACACCAATTCTAACAAGGTCCTGTTTGACATTGTCTGCCCACCGCATCCTAGGTCTCCCCTTCTTTCTGAGGCCTTTAGGCACACTGTTCATAACCCTATTCGCCAATCTATAATTATCCATAAGGGCAACATGGCCAAACCAACGGAGTCTCTCTCTGCACAATATGCTGCTTAAAGGAGGTTGCAAACTTCTTTGCCTAACCTCATCATTAGTTACAAAGTTGAACCACCTAATGCCCAAGATACTGCGTAAGCATCTGGAATCAAAAGCATCTAGTTTCCTGTTATCTTGTTTACAAAGTGTCCAAGTTTCACTACCATAACTAACCCTAGAAAGAACAAAACTATTATACAGTCTAATTTTAGTCTTTAGGTGTATACGCCTATTTCTCCACTCTCTCCATAGATTCTTAAAAGTCCCAGCAGCAATCCCTATTCGTCTGTTAATCTCATATCATCATATGGTATACCAGACAAGTTAGTTAACACATCACCATTATCTGTTACATATCACCATTATCTGTTACATAGCTCCCAAGATAATTAAACTGTGACACCTGCTCAAGACTGCAACCATTCATATTAACTAAATCACAGCCTGCCTGACCAATTTTCATCACTTTAGTTTTCTCTCTGTTTATAACCAAACCTACTCTACTACCAGTCTCATCAACGGCTCGAATGAAAGAGTTCATCTCATCAACATCATTTGCCAAAAGAGCTAAATCATCAGCATAATCTAAATCAGAAATTTTCGTATCTCCAGCCCATTTACGGCCAAAATCTTTCCCTTGAAGTGAATTTCGCATAACATAATCAATAACCAAGCTAAAGAGAAAAGGAGACAAAATGCACCCTTGTCGAACACCAAAAGTAATGCTAAACCAATTGCTACAAGCCTTACCAACTCTCACACACGACTCAGTGTTATTATAGAGGGCTTTCATTATGTTAACTAACTTGTCTGGTATACCATATGATTTCACAATCAACCACAAATTATGACGATCAACAGAGTCGAAAGCCTTTTTGAAATCAACAAAGCTAGCAACCAAAGGTTTCTGAAACTCTAAACATTTCTCAAGAATCTGCCTAAGTGAAAATATCTGATCCACACATCCCCTACCACTTCTGAATCCACATTGCTCATCACGCAATTGACTGTCAACCAGATTCTTAATTCTATTAAGCACAATCATGGAAAGAACTTTACCTGGAACAGAGAGTAGGCTGATACCCCTATAGTTATCACAAGAACTGCGATCACCTTTTTTTGAAAAGTGGGATAACAATAGCTCTGGTAAAATCCTTAGGAACCATGCCTTTATCATAAAAGATATTCAGAATTTCAGTCATCCAAGTGGTAACCGAAACATTCCCAGCTCTAAGCATTTCGGTAGTAATTTCATCTACCCCTGGGGATTTATGTAGTTTAAGTTTAGAAACGGCCAAAATAACTTCAGATTGTGTTATAGGGCCAACATTAAAGCCACCAATGTATCTGTTACCGTTAAAGCTCGAAAGCCGTTAATGTGCACATTACCTAGCTAATCTGCAGATTAACTGATTTGCTCCGTTAAAGTGCGGAATCAAGAGTTTTCCGCATTTTACCTAGGTAATGTGCACATTAACGCCTTCCGTATCGTTAAAGTTCAAAAGTAAAAAAAAAGACTATTTCTAGTGTCCGAGAGTAGAGTTGAAACCAGGTCATCCTTCTGTCAACATGAATCAGTCGTCCGAATTATAAAAAACGCCCCCAAAATGAGCAGGCCAAGTGAAAACGAATCACTTTACTGATTCGTTCTCACTTGGCCTCCGCTCATCCGAGGCGTTTTTTATAATGCGGACGACTTAATCACGTGACGCGAAGATTCATATTCAAGAGATTCACCACTTTACGGATTCGTTCTTACTTGGCCTTCGCACATTAGGGCAGTTCCAAATGCCATTTTAGTAATCACTGTTGTAACAAATGATTTTATTGCGTCTATATAAATAACATTTTGTATGCTGTATAATTCAGTCAGATTGTTTATTTTACACTTTAATTGTCTATAATTAGTTATTTCATAGAATAACTAGTTAAAGTGTGGAATTATTAATTTATTACACGCTTTAATTGATTTGATCAGTTATTTCATGAAATAACTAGGTATTCTATGAAATAACTGAATTATACACTTTAACGGTAACATATCAACTAATTTGTTAATTGTTTGATTGTATAAACTTGATTCTTTAGATATCGAAAAATAAATAAATAACATTATGTTAATTTAAGCGTACAGAAACGTTGCTGTTGTTCCAGCAAAGATCTTATTTTCACTTTAACGAGTGCCTAGTAGGTAATGTGCAGATTATCTAGGTAATTTGAGAAATGAAGCAATTTTCTGCACTTTAACGGATCACCCTAGTTAATCTGCAGATTATCTAGGTAATGTGCACATTAACTGATTTCTGCACTTTAGCGGTAACATATCCATCATCACTGCAAACAATGGGAGCAGAACCAACTACATTGTTTAGAACATCACTGAAATGCTCAGCCCACCTAGCCATGAGAGAATCCTCCCCTTCTATAACGTTACCTTGTTTATCCTTCAATCCTTGTATGCCTGTCCGTTTTCTACCACATAAAACATTAACTATCTGGTACAGCTCTCTGCTGTTGTGCTGTCTAACTGCTTCCTCGGCTTTGTCAGCCAAACCATCAAGCCAAAGATTCTTATCAGCAGCTAAATGATCTTTTACACGTTTATTAAGTTCACTGTAATGCTTTCTATTAGGACTAGTAGGGTATTGATTGAAGACATTCCTGCAGTTCTTTCTTTCTGAAATAAGCTCAAGTGCCTTATCACTCAGATAATTCTGCCTCTTCTGCTCCTTTTTTCCTAAAAGAGTACTGTTAGTGTCCAAAAAAGCCTGTTTAAAATGATCCCATTCTTCCTCAACTTCAGTAGTAAGCAAACCATGACTGTCATAATGACTAAGTAACCTATCATGGTAAGCTTTGGCTATAACTGGATCTTTCAGAGCTTCAGTATTAAAAGTAAATTTTTTAACCCTAGCACAACACTTTAAGTTTAAGTTGCAACACACTTTTAACAAGGTAATGGTCAGATCTAATTTCAGCTCCCCTATATGCCCTGGTATTCCTAACAGAACAAGCCCATTTGCTGTTAATTAATATGTAATCAATCATATTCTTATGCAGCCCATCAGGTGAAACCCATGTGTACTTATGTATGTCACGGTGTTTGTAATAAGTGTTAGTTAATCTGAATCCATTGAGTTTACTTACCTGTAGGAGACGTTGCCCATTGCCATTGCAGCTACCAATACCAAAAGGACCTATTACTCCTCCCCAGAGGTCAGAGTCAGTACCAACTTTGGCATTGAAGTCACCAAGAACAAGGGTAATATCTCCTTTCTTGACACAATTCAAAATATCCTGAAGTTGTTCATAAAACCTCAGTGGGGGCATAACAGCAGATAACATTCAAGTCTTTAACGCTTGTCTGAAATTTTGCTGTAAGAAACCTTTCATTAATGCACTCATATCCTAGAAGAGCATCGCTAGCATGTCTGCTGAGAAGCAGACCCACGCCTTGGTGGCTTATTGTCGTCCCTCCCTGAAAAGAGAAATTTAAGATTATTTTTAAGAATCTGACCTTTATCTGTCCATCTGGTCTCTTGCAAGCCAAGAATATCTAAATTATAATGGTGGAATTCTTGTGTGAGGACAACAAGAGAAAAAGCTCTGTGCAGAGTCCTCACATTCCAACTACCTATGGAGAGAAAATGGTTAGTGGGATGTTTAAAGAAATTATGTTTATTGAGAGAGGGAATGCCGACAATATCAAACAGCCCCCTAATCGCAGACATGGGGCAAAGACCCGTTCCCCCCCTACTAAAGGCTGAAGCCATCAACACTGGAAGATTTCCTCCAACGTAGAATTTGACGATGCCAATAGAAGCAAAGAGTTCAGGTGCCTGCGATGACTTCTGCTCAGGATTATCCACCAGCTGATAAACATATCCTGTGAATCTATTCACTTGGGGCTGTCAACCCACAAACAAACAGAAAACACAGCGGAAGATTTTCCCTCCACAGAAGCCCACCAGTGCAGCAAAATCAGGATCCATAATCAAGCTCAGAGCCATACATCTGTCCAGTCCAGTAGGTTTATATGGTCAGCACCAGGACCCTGTGTGGTTGACCACTCCTCAGCAGGGTAGAAAAAAAAAAAATAAAAGTAGCCATAGTTGTGCAGATCAGTAGGCCACACTAATCTGGCAGCCCTCCCCTTCCGTTCACTTCCACAAGAGAGTATCTCTTTTGAAAGTTACTAACGGTCCGCACCACGAGAAGGCGGGGTCGGACATTAGGTGCTAGGCCTGGCCGGTTCTATGCATCATCACAGGGGATTGGTGCATAGCTCTCCTTCCAGTGACTACCTAGCTACCATTTACAGACCAGCAATGCATTAGTTAGCATTTAAAGTCTGTGTATTTGAAGAGTTCTAGCTGGTTGCAACTTTTGCATCACCTGGCCGAGGTTGGGATGTTCAATGGCTATATTCCTTTTGTCAAACAAGGGGCTGAATAGCAATTTCACAAAAAACTACTGTTAAGGACAAGGTTTGGAAATGAGACCCGCTGGACTTATTAAGGGAAGATTAAATCTCACATCACAATAATAAATTTGAAATGTCACAATACTAAAACATTATAAATCTTAGGCATGATTAAAAAATGCTATATCTTTTTCTTTTTGAATGAGCTTATTTGTTTGTTCTGCTGCAAGTTCTCAAAAGTTCCTCAATCCACTATATTTTAATCTCATAACTATTTCTTGACTTTATATTGAGATAATTGAACTCTATGTCAGCCATAAATACATTGTTGCTAACTCCTATTTGATTCAAAAGTTCAAAAAGAATGGGGTGAGGTTGTGGTTCATTTCCAATAAACACCCACCCTGTCCTTGGTCAGAAATGGGACACAGATGGGCTTGGGGAAAGATCCATTGGATGTGATGTAAAGGTCATGGTCCTGTGTGCAGGAGAACCGTACCCTGTGCACATTAGAGAATATGCTGGATAGTTTTGACGGGACGCTTCTATCTGTCTCCTAACAACTGTCCAGCAGATCACCTTCCCACAATCTTCTCTGAGCCATTGGGGCCCATGTGACCTGGCCATTTAGCCCATTGTGTGCAAAAAGTGCCATTCAGAGATGATGCAACCCAACCCAAGAGAATTTTATTTAATTTTTGACACTTACATGGATAAAATTTCATGATAGTTTAAACAACTTTATTTTTTTTTTATTGAGAAACTTACTCTCATAAATTTGGCAAAACCTCAGTTGCTAGTAGAAGAATGCTATCACCTGTACAACAATAATTGCAAGTTTTCAAAACTCTTACCAAAATACCAACATAAAACTTTGTGGAATTTTAATTTCTAATACTGTATTTACTAAAGTAACATACTTAAGGGGAAAAATTTCTCTTTAAAACATACATGAGATAATTACCCAAAGAATATTTAGAAATTTTGGCTATTCACATTTTTAAAGTCCAAGAAAAAACATTTTTTACTAAACAGTAAAGCTGTCCTGTGGCCAAGTGGCTAGCACATACGCCTACTAATCAAAAAAAATTCGAGACCTGATTAAAGCATCGATGTTTGTGTTGCCTTTCTGCTGAGGTCCCACCATACTTACAGACCTTTCTACTATGGCAAATTAAACTGTTACACACACAACCACAATCTCTAGAATATATCCGTAAGATATCTAAGATAACCAGTATATACCCACTGCTCATCTTAGATATCTAAGAGATATATTCTTGAGATTGTGGTTGGGTATGCTCCTCTCAGACCTCTTTGTCAAGCAGCTGCTTGAGGAGGTATTTTTTTTTATAAACAATAAAAACAAAATCTGTCAAATAAGCATTTCATGTAACATTACATAACTGTTAATTCTTAATTCTGTAAATAAGGAACAGATTTTTTTTGCTATTTGATAACACTACAAAAAAGTATTAATTTATTAAAATGTTAAAATATACCAAAATATATCAAATTAAGTGCTATATTAGCATGAAATTATATTTATTATGATTACAAATGAAAAAAAAAACCTACAAAATGACAATAAACAAATAAAATTTCATATTTCTATCAAGTTCCTGTTATTAAAAATGAAATTAAAATAACAAAAGTAACTAGGATGAAAAAAAGTAATCATTAGTACAAAAAGACTCCTGGATGTAAAATGATTTCTAACTGTACCACTCATTTCCTCTTTGCTGCTATTATCTGTAGGGTTATACTACTATAACTAGACCACTCCTGACAGAATTAATAAAATAACACTGGGGGCACTATGGTTCCAGCAGCATGATCAGCATATTAATAACACTTCAGGGAAGTCATAGAAAACATTCACGAAGGAGATTATAAAAAAAAGCTTGTTGAGCCACTTATCTGGTGTCATGGTTAGTGTATCTGACTACTACGCCAGCAGGCATGTCATTGCGCAAGTGTTTGTTGTGTGAGAAACTTGGACAATCCAGATAAAGCTTTTAAACATTAAGTGGGAAAATACACAGTCATATCAGAATAATATTACCACCTACCTAACAATGGGAATAACCAACCTTCGCCCGGATGACAGCAGTGAGATGGCGTGGCATGGACACAATGAGGCCCTGGAAGGGTCCATTCGGACTCCAGCAGAGGACAGAGGTTCCAGAGATGATGTGGTTGTAGGTCCGCATGCCGAACCTGTTGATCCAAATGGTCCCACAAGTGCTCCATGGGATTGAGGTCGGCTGATTTCGCCAGCCAAGGGAGAATGGAGACATCACTGTCATGTTCCTGGAACTAGTCACGCACCACCTTAGCGACATGGCAGGGTGCATTGTCCTGTTGGTAGACACCATCACCACCAGGGTAAACATCCAACATGAAGGGATGCATATGGTCAGTGAGGATGGACAGGTAGCCATTGGCGTTCAGGGACCCATCCAGTGGTATCAGCGGTTGACCTACTTGACCAACAAACATTTCCGGGATGTTGGTTCTCGCGTGTCTGACACTGTATCCGCCACTGCCCATCACTTCTGTGGAGTAGAAACTTCGATTCATTAGAGAAGGCAACCTTTGCCACTCTTCCACTGTCCAGTGACAGTAGTTCCGTGTGAACTGCAGGCGTCATTGCTGATGGACCTTGGTTAACATGGGTGCCTTTACGCAGTGTCGACTCCGGAGACCGATATGTAACAGGGTTCACTCTACTGTTATCAGGGACATGTACCTGGGTGCCTCAGCGTTCATTTGAATGGTCAATTGTTGCACACCGATTGCCCTTTACCAGTCGATGGAGGTGATGTTCTCCTCTGGGGTCAATGGCCTTTGGGGCCACACAGTTATGATGTCTGGAGGTACTTGGTGTGCCAGCAGTCCTTGGTGTGGTACACCCTTACTACAGCACCTCATGAACAGCGCACGAAGTCTGCTTCCACCCTTGGCACAGTAGCCGATAATCATTCCTTTTTGAACATCCATCAAATCAATACCTCTGCCCATTGTGCTCACGTTAAGCACTATGGATCATCTGTCCTGGCCGACCACTTATATCTCCATGTGGTCGACCTTATCATGTGCACTCTGTGATGCGCCTGGACGAGTACACTGTGATTCAGTGGGTGGTCATATTATTCTAATACGACTATATATATATAAAAATAATTATATTTCAGATACACTACTCGGCATTGAAAATGCCCCACCCAGAAGGACATGCATACAAACATACAAATAGAAGAGTGGGTATGCACAGTTAAGATATGCAAACAATGATAATCTAGAGCCAATGATGTGTGTGGCTCAAGAGATAAAAGGTGCAAGAAGAAACAGGGATGGTATTGTTTTTATGCAGGTGGAAGTCATGCGAACGGTTGAGATTAGGTGCTTCCACTTGGAAATTGTTCAGCAAAGGCCAAAAATGCCTGTTACACGCCATCGACAGGCTTATCGCCATTTGGATGCTTTCGAGAGAGAGGAAGAAGTATAGGCCTATGTGAAGCTGGATGGACTGCATGTTGTGTCACTGCCCATGTTCATAGAGATGTAGGAACTGTTGGATGCTATTGGCAATAGTGACAAAATTAAGGTTCTAGGGTGCATTGCAGAGGGAGTGGTGCTGTCCAACAGACATCAGCACAGCTTGATAGGTGCACTGTTCGACATGCTCGTTCGTCACCACAGAGCACTGCAGGTGATATTCGAATGGCTGTGTCAGCAGCCATGGACATCCCCATTACAATCCAAACAGTAAACCGAAGGTTGCATGAGGCACACCTGCCCTCTAGACAACCGTTATGTTGACTGCCATTAACTGCAAACCACCGCAGCACTTGTCTGGCTTGGTGCTGAAGTCGTGCGAACTGGGGTCACGAATGCAACACTGCTATGTTTAGTGATGAATCCCTTTTTTATCTGGGTGCTGACAATCGATGGGCAAGAGGACAGATCCAGCTTTTGTTCACAACCGGCACACCATCTGTCAGCCAGGCATAATGGTCTGGGGTGCTATTGGATATGACAGCAGCTCACCTCTTGTCCGCATCACGGTAACACTGACAGTTGCACGATACATTAGAGCGGTTCTGCAGCCCATTTTGTTACCATTCCTGAGAGGCATGCAGCAGCCCATTTTCCAGCATGACAACACCCATGTACACACTGCTAAGGTCTCCAAACAATGTTTGCAAAATGTTCAAGTATGGCCAGCATGATCTGCAGATTTATCCCCAATAGAAAATCTGTAGGACCACATTGGTTGGTTGGTTGTTTGGCGGTTTAATGGCGCATCGGCAACAAGGCCATAATGCTCCAAACAAAAGACAATATAAAAGATAAAAGACATAGAAACCTGCAACCAAAGTTTAATAAAATACATTTTCAACATTGTAAAGGGGTAAAACAACAAAAAACAGGTGCATATAAACAGAGTAAAACAACTGTAGAAATATTAAATAAAATAATCCCAGGTGTAAGAGACCTGGGGTAAATAATGCGATTAAAATATCCAGTATAAATAGTATATCAAATTCGATTAAAATATCCAGTAAATTTTAAAAATTGAAAAACAGCGTTAAAACGACAATGATCTGATAAAAGATGTCCGAGTGTAAGGGGCTCGGACGTAAAATCGTGGAAGTTAAAAAACATACGCCGTTCAAGGTTAAAACAATGACATTCAATTAAAATATGTTTAACAGTTAAAATGGTGTCACAAAACTCGCACTTAGGTACTGCGTCCGCCTTAAGAAGAAAAAAAAACGAGTGACCTAAGCAGAGCCGAGCAAGGACAACTGTCTCCTTACGATTCCTGCGAAAACAAGACTGCCACGGTTTGACAATGGGCTGATCTCGAAGAGCTTGTTAGCAACCTGTTCAGACCAAGATCTCTGCCACTGTGCCCAGAGCTCGATGGTGAAACGCTGCCGGAAATCCACATATGGAACCGGCAACGGAGAGTCGGACAGGGGCGTGGCTGACTTGGCAGCAGCATCTGCCAAGTCGTTGCCCCTGATCCTGACATGACCGGGCACTCAACAGAAGAGAATCATGGTGGTGGCTACCAGACGATGGAGCTGCTGGCAGATCTTGGAGAGAACAGGGTGAGACCGATGCCTCACTGAGATCAAAGCCTGTAGCGAGCTAAGTGAGTCGGTGTAAAGCACATACTGACGATGATGCTTAGCTGCTATATGGTCCAAGGCAATGCTGATAGCATGCAACTCAGCAGTGAAGATGGAACACTGCTGTGGGATCTGGTCTGCAATGATTACATCACAGCAGACCATGGCTGATCCCACTGAAGTGCCGGACTTCGAGCCATCTGTGAAGACAGGCAAGAAGTCCGGGTGCGCAGCACGATGGCTGGCAAAGAATTGCCGGTACACACAGTCGGGTGTAAAGGCCTTCCCCGTCCTGTACAGGGAAAAATCGCAGGAAGGGGAAACAGCGAGCCAAGGTGAAAGTGGCTCAGCTGTCGACTGTGCGATGCTATCAAGACTGGTGTTGATGTCTCGCAGGTAACCTCGGACAAGCAAACTGAAAGGACGAATGGCAGTCGGCCATTCGTCCTTTCAGTTTGCTTGTCCGAGGTGAAAGTGGCTGAGCCAAGGTGAAAATTCGTCTTTTCAGTTTGCTTGTCCGAGGTGAAAGTGGTGAGCCAAGGTGAAAGTGGCTCAGCTGTCGACTGTGCGATGCTATCAAGACTGGTGTTGATGTCTCGCAGGTAACCTCGGACAAGCAAACTGAAAGGACGAATGGCAGTCGGCACACACGGAGGGCCTGATGATGGAGTGGGTCCCACACCTTCACCACCAAATCCCGGGCGGAGTCATACACCTGGGATCCGTAGTCCAGTTTCGACCGGACAAGTGCACGGTAGAGGCGGAGCAAAGAACATCGGTCCGCCCCCCAAGAAAGGGAGGAGAGGACCTTGATGATGTTCAATACCCGCGTGCACTTGGACCTAAGATGTCGAATGTGAGGTAAAAAGGTCAATTTCCGGTCGAAGAGGAGACCGAGAAACTTGGTCTCCGCCACAATTGGAATGATGTTACCCCCGAGCCACAGCTCAGGGTCCAGATGAAGATTACGCTTGCGGCAAAAGTGTACGCAAGTGGTCTTCTGTGGGGAGAACCAGAACCCATTGGCCGTCGCCCAAACCGAGAGATTGTTCAGGGTAGTTTGCAGTTGTCGTTCAATGACCCTCATGCTGGACGATGAGCAAAAGATGCTAAAGTCATCAACCTAGAGGGCATTGCCTACAGTCGGAGGAAGTTGCCGTGTAATGGAATTTATCTTGACAGCGAAAAGCGTAACACTCAGGACGCAGCCTTGAGGCACCCTCTGTTCTTGGGGGAAAGGCCGCGACAGAGTGTTGCCGACATGAACTCGAAAAATACGAGAAGATAAAAAGTTTGCAATGAAGATCGGCATGTGACCTCGCAAGCCGAAGCTGTGAAGGTCACGAAGAATGCCGAATCTCCATGCAGTGTCGTACACTTTTTCAATGTCGAAGAAAATGGACACTAGGTGTTCTCGACTTAAAAAAGAATTCCTGATCGCCGATTCGAGGCGGATCAGGTAGTCTACAGTAGACCGGTGCCTGCGAAAGCCACACTGGGTGTTGGAAAGAAGGCCGTGATGTTCCAAATACCAGGCCAGCCTGATATTTACCATCCTTTCCAACACCTTGCAGACACAGCTCGTCAACGCAATAGGATGATAATTGGAAGGAATCTTGGGATCTTTCCCTGGCTTAGGGAAGGCCAAGACGATGGCCTCCCGCCAAGAGTCCGGAAACTGCTCCTCGATGAAAATACGGTTGAAGAGCCGGAGCAGTCGATCCTTACTCGATGGTGAGAGATGTTGGAGCATGGCATAATGGACATTGTCTGGCCCCACAACAGATGCACGAGAAGTGTGCAGAGCAAGGCGAAGCTCCTCCGCTGTGAATGGCCTGTTGTAAGACTCCAGCCATTCGAATGGAAGGACAGCGGAGAGCATTCGGCCCTGCTCTTCTGGGCCAGAAAATCGGGGGAGTATGAGGACAGAGAAGAGATGGTGGAGAATGACTCCCCAGAGTGTCGGCAATTGCACGAGGATCAGCAATTGCCTGTCCATTGTGCTCCAGGATCGATAATGAGTGGGACGTGTACTTCCCACCCATCTTCCGGACCTTATCCCACACGACCTTAGAACTGGTCGTGCGGGTGATAGAAGATGTACATATCAACCAAGATTCCTTCTGGCTCTGGCGCCGGACGAAATGGGCTTTCGCCCTGGCACGTTTGAATGCTTCGAGGTTGGGGGACGTCGGATATCTCCGAAACACCCCCCAAGCCTTGTTCTGAGCCTTACGAGCTGCGGGGCAGTCGGGATTCCACCAAGGTTTTGGGAACCGTGGAAACCGAGTCAAGGTCTGAAGAATAGTAGAGGCAGCTGCATGGACGATGCAGTCCGTCAACTCCGCCACTGCAACATTGATGGGCTCCTGGCTGACAGAGTGCTCATCGAGCTCAGACAAGAGCTCGAAGCCACTCCAGTCAGCCCGATCAAGCCAAAACCGGGAGACACGCGAAGGGCTGCAAGGCCCCCTACGAGAGATGGTACACACCACGGGGAGGTGATCACTTCCATATGGATTGTCCTCAACCTCCCATGTAAAGAGCGGAAGGATCGAGGAGGAGCAGATGGTGAGGTCAATGGCAGTGAATGTGCGGGTTGGGGTGTGAAAGTAGGTACTGATACCGGTGTTCAACAGGGAGAGCGATGGATCCAGGAGACACTGCTCCAGGACCCGGCCCCTCCCGTTGGTGTCAGCACTGCCCCAGAGCGGACTGTGGCCGTTGAAGTCCCCCATGATGAGGAAGGGGGACGGCAGCTGCGAGACGAGGTCATCAAGGTCATCCCGGAAAACGATGCTTCCAGGTGGGAGATAGACAGAACAGACAGTCAACGAAAATCCCACAAAGAGGCGGATGGCAACCGCCTCCAAGTTTGTGTTGAGGGGAATGACCTGGAATGTGGAATGGTTGCTCACGAGGATGGCAACACCTTCGTGAGCTGGACCATCTCCATCCCGGTCCCGGCAAACGAGAGAAAAGTGCCGGATAGTGGGATTGTTGGCTGTCTGCAAGAATATCTCCTGAAGGCACACACAGAGGGGTTCGTGTACCCTCAGGAGGACCTTGATGTCGTCAATATTCCTCTGGAATCCATGACAGTTCCATTGAAGGAGTGTGGCCATCTCAGGTCTTGGAAGAATTGGCGGACGACTAATGATTTATTTTAACCGTCGCCAGCGACGGTTTTTGAAAAATAGGGCGGGCGGTGTCCATGTCCTCGGAGTCGTCCGAGCAACATGGATCAGAGACCGCCGAACGAGAAGGAGGTAAAATTTTCTTTTTTGGCCCTGGCAGGGGCCCCTTGGGTTTCGAATGTCTTGCTGTCTGTGAGCGAGGTGGAGGGCGCCTTCCGGAGGTGGAAGGCACAGACACAGGAATAGAAACCGGTGTCGATGTCGAGATTGACACCGACGTTGGCTTCGCCTGCGTCAAGAGGTACTTTGCAGCAGGCGAGAAAGATTCAGCTGGTGGAACGCTGATGTTGGTCTGCACCGCCACAGAAGCCATCTTAACAATGGGCTTTCCGACAACCGCACCAGCATAGGAGACCTTGCCAGGTGGGGCAGGCGGTGCAGCAAGCTTTCTCACCTCTGGATAGCTAATGTTGTGTAGGGTCTTGAGGCGCTGTACCTCTTTTTCCTCCAACCACTTCGGACAGTCGCGGGAGTACGCCGGATGGTCACCACGGCAGTTTACACAGCATGCCTTTTCTGCTGTGCAGTCAGGTTCAAGATGATCCTGACTGCCACAACGAGCACAGGTGGGCTTGCCCCAGCATGCGGTGCGGGCGTGGCCAAACCTCTGGCATTGAAAACAACGCAGAGGGTTGGGGATAAATGGCCACACCTCGCAGTGTAAGTAACCTGCCTTGAAGGAGTTAGGCAGGTGTGGTGTATTGAAAGTTAGAATTAGTACCCTGCTGGGCTCTAACTTTCCATTACGGCGTGATGAAACCCGGTGGACTGCGATCACCCCCTGGGCTGAAAGCTCCGAGAGGATTTCCTCCTCAGAAACCTTGAGGAGGCCCCACTCGGAGATCACGCCCCGGGAGGAATTGAGCAACTTGTGTGGAGTGACTTCGACTGCCACTCCACCAATCGCTGTTACTTTGAAAAAGAAGCTCTGAGTGTTTGGAGCATGCAGTCTCCACCTGTAAATCACCAGATCTAAGGTGCTTTACAGATTTCAGTTCTCCCGCAAGACCTCGAATACCCTTATGAATAAAAAATGGAGACGTCTCCAAGCACCTGATCACCCATAGAGTGGATGATCAGGAACTTCGGAGACGGAGACACACGCGAAGACAAAGGCAAAGACAAAGAAGTTGGGGGTTCATGGCGAGCCCTCTTCGCAGCATTGATCGGTGAATTATGAGTAGTTCTACTCATGGTTGTTTTTGAGGGATTCAGTGCCCGTTGTCCCCACTCACCATGGAGTCCAACAAGGGGAAGCCCAGTTGGGCACCAGGGCTGCCCGGGCACCATACCCACACAGCCAGTGAGCCAAGCCCTCACTACAAAACAAAAAGTAAAAGAGAAATGGTGGAAACTCGTCGGAGTTCCCACAAAAGAAAAGAAGCAACAAAGCAATAAAGTGTGAGGCAAGAGCTGGCCTCACAAAAGAAAGAAAACTACGAAATTAGTAAACGTGTGGGGAAACTCACAAACCGTTGTCCGGACAGTGGACAAGGTTACTCACCGATCTGCATAGTTGACCCTAGCAGGACCAGCCCACCAGCCAATTGATCCTGAGGGGGCCGCCCCAGGACCTCCCGTTTACCTGAAGCAGAGGCCAAACCAGTGTATAGCAGCGGCCCCGGAAGTCGCTGCCCAGTCCCGCGACAGACAGGCTCCCCAATGGCAAAACGGCCAAAGGGGACCCCACCAGTCATGAGCTGGGGAGAGAAGACGGGGACCCCTGAGCAACTGCCAGGATCCTCCTTTCCAGGGACACGGGTCTCCGTGCACGGCAAACACGCGGGCAAGCGTTTAGGACCCTGTGAAGGTAACCGAGCCAGCGGAACCTTCACAGGGTGGTCCCCTCACCACGGACAGGCTCTCGCATTGAGGGGGGGGGGGACCACATTGGATGATGTGTGCAATCCTCTCACTAGCTGGCACGGAATCTCAATGAATTATGGGAGCAAGTCAACACTGCTTGGTGTGCAATTCCTCAGGACCATATCTGTTAACTGTATGACTCCATGTCTTATTGTATTGCTGTTCACAGCAGTGCAACCACCTACTGAGGCAGTCACATTGTGCTGCATTATCCCATCTTCTAACTGCTGTAAGTGGCTTCAAATTAAATCATGGTATGCCAATATGTATTGCTATGTGTGTGCTAAATTTCACCCTTATCCCCTCACTCCTTCTGGGTGGGGCAATTTCAATGTCATGCAGTGTATTTACATTTCTATTAAAGGCATTAGACTTCATTTTTATTATCATTGTTTTTACTCCATTTTTATTTCAACTAAGACTTGAATACAAGATTGTACCTATTGCATTTGATTCCCATAAAAATATTTCTCATGCAAGCAGCAGATTCACCTATCCAGCAACCCCCATCCCCCATAAACGGCAGATAATAGGAGTTTACTGTAGTATGAAATGATCTCAAAAGTTAAAACAAATCATTTGCTAAAATAAATGTACAATCATTACAGCATATAAATCATCGAATATTTCAGCTTCTACAGCTCCCTAAATATTTAACAAATTTGTTGAAAATCGATATTTTAATAAATTTTTACTGAAATCTATAATTTATCTCATGTGGCATTTTTCTGTAAAAATCTTGATTTTAAAGTTGTGGAACTTTAAATGTAATTTTCCATTCACATAGAAGAAAATGTCCCAATACTTTGAGATAAAAAGCTGTGTATCCTCACAATACATAATCTTTTAAAAATTTGCTTATTGTTAATAGGAGAGATAGTTCAGCTTTTGAACCATGAATGTTTGCAATTTATTTTTATTCTTTCTAAGAATTTAAAAAAGGACTTAATTTTGTTGACACAAAATGTAATACTTCAATGCTGTAGCCCCTGTTATGATGGTGCCCCTATGAATATGCCTAATATGCTTTATGGGGAAATCTGGCCCTGGGTTCATAATAAAACAGCTACAATCATGCTTAAAAACTTAATGCTTTTAACAATAAGCAGCCGTTCCATTGCTGAATGGTTAGCGTGCTTGATTACTGATCAAAGGGACCTGTGTTCAAACCCCAGGTAAAGCATGAATGTTTGTGTTGTTTCTCTGTCGAGGTCCCGTCATCCTCACAGACCTTCAACTGTGGCATATAAACTGACAGGCTCCTGTCAGACCTCTGTGGCAAACAGCTGCTTAAGGGGGTATTTTTATGCATGGGAAGCAAAAATTCTATTTTTTTACTCTCATAATAAATGTGTGATTACTTTTAAGCAAATATGGTATATTTGTATACCTCGGGGTAATCCCTAATTCTAACAAAGGATGCAATTCTTAAAAATATATTCCTAAAAATCCATTTTCAATACTTATTTTCATGTGCAAAATTTCAAGCATAATATACAGTGTTTTACTAATAAAAAGGTTAGCTGATGAGTGAAAATTTCAGAAACATCTAACAAGAAATGACCAGTGGCCAAGTTAACTTTACAATTTCTTTCATCATGAAAAACAAAAAACTTTTAAAAAATCTTATTTAAAAGCAGCTTGTAAGCAGAAATAAGTGATAATATAGCAAAATGAAGAGAATTCAATTCTGAACAAGCATCATCATCATCATCCTCAAGCAGCCATGGGCTGCGGAGGTCCAATCAGACCACGCAGTTCAATTCTCCAAGCATATCTGTCCTGAGCTACATCTGCTGCATCCGGCCACTGCACACCAATTCTAACAAGGTCCTGTTTGACATTGTCTGCCCACCGCATCCTAGGTCTCCCCCTCCTTCTGAGGCCTCTAGGAACACTGTTCATAACCCTATTCGCCAATCTATAATTATCCATACGGGCAACATGGCCAAACCAGCGGAGTCTCTCTCTGCACAATATGCTGCTTAAAGGAGGTTGCAGACTTCTTTCCCTAACCTCATCATTAGTTACAAAGTTAAACCACCTAATACCCAAGATACTGCGTAAGCATCTAGAATCAAAAGCATCTAGTTTCCTGTTATCTTGTTTACACAGCGTCCAAGTTTCACTACCATAACTAACCCTAGAAAGAACCAAACTATTATACAGTCTAATTTTAGTCTTTAGGTGTATACCCTATTTCTCCAAAATCTCCATAGAATCTTAAAAGTCCCGGCAGCAATCCCTATTCGTCTGTTAATCTCATGCCGCACATCACCAGTATCAGTTACATAGCTCCCAAGGTAATTAAACTGTGACACCTGCTCAAGACTGCAACCATTCAGATTAACTGAATCACAGCCTGCCTTACCAATTTTCATCACTTTAGTTTTCTCTCTGTTTATAACCAAACCTACTCTACTACCAGTCTCATCAACAGCTCGAATGAAAGAGTTCATCTCATCAACATCATTTGCCAAAAGGGCTAAATCATCAGCATAATCTAAATCAGAAATTTTCGTATCTCCAGCCCATTTAAGGCCAAAATCTTTCCCTTGAAGTGAATTTCGCATAACATAATCAACAACCAAACTAAAGAGAAAAGGAGACAAAATGCACCCTTGTCGAACACCAGATGTAATGCTAAACCAATTGCTACAAGACTTACCAACTCTCACACATGACTCAGTGTTATTATAGAGAGCTTTCATTATGTTAACTAACTTGTCTGGTATACCATATGATCTCACAATCAACCACAAATTTTGACGATCAACAGAGTCGAAAGCCTTTTTGAAATCAACAAAGCTAGCAACCAAAGGTTTCTGAAACTCTAAACATTTCTCAACAATCTGCCTAAGTGAAAATATCTGATCTACACATCCCCTACCACTTCTGAATCCACATTGCTCATCACGCAATTGCCTGTCAACCAGATTCTTAATTCTATTAAGCACAATCATGGAAAGAACTTTACCTGGAACAGAGAGTAGGCTGATACCCCTATAGTTATCACAAGAACTGCGATCACCTATTTTGAAAATAGGGATAATAATAGCTCTGATAAAATCCTTAGGAACCATGCCTTTATCATAAAAGTTATTCAAAATTTCAGTCATCCAAGTGGTAACCGAAACATTCCCAGCTCTGAGCATTTCTGTAGTAATTTCATCTACCCCTGGGGATTTATGAAGTTTAAGTTTAGAGATAGCCAAAATAACTTCAGATTGTGTTATAGGGCCAACATTAAAGCTGCCAATGCATCTATCATCATTACAAACAATGGGAGTAGAACTAACCACATTGTTTAGAACATCACTGAAATGCTCAGCCCACCTAGCCATGACAGAATCCTCACCTTCCATAACCTTACCTTGTTTATCCTTCAATCCTTGTATGCCTGTCCGTTTTCTACCACATAAAACATTAACTATCTGGTACAGCTCTCTGCTGTTGCGCTGCCTAACTGCTTCCTCAGCTTTGTCAGCCAAACCATCAAGCCAAAGATTCTTATCAGCAGCTAACTGATCCTTTACACGTTTATTAAGCTCTCTGTAATCCTTTCTATTACGACTAGTAGGGTACTGATTAAGGACATTCCTGCAGTTCCTTCTTTCAGAAATAAGCTCAAGTGCCTTATCACTTAAATAATTCTGCCTCCTCTGCTCCTTTTTTCCTAAAAGAGTACTGTTAGTTTCCAAAAAAGCTTGTTTAAAATGGCCCCATTCTTCCTCAACTTCAGTATTAAGCAAACTATGACTGTCATAATGACTAAGTAACCTATCATGGTAAGCTTTAGCTATAACTGGGTCTTTCAGAGCTTCAGTATTAAAGGTAAATTTTTTTAACCCTAGCACAACACTTTTTAAGTTTAAGTTGCAAGACACTTTTAACAAGGTAATGGTCAGATCCAATTTCAGCTCCCCTATATGCCCTGGTATTTCTAACAGAACTAGCCCATTTGCTGTTAATTAATATATAATCTATCATATTCCTATGCAGCCCATCAGGTGAAACCCATGTGTACTTATGTATGTCGCGGTGTTTGTAATATGTGTTAATTATTCTGAAACCATTGAGTTTACTTACCTGTAGGAGACGTTGCCCATTGCCATTGTAGCTACCAATACCAAAAGGGCCTATCACCCCTCCCCAAAGATCAGAGTCAGTACCAACTTTGGCATTGAAGTCACCTAAAACAAGGGTAATATCTCCTTTCTTGACAGAATTCAAAATATCCTGAAGTTGTCCGTAAAACCTATCCTTCTTATCCTCATCAGCATCCTCAGTGGGGGCATAACAGCAGATAACATTCAAGTCTTTAATGCTTGTCTGAAATTTTGCTGTAAGAAACCTTTCATTAATGCACTCATATCCTAGAAGAGCAGCAGACCCATGCCTTGGTGATGCTTTCCATCCTCCCTCCCTGTAAAGAGAAATTTAAAGTTATTTTTAAGTATCTCACCTTTACCTGTCCATCTGGTCTCTTGCAAGCCTAAAATATCTAGGCTATAGCGCTGGAATTCCTGCATGAGGACATCAAGAGAATAATCTCTATGTAATGTCCTCACGTTCCATGTTCCTGCAGAGAGAAAATGATTAGTAGGATTTTTAAAGAAATTAGGTTTATTGAGATTGGTAGGGCCAACAATATCAAACAGCCCCCTGATCGCAGGCATGGGGCAAAGACCTGTTCCTCCTCTGCTAAAGGCTGAAGTCACCGATGCTGGTAGGAACATCAGGCACCACCTTTTCAAGTGGACTTTTTCAAGAGCCACATGGCCTGCCTGAGACACATTACTCCAGTTTAGGCTTGACGATGCCCAACTAGCTAAGTAAGGTTCAGGTACCTGCGATGGTCTCTGATTAGGATTATCCACCAGCTGATATAAGGTATCCCATGCCTCTGTTCACTTAGAGCTGGCAACCCAGAAGCAAACAGAAAACACAGCGACAGACTCTCCCTCAACAGAGGCCCACCAGTGCAGCAAGTCCAGGATCCATAATCAAGCTCAAATCCATAAACAAGTCCAGTCTAGTAGGTATAAATGGTCAGCACCAGGACGCTGTGAAGTTGACCACTCCTCAGCAGGGTTGAAAAAAAAAGAAAAAAGTGGCCATAGATGACCAGATCAGTAGGCCATACTGAACTGGCAGCCCTCCCCTTCTGTTCCCTTCCAAAAGAGAATATCTCTTTTGAAAGGTACTAACAGCCTGCACCACGAGAAGGCGGGGTCGGACATTAGGTGCTAGACCTGGCCGGTTCTGTGCATCATCACTAGGGATTGGTGCACAGCTCTCCTTCCAGTTTACGCCTAGCTACCATTTACAGGGCCATAGAATAAGATAATTTCAAAGAAAAAAAAGAAAGGACCAACTTGGACAACATTTTTTAGTTTCTGGAATTTTAAGAGTAACCCTAAATTTAAATTTAAGAGTAACCCCTATTTCATATAAAGCAATGTTAAAAGCTTGATCTATCTATTAATTCTGACATTAATTTCTGAACATTATTCATTAATGTTAAGTCACTAATTAATGATGTTCATTAACCTAAGTTATTACTACCAGAAAGTATCTAATGTAATGGCCCGACATATCTATGGTGTCTTATATCTTTACCAATTTGTTGTTGTTCTTCTGTTGGTACATGTTATCTTATGGTTTTCTGTAAATACTGCATCATGCAGTCCATTAATGATAAACTGTCTGACGCCAGTGCCTGCAGCCAATAAAAGGCCACAACTCATACCAACAGCACCAAAATTATGGGAAGAAGCAGAAAAGCAGATTGGTAAAAGCATAAAATCCCTGAAATAGGATGTTGAGAAGTTCCATTAGGCACTTTCTTGCAATTATGAGTTAAAGACAGGGCAAATTAGATTTAATATTAATGATAATGTATAACTGGTATTGTGATAATTCAGTAATTTCTGAACTTTACAAAGCATCCTGTATAATTCTTATGGTATTATTAAAAGTACCATTTTCATACTTTTAATCTTATTTTTGACCTTTCAACATTTGATTGACTCTATTAATATGATTTGAATTAGTATTACTGGAAGAAATACTCACCCTGGGCTAATGGATTGCCTGCTCCATGCTCTGTTCCACTTATAACTCTCTTCATTTTCTCATAGCAAGAAAAATATAGAGCATGTGCTGGACCAGCTCCCAACACAACAGCACTCATTCCACGTATAGGACGCAAAATTCCTTCATGTCTGATCATCTTGCTCAGAGCTTCAGGAACATTTCGATATATAGCTTTTGGGTTTGGTTTTAAGCTCTGCATGCGAGTCTAGGGTAGAAATATATATATATATACGTAAATAAAATCCCTAATATATTTTATTACAACCTATTTCCATTTAAAATTTTGAAACACATTAATAAAAACAAAGTGTGACAATTCTTCCTTAATTTATCTATGGATATTTGCATTCATATAAAAGTTCATTTAAAAAATTTATTCAATAAAAATCTTATGGCAAATAATTCAATAAAATTCAATAAAAAACACACAATAATTAGGACCATTCTCTTTTAATCTCCATTGAGGTTACAGCAAGATTTCGCCACTAGTTGCATTATTGTCAGCATATAGAGCCAGTTATTACATAGTTCAACGAATTTAAATTTTACAGTCCATTAATTAAGTCAGTGATTCTAAATCTGTTTAATGTTGTGTTT
The DNA here is from genome assembly GCA_038380435.1 of Ryuthela nishihirai. Lineage (NCBI taxonomy): Eukaryota > Metazoa > Arthropoda > Arachnida > Araneae > Heptathelidae > Ryuthela > Ryuthela nishihirai. Next base: position 35,621,557 of record JAWZYU010000031.1, read on the forward strand.
CTTCCCCTTCCAACATTTCACAAATGTTTTATACAAAAATTAATGTGAAATTAATTGTACTCAAAATCACAAAAACTTTCATATAATATCAGTTTGGACAAATAACACCATTCTATTAATCTAATAAGCATAACTAAGTAACTAAGTTAATGAATAACTAATTAAGGACTTTCTTAATTAAATACTTTTCATGGCAGAAATATACAGTTTAGTTCTTTATTACTGTAATTTAAATAGTCTGATCTAGATTAACTATATTGCAAATTTTGAATAATACCATTGAATTTTCTTTCCCAGATGTTGATGATAAATAATATTTTATACAATTGTGGAAAAAATTAGTTTTGCTGATGAGTGGGAACTGAACACAAGACTCCTAGTGTCATGTTCTAGACCACTAAACTATCACCAGCTAGTTTATTTATCAACTATTTAAGACTTTATATCTCCTGATATAAAGTCGCAAATAGCGGCATCAGCCTTTAACATTCCCAGCATCAGAAGATTTTTATAACAATTTGCTGCACTTTATTTTGGTTTATTTTGTATAAAAGTAGAATGAAAACAATATTACCTTATTAAAAAGCACAAAACTACCATACGATGCAAAAAAAATGAAATAAAATTATTATAATGTAATATATTAACGGAATTCTTATTGAAACGGAACAAAAGTAAATAAAAATTAAAAAAAAGTAATAAACTAATATACAACTATATTTAAAATGCAACGAAAAAGGTAGTTATATAATGTATTATATGATTTTGTTAAAATGAAGAAAATCTAAACGCATACGTCTAGTTTTTTCCGTTGACTAAAATCGAAAGGCGCCAAAAGAGCTAGAAACGGCACTGTTCAACAATCGGGCAAATGTGAAAAAAAAAACACCAATCCGCTTTCCAGGTACCTTCATAACTTTACTTAAGCATATGTGTCCTGTTTGAATTCAGGAGGCGGATTAGTGGGGTTTTTTTTTCACTTTTGCCTTATTATAGTATCAATTAACCAAAGCCTCGGTAGGATATAATTAACACTCGATTTTGGATCACTTTGGCAAGCTTTTTTGATAAAGTTCTCAGATGTTGATATCATCCAATCAGTAATCACATTTATCTTGCCATGATAAAGTATTTTAAACATTGTTGCACATCAGTTGTGCACACAGCAGTGAAAATTTGGGGTTTCTTTTCATATCAATTCTTCGGTGTGGAGTAAATGGTTTAATATATCGCTTAATTTAAAATTAATTTTCGATCTGAAAAATAAATATTACCATTTTTTTTTGCATTTTCTAATTACTCAGGGATTTAGCGATCATGCATGCCTTAGAATATAACGCCACTATCCTTTAGTCATTTTGACTAAAAACAAAGGTTTCAACAATTGGTACACAAAAAATTAAAGCACAAAGCTCTGTAAATTGTAATATTAGCTTTCCCTTAAAATATCCTTTCAATCCACCAAATCAACAGTATTCACGCTTAAACAGTGACACAATTCAACCGTACAGCATTTTGCACTTTAATCGAAATGATCGAATTTTTCTGACTGAATGATAACGGGCTCACTCTAGTGACCTACTTCGGCAGTCAACTGATATGGCGTCAGCAAGCAACTGCTAGGCCCTTAGACCTTTATCAAACCTTCGACACACAGCACCTTAAACCTGTCTTTCACTTTCTCTTTGTTTTCTAAAATCCATTCCAGCTGCCTACCAGTTTCTCTGAATACCTGCTGTGTGCAACACTTGCAACGCAATGACGCAAACGTTTATTAGCTACGTTTCAAATGGTTTCATCAGTAGATGGATGTTTCGCAGTTTCCGCCGATGAACAGTATAGTAGAAAAAAAAATACTATCTACCATTTTCACTCCACTACCTTATGGTATTTCCTAAATATATTTGGAGGAAACAAATATCCGTGAATATCCGTGAAATTATAGCAACTAATTTCACGGATATTTGCGGTTATTTTCAAGGTGAAAGAATGCAGTCTCTCCACATTCTATTTATTGAGAAGCTGTCGTTCCGATTTCTCTGACTCACACAAGGCAGGCAATGACTATGCAAGACATTACAAGGAAAGTGGGAGCTTGTCGTGACACCTGAACAATTACTGCATAAAAAACGTTTCAGCAGCTAAGCGTAACCATCCTTAAAATATTAAATAATAAAATAAATATCCCCTCAAGCAGCTGCTTGCCACAGAGATCTGACAAGAGATTGTCAATTTATATGCCATAGTACAAGGTCTGTGAAGATGTTGGGACCTCAGCTGAAAAACAACATAACGTGCCTTACAAGGAGCTCGAAACCAGGTCCCTTAGATCAGAAGCCAAGCGCGATTGTGGTAATTTCACAATTCATGTATATTAGTTGAATCCTGATAACTTAACTAAGAGATGCGAAAATATAGGTACTTCAAAAAATTTTAATTAAAATTTGTCAGCTTTTTGAATAAAACTCGAAGCAGGTAAGATCTCCCACACACATATATAAGTAATAAAAAATGCTAATGCGTCCTAAAAAGTAGAAAGTAAAACATAATGCCAATAATAGGTACAAGAGGCCTAAAATGATGGCCTTCTCCGAGGAGAACTTCCCATTTTAGGTCTCTTGTGCGATCTGATCTTGCTTTTTGCTCTTTTAGTTAGTTGCCCTTCGTGGCCCACCCAAGGGTGGTTTACCTTTTGTTTTTACTTATGCCAATTGGGCACAACTTTAGATGGAGATGGTCAAGGGCACTGTACTGCCCAGTACATCGAATATCCTATGACGATCTACGATAATGCCAATATTGAAATCACTTGCTCAATTTTTTTTCAATTCATATTTACTTCAAAGGAAATGAGCATTCGAACGCGATGGAGAAACTTAAATGATTTATGTGCCACATGAAAGCTTGTGATGCGGGAGTATCATAGGCTAAAAAAATCCCCCCCCCCCCCCCCCATGATTTCTTCTCCTTTAAAAGAGGGGAAATATGAAACTGTTCTTAAGTTGTATCTCCACATCGAATATCTTAAGCTGTATCTCTACAACGAACGTCAAATGAATGTTTCTGACGCGGGAAATGTCGTAGGCTATGAAAAAAAAATTGACTCCCAAGCTTCCTCTCCCACCTCTAAAAAGAGAGGGGGGGGGGGAATACCAAAACGATTGTTTCCCTTCATCTCCTGAAAGCGAGTGCGGATAGTAACAAGCTATGAGTCAAATGAAAACTTGTGACGCGGGGAGTCTTATAAGCTAAAACAATTGACCCCATGCTTTCTTCCCCCATAAAAAAGGGGAAATATGAAAAATATTCTGCTATATCTTTAGAATGCCGAAAGTAACCAGCTATACGTCAACTGAAAGCTTTTGATGCGGGGAGTGTCACAGGCTATATAATATTGACCCCCATGCTTTCTTCCACCCCCCTATAAAAACGGGAAATATGCAAGTCGTTCCACTAGTATCTTCTGAACGCGACGGCCTACAGTTACGAGTTAGGTGTCAAAGTTCATATTTTGACCGTCGTAAGTGTCAAGTTTGGCACCCTTACCCCCCTTTACTCATGTATATAAGTATTTTTATATTTCGATATGTATTAACAATATAAAAATGTAATGGACTTCCCCGCAATTCCTTGACTAGACACTGGCGCCGATCTTGGCGACGCCGATCATCGGCAGGGATCAATGCCGCTATATGTCAAGGCAATGAGCGAGGATTAGACCCTAGGCTGCTAATGGGTTTGAGTTCATGAGGCCTTGTGAGAGGCTGGAGTGAAAAGAAGAAAGAAGACAAGGGAGAATGGTGTGGGCTCCGAAGTAGAGAGGTCGTGAGTCATGTCGTCGGTGTTCGAGTGCGGCGACGAGGTTTTTTAGTCCGGATATCAATGGACTCCGTTGGATTTCTCCCTTGGAAACTGAAGGGGGAGATCCGTGCATAATGGTATGGTTTATGCGTACTCTACGCTAGTAGAATATAACGAAATAGTCGCCCAGATTGCCAGACAGCCCGGAATTCACACTATATTGTTGATATTCAATAAATTGCTAAGTATTATTCCGCCTCTGCTCGATTATTGATAGCCACAAGATCGTACAACCACCCGGCCATAAAGAACTTTACAACTATCGCAATCCGACTGGATATATTCAGCCCCCCCTGTTATACAGCTAACGACATACGTAACAGAATGTGGCGATAGGAAAAATCTTTCAGAGAGAAGGAAAACATTTCACAAACAATATATATGATTTCAGAAATCTGTAATTCATTGATTATTAAAGGTTTAGAAATTGCTCTATACAAAGTGCCAATTTTCATAATTTTCAGGCGAGACAAAATAAGTTTGACGTTTTTTATAAACCATATTATTATATAAAATGCATAATATATCACCATATTGCCTTAAGGAATGCTGCGTTGAATATTTATTACTTATTAACGATTACGCTAGATCTTGGTATTTTAAAACTCTCATAGGCTTTCGAGGAGGACCCACACTACAACAACCACTTGCCACGTTGCGAGCGAATCAAAAATTGACCTCGCTGTCTCCAGCAAACGATCGGCGTTTACCGTTGGGTTGTTTTATGTCTGAGAAGCACTTTTTTGCACACCATGGGCTAAATGGCCAGGTCACATGGACCCCGAAGGCTCGGAGAAGGTTGGAGGAGGGTTTGTATCTGAAACATATCAGCATTCAACTGTGGGTAACAAAATTATTTAACATTGTTAATTAAAAATTTATTTATTACCAATATTGCTGGCAGAAAATTTGTTATAAAGCCCAAATGATTCGCGGGCCCTATATGTTCAAAACAGCGGCCCGCGGGCATGTCCTAACAAAATTATTTAACATTGTTATTTAAAAATTTATTTATTACCAATATTGCTGGCAGAAAATTTGTTATAAAGCCCAAATGATTCTCGGGCCCTATATGTTCAAAACAGCGGCCCGCGGGCATGTCCTAACAAAATTATTTAACATTGTTATTTAAAAATTTATTTATTACCAATATTGCTGGCAGAAAATTTATGTTATAAAGCCCAAATGATTTGCGGGCCACCTAAAAAAGCAAAGCGGGCCCATATGTGGCCCGCGGGCCGTATGTTGCTAACCCTGTCCTAGGAGTAGTTGATAATACTTTGAATTTTCCCTCACTTGTCACCTCTACGGTACATAAAATCTCATTTATTCTTTTAATACTACGTAGACTTGAATTTTTTTTGAAGTGCTTTAAATCATTTAACAGTGTCAGAGTATTAATGATATTAATTTAAATTTAATTACTGCACTGTGAAGCTCTACTGTAAGTTTTGTTTTAACAAATAGAGTCGAAATACATTAATTTATAGCATCTGGGTTCGAGCCCCAGGTAAGGCACGGAATGTATCTGAAATTTAATTAACAATGTTAAATAATTTTGTTACCCAACAGTTGAATGCTGATATGTTTCAGATACTCTCAGACCTTCTACTATGGCGAATTAAACTAACAGAACTCTTGTTAGACCTTTGTGGCAAGCAGCTGCTTGAGTGGGTATTTATTTATTTTTATTATTGTAATATTAATATTAAATGCCATCCCGTGGCCGAATGGTTAGCGCGCTGGTAGAGTGGTAACGAGTGGTAGCGCTAATGATGATGAATGCGAGTGATCAACAGGACCTGGGTTCGAGCCCCGGGTAAGGCATGGATGTTTGCGTTGTCTGCTGAGGGACCTCAGCAGAAAGCATCCACACAGACCTTCTACTGTGGCGAATTAAACTAACAGAACGCTTGCTAGACCTTTGTGGCAAGCAGCTGCTTGAGGGGATTTTACTCAATATTAAAACTCTTTTCTATATATGCCAGGCGTTTCAAACTAGCGGCTCTGGACATCTAATAATGCGGCCCACAAAATCGTAAAGTTTACATGTTTACGACATAAGCTTTCAACATGATGTGATTTTCAGCGAGTTTTTGATATCCCACTAGTTTTATGTTGCCCTATTTTTTAATTTTATAATAAAAAACATAAGAAAATAAATGAAGTTTTATTATTCATATACATTAACTATATTATACATTTTATATGCGACCCAAAACAATTCATCTTCACTCAATGCGGCCCAGGGAAATCAAATCTTCACTCAATGTGGCCCAGGGAAGTCAAAAGGTTGGACACGCCTGATATATGTTATACAAATGGTACTATGTAGCGCTTTTGTAAGGTCTCTATAGTTTCAGCTCTGTACTTTGCAAGTGAGTCGATAAATTCTAATAATGGGGAAAATTACATTCATAATTTCAATGGAAGGGTTATTATTAGCGTGCTGCATCTTGAACCATTCGAGGACCAGCAGTTGGGACCCCTACTAGATGGTAAAAAGTTGGGTTTTACCTCTGAGCTATACTTTTTTTTACACAATGGGCTAAATGGCCAGATCACAAGGACCCTGAGGGCTCAGAGAAGATTGGGGGGAGGGGACCCACTGGACAGCTGTTGGGAGACAGATGGGAGCCTCTCGTCAAGGCCTTCCAGCGTATTCTTCAATGTGCAGAGTACGACTCTCCCGCACACGGAGCCATCCAACGTCCCCTTTCAAAGCCCATTGGTTTCAAAACCCATTGGAGTTATTCTTTACCATTATTTACTGTGTTTAAAATTTCAAAGTGTATAGATATTAAAATAAATTCTAAGTGAACTATAATCTAAATACTAGTAACTTTCTACTTCAATAAGGTCCATTAAAACTAAAACGTAATTATCTGAGAGTTCATGAAACATTCAGCAACGTTGAAAATACTGAGACACTATATGTGATTGCATTTTTTCGTGATAAGTTTCTATAATGATCTGAAGCGTTTTACAATGAAATAAATCGAGGAATATTTCATGAATGTTATTTTATAAAAAAAAGATATAAAAAAGCATCAGAATATACTTTCGCCGAATTTCATTGCGTCATAACCTCTTGCAAGTGCTGATAACCGTGATATCTTTCTTCCTGTTTCACCACGAAGGCAAAGTTCATTTCTTCCGATCAAGGATGGTTAACTCCAAAATACCCATCCTATTCTTACCTTTTAACTCACTGCATAACTTGAAGACAAACAATTAATGTATTTTGGGCGTTGAATCCATAAGATTTTGAAGGCAATCACACTAAAAGCAATCACACCAAAAGCGTTCAAACACTTCCATGTTAAGTATCACAGGAGATAACATGTACACAAGGGACTCATATGGATAGTAACTGAAAAATTTGAGTTTCGCTGTGAGTGACATCCAAACCCACGCCTCCTAGTTGCATGCCGTGTGTTCTGAACATTAAACTACTATTAGCTGTTTCTTCAGCTATGTTATTGGAATGGAAAAACAGATTCAAAGCTCCCTAAATTTAAAAATTAACTCTTATAGGAAAAATGTCATTTAAGGTAAATTTAACGTCTCACTCAAATTTAGATTTTTAAACAATATTCGTTTGATATATTTAAATAATTACTGAAGTTGAAACATTTAACAGCAGACACTACTGTTATTTATATATATATGTCCTACATATTTTCTTCAAAATTAACAACTGAATCATTACAACACTTCTAATTTAGTAAGCGATTTGTTGTAACAATTATTATTTGTGTTTCAGTTAACTTTTGAGATAAAACTATTATGATCCACAGAGTTAATGTTAAATGATTCAGCCTTCATAACTCTTTAAGTATGAAACTAATACTGCTGAAAACTGTGATTTAAGTCGAGATTTTCAGTTTGTTTCCTGTGACATTTTTCTCTAAAATGATTATTTTAAAGTTAGCTCTGAATCTGGTTTTCTATTTGAACAAAATAAAAATATCCAAACACTTTTAGTAATAAAGTATATAGGATGGATGAACTGGATAAACTCAATTTTAAGAGATGATACGAAATATGGGCTGTAAAATGCTGAAGATTAGAAGAACATTCTAATTAAAAACATCTGAAAAAAATTATCGCTGAGGTAGCGGGAATCGAACCCGCAAATTCTCTAGATACATGCCAGAGCGCTCTACCAGTTGAACCACACATCAGACGATAAAATCTTTCAGAATAAGACCTATAAATCTTTCATTGAATGTGACGAACCTTGCGCCATCTATACTTCAGGAGACGCAACTCTTCCAATTGCTAATAATTTAGATCAGTGGTTCTCAACCTTTCATGCTTCACGTACCCCCTGGAAATGTGTATGCAATTGGCATAAAATAAAACACACATATATATAACAGCCATCCCGTGGCCGAGTGGTTAGCACGCTTGGCTACTGATCTAAGGAATCGAGCCCCACATAAGGTATGGACGTTTGTATTGTTTTTTTGATGAAGTTCTGCCATCCTCACAGACCTTCTACTATGGCATATAAATTGACAGGCTCCTGTCAGACTCTGGGGCAAACACCTGCTTGAGGGGGTATTTATTATTTATATTTTATATATATAACGTATCTAGCGACTTTTGTTCTCTCACAGCATACCGCAAAAAATTTTATCGCATACACCTCTACATTGAGAACCCCTAATTTAGATGTTAATGAATTCTATTTTCTGAAAATTTGATTTAGTAATTTGTTAAATTTGGAAACAAAAATTATTCCATGTGAATTTTTTAGCATTGATGGATATTCTAATTTTATGCAGTGGAGCATCTAGCAGTTGGGTGCATATACACCCTGCTTCACTGAACAGTTAAAAACATATTTTCACTGCATATTATGCCAACATACTTATTAGTCTAATTATACAATACTAAATTGTTTTTCGTTAACAGGAGGCTCCGTGCAGCATAAATTATTTTATCCCCAAAATAGCTCCTTCATAGTTATGCCACAGCAAGCCTAAAGGCAATTTCTTTTTAAAAAATGCACCCATTGCCAATTCTTGGATGCACCAAGGAATCTATGTAGAGGTATACTTATTCTTGGAGAAAAAATATAAATATGAATGATCGAATATCTTGCAACTGAAGCATCCGCATTAAATTTATATTGCTTTTTGATTGTCATTTTAACTCTTACTGAATTTGTCAAAACAGTATATCATATTTTTCAAATCTGGTGGCTAATTTTAAAGAGTTAATGCATAAAAGATAGCTCGTGACATAAAGAGCATCCTAGATAATAAACATTTGTCCAGTGTTTCTTATAAGTCCCCCCCCCCCATACACTGTGTCGATAGTTATTCCAATCTCTATCATAACGAGCTTATCCTAATGATCTAAATGAAAGCTTGTGACAATAAGAGTGTCAGATGCTACCAGAAATTATGCCCACTTCACCCCAACCTCAATGAAAAGGGAAGTTTACACATGGCTTGCACCAGATAATAAAAATGATATCAAATAAAAGTTATAAAGTGGAAAATGTCACAGACTATCAAAAACTTTTGCCCTATTCCTCCTAAAAGGGGGCAGGAAATGTAATGAGAACTAACTGGAGTGCATTTATGTCAAATGAAAGCATATGACTTAAGAGTAGTGTCATAGGCTATAAAACATTTGCCTTCCATTTTTCCTTTCCCCCAAAAATGGGAGCCGACAGACATCCAATTCCAGAGAAAATTAAGTCTTGGGGTTCCAGAACCCCAAGAGTTAATTTTTCCTGGAATTGGATGGTGAGTGGGATGACAAAATTTGCGAAACATATGAGCCATCAAGAGTTCCTGATATTCCACCTATTATGATGTCTGCTGAAATACACAGGATCATGCAAAATAAATTAAATGACATCATCAGAGATCTGGTACTGTCAAAGGGTAAGGCAGAATTGTTTGGGTCAAGACTACAAGTGTGGAATCTCTTTGAAGAAAAGGCGATACCACCTTTTCTTCAAAAGCAGAGCATGGCTGATCCCACAGATGTACCGGACTCGAGCCATCCGTGAAGACAGGCAAGAAGTCTGGTGCTCAGCACGATGGATGGGAAATAGTTGCTGATATACACAGTCAGGTGTAAAGGCCTTCCCCATCCTGCAGAGAGAAATCACAGGAAGGGGAAACAGTGAGCCAAGGTGGAGTGGCTTGGCTGTTGAATGTGCGATGCTATTGAGACTGGTGTTAATGTCTCACAGGTAACCTTGGACATGCAAACCGAAAGGACAAATGGCAGTCGGCCGATTCTGGTGTAACATTTCCCACTGGGGACTGAAAACACAATCCCAAGTGGGATGGCCTGGCAGGGTTTGCAATTTTGCTTCATACTCTAGGGACAACGTAATAATATGTGACAATTCAGGTGCACCACAATACGAGGACTGCATTTCACCATTAGGGAATTGCCACTGAAATACCCACCGACTAACCAGATTCCTGTCAGTTTAAGCTGCCTTACATTGTTCTACCTACAGCCGGAGAAGACCGAGTGAAGAGAAAAACACTGCTCGGGATTTTATAGCCTGTCTGTAGAAATAATCATTGAGGTGCAGTAAGAGTGGGATCTTCTAGGAATTTAGAAAAAGTGCCTAGGAATATGCCCAGCACTCACTGGATTTTGTCCAAATATCTGCCAAATATAAATCAGATGGTATCTTTTGAATTTTGAGCCAAAAACATATGTAGAAGTCCTATCTTTTTCAGTCCTCCGCAGTAGAGGCACCAAGGCACTTCCATCGATAGGCCACGATCAGGTGACCAAGCCTTTCAGCGTGACCTTCAACTTTGTCCTCTCCATCAAGCCGGGCAACAACAGCCCGCTCGCCGTCTCGGCCTTAACCATGCCGAGGCCGCGTCGGGGACACCTGACCGGGGATCCACCTGAAGCCGGTCAGCGGCCCTTCAACAACCCCGACAAAGCCATTAGCCTATCGGGGCTTACGTGACTGCAGCACCTGGACCCCACTTCACAGAGGAACCTAAGTTCCTCCACTGCGAAAGCTATATATGGCCAAAACTAATTCCGTGGGACTCTTAGTTTGGCTGTTCCATTGATAAGTCCGTTGACCAGGGTAGCTACTCCCGATCGTGAGCCTCCAACTTCTACCTCTCCATTGTGAACGGGCCAAAGCCCCCCAGTGAACAATCTTCTGACCACGGTATCACTGAGACCGCATTGAAGAGCCCACAGACGAGTGTACAAAGAGGTGCACAGCTCAGTCCGTGGTTCTCCCCGATGAGCCCACAGAAGATGGGGTACTCCAAATCCCATCCGAGGCCCCTAGAACAACCCCTGAACCGGGGCTGCAACCCCCAGCTTCGCTGGGGACAAGTCAATAAGTTGACTGGACCAGCCCTCCCCAAAGGCAGTCTGCCAGCCCTCAACAGGCCCCCTCCACCAGGGGCCACAAGATATCATGAACTCAAGAGTGCCAGCGATCCGAGCCCAACTTCTCAGAGGCACCGTAAGCCCCCTACCCCCTAGTCAAGGAGGTCACGGTTGACGGCAAATAGATAATGCTGGTTCGTCAGTCTCAATGTAAAGACTCTGGACTGGTGAAGTGCAGAAGGAAGAATCAGGCCCTCCATGCAAACACGGAGGGCCTGATGATGGAAGGGATCCAGCACCTTTACCACTGAATCCCGGGCAGAGTAGTACACTTGGGATCCGTAGTTCAGTTTTGACTGGACAAGTGCACGGTAGAAGCAGAGCAAAGAACATCAGTCCGCCCCCCGAGAAAGGGAGGAAAGGACCTTGAGGATGTTCAATGCCTACATGCACTTGGACCTAAGATGTCGAATAGGGGTAAAAAGGTCAATTTCTGGTTGAAGATGAGATCGAGAAATTTGGTCTCCACCACAACCGGAATAATGTTACCCCCCCCCCCCCCCCGAGCCACAGCTCAGGGTCCATGAAGATTATGCTTGCGGCAAAAGTGCATGCAAGCAGTCTTCTGTGGGGAGAATTGAAATCCACTGGCTCTCGCCCAAACAGAGATTGTTCAGGGCAGTTTGCAGTTGTCATTCAATGACCCTCATGCTGGACGACAAGCAAAAGACGCTAAAGTCACCAACGTAAAGGGCATTGCCTACAGCTGGAGGAAGTTGCCATGCAACAGAATTAATCTTAACAGCGAAAAGCGTAACACTCAGGATGCAGCCTTGTGGCACCCCGTTCTTGGAGGAAAGGATGCAACAGAGTGTTGCCGACACGAATTTGAAAATTACGAAGATAGAAAATTGGCGATGAAGATTGGCAGGTGACCTTGCAAGCCGAAGCTATGGCAGTCACAAAGAATGCCGAATCTCCATGCTGTGACCTACCCTTTTTCGATATCGAAAAAAATGACACCAAATGCCCTCGATGTAAAAACGAAATCCTGATTGCCATTTCGAGGTGGATCAGGTGGTCTAAAGTAGACCTGTGCCCGCGAAAGCCACACTGGGTGTTGGAAAGAAGGCTGTGATGTTCCAAATACCATGCCAGCTTGATATTTACCATTATCTCCAACACCTTGCAGACGCAGCTCATCAATGCAATTAGACAATAATTTGAAGGAATCTTGGGATCTTTGTCTGGCTTAGGGAAGGCCAAGACAATGGCCTCCCACCAGGAGCTCGGAAACTGCTCCTCAATGAAAATACGGTTGAAGAGTCGTAGCAGTTGATCCTTACTCGATGGTGAGAGATGTTGGAGCATAGCATAATGGACATTGTCTGGCCCAACGGTGGATGCACAAGAAGTATGCAGAGCAAGGCGCAGCTCCTCCACTATGAATGGCCTGTTATAAGACTCCAGTGGAGATCGTTCAGTCTTGCTCTTCTGGGCCAGAAACTGGGGGAGTAGGAGGATAAAGAAGAGATGGAGGTGAATGACTCCCCCAGAGTGTCGGCAATTGCTCAAGGATCAGCAATTGCCTGTCCATTGTGCTCCAGGATCAATAATGAGTGGGACACGTACTTTCCACCCATCTTCTGGACCTTATCCCACATTACCTTAGAAATGGTTGTGCAGGTGATGGAAGACATATATTTGATCGAAGATTCCTTCTGGCTCTAGCGCTGGATGAAAAGGGCTTTCGTTCTGGCGCATTTGAATGCTTCAAGGTTGGGGGGCGTCGGACATCTCCAAAACACCCCCCAAGCCTTATTCTGAGCCTTACGAGCTGCTGTGCAGTCAGGATTCCACCACAGTTTTGGGAACCGTGAAAATCGAGTCGAGGTCTGAGGAATTGTAGAGGCAGCTGCATGGATGATGCAGTCCATCATCTCTGCCACTGCAACACTGATTGGTTCCTGGATGACAGAGTGCTCATCGAGCTCGGACAAGAGCTCGAAGCCACTCCAGTCAGCCCGATCAAGCCTCCATCGGGATACATGTGAAGGGCTGCAAGGCCTCCACGGGAGCTGGTGCACGCCACAGGGAGATGATCCCTTCCATATGGATTGTCCTCGACCTCCAATGTAGAGAGTGAAAGGATCGACAAAGAGCAGATGGTGAGATCACTGGCAGTGGAATGTGCAGGTTGGGGAGTGGAAATATGTGTTGACACCGGTGTTCAACAGGGAGAGCGAAGGATCCAGGAGCCATTGCTCCAGGACCCTCCCCTCCCATTGGTGTCAGCATTGCCCCATTGTGGATTGTGTCCATTGAAGTCCCCCATGATGAGGAAGAGGGATGGCAGCTGCGAGACGAGGTCATCTAGGTCATCCTGGCAAACGATACTTCTGGGTGGTAGATAGACAGTCAACGAAAATCCTACAAAGAGGTGGATGGCAACCGCCTCTAAGTTTGTGGTGAGGGGAATTACCAGGTGAGGGGAATGACCAGGAAAGGAGAATGGTTGCCTATGAGGATGGCAACACCCCCATGAGCTGGACCATCTCCATCCCGGTCCTGACATACGAGAGAGAAGTGCCGGATAGTGGGATCATTGGCTGTCTGCAAATGTCTCCTGAAGGCACACACACAGTGGTTCATGTGCCCTCAAGGAGGGCCTTGATGTCATCAATATTCCTCTGGAATCCACTACAGTTCCATTGTAGGAGTGTTGCCATCTCATGTCTAGGAAGAATTGGTGGACGACTTACGATGTATTTTAACCATCAACAGTGACGGTTTTGGAAAAATGAAGCGGTCTGTGTCCATGTCCTCGGAGTCGTCCAAGTGACACGGATCAGAGACCATAGAACAAGGAGGTATTATAATTTTCTTTTTGGGCCACAGCAGGGGCCCCTTGGGCTTGGAAGGTCTTGCTGTCTGTGGGTCGGGTGGAGGAGACATTCCAGAGGTGGAAGCGGAAGGCACAGATGCAGGAATAGAAACCGGAGTCAATGTTGAGATCGACACCGACTGCAGCTTCACCTGGATCAAGAGGTACTTGGCAGCAGGCACGATTCAGCTGGTGGGACGCTGATATCGGTCTGCACCACTACGGAAGTCATCTTGACAACAGGCATTCCAATGACCACACTGGCATAGGAGACCTTGCCAGGTGGGGCAGGCGGTGCAGCGAACTTCCTCGCCTCTAGATAACTGATGTTATTTAGGGTCTTTAGGCACTGTACTTCTTTCTCCTCCAGCCACTTTGGACATTCGCAGGAGTACACCCGATGTTCACCACAGCAGTTCACACAGCATGCCTTTTCTGCTAAGTAGTCAGGTTCAAGATGATCGTGACTGCCACAACCAGCATAGGTGGGCTTGCCCCGGCATGCAGTGAGGGCATGGCCAAACCTCTGGCATTGGAAACAACACAGAAGGTTTGGTTTAAATGGCCATACCTTGCAATGTAAATACCTTGCTTTAATGGAAGTAGGCAGGTTTGGCGTGTTGAAAGTTAACATTAGTACCCAGCTGGGTAACTTTCCATCACAGAGTGTCAAAACTTGGTGGACTGCTATCAATCCCTGGGATGAAAGCTCTGAGAGGATTTCCTCCTCAGAAAATTTGAGGAGGCCCCACTTGGAGATCACACCCCGGGAGGAATTGAGCATCTTGTGTGGAGTGACTTTGACTGCCACTCCAATCACTGATACTTACAAAAGGAGCTCCAAGTGTTTGGAGCACACAGTTTCCACTTGCAGGTCACCAGATCTTAGGTGCTTCAGATTTCAGTTCTCCCTCAAGACCTTTGATACCCTAGTTGATAAATAAAAATGGGGACGTCTCCAAGCACCTGATCACCAGTAGAGTGCATGACCAGGAACTTTGGAGTCAGAGACACACACGAAGACGATGGCGAAGACAAAGAAGATGGGGGTTCATGGCGAGCCTTCTTGGCGACATTGGCCGGTGAATTATGAATTGTAGAACTCACGTTTGGTTTTTGGGATTCAGTGACCGTTGTCCCCACCCACCACAGAATACAACAAAGGGACGCCAAATTGGGCACCATACCCACACAGCCAGTGAGCCAAGTCCTCACAACTAAACAAAAAGAAAATGAAAAGAGAAATGCGAGAATTCCAACCTGGGTCTTACAAAAGAAAAGAAGCAAAAAAATAAAGAAAAGTGAGAAGCAACTCGTTCTCACAAATAAAAAAAACTACAATATTAATAAATCCATGGGAAAACTTGTAAAGCGTTGCCCGGACGTGGACAAGGTTACTCATCGCTCTGCATGGTTGACCCTAGAAGGACCTGCCCACCAGCCAATAGATCCTGAGGGGGCCACCCCAGGGCCTCCCGTTTACCTGAAGAAGAGGCCAAAACAGTTACATAGTAGTGGCCCCCGAAGTCAATGCCCAGCCCCACGATAGAAAGGCTCCCCAATTGCAAAATGACCAAAGCGGACCTCACCAGTCATGAGCTGGGGAGAAAAGACAGGGACCCCCGAGCAACTGCCAGGATCCTCCTTTAAAGGGAAGCAGGTCTCCATGCATGGCAAACACGTGGGCAAGCGGTCAGGACCCTGTGAAGGTACCCGAGCCAGCGGAACCTTCACAGGAAGGTCCCCTCACATGGACAGGAGCTCGCACCAAGGGAAAAAAGGGGAAGGGGAATTAGTACCCAGCTGGGTAACTTTCCATCACAGAGTGTCAAAACTTGGTGGACTGCTATCACTCCCTGGGATGAAAGCTCCGAGAGGATTTCCTCAGAAAATTTGAGGAGGCCCCACTCGGAGATCACACCCCGGGAGGAATTGAGCATCTTGTGTGGAGTGACTTTGACTGCCACTCCAATCACTGTTACTTACAAAAGGAGCTCCAAGTGTTTGGAGCACATAGTTTCCACTTGCAGGTCACCAGATCTTAGGTGCTTCAGATTTCAGTTCTCCCTCAAGACCTTTGATACCCTAGTTGATTAAAAAAAAATGGGGACGTCTCCAAGCACCTGATCATCAGTAGAGTGCATGACCAGGAACTTTGGAGTCAGAGACACACACGAAGACGATGGCGAAGACAAAGAAGATGGGGGTTCATGGCGAGTCTTCTTGGCGACATTGGCCGGTGAATTATGAATTGTAGAACTCACGTTTGGTTTTTGGGATTCAGTGACCGTTGTCCCCACCCACCACAGAATACAACAAATAAATAAATAATAAATACCCCCTCAAGCAGCTGCTTGCCACAGAGGTCTGACAGGAGCCTGTCAGTTTATATGCCACAGTAAGAGATCTGAGAGGATGGCAGGACCTCAGCAGAAAAACGACACACACATCCATGCCTAATCCGGGGCTCGAACCCAGGTCCCTTAGATCAGTAGCCAAGCGTGCTAGGGACGCCAAATTGGGCACCATACCCACACAGCCAGTGAGCCAAGTCCTCACAACTAAACAAAAAGAAAATGAAAAGTGAAATGCGAGAATTCCAACCTGGGTCTTACAAAAGAAAAGAAGCAAAAAAATAACGAAAAGTGAGAAGCAACTCGTTCTCACAAATAAAAAAAACTACAATATTAATAAATCCATGGGAAAACTTGTAAACCGTTGCCCGGACGTGGACAAGGTTACTCATCGCTCTGCATGGTTGACCCTAGAAGGACCTGCCCATCAGCCAATAGATCCTGAGGGGGCCACCCCAGGGCCTCCCGTTTACCTGAAGAAGAGGCCAAAGCAGTGTACATAGTAATGGCCCCCGAAGTCAATGCCCAGCCCCACGATAGAAAGGCTCCCCAATTGCAAAATGACCAAAGCGGACCTCACCAGTCATGAGCTGGGGAGAGAAGACAGGGACCCCCGAGCAATTGCCAGGATCCTCCTTTAAAGGGAAGCAGGTCTCCATGCATGGCAAACACGTGGGCAAGCGGTCAGGACCCTCTGAAGGTACCCGAGCCAGCGGAACCTTCACAGGAAGGTCCCCTCACATGGACAGGAGCTCGCACCAAGGGAAAAAAGGGGAAGGGGGGAAAAGAGTGAGCTCATAACATTTTTTTGAATCTATTTGCAAAGTTTGTGGGAACTGCATTATTTTTCAGTTAACTAACTGGTTAATTCTTTTTCATTCATGCTTTCATTGCCATTTAGTTCCTTTTAACTGTATGATCTTCTCACTTAACTGCCAACCTTGCCAGCTTACATTTCACATAGCTGATGATTGATATAAGAGCTCATTCACTTGCCCATGCCAAGACAGAGCACACAGGAGTATTTAAACAATGCTAGTGACATCAAGTAGCTGTTTTCAAAAGCTCAGGTTAGTTCTGTTTCTGCATGGATTGCAGCAGTTTGCTCTCATCTGTAATTGACATTGTCTTACATGAATTATCAGTTAGTGAGCATTAGAATAGTAGAACTACCCTTGTTGAGAAGTCTTTTGTTACAGATCAATATATCATAGAATTAGAGGTTAGATTAGTGCTTTTACATTTATTTTTAATAGTTATTTTATCTTAAACTTACTTACATGTGACTTATTTAGCCTCATACCTTGGACAGAATGCTCACATTAGGTGGTATCACATTTCGGATCTAGTTTTTTGCACTTTTGCAACGTGTAATAAATTCAACTTTCAAACTCAAATTTCAGATTGCCTGGTACTCAATGGGTAGATTACAGGTTGCTCTAATATATGACCAATCCATAATTCATTTACCAGAGAATGACTTATGCTACAACAAAAGTCAGCAATATACAGCACCTGGGCCACTGGGTTATGTGAAATGCTATTGTATTGGACAGATGCAATGCACAATGCAAGTAGAAGTATACATATCACCTCTGGCAAATGTGGGATGCTCATTTGTCATCCAGAAATAAATTTTATTTTCTGCTTTTAGTACCCTTTAACGGTAGAAATTAGAATTAATGGATGATTGGGAAAATGCATTTTTTTTTTCAGTACATATAAAATACAAAAACATTTTTCATTTCTTTCTTAAAACAAAGAAGTTTCATTTTTCCACCATCTTTGGGGAAGGAATCAAATCATATTGCCAATGTAAACCTCTTCACTTTCACACTATCACCAATATTTGTAGCATAAATATATCATTTGGAATATTCATTAAAGTTTTCACATGTTCTCACTATATTTTGTCCATTAGAGGCCATGATGAAATTTGGTCAGGAAGGACGTTTTTCAGTTTTCCTTTTTTAAATAGTTGCAAGTTGTAGTCTCAATTACCTTGGGAGTTATAACAGATACTGGTGTCAGTTGATAACAATTTGGCATGAGATAAAGAGAAGAAGAGGGATTGCTTAAAATTCCTCTTCTTCTCTTATCTTAAATTAATTATTATTTCTTCTCTTAAATTAAAGAAGAGAAAGGGAACCCGAAATATATATACTATGCAGCACCAATTTTTCAATATGCCCTGTCAGTTTATATGCCATAATAGAAGCTCATGTGAATATGATAAATTATATATTAACAGCAAATGGGCTAGTTCTGTTACAAATAACAAATCAAATAAGGGAGATGGAATTGGATCTGACCTTTACCTTGTTAAAGTGTTTTGCAACTTAAACTAAAGAAATGTGCTAAAGTTAAAAAAAAATAGCTTTAACATCGAAGCTCCAAAAGTCCCAGTTATAAACAAAGTTTACCATGCTAGGTTAGTCATTATGACAACAGTGATTTACTTACTAATGTTGTTGAGGAACAATGGAACCATTCAAAACAGACATTTCATGAATAAACAGTACTCATTTGGAGCAAAAAGGAGCAGAGAAGAGTCATTTGTGTATTAAAGTACTGGAGCTTCTTTTTTAAAAAAAGAACTGCAGGAATAACCTTAAATAAAACCCTACCAGTCTTACAGATGGCATTACAGACAGCCTAATAAATGTGTATATGATCAGTTCAAGGCTGACAAAAATCTTTGGCTTTATAGCTTGACTGACATAGTATAGAAAGCAGCTAGACAAAAAAAAAGGTTCAAGATGTAAGTTCATGGTGAAATTAGCCTCCAGTGAGGGGCTCTCTAAATGGCAGAGCTGTAGCAGACAGTTAATGTTTTATGTGAGAAGAAACAGAAGGTACAAAAGAATTAAGGGATAAACATGGTAAAGTGATTGAAGGTGAGGATTCTGTAATGGCTAGGTTGACTGAGCATTTCAGAGATGTTCTATACAATATGGTTAATTCTACTCCAATTGTTTGCAATAATAATAGATGCATTACTGGCTTTAACATTGGCTTTATATCAGTCTGAAGTAATTTTGGATATTCTAAAAAAAAACAAATGACTAATTATTAGTCATTTGTTAATGACTAATTATTAGTCATTATTAGGAGACAAATGCTAGTCTCCCACAAGGCCATCAACCAAGTTCTTGAACTTGCACAGGGTAAGGCTCACATGCTATGGTCACTTTACATTTTAAATTTTCTTGTTTATTACTATTTGTGATTAAAAAGTTTAATTTTTTTAATTAATGAAGGTGTGGGTAAATGTATTAATGAGTGTAGAAATATAATTAGGTTGTGATAAGTATTGGAGGTTGGGAAAAGATGCTGGGTAACATTTGTTGCTTCTAATGGTATTACTCAGTTCGTGTTTTGGTTTATAATGTGGATTGGCATTTTCGATCAGTTTGTTGTTCACGGTCCTCAGCCAACAGATGGCACTGGTCAAGAAGCGTATGACGTTGAAGTGTAAAGCATGACATGGAAACATAACTGTTGGTTGTTGGTGGCCTATGGTTCTATGATTTGTTTCTTTTGGGTGGGTAACATGAAGTCATGTGACGTGTGTGATTTGACAGGAATGTGAAGTTATGTTTGATTTTTTTCGCCATTTTTGCTTGATAACTCCTTAGGATAACATGCCTATGCAATTAGAGGTAAGTGCATATGTATAATATATTTAATGAGGGATTTTTAATGATAGCCAGAATAGGAATAATTAATATGTTCCTGTTTTTTTGAAATTTCGTTCAGATATGGTAAATAATAAGTTATTTAAGATATTTTGGAATTGAAATTATTCAATATAAGGATGGTTGTTGGTGAAAGTGTTAGTGAACTGTTTTGTAATGTTAAGGCCATGTCTTTTGGAAGTGGGAGTTCAGTAGCTTTTTGTCGCTGTGTTTAGGGGGGAATGTTTTCTGTAAGTTCTTTGGAGTGAGGGGCATTTGATGGGGAAGGGAGGAGTGGTTAGAACCAGTTAGAATTACTTTAAATCTTTTTTTGTGTTTAGTGTGATGTAGTTTTGTTGCGAGTGTGGAAGAAAATGGCAAAAGTTTATAATGTGGGGTAATTTTTTAAAAATGAGAGTTTTTGTGGGGTGTTAGGGTTTTAGAATAGTTTTGGGTGAAACATATAAAGTGAGTTTCCAGAGGATTCTAATGTGTGTATGGGGGGAGTATGCTTGGGGGAAAGAATGTTGTAAGTTTTTCTGTGTAGGACTGAACATGGCAGTACTAACAAACGTGTATTTCATTATAGTAGTTTGGGATGAATTGAGTGATTTTTAGTAGTTACGTGTAGTATGGTAATTATTAGTGTATTATAGTGATTGATTAATTTTGTTATATATTTAGGAGTCTTTTAAAGTTATATGATTTACTGTTAATATGTGGAAGCATTTGGTGGCTTTTTGATGTAGAAATTATGGATATTGCAGAATTGTCAGTGTGAAAAAAAAAATGGCAGTTTTTGATGGAGTCAGGAAGGTTAATCAATAATTTAGGGAAGGGTTATTTGAGCTATAAGATTTTCTTTTGTTGTTGTTATTGGAATCTAATGAAATTATTTTGTTTTGGGAGCTTTTTTTAGAATTCAGCCAGAAGTGAACTGCTTCCAATTTTCCTGTTTTTCAGTTTATGTTGTCTGTGAGGACATTTAATTTCGGGGCTTTTTTACAATTCGGTCGGTGGTGCACTGTTTCCAATTTTCATGTTTTTCAATTTGTGTTGTCTCTGATGACATTATATAGTTTCAGAGGCTTTTTTATAATTCGGATTGGTGGTGTACGTTTGCGATTTTCATGCTTTTTGGTATGTTATCTCCGATGAGATAATTTAGTTTTGGGTGCTTTTTATAATGCCGGTTGATGATGCATTGTCAATGATGATCTTCGTTTTCAGATTGGTGTTTGATTTCATTAATTCTGGTGATTTATTTAGGTTAATTATTGTAGGACTGGATTTATTAGTTTAGTTTGTGGAAATATATTTGTGGAGAGTTTTAACTGTTGAGGGAAGAGGGGGGAGGGTATTTCCAGAATTTGTATATGGGAAGACAAATGTGTTGTTGTAGTTGCTTTTTTTTTTGATAATTTTAATTATTTCACTAATTTGTGGTTGTGAGGAATTTTTTCAGTGGAATCACATTTTTTGTCGTTGTTACATTGCATCTGTTTACAATGCAGATTACCGTTACCATGGTAACAGTACTTTGTGTTTGACGCAAACTCTAGTTATCATTGCCATGGTAATGAAAAAAACAATCTTTTCCTGAGAACCCTTATTTTGGTTAGGGTCTGGGGGGTTGTGGGAATCATTGAAAAGGACCATTTTGATATGATGTGTCAAAAATAGCAGCCAAGGGCCACAATGTGCACTAGTGCTGCATTTTCAATTTTATAGCATTTGTTATAGATTACAATGTCCACCTTCTTTCAGGCTTTCCTCTGAGTTGCAAAAGGTATTGATGCTATTAAAAATTGGATTATCTACAATATATTTTATTATTAAGATTGCAATCAATATCAGTTTCTTATTTTAAGATTAATGTTTTGTTGCAAAATACATATCTTTCGAATCCTTGCATCACTACAATATCACACAATAATTTACACGTTCATGTAGTTATATAGGTCACAATAGGTCGTTCTTAAGCCTAACGTAAACTGACATGTCTTGAAACACCTTTTTAAACTTTACGTGTAATACATATATGAACACAGAACTCTGAAAACGGCGGAAATTCATATTTCTAATGTAAACAGTAATACATAACGTACCTTTACGGAATCCAAAGGATACATTACACAATGTTCCATTATTCCAGCAACAGCGCCTGCGACCATGTGAGTGGCTGTAGAGTTGGTTGGTAACGATTCATACTCGTCAAATTCCATGATTGAGGTAAAAACAATGTTTTCATTCGGCGTAAACCAATGATTTAGTCTGTAATAATTCTGCAGACATCGTAAATATTAAATAGATAGATGAACCTACAACCACGTGCCTGCAAATACAAACCTATTCACAAACATCGATTGCTTCCCAGAAGAGATAACGTAATGAACGGATAGGCGGTACACGACTACGATACCCTGTTTCAAGCAGAGAATTACGCAACGCCATAACCTCGATGACAAATGACGAAAAAAAAACACCGACAATTTAATGTTTTAAGATACAAATACATATCAACAAAAGAATGATTATTAGTAAATGCGATTCATAAATTGAATACTTCATCATAAACTAAATATTAAATAGTGATCAGTGCGTACAGTATTAATTTTTATTTTGGAAAAGAAACTAGGTTATCAACGTTAATAAATTAAAAACCACTTATTCCGAAAAATGTTTTACTCTATTAGATAGTGACATTGCGGCAGTCGAAATGTACCACTATTTATGCAACAGCAGCTATAAAACACTTTGTAAAATACTTTTTTTTTTGATATTTGGAATATGGGAAACATTCATTATATGAAATTTGGAAGAAAGAAGTTCAACATATTATTAATTGCGTAATTTTTGAATATATTAAAATGTACATTTTATCCGCAAAGCTCAATTTTTCCGAAAATTTCTCCTTTGATTTATGTAAGAAGCCCCTTATTTGGAGCTAATATTATCATGCTCTACTATTAATTTCAACTTTTATAAAACATTTTTAACTCTCAGAAAAAGTCTAATATTTGTTATGAACTTTATATATTAAAATGTACATTTTAATATATCTATGTAGGAAGGTTATGCATAGTTAATGAGTGTGATGTTCGTTTCTTGGGTGCACCAATATGGCCGTCGCTGCTTTCTTCGGCTTCGTTTGATAACTTAGGGTATAGTGCCTATAAGTAATAGTATGGCAATCGTCAATAGCCTACCCATTAAAAAGTGGTCCAAATAATGTTCCTCTACCGAAAAGGGGACTAGAGTCACATCATAACTTCGTACATGCGCAGTGAAAAGATATTGCTATAGAAACAAAACCTCAGTAATTTATATATATTTGAGTAGAATCTAAAATTCTAAATATTACTCTTAAAAATTCTCGTCTTAACTGCACTGTGCAAAAGAAAGTTGTATACTGAGAAAAATACTTTTAAAACTGTTCGTTGCAATCGTGAGGCTAGCGGTTCCTATCGCTTCAAGATGCAGCATGCAAAGCATACCTTACTACGTTAAAAGTACAACGGACGCGATCATGCCTTGCCGCTTTATATATTAGCCACGGCGAGCTGAATTTCTTACGGCGACACAGTATTCAGCAAGTTGTACTTGAAATTGTATTAAATGTCACTGGGTTAAATACGAGCAAATATAAACTATATAATTCTCTCCTTTTCATAACGTTAACATAGCAACACTGAAATTTACAACTGCTCTGAAACTTCTATAAACGATCAATTATGCTAAATAAATCAAATTAAAGGTTTATTCAGTTTATACTTACCAAATTAAAATGGATGTACAAATGGGATTTGTCAGGATGCTATCCCAATTAAACAATTTTTTATTATGTAAGCTAATTCTTAATATTTAAATTTCTGGAGGAAACTAACGAAACATTTTAGCTGTTTATAGAGTATCATGTTTTTTCATGTCCATAATGTTTCGCGATATCATTTTTATGTAGAACTACTTTTTTCCTATCTAGAACTACTTGTGGCGGAGTAATTTGGCGTAAAACGGTACTATACCAATATCTTTTCACTGCGTATTTACGAAGTTATGATGCGACTCTAGTCCCCCCTTTCGGTAGGGGAAAATTATTTGGACCACTTTTTAATAGGTAGGCTATTGACGATTGTCACACTATATATTATATGCACTATATCTAGAGTGTATTTTCAAAGTTAAAACTACTATGAAAATTGTGACCATAAAAGCGCCATCTTGGTTATAAATATAAATTCTAGGTAATTTCTTTCTTCAATAGGAATATTTTTTCAAAATTAAATTCAAATGGAGATTTTTAAAAAGGCGCCGTTTGAACCGTGTTAGATCAAAATAAATGTGTAAAAAGAGAATTGTTTTTTTTTCTAAACAGTGTTAAATCAAAATCGTGTAATTTAGCTCTTATCTTTGAATACCATCTAGCATTAATTTGGCCATACCTAAATATAATATAACATATATTAGTTTTATACTTCTCCTTTATAAAGTGTTAATGAAAACATTTTGTCTTAGATAAGAGATCTGGCTTTTCAAATTGATTCATTTATTCTCAACATTAAAAAGTTTTAATTGAACAATGATACAACTTTGAAATTTGGGGGAGGGGGAGGGGGTGAACACAATCTATGTCATGCACCATAGTAAAGTTTTTTCATTTCGTGTATTTGTTACAAATTTTAAGTTACTTTTACATAATCTATATAAAGATAACATGTCATTTGATATATTCGAAGAATTCTCATATTAGAACTTTTTCTCGGGGAGAATTTCTCTCAGAGTTCCATTGGATATATTTCTGCAATCAATCCTTATTTTATGAATAAAAAGATGCATAACTTTCATTTGATATGTAATTTTATATAAATAAACTTAACAGGGGTTAAACAACTGTTTTAGGGTCAAATTGTAAATGTATTTGTATTCTTTACTCTTATGAATAAAAATTATATTCTAAAAAAAAACACAAAAACGAAAGCAAAATCGAAACGAAAAAAAAAAGATGTTTTGATAAATATTAAAACATCTTAAACTTCCAAGAAAAAAATAAATCGAATTTATTTTGCAGTATTCGTCGAAATGATTTGCAAATTTAATGAAGAGGTTTTAACCACCAAAAAAATTAAACGCTGAATAAGATCTTTTCTTTTTACATCAAACAATTGCGATTTTATTGCGCAGTATTTGTATAAATTATTCAGATGTATGACAAATGACATGCACCGCACAGCACGCGGCTTTATGAGTAAGAGCAACGTGGTTGCATTCAGGTATAAAAAAAAACCCCAAAAACTGTGGCATATGAATATTGTGCTTTTGAAAATATATTGTTATGAATTAAATTGATGAAACTAAGCGTGAGTTCAAAAATATAGTATATAACAATTATAATTCTAAAATAATATAATTTATTGCAAAAGTATGAATTAAAACATTTATATAAACTAAAGTCAGCCAACACAAATCTATATCAGGATAAAAATAAATCTTCAGAAGAACTTAGCATCTTATTACTATTTACATTCAAATAATAAAATAAGGCTTATATCAGTCGATGAGGGGTACAATCATATTTATAAACAAATCTTCAATCTATCGAGATTAACCTTATTAATTCTTGTAAACAAACTAAATGTAACTATATACCAATTGATGAACTCTTCTTAGAGAAAATTTGAAATCAGCTCTCTATGTTCGACTAATATAAAATCTCTTCAGTCATATTTTTAAGTGTCCTAAACATCCTTATTTTTCTTGTCGGTCCACTAATAGAATCAACAGTAATAACTTATTTAATCTCCGGCGCACACGTTACATAAAACATTTCTTCTCTAGATTATCTTAGTGTGTACAAACTGAGACGAACTATGTTTCCTTTCACACTTCAACTCCTCCTCATACAATTCGTTCTTTATTATTTTTCAGTTACGTTCTTTGTTTGAAATCGTTGGTGACGTAATTCTCAACCTAGTTCACGTGAGCATCAAGACGGAAAATCACATCACGGTTCATTGTAGCACGTTTATTTATCGTAACAATATTTCTCTCTTTCCTTGCAGCTTCCTGAGGATCGGCAGCTGCTCGCCGACCACCACCTTGAGATGCACTGGTCTAGATCGTTGGTCTGAGATTATAATGCTTGATCCTAAAGTTGTAAATATTGCTAATTGCCAGTGGTATACTTGCTTTACATCATCACACTATAATTAAACTCAAAATTTTAGGGGAGGAGCAACAAATGGGAAAGTGCTCCAGTGGTCTAAAACGACAGTTTCTTCACCATTGACGTACTCGAATGGGGGTGGGATGGAATTACATAATTACATCCTTCCTCGATCTTTGAGGACTTCATTATCATCTATTTTCTAAAGTACACCCTGAAAATCAGAGACTCAGCATTTTGAAACGTGTCAAACGTTACCAGTGTAACCACTATCTGGGGGTAAAGAGGAGAACATTTTTCTGTGATTCCCAGCCAGTCCGAAGGAGCTGGTATCTCAGGAAACTTCCTCCTATATGCAAAGGTTATTTTTTTAATTAACTTGGAAGCAGAAGAATATATTTTTTGCGTATAAGGTCAATTTCACATTTTGTAACAATTAGGCCATGTTAGGATTATTATTATTATTAAGTTTCTTGTGACCATTAATGACACACAATTTGCGGAACTACGTAAAATTATACTTTTCATTGAGGTAATTGCTACATTGTTTGCCAAGATTTGTCTCTAACGAAAATATTTTAGTCAATGATTTAATCAATCTTTCTGATACAACCGTCAGATCTGATGCAGTTACAGTTGATTTATGTTGTCAATGGTAAAGATTTCATGATTTTGATTATGCACATTTAGTAAACAGCTTGATTAGGACAATCAAAGGTAAACACTTATAATTAAAAAGTTACCTCCTTTAATATATTTATGATAATATCAGTATTTAACTGTCTGTCAACTTGATGCATAGCAGTAAGCTTACACCGTAGCAAATGCTGTTTACTCTCTGTTGATCAAAATAAAACTTTCAATAGGGTGCCGCATACTGTTTTATGGCACCAATTTAAAGCTCATAACTTTGGTAATAGTTTCATAAACACGATGTAGTGTAAAAAAAAAATCCTCGAGCAGCTACTTGCCACGGAGATCTGACAGAGCCTATCAGTTTATATGCCATAGTAGAAGGTCTAAGGATGGTGGGACCGCAGCAAAAAAATACCATCCATGCCATACCCAGGCTCAAATATAGGACCTTTTGATCAGTAACCAAACGTTCTAAACTCTCGCCCATGCGACTGCTCAATAAAGTGTATGTAAAATAATGAAAGTGGCGGTTGCATTAATTAGAGCATTTTTGACTTCTTTAATGTTAGGGAGACCAGGATGCCCTCTGTTGCCGCTGTTTTTTGTGTTGACTTTTGATACTTTAGTGAGGAAAATTCAAGCAGATAAATCTTCCCATGGAATTCCAACCAGAAAAGACAAGTACAACTTAAATATGTTGCATACATAAATATCTATTTCAAGAATGAATATTCTCTAGATCGGTTTTTCAAATTATTCAAAAATTATTTTAAAGGCAATGGTGCAGAGCTTAATTTGGTTAAGACAATAGCACTCACCAATCGAGAAAATTTTAGCAGCAGACTTGGAGCAAATTGAAAGACGGTAAACCAAATATTATTGTGCCATTTTCAGTTCCTATTAAAGTACTTAGCATATATTTTAATAGGAAAGGTTGCAATAAAAAGACAATGAAACTTCAGTAGAAGCTAAAAAAATTAACGACCAATGCAAGGTGCTGAACTGTTACTCACTAATCATGCCAAATTGGTAAATGCTATTTTGATTTCTAAATTTATGTATTTATGCACTGTCAGACACCATCCAAATTCCTTTCCAATCTTGCAAAATAAATTTTTTCCTTCATTTGGCAGGGCTTGAAAGAATGGATTGTAGTCTATCATGGTTTCTGGAATGAAGTAGTCTTGAGTTTTAAACATCCAGATTCATGGCAAAAAGCAATTAATAATATTAAACATATTGATCATCCAGGAGCAGCTTTCAGTCAATACCTGGGCTGGTCATTTTGCATCCCTTCAATGTATGAAGTTTGCAGAGCTATATAAGTTTGTTGAGTGGCACAGTAGCAAAACGTCTGTCAGCAACATGTCATTAAAAGAATGAGATTATTCTGCCTGTGTGGGGTGGCTCCCATCACCAATCGAAAGCATAATCTCAACTGGAAAAAAGTCTGGAACATTTGCATACCAGCTCGTGCAACAGATTTTGGCTGCCAGGACATTTGATGCCTGCTGCAGGCTTATGTGGGATACTGCCACTCAGAGTGCTGAGCCAATGATAGTGCACAATTTGCTTTGAGTGGCAGGTCACTCCTCTGCCTTTCTGCTGACACAGCTTGGGTGAGGAGAAGTGCCCTCTATCGGAAGCACACTTCACATGCCTCACCAAAGCTGTATAGATGTATGATGTGCCTTTTTTTTGACTGATTGTGATATCTGGATGTATGCTGAAAGTGGTTTTTAGGTTCCAAACCCTTTATACTGTCCTATACTATATATTTCACTCTTTTGAAGCCTTTCTATTTTGAGGAGAAAATTAAATTTTCTTCGAGTGAGTGCAGACTGAAAAATCATCTAGGTGATGGCGCTGATTGGTTACTGATTGAAAGATGTCAGAGTTACAGTCAAGAAGTAATGCACGCTGCTCAGCACTGGGAGGTGCCACCCCCTCCCTCCCCCATGGCCAAGAAGTACTACATTGCATTTACATAAGGAGCCACTGAAACAGAACATACTAAATAGTATGGAAAGTTTCAGATTTTAAATTCCAGGCAGAGAAGCTTACAAACCTATAAAAGGCACTTTGGTATAAGTGGAAGAACTGTACTATTCCCTGTGATGATTTAGAAAATTGGCCAAGTATTTGAATTTAAAGTCTGACACTTCCTTATCTTAATGTAGACCTTATTAACTTTCAGGGAGATATTCTCCCCCATGAAGGGAAACGAAAGGGGTGAGGGCTGCCAGGTCAGATACACAGAATACGTAATAGATGAAGCCATCATGGGTACTTGAATCCGTGAACGCTTGGTAATGACTATTTTGAATTGAAATAATATGTCATTAAATGTAATATGTCTTAGATGACAGCTTGTTGGGGCTTGAATCTTGATGGTAAAGATTTCTGTATTTGAATTTTAGCAGTACTGCAGTTCATGGCCACAGTGCTACCATCTTGTTTTTTACGTAACATGATGCGTTGCATTATAACTGTCCAACCTTCCAACCCTAATGACTACTAGTACAAACAGAAAAAAGTACAATTTTACGTCTATACAAGAGTATCCTCTCTAAATTACTGTTGTATAGAAAGTTAGTGCTAAATACAAAGCAAAGTGAAACAAAAGCTGGCAGTTGCATATTGCAAAGAATATTCAACTAAGTTGTACTTTTAATAACCTAAAGCATGTATTATGAACCAATGAAGCCACCATAAAGTGAGAATATAGCAAAAAAGGATAAATACTTACTTTTAAACCAAAATTTTTATATTTGGCATATAAGATACCAGCAAAAATAACTGCATGTAAGGCATTTTTTTCTAACTTAGCATATCGCTAAACAACAGGTGCCACTTAAACACTTGAACAATGCCAAAAGAAACCAATTCTTTCATCAACATATATAAATAACCAATGCTTAAATGTATTTTCACACAATAAAAAGTTCCAAAAAATACATAATGTCCTCAAATACAATTATTTTTGATTTGAGCATATTGCTAAACAATAAATTTTCATTGTCTTATCTGCCTGGAGATCTACGACCCTCCAGGGTCAAGATCAGTCCTTGTGGTTTGACCCTTTCTCCTCCAGAGTGGGTAAGTACTACTGTTCTACTGAGTTACAGATATCTTGCGACTTTGTTCAAAGGAAGTTTACCCCTAAAATGTTCAATTATAATTAGAAACATCACTAAACAACAAATTTTCATTCCGCATGTTAAAAAAGCCCCTTCCTCCCAAAAAAGACTGTCTCATTACAGACCACCAGTTTAACCAGGGCTTATAACCAAACAATAGATTTTTATTCCACACATGAAAAGAACAAGCCTCAATAAATATGCTCATCAGAGACAATAATTTTAAACAGAGCTTGTCACTGAACAATTGATTTTTATTCTGCATGTAAAAAGCTCCCCAAAATAATTGGAGACAACTATTTTAACCTGAGGTTATTACTAAACAAAAAAAATGGTTTCGCACTTAATAAAACTCAAAAATAAATATTTGCATTTGAGACAATTATTTTGAACAGAGATATTGCTAAATAATGAGAGTCAGGAAAAAAAAAAAAGATAAATTCAAAGGATAAACAGGCATAAGCTCACTTACCTGTGAAGACTTAAAAATCTGAGAATTTTGCTTAGTAGGGATTTACTATGTGGTCTGCATTAGTGAGCCAGGTGGGTCAGTAGTTATTGCCCTTTATATTTCCTAAGATATAAATGTAAGAATTCATAAGAAAAAAATGTTTATTTAAGAAACATCATAATCAATCAATTGTAAATACACAGAGTTATCTGTTGTCATAGAGATTAATAAATAATTGTAGGTAAAAATCAGTTTTGCTAATGCATGGGGCTCAAACCCAGATCTCTTCAGATTCATGCCAGAGTGTTCTTAACCATTAAACTAGGATGTGTATTTACATTTTAAAAACGTAGCTTCCTTCCCCAACATTAGACAGCAACATGAGTGAATTTCGGGATGATTCATAGGTTATATTAGTGGATAACTGATGGAACCGGTGCTAGTTTAATGGTTAAGAACACTTTGGCACGAATATGAAGAGATGTGGGCTCAAGTCCCATGCATCGGCAAAACTCATTTTTTCCACGAATTATTTATAATTAATGTCTGTATAGACCCAATCCCATTAATAAGTAAATATTTCTTGTTTGTTCCACTTGAACCCCAAGTTGTCAAATCAATTTTATGGATATAAGTTATGATTTCTTAGTAAAAAGTAATTTTCTCATTAACACAATATTAGCTTGGCCACATCAGTTGTTTTAATTTTCGCTTCAGTAACTGTGACCTACTTCCATAATAAAGTGTTTTTCTTTTATGGGGCTACATATTTCAAAAATAGCACTTAATATAGTAACAGACTTTATTTTGTGGTAGTTTTTACTTGGTTGAATGTTGAAGTAATCTTTCTCAACTATTAAACAAATGATTTGGTATACTGGGATAATTTAATTCACAAATCAAATAAGGGCTCCATATGGACCCATCCATGTAAAGTTGCTTGGTGAAAATAGCTATGTAACAAAGTGTTAAAGTTGAAACTGTTAATTAATAGCCAAATTTTATTGTAGAATAAATTGTGTAGCATATAAAATGTGTTTCACAATAATTTTAACATAAATTAATTTATTTCTATGATGAAAAAGTGAAAAATTAGCCATTTTTAAGTCTAGTAATGTGATAATAAATATTGAGATAAACTCAGATACACTCGACAGTTCAACATCCAATAATAAATAGGCACTTTTTGACATCGATTTCAATTTTAGTGGAAAAATTGTCTGAGCCGGATGGGATATGAACCCATGACCTCCTGATAACATGTTGGATGCTCTGGACCACTGAGCTACCGGCCGCCGATTGAGATTTCCTCTAATTAATGCTATGAACATTCCCTGTATGTCACATGTAGGCATTATTTTAGGCAATTTTTAGTCCTAGCGGCTTTTGTTTTGCCAATAGATGAAAAGCATGTCTTACAAGTATGCTAATGATAATAAATATTGAGATAAACTCAGATAAACTCGACAGTTCAACATCCAGTAATAAATAGGCACTTTTTGACGTTGATTTCAATTTTAGAGGAAAAACTGTCTGAGCTGGATGGGATATGAACCCACGACCTCCTGATAACATATCAGGTGCTCTGGACCACTGAGCTACTGGCCGCCGATCAAGATCTCCTCTAACTAGCGCTATGAACATTCCTTTTATGTTTCATATAAGTGCTGTGCAGGCAATATTTCTAGCCACAAGCGGCATTTATATTAGTCAATAGATGGAAGCATGTACGACAAGTATGCAGATATAAATAATCAATGAAGTAGGCTCGACGTATTTCGAATCAACTCATAATAAATAGGCACTTTAGCATCAATTTAAATTTTAGAGGAAAAATTGTCTTGAGCCGGGTGGGATACGAACCCATGACCTCCTGATAACATGTGTCAGGTGCTCTGGACCACTGAGCTACTGGCCACCGATCAAGATCTCCTCTAACTAGCGCTATGAACATTCCTTTTATGTTTCATATAAGCGCTGTGCAGGCAATATTTCTAGCCACAAGTGGCATTTATATTAGCCAATAGATGGAAGCATGTACGACAAGTATGCAGATATAAATAATCAATGAAGTAGGCTCGACGTATTTCGAATCAACTCATAATAAATAGGCACTTTAGAATCGATTTAAATTTTAGAGGAAAAATTGTCTTGAGCCGGGTGGGATACGAACCCACGTCCTCCTGATAACAGCCGCCGATCAAGATTTCCTCTCATTAACGCTATGAACATTCCCTTTATGTCACACGTAGGCTTTATTTTAGGCAATTTTTAGCCCTAGCGGCTTTTTATTTTGCCAATAGATGGAAAGCATGTCTTACAAGTATGCTAATGATAATAAATATTGAGATAAACTCAGATAAACTCGACAGTTCAACATCCAGTAATAAATAGGCACTTTTTGACATCGATTTCAATTTTAGAGGAAAAATTGTCTGAGCCGGGTGGGATACGAACCCACGATTTCCTGATAACATGTCAGGTGCTCTGGACCACTGAGCTACCGGCCGCCGATCAAGATTTCTCTAATTAACGCTATGAACATTCCCTTTATGTCACATGTAGGCTTTATTTTAGGCAATTTTTAGCCCTAGCGGCTTTTGATTTTGCCAATAGATGGAAAGCATGTCTTACAAGTATGCTAATGATAATAAATATTGAGATAAACTCGACAGTTCAACATCCAGTGATAAATAGGGCAGTTTTTGATGTCGATTTACTACCACACTACAGTCATTTAATGACAAAGCCTAAAAACCTCTGTTTTATGCTTTAAACTGACAATGGATATGCATTATTTAAGACAATAAAGTTATACTTTTTCATATTTGTATTTGTTCCCTTTTAAAATAATTCTTTTTCTTTATAGGATGTAATGAGTAAGGACATGTTTGAATTGAACTCTCGAATACCATCAGCACGTCGTTGTTATTCATCACAGAAGTGTTCCCGTGATCACCAGAATCCAAAGAAAATTTTTCAAACCCAGAAAGATGTTGGCACTATAATGCCAAAAATCAAGAAAAATGAACATCGTCAGTCTTGTGCATCAGCTAATTCTTCATCATCTTCAAGACCATCCAATTCCCAAAGGAGAAGAAGTCTTGATTCCATACATGCTGGAGTTCATATGCCAGGAATCAGTTTAGATATATTTCATCCACCAAAGACCCCTCACTTGCCATCTGTGTTTGAGGATCAAAAAATATTTTTACATGGCTCACAGATGTTGGAAAGGTTAAATAAAATTTTGAAATATAACTCTGATGGTACAACAGACTTATCAAAAACGTTTACTAAATACCCTGAGTCTGATGAAGAATTCCATAATTATAGGTTATCGAAACAAAATCTGAAAAGAGTTACTGTTCTCCATGACAGGCTTAAAAATCTGTTAGCACAAAGATGTCTTTTAGTATTAAAAGAAGAATGTATTGATCACATTCAAAGTGCAGAAAAGTTTATAGAGGAAGCTAAATCACTTGCCTTAAGAGAAAAGATAAAAATTAAAAATATGCCTGTTAAAACACGCAATCGTTTCATTGATAGCACTGATATCAATATCTGTACTCTGACTAATTTGATGGAAAACCTGAGTATTCATGCTGATTTGTGGTTGTCATTAATGAGGAATTTTCAAAGAATTATCAGCATCTTTCATATTGGATTTGATCTTCAGCTTCATCAATTGCTGTGCAAAACTAATATCATTTTGAAGAGATTAAGACACAGGGCCTTCTACTGGGTCTATTATAATCTTGATATAAATATTCAAAAGCTTTGTCAATCAGATCCTAATTCTGTGTCATCAGAATTTCTTCAGAATGTTTTAGAAGCCTGCAAAACTTTTAATTCACTTCTAGTGGAAAAAAAGCAAGTAGATGGTAATCATTTGTATTGTGAAAAATCATTTATATTTCGTAACTTTGGTGGATGTGAGATTACAGACTTATCTTGCTCTTATATCCTAAACTATTTATCTCACTTCGAAGCTGGAATTGCTGCAGAAAGAATTGTTAGGTTCTTGGCATCGGAAGGTTTAAGAGAAATAAAATGTACATCAAAAAATGACTTGATTATAAAATGGGTGCCTGATACAATACAGCAGCTACAAAACCAAAAGGACAATAATACTTCAGATTACTATAGTGCGTCAGCTAGTGAAACTGATAATATTGCAGCATGTGAAGGTATTTGCAGTACATGGAAGATCAAAGTTCAACCAGTAGAAGGAACACCAAATTTGGCTTCTGTAATGGGGATTCTGTTACAGCGAAATCAAGCTTTAGTTTTGAAATACATTTTTGCTGTTACCTGCCTTAATAGTACACCCTCTGATGATGTGGTAGTTAAAACTAGGCCTGAAGCAAACAAGAAACATAATCTAAGTATAGTCATTATTCAGCATTTAAGTTGAAATGCAGACCAATAGGTCTAAAGAAAAGTTAAGTGAGAGCCTCTTGAAATAACATTTTGAACTTTTTCATTGTTCAAATGCACTTGAAGTGTAGCCATGAAAGATCCATAAATCTGAGGTGACAGACGATATCCATTAAAAAAAATAACAAGAACAGCACTAATAATTTAAAACTATTGAAAACATGGATCTGTTGTCAAAATTAAGCAAAAGTTATAAAACTATTAACTGTATGCATGCTTTTGTAATTTTCTGTCCACTGAATAAAGAGTGCAGAGGGTGATTGATAAAAGTACAGAGTATACATAACCCAAATGAGTTTGGTTCATCAGCATATCAACAAGAGAGGATGGAAATGAACAGTAAAGTAGAGTAGTAGTGAAAAATACTTAACAATAATCTTGGAACAATGAGATTGCATTTGATGCATTGGCAGTTCTTGTACATCATTAGCTGATTGAGCTATCAATAATTTGTCAATCAACCAATGATCTCATAGATCACTCGTTCAACTAAATTAAGTTAACATTCAAATTGCAGCAATAAATGTACTATTTAATTTCTCATTTTAATCTAACCAATCAATTCAAATTAGATATTTAGACCAATCAATCTGACATTGGTACAAATAGTAACACTCTTTCCCATTAGCCTATAGAGACTAAAGGAAGAGAAGAATTGGTACTTAATTGTTAAATTCCACAAATAAATCTGAGGATCACAGTTGCTTTATTGCTATATGCTGGAAATCACAGCAAGCAGTAAGCTCCATTCAAAAAATTTACAAGGTTACTGTGACAAAAACGTACCAAAGTACATAAATCACTACATAAACAGGCCATAGGGAGGAAAACAAAAAAGCACCAAAATTCCTTGCCATTGAAACATAGTGTTGAACAACATTGAAACATAGTGTTGAAACAATGGTGTTTCAAAGCAACCAGGTTTTGCTAAATAGTTCTGACGGTATTTCCATGTGGTCTATAACCATTTGTTCACATGACCACATTTATATTTCCAGTAGACTATTGGGACTCTGAATGAGATGTTTGAAAACACAAATTGTTCAGAGCCCTCCATAGTTGATATTTAGCCTTGGACAGTAGATAATTATGAATATAGTTCCTCCTGTCAAGAAAAGACACCTGGAACATGATAGTCAAACTTAGAGATCAGCAGCCAAGAACAAATCAACTCCTAAGCAGTGGAAAAAGACATAATTTAATAATGATGTAAGATGAAGGAAGATTTCAATCCCCTAAGTCACTAATCTGGACTTGTGCAAATTGAGATAATATTTGTGTCACCTCAGAATTATATGGATATTTTATGCTATTCTTCAAGTTTATATATGAATGCAAGAGACTTAAAATACAAAATAACAATTTGGGAACGTGTGTGTGTGTGGGGGCGGGGGGGGGGGGGGGGGGGTGAAAAAAATGACCAGCTCACACTTGTTTACCATAATTTGAAGCAAAGTCATACACCAACATGGAATAAAGGAGTAAAACATTTTTCCTGCTTTTATGTGCATTAATCCTTCCAGGGTACAATCTGAAAACTTGATTTACATCCAGAGGTCTAGATAATTTTTCACTCTGATCAGACAGGAAAAAAATTAACTTTAG
Organism: Ryuthela nishihirai; assembly: GCA_038380435.1. Lineage (NCBI taxonomy): Eukaryota > Metazoa > Arthropoda > Arachnida > Araneae > Heptathelidae > Ryuthela > Ryuthela nishihirai. The sequence goes on from JAWZYU010000031.1 coordinate 35,658,118, forward strand.
AACTTTTTTTTGTCAAATAACTAAAGAAAGGAATTATGGCATGTTATATGCCAAATTAATTGCCATTTTCTAAAAATATTTAACAAAAAAACAACTAATTTTATTTTAATAGGACTTTTTTAGAGTCATATAGTAAAAAAATGCATTTGGCAACAAAAATTTATTTAAAAAAAAATGATTATAATGCACATGATAGAAAAGCTATTTATTCCTCAATAACAAAAGAGAAAAATTATTTTATTCTTTCAAAAAAATATTTCTCCTATTTCGTAATTTTTTTCTTGGTACCATACTTGAGAAAACCTCAGGCATTTAGCCAATTGTGCTGAGTCAGATAAACAAGTCAACTTTACAATATTTAAAAAAAAATAACCAATCAACAGAAATAGTTTATGTTATATGCCAAATTAAACAGAATTGAACTCCAAATCTTATGAAAATAAATTTCAATAAATTTTCAACCACATAAATTTTCACAGTGATACAGTGAAAAAATAGATCGGACTATAAGTTTAAGGCTTAATGTTGGAAAACTTGTTGAATAAAAACAATTAAATTATGTACTAATTGAAAGTATAATTTATCCTGAATAATATATTTACCTGAACCATAATTGTTATTTCTTTTATGATTCCTTTTAGTGTGGTATATTTTAAAGCACAGGTCAGTGTTATATAAGGTGACTTGGATTGCTCACATTAATTCGATTTTCTGCCTGTTTATGAAATGGAGGAACACTTTCTTCTTCATCATCATCAACCTCAAGCATCCATGGACTATGGTGGTCAAACCAGACTGTACAATATAATAAAAAAAAAAAAGAAATATCCTGAGCTTTTATCTGCTGCATCTGGCCACTGCACACCAATTCTAACAAGGTCCTGTTTAATACTGTCTGTGCATTGTATCCTAGGTCACTCCCTCTTTCTGAGGCCTTTAGGCACACTGTTCATAACCCTATTCCCCAATCTATAATTATTCATACGGGCAACATGGCCAAACCAACGGAGTCTCTCTGCACAATATGCTGCTTAAAGGAGATTGCAAACTCCTTTGCCTAACCTCATCATTAGTTACAAAGTTGAACCACCTAATACCCAAGATACTGCGTAAGCATCTGGAATCAAAAGCATCTAGTTTCCTGTTATCTTGTTTGCAAAGTGTCCAAGTTTCACTACCATAACTAACCCTAGAAAGAACCAAACTATTATACAGTCTAATTTTAGTCTTTAGGTGTATACGCCTATTTCTCCACACTCTCCATAGATTCTTAAAAGTCCCGGCAGCAATCCCTATTCGTCTGTTAATCTCATGCCGCATATCACTCTTATCTGTTACATAGCTCCCAAGATAATTAAACTGTGACACCTGCTCAAGACTGCAACCATTCAGATTAACTGAATCACAGCCTGCCTGACCAATTTTCATCACTTTAGTTTTCTCTCTATTTATAACCAAACCTACTCTACTACCAGTTTCATCAACAGCTCGAATGAAAGAGTTCATCTCATCAACATCATTTGCCGAAAGGGCTAAATCATCAGCATAATCTAAATCAGAAATTTTCTTATCTCCAGTCTATTTAAGGCCAAAATCTTTCCCTTGAAGTGAATTTCGCATAACATAATCAATAACCAAGCTAAAGGGAAAAGGAGACAAAATGCACCCTTGTTGAACACCAGAAGTAATGCTAAACCAATTGCTACAAGCCTTACCAACTCTCACACACGATTCAGTGTTATTATAGAGAGCTTTCATTATGTTAACTAACTTGTCAGATATACCATATGATCTCACAATCAACCACAAATTATGACGATCAACAGAGTCGAAAGCCGTTTTGAAATCAACGAAGCTAGCAACCAAAGGTTTCTGAAACTCTAAACATTTCTCGAGAATCTGCCTAAGGGAAAATATCTGATCCACACATCCCCTACCACTTCTGAATCCACATTGCTCATCACGCAATTGACTGTCAACCAGATTCTTAATTCTATTAAGCACAATCATAGAAAGAACTTTACCTGGAACAGAGAGTAGGCTGATACCCCTGTAGTTATCACAAGAACTGCGATCACCTTTTTTGAGAATAGGGATAACAATAGCTCTGGTAAAATCCTTAAGAACCATGCCTTTATCATAAAAGATATTCAGAATTTAGGTCATCCAAGTGGTAACCGAAACATTTGCAGCTTTAAGCATTTCCGTAGTAATTTCATCTACCCCTGGGAATTTATGAAGTTTAAGTTTAGAAACAGCCAAATAACTTCAGATTGTGTTATAGGGCCAACATTAAAGCCACCAATGCATCTATCATCATTGCAAACAATGGGAATAGAACTAACCACATTGTTTAGAATATCACTGAAATGCTCAGCCCACCTAGCCATGACAGAATCCTCACCTTCTATAACCTTATCTTGTTTATCCTTCAATCCCTGTATACCTGTCCGTTTTCTACCACATAAAACATTAACTATCTGGTACAGCTCTCTGCTGTTGTGCTGTCTAACTGCTTCCTCAGCTTTGTCAGCCAAACCATCAAGCCAAAGATTCTTATCAGCAGTTAACTGATCTTTTACACGTTTATTAAGTTCTCTGTAATACTTTCTATTAGGACTAGTAGGGTATTGATTAAGGACATTCCTGCAGTTTTTTCTTTCCAAAATAAGCTCAAGTGCCTTATCACTCAGAGAATTCTGCTCCTTTTTTCCTAAAAGAGTACTGTTAGTTTCCAAAAATGCCTGTTTGAAACGGCCCCATTCTTCCTCAACTTCAGTAGTAAGCAAACCATGACTGTCACAATGGCTAAGTAACCTATCATGGTGAGCTTTAGCTATAACTGAGTCTTTCAGAGCTTCAGTATTAAAGGTAAATTTTTTAACCCTAGCACAACACTTTTTAAGTTTAAGTTGCAAGACACTTTTAACAAGGTAATGGTCAGATCCAATTTCAGCTCCCCTATATGACCTGGTATTCCTAACAGAACTAGCCCATTTGCTGTTAATTAATATATAATCAATCATATTCTTATTCAACCCATCTGTACTTATGTATGTCGCGGTGTTTGTAATAAGTGTTAGTTATTCTGAATCCATTGAGTTTACTTACCTGTAGGAGACGTTGCCCATTGCAGCTACCAATACCAAAAGGGCCTGTTACTCTTCCCCAAAGGTCAGTTTGGCATTGAAGTCACCTAGAACAAGGGTAATATCTCCTTTCTTGACCGAATTCAAAATATCCTGAAGTTGTCCGTAAAACCTATCCTTCTCAACCTCATTGTCATCCTCAGTGGGGGCATAACAGCAGATAACATTCAAGTCTTTAACACTTGTCTGAAATTTTGCTGTAAGAAACCTTTCATTAATGCACTCGTATCCTAGAAGAGCATCACTAGCATGTCTGCTGAGAAGCAGACCCACGCCTTGGTGATGCTTATTGTCATCCCTCCCTGAAGAGAGAAATTTAAGATTATTTTTAAGAATCTGACCTTTGTCCATCTGGTCTCTTGAAAACCAAAAATATCTAAATTATAATGGTGGAATTCTTTTATGAGGACAGCAAGAGAAAAAGCTCTGTGCAGAGTCCTCACATTCCAACTACCTATGGAGAGAAAATGGTTAGTGGGATGTTTAAAGAAACTATGTTTATTGAGAGAGGCAGTGCCGACAATATCAAACAGCCCCCTAATCGCAGACATGGGGCAAAGACCCGTTCCCCCACCACTAAAGGCTGAAGCCATCTACACTGGAAGACTTCCTCCAATGTAGAATTTGACGATGCCAATAGCAACAAAGAGTTCAGGTGCCTGTGATGACCTCTGCTCAGGATTATCCACCAGCTGATAAACATATCCTGTTAATCTATTCACTTGGGGCTGTCAACCCACAAACAGAAAACACAGTGGAAGATTTTCCCTCCACAGAAGCCCACCAGTGCAGCAAAATTAGGATCCATAATCAAGCTCAGAGCCATATATCTGTCCAGTGGGTTTATATGGTCAGCACCAGGATCCTGTGTGGTTGACCACTCAGCAGGGTAGAAAAAAAAAAGAAAAGTAGCCATAGTTGTCCAGATTAGTAGGCCACACTAATCTGGCAGCCCTCCCCTTCCGTTCACTTCTATAAGAGAGTATCTCTTTTGAAAGGTACTAACGGTCTGCACCACGAGAAGGCGGGGTCGGACATTAGGAGCTAGGCCTGACCGGTTCTATTACAGCTACCATTTACAGGCCAGAATTACCTTGGGAGCTATGTAACAGATACTGGTGATGTGCGGCATGAAATTAACAGACGAATAGGGATTGCTGCCAGGACTTTTAAGAATCTATGGATATTGTGGAGAAATAGGCATATATACCTAAAGACTAAAATTAGACTATGTAATAGTTTGGTTTTTCTAGGGTTGGTTAGTCATGGTAGTGAAACTTGGATGCTGTGTAAACAAGATAACAGGAAACTAGATGCTTACGTAGTATCTTGGATATTAGGTGGTTTAACTTTGTTACTAATGATGAGGTTAGGCAAAGGAGTTTGCAATCTCCTTTAAGCAGCATATTGTGCAGAGAGAGACTCCGCTGGTTTGGCCATGTTGCCCCTATGGATAATTATAGATTGGCGAATAGGGTTATGAACAGTGTGCCTAAAGGCCTCAGAAAGAGGGTAGACCTAGGATGTGGTGGGCAGACAATGTCAAACAGGACCTTGTTAGAATTGGTGTGCAGTGGCCAGATGCAGCAGATGTAGCTCAGGACAGATATGCTTGGAGAATTAAACTGCACGGTCTGGTTGGACCTCTGTAGCCCATGGCTGCTTGAGGATGATGATGCATGACTTTTAACGATATTCTTCAATGTTTTTTTTTTTAATTATTTTTTCCAGTTTGCTGAGCCTTTTGAAATTTCAAGTAATTTCATTTAAATATTTTTTAAATTTTGACTCAATTGTTAAGAGTAATCATTAATTAATAATTGAGAGAAAAAAATTATAAATAGATTTGTTTGACTTAATAATATCGTAGTAAAAAAGTTAATTTTTACCGCTCTTTTCATTTACCTATCATGAGCACAGTAATTGACTGGCTGCACATCCTTGTCATGAACTCATAACACACCAGAAATTCTCATGATCCCTCCTAAATTTCACTTAGTCAGTTCCTAAAATGTTTTATTTTTGTACTGAAGTAATATAAATTTGTACTGGAATAACCTCTTTTAAACCCTTTCAGTACTATATCAAGTTTTATTAAAGTGCTATGACCATACATGTACAATTTCATTACTTTACAATTTAAATGATAAACAGGTGTGAGAGGGTAAAATTTGAAAAAACAGCACACTTTTTCTTTCATGAAAGTCAGAGAGTAGCACCTCCTTGCACCTAAATTATAAAATAACAAAATGCCGTAGCACTTTGCAAAATAATGCCACCTTTAATGTGTTACTATAGCATTGAAAGGGTTAATTGAAACTTAAAACCTCATATCATTATGATCATTTTTTCATAACATTGTCAATATTAACTTTATTAATTAAACTAATAACTCACTGATTCAAATTTAATAGCAGTACATTTTCATATTTGATTTGATATTTCAATTGATTGGCACATTATGTAGTTATCACTCTTGGCTACTAATTAAAGAGACCTGGGTTCAAACCCCAGATAAGGTATGGATATTCCTTTTCCCTGTTCTCTTTCTGCTGAGGTCTCACCATCCTTACAGATCTCCTTTATGACAAATTAAACTGACAGGCCTCTGACAGACTTGTCTGTGGCAAACAGTTGCTTGAAGGCTAATTTACTTTTTATATTGAAATTTTTTGTGTTGAATGTTGTAAAATGGGATAACAGAAAATAAAAATTTCATAAGAATTAAAACTTGCATTACAATGTTATCAGTTATTGAGCATTCTCCATAAAGTTTTTATTCAGTGTTTGTTTTCAGTTTATATTCAGTGCACATAACAGTAAACTTTAAAAATTAAGACTTTTTTTTTTAAGGACTCTGATTTGTGTTTATAAGGTAAGAAAAATTCTCAGTTAATTTGCAAATAAAAGTTAAATTGTATGCATTTCTTGTTAAACCAATTTTCTCTACTAATTCAAGCAGTACCTTCTAGGTGCATTGTTACATCTTGTTCACCAAAACTAGTGACCACCATCTCATATAATGCTAAAATGAATATGTTACCAAAGTTGTAGGGGCGGGAGTGGCTCAGTCGGTAGCGCGCCAGGCTCGTAATCTGCAGTTCCCAGGTTCTAGTCCCAGCTGGGTCAGCATTGAGATTTATCTCCGCAAAATTCCCTGCCCACGGTCAGTAGGGGACACCGATGGGCTTGGAAAGGCCGCCGTCCGTCGGATGGGACGTTTAGCCTTGGCCCCGTGTGCGGGAGAGCCATACCCTGTGCACGTTAAAGAACACGCTGGATGGCCTTGACGGGAGGCTACCATCTGTCTCCCAACAGCTGTTCCAGTGGGTCCCCTCTCCCAACCTTCTCTGAGCCTACGGGGTCTATGTGACCTGGCCATTTAGCCCATGGTGTGCAAAAAAGTGCTGCTCAGAGATAAAACAACCCAACCCAAAGTTGTAGTGTTTGTTTCCTCTAATTTAGCACCAATTCTTAAATGAAAATTTGTGCTGTTAGTTTTCTCAAAATCTATAGAGTTGTTTCCAGTGTTTTTTTTTTATCATCTGATAAAAGAATAATTTTCCGAACTGCAGCATTCTAGTTGGTTGCTTGATTTATTTCCTGATGTTCTCTCATCCATTTTGTTCCCTGCACTGAGGTTGCACTTTATTTTTAGAGGCTCAAAGTTTAAGTTAATATTTTATAACAGCATTGTTTCCCAGGTTTAAATCTGAACTGTGCTATTACTGGCATTTTCTTTTCCATACTCTTCCTTAAGTGAAAAAGGGGACATAAGCTTGAAATGGCCACTATCTGTCAGATGAATGTTGATATCTCTATCTGTGTCATGATGGGCACACTCAGCATTTGTAATTTCTAAATGTGTATCAGATCTTCCTTCATGTTCCTTGCCAGTATTAGCTATGACGAACATCATGTGCCAGAACCATTGCTTTCATTCTTGCTGTTGTCATGCACATTGCAATATTCAGAATATAAAAAAATATTGGGCAGAGCAGAAGAATGAAATTAATCTGACAGAAAAAGATTAAACCATTCCCCCATGTGCATGAGAACCATACTATTACATGTTCCAAGGTTTAGTCCAAACTTGGTAGTGTTCTTCTTTGCTAAGCCCCTTTCATCCATCAGCGAGAAAGGGGACACTGGTGAGCTTTGATAGGCCATTGTCTGTCAGATGGAACTTTAAGCCATGACCCCATTTGCACATTAAAAATCCTGCTGAATGGCCTTACCTGAGATTTCAGTCTGTCTCCAAATGGCTGCCCAATGGATTCCCTTCCCCAACCTTCTCTGAGCTCTTGGGGTCCTTGTGACTTGCCATTTAGCCCCTTGTGTGCAAAAAGCACTGCTGAGAGGTAAACAACCTAACTATTCTAAAATAAAATAAATATCCCCTTAAGCAGCTGCTTGTTACAGAGGCCTAACAGGAGCCTGTTAGTTTAATATGCCATAGTAGAAGGTCTGTGAGAATGGCAGGAACTTGGCAGAAAGACAACACAAACGTGCCTTACCCAGGGGTCAAATCCAGGTCCCTTTGATCACTAGCCAAGCATGCTATTTTTTTTTTTCATCACCTTTGTCAATTTTACCAAACTGTTTTTCACACTTGTTATAAATCTGTTGACTCTGCATACCACATGCTTTTGATTGTGTACTGACACATGCACACCACTTGCAATTGTGCTTACATACTTTTCGTTGAAATGATAACATTGAAAAACCACATGAACTTATTTAGTTATCTGATAGTTATGTATGGTACATAATTAAAAAAAAAAATTGGACTAACATTTTACAAATTTTATTAACCCAACCACATAACATAGGCTAGCATGTTGAATTTATTAAGCCTAATATCTGTCCAGTGTATCTCTCCCATACTCTAGACCTTGTAACCTGGCCATTTAGCCTATATTTCGTAAAAAATGTTAATTAAATCTATATAGTTCAGTCTTCGTCTGTACTTTTCTTTATGTTTTATTAAAGTAATATTTTAATTTCCCAGTAATTGATAGTTTCCTTTGATAACATTGATGATGTGTTTTTCTCTTCCAACAGTTGTACGGCAGATGTGGCAACTGCCAGGTCAACGATACAGTGATAAAAGTTGCACATTTCTTGAAAAAGTATATTGGTCACACTTTTGGTACCAAACACAAAAGGTTATATTACAGTTATTATTAGAAGTGTCTTATCAGCAATATGGTGATATGCTGGCTGGAACAATTACTTTATGGCCTGATGATCTTTCATGTGCTGTGATGAATATCCTAAAGCAAAGTAGTTCAGATGAGGGTAAGTTTTTTTTATGTAGCAAATTATGCATGAACTAGTTTTAAGGGAAATTACACAGTAGTTTTATAAAATGTTTTTTAATGTTTATAATCAAATTAATGCATAATTTTAAAGTTAACAACTGGATTTGAGGATTTTTATTAGTATTAAGTTATAACCATATGTATATATTGCCCCAGATTTAGTATTTAGCACAGATAGACAACTTCCATATGTGCCCAGTGTGACATAAAATTGATACTGGCACTCCTACCAAGCATCCTCACAACCAGTGCTGTTCCAAGAGTTTTTGTTACATCCTTAACCCTTAAAGTGTTGGGCTTTTGAAACTAAACTCACTGTGGTGGCTGCATTTATTTCAAAGTGTTTTCAGAAAATAAAATAAACAGCTTTAGAACCTCATCCTGAAGTAACTAATGAATGGAAATATGTCATATACCAAAAGAAAGCATTTAATTTTGCTTAATAAATAAAAAAAAAATAAATAAATACCCCCTCAAGCATCTGCTTGCCACAGAGGTCTGACAGGAGCCTGTCAGTTTATATGCCATAGTAGAAGGTCTGAGAGGATGGCAGGACCTCAGCAGAAAAGCGACACACACATCCATGCCTTACCCAGTTCTCGAACCCAGGTCCCTTAGATCAGTAGCCAAGCATGCTAACCACTCAGCCACTGGACAGCTTGTGCTTAATAGCAGAATTCAAAGGGGGAAAAAACGATAAGTTAAATTTTTTAATAATATTTTTAAACATTGCAAAATTTTACTGTTTTTCCCACCTTTATCTTTAGTAAAATTTCAAAAATATGTTTGTTCCCATTTTTTTCTACATTATTTTATTATTCTAATATAAATAGTTCATAATATTTCTTCTATTATTGCTTAAAGCATTTTTTAAAATTATTTAGTCATTTATGCATATAACGCATAATGCATATTCTTAGACTTTTGATGATAGGCAAATTCTAAGCCTAAGAAGAGCAGTGTCATAAAAAATGATTTTGCTTTAAAAACAAGATAATTTAAATAAAAATTGAAAAATGTATCAGAAAAATTGATGAAGAATTTTGAAAAAAAAAATCAATAAAATGTTTCAAAGCATTTAAAGTTTAACTGAAGCACTGAGTTTGAGAATGAATCGTTTTATTATGAAGCTGCATCACTGCTATGGAAAAGTTTAATTCTAAAATTCTGGCAGAAATTGTAATTTTGGTTAAAAATCACAATTTCCTGACCTTAATTAGTTTATTTGGTTGAAATGTAATTATAGAAGTATTAATAAATAAAGCCCTACCATTTAAAAATTGTGCTTTGAGTAATCCTAATGCTTGTCAGACTTCCACCATTACAAATCACTAGCGGATTCATTTTCAATCGTTTCAAATTAATTATTGTTTATAATTGCAGTATCCATTTAAGAAGCAGATCAGAGGGACCTGGGTTTGAACTCTGGGTAAGGCATGGATATTTGTGTTGTTTTACTGCTGAATGCAGAAGTCCTGCCATCCTCACAGACCTACTATGGCATATTAAACTAACAGGCTTCTGTTAGGCCTCTATAGCAAGCAGCTGCTTGAAGGGGTATTTGTTTTGTAAAGTAAATAAAAAGTCTGCTAAAATATTGATCGAAAGCCATGTACATAGTTCCCAGATGATGCAATTTTCAGTAGTCATAAAATCAATAGCCGTCCTATGGCCGAGTGGTTAGTGCACTTGGCTACTGATCTAAGGGTCCTGGGTTCGAGCCCTGGATAAGGCATGGATGTCTGTGTTATTTTTCTGCTGAGGTCCTGATATCCTCACAGGCCTTCTACTATATCATATAAACTGGCAATCTCCTGTCAGACTTCTGTGGCAAGCAGCTGCTTGAGGAGGTATTTTTTATTTTTATAAAATCAATATCTTTATGTTAAAACTTTAGAAAGCATTTCAACTCTAATTAGAGCTATAATTAGTGCAAAATACAGGAAATGCATCTTGATCGATAGTATAAGCACAGTACAGTAGAATATAGGCATAAATTAAATTGTCTCTACTTCATGTTATTTACTGTGACTGAACATGCTCATATGTTCACTGCAGACTCAAATAGATTTATTTTTAAACTTTATCATAATTTTTTCAAGCAAAATTGACATGTAAAAATATATATCATTGATTTAAATGTTATTTTCGTTATTTAATTAGCATCAGTTAAAAAAAAATTCAGATTTCTATTCGCATTTTTTTTTTTACGATCTTGTGCTTTAGAAGCAAAACTAGTGTCTTTCATCACTAGAATTTGAAAGATGAAAGCTTTTTCGGGGGGCTCCAACATGGAAAGGGTTAATGGCACTGCCCTTCCAGCTTTTTGATTTCATGTACTTATTACCATAAACTTAATTTTTTTCCTGCATAAAAATGTTTTTCCTCAGATGTGAAATAAAAATCTTTGTTTTGATCTAGTAATTTGATGCAAAAGAATTCATTGTGCCTTAAGTTTTTGGTGCCAAATGATTCTGAACAAGTCCATGTTTTGTTATTCTACTATGTATTTGAGGGAGTTTCTCAGCTTAATGAACAATGCATAGACACATAACGTTCTAATATAAAGGCTTCTAACACAAATTACATCTGAACGATAAAGCTAATTTCCAGCTGGATAACATGAACAGAAGTCAAAAAATGTTCGTGTATAACAATTGAAAAATACTTGTTTATTAATAACTGAAAGCAACCTTTTATGATAGGTTGGAATGTGATTAGTTTGCAATTAAGTAAAGTATTCTGACAAACTTCTTCAAATGATGAATATTTTCTCCAGGCATATCTAACAATATGATGAAAGCAGTTCAAGGAAGAGGAAAGGCAATACAGAAAACAAATAATAGTTTGACACTGAACTGCAAAGTAAGAATGATAGCAAAGCATCTTCACACTTTGAAAATTTGTGGAGAAATGAGAATTATGGCCTGCTGCTATAGGCGGCATGCAAGCAGTGTTGCTCAGTAGTCCATCTGTGCTAGCTAGTTATTCTGTGTTACAGTGCATGCTCATTTCTTCCATGATATCAGAAAACAGAGGCACAAATCATTTTAGCATATCCATTTAATTTAGAATGGAGTTTTTGGGTATTGGTCAAAATTTCAACACTAACCTTAACAAATTTAAATATCAGGATTATATATGAAGGAGGTCTGATAGAGACCTAAATTACAGTAGAGGTTCAAAGTGCAGCAATTAAAATTTAATTGAAATCTTTAATTTCCTATGACACTGTTAAATATTTTTAAGCACTTGATAGCATAGGACATTTGTTGAAGTGCTTAAAAACATTTAAGTGTCATAGGGAATTAAAGATTTTAATTTAATTTTGATTGAAACCTATTCATAAGTATTGCATCACCCTAATCAATGGGATTTGTGAGGCCTGAACATTTTTAGCTATGTCAAATTCTCAGTATTAAAAAGATTGAGGCTTGAGAAACTTAAACCTAAAAAGTGAGGTTGAAATTTAAATATCAAAGTTATGTATGAAGGTGGTCTGGTAGAGACCTGTGCATGAAAAACCCTTCAACTTAAACCTAAAAAGTGAGGTTGGTTTCTTAAGCTTTTTGTTTGTTTTTATACTTATCATTTCAGTTAAATTTGTTAAAAATCCTAAAAATAAAAAAATGTATTACACCTATAAATTATTTGTATGCATAGCACTTATTAACTGGAAAATTTAAGGTTTTTGAGCCAGATTAAAATTGTTAGCTCTGAGCTTCAGATTTAGCCTTTGCCTAACAATATGATGAAAGCAGTTCAAGGAAGAGGAAAGGCAATACAGAAAACAAATAATAGTTTGACACTGAACTGCAAAGTAAGAATGATAGCAAAGCATCTTCACACTTTGAAAATTTGTGCTGAAATGAGAATTATGGCCTGCTGCTATATATATATATACACCACTGAGCTGCACTGCAAGCAGCGTTGCTCAGTGGTCTACTGTAATCACACTGCATTATACTAAGTTATTCAGTTAAGTACACTGAATAACTTAGTATAATGCAGTGTGATTTCAAAATGAATGCATGTGACATCTATTATCAAATTGAAACTGTCTTGAGCAAAGCATCATGTGAATATATGATAACAATCACAATAGTCTTCAAAATTAACATGCATAATCAGATACTGTGGTTGTCTTCTGAAGAGCTTGGCATCTGCTACTGATGAAATCTCAGTGCAGTTGGCATATTAATACTGTTGATGCAGTCATGCTCTGTAACATACCCAACAAGTGCCAGACACTCAAAAATTTCAATTAAAGATAGTTGGATATCTTTAACTCACTTGACTTTTTACCCAAAATTTCAGCATCTCAAGTTTCAACAGTTTGGTTCAGCTTAGCTTAAACTGAAGAATTTTGAGCTTCACATCCTTGTTATTAATATTTTATCTGAAATAAGTTAAAGTATTCAATTTGAGTTCATAAAAAGAAAATAGGAGGAAGGTTACATGTATCTGATAATAGCATTACAGTAATGTGTGCTGTACTTTTAAACTTGTAAAATATTGCTGTATAAACAACTTATAAGTATCTCTTCTGACTTTGTTACAAAGAGATTTTACTGAAACTGAAGAGTTAGCTCAAAGAATTCAACTTACTCTTTGATTGTTTTAAGCAACAGGACAGTATCTGTGCATTGTCCTTTTTCCCCCTTTTGGTTGTTTGGAGGTATGGTTGTATTCAAAAGTATATTGCTAATAGACTGGATGCACTATGTAGTGATATTTTCATACTCCATTTTCCTAATTTTTTTAGCTTCATATGACTATCTACAATTTGGTTATATACATATTGGTTAAAAACTTACTGCAAGACTCACTAATTAGTGTCATTTAGTCCACATCTGAACAGCCAAAGAATTTCTGCATGTATTCCATGAAATTTTGACTTAATTGTTAACAAGTGTCAGGATCATACCCAAATTCTCATGGTTGAGTCTGAAGCCATGGTGTTAACCAGAGGGACCAAGACAGTAGAATACCTGGTAATCCAGAAGCCTTGACAGGCATGGGAGCATATTAAGAGATTATCCTACCCCTATATACATATATAATGAGAAAGCTAGAGTGGTGCTTTCACTTCTGACAGTAAGACTCTCAGACAGATCATGTAAGCTGGTGCCACTCTATATCCAAGACAGTATATAAAGAAATGTGCAGAATTCAGCAAGCAATCTTTATTCAGTCATTGCCACTGGGACACTTGGTTTATTTCTCCGTGGGTTGTGGTTGAGTGTTTGCCTCTTGTGTTGGAGAGTGTAAGTTGAAACTGTATATATGAATGTTTAGTATTGTGTTGTCTTTGTTAAAAAAATATGATAGAAATATATTATTATAATATAACAAATGTAATTTAAATATAATATAAATTGTTTAGTGTTGTATTGTCTGTTTTAGTAATAAAATTATATTTGTTATAAAAACTTGCATCTGCCCTTAATTCCATCATAGTTATTAATATGATTAAGAACATTTCATTGGAGCAGTTCAGGACATTTGTGTTGGGATGATTCAAACCAAACATAAAGCAGGAAGTATCCATAACACATAACCATTTGCATTGTAAATTTTGAAAGCCAGTAAAGTGAATTTACCCATAATAACCGGTTTTATATTTATTAGTATTTCCTCTACTTTTATGAACCCAGTAATTCACACTACAAAGTGAATTAATTGATGAGCATCAGTCAAATATGTTAAAATTAAAAGATAGAATCGAAAATATTAAATATTCTGCCTGTTTAGTCTTGAGCTCATAGGAGTTCCACAAAAAGTGAGTTGATGGGTTGTTTTACCTCTGAGTGACACTTTTTGTTTTTGCACATAGTGGGCTAAATGACCAGGCCAGGCTGCAAGGACCCCAAGGGCTCAGAGAAGGTTGGGGAAAGGGGACCCATTGGATGACTATTAGGAGACAGATAAAAATTTGTCAAGGCCATCCAGCATGTTATTTAGCATGCACAGGGCATGGATATCCTGCACAAGGGTCCACAGCTTAATGTCCCATATGACAGACTGTGTCCCCTTTCTGACTGAGGGCAGGGTGGGAGTTTAGCAGAGATAAATCTCAACACTGGCTCAGTTGAGACTCGAATCTGAGAACTGCAGATTACAAGCTTGATGTGCTACTGACTGAACCAAGCCATGCCCCTTTACAAGAAGCCTTGCCAAGTTAATTTTATGTGCAAATTTATGATTTTGTAGTTGACTGAAACTATTATTTTTTTTCAAATGATACTTAGTCTGTCCTTCAGGATATCACTGGTAATATCTGTGCTAGTTAAAACTAGTTGTGGCATTAAAAATAAACAATATGCTCTGAATAAGCTTCAAATATTTTATGCTTACATGAAATATAATTAAAAATCCTTATAAATATAGTGTTAATTTTTCAGATATGTGTCCAGAAGCACAAAATATTGTACAACATGTCTACTATCATTTATATTGCTGTGTGGCACAAACAGTTTGGGATAAAAGTAAGTCATCATGTTTTAATAAATATTTAAGTATATTAAGTAATAATTAAAAGTTAAATGGATTTTAGAATGCAATGTATAGGTATAATTAAAATAATTGAATAATTCTGTTGCAACTATTAAAAAAAATACCCCTCAAGCAGCTGCTTGCTGCAGAGGTCTGACAGGAGCCTGTCAGCTTCTCAGCCATAGTAGAAGGTCTGTGAGGATAGCAGGACCTCAGCAGAAAAACAACACAAACATCCGTGTCTTACCCAGAGCTCGATCCCAGGTCCCTCTGATCTGCTTCTCAAATGGATATTGTGATTATAAACAATAATTAATTTGAAATGATTGAAAACGAATCAGCTAGTGATTTGTAATGGCGGAAGTCCAACGAGCATTAGGATTATTCAAAGCAGCTTGAACCCAGGTTCCTTATCACCAGATTATTAGGCGATTAAGTCTCGAGAAGTTAGGGGGGGGAAACGTATAGCACAGTTGTTGGAGTTTAATTAGTTACCCTAAGGAATTCAAGCACTCTTCAAGAAAAAAAAATTCTTGGAGTGCTGATTACATCAACCAGCTCATTATATGCAACAGTCCCTGTGCCCATCATTATGAAAGTGCAACCACAAGTGACATGTATTGCATAACATCAGCGGATAACATCTTTAAACTCAACAGAAAACCAACGAGATTGGCAGTCTTCATTGTAACTAGGACTGGTAACTGTAGCTGTGGTGACGTGAACAACATCGTCAGTTTAACAACAGAAACGCCAGAGGAGCAAATAATGGGACTTACATCTCCAGCTAACAAGCTGTCTTCAGTCCCATCCAGTTACAAGCTCAAGGACTGGTAATTGCTCTATTTTATAATTAAAATATAATAATATTATAATATTATATTATAATGCCCTTAATAATATTATAATTAATAAGGTAAAGGTAATTGCACTTCAAGGAAATAGACCTATATTTAGCAGTTTTTGGCATATATACAGCCAAAAATCTTTTACAATTCAATTTATCAAATGAATAATTGTTATTATTTGGGGAATGTCAAGACTACCTCAAATTATACCCTATTCTTCTCCCCCCCTAAAAAAGGGGGTTAATGGGTGTCAATTGTAATTAAAGCCTGGAAGTGAAAGCAGTTAAAAGTTATTAAAATTGACTATAAAGAAGGGCATTTATTAAATACAATAGTGCATTCAGAAATGTGCATTTCAGTTTATAAATAATGATTAAATAATTTATTACTTATTTTCTTGGTTCTACATCATTGCCAAATCTTTTTGAAATTGTCAAAAGTCATACCTTGCCTCCTGTCATTGAGAATGTATTTTATAACTGAAAAGTAGATCTTTTGACCTAGAGGTAATAGCATGCCACTACTACTGGACCCACATCAACAAAGACAGACCCGTAAGTATCTAAGCAATGTATATTTTTTTAATCAGTATTGGCCAGACTCATGGTACATCCCTTATGGCCAGGAGCATCTAGTTTCTTTCACCACACCATTGAATAATTCCAACATGCTTATTAATAGTTTAGTCCTATTCTCAAGCACAATAATAACAACTGCCAATTCTGAAAAGTGAGCATTATGTTTTTAAAAGGGAAGAAGGTACTCCCTTGCATAAAGGGTGAAGATAACCTAGAAGCTTTATCAGTCTTGTTCTGATTTCTCATACAATACACAGACTCAAAAGGGCATTAAAGTATCAAAAGGTGCTTAAAGTGTTATATTTTATTAAATAATTTAAAAAATTCAAAATTGTCAGTTTCAAAAATTGAAAATTTTCTTGCCATAGTTCTCATTGAAATGGATTTTGAAGTAACTGCTAGTAGTCTTCTCTCACAGCTGATGTGATGACCATTAGTAGCTCTGTTAGTTTATGCCAAAAATAGCCTTTCCCTGTTTGTTAATGCCTTTTCTCTGCTGCATTTGCTACAATTCGTGGATATTTTTTGAGACCATTGCCATTCTCCATACACTTGGGATGCTGTGCCCCCATGATTCACCACAGCTGCAGTTACACATACACTGCCTGGTCAAATTATTATGAACACCTACATAATATTTCATCAGTCTCCACAGGAAGAGGTAGTAGCCTGAACAGGACATGGTGTACCTTTCACATAGTTTTGAAATTCAACAGGAGAGATTTGGAGCCACTATTCCTGCAAAATAGCTTGAACATGAAGTGAAAAAGGCAGATGTCTGTGCATTTGAATAATGTGTTTCAAATTGCCCATATGGTTTCAATTGGATTAAGATCAGGCAATTGTGCAGGCCTGGGAAGGTGGTAAAAATCCATTTCACATTCCTCAAACCATTCCTGTATGATTTGAAAGTGTTGAATCTGCATTATCATCCTGGAATTTGCTGTCTTCACTAAAGTAAAACTGATGCCTCAGCAGCAGCAGCAGCACCTGACCATCCAATAAGCTTTTATACTTCTGGGAAGTGATGCAACCCTACACAGAAACCAGAGAACCCCATCTGCTCCAAGAAAATGCTCCTCACACCATCATACTGCATCCAGCACCTTAAACAGTAGGAGTTTCATGTGGGCCCATTGCTTCATGGAACTGTCACCCCTCTCTATATCGGTCATCTGTTGAAAACGTATAATATGATTCGTCTGACCATACAATAGGTTTCCAGTCGTTCACTGACCAGGTTCACCTCTCCTTACACTATCGGAGTATTTGAATCCTGTTGTTTCCAGAAAGGAAAGGCTTTCATATCATGGTACAGTTTCGAAATTTGAAAATTTTCAGTTTTCTCCACATGGTTCTCATTGAAATGGATTTTGAAGTAATTGCTAGCAGTCTTCTCTCACAGCTGATGATCTGTAGTAGCTCTATTTTGCTGTATAGTTTATGCGAAAAATCACCTTTCTCTATCTGTCAAAGCCTTTTCTCTGTTGTATTTGCTACAATTGGTGAATATTTTTTTGGGACCATTACCATTCTCCATACACTTGGGATACTGTGCACCATGATTTCCTGCTGAGTTCCATCACCACCTTTATGGATGCTCCTGCCCATTGTGCTCCAATGATGAGCCCCCCCTTTGCAGTCAGTCAGATTAGCCTTTTTTATCTATGTTACACTTGAGTATAGTAGCATTTGATTTTTTTCAGAAATGAAATCAGAATTTTGAGTTTAAACAATGTCTTTACTGTGTGAAATTTCATCAGTATAATTTTTGTTATCATTGGCTTTCAAATATTTTTTCAAAGATTCAGATACCTTTTTTTTTTCTCTTACTATCTTTCTTTTCCTATATTCGGAACCAGATAACCATTTTTTTTGTTCAGACAACTAAAGAAAATTTAATAGTAATATTTTCAAAGCAAATTTATCATATATAAAAAATGGTGGTTAAACTCAGCAGAACATAATGTAAACTTTTAACCATAATCAACAGCATTGTTTACAAGTAAGAGTTCTTTAACAATGCTGATTGTGAGGAACAATTTGTTATCACATGATTGTTAGACAAGTTTTGAAGAGATAAGTAATTGCTAAATACTTACTAATGGTTCTTTCTTGTTTGCAAATTTGATTTCTTCGAAGAAGGAATGTTCATCAATAACCTTATTCAAAAAAACTGTTTGAAGATACAAAACAAAGTTGTTAAAATGATGATTTGTTTAAAAGGTGGGAGGGGGGCAAAATGTTTGGTATTTTCATAAAAATCGAATTCTAAGTTGAAAAAAAAAATTAAAATATGCTGCCGTCCCGTGGCCGAGTGGTTAGCACACTTGGCTACTGATCTATGGGACCTGGGTTCGAGCCCCGGATAAGGCATGGATGTATGTGTCGTTTTTCTCCTGAGGTCCTGCCATCCTCTCAGACCTTCTACTATGGCATATAAACTGGCAGGCTCCTCTGTGGCAAGCAGCTGCTTGAGGGGGTATTTATTTTTTTATTTTATTTATCTTCCTATCTCATCTGAAAAAGTAGGAAATAAAACTAAATCATATCGATGGTGTAATCAGTCACTGAATTCATATTCACTTCAAAGGCAGATAGGGCACCAATTGATCTGCAGAACAAAGATTGCTGACACCTTATCATCCTTTGAAGTAAATGCGAATTCAGTAACTAATTGCACCATCATAATCATTTAATTTTATTTTCTGTGTTTTAGAGTGTATGTAGGAAGATATATATATATTTTAAAAATTTGATTTATATATATATATTTCTTTTTTTTATTAAAAACACCTTTCAGATACTTTCATTTGACACCTGTAAACATTGACCACATCCCTCCTCCTTTTTTTTGGGGGGGAGTAGTCTTGTTTGAGGTAGCCCTGTGACATTATAGATATTTACAAGCTGTCATTTGAGCTTTAACTCATTATGGTCGATCCCCACTAAATTTCCATCCCCTATTGGGAATGGAGAGAATAATTTGATGCAGTCTACAACAGCTCTCATATAAGATTACATTTGGCACCTAACAAGTAACCGTGTGCCTTAGCAATTTGAAGATATAGCAGAAAAAGGACTTTCGTGGTTCCTCTTTTTTAGGGGGGAAAAACAACAGAGTGGGAGGTATATTTTTATAGCCCACATAACACTCCCACATTACAAGATTTTATTTGACACAAAACATAAGAACTGAATTAATTTCTTATTACCAGGGAAATATTGACTTTTAATTTACCATTTATATCAGTTTTAGAAGAAAATTTGTCATGAGCCAGGTGGGTACAAACACATGATCTGATGACATTCAGTCATGTTGTCACATCTCAAAAGTTGTCTCAAAAGTCAATGTAAAATAATGTATCAAGTCAAATCTTATCAGGAATTGAGGTATAACATAGTTAAGGTCGATCCCCTTTGGGAGGGGGCATAATTCAAAGCAGTCTATGACGGTCCTCATATGAGCTTTCATTTGTTACCTAACTCATAAATGTTGGCCCTCGCATTTGGAAATATAGTAGAAGAATCATTTTCACATTTCCCCATTTTTAGGGGTAAGAAAGCAAGGAGGGCATATTATTTATTATTGTCTACAACATTCCCCACATCATAAACTTTTATTTGTCTACAACTTGTTATGTTTGGCCTTTGCATTCGAAAGATATAGTAGAAAAATCCTTCACACATATCTCCCCCCCCCACACCAAAAAAAAAAGGAGTGAAACAGGTTAACCTGTTAACTTGTTGCAAACTTTTGTTTGATGCATAGCCCGTTACTTTAATCCCTCACATTCCAAAGATAATAAGGGACAAATTATTTTTCCATTATATCTTTGGATGTTTCCTCTTTTTTTGTGGGGGGGGGGGGGGAGAAAGTATGGGGATAAATTTTTTTTGGCCTATGACACTCCCCCATCACTCAACCATTCACAAAAATAAATTTTGTTTTATTCAAAGAAAAATAGATTTTCATTCAACACATAAATTATTAAATTTGCCTGTCGCATTCGAAAGATATGGTGGAGCAACTGTTTTGATAAATCCACAAACTGACAAATGATGAGTGAAAAGCAATAGGTAAATCAGTAAAAATAGTATTTGTCACTTTCTTCCCAAAAACTTCCTCTTGTGTGATTGAATCAATTTAAATTCAGGGTTTGAAAAATGGCCCCATTCAGTGAACAAACTGACACACATAAATGCACCTAAAGTACTCAAATGCAGTGATATACTCGCAAAATTCTAATGAAGGAGGAGTGTGCGTGTTCGAGTCCCTGATTTTCAGGGACTATTTTGAAAATATAAAATATTTAAGCCCTCAAAGGTTTGGGGGAGGGGTCCATTCTACCTGAAGCAAAAACAATTTGTTGCAGTTGTGGACGCTGAACCATTTGGCAATAACTTCACTCTAAATAGGCTCTTCCAAGTTTAAGGAAATGAAGAAACCAAATGTTTAAAATTGATGTACACTACAGGAAATAAAAAATGCAACATTTTCAAGAAGTTATGCAATGTGACGAAATTTAGGGAGGCGGTAGTATATGGAAATGCATGGAAATGATTTGGTTTACAGGACGATTGAAATGATTGGACAGGTGTGAGCTGATGTCATAGGTGTGGAGCAGGCAAACACAGATAAAGGCAACTGAAGCTCCCTGATTGACAAAACATTGTGGAAATTGTTCTGAACCACTAAAGATTCCCTTACTCAGATATAAACAGCCGTTCCAACACTTAACAGACTTTGAGTGTGGAAGAATCATCGGTCTTAGAGAAGCTGGTCTGTCATACAGAGATGTAGCCAATCTTTTTGGCTGCAGTCCCAGCATCATCATACACATATGGCACCAGTGGGTTCAAGAAGGATCCAGCACATGCCGACAAGGATCAGTAAGACAACATATGACCACACAGCGACAAGATAGCAATTTGTGATGCATGACATTGTGTGATAGATTCACGACTATAACACAACTGCAAATGGACTGGCAACGGGTAACACATCGAATACCAACTGGCAGCTACAAATTAAAACTCGTAGCTAATTTTATAAAATTTATAACCACGATTAATAGCTGTACATTAATATGATACTACATGAAATATGTTGAGCACTCCTCTGTACTTATAATTTTTAATGTGTTAATGTACAGCTGTTAATCATGGTTATTAAATTTTACCAACTGGCAGACAGTAAACAACAGGCTTTTACAATTTTCATTGCAAGCCTATCATCCAGCATTGCATTTGCTCCTCGCATCTGTTCACCTGTAAGTACTTCTTCAGTTGTATCACCTCAGACAGAACTGGAACGAACAAGAGTTTGTACCGTGGTGTTTAGTGAAGAATCTCGTTTTTGTCTTGGTCAGCACGGCAGTAGACATGTTCACTGTCATCAGGGGAAAGGAACACCACCCAGTGTGTGTGTGACATCATCACACAGCTCCAGCACCTGGTGTGGGGTGCTATTAGTCAGACATCTTGATCAGAACTGGTCATCATAAGAGGAGATCTCTAACTGACGAACGATATGTTACCAACATTTTGCAGCCAGTGGCTGTTTCATTTGTTCAGTAGCACGGAACCTTTTACCAGCAAGATAACACCCCTCCCCACACAGCCCGCATTAGGCTGCAGTATCTACACGATCAAAACATTCAGGTACTACCATGACCAGCACACTCGTCAGATCTTTCATCTATTGAACATACCTGGGTAATGATGGGCTGACAGCTCCAACAACACCCAAGAGGTGCGCTAACCACTGTCACTGAAATGGAACAGCAGCTTTTCACTGTTTGGCATTCTATCCCTCAGATGGATGATATAGAGCTGTATGATAGACTTCCCTGCCGTATTCATGAATGCATTGCTGCATGGGGTGGTTCATTATCATACTAATTATACCACTTTACTGGGTAGGTAAAGTGGTAATTTTCCCTATTTTTTTTTGATAATTTAATCAATCGCACATATCAGTGTATACTAACAGCTGCCTGCGTTTCAATAACATGGCATTAATCCTTCCAGGTGTTGCAATATTTTTTTCCTATAGTGTATATTGATAAACAGTTTCTTATGAACAATGGCATATGTTTCATGAATGCAATGTGTATATATGCGAAATTCAGTTTACTTTATTAATTACAGCTGCATGGGACTCTGTAGTGGCTGGCACTAATCTTAATTACTACTAACTTAAAATAATGTTTTAACCATTCTGATTTTAAAAATGTCTATAATCTGGTGAATATGGAATATTCATCTTCAAAAAAAAATATTTTGAATTTCTGACCTTTGCTTCTGGAAGATGGATAGGTGAGGGTTCTAAAAGGAAGCTTCTTGGTCACCACACTGCTACTTACTACTTATTTATTGAACTTTATAAGGAGTACATTGCATCAAGGTGGGAAAAAGTAAAGGGATGGGAAGCATAAATGATTTATATTTCATTTCCCATCCATTTTAAGCCTTTGAGAAATTCTTGAAAAATGTGTGGAATATGCACAAGTTTAATAATATTTGCTTCCATTGCCCTTACTAGCATTCTCAGGGAGAGGGCATTCCTTTTGACCCTACCCTCCTCTAGATCTGGACATGGTGGCCATGTAGTTTACAAAAAAGTGTAGACATTAAATATGCAAAAACATTTGGGAGGGAAATGATTAATAAAAATTAATAAAAATGCATTTTCAAGCCCAAATTCGCTAGAGGCCTTTTTTTTTATAGTTAACTAAAGAAAATATATTTTTAGATCCCAATTGAATTATCAAAGATTAACTAATTAAAATTAAGTAAACTAAAATTAAATATCTACACTCTGCTTGACTTTAGGTAAGCTTTTGTTTTAAGATTGCTCCAGGGATAATTTTAAACTGAGACCAATTTATGCTGCTTTCTGTTTATTACACACCTAATAAAGTAATGAGATGCTAAATGCATTATTTAAAAAGAAATTAAAGTTTCACCCCTTTTAATAAAGTTTGGAGTTTAAGATTTTTTTTAATAAAACATTTTTAGATATGTCTGTTTGTAGGAAAAAAATATCGTAATTCATTAATTAAAAGCAGAGCAGAAACAAGCCAATAATTACAGTAAGTAAAATGGATCAATGAAAGAGAAATTTTCAGTTTTTTAAATTTAACTATTTTATACTGAAAATGGGAACAAGTCAGAAAATTATTTTTGTAACGAAACTAAATGAACAAGTAGAACAATGCACTTTGTGCACAAAAGTTATATATCCAAAATATAATAAAAATGGGGACTTTAATTAGCTGTTTATCTTTATTAAGCTAGTTTATTACTGAATTAGCTAAAAATTGACTGCTGTAATTGGAATAAGAACACTGCCAATATCTGAATGAATCTCTGGATGTATCTCTAGAAATGAGATCACTTTGTGACCACCAATGGCCTTGGTGAGCACAACAAAGATTGAACTTCTTTCTTTGAAACCTAATGTATGCAGAATGAGTTTTCCTCAAGCTTTCTAATTCCTTTCCTAAACACACACATACGAAAAAAAATGCACTCTTTGAAACAAGAAGAGCTTCTGACATTCAGAGGTCAGCCAAGATTGATTGTTTCCCCCTTAGGTGACAGCCTGCTCGTGCAGGAAATGACTGTAGATATTAACTTTCGAGGACAAATCATTGCAAATATGAATGAAAGTGCAGATACAGATGTACTTACTCATTAAAACAGAATTAAAATGATTATTTTTTCTACACTTAACAAAAAACAAAGTAATTTTTTCCTAATATTTTGCATTAAAGTTGTAAAATTTACCTGGTGTCTCTGGCCAGTGGTGTGCCATGCACACTTTGCATACCTGCTTGTGCCAACCCTGCTTGGAGCTATCATCATCTAGCAATTTTGGAAATCCCTATACCTGCAACAGCTCTAATTCCTCACAGGTTATAATGGAAGGAAAGTCTTCTTCAAAAATTAATTTTTTCCAATCCCAACTTCTCCATCAACCCCCAAATTTGGTCATCTTTTTAAATTAAGGAAGATGGTTAGATTGCAGTATTTTTATGCTTTATTTATTGATCACTTATACTGTTTCCATTAATTTTAATCTTTTGCCATGTTCTTATAATGTTTATTTGTCAAAAATCTGTGTTCACAGTTTTGTAAACTGTGGTTTTAAAATCAAAGGCTGGAATGAATCAAACCTTTAACATGTTTTTCCCAAATTTGCATAATGAATTTTTAATATAATGAACATTTTCTTGTAACAAATTAAATTTTTTTATGCAAGGGTTCGCTTTAGGACTTTTTTAAAGCTGTTTAGGGAAAAAAGTTGGCAGTGCAAATGAAAATATATTAAAAAAATATAGACTAAAATAACTATAACACATACACTTATAATGTATAGCAATAGATGCCAGTTGTTACCTAAATTTTTATTCCAAAACATAATATGTAGCGTGACTGCAGTGTGTGATATAAATCGGGCAGACCAACTCTTCAAGCATCAGTTAGAATTGGATTGAGCATTAGAATGGGCAAAATGAGCAACCTGAGTGACTTTGAATGTGTTCCTCAAATGGTTGTCCTCCTGGCTTTTCATGCACAACTGTTTCAAAAGTTTTCCAAGAATGGTGCAAAAAGCAAAAATACCACCAGTGCTCGGCAATCTTGTGTACAAAAAGACCTTGTGAATCAGAGGATTCAAAGGAGACTGGCAATAAACTTGCAAGTGGGCAGGCCACAACCAGGCATATCACAGCAGAAATAATTTGGTGTGGAGAAGATCATCTGTGAATGCACCACACATTTGGCCTTCCTGTGAATGGGCTACACAACACATCCAGCATCTTGTAAGTTCCAGCCAAATTTGGGCTGTTCTGAAAGCCAAAAGGCATGCTACTAGGTAGGTGTACCTAATAAATTGGCATCTCAGTCTTTGAATAGAAAGGAAATTTTTTTCTCAATAACAGGAATATAAATTTTTACTTGAAACAAGAAAATTACTCTCTTTTTGTAATTTTTATTTTTTTTAACCATAGCATAAATAGGTCATGTAATATACTAAATTAAGCAAAATTTAATTTGAAATTTTATTAAAATAAAATTAAAAAAATATTGCAAACATTTTTAATGGATTTTTCACAGTGATGAAGTGAAGAAATGGATATGATTAGACAATTATAAGGCTTAATTTTGAAAAATTTGATGAATAAAAACTTAAATTGTAGATTAATGGAAAATAAACTTCTCACTGAATATAAAATATTTGCCTGAAACAAAATTTATTTCTTTTTATAATTTTTTTCAGTATAGTATATTTTAAGACATGAGCAAGTGTTACACAAGGTGACTTGGACTGCTCACATTCATGGGATTTTCTGTTCATGAAGAGGAGAAATACTTCTTGGCTGTTTTTTACTATATATTATGCATTTTTCCTTTTGGTTTTGCTGCATAATGGAAATTCCCATGAATGTGAGTCCAAGTTACCTTGTGTAACACTTGCCATTATGCATATAGAAATATTTATCATCCTCAGCATAACAGCACAGAAGGGAGAAGGGTGGCTAAAAATCCCCTGATGAAATTGCATAGTCATCTCCCTAGCTGTAGGAGGATTGATTCGTGTACCAAAGAAATCTCTTTTGCTTCTGTATCCAAAACCTCATTCATTCTCAAGAAACAATGAAAGATCCAACTCTTTTTACTTGAAAATGAAGAAATAATAATTTAAAAAATTAACATAAATACACTAAAAAAACAGACTACAAGTTGTAAGCCAGTCATTGTCATAACCAGCAATAACTCTGAAAGATAGATAATGACCTATAAATCTACAGAAATAAAATCAAGTCTATAGAAATAAAAACAAAGAGTTAATTTTAAAAGGATAAATAAAATATTGAAAGAATTGAAAAGATGTCCAATGTTGCAAAAAACAGGATGACACTGTATGCAAACACATGCACGTTTTTTAGTTACTCACATCAGTGTCTTGCTGGGCCATACTTAGTGGTATTTCCACATATTGCATCTAAGGAATTATGATCAGAGTGCTAGAAGAAATTATTTACACTGCCATCCTCTCACATCTTCTACTGTGGCATATAAACTGGCAGGCTCCTGTCAGACTTCTGTGGCAAGTAGCTGCTTGAGGAGGTATTTATTATTTAAGCCATCCCATTGCCGAGTGATTAGCATGCTTGGCTACTGATCTAAGGGACCTGGGTTCGAGCCCCGGGTAAGGCATGGTTGTGTGTATTGTTTCTCTGCTGAGGGCCTGCCATCCTCACAGACCTTCTACTATGGCATATAAACTGACAGGCTCCTGTCAGACCTCTGTGGCAAGCAGCTGCTTGAGGGGGTATTTATTATTATTTACTATCTCAATAAAATCTCAAAATGTAAAAATTAAGTATTATTTTAGAAGTTTGAATTATCTGCTTTCATGAGATATATGTAAAATATTTCAGATGGAATTTTTTTTTGTGCTACAACATTGACCAGTGCTTATGCTCCTGATCTGCAGAAATTTTACATACACTACTGTGCAGATGGTTCTGGAAGATGTCCCAGCAACAATCACTTATTAATCTCATGCCACACATGACCAGTATCTGTAACACAACTTCCGAGACAATTAAACTGAGATACTTGCCCAAGGGTGTAACCATTCAAAACAAGAACTGAATCTCAACTTGCCTGACCAATTTTCGTTTTACTCAGTTTTCACCAAACCCTACTCTTTTACCAGTCTAAATTAATCTAAATGAAGGAGTTCATTTCTTCTACATCATTTGTCAAAAGGGGCCAAATCATTAGCATAATCTAAACTAGGAAGTTTCACATTGCTAGACCTTTTAGACCCCAATTTTCCTTGCAGTGAATTCTGCACAACACAATAACTAAAGAGAAAATGCATCCTTATTGAGCTATTGTAGTAATGCTACAAGGTCTATTAATTCTTATCATGACTTGTTATTATAGAGATCCATCAATACGTTAACTAAATTATCCCTTACATTATATGATCGAATGATCAACAGAGTCAAAAGCATTTCTGAAATATTCAAAGCTAGTAACACAGATTTTAAGCATTTCTCAAGAACCTACCTAAGTGGATTTTACTGTTTGGCTGTTTTTGCAATGAAATCAATACTTTGAAATAAAGTAGAAACTCAGTTTTTCAGAATGATGGGGAATAAGTTTTACCAGTTTCCTGAATTTTGCTTAATATAAGCCTGAATAGCCGTCCCATGACTAAGTGGTTTGCGCACTTGGCTACTGATCTAAGGGACCTGGTTTCGAGCCCCGGGTAAGGCATGGATATATATGTCATTTTTTTGCTGAGGTCTGCCATCCTCACAGACCTTCTACTGTGGCATATAAACTGACAGGCTCCTGTCAGACCTCTGTGGCAAGCACCTGCTTGAGGGGGTATTTATTTATGTTTTTTTAAGCCTGAATAAATTATTCTTGTATCTAAGACATGAATTATAATGTTTAGACTATAATAAAATTATATTCTATCTTTCATGTGTAAAGTATGTACAATGAAACTAAATTTTACATTTAAAAATGCTGAACCTGATTCAATCCCATAAGAATAATTCATCGAATTATAATTACATAGTTGGATCTATTGCATTGCAACAGCTCTTCAAACTATGCAGCAGAGAAATTCTGAGAAAGTGGAATCACTCAGAGAATCATTCAGTGGATATATCTTTTAATAAAGATTTTGACCAGCAACTGATAACTCAACAGAAAGCACCTGACATGTCATCAGAAGGTTGTAGGTTCATATCCAACTAGTTCATGACAATTTTTCCTCTAAAATTGATAATGATATGTAATAGGTATTGCTCTAAGTTGTAATAGTGATTGTCTTATATTTGCCTTTAATCACAAATTATTACCATCTCAACTGTTTTATATCATTTCATCAATGTTTATAAAGTGTACTTAAACCCTATTTGAAGAAAAAACCTCAAAAATAGAATTCAGGAAATATCAACTGGATATAATATGGGATTTTGTGTGTGAGATTATACAAAGTAAATGCTAAATGTAGGGAATCTGAAATCATAATTACAATGTAGATTGTCTTAATGTTGGTAAATCATAAATTAATGTTCATAACTTACAAGATTATCTTGTTTAGCATTGTTAAACTTTTATTTCTCCTGTAAACTAGCATGCCAAGTTATCACCCAAGATTTACAGGTTAGAGTCACAATTGTGCCACCCTTGTGATGCTTATTGTGGCTCTGCCTTCAGTGAAAAAGGATATTGAAGTCCTTTTGAGCAGGCTGTTCATTAGTTCATTGTGCAACAAAATCTGCAATTTGGGTAAATAATTCCAATCTTAATAGTAAGCTGGCATTTTAGAAATTTTTCACCACCCATTTTCAGAATCTTGCTTCTACACTTAATGTGATTTGAAACTTGTTTAGCACATACACTCTAATTTCCTCACCAAAAGTTACCTTTAGAATAAATTGGTGTGTATAAGTAAAATATCCCATATAACAATACCTCTATTTATTCTTATAAATATATATATTTTTTTATTCTTCTTAATATATTAAATTTTGAAATAATAATGGAACATTAAATTAAGGATACTCTAAATATAATGCTTAAAGTTCATCTTTGCATTTATAATAAAATTTATCCATATTTAGTGAGTGTGTGTTTTTCCCATAGGGCTTTGTTCTGCACTAGCTGTGACCCAATCACCACGATGTCCAGCTGTACCAGTAGTAGAAGGCCGAGCTGGAACAAATCCTGGAAATCTGCTTTGTACAGCACTGGAACCACTCATTGGTTCTTTCATAACAACTATTCCAGTTGGGCAATTTAAATATTCATTGAAAGGTAACTTGTCTGTTACTGAATTATTATTTTGATGTATTATCTCAGTAGGTTGCAATTGCAACACATATGATTTAGAAATGCTTTATTTTTTATGTATTGTTAATACTGAAAATGTGTTTACATTTGTATTAATGGTTTCACACATTTTTCTTGGTTAAAGCTATATTAATTCAATCATATAGTCGGCTAGATCTAGGAGGTATGCTACTTGAGCCTAAAAGGCAGTTAACCACTGGTGTTTCACAGCAAAAAGAACATATGCACAGAATCACAAAAGAGGCTTAAGTAACTGAAAGAAACACTCTCTCCAAACCAAGGAGAAATTAAGGACAATTGCATTGAAATGTGCAACATTATGTGATGTAGCTTGTTATTTCGGGATGGAAGATTAATTTGTGAAAATGTATACTCTGATTTTTTTTTTTTGACATCTCAAAGATAAACATCTTTGAGATATTATTTTTTGAATATTACATTTTGATATTACATTTTAAGAATTTTTTATTCCAATGAGGTGGTAGATGTAACTTCTAGACAGTACATCCATAGCAAATTTCATAGTAGTAGTAATAATATAAAATGAAAAGAGAGATTTTTTTTTCTATGATACATATACCTAACTCCTAAATTTAAAAATATTTTTATTTTTTAACTGAAGAATGTATAGATATGCCATCCTAAGTTAGTCAACCTTACATATTGAAATTCCTTTCAAAAGAAATTTTTTAAGTTCAATTTTAAATGAAATAAATTTTTCTTTAAATCAGGGGTGACCAACTCGAACTTAGTGAACAGCCACTAAAACAAACTAGTCTTAAAGAGCAGCAGGAAAAATTCTCTTCTTGAAAATGAAAACATACATTTCTAATGAGTAATGGATTTAAAAAAAAATGTTTTTAAGGAATCAAGAAAATAGCTTGATTAATAAACAAAAAATATACAGTTTTAATGAGTATTATTAATTGGCATAATTGTTTAGTTATGTACTTAAAAAATATTTGGTCAAAAAAATTGGGAACGATTGAGCCAAATTCAGTATATTGATCATTTGTTTTATGAGCTACAAATTCTGCAATGAGCCAGGGGTTGGCCAGGCCTGTTGTATTATAAATGTATGATCTGCCCCTTAAGATGATCAGCAATCTTAAATCTTTAATAAGTAAATCTTAATAAAATCAGCAAGCTACTGAGATATGCAAATGATTAAAATATGGGATCAATCTGGCTGCAGCATTGCTTGTGTCAGATAGAACACCTCTGCCATAACATTACAACTAAGACCAGTTTCCTTGTGAGAAGAGTTCTGAATTCAAGCTGCAAATTCTAGGAGAAAGTGAAGTTTATATGGAATGCCAAGGCAACAGATTTGCTAACCATATCCTCCTGCTGAGTGAATTTGAGAGAGGACTGATTATTGGCCTCTGAGACACTGGATGGTTGACTCAGTATATTATAAAACATTTGGGCAATGACACATAACAGTGCATTGATGCTGGCAAACAGCTTTTGAGAGAAGGTATGACCTCTTGTCAGCCAGGATTGGGAGCATGCAAGATGACCACACCACAGGGGAACCATTTGATCCAGTGACAACTTGACAGCCATTATCTATCATCAGAAGAGTGATAAATGTTGATACAAGTCATCCCATCATAAGACAAACCATATCTCAATGACCAGCATCTGAAGTGGTGCCATGCTCGAGTGAACTGGAACATGGAATGACATTGAATGGTGTTCAATGACAAATCTCACTTTTGTTTGGGGTACTCGCGTATGGAGAAGATGTGGAGAACGGACAAATTCAAGAGTAATTGTTGAGCATCATACAACATAAACAGTAGGCATCATTGTCTGTGGAACAATCAGCTATGACAGCTGAATACCTTTAGTGTTCCTCACAGGCAGTTCGACAGCGTGGGTGATATGTGGATTCCTTTTTTCACCAGAAAAAATGAAAAATTCTTTTTGAGTTCTATAGATAGTAATAAAATATTATTTTTTACATTTTCTCTATCATCCATTAGTTTGAGTTTCCACTACTAATGGGTACTAAAACCAGGAATTTAAAATCTTTCTACCCTTTGAAAACAAGCATCCCATATACACTGATCAGCCAGTACATTAAAACCAACTGCTTTATGCAAAGAAGCATGCGTGCAGCCAATCAGTGTCAGTTGCCAAGGTTGCAAATGATATATGATATATATAATACCTGGGTCAGAGCTCTCACAGGAATCTGGGTCAGCGTTGAGATTTATCTCTGCAAAACTCCCTGCCCTGCCCATGGTCAATAGGGGATACCATTGGGCTTGGAAAGGCTGTCGTCCATCGGATGTGATGTTAAGCCATGGCCCCATGTGTGGGAGAGCCATACCCTGTGCACGTTAAAGGACCCACTGGAAAATCTGTCTCCCAACAGCAGTTCCAGTGGGTCCCCTCCCCTAACCTTCTCTGAGCCTTTGGAGTCCATGTGACCTGGCCATTTAGACCATGGTGTGCAAAAAAGTGCCGCTCAGAGGTAAAACAACCCAAGCTTTCAAAGGATTTATCTGATTTCGACAAAGGCCAGATCGTTTGATGCTGGTAGGCTGCTCACGCTATGCTGTAGTTATTACCTATCAAAGATGGTCCGAAACAGGTGACACTTCAAGCCGTCGACAAGGCGTGGACTGGCCATGCCTCATTGATGCCAGAGGTCAGCTCAGGCTATCTCGTCTTGTCTGCAGCAACAGGGGGGCTACTGTGGCTGACATTACCCATAATTTCAATTGTGATAAAGGGCCCAATGTGCCCGAACACACAGTTCATCGTAAGCTCTTGGATAGGAGTCTCCACAGCCGCAGACCCATTCATATGCCTATGCTCACAGCCGTTTACCATCGTCAGTGCTTGCAGTGGGCATGTAATCATCGACATTGAACCATAGAAGACTGGAAGAGGGTTGTATGGTCAGACAAATTGTATTTTCTGTTACATCATGTGGACAGAGGAGCTCGTGTGCAACGTATACCCACGGAAGCCTTCTCACCTGGATGCACTGTGGGATGGATCCAGGTGGCTGGAGGGAGTGTGATGGTTTGGGCAATATTTTCTTGGGGAACACTTGGACCAATTATCCCTGTAGAGCAAACTCTCTGACAGCTGCCACCTACCTGAACATCATGCTGAACAAGTACACCCCTTTATGGCAACTGTAATCTCTGGCAGAGTTGGTGTCTCAACCAGACAGTGCCCCATGTCACACTGTGAAGAAGGTTCAAGAATGGTTCCTAGAACATGATGAGGAATTCCATTTATTGCCATGGCCCCCAAATTCACCAAACATCAATCCTATCGAGCATTTGTGGTTTGAATTGGAGAAACGGGTACGAGCAGCATCACCCTAACCACGTAATTTACGGAAACTGTGAGATTTTCTGTTGCAGTCATGGTACCAGATATCAAGTGACACCTACCAACATCTCGTTGAATCTATGCCTCATTGGGTGAGAGCTCTTTTGGCAGCGAGAGGAGGATCTACATCATATTAGGTAGATGGTTTTAAAGTTTTGGCTGATTGGTGAATATATTATTCTTATAGGTTTAGCATAAATGCATTTAATACTTTAAGTACATACTTATTTTTATAGATATTGTATTATGATGGATTATAATAACTATAGACAATAAATTTGAGTGATCCTGTAATGCTCCAAAGATTTTTAACTTTTCAAAGTTGGACCTTTTGTCTGATCCAATTTAAATTCCAGATAGCTGTATCGAGTGCCAGGCAATAATAACTTTCCAAATGAAGTTGAAATAGGGTTTGTTAATATATTTGCCAAGCATTGCTTATCGAGTAAGAAATCAAAAAAGGATCGTCAAGTTTAATTAAAGTTAAATACAATCAAAAAAATTAATTCACGTTGCTCAAGAGAAAAAAATAGCAAAGATTCAAAAGTTTCTAAAACAAATAAAGTTGACTCCATGACCCATTGTCACCACTCTCTAACAACACTTCACGATCTCACAACCTCATCTCTGTCTCAACAATGTGACTCAACTATCTGAAAATGTGATTTAATGTCACCTAGTTATAATGTGCATATAACTCCAGCACGTGGTTGTTGCACGCCAGGAAAGACATTTCCATAATCTGACAATCACGCAAGCTATGACGCAAGAGAGGTCGTGTCCTGAACATGCGCTTTAGCGGTTGTCAGTCAAAAGGTTGGAGTTGCGCATTGAGTTGGAGTTGCTTTGCATTTAAATAGAAAGATTCATGTCCATTAATTAAATGCTCAGTTGAAAGAGTATTAAAGTGTAAAAGAAATTGTTAACTGCACCACTACTGAAAAATGCCTTACCAGTAAGTATGCTGTACTGGAAAAATAATTCTTACTGATATGGCGCACTGGAACATATCGGCCTACTTTCACCACTGTATAAATATCGCATTCATTTAGTGTTAAAAAAAGATTTTGGATCAAATAGTTTTTCACAGTTCACTCATTTTGTTATGCCAAAGTAACCAAAATCAGACATTGTCAACTATTCCCTCAAAGAAAATTTTACAGTATTGACTTATACATGGGTCAGTATATTTCTGGCTTCTTAAGGCCCAAAACTAGGGATGGACTAGGGCGGGGGTGGCTCAGTCGGTAGCGCGCCAGGCTCGTTCTCTGTTGATCCCAGGTTCGAGTCCCAGCTGGGTCAGCATATAGATTAATCTCCGCAAAATTCCCTGCCTTACCCATGGTCAGTAGGGAACACCAATGGGCCTGGAAAGGCCACCATCCATCGGATGGGACATTAAGCCATGGTCCCATGTGTGGGAGAGAGCCATACCCTGTGCATGTTAAAGAACACACTGGATGGCCTTGACGGGAGGCTACCATCTGTCTCCCAACAGCTGTTCCAGTGGGTCCCCTCCCTCAACCTTCTCTGAGCCTTCGGGGTCCATGTGACCTGGCCATTTAGCCCATAGTGTGCAAAAAAGTGTCGCTTAGAGGTAAAACAACCCAACCTAG
The DNA here is from genome assembly GCA_038380435.1 of Ryuthela nishihirai. NCBI lineage: Eukaryota > Metazoa > Arthropoda > Arachnida > Araneae > Heptathelidae > Ryuthela > Ryuthela nishihirai. The sequence continues at coordinate 35,692,385 of JAWZYU010000031.1, forward strand.
AGGTGGACTCCTACTATAGTACCTACTGTAAGCAAGTATCAAATAAACTCAGCGAGTTTTTGAAGTGGCCATATCCAAAGCAATTAGTAACAGTTAAGCACTTACTACTAAGCAATGGAATCTGTTTTACACTGTAGCAGAAGCAAAATTAAGGGCCATATGCTTCCTAATTCTATTAAACAGTGTCTTTGATGTAGTAGTTGTGGCATTACTTCAATTTTTTAATCATGCTATTGGAAACATTTACAGTTTGAATGTAAAGCAATTGCTGTGCAAGGAACTCTGAACCAATAAAAGCATTTTAGAATTTCATGTTTTAATATTACTGCAGGTAGACTGATATAGTAACACTAGTGAATTTATTTAGAGTTAGTAAAAGTGATCTACAAGAGTAAAAACTACATTCATATTCTATTTGGAAAATAATACAAATTTCTCTTACTTTCAAAATATGTAGTGAATTAATGTTTTTCAACCCTTCCGAGCCACACTTATACAATATATAAAATCAGGGGTTTGCTATACTTTCAACTGAAATAATGTAATAATCATGCCAGTATAAGTAATTATTACTTTATTATAAACATGTCTCTTAAATTTGAATATTCTTGATGTCTCTGTTCTACAGACAAGGGAAATATCACTCTATCATCGATATCCATTTTTAGAGGAAAAAATGTTATCAGGAGGTTGTGGGTTCGTATCCCGCCAGGCTCAAGACAATTTTCCCTCTAAAAATGGATAGAATTGTGATGCCCCCTCATTTACTTTTACTTTACCTTAACCAGTTTTGCTTAATTTATGTTATATTTATCATTTTGGGACTTTTTATTTCCTTTTTGGCATCATAGCACTCATTTCCAAGAGTTAGGAGTTGCACATGCTCAACTCCGAACTTCCGACTGTCACCCACTAAAGTAAGTAACTAAGCGTGCACAAGGACACGCCCACTCTTGTGTCATAGCTTGCGTCACTCATCAATTTATGCAAATGTCTTTCCCAGCGTGCAGCATGATACGTGCAGGCTTTGTACCTCTTGTTATAATCTGGTGACATGTTGTCACAGTAGACAGAAGAGAGTGTGGTAGTAAGCACGGAGGAGCACAGTTAGTGCAGTGTGTGTAGTCAAAGTTGAGAAATGATGTATCTTCTTCATTGAAGTTTTGGTGAGTGTTTTTTGGAAATAAATTTGTTTCTTATTTAAAACTTTTGAATCTTTACTAATTTTTTCTCTTGAGCAACGTTAATTGTTTGATTAGAATTTATCTTTACATGTTGACAATCATTTAATATTTTTTGAATTCTTACTCATTAACGCTTTTTTGGAAATAAATTTGTTTCTTATTTAAAACTTTTGAATCTTTACTAATTTTTTCTCTTGAGCAACATTAATTGTTTGATTAGAATTTATCTTTACATGTTGACAATCATTTAATATTTTTTGAATTCTTACTCATTAACGCTCGCTGGTATTTTGAACCCTAATTTTTTATTTTTTTGGCAATTTGTTAATTATTGCCTGGTGCCCGACTCAACTCTCCAGAGCATAAAAATAATTGGATCAGACAAAGGGTCCAAACTTTAAAAGTAATTCATTTCTTTGGAGCATTACAGAATGTATCTCTTGTTATATCAGTGTGATTAATAAGTGACTGAGTATTGAATTCTTAACAATTGATTCAGTATTGGTCTTTGGATAATATTAACACATGGTGTTTTAATATTATAGTTTGTTCAAAATGTAATAACATTTTATATTAAAAGTCTTGAAATCTTGTAGCAAAAGTCTTGATGCTAGTAACCACACATTTTTAAAACTCTAAACACTCCTAAGACTATTAGAGCAAAAATATTTTTTCTATGCAACCCTTACCACATTTGAACCTACACCGTTCATCTCAGAATTGCTCTTCAACCTATTATTAATTCTATTAAGTGTAATTGTAAAAAGTATTGCTATCTTATTCAGACCAGTAGGCTGTTGATCAAATCTTTTCCTGTGTTTCCTTATGAGAAATAAGCTGCATTGCTTTATCTCTCAAGTAACTCTATTTGAAACTGGTTGCTCCTAATTTGGAGATATTTCTATAGATTAGATGTGCTGAAAGGAGTATCAAATATAAAAAAGGCATTTTTACTGGAGATGCTAATTTTTTAAATAAAAAATAAACATCTATGTGTATTTCTATTTGTAACAACTATACAAATTTTTTAGTTTACAAGTAGATTGGTTAACAATAGACCATTTATAACGGAGGAGTGGAGAGGTCTACCCATATATGAAATCTGTTCTTGCGTGATACACATGCTTGTTGATTTTTAAAAAATGTTGATGTAACAGACTGCATCATTTACAGTGTTTTCTATTGTTCTGCCAGGGAGATTTTGGCACTAGTATATATTTTTTCAAATGCATGCTAAAAAAACATACACTAACACCAAAATATAGCTGAAATTGCCCTTGGTGGAATATATAATGAATAGTTCACTACTTTGGTTAAAAAAAAAGTATGTACCTGGCTGATTCCTAAGTCTGTGCATTTTTCCCCATGCAAATTATGTACAATGCCACATCACTGTATTGCATTTACCCCTGAACATAGTACTAAAGGAAAGTATAAAATCCGCTGCATCAGCCCATAACTATTAAAAGTATTAAAGTCTTGCTTTCTATCATTAGAAACTCTGTATAATGACCGAGTTAAGTATTGAAATTCACACAAGTTTTTGTCATTACTAGAAAAAAGTATTAAGAGCTACCAAAGCTGCCCAAGAAATGTGTGAAGTGGAAGGTGATGGGCAGCCACCATTTGTGCTGCTGAAGCATGGTTCAAGAAGTTCAAAGGTGCTGACAGAAACCTCCAAAGTAAGCTGTGATTAGGACTGCCAGTATCAATAGATCACAACATTCTGTGCCACAATGTTGAAACTGATCCATTGAAAGCACTCTCAGGCTCTTATCTGAACTTGGTTGCTCACAAGCAACTATAGTATCTGCAATGCATCAGTAAGATAGTCAGGAGCTGCCAAAGCTTTCCATGTGAACACTGAACAAGCAGACCATCGGATCAAAGTCTGCAGGGAAACCCCTCACTAATCTATGTGACTACTGTTTCATCAAGTGAATTGTTATGTGTGATGAAAAATTTATCTTTTTCAACAATCCGAACACCTAAAAGCATTGGCTTGACCCAGGCCATTCAGCACTTGCTGTCCCAAGGAGGAGACAATTTGAAACAAAGGCAATGTTTTGTGTTTGGTGTAATTTTGAGGGTGTAGTTCACTTCATAATGAATCACAATGGAGTGTCATCATTGCCAACCTCTACCAGGACAACTAAAATGCATGCACTTTGTAATGATTCAGTGCTATCCACGATTGGTAAACAGACATCAGGTACTCCTCCAACAAGAGAATGCAAAACCACACACTGCACTTTGGACCAAAGAAAAACTTGGAGAACTAGCATTTGAGCATCTTTCTCACCCAACATATAGTCTGGACCTAGCTCATTCTGACTACAATCTCTTTCACTCCATGGCTTATTTTCTTTGAGACACACAGCACACTACATTTCTGGAAGTCAAAACAGAATAATAATCATTAATAATCGTTTCTCAAGTAGAAAATACAATGCATAAACTTAGGAATTACCCTAGTATATCACATAAGAACCAATAAACTGTAAAGATTTAGTAGTTCATCAACAGATGGAGATCAAATTCAGAGTTAAAACTTTTTCTATAAACCTTGGGGAATTCATGTAAACCCCGGAGCTCTGAGATGGCATACTCAAACCCAAAGATTTCGGGTAAAAGCCAAACAGATGGTAACTCTATTTGTAATATTGCTTATTAAATTAATGATAGTTCTAAGTTCTTATATATGCTGAATGTTAAAACTGTTATTTATTACAGCTATGCAGCAGCTGCAGTGTTCCTTAAACTACTTATATTCTTGGGCTGATGTAAGAAAAAGAGCCCTTCTTTCCTCATGGAACATCTCATCTTATTTGCTTGTTAGTTGTTCTGATATACAAGTAAGAATTAGTTTTCATCGTGTATTATATTCAGTGTAATGTGCCAATTCCATTTTATAATTTTTCATTTGAAAAATTTTATGTGCCAAAATACACACACACACACACAAAAAAGCATTGCAAATAATTTTTTTTTAACTTGTAGATTTTTTTTTATTGATTATGTTTAAAATAGATAAATGATGAATTAGTGTTAAAAAGCCATCATTATGTTAACTGACTTTTCGGATATTCTCTAAGACCTCATAATCTAATACAAATTACAATAAAGTTTGTTACAATAAGATTAAAGAGACTGGGAAAATCTCACTGTAATGGACATATTATGTATGACAAGATTTTTTTTTTCACTTTTATGCAATTTCCATAACCATGCCAAAATAAATAATCTATTACTTAATTAACAAATGCATGTTGACAAAAATGGGAAATGTCTATTTTAAACAATTTAATGAATTATCCATAGTAAACACACAGATTACCTGTGTGTGTATAGAATTCTATAAATAAATATGTGGGAAGAAATATTGCCATCAGTGCAGGATTTAAACCCACAACTCTCCAGATACATGCCAGAGCATTGTACTGCTAAACCATCCTTTGGATGATAATTCTTTTCCATAATGTGACCTTTATATCTTTCTCTGAATGTGGTGGATCTTGCACCATCTGTAACAGGAAAGGCAACTTATTTTCCAGTTGTTGCTAATGAATCAGATGTTAATTTAGTTTGAAAGTTAAAATATCAGATTTTAAAATAAATTTCTTGTTGATATAGTCACATATTGATGAAATCAGTTAATTCCTTAACAGAAACAACACAGCCATTTTGGCAAACTCGCCACACTGGGTATTTTCATCATGATGCAAATTTTTCAGAATGAAATGGGCTCTGAATTGTTCCCTTAACAATTTCATATATTGCTCAGAAAACGTTTCTCATTATGATTTAAAAAAAATGCACATAATTCATCAAATGCTACGTTTATTATGTTTTCAGCTTTAAACTTCTTTCTCTTAATTTATTTATATTCAAATGCAATATTTTTATGTATTGTAGGTTCACAAAACTATATTCCTTCAATTGTAATATTCATAAAACATTTTGTTATGACAATGTTGTTGTGTTCAACCCAGAAGAGGCAGTGTGAATAATTAGAAACAAGTGGGTAGTAAGCTGCAGACTCTGAGTAAACAATACCTCTCACAGTAACTTCAGTGTAAAGAAGCTTCCTGTGTATTATAGTGTTAGATAAGGTGCATTTGCTCATTTAGTATGATTGATTTTTCTTTTCTTTGTCTATTGTGTATTTTGCAGTGTTTTTCATCCTCACAAAGTAAATGTGCTGAAGAAATCATACAACTTGTTCTTGAAAATGAGATTTTTTTGTTTGGGAGAATTGAATGATAAAAATATTTGCCTAGTTAAGAAATGTTGATCCTCCTGAGTTGAACATTTCAGAAACAAGGATTGTCTTAATCTTGGCTTGAATAGAAAACCAAGAGGTATGTTGCAAATAGCACTCCCTCCCCCTTTTTTCAAGTGGGGGGGAACTAATGGTAAAAAATGGAAACAAGCTTGCAGTATGCCATAGTGCTTAAAGCAGAAAGATTAGAAGAATCTTTTTGTGAGTTGCACCATTTTCGTAAATACTATAACATATTTTTTGTGGGGGAAATAAGATGACCCATCATCCTTTTCAAATTCCTAATTATCCACCACCACCACCATCACCATCCTTACATGCACCTAATTATAATATTTAAAATTTTACATTATAATTTTTTCAAAATCAGCAGCAAGAAGATGCTTTAAATCTTTCTGCTCTGAGCATTACAGCACAATTCTTAGCTTGTTTGCATGAAATCAATCTTTTTATATCAAGAACTTTCTTCTTTGAACAAGCCACTAAAATGTAGTTTTATGTATTTCTTGTTGACAGCCATTTCAAGTGTTTGCGGTCAATTGACATGTTCATGTTTTTTGAAAAATAGGATTGGATTTGGGCCATCTGCTTTAGACTTATTGAAGTATTGATATGATTTATGAACTTTTTTGTTTCCTACAAATGTGTACTTTTTCTAATTCCATTTTCAGTGTCTTGTAATATTGACAGCTTAAACTCCGAAGAACGTTTTTCAACATTTTTCTTCTCAGTCTTTAATGAAATGCTCAGGAAACTTGCTTGAAATGCAAAGTGACCACACTTTACTCTCAAATGCATAAATTAAGACTGATTGTTTATTTCCTAAGTAGCATCCATGGGCATACTACGAATGAGGGCAAGAAACAAATGTACCATATTAGACAGTGGTGAATGCACAGAAAGCTTATAATGCCATTTGAAAAAATTCTCCCCCCCCCCCTCTTTTTTATGATTTAAGTAGAAAAGAAATATGAAATGTTTTTCACAAACTAGAAATACACTAAATGTGTAATAAAAAGACTGATTTTTTTTTTTTGCCTTGTTTAGAAGTGGTTAGCATGCTTGACTACTGATTAAAGGGACTTGGGTTCAAGCCCCAGATATGACATGGATATTTGTGCTATTTTTCTGCTGAGGTCTTCCCATCCTCACAGATCTTTTACTGTGGCATATAAACTGACAGGCACCTGTCAGACCTATGTGGCAAACAGCTGTTTGAGGATTATTTTTATTTGAATTTATCCTTAAATTTAATTACATACAAAATTTAAATAACACATGTAAACATATATAATTAGTTGGACTTTTTAAAAATCATGCTGCAAAGGCATTTCTTATAATATTGCTTCTCATTATAACAAATATTTATTATATGTCAGTCAACAGAGTTATAAAAGTCTTGAAATCTGTATGGCTAATAACCACACATTTTTAAAACTCTAAACACTCATAAGACTACTATAACAAAAACATTTTTATATGCAAACATTACCACATTTGAACCCAGAATTGTTCATCTCAGAATTGTTCTTCAACCTATTGTTAATTCTATTAAGTGTAATTGTAAAAAGTATTTCTATCTATTTAGACTAGTAGGCTGTTGATCAAATCTTTTCCTGTGTTCCCTTATGAGAAATAAGCTGCATTGCTTTATCTCTCAAGTAACTCTATTTCCTCTGCTCATTTTAAGCTGGAACATCAGTGTTACATTGCCACATAGCCTGTTTAAAATGGTCCCATTCTTCCTCGACTTCATTTGTAAGCAAACACACATTTGTCATAATGACTAAGCAACCTAACATGGTAAGCTTTTGCTATGTATGAATGTTAAAAGTTATTATTTCAGCATTGCACATTTCTTAAACTTCACCTGAAAATCACTTCAATATAAATATCAGAACTAATTTCATCACCCTATATGAATGACATGTTTCCAACAGAACTAGCCCATTTGTTATAAATTAATGTATAGTCATATTCCTTTGTAACCCATCAGGATAAATTTGTATGTTTATGCAGATTTCAATAATGAAATAAATATTTGTTATATTTAATCATTAAGTCTGCTTGTCCATTAAGAGACATTATCCATTGCAATGCCAAAAGGACCCATCATTCAAGTCTTTAGGTCAGAGTCAATAAAATTTTGAAAATGGAAGTCGCTAGTCAAAAATTTATATCTCTTTTCCTAATGGAATTCAAAATGTACTGAGGTTATTCATGAAAAAATGTTTTTCTTGCATTGAGTTTAGTTAGCATATTGTCTGATACACAGTCTGCATTTTAATTTCACTAATTAACACAGCCGATTTAAAACTGAGTATTGGCAAGATGCCTGAGCAAAGATAAGGTGGAGGTAACTTCCCTGGTGCTAAATTATCAAGTGTATTAAATGTTTACCATGTTTTTGCTATGTTTCCTCTAGATAGGGATTGGCCAACTCAAAGTTAGCAAAGAGCGACTATAAAACAACCATATTCATAAGAATTAATTCAGATTAACTGAAACACAAACTGCCTGACCAATTTTCATCACTTTAGTTTTCCCTCTGTTCATCACCAAACATACTTGACTACCATTGTCATCAATAACTTATAATGAAAGTGTTCATCTCATCAACATCATTTGCCAACAGGGCCAAATCATCAGCATAATCTAAATCAGAAATTTTGAAATCTCTAGACCATTTAAGGCCAAAAGTTTTCCCTTACAACAAATTTCACATAGCATAATCAATAACCAAACTAAAGAGAAAATGATAAAATGCACCCTTGTCTAAATCCACTGGCAATGCTAAACCAATCACTACAAGCCTTACCAACTCACACATGACTGAATGTTATTATAGAAAGCTTTCATTACACTGAAACTTGTCAAGTATTCCGTATGATCTAATGATCAACTACAAATTATGTAGATCAACAGCATCAAAAGCCTTTTTGAAATCAACAAAGCTAGTAACCACAGGTTTCTGAAACTCTAAACATTTCTCAAGAATCTGCCTAAGTGAAAATATTTGATCAATACATCCCTACCACTTCTGAATCCACACTGTTCCTCACGAGTTGTCCATCAATCAAATTCTTAATTCTATTAAGTATAATTATGCAAAGAACTTTACCTGGAACAGAAAGTAAACTAACTCCCCAATAATTATCACAATAACTATGATTACCTTTTTTAAAAATAGGGATAATAATAGCTCTAATAAAATCCTTAGGAACAACACTTTTATCATAGAAAATATTCAAAATTTCAGTCAGCCATGTGACAACACAGGTGTTCCCAGCTCTAAGCATTTCAGTGGTGATTTCACTCATTCACTATTAACAAAATTATATAATATATATATACTTTTTTCACTGATATTCATACAGAAGTTGTTAAACGTTCATGTGAAAGTGATGTCTTCAAGGTAGACACTACACAAAAGTCAGAATGTCCTTAGGAGCATAATAAGATAAATTTATTTCATGATGTCAGAAAGGTTACAGAAGAAAACATCACTTCCTGAACATACGAAAGGATAGCACAAACTAATTGAAACACAACTTACTGCATATATTCATAATAGTTTACTAATTATTGTGATTTCTGATATGTTTGTATCCATCATCAGATTAAAGTTGTTGTTTAGAAGACAACACAAGAAATTATATCTGTGCACAATAACATATCTGTGTGAATATCAGTGAAAAAACTATATTTGAATATTGGAAACTAAATTAAGCTATTTATCTTATATAATCATAAACTTTTTTTTGTGCTAACATTCTTCAAAACTGTAAATGATTGCAATTAATGTTGAGTAAATTTTAATATATTTCTTTTGAATTCAGCATGCAAGCAATTTGCTTGCATACTTAAAGTTGCTGAAGTGGCCTAAAACTTCTCTTGGAAAGAAACCTACTTATTCATCCAACACTACAGCGTATATGTGGAGGTGTCTCCTAGAGCAGATTGTTTCATTAGAAGTAAGTATTTTAATGATGGTTTTTTTTCTTTTTAGCATTCATGAGAATGAACTGAAGCAAAACTCTTAAAACAATCTTGTTTGATTAGTGATCATCGCAAAAAGAGTAATATATTGCAGTAAAGAAATTTAAGTCTTTAAGGCAGTAATTACCGCTTAAAAAATTGCGAAGTTTTTAACCACTATTATGCTGTATAAGCCATCTCATGGCCGAGTGATTAGTGTATTTGGCTACTGATCAAAGGAACCTGGGTTCAAGCCCTCGGAAGGTATGGGTATTTGTATTGTTTTTCTGCTGAGGTCTCACCTCCCTCACACACCTTCTACTATGGTGTATAAAATGACAGTCAGACCTCTGTGGCAAGCAACTGCTTGAGGGCTTATTAATATTAATAATTAACTGAATGCTATATAAATATTGTGTTGCATAGCTAGAGAGAAAATATTGCCTTTAGCTAGGTGTAATCTGGACCCATGACCTCCTGATGACATGTCAAGTGGTCTGACCACTACATAGTGGTCAGAGCAAATGACATGTCTCAGAAGGATGTGTCTGTTGTCAGGATCAACACCTAATATATCATTAGGAGGTCTTGGGTTCAGATTCCACCCAATTCAATACAATTTTTCGTCTATAGCCATGTCAGTTATGATACTTATACAGCATAATAGTGATTAACCCTTCCAGGGTCAAAAACATCTACAGACGTTTTTTGTACAACACACGAAATTTCAATTAAAAAAAGTTGCTGTCTGAAAATTTTCTTGCATATATCTTTTAAAAATACGTAATTCAAGCTTGAAAAATAATATTTTCTTTTTTCATTTGATGCATATTTTATTAAATTACAATATAAATAATTCGATAAAGCCATCTGATTGCCATTTTAGAAAGTGCTATGTAGTATTGCCAATTTGTTTGTTAATGTTACTCTGTATTGAAGCAATCACCTGATTTAAGCTCACCAGTTTGATTTGAACTATTATCAACAAATTTTTCCTTAAATTTCCAAAAATCTCCCAAAATTAACAAAAACCTGATATTTTTAAAAATGGAAGATTTTGGAAGTAATTATTAAATATGTGTCTATTTTTTCGGTATACCACTGTAAAAAGTGTTATTAAAATTAATATGTTAGTACAATATTCATGTTTTACTTCAATAAAATTTAAAATTAAATTCTCCTTAATTTGGTATATAACATGACCTATTTCTGTTGATTAGTTATTTGTTAAAAATATTCTAAAGATGACTTGTTTATTGGACTCTGCAATAAGCCTGGACTTTTCTCAAAGTATGGTATGGAGAAAAAAAATTACAAAATGGAAAAAATGTTTATTTTAAACAAGAAAATTATTTATTTTGTTATTCAAAAATAAATAGTCTTTCTATTCATGTCCATTATAATTATTTCTGTGTCAAAAATAAATAGCCTTTCTATTCATGTCCATTATAATTATTTCTGTGTATTAGTTTTTTTTTTTTAATAAATTTTTTCTATTGCCAGATGCATTTTTCCCCCTAAATGACTCTGAAAATGCCCTATTAAGATAAAATTAGTCACCTTTTTTTTTGTAAAATATTTTGAGAAAATCCAGTATTAAACATTAATTAATTTGGCAAGTACTATGCCATAATTTCTTTCATTAGTTATTTGGCAAAAAGTTATTAAGTTACTAGTAAAGAATCACAAGTTGTGTCCTGTAGACATGGAACTCGTGAAATAATAAGCTGCAAAAAATTGTTTTTTACCATGAGAGGGACTTGAACTCACATCTCCTGGAAATATGCCATTTATGCTACTGCTACACCATCAATGGCAGCTGTTGATGGTGTAGTGGTAGCATATCTGGCATGTTTCCGGGAGAGGTCGGTTTGAGTCCCACTCACGACAAAAAACAATTTTTTTTTTCAGCTTATTATTCTTAAGTTTTTTTTGGCTGTCAGTGAGCCAAAAAGTGAAAATATAACTAGGCCTCTGCATATAAATCAGTTTTTCAGGTAGGACCCTGGAAAGGTTAAAGAACACACTAGATGGCTGTTAGGGATGATCATCTGTCTCATGACAGCTGTCCAATGTCCTTCAGTCCCTGGCTGAGGTATCCAGGGACTTAAATGTACAAGATAATGCCCTCTCGAGACTCTGGAGACATTTTCAAGAAATAGGAGATGTTAATCTTAAGTCAGGACAAGATTGCCCCAGAACTACAACTGCTTTGGATGACTTATCTGTCTTAACCCTTAAAGTGTTGGGTTTCTGAAACAACTCACTGTGGTGGCTAGGTTTATTTGAAAGTGAATCCATAGTAAATACACATATTACCTGTAGATATAGAATTCAATAAATATTTATGTGGAAAAAATTATTGCTGACGGTGAAGAAATTTAAATCTCACACCACTCTTTATAATTTGTTCAACATAAATATATACATATTTTTCATTTGCAACATATAGGACAGAGAAGAATCTTAGAAGTCACTCCTAGCTTTTACAGGCCTTCTTATACACAGACATGCCCTACTAAGATCAAAATCACTGCCTCAGTTAGAGCTAACACAGCACACAAAGTATGCCTTGCTCGAATAGTCGCTAGTTCCCTAACCATAGGAGCAGGGGTGGCTCAGTTGGTAGCACACCAGGCTCGTAATCTGTAGTTCCCAGGTTCATGTCCCAGCTGAATCAGCGTTGATATTTATCTCCGCAAAACTCCCTGCTCTGCTCATGGTCAGTAGGAGACCAATGGGCTTGGAAAGTCTGCCGTCCATCGGATGGGTCGTTAAATGCATGTCCATGTGCAGGAGTCCCATATGCAGGAGAGCCATACCCTGTGCACATTAATTAAAGAACATGTTGGATGGCCTTGATGGGAGGCTACAATCTGTCTCCCAACAGCGATTCTCATGGGTCATCTCCTCCACCCTTCTCTGAGCCTTCGGGGTCCTTGTGACCTGGCCATTTAGCCCATGGTGTGCAAAAAAGTGCCATTCCGAGGCAAAAACAACCCAACTCTCCTAACCACTATTAAGGCATTTGTTAGGAAGTGTTTTCAGAAAATAAAATAAACAGCTTTAGAACATCATTCTGAAGTAACTAATGAACAGAAATATGCCATGTTATATACCAAACCAAGAATATTTAATTGTGATTAATAAAATTTCAAAAATTCAGAGAAAAAATTGTAAGTTAAATTTTTTTAAGCAGTTATTTAAAATATTGCAAAATTTTTACTGTATTGTTTCCATTTTAACTTTAGTAAAATTAAAAAAAATAATTTTGCTATTCTAATAATAAGCAGCTCATAATATTTCTATTAATGCTTAAATCTTTCATTTATATAGTTTTTTCTAAAATTTTTAATCATTTATGCATATAACACCTAATACATATTCTTAGACTTGACAATGGCAAACTCTAAGCCTAAGAAAAAGAGTTTCATAAAAAAAAGTATTTTGCTATAAAAAGTCAATTTAAATAAAAAATTTTAAAATGTATCTGAAAAGTGATAAAAAGCTGTGAAAAAAAATGCAATCAGAATGTTTCAAAGCATTTAAAGTGTAGCCCGAAGCAGTAAAATTGAGGATGAATTATTTTAGAATGAAGCTGCATAACTGCTATGGAAAAGTTTAATTTTAAAATTAGGCAGAAATTTTGGTTAAAAATCGTAATTTTCTAACCTTAATTGGTTTATTTGGTTGAAATGTAATTACAAGTATTATTTAAATTAAGCCCTACATTTTAAAAACCACTCTTTGAGGCTAATTGCTTAATCCTATGGTTATCCAAATATCCACCATTAGAGATCACTAGCAGTATTGTTTTCAATTGTTTCAAATTTATCATTGTTTAGAATTGCACTCTACATTTGAGAATCAATAAAGATAATGTTAGAAGCCTTAGAGTAAAAAAATTTTTAAAATCAAAAAACTGCTAAAATATTGACCAAAAGCTTATATCTGTAGTTCCCTAATGACACAATTTCCAGTAGTAATAAAATCAAATCTTTATGTTAAAAGTTTAGAAATCAATACAACTTTGCTAGAGCTGGAACTAAGCCAGAAGACTGGAAATCACAACCAATCGATAATCTGTATATGGGACAACTGAAGAAAACCATAAACTAAATCGTCACTACTTGAGGCTATTTACAGTGACTGAACATGCATTTATGTTCACTACAGACTCAAATAGATATATTTTGAAACTTTTTCATAAATTTTTTCAAGCAGAAACAGCAAGTAAAAATATATATATCATAGATTTAAATATTATTTTTGATATTTGATTAGAAACAGTTAAAAAAAACTGCTGATTTCCATTTTGGAAAAAAAATTCTTTTACAACCTTGTACTGTGGCATTGAAGTTTACTTCTCAGGTCACTAGGATTCAAAAGATGACACCAGTTAATACTGCTCTAACATGGAAAGGGTTAAAGCAGCAAGACATAATGAAATTACAACCAGGCAACTACAGGGATGACAGTTTCGTAACTTAGTATGTACAAAGGCTTCATGAAAGAGATATGTATGCATGAAGATCAATGGTTTGTGTCCCACTCACCCACTTCAACAGCAGAGGTTGTTTAATATGGTGCAGACATTATTATCTTTGCAAACCAGACGAGTAGGCAAATGTAATCTTCACAGATGAGTTTGGATTCAGTTCGAACACAAATTCTCAATGTACACTATGTAGGAAAAAGTGTCTGGACACTCCCATGTTATGTGAATGGAAAGCCATTTTCAAAGCTCCCTAGAATTAAAAATAAACCTTTTATGCAAAAACTGTTTTTAGCGATAAATTGTAGATGTCACTCAAATCTCTCTAAATATATTGCCTGCAATATTCGTTTAATATTTAAAGAATGAATGTAAGCTGAGGCATTTATCTTCAACTTTTGACACTTGTGAAAAAATACTTCAATAAATAAAACACAACTCTTGTAATAATTTGTTCACTAACATAAATTAAATATCTGAAGTTTGTATGATGATTTTTTAAGATTTCATCAATTTGGAGGCAATGTGACAGTATTGTCTGCTGTTAAATGGTTCCACTTTAATGACTCTAAATATTGATCGAAGATCATTAAACATTGACACTGTCACACTGCCTCCAAAACGATGAAATCTTAAAAAATCGTCATACAAACTTCAGATATTTAATTTATGTTAGTGAACAAATTGTTACAAGAGTTGTGTTTTATCTGTTGAATTACTTTTTCACAAGTGTCAAAGGTTGAAGATAAATGCTTCCGCTTCCATTAATTCTTTAAATATTAAACGAATATTGTGGGAAATATATTTAGAGAGATTTGAGTGACATCTACAATTTATCGCCAAAAACAGTTTTTGCGTAAAAGGTTTATTTTTAATTCTAGGGAGCTTTGAAAGCAGCTTTCCATTCACATGACATGGAAGTGTCTGGACACTTTTTTTTTGACATAGTATATGTTCATCTGGAGAGAATAAGGAACTCACTAAACCGCTGTAACATCAAAGAAAGAAAACATTTTGGTAGTGGTAGTGTAATGGTTTGTTCTGGTATGATGATGGCTCTCCACTCAGAGCTTTACATCTTTCAAAGAGGCACTCTGACTGTTCATCAATACAGAAATAAGATTATTATGCTCTATGTAAGGCCTATCAGAAGTGCTCTCGGTGATTGCAAATCACCTTTATGGATGATAATGCCATCACTGTGTTGTCAAGGATTTCCTTGAAAGAGAAAATATTCATTGTAAGTTGTTGTTGGCATGGGACGCCAGATTTTCTGATCTAAATGCAATTGAGCATATGTGGACACCCTGGGAAGGTGAACTGTAGGACTCAATCACCCCCACTCACAAAATGTGAGCCATACAACTCACATTTTGTGAGTTGTATGGCTGAATGGCTTGTTGACCACTGACAGGCATACAACTCACAAAATGTGAGTTTGTATGCCTGTCAGGAGTGATCATATATGCCTTATTAACATATGTTTCCTTATTCCAGCACCTCCATTATGGGAACCCATGGTCTCATATGTAGTACTTAGTCTCATATTACATGATTTTGAACCGATTTGAATGATATGCATTTTTATGCCATTATCCTTTAACCCTTTGCACATGAAGGTTTTTTTGCTATAAAGGAAGTAGCAACTTTAAGTTTTTTTGCTAAAAAGTTGATGAAATTTTTTACAACTAACATAAAAATAAATCATACATAAACAATGTAAAATCAAACTCATCTTCACTGCTACTAATTTCATCATTTGGCTCCATTTTTATAACCACTACCACAACCTTCACAAAATATCCGTAAGATATCTGAGATGACCCATGGATATCTATTTGTTATCTTAGATATCATATGGATATTATGTGGAGATTGTGGTTGTGTGGGAAAAACAAACTAAGTTTAAAATAATTGTAATTAAACACAATGCTGTACTATGAAGTTCACATAGGCATTTTAGATGTGTAAATCTATTGTCTAATAGATTTACACATCTAAAATGCAAAGAGGAAAGATATCTGTTTATAAAACAGTTATTGTCACCTCTTGAGTGCAGAGGATCTCTGTGTATAAACCAGTTGCTGCATCAAACCAAGTGGCAACTGAGAGTCACCTCTTGAGTGCAAAGGGTTAATATTTGAGCACCAGTGTGTTTTAACTGAGAAAAATATTAGTTATTAAATGCAATAATAATGCTAATGGGATGGGGTTACACTAAATATTACATTAGGTTTGTATGGCAGCTTTCCCTAATTTATATACCCTGCCTGGACAAATTATTATAAACACTACAATGTTCACAAAGTGCCATGAAACATGCTAATGTATGCAAAATTTCTTATTGATATAAGCATTCTTTGTTATTACAAAGCCCTATAAAAACCATAAAGGTATGGTGGAAAACAAAGTCATGTGTGACATAAATAAAATGGTGATTTGATTGACTTTGAAAGCAGGCTTATCAGTGAAATGTGGTGGCCACAGCATTTGTAATAGATGTGATGGAACTACAGAAAATCACGAGGCACAATATCTCAAGTGTATGGAGAATGGCAACAGTCTCAAAAAATGTCTGCCAATCATGACAAATACAGGAAGCAAAATACTGACAGACAGGGACAGGCATTTGTTGGCCTGAATTGTATAGCAAAACAGACTTGTTATACTCAACTGCTGAGAGCAATGACCACAGTAGTACTTCAAAGCCCATTTCAATGAGCACTATGCAGAAAGAATTGACAACTTCAAAATTTCAGGACTGTACCATGATGCATATGGTGAAGTATTAGGTAGGTATTCATAATAATTTGACCAGGCAGTGTAGATTATAATTTAAGATATGCACAGAAATTGTAATTTATGGATTTTTAGTGTTATCAATTGAAATTTAAAGTAATTTTGTTATAGAATACTGTGTTGGACATTTCTCCTTTGGTATATCAAAAAGCTTATTCATTGGCATCAGAAATGATGGAGTCATACTTACCTTCTACATATTTGTGGAGGATGCTAAAGAAAGGTACAGTTTGTTTCTAATGTATATTAAGGTTGACAATTAACATTAATATTTTTGTCTCTAAGTAACAGTACCTTGGGCAAAAGAGTAAAAGTATTGTTAGGGTTCATATAATCTTGAGAGCATTTTTTTTTCCACTGATACTGAGTTAATGGCTAATTTCAAAAAGTTCCAGTGTTCAGGGAAGGAGATTAATTAGACAGGTTTTTAGGGCAGCCCACATATACAATGTCTGATTTTCTCATGAAACTTCCAGTATGTGACTTAACTTAGTTTCCAAGTTCATTTACTTCTCTGTTTATAAAAATTAACATCCACAAACTATTCTAAGAGTTGTAAAAAACCTAAAGTCAGGAAAGAGGATTTATTCCTTTGTCAGTCAAAAAAGCTTTTGCATGCAATTACTTGATACCCCCCCCCCCCCACACACACACACATCTTAATAAAGTGTGAAAGTTTCAGTGTAACTATCTTTATAAATGTTCCTAGGTATTTTTGTCTCATCTAGACACATTTATATGTTGTAATACTAAAATGGTTTTGTTGTTTTGCCATTTCTCCTCAAAAGTTTTTTCATACATTTGACAAATGCAACTAATGAATCATGCATAATGTTTATTAATACATTTTGATTTGTTAAATTTTCTGGTGTCATAGACATGAAAAGAGTTTTAAAAACTAATGAAAAGTATTATTTGCTTATTAGTTGGTCAGTTATTGATTTTTACGTTACCTCGAAATTGACAAGTTTCAAAAATAACTATGAAATAAACTAAAAGTTAACCTTTATCGATAAAGATTACCAATGTACATCAATGGGACATTTATAATTCAATATCACAATTTCATATAATTAGGCACATTTAAATTCTGTTCTTCACTTTTGCCAGCTTTGCTTATGCCAGTTTCATTTTAGAATTTTTTTCCCCTTAATCAAAAATTTGTATTATAAATAGTGTTTCCTTGATTTTGAATGTTTTTTTTTTCAGGTAACTTGTACACTTAATTAATGTTAGCTACTTTCACCGATGATGCTTCCAATTTTATTAGTGAAATTCACAATTAACTGTACTGCCCTAAATTTTAATATATTATTAATATATTATTAAATAATAATAATAATAATAATAATAATAATAATAATAATAATAATAATAATAATAAATATTTAAATAAGTTTTAGTAAGGGCCACTCTGTGTGTCCCTTACTAAAACTGCTTGTAAACTGCAGTTCCCAGGTTCGAGTCCTAGTTGGGCCAGTGTTGAGATTTATCTTTGCAATACTCCCCACCCTGCCCACATTCAGTAGGGGAGACTGATGGGCTTGGAAAAGGCTGCCATCTGTCGGATTCAGTATGGAATCACTATGAATAATGGGACACTAAGCTATATCTTGTGCGCTAGAGCCATAACTGAGTATGTTTCTGTGCGCTAGAGCTATACCACATTAAAGAAAACACTGGATGGCCTCGACAGGAGGCTACCATTTGTCTCCCAACAGCAGTTCCAGTGGGTTCCCTCCCCCAACCTTCTCTGAGCCTTTGGGGTCCTTATGACCTGGTCATTTAGCTCATTGTGTGCACAAAAGTGCCACTCAGATGTAAAACAACCCAACCCTTATTAAAACTAAAGTGCTAACTTTTCATTTCTACCAGTCAGCATTCAATTACTATTGATAGGACTTTTAGTTTGTTTACAAAATTTTTGGAATTAGCGTGTTACAGCTGCAAAAAGTATAGTACCAGAAGTTATTGCCAGGTGTTTAGTTTTTGTCAAAACGTTTGTTTTTAGTTTAACAAATTACAACACATAGAATTTTGCATTGTTTTGCTCCCTTCATTACTCACAATTACTTGTTGATGTACATATTTACTCTCATGATAGTGATTTCATCTTGTTGCCCTTATTCATGTCATCCTAAAGCATTTGCAAATTCAATAAGATTCAATCATATGGTCTATTAACCAGAACAACTTTAAAACCTTATTCTGAAATAGTTATGTAATATTGCCAAAAAAAGAGCATTGTGAATTTTTAGAAAACAATATTTGACAAAAGGAGCAAATATACTATACAAATGGTGTCTCAAAACAGTTAATATTTTTACTGTAAACTGACAACACTGTTCAGGTGCTGCATGAATGACATTGGTTAATTATAGTCTCTTGTAATTATGACAACTGTTATTTAGTTTATCTGGACTGATTTCACTGTTGAACAGAGCACTTAATTTATGGTAAGTATTGTCATAGTCACTTGTTATAGTCATAGCACTTGTTAGAGCCTGCCTCAAATGCAAAAACAGAAGTAGCATCAGTATGATGCTTTCTTTCTTGCATAACAGAACAGTCTTGTTCTACTATGCTTAGAAATTGTTTGAAGTGAGTTATTGTCTTAGTCACCTGTTAAATGCATTTTTTTTTACTGTTTCAAGTTATTTATGTTGTAAATATCAAAATTAAATAGCATTGTGCAATAGAATTTTGTGTGCAATTTGGAAGAAGTGTTTTTCAGAAACTGCAATTATTGTAAAATGATCCCAGAATTCTATCACTTGTTAAACATTTTCTGGAACCTGCAGTTTGGAATGCTCTGCAAATTCGCCTGTTTCAGAAACCACTTCCAAATCCATGCTGAATTTACATTGTCTCATATTTTTTTTAAATAGAAATAACTAGAAGTCACATGGTAATAGATTTGGATTGAACAAAATACTGAACAAAATAGCTGATTTCTATTGAAGAATATATATACTTAGAGCATATTATTTTAGGAACTGCAGTTCCCAATGGATGTGACACTGTATTTGGCTCCAAGAACTACAGCTACGTCTAGCACTTTGAGATTTAAGAGAAATGCTGAAAAAATTAAGTTTTCAGTATAGTACATGTACATCAAGAGTGAGCAATCCATTAGTAGAAAAGGTAGAAATGATGTTGGCTCTATTGGTCAAATTATCAGTACTATTAAGTTCTAAACTCATTCATGATAAATCCCTGAAGGTAAGGAAAAAGGAGGTGAACCTTCATCCGCTAAACCATTCTTGGTAAGTAAAATTAGGTTTGAGAAGTTCAAGAAGTGGCAATCTCTGCATAATGACAAGTTAACAGGTGAGGCTGGTAATGCTGATCATAATGCTGCTGCAAAAATTCTCTGTTGAATTTAAGGTTATGGCATCTGCTGGTGGATACATACCACAATAAGTGTCCTTTGTGAATGAAACCACTTATTTTGGGAAACATACCAAACATATATTTATGAGGAGAAAAAAAAACATGCCTCAGGTTTCAGATCATCAAAATATTATCTAAACATCTAGTTTGTGGCAACCTTCAAAAAATAAAGAGTCAAATTTATGTCACCTAACACCACCACCTTGATTCAACCTATGGATCAGAAAGTCATCATACGTTTAAAATTATTTGAGGCTGACATTTACACAGTTAATAAATAGTGCTGATGGATCAAATGGATGGATGCCATCCATTTGATGGTGGTACCATTATCACATCTTTCACATTAATGATAATATGAGGAATGCATGGGATGAGTTGCACTACTCCACCTCGAATAAAATTTGGAAAGAATATGAAAAGAATATGTTCAGGATTTCAAAAGTTTTCAGACATCAGGTTCTGATAATTGGCTTTACCATATAATCACTGTATATATATTTATATCATGACAATCAAGTGAGCCACCTTAAACTGTTATTTACCACTATCTTGCTACAAGACAGGTGATACTCAGTCTGTATTAGTTGAAACACTTTAAGTTATTTTAAAGTGATGAGAGAGTGAAAATATTCTTTTTTTTTACTTCTATTTATCCAAGTTGATATAAGTCCTTGGTATTTTTGGCTGATGCACTCAGTTTCAAGGTTTTATAGACACACATAGGATGCTGTTGGTATCTTCTTGTGCTCTGTAATACACTCTCCTTATACCATTGAGTCAACCATGGTCAAAAATTAGAGTTTGAGAATGTAAAAGAAACAGATATTATAGAACTGCTGGAATCTCATGAGGAAGTATTGACTGAAGAGAAATTGATACAGCTAGTAATAAAAAAGAGGACAGATCATACAAATTATTATACAGATACAGTGATTAATATGAATGGTGATTGTGTTTTTCTTACACTTGCTTTCTTAATTGGTATGAATCTTAATGCAGTACATTTCACAGGGTAGGAAAAAAGGTGAAAGCAGACAGTTGTTTATTGACAGTTGTATAAAGAGAAGCAGCAGAAGGCAAAGCAGTTGACTTTAACTCAGTTTTTCAATATTGCAGACACCACCATTATGAGTGCAAACATATATGATTGTATCTGACTCCTACTCACCACAGCAGTAACAGTGTCCCAGCTAGCTTAATGCTTAGTGATCCATATAGTACATATAATACTGTTGAGTATGACTCTTCATTCACAATGTTAATGGGATGTTAAGCCATGACCCCGTGTGCTGTAGAGCCATACCCTGTGCACGTTAAAGAACACGCTGGATGGCCTTGACGGGAGGCTACCATCTGTCTCCCAACAGCTGTTCCAGTGGGTCCTCTCCCCCAACCTTCTCTGAGCCTTCGGGGTCCATGTGACCTGGCCATTTAGCCCATGGTATGCAAAAAAGTTCCCCTCAGAGATAAAACAACCCAACACAATGTTAGTGATGGCCAAGACTACACAGATTTACCATCTGCTTTCCCCCACTAGCTGTCATTCCTGATCATCCAGTCTGCAATTCCTTTTCTAGAAATCTAAAACCTATATTGGTGAATATGGTATGTGTTAGGAATTATATTTATAAGATTTGTTACTAGTAATTCTAAAAATCCTTATTTTTTTAAATATCATCATATATAATAGGCGTAATTCAGGGCAAACAGGTGAATGGATGGATGAACATGTTTGATGTTAATGGTGGCAGAGATTTTCAGTTCCCTCTGGTTCCTTGGGTATTTGATGGTCAATCCCAAATTTGGTGTGGTGGTCCCACTTAGTTCTAACCTTGTTGAGTTAACACGTCAGGTTCCTAGCTGCTGTGGGTTAGAAAAAGTTCATCATAGTTGGTGTCAACATCAATCCGGTTTCTATTCCTGCATCTGTGCCTTCTTCTTCCACCTCAGGAAGGCCCCCTCTATAACTGTCAAAGACAGCCAGACCTTCCAAACCGAAAGGGCCCTGGTGGGAGCCCTTTCGACTTGAACCCCTATCTGACTCCACTTCTGGTTCCATACAGGGATTTTCAGTAGTATTTTACTATCAAGCTCCAGGCACACTGGCAGTGATCTCGGTCTGAACAATAGCAAGCTTTTCGAGATAAGCCCATTATTAAACTGTGGTAGTCATGTTTTTGCAGGAATCACTAGTAGGCAGTTGTACTTGCTTGGCTCCTCTTAGGTCATTTATTACTCATTCATAACTTCTTTGGGCAGACGATGAACTTAAGTGTGAGTTTTGTGAAACCTTTTTAATCATTAAAAGCATTTTAATCCATTGTCCACTTTTAATCTTGAACATTGTTTCTATTTTAGCCATCACAATTTTATGTCTGAGCCCCTTATATATGACATATATTATGTAATGCCTCGTTTTTAACCCCAGTTTTTGAATTTTTATGTTATACAGGTTATTTTAACTGTTCATAATATTTATATATTGTTTATTAGATTTATGCACTTCTGATTTTAATGGGTCATATATACCTATTATTATTGTTGACTTATACACTTGTTGGTTCTTTTTATCCAAATTTTTCTACTCATCTTTCTTGTACCCTTTCGTTTCTTTGCCATTTTTGTGTTGATTTTAACTTTGGTTGTGGGTTGAAAGTCTTTTATATATCTATATATCTATGTTTGGGCCTTCACTGTTCTTATGCCATAAAATCCCAAACAACCAAACCAACCAGTTCTGGTGACCTTGTTTTGCTAGCATTGCCATTCATTTGGAGATCTTCCTATTCTAAGTACTCCTGCACCAGGTTAGCTCTGTGTGAATGGGCATTGTTTTCCATAAACAGGGAATCAGTGCCAACTGCACCTCAAAAAGTCACAAATAGGATTCAAGGATTATCCTCTATACTTTTGAGCAGTTACAGAGTCTCCATCTAACACATGAAGAAGAGTATGACTATTGATGGTTTTACCTTCCAGAACAACATACCATAAGTATCTCTTCCTCTGATATTGGCAGAATGGTAAGGCATTCCTCATTCTCTCCAGATTGAACAATGGCTGTAGTCCAAATCAAGACTTGCAGAAAACAGAACTTTAGCCCACTGTTCAGGGATCCAGGTCTGTAAATGGTAGCTAGGCATAAACTGGAAGGAGAGCTGTATACCAATCCCTACTGATGATGCACAGAACCAGCCAGGTTTAGCATTTAATGTCTGACCCTGCCTTCTCGTGGTGCAGACCATTAGTACCTTTCAAATGAGATATTCTTTTTTGGAAGGGAACGAAAAGGGAGGGCTACTGATCATCTATTTCCACTGTTTTTTTTCTGCCCTACTGAGGAGTCAAACCGTTGCCGGTTCCATATCTGGATTTCCGACAGCGTTTTACCACCGAGCTCCGGGCACAGTTAAAGGGCAGAGGAGTGGTCAACTTCACAGGGTCCTGTTGCTGACCATTTATACCTACTAGACTGGACTGATTTACAGCTTTGAGCTTGATTATGGATCCTGGATTTGCTGTACTGGTGGCCCTCTGTTGAGGGAGAATCTGCCACTGTGTTTTCTGTTTGCTTGTGGGTTGCCAGCCCTAAATGAACAGGCACAGGATAACAAAAATTAGAGTAGAGGTACACAGTGCGGTAATTATAATTAAAGTTATTTAATTCTCTATGACACTGTTAAATGTTTTTAAGCACTTCAACACATGGACTATGCTATCAAGTATCAACAATTATTAAGGAGAAATTTACATACCATACCATATATCAGCTGGTGGATAATCCTGATCAGAGGTCATCACAGGTACCTGAAACTTCACTTAGCTAGTTGGGTATCGCTAAACCTAAACTGGAGTAGTGTGTCTCAGGCAGGTCTTATGGCTCATGGAAAGATCCACTTGGAAAGGTGGTGCCTGAAGTTCCTACCAGCATGGGTGACTTCAGCGTGTAGTGGTGGGGGAACAAGTCCTACCACTACACGCTGACACACCCCATATCTGTGATCAAGGGGCGGTTTGGTATTGTTGGCCCTACCTCTCTCAATAAACCTAGTTTCTTTAAAAATCCTACTAATCATTTTTCTCTACGGGTATGTGGAATGTGAGAACGTTACATAGAGATTATTCTCTAGATGTCCTCATGCAGGAATTCCAGCGCTATAACCTAGATATTCTAGTCTTGCAAGAGACCAGATTGACAGGTAAATGTGAGATACTTAAAAATAACTTTTAAATTTCTCTTTTCAGGGAGGGAGGATGGAAAACATCTCCTAGGTATAGGTTTGTTTCTCAGCAGACACGCCAGTGATGCTCCTCTGGGATATGACTACATTAATGAAAGATTTCTTACAGCAAAATTTAAAATAAATTGAAAACTTGAATGTCATCTGTTGTTACTCCCCTACAGAGGACTCTGATGAGAATGAAAAGGATAAGTTTTACAGACAGCTACAGGATATTTTGAATTCTGTGAAGAAAAGTGATATTCCTCTTGTGCTAGGTGACTTATACGCTAAAGTTGGTACTGACTCTGATCTTTGGGCAAACGTTTTAGGTCCCTTTGGCAGTTCCAATGGCAATGGGGAACATCTCTTACAGGTAAGTAAACTTAATGGTTTGCAAATAACTAACACATACTACAAACACTGGGACATTTATAAATGCACATGGGTTTCACCCAATGGGTTGCTGTAACTCTCCAAAGATTAACAAGTTGGATTTTTTGCCTGATCCAAATTTATTCAAAATTCTGGATAACTTTGTCAGGCGCCAGGCAATTTTAACTTGCCGAATAAAGTTGAAATAGGATTCGTTAGGTTTTTAGTGTTACTTATCGAGTAAGAATTCAAAAAAAGGATTGTCAAGTTTAATTAAAGTTTAAATCTAATAAAAAAAATCGGTTAATGTTGCTCAAGAGAAAAATTTTAAAAATTCAATAGTTTCTAAAACAAAGTTTATTTTCAAAAACTCACCAAACTCACTGATGAATGCAAAAATTGGAGTACTAGCAACTCGCATCTATCTAAATCTCTACTACAGCTCTCTCCACTATAATACTACATCTCCACTGACAATTCTCATTCTCCACTAACTATGACTACATTTCTACCTCTCTACTACCAATGGGCTTGGAAAGGCCACCATCTGTCGGATGGGATGTTAAGCCGTGGCCCTGTGTGCGGGAGAGCCATATGCTGTGCACGTTAAAGTACACACTGGATGGCCTTGACGGGAGGCTACCATCTGTCTCCCAACAGGTGTTCCAATGGGTCCCCTCCCCCAACCTTCTCTGAGCCTTCGGGGTCCTTGTGACCTAGCCATATAGCCCATGGTATGCAAAAAAGTGCCATTCAGAGGTAATCCAATCCAATCCTCTCTACTACTTCTCACTACACCATTTCACAAAACTGTCAGTTCTAACTCTGTGACCTAATGTCACTTAGTTATAACATGTGGTGTACAAATCCAGCATGTGTCTGTTGTATGCTGGAAAAACATTTTCATAATCTGATTATATGAGCTATGATATGAGCATAATCTGAGCTATGATGCAAGAGTGGTCATGTCGTACACGGTGCATTAGCAGCTGACAATCGAAAGGTCAGTTGCGCATGCGCAACTCCTATAGCTCAGAAACAAGAATTGTGATGTCCGGAAAAAAATAATCCCCAAAATGATAAATATAACATAAATAAAGTAAAACTAGTTAAGGAAAAATAAAAGTGAATGGGTGGACCATCACATTGTACAGGAATATGATAGATTATATTTTAATTAACAGCAAATGGGATAGTTCTGTTATGAATACCAGATCATACAGGGGAGCCGACTTTGGATCTGACCATTACTGGTGAAAAGTGTCTTGCAACTGATGCTTAAGAAATGTGCTAAGGTTAAGAAAAATCCCGTTTAACAATGAAGGTCTGAAAATCCAGTTGTAGCCAAAGCATATCATGATAAGCTACTTAGTCAGTGTGACAATCATGGTTTGCTTACTGCTGAAGTTGAGAAAGAATGGGATCAGTTAAGTAAGCTTTTCTTGAAACCAACAGTACTCTTTTGGGTAAAAGGGAAGAGAGGAAACAAAATTATTTGAGGTATAAGCAGGGCTGAACTTTGACCTTCTGAGGCCCTAAACTAAGGCATATTTAAAAGGCCCCAAAAATTCGAAATATACACTGCGCGACATTGAAATTGCCCCACCCAGAAGGAGTGAGGGGATGTGAAATGTGGCAAACACATAGCAATACATTTTCGATACCATGATTTAATTTGCAGCCACTTACAGCAGTTAGAAGATGAGATAATACAATACAATGTGACTGCCTCAATAGGTGGTTGCACCACTGTGAACAACAATATGGCATGGAATGAGTCATACAGTCGATGGATATGGCCCTGAGGAATTGCACACCAAGCAGTGTTGACTTGCTCCCATAATTCATCGAGATTCCATGCCAACCAATGAAGGTTGTTCCTGTGTGTTTATTAATAGAGTGGATGAAATAAAGTATTTAGGAATAACAATTAATCAAAATCTGAATTGTAAGCCACACATTCAAAAGTTAATCAAAAAACTTAGGGCAATGTTGTATAAAGTGTACTACTTAAAAAAAAAAATTGTGAATCACAAATGTTGGTAACAGTTTATTATTCTTGGATTCATTCTGCAGTGTATTATGGACTACTATGCTATGGTGGTACTTATAGGTCAACCCTGAAACCACAGATTGCCTTTCAAAATAAAATTATTAAAAAGATAACAGATGGAAGTATTTATCAAAATGGAAATGACACACTTCAAAATTTAAAACTGCTGTCCTTCAGTCACTTGTTTGTTTATAAATTGATGATTTATATTTATAAGCATAGTCATTTTTTTTAATTAAAAGTAGATAATTATAATATTCATTTAGATGGCAAAAGGTATGTAGTTTCACTTGTAAAAGAGGAAATGTTAGAAAAACATATTTTATATTTAGCACCAAAAATGGTTAATCTGTTACCTAGTGAGCTTCAAAATTGTAATGGTGGAGTATTTATCTTTAAGAAAAAATTAAAGTTTTATCTCTCGCATACACTTGACTTGGATTTTACGTTTTCAGTTCAACGATAAAAATTAGAATTCAAATTTTTATTGTTTCACCCTTCTTGTACTGTATGTAGAAAATGTGTTTTCTATTTTTCTTCGTTTTCAAATGAAAATACTCATTTTTATATTTGCTAAAATGCGAGAACATTATAGTTTGTTACAATTAATATAGTTTGTCATTAGGTTGTAATTAATTTGTAAAAATAAGTTGAACTTTTTTGTTATTTTATATAATGCTAACTATAACATCCTAGATACACGAATGCTTTTGGGTTGTTGATATTGTACTCAATGTATAGTCTAATGTGTCAAAAATAAAGTATTTTGATTAATTGATTGATTTAGGAATAAACATGGTAAGGTGATGGAAGGTGAGAATTCTGTGATGCTAGATGAGTTGAGCATTTCAGCGATGTTTTAAATAATGTGATTATTTCTACCCCATTGTTTGTAATGAGGATAAATGCATTACAGGCTTTAATGACAGCCCTATATCACATTCTGAAGTTGCTTTAGCTATTTCTAAATTAAAACTGCATAAATCTCTTGGGATTGATGAAATCATCACTGAAATGCTTAGAGTTGGGAACACTTGTGTTGTCACATGGCTGATTGAAATTTTGAATATTTTCTATGATAAAGGTGTTCCTAAGGATTTTATTAGAGCTATTATTATCCCTGTTTTTAAAAAAGGGGATCGTAGTTATTGTGATAATTAAAAATCAATCCATAGGGAATGTACAGTATTCCCTGTTAAGATAGACATCAAACATTAATTAATACATTCTGAAAAAAATTCATCGCCGACATGGGTGGAATTAATGTTTGATGTCTATCTTAACAGGGAATACTGTGCATTCACTGTGGGTTGATTTTTTAATTATATATTAACACTAGCATTAGCAACCTTCTCATTAACATCTGATAATCAATAGCAATGACTGAAAAAGTTGCATCTCCTTGAGTATAGATGGCACTGTCTCAGCTATGTCTCAGTGAATAAGATTTACAAGGTCTTATTCTGAAAAAGTTCATTGTCTGACGCGTGGTACAATGGTAGTGTGCTCTGGCATGAATCTGGAGAGATGCTGGTTCGATTCCCGCCGTGTCGGTGATAATTATATGGGAATTGATTTGCTTTCTGTTCCAGGTAAAGTCATTTGCATAATTATACTTAATGGAATTAAGAATTTGATTGATGGACAACTACATGAGGAACAGTTTGGATTCAGAAGTGGTAGGGGATGTATTGATCAAATATTTTTACTTAGGCAGATTCTTGAGAAATGTTTAGGGTTTCGGAAACCTGTGGTTACTAGCTTTGTTGATTTCAAAAAGGCTTTTGATGCTGTTGATCTACATAATTTGTGGTTGATCATTAGATCATACGGAATACTTGACAAGTTTTAGTGTAATGAAAGCTTTCTATAATAACATTCATTCATGTGTGAGTTGGTAAGGCATGTAGTGATTGGTTTAGCATTGCCAGTGGATTTAGACAAGGGTGCATTTTATCCCCTTTTCTCTTTGGTTATTGATTACGCTATGTGAAATTCGTTGTAATGGAAAACTTTTGGCCTTAAATGGTCTAGAGATTTTAAATTTCTGATTTAGATTATGCTGATGATTTGGCCCTGTTGGCAAATGATGTTGATGAGAGGAACTCTTTCATTAGAGGCTGTTGATGAGACTGGTAGAGTAAGTTTGGTGATGAACAGAGGGAAAACTAAAGTGATGAAAATTGGTCAGGCAGGTTGTGTTTCAGTTAATCTGAATGATTGCACCCTTGAGCAAGTGTCTCAGTTTAATTATCTTGAGAGCTTGTAACCAATATTGGTGATGTGCAGCATGAGATAAATAGAAGAATAGGGATTGCTGCTGGGACTTCTATTAAGAATCTATAGAGAGTGTAGAGAATTAGGCATGTACACCAAAAAACTAAAATTATTCTTATAATAGTTTGGTTCTAAGGTTAGTTATGGTAGCAAAACATGGACTCGTATGCAGGATAACTTGTTGCCTTTGGTTCTAGATGCTTTCGCAGTATCATGGGTCAGTTTTGGTTTGTGTTGGGATTTGGGTAATTTTGGTCTCCTAGAACTGTTTAAGTTTGATGTGTCTTGTCTCCTGAAACTGTTTCCAAAGTTTCAATGCTACTTTTTTCAACACATTGAGCCATCTTGCTGCCTGTGACTGTGTTGCTTCAAGTCTTCCAACAGCCCACCATTATAAGGAACCATATAAATGATGATGGCTTGCCATCTTGAGTAGAAATGATGAGATTAACCCTCCTTGCAAGCAACAAGTTTGAAGAGGAGTGATCTGGTAGCAATCCATGTTTTTTATAGGTATTAGTAATTTTCTTATTGCAAGGAATTGTGGGGTCATGTATGTAATGTTGTAGTAATAGCATATTTTTACTTTTTGGGTTAGAAACAAAATATTGATGAAAAATCACATTACCTTAATTTTGTCAACCAGTGTATAAAGCCTATCTCCAAGACACAGTAACCAAAATCACTTCACAAATTTATGGTTGATAAGGCATTCAAAGAGTCGACCTATCAAGTAATTTTTTGAAGAGTGTAATCATGAAAATGTAAAGCAACTTTCTAAAAACTGCCTGCTTTGTTTTGTAGATACTGAAGATGAAACCAATAGTTTCATTCAAGAGGCAATAAGAATCCTTTTAATTCCTGTTTCTGATACTCTAAGATGTATTCCAAATCAGTCATCAGTGATACTTGCTGTAGGAACTTCTGTAGCTCAAGCTTGGCTAGACTGTTTATGGAACAGAAAAGCAAAATTCAGGTAATTTTTCATTTTTGGCTCTAAGATTTGTTTTTTGATTTAATAGTGAAGAAATATATTTCTTTTGCTCATAAATGAAATATTTTTAGTTAAAAGATAATATGTATGATAACTATTTATTCACACTGTTACACAGAGGAAAACTCGATGGTTTGCTTGCTATCATTTGTTATTTTAATTATATGTGACTCAGTTTTTAATAAATAAATAAATTTTTATTTTGTTCAATGTTGATCATGATAACACACATACAAAAAAAAATCTGTAAATGGAATTTGTTTTACTTTTTGAAGCAAAATCACTGGTGAAATACTCCAGGAACTTGACATAAATACAATACAGATAACCTCCTGTAAGTTAAAGAACAATTTTTACATTAGCGAAAAAAGTGTTTTGACTGTGATGGGATATGAATCCACATCATACTGATAACACAGTTAGGTCCTCTGTTAACCGAGTTACCAGCTGGTAATCAAGTTTTCCATTAACAGCAGTTATAAACTATACAATAAGATGTAGCAAAAAAAATTACTGGCACACTTAAAGGTTGGTATAATCCCCACTCCAACCTGTGAGTACTTGAATAATATATAGTTTCTGAGAAAGTCTCCTGAAAAAATTGAAGTCAAGCCTTCCACCCCCATTGGAAGTTTCTGAATACACCAATGGAAAAAAAAACATTCCTTTTTTCAGCCTCTTGATAATGCAAAAAAGTTACCATTCCAGCTCCTGAACAAAGCATTCAAAGACATTTTTCACTCAAAAACTACCTTAGGATTCTGCTTAGCCCTTGAATTTTTCTCCTATAGTACATTGCTCAAAAAGTATGTATTTTTGGCATTATTGGTGTGACTCCACTCTCTTTTTTCATTGCTACATATAGGATAAAAAGAGGATCTTAAAAGTTATTCTAGCTTTTATAGGCCTTCTCATATGAAGACATGCTCCAGTAACTATAATGACTAAAATGAACCCAGTAACTATAATGACTAAAATGAACAAACAGATGCTTGTATGTTAGTATTATAGCTAAGAATATGTAAATGCAGCTGACTTCTGTTTGAAACCTCGACCCCCCCCCCCCATACCAAGGGGGTAATCCCCTGGCATATCTATAATGTAAACTGTTTAAATTATTTAATTACTAAACTTATACACGTGAATATTAGTCATTTTTAATATTTAAAAAAGACTAAATAATTGACTTTGTGTAATAATTAAATATCTTTTATCCTAGTGTGCGCAGTGCTCAGCAGTTTCATAAAGATGTTTGGCAGCTTATAAAATGGATAGATCAATCAAGCTTAAGTATTGATGATAAGAAGAAGTTCAAAATTGCTAAATCTATCCGAAAACTAGTGTCTGTGGCAGAACTACTTTCTTCATCTGATACTCAGTCAAGATGGTTTAACAGTGCAACTAATAGAGTAGTGCCTCTTCCATCTGTAGGTAAAAATATGCATATATTATATATAACTGGAATTTTTCCAAATTGCATTATAAATGAGTGAAAAAAAAATGTAAAATGTGAAAATAGCAATGTGTTTCACATGCCTTAGTCCATGATGAGCTTTTTGACAATGTGTAGTAATGGGCTATATGGCAGAAAAGGTCACAAATACACAAAATTTCTCCATATAAAATAGATTCAAAAAGTAATGCTTGAAAAACATACTAACTGTTCCTATTAATTCAAGGCTTACTATGAGTATTTAACAGTTTTTAAATGCTATCAAAAATCTACTGAATTCAATAGGATCTACTAGCCAAGATTTAGCATAAATAAATAAAATACCCTTTCAAGCAGCTGCTTGCCACAGAGGTCTGACAGAAGCCTTTCAGTTTATTTGCCATAGGAGAAGTTCTGTGAGGATGGCAGGACCTCAACAAAAAAACAATATGAACATCCATGCCTTTACATGGGACTCGAACCCAGGTCCCTTAGATCAGTAGCCAAGTGCACTAACCACTTGGTAGCAAATAGATGTGAAGAGAACTTGATCTGATCTGTAGCAAACAAAGTCAATTCTAACAAAATGCCCAGGAGACATCTATTTTGCTTTAATACAAATTAACAGCACATCAAACTAGAAATGAGATAATTTATTTCTGAATTTTACAAAAACACAATAAATGGTTAGTAGACAGTTTAGGTGGAACAACCAGTGCTCTTTCTTCATTTTATCAAAGTTTCAACTGAAATTCATCAAATTTTCATTCCACAATTTTTTTTCATCTCTATTTTCAAATACACACAGCTCCTAGATTGCAGGTTGAAAATTTATAACCTGCCATTAAAATAGAAAATAATAGATTACTCCTTGCATAGTTTTTTCAAACAGAAAACCTGCCTTATGATAGATTTACCTCAAAATAAATAGTTGTTTACTTGTAATATTCTGAACAAAAAATACTGATATTTAGAGCTAGCAGATTTATCTGATATTGCTGAATTCTTTAATTCAGTTAAACCCTTTAAAATATATATACCAATGATGACATTCCCCACTTTGCAAGCTTTCATTTCATAACTTGCTACAATTTACTCCTATGGAATTCTCCCTTTGGATGGAACAGAAAAGAGGAGACATTATTACACTCCCCATATCATAAACTTTAATTTAATATATAACTTGTAGCACTTTGGCAGTTGTTACATGTTACTACCTTTTTTTTGGGGTGGGGATCCCAAACCCACATATTACTTTAAGTATAATAAGAGGATACTGCACCAAATTTAATAGGCATTGCTTGTTTCGAAGAAACACTTCCTTCTTTTAAACATAAATGACAATCACAGCATTACCTATTGATTTTTTAATGTCTATAAATCAATAAATGTTTTGTGGAAAAAAATTTGCCGACGTACAGGACTTGAACTTGCATCTCTCCAGAAACATGTCGGAGTATTCTACCATTAAACTAATTCCAGCTCTGTCTTTTTTCCATTATGTATGACTTTAAATTCTTCCAGAGATTGCAGCACCTACAGTTGGCGCCATCTATGATCTCGAATGGGAACTATTTTTTTATTTGCACTCAGTAAGATGGAAATAAATAATGAAGTAACTTCGTGTTATTTAGTGCTATTAATGATTTAAACGTAAATGGCAACTACATTGTTACCTGTTGACTTTTTAACATCTATAAATCAATAAATGTTTTTCGGAAAAAAATCTCACTGTCATTCAGGACTTGAACCCGCATCTCTCCAGAAACATGCCAGAGTATTTTACCATTGACCTAAGCTGGTTCAAGTCCCATATGTCAGTGAAATTTTTTCCACAAAACATTTATTGATTTATAGATGTTAAAAAGTCAACAGGTAATGCTGTGATTGTCATTTATGTTTAAATAAGTAAGCTATTGGAACCTTTATGTTGCCTTGAGTTATTCCAAGTCACTTGAAAGCCCTATAACACATGAACAGTTCTTTCTTTTAAAAAAATGTATAAATGAACATCAGAAAGGTTTATAAGACTACTATGGAAAAAATTATCAAAGGAACATAAAAAAAAAAAAAAAACTAGCAACTATGTTATTAAATAACTAGTGAACTGCTATAATCCATAATATTTGTTAAGTGCAATTGATTTTTCATGTGTATAGAATCATAATTTGAAACTTTTACTACCTAAATGCTGATATAATCCATTACAATTAAAGGTGTAAATTTTTGAAGCATTATATTAAAAACTATAATAACAAATATTACTATTTTTGGAGTTTACTAGAAAGTTTGTTTTTATAGCTAACTAATCTCAATGTAATTATATTCACTGAAAGAACAATTTACCAATTATTTGTTCAATTGAACATAAACATTTTATCAGTTATTGATGGGAGGTTGTGTATGTGGCCATCAGGTTGCCAACAGTCAGTAGGGAGCATGATGGGCTCGGAAATTCCGCCATCCATCTGATTGGATGTTAAGTCATGGCTCCATGTGCAGGAGAGATACCCTGTGCATATTAGGAACACTCTGTATGGCCTTGACTGGAGGCTACCATCTGTCACCCAAAAGCTGTCCAGTGGGTTCCCAACATTCTCTTTGCCTTCTCAGTCCTTGTGATCTAGCCATTTAACCATTGCATGCAAAAAAGTGCAGCTTGGAGTTACAACAACCCAATGGAATATTGTAACCTAGATTCATCAGACCAAGCTACCCATTTCCAGTTTTCCACAGTCCATTGTTCTGTCACCCACTGCAGCCTCATAGCCTGGTGATGTGCTGTTAACAAAAGTATTCGATGTGGGCATCAGCTGACATAGCCCAATCATGCCATCATACATTATGGTCTTTGTACCAATCGTCATAGCTACCCTGTCGTTGAATGCCAATATTATCTGCAGTGTTGTCCTTCTTTCTGACATTACAATACAGGAGAAGTGGTGCTCACCTTGAACATCAATGGCATGGTTAGGCCACATTTTTCCTGGCAGCTGCAGGTTTTACTGAAGTCCTGGTACACATATGTGATGGTCGTGCTTGGAAATCCCAGACATCTGCAGTCACTGATATGAAGCACCCTATCTATCTTCTTCATGCAGACTATCTGCCCATGGTCAAACTCACTCAGGTCACCGTGTTTACCCATCATAACAATCATAAGTACCCTCTACAGCAGGTAGGTGTCTGACCTATTTATATCCCACAAGGAGTTTCAGCTGGCCACATTATTGTGGCAGAGTAGGGCAGGTTTGTGGATGGATGCAGTGTGTATAATAAATTTTGCTTTCAGTGTGTATACTTATATATATATATCTTCATCTGGAAAGATCACATGCCTTCTTAATAAAGGAACATTCCAGGGCAAAGATACTGTTAAATAATATGTAATGCTAAGGTTGAACTATTTGCAAATCAACATTGAATTGTAAACATTAGATCAGTCTTGAAATTTAGACATTATCTGCAATATTACACCAATCTCCATGAGCTCAGATATGCTTTTGTGGTGAAGTGGGCTTTATTATCATTCCTTTATATTTTTTTTATTTTCCAACTCGAAAATCAAATTTTGCCAACTGAGAAAATAATGTCTCTGGTTTTTACCTAGATTTTCACTCCATGGGGGAGGGGGGGGAGGGGGCATTTTGCCATTTAACTTTCAATTTTGCCAACTAGCCATAATTTCACAGAAATAATCCCAATATTTACATCTCGCCTGAATTTTAGCAGTAAGTGTGAATTTTCCTAACTCCTCTTGATTTGGCCAACTCTCCTAAATTTTACAAAACCAATCCCAATCTTTACATCTCTCCTAAATGTGCCAAGTCACTTCAAATTTTTCACTCTCTCTTTAATTTCACAAACCCAATCCCAATTATCAAAACTCGCCTGTATTTTCCAAATGGATTCGAATTTGTCAACTGCCCTAGATTTTACCAACTCACCATAATTTTACAGAAAAAATCGCAACTTTTACATCTGCCCTGAATTTGCCAAGTCACTTCGAATTTTATCAACTCTCCTTAATTGCACAAGAAAGGCACAATTTTCACAACTCCCCTGTATTTTACCAAGTGGCATCGAATTTTGCCAACTCCCCTAGATTTTGCCAAGAGTTCTCGATTTTTTCAACTCTCCTTAATTTCACAAAAATAATCCCAATTTTTACAACTCACCCGTATTTTACCAAGCGGATTCGAATTTTGCCAACTCACCACAATTTTACAGAAAAAAATCCCATTTTTACATCTTACCTGATTTTTGCAAAGTCATTCTGAATTTTGCCAACTTCCTCAACATTTGCCAACTTTCCTAGATATTGCAAAGTTGCCTCAATTTTGCCAACATGCCATAATTTTACAGAAAAAAGATCGCAATTCTTACATCTCAACTGAATTTTGCCAATTCCCACAATTTTCCCAAGTCACTCTGATTTTTGTCAACTTTCCACGATTTTGTCAAGTCACTTTGAATTTTGCAAACTGCCCCTAGATTTTGCCACCTCGCCATAATTTTACGGAAAAAAATCGCCAATTTTTACATCTCACCTGAATTTTGCCAAATCACTCCAAATTTTGTCAACTCCCCAAGATTTTGCCAAGTCACTCCAAATTTTGCCAACCCCCCAAGATTTTATACCAAGTCACTCTAAATTTTGCCAACTTCCCAAGATTTTGCCAAGTTGTCCCGATTTTTCCAACTCATATGTATTTTACTAAGTCTCTTCAAATTTTGCCAACTACTCTAGATATTGCCATCTCTCCATTTTCCAAACTGCCCTAGATTTGCCAAGTTGCCTCGATTTTCATAACTCTCCTTAATTTTACAAAAAAAATATTACAAATTTTCACAACTCACCTAGATTTTATGAAGTTGCTTCGAATTTTGCCAACTCCGAGTTGCTTTGGGGGGGAGCTTCCCCCTATAGCTATGCCCCTGAATGCATATGTACTTAATCCTAAGAACGCCCCTATGGGACTATCTTCTTAGTTTAACAGTTTAGTTATAGCCTCTTTCATAGGCACTTGCATCTCGCTTCATTGGGGTCTTTGGTTTTATCCCTGGCAAAGGAAACCTTATCTCAGCATGATGTGCTCATCTCTTTGAGCAGAGCTGTGTTAGTCTGATTTGACTGATAAGTAGTGATCAGAGATTAGGATGGCTTCCTCTGGTTGCAAGTTAATTAATCAAAAATTGATGGTTCTTTCTATTCAGCCATGCTTTGTGCCTAGATGGTAGTATATTGAAAGGAGAA
Source organism: Ryuthela nishihirai (assembly GCA_038380435.1). Lineage (NCBI taxonomy): Eukaryota > Metazoa > Arthropoda > Arachnida > Araneae > Heptathelidae > Ryuthela > Ryuthela nishihirai. The sequence continues at coordinate 35,729,127 of JAWZYU010000031.1, forward strand.
AATATAAATAGACTGAAGTCCAACAATTGAAAATGGAAGAGATTTGTGACTTACCCATCCTTGGCCAGTTGCAGGCAGGCAGGACATGGACTGGGCTGAGGATGGATGATGTCACAACATCTTTTCTACCATCCTAATTTTACAACATTCTTAGGCCACACTATTTCATAAATCTGTTGCAACAAGCAATTCATCTTCATAAACAACTATTTTGGTAGATACAGAAATTCCATTCTTCCCATGGTCTTATCCAATTTTTCAATTTACCCATATTTTGCTGTTTTGCATGAAAAGTGTTTTTGCTCTTGTCTGAGTTTTTCATTCTTCCTCTTGCTTCCTGACATTCAACATAATTTTCTCAAAGAAGGGCAAAGATGCCTTTCAGCTGTTTTATATCCATGCTATGTGGCATATTTAAACTTCAATCCTACATATATGGTGTAAAATATCTCATCCTTTTTATCCCCATTGGATTCACATCAGAATTTACAAAAAAATTAATATAATTTTTTATATTTAATTATAAATATATAAAATATTAAATTATATTAGAGTAAATTGCTGTGAGTGTACTAAATATTTAAAATAAAAGATGATTTATGTGTTACTCTAAAGTGTGCAAACAAGTTACAGTACATTACTGTAAAACTTGCAACTGAAACATGAGCTAATATGAGGTTGAATCGTTAGTAGAGGGAATTACTGGGTGAACAGTTGTAACAAATCATTACAATGAAGAAGATGTGTGTATCATACCTTAACTGCCCTGGCTGTCTATCCATTTAATGTAATCACTAAGGGCATTGGCTATTTCAGTGCTGTTTGTTGACTTCCTTGGGTTGCCATATTGTTCCCAAGCAGAGGAAACCTCATCCCTGCAAAATTCCATCTCTGTGAGGGAAGTTGCCTCAATCTGATTTGGCTGTGAGCAGTGATGTTTGGAGATTCAAATGGATTTCTGTCATACAGCCTAAGTTAATCAAAAATTGATGCCCTTTCAAGTTAAGATGCTGGTTCCCAGTTCTGTGATGAACGAAAGGAGTGCTGAAAACATTAAGAAACTGAATATAGAAGTGTTTCGTCATGGGTATGGCAGCACAAACAAGAAGTGTGTTGTAAACTGGGAAATTGAATATAAAGAGTTTGGCCATTGGTGGCAGCTCAAGTAAAAGAGTAAATTAGAGAGATCAGATGAATTGAAGAATATATATATAGTAAACTAAAATTAGGGATAAAGACAAATTGGGAAGTTTTGAAAAGATTAAACCAGAATGTCCAATTATTAAATAAAGAGTTCACAAAAGTACACAAAGCAATGCCAGAATCACCATAAGAATGCTCATGTTAATATTACCTTACTAGTAAAGTCATATGCCACTAGATCTAGCTCGTTTTAGAATAACCATAACACAAGATGGTGGATTTGGTGGTTTTTGCACAAGGAAACATGACTTATAGTCAGGAAAATGTTTTTCTTGTGATCTAAAAATTCTCTGACCTTCTACAATGGCATATAAACTGACAGGCTCCTGTCAGACCTCTGTGGCAAGCAGCTGCTTGATGGGGTATTTAATTTTTTATTTATTTAAACTGTATAAGTAATACTTCAGTCAAATACAGAATGAGTTCGAAAGTTGCACTAAACTATTGAATATTGATAAATTTTAAAATTAATATATAAGCTAAATACTAAATAAAATGCCTTATGTAGAAATTTATTTTTCTACATATTCTATTCTTATATATAGAACCTGAATGTGCCTCTACAAATGATGTATTATCTGCTAATGAAAGAGATCGTTGGAAGACTTTACACATAAATGACTCGCTGCTGTTGTCTACATGTTCATGCTGTTTCTGATAAAAGAAGCTTTTTCCATGAAGTAAAATTTTGTGGACCATTTCCAGAACTGCCATAATAATCTAGTCATTTCTGAACAATTATGGTATTACTTTTGATACCAAAAATTATATGTAAATAGACATTGTATTTTGCTCTTTTCTTACTGATATTGTGAATGAATTATATTTAAATATTGTAATAGCAAATTTTGATCTGTATTTAAATCAGCTCATCGATGTGATATATTTAAAGAAGATATAAGTAGTCAGCATTTTATATATTGATATCGTTTACAATATTTTGTACCGTAGAATAAAATACTATAAATTAGCACATGTCTTCTGCTTTTAAACTATACAATATTTGCCAAACGTGCCATTTTACTTCTTTGAAGCGCATTTGAAATGATAAAATATGAAAAGTCATTCTTTTAATTTCGTTTATATTCAACTTTGGGAGTGACAGACAGGATTTGTCATAACAGCTGTTTCATGTTTCTGGCAAACGCGAACATTTGATTCATTAATAACAGAACCTCGAAGCTAACAGGTAAATATATATGTGACAAGACCAACTAGTTCCGCCTAAAGCACTGCCAGTATTGGGATAATGCCATGTTTACCGCTATCTACGGTAAGGGGCAAGACAATACCATATAAGATACAGCTCATCCCCTTACTACCTAATGGCGAACAGTACTATAGGAGTAAAGCTCATCCATCGGTCAAAACCTAAATTTAATCTATGTCCCGGACGGACCGCCACAAAGAAGGATATAAAGATCCAAGTTGCCTCAGCTCTGTGACGGGAACTAACAGCTACCATTATTAAATTGTTAATCAAATGAAAGCTAGACAAAGAATGCAAGTCATAATGGCAGACCTGCAGTTTCGATCGCTCAGCCGCCAGGTGCAATGCAACGTATACGTTGCGTCATGTTTCCTAAGCAGTGCCATCTGTTGGTCGAGAACCGTAAACAGCCAACTGATCAAATTTTCTTTCTCTGAAAGGATTGTATAAAAATCGTTTATTAAGGTATTAAAAAAAAAAGGCATTAAATACGCGATTTGCAGTAATGAAAAACGGTTGAATTATCACAATAAAAAGAATATTCAACTCCAAGAAAAATTTTGTCAATGCCTTAAAAAATTGCATTATTAGCAGTGAAGATAAAAAATTAGAACATGTGTAAAGCATTTAATCATAAAACATTTCTAAATGTAAACGGTAGATAGTCACTGGAAGGAGAGCTATGCACCAATCCCCTGTGATGATGCATAGAGGGCATGCTAGCCAGGCCCAGCCCCGCCCCGCCTTCTCGTGGTGCAGATCGTTAATACCTTTCAAAAGAGATGCTCTCTTGTGGAAGTGAACGTAAAAGAAGGGCTGACAGATTAGTGTGGACAACTCTGGCTACTTTTTTTCTACCATGCTGAGGAGTGGTCAACCACACAGGGTCCTGTTGCTGACCTTATAAACCCACTGGACTGAATTAAGTCTCTGAGCTTGATTATTGTTCCTGATTTTGCTGCACTGGTGGGCTTCTGTGAAGGGAATATCTTCCGCTGTGTTTTCTGTTTGTGGGTTCACAGTCCCAAGTGAATAGATTCATACGACATGTTTATCAGCTGGTGGACAATCCTGAGCAGAGGTCATCGCAGGCACCTGAACTCTTTGCTTCTATTGGCATCGTCAAATTCTACATTGGAGGAAGTCTTCCAGTGTAGATGGCTTCAGCCTTTAGTGGTGGGGGAACAGTCTTTGCCCCATGTCTGCGATTAAGGGGCTGTTTGATATTGTCGGCATTCCCTCTCTCAATAAACATAGTTTCTTTAAACATCCTACTAACCATTTTCTCTCCATAGGTAGTTGAAATGTGAGGACCCTGCACAGAGCTTTTTCTCTTGATGTCCTCACACAAGAATTCCACCATTATAATTTAGATATTCTCGGCTTGCAAGACACCAGATGGACAGATAAAGGTCAGATTCTTAAAAATAATCTTAAATTTCTCTTTTTCAGGGAGGGATGACAATAAGCATCACCAAGGCGTGGGTCTGCTTCTCAGCAGACGCTAGTGATGCTCTAGGATATGAGTGCATTAATGAAAGGTTTCTTACAGCAAAATTTCAGACAAGCGTTAAAGAGTTGAATGTTATCTGCTGTTATGCCCCCACTGAGGATGAGAAGGATAGGTACGAAAATTTCTGATTTAGATTATGCTGATGATTTATCCCTTTTGGCAAATGATGTTGATGAGATGAACTCTTTCATTCGAACTCTTGATGAGACTGGTAGTAGAGTAGGTTTGGTTATAAACAGAAAACTAAAGTGATGAAAATTGGTCAGGTAGGCTGTGATTCAGTTGATCAAAATGGTTGCAGTCTTGAGCAGGTGTCACAATTTAATTATCTTGTGAAATATTTAACAGATACTGGTGATGTGTGGCATGAGATTAATAGACGAATAGGGATTGCTACCGAGACTTAAGAATCTATGGAAATTGTGGAGAAATAGGCATATATACCTAAAGACTAAAATTAGACTGTGTAATGGTTTGGTTCTTTCTAGGGTTATTTATGGTAGTGAAACTTGGACGCTTTGTAAACAAGATAACAGGAAACTAGATGCTTACGCAGTAATTTGGGCATTAGGTGGTTCGACTTTGTAACTAATGATGAGGTTAGGCAAAGGAGTCGGCAACCTCCTTTAAGCAGCATATTGTCCAGAGAGAGACTCCGTTGGTTTGGCCATGTTGCCCGTATGGATAATTATAGATTGGCGAATAGGGTTATGAACAGTGTACCTAAAGGCTTCATAGAGAGGGGGAGACAAAGGATGCTGTGGGCAGACAATGTCAAACAGGACCTTATTAGAATTGGTGTGCAGTGGCCAGATGTAGCTCAGGACAGACTTACTTGGACAACTAAATTGCATGGTCTGGGTCGACCTCCGTAGCTCCTGGCTGCTTGAGGAGGATGATGAAACTTTTGTTCCACACCTAAAACACGAAAAAATAATAGGCTCCTGAAGGGAATAATCTTTGTGGGGACAGCTATTTTAAAAAGCACATAATATTAAACAACGAACTGCCGTACCACAATTAAAAAAAAAGACCCGCTCATCTGCACTTTCAGATCATCCAAGTTTAAAAAAACATTTAAAAAATATTTCGCTGATCTTCAGTTGTAGAGAACTCACAAATTAACCCTATCAGTGACAAAAAAAAATCCAGAAAATTGCAAAAATTTATATAATTCCACCAGAAACAATAAGCCTAAAAAACGAATATCATAAAAAAATTCGCCTCTGCCAGACCATTTTGTGGCTAACTGGGCTCACGGTTAAAAGAAATTTTGGTCCCACGTTACCAGCAGGAATTTCCTGGTCGTGAGCTATCTAGTACGCCTTTACTATATCAATGCTAACATCGACATGACCAGGTACCAGAGTCTTGACCCCCGAAAACTACCTTTTTGAAATCTCAAAGTTGTTTACCTGCTTCGAAATAGAGTTTTGATTAAAGTGTCTCTATTCAGAGCTCTTTGGAACTCTACTTAATGCTCAGAATGGAGTAAAATGTCTGGTACATACAGTCTGCAGCATGCCTAGAAAATGGTAATAAAAGCCATTTGGTTCATATATCTGCCCCCAAGTGGTTCTCTGTAATACGATTTGCATATGTCGAGATCCAGATTTATATCGTGTAACACTAGGCACACAGAGCAATAATTCTGTATATAAAGTTGATTGTTTTCAATTTTCAATAAAAATGAAAGAATTTTTACTTTTACAAATGACTGCTCATCATTTAAATTGCCCCTCCGAAGAGTTCTCGCTTTAAGTTAAAAACAAATGGAATTACAATAATGTAGACAAAAAGTGATTAAGATTCTATCGAATCAGCAGTATTTACGTAAGAGAATGCTGTGTACATCAGTAAGAAGTATGGTCTCCATGAACAGATATAGAAGTGGTCAAACTTTGCAGTAGCAGGTCGAAACAGTGATGACTTTCATTCTGATGAACATTGAAATACCCTTAATGCACCTGTGAGCAGGGCAACAGTGCTAAGAGAATATACTGTAATATCCTAAATGTGTTTGATGTTCAACAGATCTTGGGAATGTGCAGGCTAAGGAAGCATATAGACATCACATAGGCACTGATCCCAGAATGGGTTCAACTTGCTATCAACATCCCATTAATGACAACCAGACGTGAATGACCAGTGTAACTGATAGCTCCCCATAATATGATTTTGGATATTGGCCTGGTATGACACTCCCTGACGCTGGTGGGATTACCTCTGTCCCTGGTATGTCTTCAGATGCACAAGGCTGCCACTTGGATTCCAAACAGGAATGATTCATCACTAATGATGACACAATACCAGTTTTGTTCTCATGCAGCTCTCTCCCTGCACAAATGTCTTCTAATTGTGCTCCCAGATATATATTTGTCTCCTCTAGTCGGTAGATATGTCCATCCTCGCATTCATACATTCTTCAGATGCGACTACAGCCTTGGCGATGTGTCCAGGTACCTTCCTATATCCATTGTTGCCATTAGTGTCCAACCATTAGTGGACAACCATTTCAAATTCCCTCAGCTATATGTAACGCAGCTTTATGCATGTTAAGAGCGTTGCATACCCTTCACAGGTTATTAACTTCCCTTTTAGTGGGGCAGGGGTGGTCAGTCGGTAGCGCACCAGGCTCATAATCTGTAGTTCCCAGGTTCGATGGGAGGGTGGGGGGCGTTCCTCCGAGTGGCTCTGTTACTGTGCTGTGGTACAGAGACAAGGTTCATTTTTTGTGGGACATGCTGCGAGTTGGTGTCTATAAGGTTGATTTTAGCGTTTGCGTTGCGTTACACAATGTAGCGTAACTACCTAGGAAATGGGATGGGCTATAGTTAAAGATATGGGATTGAGATAGTTATAAATTTTTTAATGGTGTTGGGGAGGAGGGGTCTGGGATCTTGAATACGGGTGAAAATTTGTGCCCTGAGGGGCTAAGATAGAACTTTTATATTCTTTAAATCCTCTTTCATTGGAGGGAGTTAACTGTATTAATAGAATTTTTAGGGGTGAGGGGGAGAGGAGCCTTTGATTAACTGCCCTTAAAAATTTTTAAATGTGCCATTAATTTAATGGGGATGTCAGTTGAGGTATACGGGGGTAAGAAGATGGTTGTTAGCCAGTTAGATTAGCAATAATAATGAAGTGAAATGCAGTGGAATAAACTCTGGGTCCAGTGCAAACTGTATTCCTTGTGAATTAAAGGATATTTCATACCATAATTTTTTTTTCCTTATAGTGAGGGGTAAGAGGGTTTGGGGGTCTGTTTATGACCAATTAATGTATTCAGAGTGGTGTAGTGAGGGTTGTGGGTTGACAGGGGGTAATAAAATTTTGAATTAATCGATAGGTTAGAGCATTATAATACAGATTTACAACTGCTCTGAAACTTCTATAAACGATCAATTACGTTAAATAAATCAAACAAATTAAAGGTTTATTCACTTTATACTTACCAAATTAAAATGGATGTACAAATGGGATTTGTGAGGATGCCACCCCAATTAAACATTTTTTTATTATGTAAGCATTTCTTTATTATGTATTTTTTATTGTGTAAATATTTAAATTTCTGGAGGAAGCGAAACATTTTAGCCGCTTGTAGAGTATCATGGTGTTTCATGCCCATAATGTTTCGCGATATCATTTTTTATGTAGAACTATTTTTTTCCTATCTAGAACTACTTGTGGCAGAGTAATTTGGCGTAAAACGGTACTATGCCAATATCTTTTCACTGCGTATATACGAAGTTATGATTGCGACTCTACTCCCCTTTTCGGTAGGGGACCATTATTTGAACCACATTTTAATGGCTAGGCTATTGACGATTGCCACCCTATTACTTATAGGCACTATAATCTGTATAAACAGAAAAGTTCAATGTGTGCAGATGGACAGACAACAAAGCGAAATTATGTCTGTTTTTTTTAAAAAGCCCTAAAATTTATTTTCCTGTTTTAGCCGTTTTCTAAAGTGCTTCCAATCATGAACACTAAAATCTGTATGAAATATTACCCTACCCTTTTTCCGGAATCCATAAATACCGTGCAATACCATTCAGCTATGCATGCTAAGCAATGGGAGCGACGACAAAACATGGCGTCCAATTTTGAGATGGCCAGCCTCTACCTATACAGGACCTCTAGTCACTATCAACTCCATAATCGACACTTCCGTACACCGTTAGTAGAAGGCTGCGGTTTCGGCACGCGCCGCGAGCGATGCAGTAGGATAACTGAAGGCTACGGGATATTTCATATCTGGCCAAAAAATAAGCATAAATTGTTCAATAAGTTCTTTCCAAACCATTTATCTAACATATTTTCGTTGAATTTTTTTTAAATAATATTCTGCTGTAGCTTTCAAAAGCTGTTTTTCTCTGCAATGAAATATTTTATGCTTTCTAAGTGTATTTTATATATCCATATCATTTTTACGTATTTTTTAATTTGATCGTAATCATAATCTATTAATAATATCTCAACTATAGTATTTTTCATCATGTAAAGTAAATAAATCAACTAACTTGATATCTGACCCGACCAGGGGCGGGGGTGGCTCAGTCGGTAGCGCGCCAGGCTCGTAATCTGTAGTTCCCAGGTTCGAGTCCCAGCTGGGTCAGCTTTGAGATTTATCTCCGCAAAATTCCCCGCCCTGCCCACAGTCAGTAGGGGACACCGATGGGCTTAGAAAGGCCGCCGTCCGTCGGATGGGACGTTAAGCGGTGGCCCCGTGTGCGGGAGAGACATACCCTGTGCACGTTAAAGAACACGCTGGATGGCCTTGACGGGAGGCTACCATCTGTCTCCCAACAGCTGTTCCAGTGGGTCCCCTCCCCCAACCTTCTCTGAGCCTTCGGGGTCCATGTGACCTGGCCATTTAGCCCATGGTGTGCAAAAAAGTGCCGCTCAGAGGTAAAACAACCCAACCCAAAATCTGACCCGACCCATACTTGGCACAGTGTTTATGGGCATAAACATATAGCCGTCTTATGCTTCATCTGTTGTTACGGAGAAACTCGTTTAGGGCCTCGCTAGAATTGGCTTTCAGTAATCAAGCGTAATAGCTCTAGTCCAAGATAGACGAGTATAGAGAATAAAAATTGCACAATTTGTTTTGACTTCTGTAACCCATGGCTACTTGAGGGATTGTGTATGTAAAGCAAAAGGTAAATATGAAAGCTGGACCCATTAGACAAGTGTTTTATGGGAAATCCAGTCCGGCAAATAAAACTTGGTGTTTCATTTACAAAGGTAGGTATGTGACGCATCTTACATGATATAGACCACAGATTACCTTATTCTGTGGATATAGACAATGCCATTGATCATGCATTAATGATAGATCTATACTTCCGAGAATAGTAACATCATCAGTTAGAGCATAAAATTGTTGAAGTAAATCTTAATGACACCATGTGTTCTGTGTAAAATGTTGGAATTTTTGAAAGAAGAGGACGAGGGCGCAAATCAGGGTAATAACCTGAGATTAAGGATGTTGCTAATGCGGTTGAGGACACTGGTGAAATTGTTGCCGGGACGGATGCCTAATGGAATCATCCTCTTGACCTCGAATGCCCAAGTATAAAAATTAAAAAAAAAATACCCCCCTCAAGCAGCTGCTTGCCACAGAGGTCTGACAGGAGCCTGTCAGTTTATATGCCAGAGTAGAAGGTCTGAGAGGATGGCAGGACCTCATAGAATGTTTATTTTATACATCATCTCACTTTTTCATTTGAATATTGTGAGGGGCGTTCAAAACAATTCTTGACATGCATCTGCAGAACAAAAAACATTGTTCTTTCCTCAAAAAAAAAACAAAAAGAAAAACATATACTGTTCTTCAAAGTACACCCCTCCAGCATCTATTCAAAGTTAAAGACATCTACGTCAATTATGGAATGCTTGATGGTACTCCTGTTGGGGAATATTCTGAATGAAGGCATTTTGCGAAGTCTTGCACCCTTGAAAAAGGCTTCCCTGTCAGTTCCTTTTTAACTGTTGGAAACAACCAAAAACCGCATTTTAAGGGTGTAAGATCGGGTGAATATGCAGGATGGGGTAATAATTTTATTTTTTCCTGCTCCAGGTAGGAAGTAAATTGCCGAGTTTTTTAGCACTGGCATCCTCATGAAGAAGGAAAACCCTAGATATGATAGTTGTTGGACACTTCTCTCATGGAGGTAAGAATGAAGAGGAGACCCCCTAAGCAGTTAAAGTGCGCGGCAGCCATGTTGTTCTATTCAAAGCATTAGCTCTAACGTGAGTAACAGAACGATATCTGCTCTGTAAAAACTTGACGATTTTATAATTTTACATTTTAGCTGCTTGTTCAATATTCAATTATACGAATTCCCTTCAAAGCGATACGGGAAATTACATTCCACTACTAAATTTACAAAATTAATCAAAATAAAATAAATTATATAACGTGGATATATATTTTTCTGTTTTATTTATGCAGTTAGGAAATCTGAGTTTTAATTTCGTTTAGAAACCTTGCTGAATTTAAGCAGATTTCCCCATTTTTTTTGGTTTAATGCACTAACGAATCCAGTGATTAAATATGAACATGATTTTATGATATTAATATTCTTTTTCACTTTAAATTTAAGGAGATGCTTGATTTCTAAGAATGAAGATGTTTCTTTCTCCTTGATCGACAAGTTATGTTTAAAAATACCTCAGTAAATAATTTTGTTTGATAACTGAAATTTTGTTCAGATTGTTGATTAAACCAGTTATATTTGCTTTAAACAGGAAATTATAATATTGCATTATGTATATTTTCATTTCATTCCGGAGTTTCAGAGTACATTCTTATACAAATACACAGAAGATTTTGAATTCTCTTTTTTTCCTGCGATTACCACTTTTTTTTACACACAATGAAGTAAATGGCTGTGTCACAAGGACCCATGGGTCTCAGAGAAGATTGGCTAAGGTGACTCACCAGGCTAGCCCAAAAGGCCATCTGTTATAGGAGACAGATGGAAGTTTCCCATCAAGGTTATTCAGCATTTTATTTAGTGTGCACAGGGTGTAGCTGTTTTCCCTCACAGGGCATTGGTTTAATGTCCCATCTGATGGAAATCAATCTCTCCAGTACATTGAGTAAATTTTACTCATAAAATGAAAAGGGCTCAAATTTCCTAAATTTCCTACCAATAAAACCTTAAAAGAAAATTAGCTTAAGTTCTACCAGTTTTTTCCCCTGTTATTAATAAGAACCTAATTGTAGCTTATTTAAAAAAATGCACTAATCAGTTTCGTTTCATTCTGCAAGTAATTTGGATATAGATTTTAGTTTCATTTGTATTTCGCACAAAATTAGTAATATGTGTTTTATCTTAGGATGAGGAATATCTCTTAAGAAAAATTATATTTAATACTTTTGCAAATTTTAATAAAATTTGAAAATAAGTCATGCATTGAAAATTTTGCTTTTTTACATTTATATTGCTGAATTATTCACATATGCTTTATGATGTTGAACCTCTCAGGTGAATACAAAATAGAAAGAAAAATTCATTCATCAAAAAAAAAATACTTCCGTTGTATGAGTCCAGTATGAGATTTATGTCTGCTAATCCCAAACCTGCACTCTGCCAAAAAGGTGATGCCAATGGGCTTGGAAAACTACCATCCATCAGATGAGATATTAAGCCATGGTCCCATATACAGTAGAGCCATACATTGTGTGCATTAAAGAACATACTGCATGGCCTTGACGAGAGGATGCCATCTGTCTCCTAATAGCTGTCCAGTAGGTTCCCTTCTCCAACCTTCACTGAGCCATTGGGGTCCTTGTGACTTGTCCATTTAGCCCATTGTATGCAAAAAGTTGCTGCTCAGAGTAAAACACCACAATAACTATCCTTCATGTCATGGCCCAGTATCACATACGATGGATAGTAGCCTTTTGAAGTCTATAAGAGTCCCGTTTCTCCCCAACAGCTGGATGAGGTTTTTAGCATATATAAATCCCAACATTGGCACAGTTGGATCATAAAAATTGAAATTTCAGCAAGATCGAAATTGTTTTAAACAGTGAGTATCACAGCTGATTGACATGTTTCTTCAGTTTGTTTCCACTTTAATGGGATGGAGAGAAGGAAAGCAGATTTTATTGCATGTAATGCAAATATTTTTCTTGTATTGTGACTCCACAAAGATTGAATTATATAAAATATCCTCCAAATTTATAATTGCTACTGTTGTAATTTCTAGATTATTGATTTTTAACCTCACTATAAATGCATTTATTTATTTATTCTTTCTTTTTGTGTGGAATAAGAAAAAAATTTAGTTAGCATAGGAAACAGTTTGGATGTTGCATTTGTGATTTGTCATTTCAGTTCTGCTATTATATATTACCAGATATGGTAATAAAAAAATTGCAAATCTCCCTCCTCCCCGTTTTGTCTAAAAAAAAGTCTTTAAAAAAATTCTTGAAAAATTCATGAAATATGCATAAGTTTATAATTTTTTTAGCTCCATACCCTTAGTAGCATTCTCAAATGAAGGAGAGGCATGGACCTCTCTCCCCCTCTATGTCTGGCCTTGTATAATAAGTATTTGTTTTGAATAGTTTACTAATGTTCAATGCATGAACTGTTTTCAATAATTTTTTGGCAACATATATTAATTAAATTAAAAAAATTATGTAATCATTTCTTTTATTATTGCTACATTCATTCAAATTTATCTATTTGTATGAAATATTTTTTGGTAATCAAAGTAATAGTTATGTAACGGAAAAGGTATACAGTACTTTGCTACAGCTATTCGATACAGGAATATTCACTGCCGAAAAATATATATATATTAAATCGAAATAATGTAAATGTAGTTTTCTTATAAAAAATTAATAGTAGAAGTAGTAAGTATCATACTAGAAGCAGCAAGTGTCATAGTAGAAACAGTTAAAATCATAGTAGAAGCGAGCAAAACGTACGAAAAGTTTCTGTGGCGAAAAGAAGGCTTGATTGCCACTACCCTCCTGCTGCGACTTCACGGCCTTGGACAGGGAAAGCGCATTACGGCGTCTCCTTTCATTTTTACCTCGTGACTGCTCCTTCATCTCCATAATTTTGATTAAACAATATTGGTGTAGTATTGACCATTTATAATTATTTTATTCAGATAAGGTGTCCACAGTTACCACACCTTGGTAACTGAAAAAATTCGGAATATACTCTATCTTGAGTGAAAGTCCTACAGGAGGATTTGGGATATCGTTTCACCTTCCACAACCTAAACATACAGGGGTTTATCAAAATAATGGAAACACCAATGGCGATTGGTTGGATTGGGTTGTTTTTACCTGTGAGCGGCACATTTTTTTGGACACCAAACGGAGATTGGAGCACACCAATGCCCATATGCATATCACAGAGACGACGTCATTCGTGATGTGAGGTATATAAAGGGGAGAAGTACGATGTCGTCTATTACGTAACAGTGGCGCAGGTGAAACATGTGTTGTGGTGTAATTGTCGACAATGTCAGATCTCAGTGACCTCCAAAAAGGCATGATCATTGGTCCGCGTCTTGCAGGAGCTTCAGTAACCAAAACGGCGGGAAACATAGGTGTAACACGAAGAAATACAATGGAGGAAATTGAAAAAAGAACACCATTAACAATTGAAGCGTAATCTATGGGATTTATTAAGTAGAAACAACTTGTTGAGAAAGGACAGTGATCACACGTGTAAAGTTATTAAATGTTTATTTTACCTTTTAATGAATATTACATTTTACAGAAGGCACCTTTTAATAAGACATTGAAAGTCCTCGAGCAGAATGCAGCTTCAGTCTGGCATGCAATCAGTCGTACAAATGCCGGATATCACGCTGGGGGATACCATTCCATGCGCTTTCAACTTAGATGCGTAATTCAACGATGGTCGTTGCCTGACGCGAAAGAGTCTATGTCCGATCCAGTCCCAGACATGCTCGAGTGGAGACAAGTCCAGAGAGTGTGCTGGCCAATGGAGTTGGTGCACTGCCTGAAGAGTATGTTGAGTTGCCCGGGCAGAGTGTGGGCGGGCGTTATCCAGCTGTAATGTCGCATTTGGGATTATACTCAAATATGGCAGGACAATCGGCTTTACTATGTCGCTGACGTACGTATTGCTATTCAGTGTGAGCGATACAAACACCAGATAATTACGAGAGTTCGCTCTTCACGACCTTCTTCCATCTTCCTGCAGAAGGGAGGTCTTTAGAGCTTTGCCGTCGTCGTCTCTTCTATTTTTCGAATATATCCCATAACAGTGCCATATGAACAGTAATTTTTTCCACACCTATTCATTACCTATTCCCATACCTATACTTCAACCTATTCAGACATTGCATTTCTAATAGTTTTTGCCAAAGGTTTCTACTTTGTTTCGTACAATATAGTCACTGTATATATTAATGCTCAGTATAAAATAGTTTGTTTTAGTAAAGCAAAAAGTATTATTTGCATATGTTTTGTTTGTTGATAGCGAAGTATGGTAATATTTTTGGAACTGGTTTACACCCATATCAGTGTTTAACCATACCTCCATTATTTAAACCGGCACGATTTAAACACTTTGTTGTTTAAATTGACATTTTTCGCTTAGTTTGTAACCGCAGAATATTAACATGGAGATGTTGCTTATGGTGTTGCATGAAAATCGAAGGCAGTGTTTGCTTATATTTGGAGAAATGTTAACAGAGTTTTTCGGAAGAGTGTCAATGAAATTGGGATGCGTTTCCTTTGTTACACAGAATTCCTTAGAACGAAGAAGAATGAATAACCATGAATGTGACCATAGAAATCGTATAAATTAAGACCAAAAGTGGCATAAATATACGAATTAATTTAGTTTGTGCTAATTGTTCATAGTTCCAAACTGATAATTTTTTTAGTAATTGAAGCCTTTGTGCTACACATTAAAAGAAAGCTTGGTATGCATAATATATTGCAGTTTTATAAAGTGTTATGGCATTGTTTACAATTGAACAAATCGAACTTATTAGACGTTTAAGAAATAGTGGTATCACTAAGGACCAAGTTCTACAAGCCTTTCAAGAGCTTGATCGTTTAGATGCAGAATTTGGTAGATCTGTTTCATACAATGATTATGTAAGAAATACAAATAATATCGAATTTCCTTATGGTAATGTATCGCCAGAAGCACCAGTCAACAGCAATTCTGTTGGAATACCAGTTACAACTGTTTCTAGTTTATCATCAGCAGGAACAATTAATGGAATGCCTGAATCTTGCCTACAGGTTCCATACAAGCAGAATGACTTTTTGGGAGTGCAGCCTCTGATCCGTACCCATTGCAGTAGTACAAACTCTAGCGAAGGCATATCAGAGTCCGAAGTATGTCATAATGGGGACTGCACAAGTCGTAATGTAGACGCTTCTTCAAAACTAGGAAATGAGCTACCAGTTATTTCTGTTGCAAATGAGGTACTATTAAATACATCTGGAACAGAGTCAAACAGTCAACCTCCCTATAACAGTTCATTACATTGCTCATTCTTTCCTTTAGACATTCAGACAGAAGAACTAGCAGAATTACAAGAATTAAAAAAGTATGTGTATACCACAGGATCCTAACTTTTTTTTATTAAATATTTAGCATGATCAAATTATGGGTACTAAAAGTAAACAGACAAGTTAGTCTCAGAGTGGTTGTGAATGAATCTTAGTTTACTCATTTCTGGATTGCTAGAAGATAATTCTTTAGGGTCTGTGTCTGCTTGTTTAGCTGGTTTTTATTTTCCCTAAACTATTGTCATAAAAATTATATATTTTGAAGAATTGTATGTTTTTTTTTACTCTTTTAGCACATCTCTACACACTGGTATAGAAGACCATCTCACAATGTCTCAGCATTTAGGGAGAGAAGGGGATCCACTGGACACATATTAAGAGATGAAAACTTTTGTCAAAGCCATCCAACATATTTAATGTGCACAGGGCAGTAATGGTTTGTTATCATGTATGTGCCCTCTAGGATATTTTGGAATTAAATTTCAACAATCCCTCCCCCCATTTGTAAAAATTATTTTAATATTTGACAAAAGAGAGGGAATTTTATATCAGTCACACTTAAGAGCTTATATAAACAGATAATCCTAATTTTCACTATTAGTGCACAGTTGAATTGTTGAACAATTCAACTGTGCACTAATTTACTGCACAGTTTCTGTCTGCACAGTTCTGTACATTGTACTGCACAGAACTGTTGTTGAACAACAGTATACATGAGGCATCAAGTGAAATAACTGGTTCTGGAGACGTAACAAATTAGAGCACAGTATGCTTATATCTATTAACTAACTTTTGGAGACTACAATTAATAGATGAAAGTTTCTAACTTTCTCATAGGACTTTTTAACTAATGAAGCCTATTAAGTGAATGTAGAATGTTTTGAAAGTATTCAGTTTGAAACTACAATATAAAATTTTCATTCTTTTGGGAGGTGTCCTTTTTTTTCCCCTTTCACAAGAGAGTATCTTTTGAAAGGTATGGCTTGCACCACGAGAAGGCAGGGTCAGACATTAGGTGCTAGGCCTGACCAGTTCTATGCATCATCTCAGGGGATTGGTGCATAGCTCTCCTTCCAGATGTTGGATGCATTGTGCAGGAATTTTGTACCATGAGGAAATGATTGTGTTGCTGCAAACTGGATGGCGACACAGTCTCGCTGTAAACAGCCTCATCCTGAAGATGCTCAATAAGGTTTAGATCTGGGGACTGTACAGACCAGTGAAGCAAGGAAAACTTGACATTCCTAGAACAATTCAGTGACAATGCGTGCCTTATGAGCAGGTGCATTATCGTGCTGAACTTGTCCATCTGAGTGAGGATAAACTAGCCATGAAGGGATGAATTTAATCAGCTACAAGATTCAAATATACTATAGCATTCAGATGTCCTTCGATGTGTATCAGGGGGTCTAATATGTGCCTGGAGAATATTCCCCAAACCACCACCATTGGCCTGTACTGTTGACATTAGACTAAATGACTCCATGACCTCACATTGCTTGCACCAAATTCTGATCCATCAATATGATGCAAAAAGAACCTTGGTTCATCCTACCAGGACACTTTTGTCCAGTCTTCAACAGTCCAGTGTCGAATGCTCCTACAGCCACTGGAGCCCCTCTTTTATGTTCTTCGCTGACAACAATGGCACTCGACATGGTCGGTGGCTATTGTAGCCCATTCACCACAAGTTTGATACATGGTGTATTCGGAGATGACCTTCCGCACACCAATATTTATTTCTGCTGTGATTTGCCTGATTGTGGCCTCTCAGTTCGCTTGCATAATTCTTGCCTGTTTCCTTTGACTTCTGATTCACAAGCTGTTTTCACCCACAAGATTGCTGTTCACTAGTAGTTTTTTGCTTTTTATACCATTCTCAGTAAACCCTTGAAACTGTTGTGTGTGAAAAAACTCGGGAGCATGGCCATTTGGAAGATGCTAGAACCAGTACACCTAGCACCATCTATCAAGCCACATTCAAAATCACTTGGGTTGCTCATTTTGTCCATATGGCCTAGTGGTTAGCACGCTTGGCTACTACTACTGATCTAAGGGACCTGGGTTCGAGCCCCGGGTAAGGCATGAATGTATGTGTCGTTTTTCTGCTGAGGTCCTGCCATCCTCTCAGACCTTCTACTATGGCATATAAACTGACATGCTCCTGTCAGACCTCTGTGGCAAGCAGCTGCTTGAGGGGGTATTTATTATTATTATTATTATTTTAATTCTCAATCCAACTCTGATGCTTGAATAGCTATTCTGCCTGATTTATACCGCAGACTTCATTAACATAATATTGTGTTGGAATGAACCATTTGTACAATTAGAGGTTGTGTACCTAATAAACTGGCATTTTAGTGTACATTATTCTTTTAATTTGAATAAAAATTTGATACTGTTTGGGCAGGTGCATATCAAATAAAGTGATCACTGAAATATATGATCTGCCTGGTTGATGATAAATGATGTTTTTAATTAGAAACGTTTATCATTTTATTGGTTTTCTTTTTTTCTCCATTTTATTTAATGATATTAATATAATCTAGATTATATCTGCTAAAACCATATACATTCCCGCTGATAAACTTCGGCTTAGTGGGATTTTTAATGTAAAATAATTGTATAGATAACATTTTTTGAAAAAAAAAATGAATTTGAATTACATTTCATTCTGTTTGACTATAAAGGTTTGGCCAAGCATTAGTGGCTAAGACATTAGTATAATTATTGCTTCATCAGAATCTTGCACAAGGTCATTGTGCCTAGTCAAGCATGTGCAAGTTGTGAAGTTATTTAATTTTAAGTGAGAAATAATGATCTTTAATAATTTAAAGATATTTTGTCCAGTTTATTTTAAATCAGTCTGTGATTAAATCCTCCATTATTTAATCAAGTTATCTCAAACCCCACAAAATATAATTTTCTGGATGCTAAAATTGAATTGTCATCTATTTGGTTTCCTTTTTTCATTTTCTAAGATACATATTATATTTAGTAGAATAAAATATACATTAGCATAAAACCTTGTTATTACCACAATAGCTTCAACCCTTTCTTCAAGAAGTTCTTGCCTTTCACAATAATATTTCTTATGTAATGGAAAGTGATACAACCTGCTTGCTTGTATGAATGGTATTGGTCCTACTTGGTGGTGAGGCACACTAATATTTATTTCTTCCATTTTAAACTGAAATCCTCCATTAATTAATCAACATTGGCCACAGTGTTAAAAACACTTGGCCAGTGTGTTTCAATCCCACTCTAGTCATTATCAAGGCCACTTCTGAGTGCAGTCATCTAGTTTCTCTAGGCTACCACTTAGTTGTGTCTATATTTATATAAAATAAAAAAATAAATAATAAATACCCCCTCAAGCAGCTGCTTGCCACAGAGGTCTGACAGGAGCCTGTCAGTTTATATGCCACAGTAGGAGATCTGAGAGGATGGCAGGACCTCAGCAGAAAAACGACACACACATCCATGCCTAATCCGGGGCTCGAATCCAGGTCCCTTAGATCAGTAGCCAAGCGTGACTGTAGATGTTAAAGATTAAATAATATATTTTTTTTCCAATGTATTTTGATTTCTTGTGTATAATATAAATTGGCCTTGGAGTATATCACAATCCCATTTAAGTAATAGTGCAGTATTTGACACCTGAGTAACTAAAGATAAATGAATATATTGAAATGCTGAACAGGATTATATACATCCAAAGAAAATATCTGCCTAAGATAGTGTTGCTATAATAAAGTATGATTGGTAAACCTGACTACAATGGACATGTCCATGCATAACTGATTGTTTTTGTCACGAGGAGCTTGTATATGTTACATAAATGTTTTCAGGTTTATCTGATTCATGCAAAATTTAAATTATTTTTTTTTAAAAAATAGGAAAATATATCTTCAGGAATTTGTAGTTGCATAATTATGTTCCTACCTTTATCATTTTCAGTTTTTGAAAGTGAAAGGAAATTTGCTGCAAATTTGGAGAAATTTAATGTCTGTTTTAATGTTTAGTTGTTAATGAATCAACTAATCATTAAAACTTTTAATTTAACCCTCTTTTGGCAACATAAGTTGTGTGCATGTTGTTGGTAACATTGGGTGGCCTGTAACCCCATGAACTTTTTTAGGATAAAAGCAGTGGTGAGCTGTAGTGGGTTTGCAAGATAGCCCATTATTAAAATCATCATTTATTTTTTAAAATTAATGGGGAACAAACTAAGATATTTTGTGAATCAGAGCAAATAGTAATGAAGTATATTCAATATGGAATTTTTGTAATTTTGTATTCTTGATTATTTCTGAATGGAAATAAATCATTTTAAATTAACATTCTTAGGTTTTAATACAAAAATATATTTAAAAAATATATAAAAAAAAGAAATTTGCAAAAACAGAGAGCCCACTGCTCAAATATTCATAGCTCACCACTGGATAAAAGGTAAATATATTTAATATGGCTGAAAATCTATTTTCTTGTTGACAAAGTAACTAAAATATGTGAAGTGACTGGTATGTAAACTGGTTCAGAGAGTCAGTCTAGCTAAGTGATACGTAACCCCATGCTACCAACAGAGGTTTAATTCATTTCAATACTGAATATGATACATATATCAATATAATCATTTTGTGCTTTGTCAACAGGAAAGGGGATATGCTTGTTCTCACAGAAATACGCAATTTTGTTATGGCTTACAACATCAAACAAACTTTGATAGCTGAAATGACAAAAATGAGCCAGCCATATGTGAGCCGTTTCTTCCGTGGTGATATCCAAGATATGCCAGAACGTACCAAGAATATATTTTTTATGTGGTATTTAACTTGCAAAAATAACCCTTTGAAATTAGGTAAGAAATTTGTGTTTTATATAATGACACATGTATATCTAGGTATTGACAACATCAAGTTGATTGTGTTAAATTAGCATTATGTTTTAAACAAATTTTTATAAATAAAATGTAGAATTAATTGCATTTTAAATTTAATGTAAATTTTATGAAACTTGAAAAAAATTGTGTCAATACTATTTATGTTTAATTAAGGTATTACTGCTACAGCTGACATCCCACATTTTTTAATTGCCATATTTTAAAAGTTTTTTCACATTGTAATGGTTTTAACTTTTTTTTTCTTTGTGTATATGCCTGTTTTAGTTTTATATTGTTGATGTTTTTATGTCATTGGCACAAATTTTTAGATTTGGCCGATGTGTGTTGGAGAAGGGGGGGGGGGAATGACACCACATCATATTAGGGTAAACCAAGTATTATATAAACATCAAATAGAAAAATTTCTTTAATTCTTAGGGCCAACCAAACATTTTGGTAACCAGGGATGTAAATTTAGATCCAGCTATTGTGGAAATCATGATGTGATTCCCTTTTAGTCAGCCTGAAGATGAAAGGAATCTTTTAAATAGGATATTCTTGAAACAACAGTACTGTTTTGGGTAAAAAGTAGCATAGTTAGGCAGTCATCTGAGTAATAAGACTAAGCAGCTTATTTCTGAAAGAAATTGAGGCTGAGTTGAATCAGCACTCTACTGAGAGTTTAATAAACATGTAAATGATAAATTGAATGCTGATAAGAATTTTTGCCTTGATAGCTTGGCTAACAGAACAGATAAAATCTGCTAGAGAACCATTGTACCATCTACTTTGGTAAGAAGAAAACAATGGAATATAAAGATTGAGGGATAAGGATTTGAAGGTGTGGTTTCTCTCATGGTTAGATAGGTTGAGCATTTCAGAGATATCCTGAATAATGTGGGTAGTGCTACTCCCATTGTTTGTAATAGCTGTATTACTGGCTTTAATACTGACCCTCATGATTTGAAGTAACTTTGCCTTTTTCAAAATTTAAACTGCACAAGTCACTAGGGGTAGATAAACTCATTGTTGAAATGCTTAGAGCTAAGAATGATTCTGTTGTCATGCTGACTATAGTGTTGAATATTTTATATGATAAAGTAATTCCTAAGGATTTTATTAGAGGTACTATTCATATTTTCAAGAGAGGGGTGGGGATAGCACAGTTGGTAGCGTGCCAGGCTCGTAATATTCAGTTCTCAGGTTCAAGTCACAGCTTGGCCAGCATTGAGTTTTATCTCTGTATAATTCCCTGCCTACAGTCAGTAGGGAACACCAATGGGCTTGGAAAGGCTGCTGTTCGTCAGATGGGATGTTAAGCCGTCTTCCCTTGTGCGTGAGAGCCATCCCCTGTGCATGTTAAAGAACATGCTGGATGGCCTTGACAGGAGGCTACCATCTATCTCCAATGGTCCAGTGGAGATAGATGAACTGTCCAGTGTGTCCCCTCTCCCAACCTTCTCTGAACCTTTGGGGTCTTTGTGACCTGGCCATTTAGCCCATTGTATGGAAAAAAAATGGTGCTGCTTAGAGGTAAACCCAATCCTAGTTTCAAGAAAGGTGATCACAGTTTTTGTGATAATTACAAGGACATCAGCCCACTTTCTGTTCCAGGTAAAGTTACATCCATTATTTTGCTTAATAGAATTTAACATTGGGCTGATGGTGTGGATTCAGAAGTGTAGTGGCTGCCTAGATGAAGTCTTTTCACTCAGACAGAAACCTATGGTTGCTTTCTTTGTATATTTCAAAAAGGCTTTTACTTCTGTTGACTGCCACAATATGTGGTTGATTGTGAGATTGATTACAAGAAAGAGATTGAATACAGGAAAAGGTAATGTAATTATGACTCTCTTCCATAATGATGAGTTTTGTGTGAGAGTTGATAAAGCTTTCAATGATTGGTTTATGTTAAATACTACTAGAGTTTGAACAGTGCTGCATTGTGATACCTTTCAGTTTGGTTCATGATTACATTATGAAGAATTGATTGCAAGAGAAAAATTAGAGTGGAATTATTGCAAATAGTGAAGAAAGTTGCTTGTATCTCTAATATGCTGATTCAGAGCTGTATCTAGTGTTCATGGCACCTATGGCAAAAAATCAAAAATGCACCTCTTTATGACTAAAACATTGACTTTTAAAATGAGAGAACTTTGTAATGCTTGTGGTGTGCAACAAAAAAGTTACACGTAGATTAATTACGGTTATTCTTCCATCCCTAAAACAAATCATTGCACTAAAGAGAAGTACTTTATTTATTATAGTTGTTTTTTTCCCTTTTATGTTATAGCAAAATTATTAATCTCATCAATAAAATTTGTTTCTTCAAATAAATCACTTGCAATGGATAAAATTGATAATTCACTTAGTTTCTCTTGGTTCATGGTAGAAAATAAATATTTTTTATTCTTTTGTGTCTACCAACACTTTTTTCCCCACTTGATACTGTAACTGGTTGGCAGAAGGAAATCCACTGGACAGCTGTTAGGAGACAGATGGAAGCCTTCCATCAAGGCCATCCAGCATGTTCTTTAATGTGGCACAGGGTATGGCTCTCCTGCATACAGGACCACTGTTTTATGCCCTATCTGACAGAAGGTGTCCTTTAACAATCCAATCGTTTTCCTCTTTCTGACCGAGGACAGGCTCGGAACTGACAGATTATGAGTCTGGCACGCTACTGACTGAGGTCCCCCCCCCCCGGCACATTGTACTTTAGTTATATTCATTAAAAACTTTTAAAGTTGCATCATAATTACTAGCCCAATTGAGAACTATTCCATGATTTAAATTCCCATCTCATTTTAGTTTTCTAATAATATCCTGAAACCTGAATTATTTTTTGCATAAAGCATAACACATCTCAAGATTACTTTTAGATGTAACGTCATTAATCACTTTTGATTTCCTCTTGTCTTTGAAAACCATCATCAATGAGGCTTCCAGCTTTCAGTTATTTTCCACACAGTTTAATTATTTTTATTATACTAAAGATTCATGGTTATGTATTCTTCGATTCAGGTATTTCCATTTCAAAATACCAGAGTCCTGATTAACAAAGAGTGAACAATTTTTTGTCTTTGCAAAAAAAGAGGGCAAGGAAACAATGCAAAGTGCCCACCTTTTCAGAAAAGAATAACCATTTTTAAAAATGCTTTCATTCTTATTTAATGATTAGTACATCCAGTTATTGTTGAAACTATGACCATCATTTCTCTAAGTCAGAACAGGATTTCCTTTCTTTCAGAAATAGCCTACATTTAATTAACCCACAAGCGAGTTTCAATGCTCTCTTGGAGAGGTATTTCCTATTCCTATTATTGATAGATACTCTTTGATAGAAATTCTGTGTGACACTCTCACAGATATATAGTATCAATCATAAATATTCAATCTTGTTGAAAATAGAAATGAAGTTAAAAAATTTAATAATTCACGATAATTGCTGTTACATTTAAACTCGTTTAAAAGCTATCTTATCACAAGCATTGAGGAGTACAAGAGCTTATACAACATCAATTGTGCTTATTATTAGCTACGATCTATTAATTACTCAATATCAGCTCCTTAACAGATATCTATATTTACCACTTAACGATATATATATATCTTTATACACTAAATCAAAGTATAATAGACTAATTAGCAAAGCAAAACTATTTACCAGAATTTGAAGGCTGGTACATCTGCTGTAAGATGTCTCATCATGAGATTAGTTGCCGTTAATTGATGTCATAGTATGTAGTCAATGTTAACAAATTCTTAGCAACCAGTCCTTTGAAAACACAGGTATAATGATGTTAACTTGAAATTGTAGTTGCATGCAGTTAACTCCAGTTCAGCATGATGTTGATTATGTATTGCATTTTTGATATATTAACTTTACTCCATAAAGTTGTTGTTACTAGCATTTTGTCCATTGCTGTATATTATATAGGTGGTTTCCTATTACCACCTTTGCCGACATTTGGCTTTTACAACAGTTCATTGGGGTAATGCTTAAATAATTTATACAATACATCTAGTTCTTAGATGTTAAGTTCAGCTGAAGATTTTTATTGGAGCTCCAATAACATCTGGGTGCTGGCATGACTCTGTTTTAATGGTATTTTAATAGTAATGTAAGTTGGCCTATTTTGACAATTTTAAATGTTTTATCGGTAAAAATTGAGTCTTAAGATTTGGGGAAAGTTCAACAGTGATGTCTACAGGACTACGTACCAGTTATTGTGCAAAAGTATAAACATTGTAGATAAAAATAATATAATAACATGAATATATAATGTATGTTAAAAATCTTCAGGTGACCTTAGCATCTAAGAACTAGATGTATTACCACATTGAACTGTTGTAAAAGCGAAACATCGGCAAAGGTGGTAAGAGGAAACTATCTATATAATATATAGCAATGGACAAAATGCTAGTAACAACAACTTTATGGAGTAAAGTTAATATATCGAAAATGCAATACATAATCAACTTCATGCTGAACTGGGGTTAACTGCATGCAACTACAACTTCAAGTTAACATCATTATACCTGTGTGTTTCCAAAGGACTGGTTGCTAAGAATTTGTTAACATTGACTATATACTATGACATCAATTGACGGCAACTAATCTCATGATGAGACATCTTACAGCAGAT
This sequence comes from Ryuthela nishihirai, assembly GCA_038380435.1. Classification (NCBI taxonomy): domain Eukaryota; kingdom Metazoa; phylum Arthropoda; class Arachnida; order Araneae; family Heptathelidae; genus Ryuthela; species Ryuthela nishihirai. The sequence goes on from JAWZYU010000031.1 coordinate 35,754,126, forward strand.
GTACCAGCCTTCAAATTCTGGTAAATAGTTTTGCTCTGCTAATTAGTCTATTATACTTTGATTTAGTGTATAAAGATATATATATATATCGTTAAGTGGTAAATATAGATATCTGTTAAGGAGCTGATATTGTGTAATTAATAGATGGTAGCACAAATAATAAGCGCAACTCATGTTGTATAAGCTCTTGCACTCCTCAGTGCTTGGGATACAGTAGCTTTTAAATGAGTTTAAATATAACAGCAGTTATCATGAATTATTAAATTTTTTATCATGTTAGCTGTGTTATTTCGAATTTAGAAATGAAGTTATTACTACTGATTGAGCATAGGAATTTGAAAAATACATCAATTTTAGGGGTTGTGTCATTTGCAAAGAGATGAGAAAAATAATTTTCTTAATATCTTAAGCCCCTTAATTTTTCATGTTTTACCATGGGGGTCATTTTGGCTCACTATGTTTTTTTTACTTTTGCCAATTTCTTCCAAAAATTTGAATGGTACAAAAATAAAAATTCTTAAAGGGGATGGTTTTCACAAAAACTAACATTTAGTGGGGTGAAAATCAGAATTCACAGATTTCATCTTAAAAGAGATACCTGGGAAGTGAAAGGTGTTCATCTTGCTAATAATAAAACTAGAATTGTTCTTAATCATGCAATTCACCCAATATTACATACTGAGGCATGATCGCTGTCCTAACAGAAATAATATGACAGTTTCTTGGTGCTGTCAATTAAAAAGCAAACAGAAATTGAAATTAAAGCTAAAGAACTTTGTGTAGTTATTTGTGAAGAAAATGCATTGTTTTATATGTATGTACCGTAGATCTATGGTTTTATAGAATACCCTGAGTGGAAAAGAAAAAGTGCTTAATGAAAGATTCTTAAATCATTTTCATCAAACACATGAAAATTAAAAATGTATGCTATTTTAGACACATATATATTTTTTTTAATTTCTTGTCAGTTTTAAAAGCCTGAAAATTTTATAAGTAAAAAAAAAAGCTTCAGACAAACAAATGCATCACTCCTCTTGTAAATCAAAGGGTTAGAATTCTTCCCTTTTGGAATTATGATTAGGAATTTGAAATATTTATGTCCATAAGCTTATTAAGTTACAAATGAAATGACAATCCTCTGCCACTCCATAAAAGAATATTCCAGATACCCTTGTTGGAGCCCAGTTTCATTCTCAGGTTGGCTTTGGGACTACCGAGTCTGACATCAATAAAGAAGTGGTAAACATTTTGTGTAATGCATGCCTTGTCAATGATAATCTAGCTTTGAAACTCTATAACTTCAAAATTATGCATTTAACCCTTCCAGTGTCCAGCCTGAAAAACTGGTTTCCATCCAGAGGCCAAGCTATTTTCTCCCTATGCTCAGCCAAAAAGAAAATAACTTGAGAACTTTTTTTTTTGCCAAATAACTAATGAAAGGAATTATGACATGTTATATACCAAATTAATCAGAATTTAATTCTGAATTTTCTGAAAATAAAATATTTAATGAAAAAGACGATAAGTTTTATTTTAATAGGACTTTTTTAGTCACGTAGTAAAAAATGCATCTGGCAACACAAATAAAAATTTATTTTAAAAAAACTAAATGATTATAATGCAAATGATAAAAAAGCTATTTATTCCTCATTAACAAAAATATTATTTTATTCTTTCAAGTAAATATTTCTCCTATTTTGTAATTTTTTTTCTTGGTACAATGCTTTGAGAAAATTCCAGGCTTTTAGCCAATTGTGCTGAGTCAGAAAAACAAGTCAACTTTAGAATTAAAAAAAATAACCAGTCAGTGGAAATAGCTCATGTTATATACCAAATTAAACAGAATTTAATTACAAATTTTATGAAAATATAAACAAATTTACAAGCATATTGATTTTAATAAGCCTTTTTCAATGTGATATGGTGAAAAAAAAATCATACTATACAATTAAGGTTTCATTTGGGAAAACCTGAAGAATAAAAATAGTTAAATTATATATTAACCAAAAGGAAATTTCCTCCTGAATTAATATAATAATATTCAACCTGAAATACGATTTTTATTTCTTTTAATGATTCTTTTTAGTATCATATATTTTAAACACAGCTAGTGTTAAACAAAGTAACTTGAATTTCTTACATTCACAGGATTTTTTGAACTGGTTATGAAATAGAAAAGAAAACTTGGCTGCTTTTTTTTACTAAATATTAAGAAATTTTTCTTTGGGTGTTGAAGTTTGCCGATCTTGGCTAAGTGCAGAAAGATTTGTGCACCAAAGCAAAAAAAAAAGCTTTATATCACCAGATATGTTGACACAGCCAAGGTATTGGTGGGGGGGATGCCTTTAAAATCATTCAACATAAGCATAAAAACTCCTAATTAAAAAAAAAATTCTTCTAAAAGGGGGGGGGGGGGGTGAAACATTCATAGTGAGTTTAACTTCCTGAAATTGCCCTCCCACATGACAGCTCATTTCCGTCGCAAGGTAGTCTTATTTTTTTTTTGATTTGCGACATATAGGACAGAGAAGAATCCTAGAAGCTACTCCTAGCTTAATACAGGGCTTCTCATACAAGGACATGCCCTACTAAGACCGAAGTCACTGCTGACCACTACCTTAGTTAGAGCTAACACAACACACAAAGTTTGCCTTGCTGGAACAGTCGCTAGCTGCCTAACCACTATGCCAGTTAAGGCATGCTTGCCTTATTTTGCTTCCATATCCAAGACATTCATTTTCAGAAAATGGTACAAGCTCAAAGTTTTTTTTTACTAAAAAAACAAGAAAAAATAAAAGAAAAATAATATATTTAACCTAATGGGATGTTAAATCAAGTATTGCAACAACTTTTAAGCCAGCCTCCGATATAGCATAACTCAGAAAGATCGATAAATCAGCTGACCGAAAGATCGCTAACTTAAAGAAATAAATCTATAGAAATGAATTTGCTTTCATATCGAAGACCTCATTTATTTTTGGGGCGGGGGTGGCTCAGTCGGTAGCGCGCCAGGCTCGTAATCTGTAGTTCCCAGGTTCGAGTCCCAGCTGGGTCAGCGTTGAGATTTGTCTCCGCAAAATTCCCCGCCCTGCCCACGGTCAGTAGGGGACACCGATGGGCTTGGAAAGGCCGCCGTCCGTCGGATGGGACGTTAAGCCGTGGCCCCGTGTGCGGGAGAGCCATACCCTGTGCACGTTAAAGAACACGCTGGATGGCCTTGACGGGAGACTACCATCTGTCTCCCAACAGCTGTTCTGGTGGGTCCCCTCCCCCAACCTTCTCTGAGCCTTTGGGGTCCATGTGACCTGGCCATTTAGCCCATTGTGTGCAAAAAAAGTGCCGCTCAGAGGTAAAACAACCCAACCCTCATTTATTTCCAGAAAATGATACCAGATCAAAGTTTTACTGGAAAAGTAATAAATAATAAAAATTAACATATAGCCTAATGTGATGTTAAAATATCCACAGCAACAAGTTGTAAGCCGGCCATCTGAAGTAGCATAACTATGAAACATCAATATTTTCGATTGGCCAAAAGATCACTAATTTTTGAAAATAAATCTACTGAAATAAAAACTAAGGTTTAAATATGAAAAACAGTAAATACTAATCTTAACTCTAGTCAAGTAAAAAATTTAACTTTACTAGATACAAAGGGTATTCAATATGTTGGACCAAAACAATATGGGAGCCACTTATAGCACACAGAATGGAAATAGCATATGTCAGCCATCTGCCTCTTGTTTACCTCATTGAGCCATACAAAGTTAAATGCAGCTGCACCCAGAATTTCTAAGAAGGATGTGTTCACTTCCAGTTTCGATTTTAAGAGTGGCAAAGATGCATAGAATGCTGGGAAAAATGATGAAAATAATTTTGGTAATACCGAAATAGGTTTATGACAGGAAAGAGTGTGAAATGAAAAAAAAAAAAAAAAAGATGGCAGTACATACTTTGTAATTGCTTCCAAAATCTACTGTTTTTAAAAATAGCAGTTTTTGTTTGTTAATTTTTAGGAGATTTTCGAAAATTTAAGAAAAAGTTTGTTGATAATAGTTCAAATCAAACTTGCGAGCTTAAATCAGAAGGTTGCTTCAGCAAATAGGAAAGTTAACAAGCAAATCGGCAATACCGTTTAGTGCTTCTAAGAAATGGCAATTAGATGGTTTTATAAAATTATTTCTATTGTAGTTAATAAAATATGCATCAAATTAAAAAACAATATTATTTTTCAAGCCTGAATTATATATTTTTATAAGATATATAAAATTATAAAGGCAATTTTTTAAAATTAATTTTAATTTTTTTAATTATTTAATTAATTTTAATTTTTTTAATTATTTTAATTAATTTTAATTTTTTTAATTATTTATTTAATTAATTTTAATTTTTTTAATTAAAAATGTATGCACGTGTTCTTGGCCCATCATTTTAGATTCTGTGGACGTATACAGGCGATGTGGACATTGGAAGGGTTAATGGAAAGGTGTGACTTAAGATAAAAATAAATTCTACTTAAATATGGATTTTTCAAAAATATTTGTTAAGTATTTAAAGAGTTATGGAAGCTATAATATTTCACAATAGTAATATCTCATAAGAATTCACCTCTGAAATTTATTAAAATTTAAATATTAAGTATTACTCCAAACTGTTGATAAAATATGCAATTTAGATACATAATTAAAAGGACCTTCTTGCTCAGAAATTAATTAAAAATAACTTAAGAATTCTCTGTCATTGAGCAATAAAATTTAAAAGTTTATCTTTCAAACTATTTGCATGTTAAAAGTTTTTAGGAAAAAACTCGGAAGCTTTTCGGAGCAAGAACAGTGCTCCATCTTCAGTGAAGTGACACTATGTGGTGACTACTTTCCTCATGTCATGAAGAGTGATTCCATTGTCTCGGTTGCAGGTGGTGATGTACGAAAATAGATTTGATTATGATCTTTAACTGATCAGTCAAATTTTTATTATAAATGCATATTTTAGAATTTATAAAGCTTCTGCTGCCAAGCTAGCAGTACAACACGCGGCAACAATACACTGGGAGCATGCCACACTACTTGTATGTTCCTCGACTTTCTGTGGAACTATATTCTGCGAGGCTATTGAAATAATGACCTTGCCCTTCCCCACCTACAACCGAGACACTGGAATTGCCCTTCACGACATGGAAAGAAGTTGTAAACAGCCCTAATGTCACCACATAGGTCACTTCACTGAAGACTGAGCACTGTCCTTACTCTGAAAAGCTTCAGGATTTTCTCCTAAAATCTTTTAACTTGCAAATAGTTTAAAGGATAAACTTTTAAATTTTATTGCTCAACAACAGAGAATTTTAAGTTATTTTTAATACATTTTAGAAGTTTTCATGATGATTATTTCAATATTAGACCACTATAAATGATGTTTATAAAACATACTTCCATAACTGTTCAAATACTGAACAAATATTGTCAAAAAACGAGATATAAATAGATTTGCTTGAAATAATTAGTTAAAAAAAAAATTCACTATAAATGATGTTTATAAAACATACTTTCATAACTGTTCAAATACTGAACAAATATTGTCAAAAAACGAGATATAAATAGATTTGCTTGAAATAATTAGTTGAAAAAAAAATTTCACTATAAATGATGTTTATAAAACATACTTCCATAACTGTTCAAATACTGAACAAATATTGTCAAAAAACGAGATATAAATAGATTTGCTTGAAATAATTAGTTGAAAAAAAAATTGGCTGTCATGACTGGGATTTGAACCCATGTCTGCCAGAAGTATGCCGAGCATCATAACCGCTAGACCATCGAGGACCTGAACATTTCTTCAAGAAAGTGGCATATAAGTATTCCTGTTGATTCACCAATGATACCATCTATTACCAGGAGGCTTGGCTGAACTCCTGATAAGAGATGGCAGCACTGGCGAATCAACAGGAATGCTTATATGTCACTTTATTGAAGAAAATTGCAGTTTCTTGGTGATCTAGCAGTTTGAATAGAAAAATACAATAGAGGGTTGCATCCTTTTTGAAACACACTATACTATTAATGATTTGTCTAACATCACTGTTTCAGATTAGATTGGCCAGAAGGAAATGTGTGTAATGTTTAGGTTACACACTATCAGAACAAGAGTGAGAAGAATGGTTGGTTTTTTGTCCTGGTGTTATTAGAGTAGATATTTGTTGGTCCACAAGAAACCAGCTCCCTTCAAGATCACACAAATCCGATTAGATGATATCATTGCTTTTTTGTAAACCGTCTCAACTGAAAAACAATGAAACAACCCTTGAGATCGCCACTGGTAAAAGCCGCAGTTTAAGTGAGAGAACGTTGTCACCCATCCTTGTCATGCATTCTCAAAGTCAGAAAATTTTTGTATTTGTATGTGTGTGCATATATATATATTTACAATAATATATGAAAATGACATTTGGCGCCTAACCGACATGGCACCTATGGCTGGGGCCATATTGGCCATAACCTAGATACAGCTCTGCATCTGGTAAACAAAAATATTTGTGCAATTTTTGAGAGTAAAATGAAATTATACGTAAAAAAGTGAATAAAGATATTTTATTCTCAAAAGTAAGCACCAGCACAATCTATAACCTTTTCCAAATGAGATACAAGTTTGTAGTTGGAAGCAGCAGGAAAAGATGGTAGGCAGATGTCATGATGTCTGTGGAATACGGTGGGTATGATCATCATCCTCATCATCATCCTCAAGCAGCCATGGGCTACAGAGGTCCAACCAGACCGTGCAATTTAGTTCTCCAAGCAAGTCTATCCTGAGCTACATCTACTGCATCTGGCCACTGCACACCAATTCTAACAAGGTCCTGTTTGACATTGTCTGCCCACCGCATCCTAGGTCTCCCCTTCTTTCTGAGGCCTTTAGGCACACTGTTCATAACCCTATTCGCCAATCTATAATTATTCATACGGCAACATGGCCAAACCAGCGGAGTCTCTCTCTGCACAATATGCTGCTTAAAGGAGGTTGCAAACTCCTTTGCCTAACCTCATCATTAGTTACAAAGTTGAACCACCTAATGCCCAAGATACTGCGCAAGCATCTGGAATCAAAGGCATCTATTGTTTACAAAGTGTCCAAGTTTCACTACCATAACTAACCCTAGAAAGAACCAAACTATTATACAGTCTAATTTTAGTCTTCAGGTGTATACACCTATTTCTCCACACTCTTCATAGATTCTTAAAAGTCCCGGCAGCTATCCCTATTCGTCTGTTAATCTCATGCCGCACATCACCATTATCTGTTACATAGCTCCCAAGATAATTAAACTGTGACACCTGCTCAAGACTGCAACCATTCAGATTAACTGAATCACAGCCTGCCTGACCAATTTTCATCACTTTAGTTTTCTCTCTGTTTATAATCAAACCTACTCTACTACCAGTGTCATCAACAGCTCGAATGAAAGAGTTCATCTCATCAACATCATTTGCCAAAAGGGCTAAATCATCAGCATAATCTAAATCAGAAATTTTCGTATCTCCAGCCCATTTAAGGCCAAAATTTTTCCCTTGAAGTGAATTTCGCATAACATAATCAATAACCAAACTAAAGAGAAAAGGAGACAAAATGCACCCTTGTCGAACACCAGAAGTAATGCTAAACCAATTGCTACAAGCCTTACCAACTCTCACACACGACTCAGTGTTATTATAGAGAGCTTTCATTATGTTAACTAACTTGTCTGGTATACCATATGATCTCACAATCAACCACAAATTATGACGATCAACAGAGTCGAAAGCCTTTTTGAAATCAACAAAGCTAGCAACCAAAGGTTTCTGAAACTCTAAACATTTCTCAAGAATCTGCCTAAGTGAAAATATCTGATCCACACATCCCCTACCACTTCTGAATCCACATTGCTCATCACGCAATTGATTGTCAACCAGATTCTTAATTCTATTAAGCACAATCATGGAAAGAACTTTACCTGGAACAGAGAGTAGGCTGTTACCCCTATAGTTATCACAAGAACTGCGATCACCTTTTTTGAAAATAGGGATAACAATAGCTCTGGTAAAATCCTTAGGAACCATGCCTTTATCATAAAAGATATTCAGAATTTCAGTCATCCAAGTGGTAACCGAAACATTCCCAGCTTTAAGCATTTCGGTAGTAATTTCATCTACCCCTGAGGATTTGTGTAGTTTAAATTTTGAAACAGCCAAAATAACTTCAGATTGTGTTATAGGGCCTACATTAAAGCCACCAATGCATCTATCATCATTGCAAACAATGGGAGTAGAACTAACTACGTTGTTTAGAACATCACTGAAATGCTCAGCCCACCTAGCCATGACAGAATCCTCTCTTTCTATAACCTTACCTTGTTTATCCTTCAATCCTTGTATGCCTGTCCGTTTTCTACCACACAAAACATTAACTATCTGGTACAGCTCTCTGCTGTTGTGCTGTCTAACTGCTTCCTCGGCTTTGTCAGCCAAACCATCAAGCCAAAGATTCTTATCAGCAGCTAACTGATCTTTTACACGTTTATTAAGTTCTCTGTAATGCTTTCTATTAGGACTAGTAGGGTATTGATTAAGGACATTCCTGCAGTTCTTTCTTTCCGAAATAAGCACAAGTGCCCTGTCACTCAGATAATTCTGCCTCTTCTGCTCCTTTTTTCCTAAAAGAGTACTGTTAGTGTCCAAAAAAGCCTGTTTAAAATGATCCCATTCTTCCTCAACTTCAGTAGTAAGCAAACCATGACTGTCATAATGACTAAGTAACCTATCATGGTAAGTTTTGGCTATAACTGGATCTTTCAGAGCTTCAGTATTAAAAGTAAATTTTTTAACCCTAGCACAACACTTTTTAAGTTTAAGTTGCAACACACTTTTAACAAGGTAATGATCAGATCCAATTTCAGCTCCCCTATATGCCCTGGTATTCCTAACAGAACTAGCCCATTTGCTGTTAATTAATATGTAATCAATCATATTCTTATGCAGCCCATCAGGTGAAACCCATGTGTACTTATGTATGTCGCGGTGTTTGTAATAAGTGTTAGTTATTCTGAATCCATTGAGTTTACTTACCTGTAGGAGACGTTGCCCATTGCCATTGCAGCTACCAATACCAAAAGGGCCTATTACTCCTCCCCAAAGGTCAGAGTCAGTACCAACTTTGGCATTGAAGTCACCAAGAACAAGTGTAATATCTCCTTTCTTGACAGAATTCAAAATATCCTGAAGTTGTTCATAAAACCTATCCTTCTCATCCTCATCGGCATCCTCAGTGGGGGCATAACAGCAGATAACATTCAAGTCTTTAACGCTTGTCTGAAATTTTGCTGTAAGAAACCTTTCATTAATGCACTCATATCCTAGAAGAGCATCGCTAGCGTGTCTGCTGATAAGGAGACCCACGCCTTGGTGATGCTTATTGTCGTCCCTCCCTGAAAAGAGAAATTTAAGATTATTTTTAAGAATCTGACCTTTATCTGTCCATCTGGTCTCTTGCAAGCCGAGAATATCTAATTTATAATGGTGGAATTCTTCTGTGAGGACATCAAGAGAAAAAGCTCTGTGCAGAGTCCTCACATTCCAACTACCTATGGAGAGAAAATGGTTAGTGGGACGTTTAAAGAAACTATGTTTATTGAGAGAGGGAATGCCAACAATATCAAACAGCCCCCTATTCGCAGACATGGGGCAAAGACCCGTTCCCCCACTACTAAAGGCTGAAGCCATCTACACTGGAAGACTTCCTCCAATGCAGAATTTGACGATGCTAATAGAAGCAAAGAGTTCAGGTGCCTGCGATGACTTCTGCTCAGGATTATCCACCAGCTGATAAACATATCCTGTGAATCTATTCACTTGGGGCTGTCAACCCACAAACAAACAGAAAACACAGTGGAAGATTTTCCCTCCACAGAAGCCCACCAGTGCAGCAAAATCAGGATCCATAATCAAGCTCAGAGCCATATATCTGTCCAGTCCAGTAGGTTTATATGGTCAGCACCAGGACCCTGTGTGGTTGACCACTCTTCAGCAGGGTAGAAAAAAAAAAAAGAAAAGTAGCCATAGTTGTCCAGATCAGTAGGCCACACTAATCTGGCAGCCCTCCCCTTCCGTTCACTTCCACAAGAGAGTATCTCTTTTGAAAGTTACTAACGGTCCGCACCACAAGAAGGTGGGGTCGTACATTAGGTGCTAGGCCTGGCCGGTTCTATGCATCATCACAGGGGATTGGTGCATAGCTCTCCTTCCAGTGACTACCTAGCTACCATTAGAATTTCCTAATCTAGTCTGTGGCTAATCAACAGCTTGTCTCAGGTCACTCACATTGTGTGATGGCTGGCATTGTCCTGAAGGACCACAATCCCTTTGTGATGAAAAAGTGCAGGATGTTTTTGGAGTAGTGCATCTGCAACCTGCTACAGCTGTGCTGAGTAGATGTCCACAGTAATTGCTTGACCACTGGCCAGAAGCTCATAATGGACAATATCAGCTGTAGTCCTCCAGACATACAACAAAATTTTCTCTTGGGGGATTCTGGACTTTGTTGTTGTGGTACAAGTTCACTGAATGACAGCCAATGATAGGAACATTTGGTGTTTCTTAGACAATCCATTTTTTATCACATAACAACTTGTCCAAAAATGGCTTTTCTGTGGTGTGAAATCAGCAATGAGCAGATCATAAGCCGCTGGAGTTTGTGGTGCACTGTCAGTTCATGTGGAACCCATTTGCTCAGCTTCCAGACTTTTCCTAGGAGGTGTAAATGCAAATGAATGGTTTCGTCACTTATATTGAACCTTTCTGCAAGCTCTTGGGGGGCGGGGATGGCTCAGTCGGTAGCCCGCCAGGCTCGTAATCTGTAGTTTCCAGGTTCGAGTCTCAGCTGGGTCAGCGTTGAGATTTATCTCCGCAAAACTCCCCGCCCTGCCCACGGTCAGTAGGGGACACCAATGGGCTTGGAAAGGCCGCCGTCCATCGGATGGGATGTTAAGCCGTGGCCCCATGTGCGGGAGAGCCATACCCTGTGCACGTTAAAGAACACACTGGATGGCCTTAACGGGAGGCTACCATCTGTCTCCCAACAGCTGTTCCTGTGGGTCCCCTCCCCCAACCTTCTCTGAGCCTTCGGGGGCCATGTGACCTGACCATTTAGCTCATGGTGTGCAAAAAAGTGCCGCTCAGAGGTAAAACAACCCAAAATGCAAGCTCTTGGCACATTTGACGTGAATCCAACTCAATTCTGGCCTTTAGTTCATTTTCATCAATGATAGTCTTTCTTCCCTCTCAGGGTGCATCTTCAAATACACTGGTTTCCATAAATTAAGGAAAACAGAAAAATTATGATAAACAAAACCTATATGAATGATTTTAGTGAAATATGATGAAAACGTGAATTACAATGCTAGTTTCAGAATGGCATAAAATATTTTACACTAAAAACATTTTTCATCAAAAAATAACATGGGAACTTGTCCAAAAATAGTGTCAGAATGTAATGGGCAAAGTTCTTTAATAAGGAGTGTGGTCATCCCTTACAGCAATGCAGGCACGACAGTGATGTTTCATGCTGTTTATGATGTGAATCAGCTCAGTAGGGAGTAATGACCATTGTTCCTTTAAAGCAGTAATAAGTTCCCCTTTGTTTCAGGTGGCGGATTGAGGGCAGCAACACATCTCCATAAAGAATCCAACACAATTGGATTTAGGTCAGAGTATTGAGCTGGCCACTGCATGCACATAATGGTCTCCTCTTGAAGATTGGGGCGGGGGTGGCTCAGTCGGTAGCATGCCAGGCTCGTAATCTGTAGTTCCCAGGTTCTCGTCCTAGCTAGGTCAGAGTTGAGATTTATCTCTGCAAAATTCCCCGCCCTGCCCACGGTCAGAAGGGGACACTGATGGGCTTGGAAAGGCCGCCGTCCGTCAGATGGGACGTTAAGCTGTGGCCCCTTGTGCGGGAGAGCCATACCCTGTGCACGTTAAAGAACACGCTGGATGGCCTTGACGGAAGGCTACCATCTGTCTCCCAACAGCTGTTCCAGTGGGTCCCCTCCCCCAACCTTCTCTGAGCCTTCGGGGTCCATGTGACCTGGCCATATTTAGCCCATGGTGTGCAAAAAAGTGCCGCTCAGAGGTAAAACAACCAACCAAACCTCTTGAAGATATTGTTCCACTAGTCGAGCTCTGTGTGGACGAGTGTTATTGTCTTCTAAGGTGAATGTTTCACCAATTGCACCAAAATAAAGGATGTACATAAGGGTCCAGGATATCATCTTTATACCTTTGAGCAGAGGTTCCCACTCGTCAACACATAGAGGTCTGTGCAGCACCTAGGAAATGCCACCTCAAACACACACGCTACCTCTGCCGTAACTGTCTCATTGACATGTTACTGGGATGATAGTGGGTACCTCATTCTCTCCATATCAAGCAATGTCTGGAATCAATATCTGGACTCATCTGTGAAGAGTATGAATCTCCATTGCTCTTCTATCCAGTTAACATACAATGTACCCAATTCAACCACTCTCTCCTATGACATGACATGAGTGGTATACAAATTACTGCACCTCCCTCATGAAGCCTTCTATGCACAGTAGAAGCTGATACAACACTCCCAGTGGCTGCTGTGAGAGAATCATAGCTGAGAAGGAATAGATGTTCTGTTCCTTCGTGCTGTTAATCACAGATATCATCTTGTACAGTGGTTGTAATCTAGCCCTTCCTTGGCTAAACTGCCGAGATGTTGAATCTGTGCTAAGAAATTTATTCCTCAGTCTATGGGCCACAGGACTCACATTTAGCCATTGTGCCACATCTGACTGACTCTGGCCTACTTCGAGCTGGCCAATAGCTCTCCACTACAGTTCATTTGGCAAATGCTCTCTCTTGGTCATTCCTGCAAAATGGCTATTTCGAATTTCTTTACTAACATTTACAACACAAAATAATGATCCACTCCAAAATACCCATTTTTATGCCGCTATCTGATTACACAAATTGATGCAAGCTAGACTAATTTGCATATGATATGCTCACTTGGCATTACTTTACTGGTTACCTGAACAGGTTTGGTGAGGATCGCACAATTTTTTTGGCGAATTATCACAATTTTTCTCATTTTTCCTTAATTTATGAAAACCAGTGTATCTCATCGCTTGATGCAAATTTTCTGAATCACTTTTGGAGTGTCTCTTCACTGACTATATTCTCTCCAAATGCGATGCATCTCTTGTGGGCTACTTGTGCCACTTTAGTTCCTAGTTTAAACTTGTAAAGTAAGCATGCTTGAATAACTGCATTTGATGCAGATATGTTTTTGTCACCCTTCACAATTTCACTGAACCACTTTTCATGCTTGCTACACATCAACTGACTCATTGTGCCACATGTTTTGACTCATGCATACCACTTGCAATTGTGCTTACATACTTTTCATTGAAATGATAACATTGAAAAACTGCACAAGCTTATTTAGTTACCTGATATATTTGTACAATGTAGAAATAATTTATTTTTTAGCATTTGCCACCATGATTGATTATAATTTTGACATTTTATGATTAATTTCCCACAACAGTTTGTAGAGTGTATAATATTTAAATAATTATAACTATGAATATATTTTAAATTGTTGATGCATAATTGCTTACCATCTGTTAAGGCTAATGTTTTACTCTATTATTGCATACCTTTTGTTAAAAAGAATGTATTTCTATATACTTGTAATTTTTTAACTGTATGCCTTTGTTAAAGCAATTATAATTAACGACATCCTAAAATTGAGTCAGAAATTATATAATATCAAAGTTTATATAACTTCTTTTGGTTTGTTCTTATCTGTTTTAGTAATGACATGAAAAGGAAATAAAGGAAAAATAGTGGAGAATAATGTTAGAAATGAAAATGTGATAGGTAACTGACATTAGAAGCTGTTTAAGAAAAAAAACTCAGTAGTAGGAAAATTGATTGCAAGTAGGATGTTGATAATTTTAACTAAGGCATACAATCAGAATAATATGTTATTGCATTGAAATATGAACCTAGAATATAAAAACAAAGCAGTTTGTGTATTCATGTTTACTAAAGCTGTTCTATGGTTAGTGTGCTTGGCTACTAATCGAAGGGACCTGGGTTTGAGCCTCTTGTAAGGTATGGATGTTTGTGTTGTTTTTCTACTGAGTCTTGCCATTCTCTTCATTGATGTATAAACTGGCAGGCTTCTGTTTGTTAAAAGCAAATATAATGTCAGACCTCTGTGGGATGCAGCTGCTTGGAAGGGGATATTATTTATTTATTTATTTATTTACATAGATGCTAATAATGTTAGGTCTAATTGATGCAGAAATGAATTCAGATTGTATGAACAACACTGAGCATCAGTACTATGAATATATAATGTTCATGAAAACATTCCTTGACTCAATGATTACTAAACTAGAACAGTTTTTATGTTAAGTAAAATAAATTTAACCCAGTCCACAGTAAACACCATAATCAAAATTTAAGGAAGTGTCAAAATCAAATCATCTCTCCAATTTTCATAAATGGTATTTTGGTCTCGTTACATTTTGTTATGTCACTAATATGAAACTAGGACACATAGAAGTTTTTGTAATGATGCAAAGTTTTATCATCATTATCCTCAAGCTGCCATGGGCTATGGAGGTCTAACCAGATTGTGCAGTTTAGTTCTCCAAACACACCTGCCCTGAGCTGCATCTGCTGCAGGATACTATGAAATACTCAGGTTTTGAACACTTGATAGAAATGTTGGCACGTTTTTATTTTCCAGAAACTTTTCAAATGTATTTCAGCTGAAAAAAAAAGTTGAGAAAACATAGCCATTGTATGTCTATGCCTGATTCTTTATTATGTTGTTTTAGACAGAAAGGCTAATATTTTCATTTTAACATCCTTATTTAGTGAAGACAGAAGAAGATTGAAAACAAAGCTTCAGAAGTTCAGCAGAAATTTAGCTTCTTGCATCTCACTTGAGGTATGCGGTGACAAAGGAAATAGATTATAAAAACTATAAAAAAGAAAGTAAATACGAAGTAATAAATTTGTAAAGGAAAAGCATATATTTAAGTTTAAATGAGTGATTAGTTTTTCACACTTGATGAATCAGCTTTCTCTGTTGTAATGTTAGCTATATGTATAATAATTTGCAGATAAATCCTAAATCTTAATTTTGTTATTAAGCTTACTGATATACTTTTTTTTTGTTTTTTATTTTCATTTACTGCTGTAATGCAATAAAAGTTATGATATTTACTACAGTTTTTGCAAATATTATCATGAAACAAAATATTAAATACAAACATTGTTCTTGGCTTACTCTGGTAATTTAATCATAGATTACATTTTTTAAGCTGATACATAAGTGATTAAAAATTATAATCTTTAATTGATTAGTTTTACATTAAAAAAAATAGAAATCTAGTTTGAAATTTTTCACATATATCTTATAGAAAAATATATATTTGGAGCTTGTAAAATAATATTTACCTTTTCCATTTGGGGCATATTTTATTTAGTTACAAAGAGTTTCTTCCAGTGATCCAATTGCCATTCCATAGTTGTGATATATGCTATCACCATTTCTTCCTATTAAATACCCCCATGTTGAAGCAGTCCTTTGATTTCAGTTCATGAGTTTGATCTGAACTATTGCCAACTTAGTTTTCTATAATACTTGAAAAATCCCAAAAAACTGAATTAATGCTGTCTCAGTCTAATTTCCACTAATAATGATTATTAGTGGAAAAAAGACTAAGCTGGCATTAGTTCAACAGGTTAGAATACTTTGACATGTTTCTGGAGAGATGCAGGTTCAAATCCCATACGTCAGCAAAAAATTTTCCACTAAAACATTGCTCCCAAAAATTGACTGTTTTTTTTAATTGAGGATTTTGGAAGAAATTACTAAGCAATTATATCTATTTTTTTTTTAGTTTACTCCCAATTCTAAACTTAGTTCAGTATTTCTAGAATTATTTACTCAGACAAACCAAAACTCTAATTCCTTGATTCTTGTAATGCACTCTTTTCAATTAAAATGAAGCATGAGGTACAACTGCTGTGACTAATTAGATATACATTTCTGCTTGTGCACAGTTTATAGCTCTGGCCTTTCTCCAGTAAACAAATGTTAATATCTTGATTTGCTGAATTAGTATTTTCAAATTTTGTTGAACTTTTAATTTTGACAGTTTTATATATCGTCATCAATCTCTCTGTTTGATTTTTTGGTCAAGTAAAAAATATATATCTGAAGCAACAAACTGTTGCTTCAGATATATTTTTTAACCTCACTTTAAGTTATTTGTTAATTTTCTTTTTTAGTTTTTTGTTTTTTTTGTTTGTTAATCAAGAACTCTGATTGTTTATGATTTTCTGAAAAATTAATGAGATCTTGGGATGTGGAAAGAAAGGGGATTTTCTTCACTTGGAAATCAGTCTTCCTGTGGTTGAGAGGCAGATGATGGAATGTTGTCAAGTGGGTTTTCTTACACCAAGAGGGTTTAATCCCCCTCCCATGATAAAATTTTAAAGAAATTAGTTTATATTGAATGGTTTAGAAAAATAAAATACCCATACTTTTTTAGATCTTGGCTTTATCACTCTGAAGGGATTTAAATTTTTTTTAGCTTTGGTGTCCTGACTTGAAGTACTTTGTCAAGATCCCCAAATTGCAGCATCCAAACAAAAAATGTGTGTTGTCCATTGTAACTAAAAAAAGAAAGTATTCCTCCACTGTCATTAACAAAACATAAAGCCCAATGAATGTGAACATTGCCAAGTCACCTTGTTCAAATCTTGTTCACTTTTTAAAGTAGTGTAGTGAAGCAAAAGTGTTAAAAAAAATAGTAGTCCTGTTTCAGGTTTTTTTTTATTAGATTATTCAGAAAGAAATTTCGTTTCTGTTGATATATAACTATTTTTATTCATCAAGTTTTCAAGAATACAGCTTTAATTGCTTTCCCAGAACACCTTTTTCCTACATCACTCTGTAAAAGTCATTAAAATTAATAGAATTCTAAATTTGCTTAAATGTTTTATATTTATAAAATTCATAATTATAAAGTTAATTTTTTATTTGACTGTGCACAGTTGACAAAATGTCTGGCTCTTTTCAAAATATGTCACTGAGAAAAAAATTACAGAGAAGTGTAATTTTTCTATTTTAAGTAAAAATACCTTTCTGTTCACATGTATTATAATTGTTTTGGTTCATTGGCTTTTAGTAAATTTTTATTTGCTTCGCCACCTTCTTTTTTTTTTCACCCATTACATCATACTGATAAAGTGCTCAAAAGTAATGCATTTCTTTTGTTAAGTATTTTATTTCCATAAAATCAGAATGGTGTTTAATTTGGCATATAGCATGACATTTCTGTTGAGTGGTTGTTTGCAAAAAAAAATTATACAGTTAATTTTTTTTGCCTGAATCTAGTTCATTCCAGTTTTTCAGTCTGAGCACTGGAAGTGTTAATCATAAAATATTAAAAGTAGTAAAGTATCCAGATGTGTCCTACTAAGAATATTTCTAATCTATCTCCTTCTATCTCTTATATCTATTAAAAACTGAAATTGCTATACATGCTTGGTGACTTCCTGTTTTATTTTGTTTTTGTTGTTGTTTTTTTGGAAGTAATGGCAAAATAGTGTGGTGCAAATGTGGGAAAACTACATTTATTAATGTGTAAGATTTTATATACATTATTTAAATTTTATTCTGTCAGAAAATTATTTTGTATTTTGTCTGGAAAGTTGTATTTCTGAAACACCTAACTTGTTACATTAATATTAAAAGCACATTTTTTTAAAACAAGTACAAACCTCATGAATTGCAGTGCCAATGAGTATGTATGATTTTTATTTCATGTTGAATTCTGATGGTATGATAATCAGTGGAATATTGGAACCTGTCCAGTTTTAATAATAATGGAAAAGTGTACTCTCTACTATTAATTAGATCTAATAAAACTTAATAAATATGGTGCAAAAACTTTGAAAATAATTATGAAAAAAATAGCAAAGCTATGGTAGACAAAATTATAATATGACTACATTAGTGTTTAAAAGGAAAGTAATTATTAACTTTGAGTATGCACATATCAAAAGAGATCTAGCAACATAAGGATACTTAATTACTATGAATTGAGGCAAAATTTATTCATAAAAAAAGCATCCAAATGTATTGTAACACTCCAAAGAAATGAAATACTTTTAAAGTTTGGACCCTTTGTCTGATCCAATTATTTTCATGCTCCGGATAGCTGAGTCGGGCGCCAGGCAATAATTAACAAATTGCCAAAAAATAAAGTTTGATTAGGGTTCAAAATACCAGCGACCATTAATGAGTAAGAATTCAAAAATATTAAATGATTGTCAAAATTTTATGTTAATGCTAATCAAAACAAACTAACGTTGCTCAAGAGAAAAAATTAGTAAAGATTCAAAAGGTTTAAATAACAAACAATTTATTTCCAAAAAGCACTCACCAAAACTTCAATAAAGAAGATACTACATCATTTCTTAGTACAAACATTTTCAACAAACTCCAAACTAAAACTGATCTCTAAACTGTGCTCTACTACTGTCTCTACTCTACTTTCTTTTGTGCTTACTACCACACTAACTGTGACTTACATGTCACCAGGTTATAACAAAAGGCTACAGAGCCCACACGTGTCATGTTGCACGTTGGGAAAGACTTGCCTAAATTGATGAGCGGCGCAAGCTATGACGCAAGAGTGGGAGTTGTGCATGCGTAACTCCTAACTCTTGGAAATGAGTGCTGTGATGCCAAAAAGGAAATAAAAATCCCCAAAATGATAAATATAACGTAAATTAAGCAAAACTGGTTAAGGTAAAGTAAAAGTGAATGAGGGGGCATCACAGTATCAACAGCTATAGTGATTTAGTGGTGGAAAAATGTGTGAATACTAAAAAAACAGTAATAGACCATTATATCTATAAATAATAACCATTATATCTAGAAAATGTAACTAATAAACTTCAGCTATATCTATAAGAAGCTGGACAACTGCTAAAATAAACTTAGGCAGTACACAGTAATGAAGATTACTCTTGAAGAGGTTGACCAATGAAATGCTTTGCACTTCAACAAGCTGAGGTATGATTTTAATTAATTTTTTAACTAATGTTGTTTTTAAATAGGCTGAGACATGGAGAATTATAAATTTATAAGATTTAAATTTTTGTATGTTCAGTAAAGCAACGATTTTTATGGTCCAATGTGTGGGGAGAATTGTGTAAATAAATTTCCATAAGATTGTGTTTTTTTTTTTTGTTAATAGTGCTGTACTGTTTATATGAATGCACTGTTGTCTCTTAGGTAGTGATATAAAAACAATACAGTAGCAACAGTATAATACATATTAAGTAATATAATGAAAACATTAACCATTTAATACTCAAAAAATCTCAGAAAAGAGTAGAGTGTAGATGACAGACTGCAAATACCAGTTATTCTGAATTGTTCTCAAATATATGCTGTGGTGGTTCAGCTGGTGACCCAGTGTTCCCAAGAAATACTAATCCTAAAGGAGTTGTCTTTAAAAAAAATATCAAGTTTCAGCTGGGTAGATTTCTGCACTTTGCAAATACAATCTACCTTAGAGTCCTTAAATGCAAATAATATGGGTGCATTTCCTTGTGTGCTGTTCAGCATAGTTTTGTGATACTTTTTTTGGCTCCAATCCTCAAAATCAATATACACATCACTGTCAAAGAAGAGATTCTTCCATTATTTAGCAATAGTTTTTCTTTGTCTTCCAAAGCACTAAACCAGTCAAAAATAGCTGACTTAGTGGTGTAGCTCCTGATGTCCAATTGTTGTCTACCCTCTTATATCTTCCATTTCACCCTCAGGCTTCTCAAGTATCACCATCACTTCATCTATGAACTTCGTTTTATATCTCTTGCATACTACTATGATGCCTTTGATAAATGGGCTATATCAATGAAGTTGTAATGGAAGTAGCCAAGCATCTAATTTTACTATCAAAGCTGCAAAGTTTCTCACTTTTTTAGGATTAGGATGGGAAGGAGCATTGTCTAGGAGTAATGGACATTCATATCTTGAAGTCAAATCTTAGAGCAAAACTAATCACCAGAGATTTTTTGCTTGAATCAGGCTTTTGCAGAGTTGTAATAGTACAGCACAAAGAGATTATCTGCAATATCCTTAATCCTTTCACCTCTATTTAAATGCCACTCAAATAACTTCAGAAACTCTATTTTAATACCTGGAAAAGAAGTGCCTATGTATAGTTAAAACATCATCGAAAAGTAGCAAAAATTAATTGAACAATGTTATATATTAAAACAGTGTTATAGAAACTTATTTGCCAACAGTTTGTCAAACAATTTTATGTCCCAACCAGTGTGTGCAACCACAGTTTGTTAAATAAGTTGATTGGGTTAAGCACATAAGATCACCTTGATTTGCCCTTCACAACAGCTCTCAGCTGATGAAATCCTTCTGCATTGGCACACAAGTTCTGGAATTCTTTCCTTACTCAGATTACTTCTAGATATTGAAGGTTCATGTTTAACTGAGTGTTCTAATGTAAAGATCTCCATAATAGTTCAATTTCACATGCATTGTAATGTTGAGCTAAGAACAGTCTGGATTAATTATGATAGTTTTATTCTGAATGGTTCTACACTTTCAACATCAGCAAACTCAAGTTTCATCGCAGGTTTTTTTAATTCAATACATTTGTCTCCTATATAAGCACTGCAACCAATTGCTACTAACAATAAAATTGTCTGTCTGTAAAATCCTGAATTCGTGAAATCAGGATCCATAGAATCGTGGTTTTACTATATTTATATATATACACAGGCTTATCAGAATAATATGACCACCCACGAAATCACAGTGTACCTGCCCTGGTGCATCACAGAGTGCACATGACAAGGTTGACCACACAGAGATATAAGCGGTCGGCCAGGACAGATGAGCCATAGTGGGTAATGTGAGCACAATGGGCAGAGGTATTTATTTGATGGACGTTCAAAAGGGAATGGTCATCGGCTACCACAACAAGTGTGGAAGCATCTCGGAAACAGCAGACTTCGTGGGCTGTAGTAAGGGTGTACCAAGAATGGACTGCTGGCAAACTGAGTACCTTCAGATGTTATAACTGTGGAACCCCAAAGCCCATCGACCCCAGAGGAGAACGTCTCTTGCATCAACTGGTAAAGGGCGATTGACGTGCAACAGTGCAACAATTGACCACTCAAATGAAGACTGGGGCACCAAGGTATGTGTCCCCTATAACAGTAGAGCGAACCTTGTCACACATGGGTCTCTGGAGTCGACACTGCGTAAAAGCGCCCATGTTAACCAAGGTCCATTGTTAACCATTGTCATTGGACAGTGGAAGAATGGAAAAAGTTTGCCTTCTCCAACGAATCAAGGTTTCTACTCTACAGAAGTGATGGTGGTGGCAGATACAGAGTCAGGCACATGCGAACTAACACTCGGACACACTTGTCGGTGAAGCAAAGGTCAGCTGTGGCAGTATGCATGTCTGGGAGATGTTTTCCTGGTATGACCTGGGACCGCCGGTACCACTGGATGGGTCCCTGAGCACCAATGACTACCTGTCCATCCTCGCTGACCACATGCATCCCTTCATGTTGCACATTTACCCTGGTGGTGATGGTGTCTACCAACAGGACAGTGCACCTACCATGTTGCTAAGTTGTGCATGACTGGTTCCAGGAACATGACAGCAATGTGTCCATTCTCCCTTGGCCAGTGAAATTGCCCGACCTCAATCCCATAGAGCATTGGTTCGGCATGCAGACCCACAACCACATCATCTCTGGAACCTCCATGCTTTACTGGAGTCCGAATGGGCACGTGTGCCTCTGGCAACCTTCCAGGGCCTCATTGCATCCATGCCATCTTGCCACTGTCATTCAGGCCAAGGGTGATTATTCCCATTATTAGGTAGGTAGTCATATTATTCTGATATAACTGTGTATGTTTCTAGTTGGTAAACTTTTTTGTATATATTATTGCCCAAAAATAAATTATATTTATAACTTATTTTTGTTAATTTATTATATAAAATTTATAATAAATATTTATTATACTATTTTTATTTATTTATACTATAATTATTTATTATATTATTTTTATTAAATTATTATATAAAGAGTTTATATTTTTTAATTCTAACCAGAAACACATACCTCATAAAATTATTTTTTGTTAGTCAAAAAAACACTTAGAAGCTATTGAGAGTTTGTGAGAAATTTGCATTCATGTGTGCTCTGTAATTGAAGCTAAAGATCTGTTAGACTTAAGTTAGATGTAGGTTATATAGTCAAAGTGATGGTGATGATTTCATATCAATTTTAGAATTCTAGACCATTGTGACTCAAAGTTCAGACTGTAGTTTGACAAATTAGTAGTAGTAAACTGCCAATTTATGGGAAGCTTTTGTTTACTAGGTGGCAACAGACAATCCCAGAGCAAAATATTTTATGTTCCATTAAGAGAAAAATTTAGGGGAGTAAAAGATAGTATGAACGATTTTTTTTTTGTAGAGTTTGGAAATAAGTTGAGAGACTTACTTGATCACAACACATCCAGTTGCTTGAAATTAAAAAATAATGCATATAAAATATTTTTGACACAAATAGCAACATTTAGAGAGGAAGGCTTATTACTTTAAATGGCTGTATCACCAGTGTGCAGTATTCTAGGTATAAGTTGGAGTATTAGTAATTTTACATTGTTGAGGATGATAGTGGAGATAATGAGTTCTCTCATTCATGCTTTAATTGATCAGATATCGCTGAAAAAAAAATGTATTGATCAGCAGATAAAAGAATTTCTGCAGCTGACAGAATATAAATAAATAATGTAAGGTTAAAAACCTTTTCGAAGAAGGAAACAAAGGTAAAAATTTAGTAATTGAGAAAAATTTAATAGGATTTTAAATATGAATTTTTCTTATGGTTGAATGGCATTTTGAGTCTTTTGACAACTATGAGGAGATTTTTGTTAGATTTGCCTATTATTCTATACCTAATGTACTGACTTGTGCAAGAAAATCTGTTTTAATTTTGTCAACACTTGCATTATATGCTACTTTTATTGAGTTGTAAATCATCCAATCATTGTTAATTGTCATAATTTACTGTTACTGTTTTATATAAATAGATTTTAAGTATAAAATTTTCACGATATTTAGAAAT
Source organism: Ryuthela nishihirai (assembly GCA_038380435.1). NCBI lineage: Eukaryota > Metazoa > Arthropoda > Arachnida > Araneae > Heptathelidae > Ryuthela > Ryuthela nishihirai. The sequence continues at coordinate 35,777,399 of JAWZYU010000031.1, forward strand.
GATTTTTTTACTCTATAATCTATTTTTTTCTATGTAACTTGATTCTGCTTTTCCATTTCCATTTCAAAAGTATATATAATGAATATTTATAGTGAGCTGATATATGTATGTTTTTCTACATATATGCTTACTATGACTCATTTCATCCCCTACCATGACCATATTGGAAATAATCCAGACTCCTAACTTGTGATTTTCAAGCTTAATTCTAATCAATGCTGATGTTAAAAAATTTTCTGCTTCTCTCTGCCCTACCCTCAAAAAGCTAAATACTAATAGGCTTGCAAACACTACTCTGCATATGGGACATTAATCTTTTATCCTTTGTGCAGGAGGCCAAAATCTGCACACATTAAAGAACATGCTAAATTACTGTGATTGTAGTTCTCAATATGCCCTTGACATTGTTGCGCCTAGCCCTGAGTGCTAATTTATGATGACTTGTCAGAAGTATTTTGTGCAGCAAGAAAATTAATATTTGCCATTCGAGGATAAAAGTAATTAACCAACAGAACATTTCCATATTATCTAGGTTAATAGTTTTACTGTATGCTATAATTTTACTTATATTAAAAGATTGAATTTTTAATAATTATTAGCTCATTATGTTAAATCAGACAAATGCTGTTACTTGTATTAACAAATCTAAAGTGATTTGATAAAAATTGAAGCAAAACTGAATAGTACCAACAGTTACAAATGAAAGTTTAAATTTGTAATTCTACTGAACTGAAGCTAAGTAAATAAAGTTCAATGTAATAAAGTGTGAATAGTATCACTAAAATAAAAAACATAAAACAATACACTATGAAGTGTTGCTTAATATGTGGAACCTGTGTAAATAAATGGAAGTTATAATTATTAATATCTACATGTTCATTTATTTGGTTTGAGGAAAGATAATATAAGTTATTATTGTTACATGCATTACTTTATAAATATAAAATGTTGGATAATATGTATTTAGAAGTAATTAATCCAAAGGTCAATTTTCTACAGATTAAAAATATTACAAATAATTGAGTTTTCTGAGCTTTTATGTTATAAAATAAGTAATATACATATAGAAAGTAAATCTTGGCAAATATATTAACAAGAAGCTGTACTTCATATCATTCACTGGAGCAAGAGACACTAGGATTGTGTAAATCTTATGGTACCAATATGCAGTTGGAGCCAAATTTTCATGTAAGGATTCCTTCTGCACTCTTACTGCTCAGTACAATATCAGAAACTTTTTGTTTTAAATAGAACGTAGCATTTTAAACTGTTTTCTTTTTAATAAGTATAAACTACTGGTTTAAAGAATAATCTTGAGTGTAGAGAAAAACTCTTAAATCAGGTGATGGGAACCCATGACCTGATAACGTGTCAGGTGCTCTGACTACTGAGCAACCAGCTACTGAGCAAGATCTCCCCTCTTGATTGCTACAGGCCTTATATCATGGGAGTCAGTCATTAGAAATTAGAAATAGTCTTGAATGTATTTCAAGTATCTGATGAAGGATACACACATAGCAATATGCATTGGAATAGCATACTCTGAATGTCACGACATAGCATTTTTTTAGCTTAAGAATATGTTTACTAACAAATACATATGTAGGCTGTGAACCTTCTTGAGTATAGCAGTAAAATTATCTTGAACCAGGATATGAACCTACAACCTCCTGAGAACATGTCAGGTGTACTACTGCTACACTGGTTTAAAATGTGTAAATAATAATTATTTAATTGAAATTCAGAAGCAAAAGGTGCCTACAAACCTAAATATTATTGTTGTCTATCTTATCTCTATCTTAACATTTGAATCATTCATTACCCTAAAATGATGGGGAAATGAAGCTCTGAAGTGTTGCCATTATGTTTTTTCTAAAAGTTTTTAAAAAATGATACAAATGTTGTTAATGATAGGTGAAAATTGCATGATTCAAGAAGTTTGTACTATGATTTTTGCATTCTCTTGGACTACTAGCCTGTAAAGGGTATCTAGGCATTAGTATAAAGTTCAAAAGTTACCTAAAGTTCAATCCTTCCCTTTTTGTGGTGCAGGCCATTTGTATCGTTCTGGAAGATACTCTTATCCCTTGAAGGGGAACAGATAAGGAGGGTTTGGATCCATTTAGCCTACTGATTTGTACTTTTGTGGAATTTTTTTTTCTTTTCATCCTTGCTGAGGAGTGGTCAACTTCACAGAGTCTTAATGCTGACCACTTACACCAACTTGACTGTCTACTGACTGAAATTTTGATTTTGAATTACAAGTATTTTTCACTGGTGAGCTGCTGTTTAAGGAGAATATACTGCTTTATTTTGTGTTTTAAATCTCACTGAACAGATACACATGATTTTTTTTATCATCAGGCAGATGATCCTCATCAGAAACCATGCAGGTACCCAAACTCTTAAAACTAATTTTAACATCTCTGATTCTAAATTGCAAATTCTCCAAGAAACATGATGAATTCTGATGGTAATGAACTCCATTGGTTTACTCATAGATTTTACAACTATGGCAGCTTCAAACAGATGGAGAGCAGGTCTTTGCCCCTTCCTGTCATTAGTACACTATTTGATATTGTCCATACCTCTCTCAATCTAGTTTCTGTAAAAATCCTACTTGCCATTTTCTTGCCACAGCTACATGGGATGTGAGAAATTATTTCCTTGATGTCCATATGCAGGAATTTCAGTGTTACAATTTGGACATTTTGGACTAGCAAGAGGCCAGACAGACAGATAAAAGTCAGATACCAAAAAAAAAAATGAAATTTCCCTTTTTAGTATATGATGATAGCAAATAGCTACAAGGTGTAGCCATGCTTTTCAACATCAATATCAGTGATGCACTTCTGAGATATGAATGCATTAATGAAATATTTCATATAGGTAAATTTGAAACAGGGATTAAAGACTGGAATGTTACCTGTTGCTAGGGGCGGGGGTGGCTCAGTCGGTAGCGCGCCAGGCTCGTAATCTGTAGTTCCCAGGTTCGAGTCCCAGCTGGGTCAGCGTTGAGATTTATCTCCACAAAATTCCCCGCCCTGCCCACGGTCAGTAGGGGACACCGATGGGCTTGGAAAGGCCGCCGTCCGTCGGATGGAACGTTAAGCCGTGGCCCCGTGTGCGGGAGAGCCATACCCTGTGCACGTTAAAGAACACACTGGATGGCCTTGACGGGAGGCTACCATCTGTCTCCCAACAGCTGTTCCAGTGGGTCCCCTCCCCCAACCTTCTCTGAGCCTTTGGGGTCCATGTGACCTGGCCATTTAGCCCATGGTGTGCAAAAAAGTGCCGCTCAGAGGTAAAACAACCCAACCCTACCTGTTGCTATGCCTTCACTAAGGACTCAGTTGAGAAAGATAACTTCAGAACCTTTAAATTTAGAAGCATAGGAATATAATTGATTATGTATTAATTAACAATAAATGGGCTAATTCTGTTATGAACACAGTGTCATTATAGGGGAGCTGAAATTGGGTCTAACCATTGCGTTGTTAAAAGTGTCTTGCCCTTGAAGCTAAAGGAATGTTGTATTAAGGTTTAAAAATTTATCTTTGAACTGTTATGAAAGATCCTCAGATAGCCAAAGTTTACCATGATAGGTAATTCATTCTGTATGACAGTTGGGTTTGTTCACAACTGAGGTACAAAATTAATAGTGTTAATATAATGGTATCTTTCTGTAATAACACAGTTATGTGTGATTGGTAAGGCTTGAAGTACTTGGTGTAGCATTACTGCTAAAGTTTAAAAGGCTGAATTTTCTCACTTTTTTTTGTTTTATTATTGACTATGTTATGAGGAATTTTTTGCAAACAAGGGGCTGCAGCCTTAGATGATGTCATCATCCTCAAGCAGCCATGGGCTACGCAGGTCCAACCAGACCGTGCATTTAATTCACCAAACATATCTGTCCTTAGATGTATCTGCTGCATCTTACCACTGCACACCAATTCTAACAAGGTCCTGTTTGATATTGTCTGTCCACTGCATCCTAGGTCTCCCTCTCTTTCTGAGCCTTTAGGCACACTGTTCATAACCCTATTCGCTAATCTGTAATTATCTATACGGGCAACCTCGCCGCACAAACGAAGTCTCTCTCTGCACAACATATTGCTCAGAGGAGGTTGCCAACTCCTTTGCCTAACCTCTTCATTACTTACAAAGTTGAACCACCTAATACCCAAGATACTGCATAAGCATCTAGAATCAAAAGCATCTAGTTTCCTGTTATCTTGTTTACAAAGTATCCAATTTTCATTACCATAACTAACCCTAGAAAGAACCAAACTATTATACAGTCTAATTTTAGTCTTTAGTTGTATATGCCTATTTCTCCACACTCTCCATAGATTCTTAAAAGTCCCAGCAACAATCCCTATTCATCTGTTAATCTCATGCTGCACATCAACAGTATCTGTTACATAACTTCCAAGATAATTAAACTGAGACACTTGCTCAAGGGCACAACGATTCAGAGGGACTGAAGCACCAACTGCCTGACCAGTTTTCATCACTTTAGTTTTATCTATGTTTATCACCAAACCTACTTTACTGCGAGTCTCATCAACCTCATTTGCCAAAAGGGCTAAATCATCAGCATAATCTAAATCAGAAATTTTCGTATCTCCAGTCCATTTAAGGCCAAAATCTTTCCCTTGAAGTGAATTTTGCATAACATAATCAATAACCAAACTAAAGAGAAAAGGGGACAAAATGCACCCTTGTCCAAACACCAGAAGTGATGCTAAACCAATTGCTACAAGCCTTATCAACTCTCATACGTGACTCAGTGTTATTATAGAGCGCTTTCATTATGTTAACTAACTTGACTGATATGCCTTGCTATCTCATAATCAATTACAAATTATGACGATCAACAGAGTCAAAAGCCTTTTTGAAATCTGCAAAGCTAGTAACCAAAGGTTCCGAAACTCTGAACATTTCTGAAGAATCTGCCTAAGTGAAAAAATCTGAACAATAATACATCCCCTACCACTTCTGCATCCACACTGCTCATCACACAATTCTCTGTCAACCAGATTCTTAATTTTATTAAACACAATTATGCAAAGAACTTTAACTGGAAGAGAAAATAGGTTGTTGCCTCTATAGTTATCACAAGAACTGAAATCACCTTTTTTTAAAATAGGGATAATAATAGCTCTGGTAAAATCCTTAGGAACTATGCCTTTATCATAAAAGATACTCAAAATTTCAGTCAGCCATGTGAGAACAGAAACATTTCCACCTCTAAGCATTTCAGTAGTAATTTCATCCACCCCTGGGGATTTTTGTAGTTTTAAGTTTAGAAATATTACCAAAATAACTTCAGATTGTGGAATAAAGCCAGCATTAAAGCCAGTTAATGCATCTATCATCATAACAAACAATAGGAGTAGAACTAACTACATTGTTTAGAACATCACTGAAATCTCAGCCTGTTGTGGTGTTCATAATAAATGTTAGTTATTCTCAAACTCTTAAGTTTACTTTCCTGTAGGAGACATTGTCCATTGCAGCTACTAATGACAAAGAGACCTATCACCCCTTTCCAAAGACCAAAGTCAGTACCAACTTTAGCACTGAAGTCGACTAGAACAGTAATATTATCTCATTTCTTGACAGAATTCAAAATATCCTGAAGTTGCCCATAAAACCTACCTTTCTCATCCTCAGTGCCATCTTCAGCAGGGGCATAACAATAGATAACATTCAAGTCTTTAACACTTGTATGAAATTTAGCTGTAAGAAACCTTTCATTAATGCACTCGTATCCTAGAAGAGCATTACTAGCATGTCTGCTGAGAAGCAAACCTACGCCTTGGAGATACTTTTTATCTTCCCTCCCTGAAAAGAGAAAAATAAAAATTTAAGAGTCTGACCATTATCTGTCCATCTGGTTTCTTGCAAACATAAGATACTAAGTTATAATGGTGGAATTCTTGTGTGAGGACATCAAGATATTAATCTCTGTGTAGAATCCTAACATTCCAAGAACCTTCTTGAGAGAAAATGGTTAGTGGGATGTTTAAAGAGACTGTTTGTTGAGAGGGGAAGTGCCAACAGTATCAAACAGCCCCATAATCACAGGCTTGGGCAAATCTATTCCCCTACTACTAAAGGCTGAAGCCATCTATACTGGTAGGACTTCCTCCACTGTAGGTTTTGACAATGCCGCTAGAAGCAAGGGTTCAGGTACCTGCAATAGCCTCTGGTCAGGATTATCCACCAGCTGATAAAATGTATCCAGTGAATGGATTCACTGGATACATTTTATCCAGTGAATAAATTCACTGGATAAAATGTATCATAGTATATGTAATAAATTCACTGGATACGTTTTATCCAGTGTATATGGTCAGCACTAGTATTGACCATTCCTCAGCAAGGTAGAAAAGAAAAAGTAGCCATAGTAGTCCAGATCAGAAGGCCACACTGATCTCTGGCAACCTTCCCCTTCCATTCTCCTTCATGAGAGAATTTTCTTTCTTTTTTCCTTTTCAAAGGTATTAACTCTCTGTACCATGTAAAGATGGGGTCAGACTTTATGTGCTAGGCCTGGCCCATTCTCTGCATCATCACAGGGGATTGGTGCATAGCTCTCCTTCCAGGGAATACTTAGCTACCATTACAGACAGTAGTTTAGAGTAGATAAAAAAAAGTTAGAATAAAATTTCTTAGTAGTTTAGAGAAAAACGTATTTAATGTAAATTTTTTCACAGAAAGATTTTGAAATTTGCTGAATTTATTATACTCTGATATATGAATATGTTTTATTTTTTCAGTTAATGTTTTTAAGATATATTTTAATAATTTAGTTTTCAAGAACTAAATTATTTTTTGCAGCACCAAATTTTTAGATTTTAAAAAACAAGTGTAAAATAATGTGAAAAATTGTAATTTTCTTGAGAATTTCTAATATTTTGTTCAGAGTTAAATGCTTTTTATTTTGGTTACATAGTACAATCTGGCTCTATTTGCCAGTTAGGGATAATGTGCCAAAGTTTACTTTTTTTTACCTGGAAACTATTTTCTAAAAAGTAACCTAGCCACCAGCTTCAAATTTGCAAGTGAAGCATGCAAAGGATGTCGATAGCATTCAAGAGATGAAAGATTAACACATTGTAGAAGCAGGGTATCACACAATCACTTCATGTAAGTTACATACAAATCTTCAGGAAGCCTGTAATGTTCAGCACTTGCATGATCAGAAGCCATTTGCATGAAGTATGGCTATGTGTGCATCAACCCTTCAAATCAAAGGAGGAATGGGAAGTTAGCTCAGTAGATAGCACATCAGACTCAAAATCTGTTAGTTCCTCATTGAAGTCCTTGTTGTGCATGTACTGAAAATTTCTGTTAAACCCTGCTGTGGGTGTGGAAGGTCACTGTCCATTAGATGGGCATTGTGGATCTAAATACTCCCACCCCCATAGTGTGAAAGTTAATAAAATTTCATGACTAACACTGCTAAAAGCTTAGGTAATATCTATACAGGTTGTCTCCAAAAGGTCTAGTCAAACTTTGAGAATGTGTTCTACTGCACATAGGGATGAAAAAAGCTTTTTTTTCATGTTCATTTTCAGAAACACCCCCCTTCTGAATTAAGCACATTTTGAAAGTGAAAGTAAGAAAGCCTGGGAAGTTAATTAGTTTTTGTTCCATTTTTAGAGCACACAGTCTGCCATTTCAGCATATGAAAACTGATTATTTATATAAAATTAAAATAAAATTATCTGTCAAATGATAGAATTTTTAAGTTTATCCTTGAACTATTTGCATTGTTAAAAGTTTTTAGATGGTCAAGGTTACAAATTGCACTTGGGTTGACAATAGCAACAAAACTACTAAGTCACTTGCATGTAACTTCAGAACAACTGCTGATTCACTTCATATAGCTTTACGTCACCAGGAGTGGTGAGATTTTGTGCAACATGTGCCTACATCTACTATGCTATCAGATATGCAAATGATGCAGATTTACTTAGCATTATCAAAATGTGCTATAATTTGGAAGGGATATGTTTCTGGCCCAATGTTCATAGGAACTTTTTTCATCATTGTACACAGTAGAACACATTCCCAAAGTTCGACTACCTTTTCAAAACACCCTGTATAAAACTAATCCATTCATCCTTTGTCCAAATGTTATATAATAGAGTCATATAAATCTACATTAGTAAATCTGTTTTTTAATTTTAAAAACCATACTTGTTCATGTGCAATAATATCAATTAAGAATATAATGATGCATATATAAATATTATAGAGAAGATTGATGAAATCTTTTTAAATCTAGAATTTCCAATTTTTTGCCACTTGACATATAAGACAGAATTTAAGTGTATGGAAATACTTCATTGTTTATTGATAAAATGTAACAAGGCTTCTTTATAGTAAGTATAATTTTTTTAAATAACATTAATATTTATATCTTCAATATTTGGTGACTTATTAGTACTTGGGTAATTCACTACTGATTATTTATTATCTTATTACAATTGGCATAATATAAAATGATCTATCTGATTAATGTGATAGTGCTGCTCTTCTGGTATATGAGTGCATTAATGAAAGGTTTATAACAGCTACAGTTAACACAAGCATTAAAGAATTGAATGTTATCTGTTATTATGCCCATACTGAGGATGAGAAAGATACGTTTTATGGACAACTTAGAATATTTTGAATTCTGTCAAGAAAGGAGATATTAGCTTTGCTTTAGGTCAGTGTTTCCCAACCTGTAGTCCATGACTGTGGTGCCAATAATATAAAATTTTTCATCTTTAATCTAATTCTCAACCACCGCTGCCAACTACTGAGCATAGAGAAGATAAAGTTGGGACCGAAACCAAAAGACGAACTGCTGCATATGAGAGTGGGGAGACCAATTGCAACACAACAATACATCTATCACATGATAATGTTAACATCTAGTCCATCTTGAAATGAGTAGACTTTAGTTATTGTGGATGGTTTTAGTAGGGACTCTTTTTTACATGTTATTTTTTATCCCTTCCATTGAAAATGAGTAAGCAAATTAAACTGTTGGATATTTTAAAAAGGAAACATGTTGATGACAATGAAAAATATGAAACCTGGCCATGTGGTGTGTCCACAACTCAAATGTAATTTGGGAATGTGGTCCCCTGGTGTAAAAAAGTTGGGAACCATTGCTCTAGGTGATTTCACTGCCAAAGTTGGTACTGACTCTGACGTTTAGGGAGGGGTGATAGTTTCCTTTGGTATTGGTAGCTGCAATGGGAAACATTTCCTACAGGTAAGTAAACTTAATGATTTGACAATAGCTAACATTTATTGCAAACACTGGAACATACATAAATACATGTAGGTTTCACCAGATGGTCTGTAAGAATATGATAGATTATATATTAACAGGAAATGGTCTAGTTCTATTACGAATATCAGGTCATATAGAGGACCTGAAATTGGATCTGACCATTACCTTGTTAAAAATGTCTTGGAACTTAAATTTAAGAAGTATTGTGCTAATGTTAAAAAAGTTACCTTTAATACTGAAAGACCCAGTTATAGATAAAACTTACCATGATAGGTTACTTAGTCATGGTTTGCTTACTACTGAAGTTAAAGAAGAATGAAACTGTTTTAAACAGGCTTTTCTTAAAACTAACAATACTCTTTGGGTGAAAAGGAGCAGAGGAAGCAAAAATTTTTTTAGTTATAAAACACTGGAGCTTATTTTGGAAAGAAAGAACTGCAGAATATCTTTAATCAATACCTTACTAGTCCTAACAGAAAACATTACAAAGAACTTAATAAATGTGTAAAGGATCAGTTAGCAGCTGCTAAGAATCTTTGGCTAGATAGTTTGGCTGACAAAACTGAGGAAGCAGCTAGAGAGTGTAACAGTATAGAGCTGTACCAGAAAGTTAATGATTTATGTGGAAAAAAATGGACAGGTATACCAGGATTGAAGCAGCAATTCCTATTTGTCTGTTTATCTCATGCCACATCACTGGTATCTATTACATAGCTCCCAAGACTATTATACTCAGACAGCTGCTCAAGATTGCAACCATATTAACCGAAACACAACCTGCCTGACCAATTTCCATCACTTTAGTTTTCTCTCTGTTTATCACCAAACCTACTCTGCTATCAATCTCATTTATGGCTTGAATGAAAGAGTTCATCTCATCAACATCATTTGCCAAAAGGGCTAAATCATCAGCATAATCTAATTCAGAAATTTTCATATCTCCAGACCATTTAAGGCCAAAATCTTTCCCTTCCAGTGAATTTCACATAACATAATCAATAACCAAACTAAAGAGAAAAGAAGACAGAATGCACCCTTGTTGAACACCAGAAGTAATGCTAAACCAATTGCCACAGGCTTTATCAACTCTCACACACGGCTCAGTGTTATTATAGAGAGCTTTCATTATGTTAACTAACTTGTCAGGTATACCATCCAATCATTCACAAATTATGACAATCAACGGAGTCAAAAGCCTTTTTGAAATCGACAAAGCTAATAACCACAGGTTTCTCAAACTCTAAACTTTTCTCAAGAATCTGCCAAAGTGAAGAAATCTGATCTACACATCCCCTCCTACCATTTCTGAATCCATACTGCTCATCACGCAGTTGTCCATTAACCAGATTCTTAATTCTATTAAGCACAATCATGGAAAGAACTTCACCTGGAACAGAAAATAGGTTGATGCTCTATAGTTATCACAAGAACTGCAATCACCTTTTTCAAAAATTGGGATAATAATAGCTCTGGTAAAATACTTAGGAACAATGCATTTATCATAAAAGATATTCAAAATTTCAGTCAGCCATGTGAGAACAGAAACATTCCCAACTCTTAAGTATTTCAGTAATTTCATCTACCCCTTGGAATTTATGTAGTTTAAGTTTTGAAATATCCAAAATCACTTCAAACTGTGATATAGAGCCAACATTAAAGCCAGTAATACATCAAGCATTATTACGAACAATGGGAGTAGAATTAACCACATTGTTTAAATATCATAATATCTGAAATGCCCAACCCACCAACAAATGCCAGCCACTTAAAAGAGAAATATGAATATCTAAAATGCTCAGCCCACCTATCCATTACAGAATCCACACCTTCTATAACCTTACCTTATTTATCCTTCAGTCCCTGTATACCTATTCATTTTTTTTCCACACGAAACATTAACTGTCTGGTACAGCTGTCTGCTTCCTTGGATTTGTCAGCAAAACCATCTAGCCAAAGATTCTAATCAGCTGTTAACTAATCCTTTAAATGTTTATTAAGCCCTTTTGCAACATTTTCTGTTAAAAGACTAGTAGGTTGTTGATTAAGGATATTCCTATGGTTCTGTCTTTCCAAAATAAACTCCAGCATCATATTACATAAATAATTTTGCCTTCTCTTCTCCATTTTACCTAAAAGAGTACTGTTAGTGTCAATAAAAACTTGTTTAAAACGGTCACATTCTTCCTCAACTTCAGTAGTAAACAAACTATGACTGTCATAATGACTGAGTAATCATGGTAAACTTTAGCTATAAACACAACATTTTTTAAGTTTAAGTTGCAAGACACTTTTAAAAAGGTAATGGTCAGATCGAATTTCAGCTCCTCTATGTGAACCTGGTATTCGTAACAGAAATTGCCCATTTGCTGTTAATGTAAAATCAATCATATTCTTATGCAGCCATCCTTGTGAAACCCGTGTGTACTTATGTATGTCAGAGTGTTTGTAATAAGTGTTCGTTATTCTCAACCCAATAAGTTAACTTACCTGTAAGAGACTTTGCTATTGCAGTTACCAATACCAAAGGGACCTATCACCTCCAAAAAGGTCAGAGTCAACACCAACTTGGCATTGAAGTTGCCTAGAACAAAGATAATATTTCCTCTCTTGGCAGAATTCAAAATATCCTAAAGTTGTCCATAAAACCTATCCTTCTCATCCTCATTCACATCCTCAGTTGGGGCATAACAGCAGATAACATTCAAGTCTTTAACACTTGTCTGAAATTTTGCTGTAAGTAACTTTCATTAATGCACTCATATCCTAGAAGAGCATCACTAGCGTATCTTCTGAGAAGCAGACCCACACTTTGGTGATGTTTATTGTCTTCCCTCCCTGAAAAGAGAAATTTAAGATTGTTTTTAAGTATCTGACCTTTATCTGCCCAACTGGTCTCTTGCAAGCGTAGAATATCTAAGTTGTAATGGTGGAATTCTTGTGTGAAGACATCAAGATAATAATCTCAGTACACAGTCCTCACATTCCAAGAATCTGTGGAGAGAAAATGGTTAGTGCGATGTTAAAAAAATTATGTTTATTGAGAGAAGAAATGCCAACAGTTTCAAACAGCTCCCTAATCACAGGCATGGGAAACACCTCCCCCCCCACTACTAAAGCTGAAGCCATTTATACTGGTAGGACTTCCTCCATTGTAGGTTTTGGCAATGTCCATCGAAGCAAGAGTTCAGGTATCTGCAATAGCTTCAGATCAGGATTATCCACCAGCTGATAAAAGTTATCTTACAAATCTATTCATTTGGGGCTGTCAACTGATAAACAAACAAAAAGCATAGTGTAAGATTTTTCCTCAACAGAAGCCCACTAGCGAAGAAAATTCAGGATCCATAATCAAGCTCAGAGCCATTATTCCATTCTGGTTGGTGTATATGGTCTGCACCAGGTCCTTGTGTGGTTTACCATTCCTCAGCAGGGTAGAAAAGGAAAGGTAGCCATAGTAGTCCAGATCAGAAGGCCACACTGATCTGGCAGCCCTCCCCTTCCATAAATGAGTATGTCTTTTCAAAGGTTGGGTTGGGTTGTTTTACCACTGAACAGCACTTTTTTGCACACAATGGGCTAAATGGCAAGGTCACAAGGACCCCGAAGTCTCAGAGAAGATTGGGGAAGGGGACCCAATGCAACAGCTGTTGGGAGACAGATGGTAGCCTCCCGTCAAGGCCATCCAACATGTTCTTTAACATGCACAGAAAGAGTATGGCTCTCTGCACATGGGGCCACAGCTTAATGTCCCATCTGACAGATGGTAGCCTTTCCAAGTCCATCAGTATCCTCTACTGACCATCGGCAGGACGGGGAGTTTTGCAGAGATAAATCTCAATGCTGACCCAGCTGGGACTCAAACCTGGGAACTGCAGATTATAAGCCTGGCGCGCTACCAACTGAGCCACTCTTCTTTTCAAAGGTACTAATGGTCTGTACCATGAGAATGTGGGGTCAGACTTTAGGTGCTAGACCTGACCCATTCTCTGCATCATCACAAGGGAATGGTGCATAGCTCTCCTTCCAGTGATTTTTTAGCTACCATTTACAGACTGTTGACCATCATAATTTGTGTTATGATTGTGAGATTATTTTAGATACGATTGTGAGATCTTATATATTACATATTGTGAGATCTATAACTTGTCTGGTATAAATATGATATATATAGGGTGATAAAAAGTCTGTGCACCTGATGAGGAATACCTGTACCATTACAATAAACATTGAAAGTGTGTTTCGAGATATTTAGGGACACGTGATGGCGTTAGTGGTAGAGACATGGTCACCTGCCTGCCAAGCAGTCAGGCACTGTAGACGTGTGTTTACAGTGCGGTTGTGGCAATGGTGTTATCAGTTGAGGAGTATACATTCCTTGTGGAACATGTGTTTCGGTGTGGTGGAGAATACACACAAGATGTTCAACAATGATTCCAGCCACAGTTTCCGGAAACTAAGTGCCCCATCGTAATGCAGTGTGGCAGTTGATTCAGAAATTCCTGGAAACTGGTTCCATGTGTTACATGCCCAGATGTGGTAGGCCATCAATACTGACAGAGGAGAAAGCATTGGATATTGCAGACTGCATGTTCTGAAGCTGGAAAAAATCCTTCTGGAGATTGTCACAGCAGGTTGGTGTTTCATATGACATAGCCCATACCGTTGTAATAAAACGCCTAGGCCTACACCCTTACAAAATCACATCCATGCTTGAATTAAAACCCGTTGACAGTGGTAAGCAGAGTGAGTACTGCAGATGGTTTGTAGACTTTCTTGACCATGAAGGAGAGGACATTTTGGATGTCACATTCTTCACAGCTGAGGTGTACTTCCATTTGTCGGGGTATGTAAACAGTCAAAACTCACCCCTCTGGGCTCACACAATCCCCATGAGTTCCACAAGTCGCCACTGCATGATCAGAAGATTGGTGTTTGGGTTGGAATTTCATGTAGGTGCATAGTCGGACCCGTTTTTTTCTCTGAGAGATAACTCCCAACGATACTGACAATATTCTTTATCCTTTTTTTGCACAATTGTCAGAAGATGAAATTAACAGAGCCTACTTTCAGCAAGATGGTGCCACAGCCCACACATCGCATATGTCTATGGCACTCTTGCACAACATTTTTGGGGACAGAATCATTTCGAAAAACATTTGGCTTCGAAGATCCACGGATCTCTCTCCACCCAATTTTTATTTCTAAGGTGTGATGAAAAACTGTGTAATCGGACAATTCCTGCACAATTGATGATTTGAAGATGGCCATCGCAGAATACATTCGGAATGTGGACTGTACTGTGCCAAACGATGTCTTCAAGAACACAGTTCAGTGTGCCACTAAATGTCTGGAGATGTGCAGGAGACACTTTCAACATTTACTGTAATTGTACAGGTACAAATCTCTCATTCCTTATAAGGTGCACAGCGACTTTTTTTATCACCCTGTATTATATCATATTCATTCCAGACAAGTTAACATAAGGAAAGTTCTCTATAATAACACTGTATCATGTGTGAGAATTAGTAAAGCTTGTAGCAATTGGTTTAGCTTTGCTTCTGTTGGACAAGGGTGCATTTTGTCTCCATTCCTCTTTAGTTTTGTTATTGAATATGTTATGTGAAATTCACTCCAAGAAAAAGATTTTGGGTGTAAATGGTCTAGAGATCTGAAAATTTCTAATTTAAATTATGCTGATGATTTGGCCCTTTTGGCAAATGATGTTGATGAGATTAATTCTTTCATGATGAGATGAACTCTTCACCATACCTGATCAATTGGTTAGCGTACCTGACTACTAAGACCAGCAGGGCATGTCCTTGTATAAGGGTTTGTATGTTGTATGAGAAACCAGGACATGCTTATTGTAGCTTCTAGGTTATCGCTGCCCCTTGTGTAGGGAAGTACCTTCTTATTAATTTAATAATAATTAGAGCCATTGATGAGACTGGTAGCAGAGTAGGTTTGGTGATAAATAGAGAGAAAACTAAAGTGATGAAAATTGGTTATGCAGGTTGTGGTTCAGTTAATCTGAATTGTTGCATTCTTGAGCAGGTGTTAGAGTTTGATTATCTTGGGACCTGTTAACATACTGGTGACAGGCAGCATGAAATAAACAGAAGAATACAAATTGATGCTGAGACTGTTAAGAATCTATGGAGAGTCTGGAGCAATAGGTGTTATACATCTAAAGACTAAAATTAGACTGTATAATAGTTTGATTCTTTCTAGAATTAGTTATGGTAGTGAAACTTGGACCCTTTGTAATCAAGATAATAGGAAACATGATGCCACTTCACTGAAGATGGAGTGCTGTCCTTGCTTTAAAAACTTTTAAATTTGTGAATTGTGTGAAGGATAAACTTAAAAATTTTATTGGTCAACAACAGAGAATTTTAGGTTATTTTTAATAAATGCTTAAGCAGTATACTAGGCATTTGGTGATTGAACTTTGTAAGTAGTGATGTGGTTAGACAAAGGAGTTGGTAACTTCCTTTGAGTAGCATGTTGTGCAGAGCGAGGCTGCGTAGGTTTGGCCATGTTGCCCGTATGCATAACTATGTGAACAGTGTGCCTAAAGGTCTCAGTAAGAGGAGGAGATCTAGGATGTGGTGGCAGACAATGTGAAACAGTACTACCTTTTTAAGAATTGGTCTACAGTGGCCAGATGCAACAGATGTAGCTCAGGACAGATGTGTTTGGAGGACTAAATTTCACCATCTGATTGGATCTCCGTAGCCCATGACTGCTTGAGGATGGTGATGATGATTACCATAAAATGTTTTAGTTTGGGTCACTATAATTTCATTAACAGTAACATGAAAATTGTTGTTGAAGGTACTGAATTTGCTTTGTTAAATTCTATGTTTTTTCTTCCCAAAATAATAATATTTCCATCAATGTTAAGAATGATGCAAGAGTCATACTAAATATGCTAAGGCTGATTGATTAGGCAGTAGTATAAATGCATCATATATTAATTAATATAAATTTTATAATGAGTTGTCATTTACTGACAAGGGTGTCTTTGACCTCCTTACAGAGGTTGAGGAAAGCATAGTGATATTGGAGTCATACTGGCAGAAATACAATTTGTTATGATATAATTACAATTTATATTCCTTCAGTATAATCACCACTCAATAAGATTACCAGAGAATTCAATTTTTCTGAGTGATGTTTCCTGAATACCCACAAGAGTAAATTCAGTAACCCATACATGTCCTATTATGTACTGAAAATGTCAGCCCTAGAAAGGTTCTTTCATTATGGGAAATAGGTCAAATTCCCACTTTCGTGTCAGAGGAGTAGAACAGATGCTCCTATGTTTACCAGTTTCTTTTGTTCAGAAGTTGCTGAACTATGATAGATGTATATTCTACCATGTGGTAGATGCATAGTAGAGTATATCATCTATATGCATGATAGATGCATACTCTACCATGCATGATGATTATCCTGCTTAATGCATGATAATGCATATAATAAAGCATCATTATATATTAATATAAATTTTATAATATTATGTCTGTACTGACTGGTTTATCCTGCTTAATGCATTTTCATGCATTGAGCAGGATAATCATCATGCATGATAGAGTTTGCAGATGAAGCCTTTGCCCTAGATGAACATTTTTATTAAACCCTTTCCATTGAAAGAAATATCTAAAGTAGATGATGAAGCATATAAAAAAGAAGTATTCAATTACAGGCTATCATGTGCAAGAGCTGTTATAAAAAAAAAGCATTTGGCATAATAGCTAATAGATTCCGAATGTTGCATACTGCAATTAATTTAAATCCTGAAAAATAGATTCCAGACTTATGGCCTGCTGCATATTGCATAATAATTTAAGAAGAAACTGTAGGTTGACCTATTCACTTGCAAATTTATTGAATTGAGAAGATACAGAAACCAGAAATGTAATGCATGGAGACTGGAGAAATGATGAGTCCATCAATGATTTAGGGTGGACAATTATCGAAGTGTTGCTGACAAGGCTAAAAAATGTTGACAGAGATGTGTGAAATATTTCAGTGGGCACAGAAAAGTACCATGTCAAGATAGAATAGCATTGCAAAAATTTTGTAACAGTTGCCATTGCTGAAATATAAATAGTACACTGACCTACCAAAATATTAGAGAATTTCTATGTTATGTAAATGAGATATTTCCCTTTATGTTATGTAAATGAGATTTTTCTCTACAGTAATGAGTCATAAGATTTAACACAGAAATTATTTAAAACTTATAAGGATTGTTTCAAACCAATTAATAAAAATAAATTTTAAAAATTTGCTTAATGATTATTTCAATATTAGAGAATTCTGAATGATTTTCGTAAAACAAACTTCCATAATTCTTTAAATGCTTAATAAATATTTTTGAAAATCGATATTTAAATAGATTTGATTATGATCTTTATTTTATCTTTAGTAACATTTACCCATTAAATGCATATTTTAGAAGTTATGGAGTTTCAAATGTAGATTTCATGACATAGCAAAATTCTCCATTTATTTTGGTAGGACAGTGTATATGTTTATTTTAAAAGTATGAATTGTACGCCGATTATTTTTATATCACTATAAACCCAAAAATATGCACATTCAAAAATGAGGGTACTAATTTTTCACATCAATGTAAAAAAAAAAAACTATGTTTTACCTTGAAAATATGTTGTATACACATAAATTCTTTATAAACAGCTTATTTTCTTGTGTAACATTTTGAAAATAATAATATCGATACTTCCAAACAATCGATAGAACTGAGTAATGAATTCGATAGTGCCAAACAATCATTTGTTAGTACACAGCTTTGATTTAGTAGCAAATGTGGTGAATGGATGTGAGAACATATGCATGTAGTGCTAGGACCAAGGTGAGCCACCACACACACGGTCACTCTAGCTATGAGCCATGCAAAGGACCAAAGAGGAACGATGGGCAGAATTTACTTTTCGCACTTGGACTGATGTGGCTTGACCTTCGAACTGCACCCCCCATACATGCTCGCTCTTGAACCAAAAGGGGGAACTGACAGTCCTGGCTTGGCTCCAAGACTCCTTGGAATTGATGCCATCCATTGGATGGAGCTTAAAGCTATGGCGGTGTGTGCAGGAGAGCCATACCTTGTGCATGATAAAGAACATGGTCTTGACAGGAGGCTTCCACCTGTCTTTTAGCAGTTGTCCATTAGGCAACTGCTAAAAGACAGATACAATTGGCATTCATAGCCCATTGTGTGCAAAAGAGTGCCACTCTAGGTAAAACAACCCAACATAATTCTCTACTGCAATCTAATTTCGGTATTGATATTTTCTGCTGTAACGAGTATTTGCTTCATGCATTCCATACGCAAAGTGGATTTCAGCATATTCACCTGCAATAAATCGTCTTCCTCAGGTAAAATGGTGAGTAACTCTCTGAAGGGATATGCTGCAATGAAATAAACATCAAATAATAATAGATAGCCAGCCCGCCATAATTTCTGCTGTAGTCCTGCCATCCTTACAGACCTTCTACTATGGCTTATAAACCAACAGACTCCTGTCAGACCTCTGTGGCAAGCAGCTGCTTGAGAGGATATTTATTTTTTTACTTAAATAATAGATATTGGCAGGGCAGCTATCATAAACCTTGTCATGTGTAATGATTGCAGGCTATTACACTAATAAAACTTCAACAACAGTAAATTGAATTTGTGGTTTTATGATGTTGACATAGAATTATCTCGTTAACTGCCCCCTCAAGTTTTATGTATAATGATGAATTACCCTATATACACTCTGGGACATTGAAATTGCAGTACCAAGAAGATTGATTGTTTGGATTTTAATGATTCATTTGCATAATGAGCAAAGGTGCAAGTTTTATTTCATTCACAGATGAATTACATGGCATTAGTCTATACCTTGTAAATCCCCCATCATCCTGACACTCATCTACATGTCATGGAATCATGTAGACATCAAATAGCATCCTGCGGCACAAGCCACCAAGCTTGTTGAAACTGGTCTCTCAGGAGGGCTACAATCTGCACTGGTTGCAGATGATTCCCTACTACATCAAATATGTTCAATGTGCGATAAATTCGGGAACCTGGCTGGCCATGGAAAAGTGTTGACATCTTGTAGACGTTTATGGGTGATGTTAATGCTATATGGTTTTGCATTATCCTGCTGAAACAGGCACTAGACACTCCTGCAATGAAGACAAGTGCTACAGGTTCTAGAATGTCATTGACATAGCACTTATGATCAAAGTGCATGGGGAACCCAACAGAGAAGACCACTATCAATACTTATCGCACCCACCATGATGTTTGCTACTTTAGCAGTGTGTTTTTTGATGAGAGCAGCTGGATCAGAGTGTTGACAGCCTTATCTCCACACATGTATATAGTGATCATCAGCTACTAGCAAAATCTGGATTCCTCACTAAAGATGACATGATAATATTCTGCCTTCTGAGTTATTTGAATTTAGCACCACTCCAAGCACTATTGACACCTCGCAGGCATTGAAAAGTGATGCAATAGGTGATGTGCATGCAACCCTGCTTTTTCTACTCATCAAGAAAAGGTTCATTGTGTTATGTGGTGATGCAAGGCTGGTGTAACCGCCTTGCTGATGGTACTAACATTGTCCTTTGTGCTGTGGACACCTGTTACAAAATCAGTCTGTTCTTTGGCATGCGGGCGGGGGTGGCTCAGTCGGTAGCGCGTCAGGCTCGTAATCTGTAGTTCCCAGGTTCGAGTCCCAGCTGGGTCAGCGTTGAGATTTATCTCCGCAAAATTCCCCGCCCTGCCCACGGTCAGTAGGGGACACCGATGGGCATGAAAAGACCGCCGTCCGTCGGATGGGACGTTAAGCTGTGGCCCCGTGTGCGGGAGAGCCATACCCTGTGCACGTTAAAGAACACGCTGGATGGCCTTGACGAGAGGCTACCATCTGTCTCCCAACAGCTATTCCAGTGGGTCCCCTCCCCCAACCTTCTCTGAGCCTTCGGGGTCCATGTGACCTGGCCATTTAGCCCATTGTGTGCAAAAAAGTGCCGCTCAGAGGTAAAACAACCCAACCCTTTGGCATGTACCAGATCCTTACTGATGACCGTATGTGAATTCTCACAACTACTGTTGCATGCATTAAATTGTTGACACGATTGTGGACACGTTCCATTTTACACCAGCCTTGACCACTGCAGCTCATGACTGATGTCTTTGCATTCTGTATGTGATGGTGTCCTTATGGGATTCATTCTGTGGGATCACTCAGAGTTTCATCATTTTAACAATCAAGCATATTTTAATTGTGTATCCAGCTTTTAACTGTGAACGTTATATTTATTTTGGTTCGTATCGTTTATCATCTTTATTATATACCTTTCATTTCTGTACTTTCCTTTCCAGTTTGTGTGTTTTCACTTTGGTTGTGGGTTGAATGTCATTTATTTACCTCTTTATTTATCATTGTTTGGCATTACATAACCCTTGCTGGTCTTTGTACCATAAGACCACACCAACTGACCACTCAGAGTTCTACTGACTACAAACTTGTGGAACATTTAGTTGAGGTTGTAGCATTTTTGCCTTATTACAACGTCTCACTGTGCCTGATTTCTCTGATAGTGGAATTAGCATATTCCACCATTCTGTGCTGACCTGCCAATTTTTATTTTAAAAAGAATTAGACTGCTGTTTTTGTGGGTTTTTTTTTTTTTTTTTGAGGGGGGGGAGGTGAAATTTTAATGTCACAGAGTGTATGTGACTTATAATTTTTTTTCTATCATTATAAACATCACATTAACCTTAAATATTCATATTAAGCTATATAACCCTACCATTGTATTTCAAAATCTGTTATATACCTTTGGTACATAAAAATGAAAAGAATTTATGGGAAAAAAAGATTACATTAGCTGATCCTCTTTTTCTCTGTTATTTTGATTTTACTACCTTGTGAAATAATTAGAATTAAAGACTCAAAAGAAAAGTGACTAGTATTACAGTAGTTTATTAAATCTAGTGTTCTGTTGTACAATTATATGTTAGTTTTTTCATCAGTTTTCCTCATAGCTGCATAATTTTTTTTCTGTTTTGGGAAGGCCATAATTTTTTTAAATACAATGTATATTATTAGGATTTATATTTTTTTATTATATATCCATCTCAAAGATTGATGCAAGCTACCACTGTCATCACTTCTCTGGTTATCCAGAGCTACCTTTTAAGTCCCACCTGGGCCAGCATTGAGATTTTTCTCTGCAAAACTCCCCACCCTGCCCTCAGTCAGTAGGGGACATTGATGGGCTTGGAAAAGGTGCTGTCCGTCACATGGAATATTAAGCATTGGGCCCATGTGTGTGAGTCATATCCTGTGCATGTTAAAGAACATGTTGGATGGCCTTGATGATAAGCTTCCATCTGTCTCCTAATAGCTGTTCAGTGGGTTCCCTTTCCCTAACCGTCTTTGAGCCCTTCAGGTCCTTGTGACCTGACTATTTAGCCCATTTTGTACAAAAAACTGTCACTCAGACAACCCAACAACTCAAGATATCTTGCAGAGATGATTTGGCCCAATTTTTTTAGTCTGCCCGAGTCCACTTGAATCATTTTGACAATTGTTGAGCCCAAAACTTATCTAAAAATATATTCTCTGATACGTCATCTATATATATAAATTGGAGAGTTTATTTGTCTGTCTATATGTCTCTGTTCAACATCTCCTAGACAGAGCTAGGACCACCAAACTTTATCCACAGTTTCATCTCACTGTAGCTTAGTGCAGTGTCAGGGTTTCAACCCAAGAAAATTAGGCCTTCTCCCAAAGGTTGGCTGAAAATGTTGTGTCCTCTTAAGAGTCCTATTTTGTGGAGATATTGGAAAGGAAATATCAAGAGAGACTTCTCACCGAAGGAACCAGCATCATATTCAGGATGAAGCTTTTTTTATGCAGAGCATACATGTAGTCAGATGCTATGTGTATGATATAATAATAACAAATTACAGTTGTGATAATCTGGTGATAAAATAATTTGTTATTCTAGGGCTTCTATAAAACAATATAATCTCTGGTGTAATAATATGAACTCTTTCATTCAGCTGTCAGATAATCAAAAAAAAAGAATATTTCCAATAGTTTGTATTATAATCCAGTTTTGGCAAGAATCCATCACTGGATGGAAGTAGCTCAGAAGAAAATGATGTTCATACTTCCAAATGTAGCCAATCATTGCAGCCTCTTTTAGTCATTTCATTTTTATCTGTTTTTGATGTTTCTACAAGTGCTTCCAACACTATTGTTTTCTTTTGGAATTACTGTTAACTCACTAATGGTTTAATGTTCAAATTGGATTGCACTCTGCCTAATAAAACTAGGTTGAATACAGTGTGAAACATTAAAATGTACTAACTATTTTCATAATTACACTGTAAAAATTAAAATTCCCAGACAGTAGCATGATTAAGATAGAGTTATGGAAAGTCTATGTTAACAAAACATAAGACCAGCCCTAACACAAATATCAGAGTTCTCTTCCAGATGTTAAGTGTGGTCCATACTTCTGGCTGCAACAGTATTTTTTAACTTAGATATACCATAACTCTATCTTAATCAACTACCTATTTTAATTTTTACAATATAATATAGAGATGGTTTATTTATTTTAGCTATGCTTTTTTTTTGCCATTACTAAAAAATTGGTTATCGAAGGTAAAAAAATTAACAGAACAAACACCATGATTTACACACTTTTCAAGCATAGGTTATATTCTTTTTGGATGAGCCTTATTGGGCTTTGCAGAGCTGTACAAATGTTTGTTCTCTTCAGTGCTCTCACACTTGAGTATTTTCTTGAGTGAATTAGTGCTCAGAATTTTGTTTCTTTTTTCATTCATTTCAAGATCTTATAAACTTTATATGATATGTAATAGTGAATGCAATGTATGTCTTTTTGTTGTTGAATAAATTGATTCAGATTTTTGATTGCTTATCAGCTTTAATAGTGAAAACATATCATGACTTTGTTTAACAGCAGTTTGGCTGATAAAAATTATATTAAAATAATGTTTTCAGAAACTTGAAGTACTGTAAAAATGATTTTTTTTTCATAAATATTGAAAAGAATTGCAAATAGAGTAGAACCTTCAGGGATTGATAGTGTATGTCATATAATGAAGTGTTTATAATATGGATAATTAGAATAGTATCATTATAAAAGTTATAATTAAAATCAGAAGAAAAAAGTTTTACCTTCAAATAAGGAAACTTTGGTATAGTAATTAAATATAATTGTTAGCACATTTGACTACTGATCTAAGGGATCTGGGTTCTAGCCCTGGTTAAGGCATGGATATTCGTGTTGTTTTTCTGCTGAGGTCCTGCTATCCTCACAGACCTACTATATCATATAAACTGACAGGTTCCTGTCAGACCTCTGTGGCAAGCAGCTGCTTGAGGGGGTATTTATTTATATATTTATTTATTACAATAGACAAAAATATCCATGAACACAGTTGTATCTGTGAATACAGTTGTTAAAAGAATAATGATAACTTGCAGAATTTCTGAGTAGAGAGATGCTCTTTAACCTGTTGGTTTATGAATATTTGTACACTAAACATGCCAAGAATTACAATTTTATGTAGTGGAATTTTGCCTAATATGTATATAAATAAATAAATAAATAAATAAATAAATAAATAAAAACAAAATATATATATATATATCCCCTCAAGCAGCTGCTTGTCACAGAGGTCTGACCAGGAGCCTATCAGTTTATATGCCTTAGTAGAAGGTCTGTAACAATGGCAGGACATCAGCAGAAAAACAACAAACGTCCATGCCTTGTCCGGGGCTCAAACCCAGGTCCCTTAGATCAGTAGCCAAGTGCACTATATATATGCAATTTCCCTAATTTTAACTATTAAATCAGCACTCTAGCGTCGATTTAAATATTAGAGGAAAAATTGTCTTGAGCCGGGTGGGATATGAACCCACGACCTCCTGGTAACATATCAGGTGCTCTAAACTGCTGAGCTACCGGCCGCCGATCAAGATCTCCTCTAAATAGTGCTATGAACATTCCTTTCATGTTTCATATTGGCGCTATTCAGGCAATTTTTAGCCACAAACGGCATTTATATTTGCCAATAGATGGAAGCATATACAACGAGTATGCAGATAATAAACAATGAAATAAGATCGACGTATTTCAAATCAACTATTAAATCAGCACTCTAGCGTCGATTTAAATATTAGAGGAAAAATTGTCTTGAGCCAGGTGGGATGACGTCGAGCTTATTTCATTATTTATTATCTGCATACTCGTTGTATATGCTTCCATCTATTGGCAAATATAAATGCCGTTTGTGGCTAAAAATTGCCTGAATAGCGCCAATATGAAACATGAAAGGAATGTTCATAGCGCTAATTAGAGGAGACCTTGATCGGCGACTGGTAGCTCAGCGGTTTAGAGCACCTGACATGTTATCAGGAGGTCGTGGGTTCATATTCCACCCGGCTCAAGACAATTTTTCCTCTAATATTTAAATCGATGCTAGAGTGCTGATTTAATAGTTGATTTGAAATATGTCAAGCTTATTTCATTGTTTATTCCCTAATTTTTTTTTATAAAAATGCAATTTTAATTTACTCAGAACAAACTATTGAATAAAAAAAAATATAGGAAAACAGTTGAATTTTTACTTGTCATGTGTTGAAATGGAAAAGAGTGTCTTGTGGATTCAAAAGTTTTTTCAGTGTGAAACTACTTGAATCACTCAGGATAGTGGAGGGCAATATAGCACTTTTCCCATTTGTACTGGCTCTCATTTTTTCCTTGCTTCACACACTACACAGTCTTGTGAAGGATTCTTTTTCTTTGTTATTTGCAGACTGTAGTCTTGCTTGCAATATCCCAGATTTAATCAGTTTTTATAATGAAATTACAATTGATCCATAAGAACAATCCCTGTAATCTATCTGCAGTAGCTTATCTTTCATCTGCCAAATGGTATCTTACATCTCATGCCATCTGCTGAAAGAGAGGAGGATATTCATAAAAGTGACTATGAGTGCTTGACCATCTAAGAGATGTCAAAAGCCAAAGGATTAAATTTTGCAAAACAACAGTATATGTTAGAAAATATAATTAAGACATCAAAAAAACATTAAATTTATTACACTAGAATTCAAAATAACTTTCGAAGCAAAATATTTAATCTTAAATTATAGGCAATCTTTTATAGTAATAATTAAAAACTGTTTTTAATTTAGGTAAGATTAAATATACAGTTGAATGTTATGTTTATTGTAGAAGTTATGGTCTGAGGTTATTATAGAATATTTTTATGTTATATATATATACAAGAATTGTATTTAGGTAGAGAGAATTCTGATTCATCAAGGATGAAAGTAGTTTTTTTCTTGCATGTATTTTTGTAGTATAACTTGTTCTCACTCCTTTTAGGATTTTCTTTGTCACTGCAAATCATGAAAGATAAATCTAATCCGTTATTTATTGTTATTCTTGTTGATACATCATAAACTTTTGAGATTAGTATTTAGCTATTCTTTCACAAATACTCATAATCATTGCTACTTAGTTTTTCTTTTAAATTATCAAATTATATTAATCATGTTTCCTTTCCAATTTACAATAATGAATAACTTCATTATACTTTCCTAGTTTTTAAATGCTATTTAGGAAGGAATATTATCCATAATTCTGCATCATGTTGCTATTGTTTGAGTATTTTTTTACATATATCTGTATGTGAGTGTTTAAAAAAGTAATTGAAGCTTTTATTATAATGGAGCTTTTATGCAAAAATTTCCTAGCTGATATGGTAAAAATGTTTATTGTTACATCCAATAATGTAAAAACATCTGAAGATTTGAGAATAATTAATTTAGAGAAACCTCTGTGTCATTTTTCAACTTTATGATAAATTTTTGTTATTGATCAGCAGTCTGATCATGATGACTTGCAATAAATTTATCGTTAAATTATTCCTCATATAAACATGGGATCTTATGAAAAACAAAGTTACTCTTTTTAACTAAGACAATATTATGTATATCAGAAATTCTTCCTTCACCCCGCCTAACAAGGTTATATCTCAGGGAGGGGCCTAAATGGGCATCTTCCATGAATTCTTCCAACTTATAACTAATTTAACAACATTGATAATAAAGTTATTGAATTTCTATTGTTTTGACAACTTCAGTTTTCAGAGTAATTTTTTGTAAGCATAGCTACATTTTAGGTCATTTTTGATAAGATGTGCAAAAAAACTGTTAGAGCAGATGTAAGCCTTCAGTCAAGGCCATTCTAATACACCATATTGCAAAAAGCAACTGGACACTTTCATGTTATGTAAATTGAAAGCCACATTCAAAACTCTCTAAATTTGAAAAATAAGCTTTTTCTTTTGGAAAAATGTCAATACAGATAAAAATCTCTTTCAAATCTCTCTAAATCTCAATTTTCAACATTATTCACTAAATATTTAAAGAGTTACTGAAGCTTGAGCATTTAAAACAGATGCTGCTGTCACACTGCTTCTAAATGTCCTCTCCGCCAAATTGATGAAAACTGAAAAAATTATCATACAGACATCAAAATATTACTCTTATGTTAGTGAGTGATTTGTTACAACAGTTGTGTTTTATCTTTGGAAGTAAATTTTCGTGAGTAGCTAAAGTTACAGCTAAATGTTTCAGCTTTCACAAGTCTTTAAATATTAAATGAATACTGCAGAAAATAGATATTTTAGAGAGAGTTCAGTGAGATCCTTAACTTCCATACTAGTTGCATATTTATCTCCAGTAACATTTTCAATGTTAAAATCATGCATCCCATGGAAACTGGTTTGAATGTGAATTTCCATTCATATAACATAGAAGTTGGGGTTAGTTTTTGTAATATAGTGTATATTCTTTATCATTTCTAATATATTTATCTCCTACACATGGGTGGGGGGCAGGGGTGGCTCAGTTGGTAGTGTGCCAGGCTCATAATGTGCAGTTCTCATGTTCGAGTCCTAAAATTAGCCTCATTGGAGGCTAATTTCACCATGAATTATATAACACCTTGAACCTTGAACTTGGGTCAATGTTGAGATTTATATCCATAAAACTCACTGCCCCTTTATCAGTAGGGGACACCAATGGGCTTGGAAAGAACATTGTTCGTCATTTGTTAAACCATGGCCCTGTGTGTGGGAGAGAGACACCCTGTGCATGTTAAAGAACACTTTTGATGGGAGGCTACCATCTGTCTCCCAACAGCTGTGCAGTTCCTACTATCATGTATTCACTGATTGAAATGCTATTTTGATTTACTAAAACAATAATAAAACAGCTCAGATTGTGATTAAGTTTTTAATGGGACCATTACGTAATGCCCTATCTGACAAAGTGTCTTTTTTTTAAGCTCATAATCTTATATACATGAGGGCAAGGTGCATACAAGCAGAAGACAATGTTGGAGATCCACCCTAAAATTAAGAGCTGATATGTATTAACTAGAATACTTCTCCTGAATTTTATAAATATTTGGCCAATGAATAACAAGAGATCATATATTGACATCCTGAATGACTGAATGAATACTTTACACTTGCCTAATATTCAATTGAACACTAATGTTAGTACTTATTATTGTGTAAGTTAACAGAATGTTTCATTAAACTGAAAAAAGCAGAAATTTGTTCAAACTGATACATGCAGTGCCAGACTTTGACCTTCTGAGGTCCTAAGCTATGACAAGTTTGAGGCCTTAAATTTGGTAAGTTTAACCCTTCCAGTGTCCAGCCTGAAAAACTGGTTTACATCCAGAGGCCAAATTTAACTTTATACCTTTTTTGCCAAATAATTAGTGAAAGGAATTATGGCATGTTATATGCCAAATTAATCAACATTTAATTCTGGATTTTCTGAAAATAAAATATTTAACAAAAAGGCCATATGTTTCATTTTAATAGGACTTTTTTAGAGTCATGTAATAAAAAAATGCACCTGGCAACACAAATAAAAATTTATAAAAAAAAGCTAATAGACAGAAATGATTATAATGCACATGAATAGAAAGTTTAAAGTAAACATTTCTTCCATTTTGAAATTTTTTTCTCCATACTATACTTTGAGAAAAAGTCCAGGCTTGTTGCAGTCCAATAAACAAGTCACATTAAGAATATTTTTAATGAATAATTAATCAACAGAAATAGCTCATGTTATATACCAAATTAAAAAGAATTTAATTCTGAATTTTATTGAAGTAAAAAAATTTGATCAATGTAATAACATATTAATTTTAATAACAATTTTTACAGTGATATACCAAAAAAAAGGTACACATTTCATAATTGCTTCCAAAATCTTTCATTTTTAAAAAGTAGCAGTTCTTTGTTAATTATCAGGAGATTTTAAAAACTTTAAGGAAAAATTTGTTGATAATAGTTCAAATCAAACTTCTGAGCTTAAATTAGGGGATTGCTTCAGCACAGAGTAATGTTAACAAACAAATTGGCAATACCTTATATAACTTCTAAGAAATGGCAAACAGATGGCTTTAACAAATTATTTATGTCATAGTTTAATAAAATAAGCATCAAATAAAAAAAGGACAATATTATTTGTCAAGCTTAAATTACATATTTTTTATAAAATATCTATTAAAAATTTTTAAAATGGCAATTTTTATTTTTTTAAAAATCGTTTTCTTTTATTGTACTAAAAACGGATATATACGTTCTGGAAGGGTTAAAAGGCCCCAAAAGTTTGAAAGTCGAAATATATATATTTATTATATTTATTGAAGGAAACGTTAAAAAAAAAACATGAATTTGATGAGATAAAATTGGGTTATTTACTTCAATACAGAGTAATGTTAACAACTCGGCAATATCATATAGTGCTGGGGCGGGGGCGGCTCAGTCGGTAGCGCGCCAGGCTTGTAATCTGTAGTTCCCAGGTTCGAGTCCCAGCTGGGTCAGCATTGAGATTTATCTCCGCAAAATTTCCCTCCTTGCCCACTGTCAGTAGGGGACACCGATGGGCTTGGAAAGGCTGCTGTCCGTCGGATGGGATGTTAAGCCATGGCCCTGTGTGCGGGAGAGCCATACCCTGTGCACATTAAAGAACACGCTGGATGGCCTTGACGGGAGACTATCATCTGTCTCCCAACAGCTGTTCCAGTGGGTCCCCT
Source organism: Ryuthela nishihirai (assembly GCA_038380435.1). NCBI lineage: Eukaryota > Metazoa > Arthropoda > Arachnida > Araneae > Heptathelidae > Ryuthela > Ryuthela nishihirai. The sequence goes on from JAWZYU010000031.1 coordinate 35,806,920, forward strand.
CCCCCAACCTTCTCTGAGCCTTCGGGGTCCATGTGACCTGGCCATTTAGCCCATGGTGTGCAAAAAAGTGCCGCTCAGAGGTAAAACAACCCAAACAACTCATATAGTGCTTCTAAAATATGGCAATCAGATGGCTTTATCAAATTATTTATATTGTAGTTTAAAAAAAATGCATCAAATGGGAAAAAATATATCATTTTTCAAGCTTGAATTACATATTTGTAAAAGATATATGTAAGAAAATTTCAAACAGCAATATTTTAATCGAAGTTTCATGTGTTGTACAAAAAACGTCTATAGATGTCCTTGACCTGGGAAGGGTCAAATTACCTATGTTTATACCTCCCCCACCTCTTTAAAAAAAATTACCTACTTATATAAGTGTTATAAGGTAACTCAATATAACTTATTTATTGCTTAGTCCTCATTGAATTAATTGAAGAGTTAGCAGAAAATTAAGGTTATGGTGGGAGTGAGTTACAATTCCATGGCCTCCCAATGACGTATTTTAACCATCTAAGTTATACCTCCCTACCCCCCATCCCCTATCACTGAACCTTGTGTTATATAAGACTGAAAACATTTTCATGATCATGCAACACTTGTAGTGCCATCTATCACTTGGATTAGCAGTAGATTGGGCAATTGGGAGAGATAATTCAGATGGTAAAGAATGCCTGACATCAAATGGTAAGAATGCCATATTCCATTTCCATCAAAACACAGTTTTTCTGCTAAATCTTCATTTGCTGTACATTTGTACAGGATGTTTGAATGCGAGTTACTATAACTGAATAAGTTCTCACCATTTCTTTAATAAATGTGCATTAAATTTGATTTTAATCACATGCTTTAAAAAATTAGAATTTCAGTGTATTATTTCTTTTTAGGCACATCAGATGTATTTCCTTTCTTATATTTTAGCTCAGATGTGCCCCAACTCAGGAGTAAAACGAATGGTATCAGAATCTGGAGATTTGATTCCTTTAAAACGAGAGAGATTTACTTTCAAAGGTGCTCATCTTGCTGTTCTTGAAAGATACTATGAACAAGACCCATATCCTGATACACAAACACGAGAAATAATTGTAGAAGAGTGTAATAAAGCTGCTGAAAAATCTGGTAATAATAGCTAATCTCTACTTCAAAAAACGGTTGATTAATAGTGTGTTATTTTTATAATTTCCAAAAATATTCATATTTAGTAATAAAAATTACATTTAATGAATTCATAAACAAGAACTGATGCATATATTTTTATTACATAAGAAATTTTTCCAACTTCTTATATTGGAACTATCTGGAATGTTTGAATCACATGGATGTGAATCATGTATATTATACTCTATTTTTAGATATCAAAAAAATAAGTTCAGGTGTTGTTAGGTAACTCATTAAAAAATCAGTGTTCTTTTATTTATTAGAAATATTAAATCAGTTGAAATATTAAGTTATTATAAACTTAAAAAATCAATTACAGTGATGTAGGGAAAAATCACATAATAAAATTTATCATTTTGGAAACTTTATATATGTTTTAGATGACACAACTTTAAAACAAATATCGCTAGACTAATTTGAAGATAATTGATGAGGAAGTATCTGTAGATGTGTTGAATTAATATTGAAAGTAACAAAAGTTGCATCATTCAATCCCTGAGAATAATCATAATGATTTCAAAGGGTTCAAAAGTTGTTAGAATGCAACTTGAGGTCTATTAACTCTTCTAATGCCCAGCCAGAAAAATTTGTTTATTGCCAGCGGCCAAGATCTTTTCTCCCTAAGCTCAGTCAAAAGCAAAATTAACTTTAAACTTTTTTTGCCAAATACCTAATGAAAGAATTTATGGCATGTTATGTGCTAAATTAATCAACAGTTAATTTTGGATTTTCTGAAAATAAAATATTTAACCAAAAAAATGACTAGTTTTATATTAATAGGGCTTTTATAGAGGCATGTAGTAAAAAAATGCATCAGGCAAATCAAATCAAAGTTTATTTAAAAATAATACAGAAATAATTATAATGCATGTGAATAGAAAGGCTATTTATTTCTGAATAAAAAAAAAAAAAAAAAAAAAAAAAACTACTTGAAACAAGAAAATTACTGCCATTTTGTAATTGGGGTGGGGGTGGCTCAGTCGGTAGCGTGCCAGGCTCGTAATCTGTAGTTCCCAGGTTCCAGTCCCAGCTGGGTCAACATTGAGATTTATCTCCGCAAAATTCTCCACTCTGCCCACAGTCAGTAGGGGACACTGATGGCTTGGAAAGCCGCTATCCGTCAGATGGGAAGTTAAGCCATGGTCCGTGTGCGGGAGAGCCATACTATGTGCACATTAAAGAACATTCTGGATGGCCTTCGGGGTTCTTGTGACCTGGCCATTTAGCCCATGGCGTGCAAAAAAATGCCACTCAGAGGTAAAACCCAACCCAAAAGCCATTTTGTAATTTTTTACTTGGTGCCTTAGCGAAAATCCAGGCTTTTTGTCAACTGTGCTGAGTCATATCAGCAAGTCAACTTCAGAATTAAAAAAAATAACTAATCAATAGAAATAGGTCATGTTAATACCAATTTGAAGAGAATTTAACTCTGAATTTTATGAAAATAAAAATTTTAAAAATATTTATACATACTAATTTTGATAAGACTTTTTCGCAATGATATAATGAAAAAAACAGATCTGACTATGGTATTAAGACTTAATTTTGGAAAACCTGATGAATAAAACAATTAAAAAGACCTTCCTCAGAAAATAATTAAAATAACTATGCTTAACTCCAGTTTTCAAGTTCTCTGTCATTAAGCAATAAAATTAAATTTATCCTTCAAACTATTTACATAAAAGTTTTAAATTATATATTGAATAAAAGAAATTTCTTCCTGAATAATATAATATTTACTTGAAACTAAATTTTTATTTCAATTCTTTACAGTATGGTAAATTTTAAAACAGGCCAGTGTTGTACAATATGACATGGACTGCTCATATTCATAGGATTTTCTCTCCTGTGTATGAAGTGTAGGAACACTTTTTTGTCAAAAAAGTGTAGGAACACTTTTTTGTTTTTTTTTACTAAAATTATGTATTTTTCCTTCAGTTGTTGAATTTGAATTTTAGGAATCTTAGCAGAATGCCAAAAAGTTGGAGCGCCAGGGCTCCAAAAAAAGTCAATATCCTCAGAGGTGGCAGTGCCAAGATATTGAGGGGGTAAATGCCCTCAGTATCTTGTAGCCACAGGGGTGCATAATTCCAAAAGATTGATACATATAAATCTATGGAAATAAAATCATAATAGATCAGTAGAAATGAAAATGAAGGTTTAATTGTAAAAGTACAAGTAAAATATTAACTGAATTGAAAAGTTATCTACTCTTAATGACTCTATACTCAGCATACCATGCACACATGCTGATTATGACAGCTATATGCATCTTGCTCGGCCATGACTTAGTGTACCAGCAGTTTTGCACAAAAAAGTTGCATTTAGTGTGGTTTTGGTTACAGTAGCAGGAGAGTATTGTTGAATTCTGGAATGAATGATATAAATAATTCTGGTTAAGGCAGAAAAGAGAGCATAAAAGAAAAAAGCATTTCCCCCTGAAAATGAGAGATGGTAATTTCACAGGGGTGAATAGTATTGAGTTACATCTAAAATGCAAGTTTGTGACATTAGGAATATAGTGGGCTACTGCAAATTATATTCTCTCTTTCTCCTCAAAAAAGAGGAAGGGAAACTTAATGAGCATTGATATTTAATGAGCCCAGAGACTTGAGACATGCAGAGTACTATAGAGAGAGTAGTGAATTTTCTCCTCCAAAGCAAAGATAGATGTTTTTAATTGCAAAATTCCTTGCAAAGTTGCCACTAAAAAGCAAAAAATAAAATACCTAAAAGTTTTTAAAAGTATTTCTCTTTCTCTATGTACATTAAATGTAAAAAATAAAAGTGAAATATATCAATGCTGAAATCACTTACTGAATTCAAATACTAACCTCAAAGGGAGATAAGGTGCCCAAGCTGATTTATCAGCTGAATAAAAAATGCCAGTGCCTTATCTTTCTTTGAAATTAATATAAATTCAGTAGGTGATTTCATCATTGGTATATTTTACTTTTTACATTTATGTTGCATAGAGGAAGACAGTTTTTTTAATTTATATATTTTATTTTGAACTATTTAAAAAGACAATATTTTTGATTTCTGTTATTTTAATGAAAAAGTGTTATTAGAGTACATGAATACTTACAAACTAAACTTACTATAAATTAAACTAATATATACTGAGAGGACATTTTATTAGGTACACCTATCTAGTACCTTGTTATGCCTCCTCTGGCCTTCAGAACAGCCAGAATTCGTCATGGCATGGAACTTACAATATGCTGGATACGTTGTACAGAAATGTTGTACCATGCAAAAGTGATTGTGTGGTGCAGTTGCTGCAAATTGAACAGTGGCACAATCTCTTTGCAAACAGCCCTTTCCACCTCATCCCAAAGATACTAGATAAGGTTTAGATCTGGGGACTGTGCAGGTGAATGAAGCAAGGAAAACATATTGGCATGTTCCTGGAACCATTCAATGACAATACGTGCTTTGTGAGCAGGTGCATATCATGCTGAATATATCCATCCAAGTGAGGATAAACTAGTCATGAAGGGATGAACTTGGTCAGCAATGATGTTCAAATATGCCGTGGCATTTGGATGTCCTTCGATGCATATCAGGGTTCCTAATGTGTTCCAGGATTCCCTACACTATCACACTACCACCACCGGCCTGTACTGTTCACACCAGACAAAGTGGCTCCATGGCCTCATGTTTCTTGTACCAAATTCTAATCCATCCATCGGCATGCGATGCCCCCTCATTCACTTTTACTTTACCTTAACCAGTTTTGCTTAATTTACGTTATATTTATCATTTTGGGGATTTTAATTTCATTTTTGGCATCACAGCACTCGTTTCCAAGAGCATAGGAGTTGCGCATGCACAACTCCAAACTTTCGATTGTCACCCGCTAAAGCACGCGTGTACGAGGACACGCCCCCTCTTGTGTCATAGCTTGTGCACTCGTCATTTTATGCAAATGTCTTTACTGATGCAACAGCCATGTGTTGCCAAGCCTGTGTGCTTGTTGTAACCGTGACATGTAGTCACAGTAGTCAGAGTTGTAGTAAGAGTCAGTAAGAGGGAGTTGTAGTAAGAGTCAGTAAGAGGGAGTTGAAGTAGGAGTTGTGAGGAGTAAGAGTCAGTAAGAGAGTTGTGAAGTAGTAGTTGGTGGTAAGTGACATGTTAGTCACAGAGTTGTTGTTGTTAGTAGCAGCGAGATAGTAATGATGTAGATGACGTTTTTGTTTACGTTGGTGAGTGTTTAAAAATAATTTTTGAAATAAACTTGTTTGTTATAGAAACTTTTTTGAATTTTTGCAGTTTTTTCTCTTGAGCAATGTTATTTGATAAGTTTTGATTATAAATTAATTGCATCGACAATCATTTAATTATTGAATTCTTACTCGCTAAGTAACGCTCGCTGGTATTCAAACCCTAATTGGACTTTATTTGGCAATTTGTAATTATTGCCTGGCACCCAATTTAGCTATCCGGAGCTTGAATATTGGATCAGACAAAGGGTCCAAAACTTTAAAAGTATTTAAATCTTTGGAGCGTTACTGGCATGATGCAAAAATAACCTTGATTCATCTGATCAGGATACCTTTGTCCAGTCGTTAATGGTCCAGTATCAATACTCCTGGGTTCACTGGAGACATGCTTTCGTGTTCTTCGCTGACATCAGCACTTGACAGGTAGATGGTTATTGTAGCCCATTTGTGACAAGATCTGATGCTTAGTGTGTTTGTAGATTACCTTCTGCACACCAATGTTTATTTCTGTTGCCTAGTTGTGGCCCATCTGTTCACTTGCACAATTCTCATTAGTCTCCTTTGACTCCTCTGATCCACAAGCTGTTTTTGTCCACAGGATTCTCAATCACTGGTAGTTTTTTGCTTTTCTCAGTAAACCCTTGAAATGGGTGTGTGAAAAGCCCAGAGGATAGTTGTTTGGAAGATGTGAGGACCAGTACACCTAGCACCAACTATCATGCTACATTCAAAGCCACTCAGGTTGCTCATTTTGCCCATTCTGACACTTAATCCAACTCTGATGCATGAAGAGCTGGTCTACCTGATTTATACCTCACACCACAGTCATGTGATTTATTAATGTGTTGTAATGAACCATTTATTTGACATAGGGTGGTGTACCAATTAAACAGGCATCTCGGTGTATAATATATTTGAAAATTTCTGACTGAAAGTCAAATAGGTCCTTGATGTGGAAAAATAAAAGAAGTTTAAAGCTTAAAGTCTGGTTGTGACATAGGTAAAGACCTTGAATTTATAATTCCCCAGAAGAAACCAGGCAAAAACTACAGGAGATATTTGTGATTGGGCATTCAAGTATTTGGGAAGTTATGGGGGTAGGGGTTGAAGAGTGTTAAATGAAAACTTTAAACCAGTTAAGTTTAAAAATGGCAAAGAATGGTTTGAGATTTATAATTGGGTCCTATTATAGGTAGGAACTTGAATTTATGACACAACACAGGATGGGATAAAGGAAACCTGTGTATATTAAATTTGGGAACTTTGGTTTTTGGAGCAGCAATGCACTTACAGACAAATGCAAGTTTTTACCATAATCACTTGCTAGTGATTTATTATTGAATTTTGTTATGCATTCAATTTTGACCCAATTCATAACAAAGGGACAGTGTAAAATAACACTTGCTAAATATCATAGTGATCTTCACCATCAACATGAATAAAAATGAAAGAAATACTTTTTCAGGGTTAAGAAATACTAAAACTTATGAGAAGCTTTTTAAAAAATGTTTGGTGTCATAAATATGTGTGAAGCCTTAAAAGTTAATAAAATATTCACACTCATTATAATCCCAGTGCAGTGAACAACAAGGAAAATTTTTTAATTTATTCAAAATGAAGCCTTCAAATCTGGTGAGTTACCAGAACTCCACGCCCTCTTATTCATCTCCTTCACATGCAGATTGCATTATAGCCATCCACATATCTGCCGGCCACTCCAAACTTCAAAACTGAGCCACTGGCATTGCAATTTATTATATCCCACCCCTCCTCCACAGTCAACAAACAACTGCTCTTAGCGTAATGCCTCAAGCTGCTCACTTGCCACCTGATGATGTGCCCACAAAAAGGGTATGAAACACAAGGCATGGATTTTAACATTTATAAGCACTCTATGCTATTTCTTAATTTCTTTGAATATCAGTTAGAATTGGATTGAGCATCAGAATTGGCAAAATGAGCGACCTGAGCAACTTTGAATGTGGCATGATACTTGGTGCTAGGCATGCTGGTTCTAGCATAAGTATCATTAGTTGTTATTGGACACTACTGCAATCACAAAACTTCTGAAGAAAATTTCACTGTAAGCAACCAACTCTTCAGCATACTGCATCACCTTCTCCACTTTTAACCTGCTGTGACTCATTTTTTGATGGCATGGACTCTGTAAAATGACTTATCACTTGCTATCAACTTTTATCTATTAAGTTCCTCTCATTTCTTACCTCTACCATATATAAAATCTCATTCAGTACTTTGGATACTAGATAGCATAGAATTTTTGTTGAAATGCTTTAAAACATTTAAGTGTTATAAAATATTAAAGGTATTAATTTTAATTACTGCACTGTGAACCTCTACCTTAATTTTTCTTACTTTGTAATGCCTGAGTCAACTCAAGCATGGCAATTTTGAAACAAAAATACTGCCAGAGTCAGTCTCAGATAAACATAAATGGTCACCATGACATTGTATAACTATTCAAAAAATAATGTTTGCGGAGCTAGTGACGGAGCTGTTATAATTCACTTTACAGTTATGAAAAAGACAGTAATTTGAAAAAAATGCACAATACATATATGGCCTGTTCACATGTATCTGAATCCATAGTATAATGGGCCATATTACATTAGGTTTCTACTATAATTATATTTGTGTTAAAAGTTAAGTACCTCGGAACTTAAACCAATCCACATTTAATGATGTACTTTGCAGGATTTCTTATTTGTTTTTTGCTAAGGCCATTAAATTATTCTTTTATGCATTTTTTTGTTCAACATATTTTGTAATTCAACCTATTTTCTTTAGAATGGCCTTTGTCTGATAGAGATAAAGTTACACTTCCAGTTGTAAATAATTGGTTTAACAACAGACGTAAGGATGCAAAGAAACAAATGCGGTTAAAGCATGGTGAGTGTTAAATTACTGATTTGAATTATTTTGTTAATATTATTTTAATAGAGGATTCAGCTTCTGTTTAGTTTTATGACAAGCAAAAGCATAATGAAGAACGAATAAAAGCTGTTGCTAATAGTTTTGATTGCATATTTTGCACATCATATGATTTAAAATATAAATTTTTAAATATATATGGTAACAGTGTTATAAACCAGTTTTCATATCCAAGTCTGCAGTTAAAAACACTGTTCTCTCAATATCAGAGATTGTGCTTTCACTTTTATTTAACCCTTACATTGCCATGACCTATAAAATCGGGTTCATAAAACCTACATATATGGCTATGACCATAAACTCAGTCTTTAGTACCATAAATAAATCGAAATTTTTAAAAATTAAGTTTGAACCTTTTTATTTATATATGTACGTAAAATAGACATAAGAACACCTAAAAAATCCGAATTTTTTCAATTTATTCCTCAACTTAATGTCTCAGAAAATAAAAAGCCTTTTATATTGCTCATACAGCTATTAGCAGAGCTCAGCTCATGGCAAATCCATAGCTGCTGTTCTATATTTAGAACAGTCCTCCACTAGCTGACTGAGAGCTCCAGTGAGTTAATTGAGTTATTTTGCAAACATTCAACCATCTGTTTTCTCAATAAAATGAAGTCAGATGCTAAGGGAACATTTTTTTTATTGGAAGTTTTCAGTAATTTGCATAAAAATACAGCTATTTACATTTTTGCATCATTTAGTATATTTTGTGATTTAAAACTATTTTAGCATTTCTAAATTATTATTATTATCAGATATCTTTTACGAATGGATTACGAAGAAAAAAGTCGATATTTCTTTGATCGTGTGATCGGCAATGTCATAGGAGTGTGATATCGATAGGCATTTGGTTTTGGTTTCAACTTAGTACTCATATTAGGCTGTACAGATCGGATATTTCAGAAAGTACTGAAGTTGCTGATGAAATATAGTTTTTAAAGGAAAAAATAGTAATTACAAATACTTTGTCACATACGGATATTAATAACAATGGATATTATCAAGTTGAACCAGAAAAATCGTGATTTTTTTTTTTTCTAAACTGCAATGTTTCAATGACTGAGTGTGATTCAGATGAATTCTGACTTTTCTCAGATTCTGAATGGGGATATCAATTTCAGCTACTTTTAGAATTATTTATATTGCTTTCCAAATATGTACTGTGTCATGAAGAGTAATACCAGTGTCTCAGTTGCAGATGGGGATGGACAAGGTATTATTCAATAAGCTCATGGATAAACTCATAGTTAAGTGGATGCACCTGCTAGCAGTGTGGCATGCTCCCAGGCTATGGTTGCTGCATGTACTGTCAGCTCGGCAGTGACAACCATTAGCTTGTTTTGGCTGACATCTGTCTGATGCCCTGTGAACCTTTCCTGTAGAAAACATATGGGTTTTCTGATATACAACAGAATTATATGAGAAATATAGGGGAAATCTATATATGCCCAATTTTTGGAGGAGGTTAAATTTGTCACTTTTTATATTTTTCTTCGCATTTGGAGCTGGTCTGAAAGTAATGCTGATTTTTTTGGGACTCTGAAATAATTTGCAGACTGATTCTCATGGAAGAGCCATATAAGATTTACACCCAGCAAAAATGCATCAGTGGATTGAATGGTTTTAATTTATTTTTAAGCAAACTTGGCAAATTGCATAGCTCAGCTTAGCTGCAGGTAGAAGTGTCTTAATTTTGTCCGAAATTATTAAATGCGACAACTGATCTGAACTTTCAATATTTCTACTCTTTAAATAGCAATCGCACATGTTTGATAATCTGGAAGCGAACTGGATCCAGGATCCCAAGTCACTCTTCTTTGCCTCATCAAAATGCTCTCGATAAACAGCTGGTGTTGGCTGGAATTCTGTCAGAACTTTCTCTTGACTTTCTGATAGCTTTTCAGCTCCTCAGTAGACAATGTTGCTATCACGATAGCACAAATTTTCCTAACAGTGAAATTATAATTGGGGCAAAATTGCTGTATGGGATGTTTACCAGATCAAAGATTTTTTCAGCCCTCTGAAAATACTGTGGAATTTCTTCAATATTGTGAGGGGATTCGGCATGGCATTTTGCATGATGTTTGAAAATGCTGCCTGTGCTTTCTGACTACTCTCAGCACTGCTACCTCTCAAATTTTCTGCAGCTATCCTTGCCGGTACAATATCTCTTTCCATTTCTATTTTAAATCTATCATTATCCATTTCTCTTAATCTTAGCTCTTGTTGATTTTGCATCTCGACCATTTTAATATGAAAACTCTCACTTGCTGTGATGCATGATCAGGGAAAGTGAAGGCATACTGATGAGAGAAAGGAAGGCTGAAATTTTGCATGCTCTTGGGGTACATGAGTCTGCATGTATGATGGACGGTACTACATTTTGGTATAATGATGTCATCAAGACTCCTATGTCATTGCTTTGGATAAAAAAAAGTCTAAATAGAGGATGGCATTGCTGTTTTCTTCCTCCTTCATGAAGTGTATTGTAGGATAGATAATGTAGCCTCTATCAGTGAGGCAACCTCAGTGATAGAGCCTACATTATCTATCCTACAATTTATATTAAAAATATATCCTACATCAAAAATATATTGTCAACATAGTGGCACCAAAAGACAGATAAAATTTCTGCCGAGTGGAATAATTTTCTTTCCAGGTCTTGAAGGACAATCTTGGGCAGGATGCCAGAAAGGGGTAACCCTGAGTCCTGCCTGTAGATTTTGTTGCCGAACTGCAAATAATTATTTTGGTGACTAGTTTTAGTGTTTCATGAATGGCATTGATTTCAGAAAGGGAAAATTTATGCACTTCAATGATATTTGTCCAAAATAACAGAACATGGCATCAAAAACTGGAGTGGATAGGAACAAGGAGACTACATCAAGTGTCGCTAATTTGCTGTTGGGAGGAATGGACATATCCTTAAGTCTTGAGAAATTCTGCCATAGATTTAATGGAAAACGGGTGCTCACCAAATGAAGCTTGGTAAAAATTTTGGCAGATTCTTTTTTTAGAAAGAATGTGGGGAATGATCTTTTTGCACACCAATTGATAAAATGGAGTCCTTGTTCCAAAAAGCTTCTGAGTCTGCTCCTAAAAACTATTTAATATGCAAATAGTCTGAAGCATAAGCTTCAAAAATTTTTATTGTGCAATCACAGAGAACTTTAAGTTATTTAATGGTAGCTACTTTAGGATACATCTGATAGGACATTATAACAAAAAATGTAATTTTTAAATAATAGTACTTTTTAGTAATATTTTTAATTGCATTGAAGTAATTTCATAACTAGCATTCAGAATTTGTAATTTTTAAGTCACGTTTTTGCCATTTCATAAAGTTTAACTTTTTTTCTTCTAGTAGTCACTATATAATGGAAATTGAACAGGGTTTGATCTCAAATTTCAGAGGTTAAAATAAACTATCTTTGCTTTGAAATATTTTTATTTAATTTCTTCACAGCTCCTTATCCCTTTTTAGTTATTTATATTTTAGTTCTTATTTAAATAATCTTGTTTTAAAGAAAAATAAATTTTTGTGACCTTAGTTTTAGAGTTTGCTGATTGGAGAAAATTTTGTTTTTATATTTATTAATTTATAAAAAACAAAACTGTACATTGCATAAATGATCAAATAATTTTGTTTATTGCTAAAAAATTAAATAAATTAAAGATTTAGATAATTATAGAAAAATTACAAACAATATGTATATATATTAACGTAGTAAATTGTTCTTGGAAATAGTAAACTAGTCTGTAGTTAAAAGGGCAAAATGCAAATTCATATTAAAGACATAATGGGTATTAATATCATACTGAGTCAATTTTTTTGCTTTACAAAAACTTGAAAATCTTGATTAACACATTTAGCAAACATTATTATTAGAAAATATTAGAAAAATTAATTTCTAGAATTATTAGAAAATACAGCAAAATTAATTTCTAAAAATTGTTTACAATTTGAAATGCAGAAAATAACCTTAAGGTAGTTAATCCAGAACTGTATTATGGTTAATGCTATGTCATTGAAATAAAATATGATTTTACTGTTGGAAAAAATATAAATCCATTCTTACAGGATCTCCTCCTTCTGCTGGTATTCAGTCACCATGCCAGGCATCAACACTATCTTCAGTACCAACTATGCCTAGTTGGTCTTCGTGTGCTCTTACTACACCATCTTCATTTCCAACCTATCAAGACCTCACAAATGAAATTACTGAAAGTGATAGTTCATCTACATCAGAAAGACTTCTAGACAATGATCATCCTTTAATTATTGACCTTCAAGAGCAAGAATCCTGTGATGTAAAGCAAATCTTATGACCACATCCTGTTTCGAAAATGCCTTACTAGTAGTACTTTTAATGGTGTAAATTATGCTATATAGCAAGATATTGATGTATTTAAATGAATATAAGACATTGTTTTATTTTTTAAAACTGAAATTTTAGTAGTTGTCTCATGAAAAAATGTTTTGTGTTTTGAGTTTCTATATCAACATTTTTGCATCATCTATTGGAATCAAGAAGGTTCTAGTCACCTGGGAAAGTTATTTCATTACTGCTTATTAATTAAAATTTCCTAGAAGATTTGGCGATTTACATAGAGTATCTTATATTCAGATAAATGCAATATGTTTGTGCGTATTTGTGTATATAATTCTATCTAGCATTCTGGTATATTTTTATTTCATCATTGAATTTTTTTGCAACTGACTTTTAATATGCATGTTAAATGATATAACACTGTTAGAATGGGAATTTGTCACAATATGCTCTCTTTTAGATTATAATGGGGAGATTTGTTTTGATTATTTTTAATCTGAGCATTATTGGTTTTTTTTTTTTATTATTATTATTGCTGTTGTACTTCTTTTAAGTGTTTTTAAAGTGTAAACTCGAATATTTTTGCATATTTAGATCAACCTAAAATTGTTTTGGAACATTCCATGGAAGTTATCTATTAATAAATATGCTACAACTTTTCATTTATTCATTAGTTTAACAATGTTCTTGGAAATAGTAAACTAGTCTGTAGTTAAAGGTGCAAAATGAAATAACACATTAAAGACATAATAGGTATTAATATCATACTGAGTCAGTTTTTTGTGCTACAAAAACTTGAAAATCTTGATTAACACAAATAGTAAACATTATTTACTAAATTGTATTATATGGGTAACATATATTTATATACAAATATACAAGAATATTAGATTTTAGATGCATAATACTAATAATGGCTATTTTTCATGAATACAAAGCATGCCATATTCATTTTTTTTGTGTGTGTTACTAATTTATCAATAATTGCAATAAATGTTATATAATTTTAAATCATAATTTTCCCATTTATAAAGGTGTTTTTTGACATAAAATTACTTTTTATGAATACTTATATTACATTCATCACTAGATGCTACAGTTGTGCCAGAGTAATATTAGGAATGGAGTAAAAATAGTACAGTAGCCATAATTTCATTTAGTAAATACAGTTTTTCAAAGACTTGTTTGTGTTTAATAGTTTTAATTTGAAAAAAAAAAAGTAAGGCATATAAAATCTTGTTTCATCAGGATATTGAGTATCTTCGTAGTTTTTTTTTAATTTTCTTTTTAAGTGTTCTATTGTAGAACATGATTTCTACTGCGAAGATTGCATGAAATAGCATTCTAATAAACTAATAAGTGAGCTTCATGATTTTTTTCCCTCTTTCATTAACTCTCAATTGCCAAATTACTGAATTTGATTTTCCAAGCAGCAAATTGCCTTGAAAAGCTGAGTTTTAGTAAGGTTCTCACATAGATGGTTTACAAATAATTTATAGAAATATGCAATTATTTTATATAGGGTTTCTTTTTATTTCAATCATATTTAAAAAACCTTATGTTTTTGAAATCTTTACTATTATTATATTAATTTGTATCTTATCTTTATGTTAATTTACAGGTTTTCCATAGACATATCTTTCATCTGAATTTTGTTCTGGAATTAAAGTTTGATATCTTCAGCAGGAAGATGTTTAGTATATTATCTTACTGTACTCTTAACCTTATGCAGTTTAAACAAAATTTAAAATAGCTTGATTGGGAATTAAAAGTAAAGTTATCTTTCAGATTTTCTTTAAATTTCAGCATTAGTGATAATCACATTTTTAAATTTTGACAACTATTATTTTAGTAATACTGATGGATTTAAGATGTTTTGTTTTATTATTTATTTTAAAATCATTTTTTAATAAAATGCTGAATTTAAATTGATTGGTATAGGTTTTGCATTCAGTGATAGGGGAAAATGGACGTTGTTGATGATAGAGATATTTATAAAATCTCAAAAGATTAAAGTCAAAAAGAAACTTTTAAATATTTATTGGAATTAACAGTGGGATATTTCAGGAATTAGGTTAATTATATACACCACTGCTACATATAAAATAAAACTAAACAATCCTTATATTTGCTCAAGTAAATTTTGAAAATATGTTTATTTATTAAAAGAAATGTGCAATTATAAAACAAATTGTAAGATTAGCCATTTATATATACATATAATAAACAATACTTTGAAAGCAGAACGTTAGCTTTTCATAGTGTATAGAAAAAAAATGTACTGGAACACCATTCTGAACCATTCCAAAATAAAGCTCAGATTGCATTCCTTGCTTTGTTATCCTGAATATCCTACTGAATATTGAATTAAGAATATGACAATATTATGTTTAAAAAAGAATCAACATGTTTTTCCTTTAGGAATTGTAACACTCCAAAAGATTATTAAACTTTGGACCTTTTGTCTGATCCAAATTATAACTCCGGATAGCATATCTCGTGCTGGAAATTATTAACTTGTCAAATGAGGGTTTGTTAAGTATATGGGTTTACTTATTGAGTAAGAAATCAAAAAGATTGTCAAAATATTAAAGTCAAATCTTAATCAAAATCAATTATCATTGCTCAATATAACAAAGTTTATTTCCGAAAAATTCAGGACTCTCCATATATGCTGATGAATACAAAAGTGTCAGCATCTAAAAGCTCCATCTCAAAATACAGCTCCCAAAAAAGACTACTAACGTCTCCTTCCATCTTCACCTTCCAACTAACATTTCTCATTCTGACTACTAACGTCTTTCTCTAACTTCTTCTCTCTATTGACTCTTGGTGTCCTAACTCCATACTGACTGTGACCTGAAGGTCACTTACTATAATATGCAGCAGACACGTGTGTTGCATGCTGGGTACAACATTTGCATCATCTTTTACATAAAGTGCTTTGAATGCATTTTTGCAAAAGGCATAATGCCTACCCCACCAACACAAATGTCTTGGTCATACTGTGTATGTGGCGTGCCAGATTTTTTTCAAGGCTATTAAAAATAAACGTAAATATAACATACCCCTAAAAAACTTCTGGCTCTTGATCATATCAATTCAACAACCTAACCCCATATGCCATTCCAATAGTATAGTTTGGAATCATTTCTGATATTGGAGCTAAAATAGAATGGAGAAATCATTTTTCTGTAGGTATCATTTGCAAGTTAAAATCAAATCCAATATTCATGGTTGGGCAAAATATAATTTTTTCCCCACTCCACAAATTTTCAGGGTGGGAAACTGTCAACCTTGCCCTCCCCTTTCATATCAACCTGTACACAACACCATATAACTACATTCTAAATGGAAGCTTACTGCTGAATTCAAACCCTTTGTGCATTACATCATCATCATCATCCTCAAGCAGCCATGGGCTGCGGAGGTCCAACCAGACCGTGCAATTTAGTTCTCCAAGCATATCTGTCCTGAGCTACATCTGCATCCAGCTACTGCACACCAATTCTAACAAGGTCCTGTTTGACATTGTCTGCCCACCGCATCCTAGGTCTCCCCTTCTTTCTGAGGCCTTTAGGCACACTGTTCATAACCCTATTCGCCAATCTATAATTATACATTTGGGCAACATGGCCAAACCAGCGGAGTCTCTCTCTGCACAATATGCTGCTTAAAGGAGGTTGCAGACTCCATTGCCTAACCTCATCATTAGTTACAAAGTTGAACCACCTAATACCCAAGATACTATGTAAGCATCTAGAATCAAAAGCATTTAGTTTCCTGTTGTCTTGTTTACACAGCGTCCAAGTTTCACTACCATAACTAACCCTGGAAAGAACCAAACTATTATACAGTCTAATTTTAGTCTTTAGGTGTATACGCCTATTTCTCCATACTCTCCATAGATTCTTAAAAGTCCCGGCAGCAATCCTTATTCGTCTGTTAATCTCATGCCGCACATCACCAATATCAGTTACATAGCTCCCAAGGTAATTAAATTGTGACACCTGCTCAAGACTGCAACCATTCAGATTAACTGAATCACAACCTGCCTGACCAATTTTCATCACTTTAGTTTTCTCTCTGTTTATAATCAAACCTACTCTACTACCAGTCTCATCAACGGCTCGAATGAAAGAGTTCATCTCAACATCATTTGCTAAAAGGGTTAAATCATCAGCATAATCTAAATCAGAAATTTTCGTATCTCCAGCCCATTTAAGGCCAAAATCTTTTCCTCGAAGCGAATTTCGCATAACATAATCAATAACCAAACTAAAGAGAAAAGGAGACAAAATGCACCCTTGTCGAACACCAGACGTAATGCTAAACCAATTGCTACAAGACTTACCAACTCATGACTCATCAACTCCATGACTCAGTGTTATTATAGAGAGCTTTCATTATGTTAACTAACTTGTCTGGTATACCATATGATTTCACAATCAACCACAAATTATGACGATCAACAGAGTCGAAAGCCTTTTTGAAATCAACAAAGCTAGCAAACAAAGGTTTCTGAAACTTTAAACATTTCTCAAGAATCTGCCTAAGTGAAAATATCTGATTAACACATCCCCTACCACTTCGGAATCCACATTGCTCATCACGCAATTGACTGTCAACCAGATTCTTAATTCTATTGAGCACAATCATGGAAAGAACTTTGCCTGGAACAGAGAGTAGGCTGATACCCCTATAGTTATCACAAGAACTGCGATCACCTTTTTTGAGAATAGGGATAACAATAGCTCTGGTATAATCCTTAGGAACCATGCCTTTATCATAAAAGATATGCAAAATTTCAGTCATCCAAGTGGTAACCAAAACGTTCCCAGCTCTAAGCATTTCAGTAGTAATTTCATCTACCCCTGGGGATTTATGAAGTCTAAGTTTAGAAATAGCCAAAATAACCAAAATAACTTCATTAAAGCCACCAATGCATCTATCATCATTGCAAACAATGGGAGTAGAACTAACTACATTGTTTAGAACATCACTGAAATGCTCAGCCCACCTAGCCATGACAGAATCCTCCCCTTCTATAACCTTACGTTGTTCATCCTTCAATCCTTGTATGCCTGTCCGTTTTCTACCACATAAAACATTAACTGTCTGGTACAGCTCTCTGCTGTTGTGCTGCCTAACTGCTTCCTCAGCTTTGTCAGCCAAGCCATCAAGCCAAAGATTCTTATCAGTAGCTAACTGATCCTTTACACGTTTATTAAGCTCTCTGTAATCCTTTCTATTAGGACTAGTAGGGTATTGATTAGGGACATTCCTGCACTTCCTGCTTTCTGAAATAAGCTCAAGTGCCTTATCACTCAAATAATTCTGCTTCCTCTGCACCATTTTTCCTAAAAGAGTACTGTTAGTGTCCAAAAAAGCCTGTTTAAAATGATCCCATTCTTCCTCAACTTCAGTAGTAAGCAAACCATGACTGTCATAATGACTAAGTAACCTATCATGGTAAGCTTTGGCTATAACTGGGTCTTTCAGAGCTTCAGTATTAAAGGTAAATTTTTTAACTTTAGCACAACACTTTTTTAAGTTTAAGTTGCAAGACACTTTTAACAAGGTAATGGTCAGATCCGATTTCAGCTCACCTATATGCCGTGGTATTTCCAACAGAACTATCCCATTTGCTGTTAATATATAATCACATTCCTATGTAGCCCATCAGGTGAAACCCATGTGTACTTATGTATACTCGCGGTGTTTGTAATAAGTCTTAGTTATTCTGAATCCATTGAGTTTACTTACCTATAGGAGACGTTGCCCATTGCCATTGCAGCTACCAATACCAAAAGGGTCTATTACTCCACCCCAAAGGTCAGAGTCAGTACCGACTTTAGCATTGAAGTCACCAAGAACAAGGGTTATATCTTCTTTCTTGACAGAATTCAAAATATCATGAAGTTGTCCATAAAACCTATCCTCATCGGCATCCTCAGTGGGGGCATAACAGCAGATTACATTGAAGTATTTAACGCTTGTCTGAAATTTTGCTGTAAGAAACCTTTCATTAATGCACTCGTATCCTAGAAGAGCATCACCAGCGTGTCTGCTGAGAAGCTCAACCTCTCTGCCAAGACCCACGCCTTGGTGATGCTTATTATCGTTCCTCCCTGAAAAGAGAAATTTAAGATTATTTTTAAGAATTTGACCTTTACTGTCCATCTGGTCTCTTGCATGCCTAGAATATCTAGGTTATAGCGCTGGAATTCCTGCGTCAGGACATCAAGAGAATAATCTCTATGTAATGTCCTCACGTTCCTGCAGAGAGAAAATGATTAGTAGGATTTTTAAAGAAATTAGGTTTATTGATTTAGGTAGGGCCAAAAATATTCAACAGCCCCCTGATCGCAGGCGTGGGGCAAAGACCTGTTCCTCCTCTGCTAAAGGCTGAAGTCGCCGATGCTTGGGGCGGGGGGGGGGGGGGGGGGCTCAGTCGGTAGCGCGCCAGGCTCGTAATCTGTAGTTCCCAGGTTCGAGTCCCAGCTGGGTCAGCGTTGAGATTTATCTCCGCAAAAATTCCCCGCCCTGCCCACGGTCAGTAGGGGACACCGATGGGCTTGGAAAGGCCGCCGTCCGTCGGATGGGACGTTAAGCCGTGGCCCCGTGTGTGGGAGAGCCCTACCCTGTGCACGTTAAAGAACACGCTGGATGGCCTTGACGGGAGGCTACCATCTGTCTCCCAACAGCTGTTCCAGTGGGTCCCCTCCCCCAACCTTCTCTGACCCTTTGGGGTCCTTGTGGCCTGGCCATTTAGCCCATGGTGTGCAAAAAAGTGCCGCTCAGAGGTAAAACAACAACAACAATACCGATGCTTTTCCCCGCCCTGACCACAGTCAGCAGGGGACACCGATGGGCTTGGAAAGGCCGCTGTCCGGATGGTACGTTAAGCCGTGGCCCCGTGTGCGGGAGAGAGATACCCTTTGCACGTTAAAGAACACGCTGGATGGCCTTGACGGGAGGCTACCATCCGTCTCCCAACAGCTGCTCCAGTGGGTCCCCTCCCCCAACCTCTGAGCCTTCGGGGTCCTTGTGACCTGGCCATTTAGCCCATGGTGTGCAAAATAGTGTCGCTCAGAGGTAAAACAACCCAACCCACCGATACTGGTAGGAACTTCAGGCACCACGTTTTCAAGTGGACTTTTTCAATAGCCATATGGCCTGCCTGAGACACATTACTCCAATTTAGGCCTGACGATGCCCAACTAGCTAAGTAGGGTTCAGGTACCTGCGATGGCCTCTGATTACGATTATTTTTAAAAATCTTAAATTTTTCTTTTCAGGGAGGGAAGATAATAGGCACCACCAAGGCGTGCATTAATGAAAAGTTTCTTACAGCAAAATTTCAGACAGTCATTAAAGACGAATGTTATCTGCTGTTATGCCCCCACTGAGGATGAGAAATATGTTTTGTTGACAACTTCAGGATATTTTAAATACTGTCAAGAAAGGAGATATTACCCTTGTTCTAGATGACTTTAGTGCCAAAGTTGGTACTGACTCTGACCTATGGGCAGGGGTGATAGGCCCTTTTGTTATACTAGATTGTAAAGTTGGGTTGTTTTACCTCTGAGCAGCACTTTTTTTTGCACACCATGGGCTAAATGGCCAGGTCACAAGAACCCCAAAGGTTCGGAGAAGGTTAGGGGAGTGAACCCACTAGAACAGCTGTTGGGAGACAGATGGTAGCCTTCTGTCAAGGTCATCAAGTGTGTTCTTTAACATGCACAGGGTATGGCTCTCCCACACACGAGGTCACGGCTTAACATTCCACTGACAGACGGTGGCCTTTCCAAGCCCATCGGTGTCCCCTACTGACTGTGGACAGGATGGGGAGTTTTGCGGAGATAAATCTCAACGCTGACCCAGCTTGGACTCGAACCTGTGAACTGCAGATTACGAGCCTGGTGCACTACCGAGTGAGCCACCCCTGCCCCACTAGATTAAAAGTATTGTGACCATTCCATGTTATGTCAATGGAAAGCTGTATTAAAAAATCACTAACCACGAAATAGAGCCTTTTTTTTTGGGGGGGGGGGGCAAAACGTTACAGGAAATTTAAAATATTCACGAAATCACGATTTAAACAATTTTTACCGTTTAATGGGTGTCTTGCTGCTGAAACATTTAATAAGAGTTAAAAATTTACTTTTAAAGTTATAAGAAATCATTTGCCAAAAGAAATGTATAGTTGAACCCGTTTGCAATTTAATGGGACCGCCGAAAAATTTTGCTATATCTAAATTTGTTATGAGAAGTATTGATTGCAAAATTACTTTATAAAATATACCATGAATTTAAGCCCAAGTGATAAAGACTAAACTGCGAAGAAAATACTGCTTAAACACAGATAATATTAGTTACGTAATTGATTTTTTAATTATATATTGAACGCGTTAGCGACCTTCTCATTAACATCTGATAATCAAATGCAACGACTGAAAAAGTTGCATCTCCTTGAGTATAGATGGCGCTGTCTCAGTCACGTCTCAAAGAAGAAGTTTTAAAAGGTCATATTCTGAAAATCGTTGTCTGACGCGTGGTGCAATAGGTTAGCGCGCTCTGGCATGAATCTGGAGAGATGCGCATTCGATTCCCGCCGTGACGGCAATGAATTTTTTTCAGAATCTATTAAAATCATTGGTAACAATGAAATGCCCAATGACATGTGGGGAATATCAAGAAATCACAGTAAACCAATGAAGGTCATTATTCTCCAAAATTTTCTCTGAATTTGGAAAATGGCATACCTTATAAGCTGTCTTTATAACAAAAAAATATGAAAAGATTTTTTGCATAGAATGTAAATTAGCATTAATTTTTTTTCTTTAAAAAACAACTGCTTTTGAGCCGTATTATGAAAAACTAATGAATGAAATAGTCCACATTACATATCAAAGAAAAAGCATTTAATTCTGAAAAAAAAATAGTAGGGAAGCATGTTGCAGGTTCATTTGGTGATTTTTGAAAAATGATTAATCAGCTTCTATTACTTTAAAAGTTGATATTAAAAATTGAGACTTGTTGCCCTTTTCACAGTATGTGTGTGCAATGCAAAAATTACTGAACAGTGCCTTCCAGGTGAAAAGTTTATATTCTCAACGACAACCATTTCATACCTAATTAAAAAATTCAGTGTAATGTCCTACCTAGGCTTCAATGCATGTTGGTGCTCAAATCACCTGATAGTTATATCACTAATAGGAAATTGGATGTGAAATTTGACAATCATGCTTATAATATGAAAAAAGAAACATTACAAAAGAATATGCAAAAATTAGACCACTATTTAGAGACGCAAATGACAGAAAAATTAAAAGGCGTCAATATCAGAGCAAAGATGTAAATTTGCATAAAACAGGTGACAAAAATATATTTTGCAGTAACTTTTATTGTGTGTGTGTGTGATGGATTTCCTACTGCCTCAATTGAAGTGAAAATATTATACAATCTTTTTTTTTGTAGCATGAATTTTCAATTATGCCATTTCTGTGTTTGTGTGACCCTCGATATCCTTCTGCCTTAGCTGAAATAAAAGTTTGTATTTGCTTTCTCAAAGAATGAAATTTCAGTCATGTCATGTGTGTGGAAGTGGGGGGGGGGAGGTTGTTTTACCTCTGAGCGGCACTTTTTTGCACACCATGGGCTAAATGGCCAGGTCACATGGACCCCGAAGGCTCAGAGAAGGTTGGGGGAGGGGACTCACTGGAACAGCTGTTGGGAGACAGATGGTAGCCTCTCGTCAAGGCCATCCAGCGTGTTCTTTAACGTGCACAGGGTATGTCTCTCCCGCACACGGGGCCACGGTTTAACGCCCCATCCGACGGACAGCGGCCTTTACCAAGCCCATCGGTGTCCCCTACTGACCGTGGGCAGGGCGGGGAATTATTACGGAGATAAATCTCAATGCTGACCCAGCTGGGACTCGAACCTGGGAACTACAGATTACGAGCCTGGCGCGCTACCGACTGAGCCACCCCTGGGGGGGAAGGTTTTGATTTTCTTCTACTTCAGCTGAAATGAGAAAAAGTTTACAATATTTATTTTTTAGAGCATGAAATTTCAATTAAGTCATATGCATATGTGTGTAACTTGGATTTCCTTCTGCCTCAGCTGAAATAAGTTTTCAATATTTGTTGGGTTTTTTTAGTACATGAAATTTCAATTATATCATATGTGCGTTTGTGGGGAGTGGAGGGCTTGGGTTTACTTCTGCCTCAGTTGAAGTAATAAGCTTACAATGTTTGGTGTTTTTTTATAGCATGAATTTAAATTATATTATTTGTTAGAGGGGGGATTCTCAGCTGAATTAAAAAAAAAGTTTATACTAGTTGATTCTTTTACAGCACGTAATTTCACATGTCATATACTTGTAAATTGTCCAATGAATTGCTAAAGCAGTTTGTTTTCAATCTCAGTTTTATATTTTATTCCAACTTTTCCTTCAGGTAAGACAGTAATAATATAAATAGTATATAAAATCTATATTATTATAATATTAATAAAAATTAATATTTTTAATCAAAGTAGAAAATAAATTTGACTTTTTGTATTTTTTAATGCATGGATTTGCACAAATAAGATCTATAAATTTTGCGGACTTTTGCTTAAGCCAAAAGATTTGATCATGTATTAGATTTTAAAATATGTTTACCATTGTTCCTGTTTTAAATTTGTTCAAAGTCTGCTAATTTGCAGTCAATTTAGTTCAGCTTTAATTACATATTAAGAACTATCGAATTTTATCAAACCTTTTGATACAAAATCTCAATTTGAAAGAGAAGCAGTTTCCAGCGTCTTCCATTTTCATCCGATATAAATCGATAAATGTGCATTAATTAAATATATTTTGTTTTTTAATTACTACTTTGAAATAACTTCAATGAAATAAACAAAAAACAACCAAGTTTTGCATCATTTCAATCATTTGGTGCGCATTACTTAATAGCATTCATTGTCGTTTACCAGCTATTCACAAGGCATCGTGTATTCTTGCCTTCTTAAGCAGAGTGTAGGCACATCTGCCTGTGATCATGGCTGCCAATGGTACGGGAATCGGATTCCGATCTCAAGTATTGCCACCTCAATGGTCAGTGTAGACATCAGTACATCTCATATTATGCAGTGACATAGGAGGTGGAGAGAAGCCTGATGGCCACTGGAGATGAGTTGCTCTTTTGACCTAGAGAAGGGATAGTGACATTGATAATAAGATCACTGTTCCTCCAGGATGGAAGGTCAGGGAGGAGCATATTGCCAGCAGTGGAGCTGACAGGGATGTCTCAATGGTAGAATTCAGTGGCGGACACGACGATGGCAGAGTCTTGGTCTGTCTTGCAACTTCCTGAGAAGCTTGTGTTTAAAGTGGAGGGAATGGAGCTTCGAGAGATGACACGGTATATCTCTCTTCCGGTGCAGGAGGAAAGACATTTCCTCAGCTTCTGAAATGACACATACATTTGCTGTGTTAGGGCAGAGGCATTGCTCAGAAGGTGACCAATGTAGTTGACACAGGACAAGATCAAGTGCCGATAAAAGACCAGGAGAGTCTTGCAGGAACTTTCCCAGTGGGTACCAGCAAGGAAAGAATATATTTCTCTGCCCAGTGGCACTGTCTTAAGATGCTGGATGTGAGGTCCCCAGGTCAGCCTATTGTCTGGAGAGGAACATGGAACTTATGCTGTTTGACGACCTTGATGTGGTCTAGGCCAAGCATGGGGCCAGGGAAGTTGGCCAGAAGACTTCTCTTCATAATAACCATGACTGCAGTTTTATCGATGGAAAGAGTGAGACTTAGGCTGTCGAAGAACTTGAAGACCATGTGCACAGCTCGTTTCATCTTGAGCTGAGCATAGGAAGGGTCTAGGCTAGGAAACCAGACAGAGATGTCTGCATAAATGGAATGACCCACTCGAGTCAGGAGGGCAGGCCTGATAGCAGGACGTTCAGAAGCATCAGGCTGAGGACATCCCCTTGAGGTACTCCATGATTGATAGTTGGGCAAAGAATGTGCGAGTGGGACAGGGAGTCAAATGCCTTCTGAATGTCGAAGAAGACAGCGATTGCAGTCTGAAGCTCCATCCACCTTCAGTCTGGTCAGTGGCATAGGTGACGCCATCAGATTATCTGATGTGCACCTACCTTTGTGGAAACCAGAAAGGCAGTCTGGGAGGAGGCCCTTGGACTACAGGTACTATTCCAGGCGTTCAACGATAAGTCTAGGATCTTGCACAGGCAAGAAGATAGCTACTAATGTTATGAACCTGAGTTCAAACCCCGAATAAAAGCCATGATTGTTTTTCTTTCTGCTGAGGTTTTGACTTCTCAAAACTTTCTCTGTGGCTTATTATACTGACAGCCTCCTATCAGATTTTTGTTGGTAAGCTGCTATTTGAGGGGAATATACAGTGGTGGGATTCAGATGGTTAGCACCGGTTTGTGTGAACCTGTTCCTAGAATTTCCTATGCTCGCAGAACCGGTCCTTAATTCTTTTGGGATAGGCTGCTATTCACATTCCAGGGTCTCAATTATTGTTCGCGCTATTCCACGGATGATTATTGCCCAAATCACAATTTGAATAAAATATTTCTGGTTTTTTTTTTGACTATGAAAGTCTGGTAAGGTGAGAGAGAATCGGCAGCTAAAATTTCTGAATTCAAGAAAGTGGTGTATCACTCTCTCAATTCTAATGATAGGAGCTGTTGGTTTAGCTACAAGTGGTCTTAATGGAATTTTTTCTTTTTGGGTTTTTGCTTTTATGCAAAGCTTGTGTATAGCTGGGTATAAAGGTAGGAAGCACGCTTTTTGCAACTCTGATATCCCTTCGTGGTTTTCAATGAATGACAATTTTCTGATAATTGTATTAGTAGGATCTTCCTTTACTGGATTGCATTGCATCTCTGCAAACAGGACATTGATTTTGTCTCCAAATCTTTTGTGTTAAATACAACCAATCTTCCTCACCATCTAATTCAAATCTGTAATATATTTGGAGCATTTCAATTGTAAGTGCTTTCGAACTATCGTCTCCCAACTTACTTTTATGGTTGTCTCAAATGAAAATCGTTAAAAAATTTCCACAGTAGAATGTTGAACCAAAAGCGTTAAGAGCCACTTTGCGAGTGCTCAGGGCCTCTTGCGATTCCAGAGCCGCCAGTTCCCACCCCTATATATTTACATATAAATATATAGAAATATATAGGGGTGGGAACTGGCGGCCACATATACTGCATCTTATGTTCTTCAGTTCCATTAGTTAACTGTAATGGTTGCTAAGTAATCACTGGAAGTAGAGTTCCTGTATAGTTAGAGTCTAACATCCTTCTTTAAAAACTGGACCATTTTGTAAAGGGAACCTTGGCCCCTTTTACAAAATGGTCCAGGAGGCTGGCCATCTCGGTGATTCACTGCCATTGGTTGATTGAGTCATGTGATTTATGGGCGCCATGTTTTGTGACGAAAGCCTATGAGATAGTGTGTGTACCAAGTTAAAACTTCTCAGTTGTTATAGTTTTATATACTTCTACCACTTTTTTGTCTATAAAAGCTGTCATGTTTAATGAATGCCTCACTGCGCTGCATTTGGGTGTAAAAATTTCACGCAAAGAAATAATGAATATTTTTTTCCGAGAAACTCCAGAAGACAGCAATCATATGCAAAAGTGAAATGAGCTAACTGAAAATCGACAAATGATTTCTTTTAAGGTTCGTTTGGAAAACGAGATAATGCTTCCACTTTATCATCTGCCTATGCCAATATTTGTTTGTCTGTCTGTCCGTCTCTCTGTTAACTATTGTCTGTACATCTGTCTTTCCACCTGTCTGTCCGTCTACAGACAATCATTTTTTTTACTTTTAGAGCTAAATGAAAAATTCCTTTTAAGTTAGATAGGTGTCGAACAGATATTGCGATTCGCAATTTAGAAAATTTCAATGGCTTTAATAGCGCCCTCTAGTGGTGGAAAAAATCGAAAATGATAAAATTTCAAACGAATATTGCAAACTATTTACACTGGAAATCTGAAATTTTGATAGTAGAGTGTTATGGTCAGAAGATTTACAATGGCACAAGCTTTGCCGGCTTAGTCAAAAGGGGGTACGAAAATAAAACTTTTTCTTAAGAGATAAACGAAACAATATTTTTTTTTTTAGTTTACAGGCACTAACAAAATATTAAGGATTTAAACAATATTTGATAATCCTAGCGTTACCTGTAGACATTTAAACGTCCAAATATCAATAAATGTTTTCTTGTGCAGAAAGCCAGCGTTAATTCAACAGGTTAGAATACTCTGGCATGTTTCTGGAGAGAAGCAATTTCGAATCCCGTATGTCGCGAATTTTTTTCAACAAAAATATTAATATTTACATTTTTCGATTCCCCATCAGTTGGAATTTCTAGTGTTTGAGAGTGCTAAAGGCGGTAAATAAAAACTCGAAAGGCGAACTCTAGCGGCGGAAAAAAGCTGGAAAATGCCAAATCTTTAAATTAATATTGCAAACGATCTATTATTGCTAGAAACCTAAATTTTTGGTCATAGGGTGTAATGATCAAGTGGTTTACACTAATAATGATTTGCCCCATTAGTAAAATGCAACTTTTCTGCTTGAAGAGATAAATGAAAAACTTTTTTGCATATTACAGGGACAAATAAAATATTAATAGTTTGTTTTCTCATTTATACAGTAGTTCGAATTTCCACTATCAGAGGGTACTGAAAGTGTAAAATAACTAGAAGAACGCATATCGCCTCTGGCGAATGTTGGAATCTCATTTTCAAAGAGAATGAACTTCTTCCTTTGGCTACTTTTTTACTCCTTAAAAGTTTTAATTATGGATGTTCGTGTTGTTTTCCTGCTGAGGTCCCGACATCCTCATGAACCTTCTGCTATGGAATATAAACTGACAGATCTTTGAACAAGAAGCTGCTTGAGGGGTTATTTGTTTTTTAATGTATGATGGGGCAAATGCACATAGTAATATTTTATTACTAATTTTAAAACATAAAAAGTATTTGTCTTTTAGTGTTTAAATTTAAAAAGTTGCTTTTCTCTCTCCTCTGAAAATAGTGGGCATATCATTGCTGTGTCAGTGGAATTTCTACCATAACAGAACTCTATACACCGAAATTTCTACCATAAACATACCACTTGAAACATTTCGTTAAAAGTTTTGCAGTTTCGATATTTAGTGATCTCTAATAATATAAATTAAAACTACCTTTGAAAATGCGAATTACATTTCATTAGTAACCAACTAAAAAGTAGATTTTCAATTATCTCTTAAAATAAAACCATTCCGTTTCTTACCCACCTTGGGCTTAGGGTTAACTCATTGTTGTCAACGGAATTATCAAGACTGTCACATTCTACCACCAAAATTTCAAATTTCTAGCATAACTACATCGTATGCAATATTCGTTTTAAATTTTGGGAATTTTCGATTTTTTCCCCACTGTTAGAGGTCGCAATTATAGCTTTTGGGAAATTCGCAAAATCCAAATTGTAATATTTCATCAATACCTGTCGAATTCAAAAAGAAACTTTAATTTATCTCTAAAATCACATACTTTTCTGTTAAAACGAAAAAAAATTGTAATCAGCCCCCCCCCCCCCCCACACACACACACTGGGTTTAAAGGCTGAAGTGATTTTTGCGAATGGTAACTTCGTAACCTTCACATTTCATTTTCCACCGTTAGAGGGCGCAGTTATAACTTTGGGGAGATTCGAAAAATGCAAAATATATTATTAATGCCTATCTAACACGAAAAGAATTTTTTATTTATCTGTATAAACAAAGTTTGATGTTTACAGAAGGACAGACAATAATGCGAAATTATAACTTTTTTAAAAATTAACCCTAAAAAACCTTAACCTTAAACCCTAATATTTACTTTTCCATTTTTTAGCCGTTTCTAAAGTGCTTCCAATCATGAACACCGAAATCATTTTCAAATATTACCGTACCTTTTTCCGGAATCTAAAGTACCTTGTAATACCATTCAGCTATGAACGCTAAACAATCCGAGCGGCGACAAAACATGGCGTCCATTTTTGAAATGGACAACCTCTACCTATATAGGGTCTCTAACTGGAAGGAGAGCTATGCACCAATCCCATAGGGTGATGCATGGAACCGGCCAGGCCTATCACCTAATATCCGACCCCACCTTTTCATGGGCCAGGCAGTTAGTACCTTTCAAAACAGATCAGTGTGGTCTACATCAGGCAGTTGTCCAGTTTGATTACGGATCTTTAATTTGCTGCATTGGTGGTCTCTTGTGGAAGGAAAATCTACCGCTGTATTTTCCGTGTTTGTGGGTTGACAGTTCCAAGTGAATAGATTCGCATGATATGTTTTATCAGCTGGTGGATAACCATGAGCATAAGTCCTCGGATAGAGATTGCTGCCAGCAGCTTTTAAAATCTATGGAGAGTGTGGAGTAATAGGTGTATACACCTGAAGACTAAAATTAGACTGCGTACTAGTTTGCTTCTTTCTAGGGTAAGTATAGCAGTGAAACTTGAAATCTTTGTAAGCAAGATAACAGGAAATTTGGTGCTTTTGATTCTAGATGCATATGCATTGTTTTGGGCATTAGGTGGTTCAGCATTGTACGCAACGCTCTCGGAGTTGGCAACCTCGTTTGGCAGCATATTGTGCAGACAGAAATTCCGTTGGTTGGTCATGTTTCTCTTATGGATAATTATAGGATAGCGAATAGGGTTGTGAAGAGTGTGCCTAAAGAGCTCAGAAAGAGGGGGAGACCTAGGTTGTGGTGGACAGACAATGTCAAACAGGATCCGGTTAAAATTGGTGAGCAGTTGCTAGATACAGCAGATATAACTCAGGATAGATATGCCTTGAGAATTAAATTGCACGGTTCATTAGTTGCACTCCACGCAACCGCAATCTCCATAATATATCCATAATATATCCAGTATGAGCAGTGGATGTCCAGTGGTTATCATATATATTACGGATTTATTTCAGAGATTGTGGTTGTGTGGAACAGAGATTGGCTGGACCTCTGTAGCACATGGTTGCTTGGATGATGATAACATCCATGTTTAAGTTCTTGAGATTGTGATTATGATTATTATAACGTTAAGACTTGTTACTTTAAATTAGTAGATAAAAATGGCCTAATAATTCTTTTGAAGGCCAGATATTCACACACAGCTTTGTAAGTTTCCAAACGAATACACTTCGAAAATGCAATTACTAAATCTTTTAGATGAGTATTCGCTTGGAAACTTACAAAGGTGAAAGTGAATTTGTTGCCTTCGAAAGAACGATTAGGCCATCTTTGTCTATTAATTTAAAGAAACAAGCCATAGTGTTCCAACAGTTATATCCCATTATCGTAATCACAATCTCAAGAACTTAAACATGGATGTTACGGTTAGCTAATGGAAGCGAAAAGCGTAAGATGCAGTATATGGTGTAGATAAATCTTGGACTTCGAAGTTAAAGTATTTCGTTATTTGAATTTTTATTGAAATAAAATAATTAATACTGAGTTAAGGAAACGCGTGTTTTAATATCATACCACAAATCATGGCATACCGTTATCTCTCTAAAGAGCAGCTGACTGGCTTCGAAAATTATAAGGTAAACAAAAGAGATCTTGGTTTAGATAAAATAGATGCAGGATTTGTTAGGCGTCGTAGAAAATTTTATTTGCCTTTCAAATATGTGTAATGACTTTGTATAATGTGATTTAAATTCATATGTTTTTTTATGGCACGAAGGAGTTCAAAAATATGTGAAATGATACATAATTTGCCCGTTTCCCGATACAGATCAAAAGTCGATAATCTCTTCTGACAAAAAGTTGAAATTCTGATTTTGGAAATTGTGAAAAGTCTGTTGTAACCCCATTGTTTCACGAAAGTTTGTTGCAAAGTTGTAATGAATGTTTTATGGTGTAGGGCTTAGTTTCTGAAAACATTTTCCCTTTAGGCCTATCTATTACTATGCTGCAAAGCATAAAGTATTTCTTGCTTAACCCTTCCAGTGTCTAGGACGGATATATCCGTTTTTAGTACAATAAAAGAAAACGATTAAAAAAAAAATTGCCATTTTAAATTTTTTTAATTGATATCTTATAAAAATATGTAATTCAAGCTTGATAAATAATATTTTATTTTTTTATTTGATGCATATTTTATTAAGTCTGTAAATGGTAGCTAGGTAGTCACTGGAAGGAGAGCTATGCACCAATCCCCTGTGATGATGCATAGAACCGGCCAGGCCTAGCATTTAATGTCCGACCCCGCCTTCTCGTGGTGCAGACCGTTAGTACCTTTCGAAAGAGATACTCTCTTGTGGAAGTGAACGGAAGGGGAGGACTGCCAGATTAGTGTGGCCTACTGATCTGGACAACTATGGATACTTTTCTTTTTTTTTACTACCCTGCTGGGTGTGGTCAACCACACAGGGTCCTGGTGCTGACCATATAAACCCACTGGATTGGACAGCTTTATGGCTCTGAGCTTGATTATGGATCCTGATTTTGCTGCACTGGTGGGCTTCTGTGGAGGGAAAATCTACCGCTGTGTTTTCTGTTTGTTTGTGGGTTGACAGCCCCAAGTGAATAGATTTGCAGGTTATGTTTATCAGCTGATGGATAATCCTGAGCAGAGGTCATCGCAGGCACCTGAACTCTTTGCTTCTATTGGCATCGTCAAATTCCACATTGGAGGAAGTCTTCCAGTGTAGATGGCTGCAGCCTTTAGTGGTGGGGGAACAGGTCTTTGCCCCATGTCTGCGATTAGGGGGCTGTTTGATATTGTCGGCATTCCCTCTCTCAATAAACATAGTTTCTTTAAACATCCTACTAACCATTTTCTCTCCATAGGTAGTTGGAATGTGAGGACTCTGCACAGAGCTTTTTCTCTTGATGTCCTCACACAAGAATTCCACCATTATAATTTAGATATTCTTGGCTTGCAAGAGACCAGAT
This sequence comes from Ryuthela nishihirai, assembly GCA_038380435.1. Classification (NCBI taxonomy): domain Eukaryota; kingdom Metazoa; phylum Arthropoda; class Arachnida; order Araneae; family Heptathelidae; genus Ryuthela; species Ryuthela nishihirai. The sequence continues at coordinate 35,838,583 of JAWZYU010000031.1, forward strand.
GGACAGATAAAGGTCAGATTCTTAAAAATAATCTTAAATTTCTCTTTTCAGGGAGGGACGACAATAAGCATCACCAAGGCGTGGGTCTGCTTCTCAGCAGACATGCTAGCGATGCTCTTCTAGGATATGAGTGCATTGACAGGCTCCTGTCAGACCTCTGTGGCAAGCAGCTGCTTGAGGGGGTATTTATTTTTTAAATGAAAGGTTTCTTACAGCCAAATTTCAGACAAGCGTTAAAGACCTGAATGTTATCTGCTGTTATGCCCCCACTGAGGATGCCGATGAGGATGAGAAGGATAGGTTTTATGAACAACTTCAGGATATTTTGAATTCTGTCAAGAAAGGAGATATTACCCTTGTTCTTGGTGACTTCAATGCCAAAGTTGGTACTGACTCTGACCTTTGGGGAGGGGTGATTGGCCCTTTTGGTATTGGTAGCTGCAATGGCAATGGGCAACGTCTCCTACAGGCAAGTAAACCCAATGGTTTCAGAATAACTAACACATATTACAAACACCGCGACATACATAAGTACACATGGGTTTCACCTGATGGGCTGCATAGGAATATGATTGATTATATATTAATTAACAGCAAATGGGCTAGTTCTGTTAGAAATACCAGGGCATATAGGGGAGCTGAAATTGGATCTGACCATTACCTTGTTAAAAGTGTCTTGCAACTTAAACTTAAAAAGTGTTGTGCTAGGGTTAAAAAAATTTACCTTTAATACTGAAGCTCTGAAAGATCCAGTTATAGCCAAAGCTTACCATGATAGGTTACTTAGTCATTATGACAGTCATGGTATGCTTACTACTGAAGTTGAGGAAGAATGGGATCATTTTAAACAAGCTTTTTTGGACACTAACAGTACTCTTTTAGGAAAAAAGGAGCAGAAGAGACAGAATTATCTAAGTGATAAGGCACTTGAGCTTATTTCAGAAAGAAAGAACTGCAGGAATGTCCTTAATCAATACCCTACTAGTACTAATAGAAAGCATTACAGAGAACTTAATAAATGTGTAAAAGATCAGTTAGCTGCTGATAAGAATCTTTGGCTAGATGGTTTGGCTGACAAAGCCAAGGAAGCAGTTAGACAGCACAACAGCAGAGAGCTGTACCAGATAGTTAATGTTTTGTGTGGTAGAAAATGGACAGGTATACAGGGATTGAAAGATAAATAAGGTAATGTTATAGAAGGTGAGGATTCTGTCATGGCTAGGTGGGCTGAGCATTTCAGTGATATTCTAAACAATGCGGTTAGTTCTATTCCCATTGTTTGCAATGATGATAGAAGTATTACTGGCTTTAATGTTGGCCCTATAACACAATCTGAAGTTATTTTGGCTGTTTCTAAACTTAAACTTCATAAATCCCCAGGGGTAGATGAAATTATTACGGAAATGCTTAGAGCTGGGAATGTTTCGGTTACCACTTGGATGACTGAAATTCTGAATATCTTTTATGATAAAGGCATGGTTCCTAAGGATTTTACCAGAGCTATTGTTATCCCTATTTTCAAAAAAGGTGATCGCAGTTCTTGTGATAACTATAGGGGTATTAGCCTACTCTCTGTTTCAGGTAAAGTTCTTTCCATGATTGTGCTTAATAGAATTAAGAATCTGGTTGACAGTCAATTGCGTGATGAGCAATGTGGATTCAGAAGTGGTAGGGGATGGGTGAATCAGATATTTTCACTTAGGCAGATTCTTGAGAAATGTTTAGAGTTTCAGAAACCTTTGGTTGCTAGCTTTGTTGATATCAAAAAGGCTTTCGACTCTGTTGATCGTCATAATTTGTGGTTGATTGTGAAATCATATGGTATACCAGACAAGTTAGTTAACATAATGAAAGCTCTCTGTAATAACACTGAGTCGTGTGTGAGAGTTGGTAGGGCTCGTAGCAATTGGTTTAGCATTACTTCTGGTGTTCGACAAGGGTGCATTTTGTCTCCTTTTCTCATTAGCTTGGTTATTGATTATGTTATGCGAAATTCACTTCAAGGGAAAGATTTTGGCCTTAAATGGGCTGGAGATACGAAAATTTCTGATTTTGATTATGCTGATGATTTAGCCCTTTTGGCAAATGATGTTGACGAGATGAACTCATTCATTCGAGCCGTTGATGAGACTGGTAGTAGAGTAGGTTTGGTTATAAACAGAGAGAAAACTAAAGTGATGAAAATTGGTCAGGCAGGCTGTGATTCAGTTAATCTGAATGGTTGCAGTCTTGAGCAGGTGTCACAGTTTAATTACCTTGGGAGCTATGTAACAGATAATGGTGATGTGCGGCATGAGATTAACAGACGAATAGGGATTGCTGCCGGGACTTTTAAGAATCTACGGAGAGTGTGGAGAAATAGGCGTATACACCTAAAGACTAAAATTAGACTGTATAATAGTTTGGTTATTTCTAGGGTTAGTTATGGTAGTGAAACTTGGACACTTTGTAAACAAGATAACAGGAAACTAGATGCTTTTGATTCCAGATGCTTACGCAGTATCTTGGGCATTAGGTGGTTCAACTTTGTAACTAATGATGAGGTTAGGCAAAGGAGTTTGCAACCTCCTTTAAGCAGCATATTGTGCAGAGAGAGACTCTGTTGGTTTGGCCATGTTGCCCGTATGAATAATTATAGATTGGCGAATAGGGTTATGAACAGTGTGCCTAAAATCCTCAGAAAGAAGGGGAGACCTAGGATGCGGTGGGCAGACAATGTCAAACAGGACCTTGTTAGAATTGGTGTGCAGTGGCCAGATGCAGTAGATGTAGCTCAGGATAGACTAGCTTGGAGAACTAAATTGCACGGTCTGGTTGGACCTCCGTAGACCATGGCTGCTTGAGGATGATGATATTTTATTAAACTATGACATAAATAATTTGTTACTGTTTGCCATTAGAAGTTATATATAAAAAATATATACTCCCTCAAGCAGCTGCTTGCCACAGAGGTCTGACAGGAGCCTGTCAGTTTATATGCCACAGTAGAAGATCTGAGAGGATGGCAGGACCTCAGTAGAAAAACGACACAAACATCCATGCCTTACCCGGGGTCGAACCCAGGTCCCATAGATCAGTAACCAAGCGCGCTAACCACTCGGCCATGGGACGGCTTGGAAGTTATATAAGGTATTGCCAATTTGTTTGTTAACATTACTCTGTGCTGAAGCAATCCCCTAATTTAAGCTCAGAAGTTTGATTTGAACTATTAAATAAAAACATCCCCTCAAGCAGTTGCTTGCCACACCAACAAATTTTTCCTTAAAGTTTTTAAAATCTCCAGATAATTAACAAAGAACTGCTACTTTTTAAAAATGGAAGATTTTGGAAGTAATTATGAAATGTTAATCCTTTTTTTTGGTATATCACTGTAAAAATTATTATTAAAATTAATGTTATTACAGTGTTCAAATTTTTTACTTCAATAAAATTCAGAATAAAATTCTTTTTAATTTGATATATAACATGAGCTATTTCTGTTGATTAATTATTTATTAAAAATATTCTAAATGCGACTTGTTTATTGGACTGCAATAAGCCTGGACTTTTTCTCAAAGTATAATATGGAGAAAAAATTTTCAAAATGGAAGAAGTGTTTAAGCAAGAAAAATTTTTTTTGCTGTTATTTAGAAATAAATAGCCTTTCTATTCATGTGCATTATAATCATTTCTGTCTATTAGCTTTTTTTTTTTATAAATTTTTATTTGTGTTATCAGATGCATTTTTTTACTACATGACTCTAAAAAAGTCCCATTAAAATGAAACGTGGTCTTTTTTGTTAAATATTTTATTTTCAGAAAATCCATTGCCATAATGACTTTCACTAATTATTTGGCAAAAAAGTTCTTAAGTTAAATTTGGCCTCTGGATGTAAACCAGTTTTTCAGGCTGGACACTAGAAGGGTTAAGGCATGATGTTTTCTTTTCTGTCATGGTCTCACTTAAAAATAAAAAAAAAATAATAATAAATACCCCCTCAAGCAGCTGCTTGCCACAGAGGTCTGACAGGAGCCTGTCAGTTTATATGCCATAGTAGAAGGTCTGAGAGGATGGCAGGACCTCAGCAGAAAAACGACACACACACAGCCATGCCTTACCCTTGGCTCGAACCCAGGTCCCTTAGATCAGTAGCCAAGCGTGCTAACCACTCGGCCATGGGACGGCTTCACTTAAAAATAGGCAAAGTTAATTCCATGAACTGTTTCTTTTGATTTAAGTTGCTGAAATTTTTCATTTATTTGATTCACTAAACTAAAAAGTAATTCAAACAACTTTCTACTAGTTTCCAATTACTTTAATATTTATATTCATGCCTCTGAATTGAGTAGTGTGATTAAGGATTTATATTGATTCTTTCATGTATTTTTGGTTTGATACCTTTTGGAAAGCATTTGATGAATTCCTTTATATATAAAGTGAATTGATTATTGTGAAAAATCATTTCTTTGCAAGAAATTAACAAATAATTCATACAAACAATTTAATGATTTCAAATGAATTGTTTTCAAAGGACACATTCTAGTGTTAATTCTCTCATAGTTTCTTCTGGTGTTTTCCAGGGTGATGGTGGCTCAGTTAGTAGTGCACCAAGCTCATAATCTGTAATTCCCAAGTTGAAGTCTCAGCTAAGCCAGCCTTGAGATTTATCTAAGCAAAACTCTCTGTTCTAGGTCAGTAGGAGACACCAATGGGCTTGGAAAGACCACTGTCTATCGGATGGGACATTAAGCCATGGCGCTGTGTGCAGGAGAGCCATACCCTGTGCACATTAAAGCTGCTGCTGTATGGCCTTGACAGGAAGCTACCATCTATCTCATTACAGCTATCTAGTGAGTCCCTCCCCCAACCTTCTCTGAGCCTTCGGGGTCTTTGGAACCTGTCCATTTAGACCATTGTGTGCAAATTACTGCTCAGAGGTAAAAAACCCAAACTTCTGGCATTTTCCAAGTACAGTTTAAGTGTAAAACTACATAGGAATATGTAATTTGTAAATGGTAGTTAGGAAAAACTGGAAGAAGAGTTGTGCACTGTACCTCTGTGATGGTGTAGAGAACCAGCCACACATAGAATGTAATATTTAAACTGTCATTTTGTAGTGGACTCTTAGTACTTTTCAGGGAGATACTCTCCCCCTGAAGGAGAATGGAAGGGCTGCCAGATCCGTTTCGCATACTGATTTGGATTTATGTGATCAATTTTTATTTTTTTTACTCCTTCTGAGGAGTGGTCATTTTCATGAAGTCTCAGTGCTGACAATGTAAACTAATCTGACTGTGGGCTATGGATATTTTGCACTAGTGAGTTTCTGTTGAAGGAGAAACTACTTCTTTGTTGCCAGTCAATTGAAGAGATATGCAACAACTGAACAGATGCAGGATACATTGCCTGGTGGATGATCTAATCAGAAGCAATCACAGATACCTGAAACCTCAAGTTAGTTCTTGTGTTGTTGATCGTAAATGGTAGTAATGTGTCTCAGATGCCAGCTTATTGGTGCTCAAAAGAGCATAATCTGATCATGAAGAATTCTATTACTTCTCTTACCAGCTTTGTGACTTCAGCTCCTAGTAAATGAGGAACAAGTCTTTGCCCCATATCTGTGATTAGGGAGCTGCTTGCTATTGGTTATAACTCTATCTCAATAAACTACTTTAGTAAAACCTATAAACTTACAAAGATTACTCATATGAGCCCAGTGTTTTTATGATATTCTCTGGTTAGTGTAGCACCTAGCAGGGCTTGAAATTTTTGAAGAAAAAAAAAGAAAATTGCCTGTCATCCAAAAATCTATGTTTTGTACATGGAAACCAATAAATTTACCTATATGATATCTAGTTTTTGATTTTTTTTGTAGTCTGTTGCAAACAAATGTATTCAAAATTTCTTCCTATTCAATCATTTAAATGGCAATGTAAATTAAATATTATGCAAATAATTTACTTATAGTTCTTAATTAGCTGGTGATTCACAGCTGGAATTCAGTCGAGGTTATCCATTGATACACCAGTAGTACGAAGCTGAAAACACCGGTTCTCATCTGATCACAAGTTAAGCAGCTTTGGGTGCGGTTAGTACCTGGGAGGGTGACCACCTGGGAACACCACATACTAGTTGGCAAAAAATCTGCAGAGGACCCGCCATCCTCACAGATCTCTTCTACTGTGGCGTATTAAACTGACAGGCTCCTGTCAGATCTTTGTGGTAAGCAGCTGCTTCAGAAGGTATTTATTATTTTTTATTTTTTTTACACCATTTAAATTTATTTCCCTAATTATGTTCAGCAATTCTTGTGCCATGCGAGTACAGACTAACTTCAGTGGGGCCCAACCCAAGCCCAAACTTTAGATGGGGAAACAGTTCATCTCCTGCTTTCTTAGGGGTGAATCTATAAATATATTGTACCCACTTTTCAAATCTTTACTTTTCAGTTGTCCTCCAGGTAAATGGAATTGAGGATGGACTATTTTACAAGCTCCAACCTTCAGTTGTATAATCTTAGTGATTAACCCTTTAACGTCCAAGAAATCTGAGAAAAAAGTAGAGGGTAGTAAAGACAAAGAATAAGCACTATTCGGACTAGTCCATTTCAAAATCTCGGCCGTTTTGGACTGTTCTGGGCATTAAAGGGTTAAATAATCACACTCTGTTTTTTCATTAGAATATTAACTTACTAATCATTTTCTTTACAATTTGGAATGGGAGGATACTTAAACCTTACACTGCCACAACCTTGAAAATCCGGTTCACGAAGCCTGCATATACAACCATAAACAACAAACTCCATCATTAATACCATAAAAAATTAAAAATTTTTGGAAAAAATATTAAAGTTAGAACTAATTTTTTATTTATATATATATATGTGTAAAACAGACATTTCAGAGTTTCTAAATAATGTCAGCTTTTTAAATTCCTCAACTCGATCTATAAGAAAGTAAAAAGCCTTTTCTCTTGCTCAAACTGCCATTAACACAGTACAGGAAACAGGATTGCTGCTTGCTAAGTTTACCCTCCTACCACTCCTCCACTAGCTGTCAGAGAGCTCCAGTGAGTTAATTGAGTTGTTTACTAAAGATCTGACATCTATGTTCTCAGTTAAACAGATTCAGATGTCAAAGGAACAATTTTTGTGGGAGAATTGTAGTGATTTGCACAAAAATGCAGTTGTATATGTTTTTGCTTCATTTTAAAATATATTTGTGATTGAAAAACTATCTTAATGCTTCTTTTTCTCTAACTTATAACTTATTTTTCTCTATTATCAGATATCTTTTATGAAAGGAATATGAAGAGAAAAATCAATATTTTTTTGATCTTATGATCGGCAGTGCCATAAGGAACACAATATTGATCGGTAGATCTGATTTAATTTTGAAACTTTTAGAGCATGCTTGTTAGGTTGGTTGTACAGCTAGATATTTATACTGCTTTCAGAATATACCAAAGTGTCTTTTTGTTTTCATCTTCTGATGAAATATAGTTTTTGAATGATAAATAAATGTTTGCCAAATACTCCAATGGATATTATGAAGTTGAACTGGAAAATCATTTAAATTTTCCTTTTTATGCGTAAATGTGAAGATTTAGCTTCCTTTATCAGTTTTACTTTATTTTAATTGTGCACCAATACTTCAAGAGGAACTTTTGCACCTTAGCTGTTCATTTAAGTTTGCATCGTATCACAAGTTTAGACTTTTACCTTGTCAAAAACTGTAGATAAAAAGCATTGTAATTTGACAGGAGTTTAACCATTTGTGGAGATGGTTCACAAGACTGCAATGAAATGGGCTTAGTAAGGTTGCCTTCAGCTTGCATTGTGAGGCACATTAACCACAGATTTTGCATTAGTTAGCAATTAATGGTGACAAATGTTGTCGAACCATAGTTTATAAATTCACATAGCAAATTTTTATGTGTATTGTCATTTGTCCTCATTGAAATACAGCTTAATTGTGTTTTCTTAGGTGGAATACGTATTAAACCTGTAATTGACTGAGGCAGTAAAATTTTGGAAATATTTATGATTTTAGAATGTTTTCAAATGAGAGTGGAAACCCAATGAAAAATAATTTAAAACTGCTTAAACATGAAATTTAATTTTTTGTAAACAAAAGTGAATGATAGAATAAAACCATTTTTATGAGACCATAAATAAATAAAAATAATAAATACCCCCTCAAGGTGTTTTCATGAAAACATACCTTTTATAGATATTGCTTAAATAATATTGTCAGAGAAATTTTTTTTTTATTTCGATTGTTTATATTTTTTTTAAAGGTTATACGAAGCCTTATACATATATGACTTGAAACTTTTGCACTGAGACATCGAGAGTAATTTAAAAATATGGCTAATGTTTTGTCTAGAAACTTTCAAAAGTCATATTGTTTAACTGCATTTAAATGATTTCTTTGCATTTCATAATTCTTAGCAAGTGCATAATGTTTTTACAAATAGTTGCATATTTTTTTCATATTTGATGTACTAAACTATACAATGTATTTTTTTTTTCCATTCAAGTCATGCAAACTTTATGCAAGTATTTTGCTTTCAGTATTGTGCCATAGATACCAATCCATTAAGCAATTATGTGATGCACCCATTTTGGAATCAAGTGGTTAAGGTAAAACTTTTATAGTATTTAATTTCTTTTGTTTTAAATATGATTCTTTTTAAATGTAATTTTAAGTATTCATATCGTATATAGCAAGTGGGTCCAGACATTTTTACACAGAGAGCTACATACGCAATTCTTGATTCAGGAGAGAGAACTACATTTGAAAGTGTGATAGTTTGACCCTGGCTCGAACCAGGTCCCATAGATCAGTAGCCAAGCACGCTAACCACTCACATGTGTTTTTTCTTATTTTCATTTTAAATCCATTTTTCTTATACCTGGGTATGGGAGAGAATATATTCACAAAATCCTGAATGCTAGTCTGTGTGTTTGCTGTGCACTATGACCTGTATCCTAAACATGCTCAATTGGTGACAGGTTTTATGAATGTGACAATCATAAGCATTGAGGCAGAACTGGGATATGCCGCTAAAGTCATATCATTCTTCATTTCGAGTGACTTTAACTTAACACCAGTCCAGTCAAGCCTAATGGTGGTCCGCAATCAAGGACAGTTTATACACTGAACACTAGACCAACAATCTTGCATTTTCCACTCTCCTGGCAATGTTCCTGAGAATGATGGGAACTTCCTTTGCTGTAGTTGCAGTTCATCGAATGGTAGCTACAGTTATGGTGGGGAATCTGCTGTTGCCTATTAAATAATCCCCCATGCAGTTGTGCATGGGTGGATCACTGGATTATTTAATAACATGCAGTTGTCAAAGCTGTTGTGCCTTGTGTAACAGCTTTTACAACTGTATATTAAATAATCCAGTGATCCACCCATGCACAACTGCATGGGGAATCACTCAGAAGGTATTCAAAGCTGTTGCACAAGGCACAACAGCTTTGAATACCTTCTTGAAAATCACTGGTACCAACAAGATCTAAACATCCTTGCATTGGTTGTGCTGAAAAGGGATTTGCAGATGTCAATGAGCCCTTGCAGTAAGGGATACACAGCATTCGTGACCCATCAAGGCAGTACCCATGGGAGGTGCTTCCCTTTGGACTGAAGAACTCTGGAGCATTTTTCCAGAAAATGGTGAATGCCATAATTTCATCCCATGTTAATTATCTCTGTTTATATCTAAGTAATATAGTTTTTTCTAACAGCAGGGAGGACCACCTGAAACCTCTTGAAGTGGTACTTGGGCATATGAATATCATGGGCTTCACAATCAACCTTGTAAAGTGCACTTGAGGGAGGAGCAACACCAAAAATTTTGGTCATTTTGTTGGTTCAGGCAAGCACTTCCCCAACCCAGCAAAATGTGGGGTCATCAGGAAATGAAGTTTCTCAAACAAAGAAGGAACTGAACATATTAAGATTCTTCAGATATTACTGCCAGTGTTGAAGCAAACAAGGCATTCGAAGCACCAAAGGGGGGACTCTGTAAGTTCACAGAAAGCATGATCCTGATCTTATGCAACCTTACATTCTGCATTATGATCCATCTGCACATGTGGTTGGCATGTGTCTCTCCCAGATTAACACTTAGCCCATAGCTTTTGCCTTGAAGAAGCTCACTGATACCCAGCAGAAATGAACCACCATCAAATATGAGGCCTGTGGGGTGGTGGAAAAGTTTTCATCCTGGTTATATGGATCCTTTGGCAAAATTTCTTCAGACCATACCTGCTTAGGTACTTTATAGTTGTTGCAACATGAAGGAGCAATTTGCACAGATAGGCCTTGGCTATTGCTCAATATGATGCAACAGTGCATTATAGAAAAGGCGCTTCCCACTGAAATGTGGATACCCTGCTGAAATTGACTGAACCTGTGATGAATTCATATTGGGAAGGGGGGTTGATACAAGTGCAGCACACAGAGGAGGCTTGCTGCATTGGCTGCTGAAGGGTTGGATCTGCCATGCCCAACCTATCTCCACCCCTCATTTCCACACTGAAGAACAAGCTGCTGCAACGAGTGCAGTATGAATTTGCATATAGTGTCTTGAACTCTGTGTTCAAGTGAATGTGCTTCATTGTGGGAACTGTTGCCAGCATAGAACAGCCACTTGATCAGTGACATTGCTGACAGTGCAAAAGTGTTTTTTTAACACATGAAAATTTTCACTGTTCCTTATTTAGGAGTTTCAATTGCAAGCTTTAACCCTTCCAGTGCCCACGTCATCTGTATATGTTCACAGAATCTGAAATGAGAGGCCAAGGACATATGTATCCATTTTTATAAATGTAATAATTCAAGATATATGCTGTACATTGAATTCAGTTTAAAAACTAAATCTGTAATTTGAAATGAAATATATAATGCTTCAACAAAAAGGATAGCATAACTAAATATCAACATATGTGATGATAGGCCATCACTAAACAATATATAATTAGTGATTATCGCTATTGTTAACAACTACACCGAGTAATCTGATATATTCATGTTTCCAGCATAGAAGGCTTTTTTGGACACTAACAGTACTCTTTTAGGAAAAAAGGAGCAGAAGAGGCAGAATTATCTGAGTGATAGGGCACTTGAGCTTATTTCAGAAAGAAAGAACTGCAGGAATGTCCTTAATCAATACCCTACTAGTCCTAATAGAAAGCATTACAGAGAACTTAATAAATGTGTAAAAGATCAGTTAGCTGCTGATAAGAATCTTTGGCTTGATGGTTTGGCTGACAAAGCCGAGGAAGCAATTAGACAGCACAACAGCAGAGAGCTGTACCAGATAGTTAATGTTTTGTGTGGTAGAAAACGGACAGGTATACAGGGATTGAAGGATAAACAAGGTAAGGTTATAGAAGGTGAGGATTCTGTCATGGCTAGGTGGGCTGAGCATTTCAGTGATATTCTAAACAATGTGGTTAGTTCTATTCCCATTGTTTGCAATGATGATAGATGTATTGGTGGCTTTAATGTTGGCCCTATAACACAATCTGAAGTTATTTTGGCTGTTTCTAAACTTAAACTTCATAAATCCCCAGGTGTAGATGAAATTACTACGGAAATGCTTAGAGCTGGGAATGTTTCGGTTACCACTTGGATGACTGAAATTCTGAATATCTTTTATGATAAAGGCATGGTTCCTAAGGATTTTACCAGAGCTATTGTTATCCCTATTTTCAAAAAAGGTGATCGCAGTTCTTGTGATAACTATAGAGGTATCAGCCTACTCTCTGTTCCAGGTAAAGTTCTTTCCATGATTGTGCTTAATAGAATTAAAAATCTGGTTGACAGTCAATTGCGTGATGAGCAATGTGGATTCAGAAGTGGTAGGGAATGTGTGGATCAGATATTTTCACTTAGGCAGATTCTTGAGAAATGTTTAGAGTTTCAGAAACCTTTGGTTGCTAGCTTTGTTGATTTTAAAAAGGCTTTCGACTCTGTTGATCATCATAATTTGTGGTTGATTGTGAGATCATATGGTATACCTGACAAGTTAGTTAACATAATGAAAGCTCTCTATAATAACACTGAGTCGTGTGTGAGAGTTGGTAAGGCTTGTAGCAATTGGTTTAGCATTACATCTGGTGTTCGACAAGGGTGCATTTTGTCTCCTTTTCTCTTTAGTTTGGTTATTGATTATGTTATGCGAAATTCACTTCAAGTGAAAGATTTTGGCCTTAAATGGACTGGAAATACAAAAATGTCTGATTTAGATTATGCTGATGATTTAGCCCTTTTGGCAAATGATGTTGATGAGATGAACTCTTTCATTCGAGCTGTTGATGAGACTGGTAGTAGAGTAGGTTTGGTTATAAACAGAGTGAAAACTAAAGTGATGAAAATTGGTCAAGCAGGCTGTGATTCAGTTAATCTGAATGGTTGCAGTCTTGAGCAGGTGTCACAGTTTAATTATCTTGGGAGCTATGTAACAGATAATGGTGATGTGCGACATGAGATTAACAGATGAATAGGGATTGCTGCCGGGACTCTTAAGAATCTATGGAGAGTGTGGAGAAATAGGCGTATACACCTAAAGACTAAAATTAGACTGTATAACAGTTTGGTTCTTTCTAGGGTTAGTTATGGTAGTGAAACTTGGACACTTTGTAAACAAGATAACAGGAAACTAGATGCTTTTGATTCCAGATGCTTACGCAGTATCTTGGGCATTAGGTGGTTCAACTTTGTAACTAATGATGAGATTAGGCAAAGGAGTTTGCAACCTGCTTTAAGCAGCATATTGTGCAGAGAGAGACTCCATTGGTTTGGTCATGTTGCCCGAATGGATAATTATAGATTAGCGAATAGGGTTATGAACAGTGTGCCTAAAGGCCTCAGAAAGAAGGGGAGACCTAGGATGCAGTGGGCAGACAATGTCAAACAGGACCTTGTTAGAAATGGTGTGCAGTGGCCAGATGCAGTAGATGTAGCTCAGGATCGACTTGCTTGGAGAACTAAATTGCACGGTCTGGTTGGACCTCCATAACCCATGGCTGCTTGAGGATGAGATGATGATATATTTGTCTTAAGTTATGAGGAGTGGAAAAGTTTTTACAAACTAAGTTGCATCAATAATTTGTTGCTATTATAACTCTCAAATTGCAACTTTAAACAAGATCTTAATATATATATCAATTTGTCTTAAATATATCCTTATATACCTTACAAAGTATAATAGACCAATTAATAATACAAATATAGTTACCAGTATGTTGGAGGCTGGTACATCTACTTGATTATTTAGCTTCGCTTGATGTTATAATAGATAATCACTGATGTTTTGTGTATTTCGGTGCATCCAGTCCAAATTTGGGTACTGTTGCATCTGCTATATCTATATGAGGTCAATTGATGTCTCTTTACATAGCTAATGCTGTTAATATATTTCAAGCAACCAGTCCTTTGAAGATACACACACATTTAGATGTTTATTCAGTATGGTCAATGTATATTTATCTTCAGTACATTTGTCCAGATGAAACATGAATATATCAGATTACTCGGTGTAGTTGTTAACAATAGCGATAATCACTAATTGTATATTGTTTAGTGATGGCCTTCATCACATATGTTGATATTTAGTTATGCTATCCTTTTCTTTGAAGCATTATATATTTCATTTCAAGCTACAGATTTAGTTCATAGTTGTTACTTTAAGCTGAAGATGGTTAACTTGCCATACGTATTATGCACATTTACGTATGGCAATCACTGGCACATATTTTGTAGAGTTGCACTTTGTTCAATTCCTAAATTCTTTAAGACTTAAAATGCATAATTAAACATAAATTGTTGAAAGCTGACTAACTTTGTTATTAAAACAGGTTTTAAAACAATTTCATACTGGTGCCTGGATGTCAGTAAAGCATGAGTCGTATCAGCGCTCAGATGTTGCTGGAGTTACACGTTTTACCGTCTGTCAATTACATGTCGTCATCAGGCTCCATTTGTGTGAAGTGAAATGTTCTGCTTTATAGGTGACCCACTCCTTACGTCAGAAGTCAGCTGTTGTTACATATTGTCGTTTGATTGGTGGTGTAGCAGGAGATTCCATGCGGACGGAAGGGGAGGAATCTCCGTATTGCATATATTATTCCCGGCATAATTTAATTGAAACTTAGTTTTTGGAGAAATTAGTGGTTTAAGATCAATTGTATGTACTTGAATATTATTATCAATTATGGTTTGGGCATATGCTGTATTAGGTGTTTGTTTTTTTTAATCAAGTTGATGTTCTTTCATTCGTTCTTTGTATTGTTGGTAAGTTTTACTGATATATTTGTCCTTGCCTTTTAATATATTTAAGGGATTGGGTATATTCAATTGATATACTCTGCCTGTTGATGATTTTTTATCCCGATCGTTGATTACTAGATTTTTTATTGTGTTAGTTACTGTGGTGGGGAGTTTAATATTATATTTCTTTAGAGTGTTCTGTAAGGTGTCAACTCTGTTGATCATCGTAATTTGTGGTTGATTGTGAGATCATATGGCATACCAGACAAGTTAGTTAACATAATGAAAGCTCTCTATAACAACAATCAGTCGTGTGTGAGAGTTGGTAATGCTTGTAGCAATTGATTTAACATTGCTTCTGGTGTTCGACAAGGGTCATTTTGTCTCCTTTTCTCTTTGGTTATTGATTATGTTATGCGAAATTCAGTGCAAGGGAAAGAGTTTGGCAGTAAATGGTCTAGGGATATGAAAATTTGTAATTTTGATAAAGCTGATGATTTAGCTCTTTTGGGAAATGATGTCGATGAAATGAACTCTTTTTTTGAGCTGTGATGGATGAGAATGGTAGTAGAGTAGGTTTGCTGATAAACAGAGAGAAAACTAAAGTGGTGAAAATTGGTCAGGTAGGCTGTGGTTCAGTTAATATGAATGGTTGAAATTTTGAATAGGTATCTCAGTTTAATTATCTTGGGAATTATGTAACAGATACTTGTAATGTGCGGCATGTGATTAATAGATGAATAGGGATTGCTGCCAGCAGTTTTAAAAATCTATGGAGAGTGTAGAATAATAGGCATATACCTCCTTTGAGCAGCATATTGTGCAGAGAGAAATTCCTTTGGTTTGGTCATGTTGCCCATATGGATAATTATAGGATAGTGAATAGGGTTATGAACAGTGTGCCTAAAGGGCTCAGAAAGAGGGGGAGACCTAGGATGCGGTGGACAGACAATGTCAAACATGATCTAGTTAAAATTGGTGTGCAATGGCCAGATGCAGCAGATGTAGCTCAGGACAGATATGCTTGGAGAACTAAATTGCACGATCTGGTTTGACCTCCGTAGCCCATGGCTGCTTGAGGAAGATCCTCCTCCTCAGGCATGATGATGATGAATGCATCTCCCCATTCAGGTCACATGAACTGACTGTGGAGCATGAGAGTTTTTGAACCAGAGAGACTGAGGTGCACTGATTCAGTGAAGGTGGTTGAGCAGGCAGCCATCATTTCCTTTGATAAAGGACATCCTTCATTAGACCTGAGGCCCAGGAGCCTCATGGTTTGTGGATGGCATACCATAGATAGCACATGACCAAAGTGTGGGACAGAGTAGGCCTGGGGAGCTTCGGAGGATTACAGCAACAGCCCAGGTAATTGGTCTTACTAATGTGTGTCCCCTCATCCCTCCCCATTCAGGTCACTTGAACTGACCATGAAGCATGGGAGTTTTGGAACTGGAGATTTTCTGTGTGGTGCACTGTTTCAGTGAAGATGGTCGAGCAGGCAGCCATCATTTACTTTGTTCAGTTGGTAGTGCACCAGGGTTGTAATCTCCAGTTCCCAAATTTGAGTCCCACCTGGGCTAGCACTGAGATTTATCTTTGCCAAACTCCCTGCCCATGGTCAGTAGGGGTCATCAGTGGGGCTTGGAAAGGCCACCATCTGTCAGATGGGACATTAAGCTGTGGCCCTGTATGTGGGTGAGCCATGCCCTGTGCACTTTAAAGAACAGGAAAGGCTGAATGGCCTTGACAGGAGACTACCATCTGTCTCCCAACAGCTGTCCCAGTGGGTCCCTCTCCCCCAGCCTCTAAGCCTTTAGGGTCCTTGTGACCTGGCCATTTAGCCCATTGTGTGCAAAAAAAGTACCGTTCAGAGATAAAACAACCCAAACCCAATTGAACATGAGGCACAGGAGCCCCACGGTGTGTGGCTGGCATACCACAGATAGTGCATGACCAAAGTGTGGGACAGAGTAGGCCTTGTATAAATAAGCTGCATATATACACTGAAATGCCAAAACATTGTGACCAGCACGTCTTTATGCAAATTGAAGCAACTGCAGGTAAACGACAGCGCGTGTGAAGGTCATGAAATGGTATAAATGACTTATATTGAGCTTTGTTAATCAGTGTTATTTTTGTTCTCCAGATGGGAAAAGCTTTTGGACTTAAGTGAGTTTCACAAAGGCCAAATTGTAATGGCCAGATGACTGGGTCAGAGCATTTCTGAGACAGCATGTCTCATGGGGTGCTCATGGTCAGCTGTGGTTAGTACCTTCAAAAGTGGTCTGAGAAGGGAAAAACCATAAACCGCCAGCAAGTGGGCCGGCCACAGTTCATTGGTGTTAGAGATGAGTAAAGACTATCCTGTATAGTATGAGCCAGCAGAAGGGATACTGTGGCATAACTCACCCGAAATTTGTATGCTGGTGATGGGAGTAATGCATTCAAAGAACATACAATTCACCAAACCCTGCTGAAAATGGGGCTGCATAGCTGCAGGCCACTTCCATGGAAGAAGGTTGTCTGGTCCGATGAATCTCATTTGCTATTGCACCCCCTCAGTGTGAGCACCTGTACGAAGTGAAGGGACCACCCTGTGAAGGTTCCTCTGGCTCAGTTACCTTCACAGGGTCCTGAATGCTTGGCTGCGTGTTTGCCGTGCATGGATACCCGTGTTCCGGGAAAGCAGGATCCCGGTAGTTGCTCGGGAGTCCCCGTCTTCTCTCCTCAGCTCATGACTGGCGGGGTCCCCTTTGGCCGCCTTGCCATTGAGGAGCCTGTCATCACGGGGCTGGGCAGCGGATTCCGGGGCCTCTGCTATACACTGCTTTGGCCTCTGCTTCTGGTAAACGGGAGCTCCTGGAGATCCCGTTACCAGAAGCAGAGATCCCGTTACCCGCATCCCCCCCCCCAGGAGCAATCATTTGGGGGGCAGATCCTGTTAGGGTCAACAATGCAGAACGGTGAGTAACCTTGCCCACGGTCCGGGTACAGGTTTGCAAGTTTCCTCACAGATTATTTTCATTTTGCAGTTATAATTTCTTTGTGAGGCCACTTTGGCCATTCACAATTTTGATGTTTTTCGCTTTGTTTCTTTTGTGCAGAACGTTTTTGTTCTGCACATTTCCCTTTTCATTTTCCTTTGGTTTATTTGTGAGGGCTTGGCTCACTGTCTGTGTGAGTATAGTGCTTGCATAGCCCTGGCACCCGACTGGGCAACCCTTGTTGGGCTCCGTGGAGGGTGGGGACAGCGAGCACTGAACCACACAAAAACAAACATGAGAATAGATGATGAAATAAATGCGATCAATGCCGCTAAGAGGGCTCGAGATGAGCCCCCATCTTCCTCGTTGTCTCAGTTATCAACGCCATTGTCTTCTTTGTCTGTGTCTTCATTCTCGAGATTCCTGATCATCCACTCCATGGTTATCAGGTACTTGGGGACATGTCCCCTTTTTTTGTCAACAAAGGTTTGAGAGGTCTTGCAGGAGAGTCAAAATCCGTCAAACGCTTACAATCTGGTGACTTGCAGGTTGAGACCGCTTGTTCCAAACACTCGGAACTGCTCCTGAAAGTCAAAGAAATTGGTGGGGTGGCTGTTGAAGTCACTCACCATAAAACTTTGAATTCCTCTCGGGGTGTGATCACTGAGTGGGGCCTCCTCAAAGTCACTGAGGAGTGACTTTGAGGAGGCCCCACTCACTGAGTCAAAGTCTCTCAGAGCTCACACCTCAAGGAGTAACAGTGGTTCACCAAGTTTCGACATGCCGTGATGGGAAATTGGTACCCTCCTGGGTACTGATTGTAACATTCAACACGCCACACCTGCCTTCTTCCATCAAGGCAGGTTATTTACATTGTGAGGTACGGCTGTATATACCGAACCCTCTGCACTGTTTTCAGTGTCAGATATAGGGTCATGCCCATACAGCACGCCGGGGCAAACCCACCTGTGCTCGCTGTGGCAGTAAGGATCATCTCGATCCTGACTGCACAGCAGAAAAGGCATGCTGTGTAAACTGCAGTGGCAAACATCCGGCATACTCCCATGACTGTCCGAAGTGGAAGGAGGAAAAGAAGGTGCAACACTTGAAAGTAATGAATAACATCTCATACGCTGAGGCAAGAAAGCTTGCTGCACCGCCTGCCCCACCTGGCAAGGTGTCCTATGCTGGTGCAGTCATTGGAAAGCGCATCGTTCCAATTACTTCGGTTGTGATGCAGACTGATATCAGTGTACCACCAACTGAGTCTTTCTTGCCAGCAGCGAAGTACCTCCTCACGCAGGCGAAACCGAGGGTGGTGTCGACTTTGACATCAACCCCGGTTTCCATTCCTGCAACTCAGCCTTCCACCTCCACTGGACTTCCACTTCCACCTCCACCTCGTCCTCAGACAGCAAGACCTTCCAAACCTAAGGGGCCCCCACCAGGGCCCAAAAAGAACCAAATCACTCCTCCACAAAGGGCGGTCACTGATCCATGCCCCTCGGATGATTCCGAGGACATGGATACTGACCGCCCCCTATTCACTAAACTGTCCTCTGCGGCTGTTAAGTTGAATAGGAATTCATTGTCCGCCCACTCTTCTAAGTCTTGAGATGGCTACACTCCTACAATGGAATTGTCGTGTATTCCAGAGGAATCTTGATGACATCAAGGCACTCCTTAAGGCACACCAGCCCATCTGTGTGTGCCTACAGGAGACATACTTGCAGCCAGTTACAGATCCCATGATCCGGCACTTTACAACAGTTCGCCGGGACCGGGATGGAGATGGTCCGGCTCACGGGAGTGTCGCCATCCTCGTGAGCAACCATTCTCCATTCCAGGTTGTACCCCTCACCACCAACTTAGAGGCAGTTGCCATCCGCCTCTTCGTGGGGTTCTCGCTGACTGTCTGCTCTGTATATCTTCCACCTGGGAGCATCATCTTCCAGGAAGCCCTTGATGATCTCATCCCGCAGCTGCTGTCCCCCTTCCTCGTAATGGGGGACTTCAACGGACACAGTTCATTATGGGGCAGTGCTCACACCAATGGGAGGGGTGTGGGGTCCTAGAGCAGTGGCTCCTGGATCCTTCTCTCTCCCTGTTGAACACCGGTGTCAGTACTTACTTTCACTCCCCAACCCGCACTTTCACTGCCATTGACCTTACCATCTGCTCCTCCTCGATCCTTTCACTCTTTACATGGTAGGTCGAGTTCAACCCTTACGGAAGTGATCACCTCCCCGTGGTGTCCTTTCAGACGTCTCATGGTGCAGGCTCGATCGGGCTGACTGGGGTGGGTTCGAGCTGCTCTCTGAGCTCGATGACTGCTCAGTCAGCCAGAAGCCAATCAATGTGGCAGTAGCGGAGATAATGGACTGTATCGTAGATGCAGCTGCATCAACAATTCCTCAAACTTCGACACGGTTTCCTCGTTTTCCGAAATCGTGGTGGAATCCAGATTGCACCGCAGTTCGTAAGGCTCAGAACAAGGCTTGGGGAGTGTTTCGGAGATATCCGATGACCCCCCAACCTCGAAACGTTTAAACGCGCCAGGGTGAAAGCACGTTTCATCCAGCACCAGAGCCAGAAGGAATCTTGGATCAAATATACGTCTTGTATCACCTGCACGACCAGTTCTAAGGTGGTGTGGGACAAAGTTCGGAAGATGGGTGGGAACTGCACGTCCCACTCATTATCGATCCTAGAGCACAATGGACAGGCAATTGCTGATCCCAAAGCAATTGTCGACACTCTGGGGGAGTCTTTCTCCTCCATCTCATCATCGTCTTCTTACTCCCCCGAGTTTCTGACCCAGAAGGGCAGGGCAGAACGCTCTCTGCTGTCCTTCCACTCGAATGGCCTGGAGCCTTATAACAGGCCATTCACAGCGGAGGAGCTTCGCCTTGCTCTGCACTCCTCTTGTGCATCTGCTGTCGGGCCAGACAATGTCCATTATGCCATGCTCCAACATCTCTCACCATTGAGTAAGGATCCACTGCTCCGATTCTTCAATCACATTTTTCTCGAGGAGCAGTTTTCCTGGTGGGAGGCCATCGTCTTGGCCTTCCCAAAGCCAGGAAAGGATTCCAAGATTCCTTTGAATTATCGTCCCATTGCGTTGAGGAGCTGCATGTACAAGGTGTTGGAAAGAATGGTAAATGCGACTCAGTATTTAGAATACCACAACCTTCTTTCCAACACCCAGAGTGGCTTTCACAGGCAACGGTCAACTCTTACCATCTGATTGCCTCGAATCGGCTATCAGAAATTCATTTTTATGTAGAGAGAACCTGGGTCGATTTTCTTCGACATTGAAAAAGCATATGACACGGCTTGGAGATTTGGCATTCTTCATGGCCTCCATAGCTTTGACATGAGAGGTCACATGGTCAATCTTCAGCTCCAACTTCTTATCGGCACATTCTTTTCATGTCTGTATCGGCAACACTCTGTCGTGACCGTACCCTCAAGAACAGGGGGTGCCACAAGGCTGCGTTGTGAGTGTTACACTTTTCGCTGTCAAGATTAATTCTATTACTAGGCAACTGCCTCCATCAGTAGGCAATGCCCTCTATGTTGATGACTTTAGCATCTTTTGCTCTTTGTCCAACGTGAGGGTCATTGAAAGACAACTGGAAATTGCCCTGAACAATCTTTCTGTTTGGGCAACGGAAATGGGTTTCTGTTCTCCTCACAGAAGACCGCTTGTGTGCACTTTTGTCGCAAGCGTAATCTTCACCTGGATCCCAAGCTCCGGCTTGGGGGTAACATCATTCCAGTTGTGGCGGAGACCAAGTTTCTCGGTCTCATATTCGATCGAGAATTGACCTTTTTACCATACATACGTCATCTCAGGTCCAAATGCACGCAGGCATTGAACATCATCAAAGTCCTCTCCTCCCTTTCTTGGGTTACCGATGTTCTTCGCTCTGCCTCTACCATGCACTTGTGCGATCGAAACTGGACTACGGATCCCAGGTGTACGACTCCGCCCGGGATTTGGTGATGAAGGTGCTGGACCCCCTCCATCATCAGGCCTTAAGTGTTTGCACAGGGGCCTTCCGCACCTCACCGGTCTAGAGTCTTTATGTTGAGACCGACGAACCATCTTTTATCTGTTTACTGTCAGCAGTTGTTCCTACAGTACACATCTAAATTGGGATCCCTGCCTGGCCATCCCACTTGGGACTGTGTTTTCATTCCAAAGTGGGAAATGCTTTACACTAATCGGCTGACTGCCATTCGTCCATTTGGTTTGCGAGTCCGAGGCTACCTGAGAGACATCAACACCAGTCTCAATAGCATCGCACAGTCAACAGTCGAGCCACTCCCACTGTGGCTCGCTGTTTCCCCTTCCTATGATTTTTCCCTGTGCAGGACGGGGAAGGCCTTTACACCTGACTGAGTGTACCAGCAACTCTTTGCCAGCCATCGTGCTTAGCACCCTGACTTCTTGCCTATCTTTACAGATGGCTCGAAGTTTGGCACAGCAGTGAGATCGGCCATGATCTGCTGTGATGTAATCATTGCAGACCAGATCCCACTGCAGTATTCCATCTTCACTGCAGAGTTGCACTCTATCAGTCTTGCCTTGGACCACGTGGCAGCTAAGCATCATCATCAGTGTGGGCTTTACACCCACTCACTTAGCTCGCTACAGACTTTGATCTCGGTGAGGCATCGGCCTCACCCAGTTCTTTCTAAGATCCACCAGCAGCTCCATCGTCTGGCAGCCACAACCATCATCCATTTCTGTTGGGTGTCCGGTCATGTCGGAATCAGGGGCAATGATTTGGCAGATGTTGCTGCCAGGTCAGCCACCCCCCTGTCCGACTCTCCGTTGCCAGTTCCATATCTGGATTTCCGGCAGCGTTTTACCAATGAGCTCCAGGCACAGTGGCAGAGATCTTGGTCAGAACAGCTTACGAACAAGCTCTTTGAGATCAAACCTATCATCAAACCATGGCAGTCTTGTTACTGCAGGAATCGCAAGGAGGAAGTTGTACTTGCTCGGCTCCACTTTAGTCATTCGTTTATTACTCATTCGTTTCTTCTTCGGGCGGACGATGTACCTAAGTGTCAGTTTTGTGACACCATTTTAACAATCAAACATATTTTAATTTCTTGTCCTTGTTTTACCTTTGAAGGCTGTATGTTTTTTAATTTTCATAATTTTACGTCCGAGCCCCTTACACTTGGACATCTCTTATCCGACCACTGTTGTTTTACCTCTATATTTAAATTTTTATGATATATTGGTTATTTTAATCACTTGTAGTTTTACTCCCTTTTTATTCTTCTATACCTTTAAACCAGGTTGCTTACACCTGGGTTATTTTTATGTGTATATTGATATAACATTTATACATTTGTTTATTGTTGTTCGATATGTTCTATTTTACTGAATTCTATTTTTTGTATTGGTCTTTGTAGTTTATTTTTAACTTTGGTTGAGGGGTGACATGATTTTTATCCTTTTACTTTTTAGACATATGTTTGACGCATTATAGCCTTGGTTGCTAATGCGCCAATAAACCCCAAACAACCAACCAACCATCTTATTGCACCATGTGGACAGCAAGGTAATGAGCGTTGTTTACATGGGGAAGTGTTCACCAGGATGCACCATGGGATGTAAGCAAGTTGGTAGAGGAAGTTGAATGCTTTGGGCAATGTTCTGCTGGGAAACCCTGGCTCCAGTCATTCATGTGCAGGAAACTATGATGTCTATCATGTACCTAAACATCATTGCAGACCAGGTACATCCTTTCATGCCAATGGTATACTCTTCTAGTAGTGCCTTCTTTCAGCAGGATAATGTGCCGTGCCACACTGTTCGGATTGTTTGAGAATGGTTCGTGGAACGTGAGGAAGACTTCCAGGTATTATCCTGGCCTCCAAATTCTCTAGACATTAATCCAATCGAGCATCTGGGGTTTGTGTTGGAACAGCATATTTGATCTGCGGCTGCTCAACCATGTAACTTACAAGAGTTAAAGGATCTGCTGATAATGTGTTCATACCAGATACACCATTAGAAATCTTGTAGCATCCATGCCTCGCTAGGTAAGAGCTGTTTTGGTGTCACATGGAGGAGCAGCATCATATTAGGCAGGTGATCATAATGTTTTGGCTCTTCGGTGTGTGTGTGTGTGTATGTAAATAAATGTGTGTAAATGAAGGTTTTTAGGTGTAAATAGTGACAATTCAATAGTAGTCATTCTGGCTATGAGGATCTTCACCTGCAATAGTACTTACCAAATACATGCTGCTACCCCAATTTAATATGCCCTATACCCATAGACCCCACAATATTCTTCATCAGCAATGTGGTGGTTAATTGAAAAAAATTAAGTTGAAATAGAAGGTTATACTTGAGATTTGATGTATTGTTTTGCATTCATGTGCAGTTGATATATCACTATTGTGATGATGCAGTAGCACATTTCTATTGTTGGAGTATGTTGTATGGATAATGGTAGTATTTTTGTTGTTAATCAATATATTGGCATTTGGGAATAACTTTGGTAAAATTTTCCAAGCAGCTGGTAAAGTAGGTATTTTATATATACACTACTTTACCGGCCTCTGTATTCTTAACTCAGTATGTGTGAATTTTCTTATTTGCCCTAAAATACTAGTAACTATTTTTATAGTATTCGTGAGTCAAAATTTGTGTATACATGGTTATGACTTAGGTGCACTAGATAATTTTTAACCTTGACAGCATATTCAGTGAGCTTCTTGGATGTGCCCTATTTTAGATTGAAGCTTGAAATTTTAGAAAGCCATTGAGGTTGCAACCCTCCCTTATGTTTTGCATTTGAAAGACTTTGGAAGCTAATTTTGACTGATTTATTCAAACCTGTTGGCAGTACTGATCCTCAACCCCTACAAATTCAGGCATAGTTGCTCAATCCTCTATAAGTTCGTGCAGAGTTAAAGGAAAAAGAGAAACATGGGAAGGAAAGTGTTAAAAAAGAAACCATTGTAGATGACCTGTGGATGGAGGCAGAAAAAGAGAGAGAGTTAGAGAAACACAATGTAATAAATTGTATTGTGTTCAACTATTTTTCAGTTATTGCAATCTGCACCTTGGATACTCAAACTTGAGTTACATGTAGATATACAATTTTTTCATGCTTAGCCATCCCATGGTTAGCATGCTTGGCTACTGATCTAAGGGACCTTGGTTCGAGCCCCAGATAAGGCATTGATATATGTATTATTTTTCTGCTGAGATCCTGCCATCCTCACAGACCTTCTACTATGGCATATAATCTGACAGGTTCCTGTCAAACCTTGTGGCAAGCAGCTGCTTGAGGGGATATTTATTTATTTTTCTTTAATTTACTAATTTGCATTACAAAAACGTATTCCATATACATATTTAATAATATCAGAAATGCTGTGCCATTTTAACCCAAAAATATTACAAGAAAAGTGATAATTTTGGTGCCAACAACCAAACCCTATTTTTGTTATTAAGTTCAGTTCATGGTATTTTCCAAGAACGTAACTCTTTTGAATACAGAGAGATTACTATATATACATACAGGGTGATTCAGTTAAGTGTGTACAAACTTCTGGGAGGGGTAGGTTGCACAAAGATGAATTGGAATCATATAGCAATGTAGGGTTGGTAACGGCATCTTCACGCGGTAGATGGCATTGTATGACCGCGGGACTGCACAACGTCCTCGCAGGTAACTGTCATTCGCGAACTGCCTGCAGAGGTAGTAGAATGGCTGATTACACAAATGCGGAGTTGGCCGATATGCATCTCGCATACAGGGCTGCAGATTGCAACTGGCGAGCCGCTCTGCATGTGTACCAGGAACGGTACTCGATGAGGTGTACTCCCAACCACCAGATGTTTGAACGACTTGATCAGAGGTTATGTGACACTGGTTCCTTCCAGAGACCTGCCAGTAGTCGGAACGATGGGCATGGACCCCTGATATGGAGGAGAATGTTCTACATCATACAGAAGACACTCCAAGTGCCAGTACTCGAGCATGCACCCACCAGGTCAGTCTTTCCCAATCCACCATATGGAGGATTATGCACGATAACCAATTGCATCCATATCATGTGCAGTGCGTCCAGACACTGAAGCCTGAGGATTACCCACAGTGCATTGCATTTGCGCAATGGTACCTGCAGAAGAGTGCTGCAGAACCCCAATTTCCTGCTTCTGTGCTGTTCACAGACGAGGCATGCTTTACACGGGAAGGTAGCAATAACAAGGTCAATGCACATAATATGCATGCATGAGCGGTGAAGAATCCCCATGCTACACGAACCCGTGCAGCACAAAACCGTTTTGCTGTAAATGTTTGGTCTGGCATTGTCGGGAACCACCTAATAGGCACATACCTCATGCCTGTTCATTTGGATTGAGTTACTGGATATTTCTGGAGGATGTCTTGCCAGAACTTTTGGATGAACAACAGGTCCCTCAGTCGCTGCGCCGTGCAATGTGGTTCCAGCAAGATGGGGGCCCCCGCCCATTTCAGCCATGAAGTTCGTCAATACTTAAACGCCCACCTGGTTGGTCTTTCCCAATCCACCGTATGGAGGATTATGCACGATAGCCAATTGCATCCACATTATGGCACGCTTCATTAAACACAGCATCTCTGTAGCTGACTCGGAAGTCCGAGACATGCCAGGAATCTTCCAGAATGTACATGATTCCATGCGCTGACAATGTCAGGCCTGTGTTACAGCTGGTGGTCACAACTTTGAACACCTTCTGTGAACTCTGTGCATTTTGCAAATGTACCTATTGTAATTAGTAAAAAGCATTTTGTTCACTTAAGTGCTGCTCTTTCATTCACCTCCTCTCTGTACACTTGCACATGTTGATGCCGTTACCGACCCTGCATTGCTATACGATTCCGATTCATCTTTGTGCAACCTACCCTCCCAGAAGTTTGTACATGCTTAACTGAATCACCCTGTATATTTATTTTGTATTCTCTGACAGAGAAATATAAAGTTTTTTAATGGTTAATTCTTTGTTAATTATTCCAGAGTGCAGATTATAACTGAAAAAATTACTAATAAAGTGAACTACGAAAATTTATATTAAAGTACATAATCTTTTGGAGACTTGTTTTTAGATAAAATATAATATTTTATATATTTATTTTTATATGCATATATTTTATTCAATTTTAGGAA
The DNA here is from genome assembly GCA_038380435.1 of Ryuthela nishihirai. Lineage (NCBI taxonomy): Eukaryota > Metazoa > Arthropoda > Arachnida > Araneae > Heptathelidae > Ryuthela > Ryuthela nishihirai. The sequence continues at coordinate 35,865,033 of JAWZYU010000031.1, forward strand.
CCTTGTATAATCAGGTTAAGATGAAAAAATTTAATGTTTCTTTCAATTTTAGCTGGTACCTAGGTGGCTTGCTCCTAATATCCTCACATTTACTGGCTTTTTGTTGACCACTGTAAATGCTATGCTTCTTGCCATATATGACTATGACTTCAGTGCTTCCAGTGATGCTTTTCCATTGTCTTCACCAGTACCACAGTGGGTGTGGATAGTCTGTGCTGTCAATCATTTCCTTGCTCACACTTTAGGTAGATATGAAGCTTTCATCTTTGCTTTTTTATTTCTTTTTGTGGACAACATGACTTTTGCTTACTTCGATGTGTAATCTTGATACCTCAAACCAGTGTTTCTCAACCAAGGTTCTGCGAGCAGTCACAATTGAAAAAAGTATATATCAAAAGAGTAGGCTAATAAGTTGGCCAAAATAAACAGATCCACAGAAAAATATATTTCTCTACTCAAAAGAGCATTGACAATTATTGTTGGATTATTATATCTGCAACTTACTGATCATGCTAACATACTGTGAGCTGTAGATATAATAATTTTTATGCAGGGGTTTCCTGAGACCTGAAAATTATTTTATTGGTTCCTTCAGGGTAAAAAAGGTTGAGAAAAGCTGCCTCAAACTGTTAAGAAAATGAAGGTTTATTTTAAGTTTTAAAATATTAAGATTTCAGGAAATTATGGAGGAATGCACATTAGTAATGTGTAGCAGTAGTGTGTTCCACTGCCTTCCACTGCCTTTCCTGTATCTACCTTACAGGATATTCTATCGCAGTGCCCTCAGCCCTGGATTCTCTGTGGGGACCTTAACACCCATCCTGGGGTGGAGACATCAGTGATCAGCGAGGGGAGGATATCGAGAATGTCATCTTGCAGCACAATCTCTTTATCACCAATGATGGCTCGCCCATGTTCTATAGATCTGAACTTAGGATACAATATTGCTTACTTTAACCCAGTGTTTTCCAAGCTGTGGGTCATTAAAATATTGAGGTGGTAGCAAAATATTTCAAGCCTGAAATTAATGTTAATCGATATGCTATGTTCATACCTCTTGCTCTTCACTCCTCCCTGCTCTTCCTTATTTCTTTCTGGATATCAACTTGCAATAGGTGTGTGAAGGTCTAAGATAGAAACATGCCAACATCACATGCTTGGTTTTCATTGTACAAACAACATACATGTGGATATACAGATCATTTGATGGAAAATAAAAAGTGAAAAATTATTTTTGCACATGTTCATTGAATAAAAAGTCAACATGTATAGCAATTTTTTTTTTCCAATATACCTAAAATTTTATGATGAGTAGCAACAAGAAATTTTATTGATGTGGTGATTTTCTAGTTGTGCTTCCTTACAGTTTTATAAGTGAGTTGTAAAATGTCTTATGAAATTTAGGTGGGTTGTGTTGGAAAAGGTTGAATAATACTGCTTTAACCCTTTAAAATTTTTTTATCTCCCCAATGAATCTACTGCATACATAATAATTCAAATTTCTGACATAAACTAATGCCTTCAATCCTTATTCTGTATACACCATGTTTTTCTTTGTGAATATACCTTTAATTTTTTGAAGATATATAAGTATATAACACTATTACACTGTAAAGCCCTTCTTTTAGCAATTGTTGTCCATGCAGTTGAAAATTTTACTGTTCAGTTTTCACCAGTGTCATCAACAGCAGAGGAATAACACAAACAAATTGTCATAAAATTACCGTGCAGTGTGATACTTATGTTTAGGTGGTAATGTGTGCCAGGAAAACATTCCCCATGCCATCACATTTCCACCACCAGCAGTACTGTTGACAACAAGATGGCTCCATGACCTCATGTTACTTGTGCCAAATTCCGATCCTCCCATCAGCATGATGCGAAAGGAACCTTGGATTTGTCTGATCAGGCTAACTTTTTCCAGTCCTCAGTGGTCCAGTGTTGAAGCTCCTATGCCCACTGGTGACGTACTTTTGTGTCCTTCCCTGACAACACCACTATTCGATGTGATCAGTGACTGTTGTAGTCCATTTGCGACAAGGTCCAATACATGGTGTATTCAGAGATGACCTGCACACCAATGTTTAATTCTGCTAGGATGTGCCTAGTTGTAGCCAGTCTGCTTCCATGATTCTCGCCCGTCTCCTTTGATCACAAGCTGTTATCATCCACAGCATAGTTGATCGCTTTAGTTTTTTGCTTTTTGCACCATTCTTGGTTAATCCTTGAAACTTGTGCATGAAAAGCACAGGAGGACAGCCATTTGGGAGCCTAGCACTAATTACCATGCTACTTACAAAGTCTCTCATTTAGCCCATTCAAATGCTCAATTCAACTCTAACTGATGCTCAAAAAGCCAGTCTGTATGATTTATACCAAGCACTGTGGTCATGTGACATATTACAAGTTGGAATGAACCATTTATATGATGAGTGGTGGTATACCTAATAAACTGGCATCTTAATGCAATATTAGTGGTGAAGGGACCTGATGTTCAGGCTTCTTTTGTTGGGGCTAAGCCATTGTTTGGTTGCTGAGCCACCTATTGTTGTGGGAGCTGGGTTTTTGTGCCCTCTTGCATTAATGTCATATTTGTTAATTTTTTGGTGGTTGATATATTTTGATATTATTAATGGTGTGTCCATTTCTGTATATGGTTACTTGCTTTTATAAATCCAGTTTTCCTTGTATAAGGTAGTGCAGCTGGAATTTTTATATTTTTGAAGTTAGGGATAGCTTGTTTTTGTTTAACGATTCAGGTCAGGGCAGTATTTTTTTTGTGTTGTTGAATATAATTTTGGTGTTTTTTTTTTATTCTTATGGCTACAGAATATTTGGTTTTATCATAGTGTGAGCAGGATTCATTATTATTAGATAGGGTAACTGGGATTAATAGATTCTGAAAAAAATTCATCGCTGCCACGGCGGGAATCGAACCCGCATCTCTCCAGATTCATGCCAGAGCACGCTAACCATTGCACCACGCGTCGGACAACGAATATTTTCAGAATATGACCTTTTAAATTTTCTTCTTGAGACGTGACTGAGACAGCGCCATCTATACTCAAGGAGATGCAACATTCTTAACAGGGAATACTGTGCATTCACTTTGGATTGATTTTAGGTAACTGGGATATTGTAAACACCACCAATTTCCTTTTAAGGATCTTGATCTTTTTTTACCATATTAAATATAACTATAATGCGAGTTTATTATGTACACTATCCCTTGTTGCATAAATGATTCATTGCAACCTGTAACATGTCACATGACTTCAGCATGGAAAAACGAGATTGCTGCTGTAATGAGCAAAAAAACCATAATGATTTTAATTTACACATATTCCCATACAATTGCTCACTTTTATAATGAGCATACTACATGGATATATGTATACCATACAAATTTGGGTAACTATGGAAATATGCAAACATTCTTAATTGCTCAGGTAGTCAGAAATAGTACCCAATTCTTGAAATGGACAAAAATGAAATGGGTGACTTAACTTTTATGACCACCTGTATGATTACATGCTGGTTTATGGCCTAACCTTGTCTTTGGGGACCATCCCCATTCTACCTACCTCTGGCCCTGCTCCTCCACTTTATCCAAACACCATTATGACTGCAAAATCAGTTAGAAACTACTCCTCTGGAATATTTATTAACAAAAGAAAGTGTCTCTCGATTCGCAAAAAAGTCGAAATTATTCGTGAGTTAGAATTTGGGATGAAAAATGTTGAAGTGTGTAAAAAGTTTTCTTTGTCCTCTTCCACAGTTTCAACATGCTTGCATATTGGCACTGGAAAACAGCATAATTGAAACAAAAAAAGTTTAGAAAGTGCAAGCATACAAATGCTGATGAAGCATTGCACATTAGTCAATTTTTTTGAAGGAACTGAAGCAAATAATGAGAGTTTTAATGCATTGAATGTTTTAAGGGGAAAATTTGAGAAATATCAAAGTGAAATCTTTAAAACGAACATCGATTTTTAAGATTCATAAATAAAAAGACTACTTGAAATCGTGTTTATTATTAATTAGTATTGCTTTTAATTATGAATAAATAAATTGTGTTTAGTATTTAGTATATGGTTTTAAAATTACAGACAAATAAATTTAAGTGTTTAATATTAAGTGTATTGTAGTCTATAAAAGCATATTAATACAAATAATATATAGGTTTGTAATTATATTACTTTTTCTCTCTAATTTTTTTTTTTTTTTTTTTTTTGTTTTTTGTTTTTTGAATATCTTTTTATCAAGATATTGAGTATTAAAAAAATTGGAGGTAGATTTAACTCATCACTGATATAGTGAGTAATGGTTATAATGAGGAAATTTTGTCTGTCCCCAGTGCTCATTGTAACCAAGTTCGACTTATCTAATTTTTTCAGTTCCTAATTTATTTCAAACTAAATTGTAATTAGCACTTTCCAGTTTCTGGGTCTCACCTTTAAAGTTCAATCTGGATATTCTTATTTTCATTGCACTAAAGGTTAACTTGTGAGTAACTCCCCCCTCCCTAGGGGCGGGGGTGGCTCAGTCGGTAGTGCGCCAGGCTCGTAATCTGTAGTTCCCAGGTTCGAGTCCCAGCTGGGTCAGCGTTGAGATTTATCTCCGCAAAATTCCCCGCCTTGCCCACGGTCAGTAGGGGACACTGATGGGCTTGGAAAGTCCGCCGTCTGTCGGATGGGACGTTAAGCCGTGGCCCCGTGTGTGGGAGAGCCATACCCTGTGCAAGTTAAAGAACACGCTGGATGGCCTTGACGGGAGGCTACCATCTGTCTCCCAACAGCTGTTCCGGTGGGTCCCCTCCCCCAACCTTCTCTGAGCCTTCGGGGTCCATGTGATCTGGTCATTTAGCCCATGGTGTGCAAAAAAGTGCCGCTCAGAGGTAAAACAACCCAAATTAATGTTAATCAATATGCTATGTTCATACCTCTTGCTCTGGTGTGCAGTGGTCCATTCTTGGTATACCCTCCCAATACAGATACACCACACACACATATATGTACACAGTTGTATCAGAATAATATGACCATCTACCTAATAATGGGAATAACCACCCTTGGCCTGGATGATAGTGGCTAGACAGCATGGCATGGACACAATGAGGCCCTGGTATGGGACCCATGTGTAACAGGGTTTGTTCTACTCTTACCGGGGACGCATACCTGGGTGCCCTAGCATTCATTTGAGTGGTCAATTGCTGTACTGTTGCACGTCAATTGCTGTACTGTTGCACGTCAATTGCCCTTTACCAGTCGACAGAGGTGATGTTCTCGTCTGGGGTCGATGGCCTTTGGAGCTCCACAGTTATGATATCTGGAGATATTCAGTGTGCCAGTTTTAACTTTAACCCAGTGTTTTCCAAGCTGTGGGTCATTAAAATATTGAGGTGGTAGCAAAATATTTCAAGCCTGAAATTAATGTTAATCAATATGCTATGTTCATACCTCTTGCTCTGGTGTGCAGTGGTCCATTCTTGGTATACCCTTACTACAGCACCTCGCGAACAGCCCACGAAGTTTGCTGTTTCCGAGATGCTTCCACCCTTGGTGCAGTAGCCAATGATCATTCCTTTTTGAACATCCGTCAAATAAATACCTCTGCCCATTGGTGTGCCAAAAAGTGCTGCTCAGAGGTAAAACAACCCAACCTCTGCCCATTGTGCTCATGTTACGCACTATGGCTCATCTGTCCTGGCCATGCGCTTATATATCCATGTGGTCAACCTTGTCATGTGCACTCTGTGATGCGCCTGGGCGGGTACACTGTGATTCCGTGGGTGGTCATATTATTCTGATACGACTGTGTATGTTGGCATTGTAATCATGGTAATAAGAATAGAGATGACCCTAGGCTTAAAGATTTCTGACAAGTTTTCAAGGGACTGGCTACTGATCAAGATCTCTATATGATGGCATGAACTTCCCTACCTTCATTACACAATTATCTGTGTCTCAAAGTTAGTGTCTTCACTGTGTGATGCCCCATCGTTCACTTTTGCTTTACCTTAACCAGTTTTGTTTAATTTACGTTATATTTATCATTTTGGGGATTTTTATTTCCTTTTCGGCATCACAGCACTCGTTTTCAAGTTTCTAGGAGTTGCGTACGCGCAACTCCGAACTTCCGACCGTAACCGTTAAAGCGCGTGCCAAGGACACGCCCCCTCTTGCGTCATAGCTTGCGTCCGTCATTGTATGCAAATGTCTTTCCCGGCATGCGCCGGCCCAATTGTCAAAACCGTGCCCTGCGAGGCACTTGAAGGATTTGTCACTTGAGAGTTGTAGAGAGAGCAGAGAGATGTAGTAAGGTGCGTAGCAGCACAGATTTTAGTTTCTTCATTGATGTCTTGGTGAGTTACTTATTTTTGGAAATAAATCTATTTTGTTATGTTACAAACTTTTGAGTCTATAGTTTTTATCTTGAGCAACGCTAATTTAGAATCTTTTTTTTTTTACATTAACTCTTATTTGTTAAGATACATTTTGACTCTTACTATGAACGCTCACTGGCACTGGAACCCTAAATCAACTTATTCTACATTTTTGGCAATTTGTTAATGATTGCCTGGCGCCCGTTAAAGCTATCCGGAGCATAAAACTTTAAATATTTTGCATTGTTTGGAGCGTTACAACTGTTTGCAAACAGCCTCCTAAAGTAGATGGCAATGTATGTCATGAGTGTACAGTTCCATTACTTAATAAATTTCTCAACATTTAGTTCAACTGAGAAGGAAAATGTCACTCTTAATTGACATTGATGTCGATATCAGTTTTAGAGGAAAAATTTTCTTGAAACAGTCGGGATATGAACTCACGTCCTCCTAGAATCAGAATTCTCTTAGATCAGAGCAACTGACATGTTATGAGGAGGTCATGGATTCATATTCCATCTGGTTCAAGACACTATTTCCTCTGAAATTGATATCAGCATCAACCAAGAGTGATAATTTCCTTTCCGTTGTATTTAACTTTTTAAGATCATTTTCAACTATATGTTAAAAGGTTAGGATGTACCCATAATCTATATAATTTCTGCAATTAATGTAATTTTATCATGAAATTTAATATAATTCTTTTATATTAAATTTCACAGATACAGATGTTTTTGTATAAACTCGTTTGTCCCCCATTCTTTTCACAGATATATTGTTTCTGTGCTGAATCCTACTGAGTTCATTTTCAATATATCTTTCTGTGATAATCTAATCCAACTTTGGTACAGCTGGTTGAGACTTGATATATCCTTATATTTTAATCCCTGTGTATTGGAGCAGCCAATAAATGAGTCATCTTATTTTAAAGTAATTCCTAAGTGGGCTCTCATTATGCAATGATCTCTTGCTTGCTTCAGAAATTTTGAGAAACTGTAAATGTTGAAAAATTAGTGACCTCAGATGCCTTTCTACACCCAAGTAGGGTGAGTTTTAAAGAGGCTTGTTATCAGGAAGAGAAAAATTAACATTTATTCAGCTTAAATGAAATAATGGCTGGCATAGTAATACCGAACATGGTTGATTGTAGCAGGAGTTAGTTGTAGATACTCTGCTATTGCAATATACTTGACAAATATATATATATAACAGTTCAGTTACATTCACTTCAATTAGTGATGGTTTTAATCTTTTGTCTTAGATATCTTAGGCAGACTGATCATTGATGCTGAAGGATAAATATCAACAGACAAACATCAGCATTGATGTAGCACATTTATTTACAAGAATGGTTTGATGATTATAGTGTGAAGTTGACTCAGTTACTAAGATTGTCATTATATTAAAAAGTTATTATAGCTGAAATTAAAAACAGGTTTTTAATTAAAAAAAATTAAAAAGCCCTAGTCAAACCTTTTATTAAAATTTTTTGCGTAAGTTATATAACTTTTTGATATCATTGGCAATCATAGTAACTGATTCAGGTTCACACTATATCATCAACCCATTCTTGTAAATAAAAGGCCTGCATTAATGCTGATGTTTTCCTGTTAGCAGTTTCTCCTTGATCATCAATTATCAGTCAGCCAAAGTCATCTAAGACAAATGATTAAAACCATCACTGAATTATAATGAATGTAACAACTGTTATATATCTTCGTCAAATGTATATGGTAGCAGAGTATCTACAACTGATTCTTGCTACAATCAACCATCTGGGTTACTACCATGCCCACCATCTTTACACTTCATTCACTCTGCATCAGGATACTTTTGAGTGCTCATTCGTCATATGCATTATTCCATCATCAGTATCATACAAAGGACAGAATATACAACATTATGGTCAGCATCCGAAAAACTGGTCATTTCAGCTACAATGAACATTGTTGTATAAGTTTCTGCTTTTATGCATGTACAATGGTTTACATATATATAGTGCGTAAGCTACAATTCAATCTTTATACTGGGGCCCCTCAGCAATAATTGATTCTTAGGGCATGGCTGACCATTGCCCTCCCTACATAAAGGACTATTATCTGATATTACCTACAGTGTTATGTTACTGTCATATTATAATTTAGTTATTAAATCATACTGTGAACTTTGCTTGATTTGCAATATCTTAGTTAAATGTGTGAGTAATATTAAATGTGTGTATCCTGAAAATTATTTATAGTTTTATTTTACTTTTATTGTATATAGATGGTATTGATGGAAAGCATGCACGTCGAACAAATTCAAGTGGTCCTTTAGGAGAGTTAATGGATCATGGACTGGATAGTTGGACTGCCTTATTTATGCCTACTTGCATGTATTCAGTATTTGGTTGTGGAGAATTCAGTTGTGGCCCTCTTAGAGTCTTCTTTATTCTGTGGAGTGTTCACCTGTGCTTTATTTTTTCCCATTGGGAAAAGTATAACACTGGAGTACTGTACTTGCCATGGGGTTATGATATTTCTCAGATAGTATGTGGTTTCTTTTAATAATGTTCTGATAATATAGTTCAAAATTTAATGGCAAATAATTTAAATTTTTAAGAATATTCCAATATGATATTTTTTTAATTGTGAAGTTCAAGATACTTTTTAATACATTTTGTAATATGTTGACATCACTTTTAAATATGTAAAATAACTAAAATTATCAGTAATCTACTATATATTTAAGAGGGTTTGCCTGTTTGATCAAGAACTCCCTAAATGGCATCAGTCTGGACAGCATATTTGGCATTGAGCTTCCTCCTATTTTAACTTAATGTAATAATTCCCTCTCCCCCTCCTGCCAAAAAGTGAGGAAAGAACTTTTATGCAGTAAGATCTGGTACCACCAAATTTGGATGAAACATTATAAAACAGCGTAAAAGCTTGACTCCCCAGCTAAAAGTCCCCCTGAAATAGGGGGGGGGGGGATTAAGAAATTTTAAATAGTACAAGCTAGTAAAATCACCAAATTCAGTACATAGCTTTCTGTTTTCATAACTTAAAGTAACATAAATTTATCTCACCCACTACTCAAAAACTTCTCTCCAAAAATGCCCTCTTCGGGAAAAACAAATTGGGAAGAGCTTCTAAATGATAAGTGTAAGGACCACAAATTTTGGGGTACAGCTTCCTTTTATTATAACTTAAAGCAATGTAAATGTTTGGCCCCTCAACCTTTCACCTATAGAAAAAGGAAAATGTTTAAGCAAGTGCTGAGCATAACATGTTATATCTAAAATGAAAGTTTTTAGCATGAAGAGGTATTATAAACTGCCACATATTATGTCCTCTCTTTTCAAAAAGGGAGGAAAGGAAATTTCACTGGGATCAATTCTTAACCAGTTGTATTTCAAATGAAAGCTTGCAACGTGGGGAGTTTTATCTGCTTTAATAGAGAGTTTCAGTTACGGAGTTAAGCAGTTTCAATTAACTCTGCAAGTTTTGAATAAAATATTTGTTTTCTTATGTGTATTTTGTGTGCACACAAAAACGTCATGAAACAAATATATGTATAAATAAAAAAATAAATACCCCCTCAAGCAGCTGCTTGCCACAGAGGTCTGACAGGAGCCTGTCAGTTTATATGCCACAGTAGAAGATCTGAGAGGATGGCAGGACCTCAGCAGAAAAACGACACATACATCCATGCCTTACCAGGGGCTCGAACCCAGGTCCCTTAAGTTAGTAGCCAAGCGCGCTAACCACTCGACCATGAGACGGCTATATACATAAAGGAAATTGTATTACTTATCAATAAAGAAATTCTTGCTCAAGAGTGCAGCCATTCAAAGCAACTAAAGCACCATCTGCTTGATCAATTTTTATCACTTTAGTTTTCTCTCTGTTCATCACCAAACCTATTCTACTATCAGCCTCATCAACAGCTCTAAGGAAAGAGTTCATCTCATCAATATCATTTGCCAAAAGGGGAAAATCGTCAGCATAATCTAAATCAGAGATCTTCAGATCTCTAGACCATTTGAGCCCAAAAATCTTCCCCTTGTAGTGAATTTCGCATAATATAATCAATAACCAAACTAAAGAAAAAAGGAGACAGAATGCACCCTTTCTAACTCCACTAGCAATGCTAAACCAATTGCTACAAGCCTTACCAACTCTCACAAATGACCCAGTGTTATTATAGAGAGCTTTCATTATGTTAACTCCCCTCAGTGTGAGTTCCTGTCTGCAGTGTGGGGACCACCATGTGAAGCATCTGCTGATGTAGGTACCTTCACAGAGTCCTGAATATTCATTTGCATGTTTGCTGTGTGTGGTGACCCATGTCCCTGGAAAGGAGGATATTGGTTGTTGCTCAGAAGTCCTAGTCTCTTCTCAGCTCATTACTAGCAGAGTACCCCTTGACCTGTCTTGCCACTGGGGAGACTGTTCATTGTGGGATACTAGGCAGTGATTTCAAGGACTGCTGGTGCTTGGCAACAAGGACACACTGCTTTGGCTTCTGCTTTTGGCCAAGCGGGTACCCCCACCCCCAGTATCAGTTGTCTGGTGGGCTGGACCTGCCAGGGCCAACTGTACAGTGAGTGCCTTGCCCTGGTTATGGCTCGCAAGTTTCCCCCACAATTTTATACTTTAGCTGTTATCTTTATTTTGTTAAACCAATTTGGTTCTTGACACTTTTTTTTTTTGGTTATTTCATTTTGTGAGGAGGGTTCAGCTCCTCACCTTCCTCTTTTACTTTTATTTATTTATAAGTTCTTGGTTCTCTGGCTGTATGGGTATAGTGCTCATGCTGCCCTGATGCCCATCAGGCATCCCCATGTTGGGCACCGTGATGGGTGGGGACTATGGGGTGGTGTAGGGAGCCCCTCATTGGAGGCAAATTTCACCATGAACTTACAACACCTTAAACCTTGGTATTGAATCACAATAAAACAATCATGAAAGCCATTACTGCATTAGATTCTACTTCGTCAGCAAAGAGGTTTTGACTCTTCGTTGTCATCTTCATGGTCTGTTTCGTCTGTTCCCTGGTTCTTGATTGTATATGACTGAGACACAGTCCACAGATGATCAGATAATTGATGACATGTGCTCCTTTTTCATAAAGGTTTGGAAGATCTTGTGGGTTCACCAAAATCTGTCAAGCATCTGTGATCTGGCGACTTGCTTGTTGAGATCGTTTATTCAAAACACTGAACTGCTTCTTAAGGTTACAGTGATTGGTGGGGTGGTCATCATGGTCACACCCCACAAATGGTTGAATTCCTCATAGAGTGTGTGATCTGTGAGTGGGAACTTCTCAAAGTCACCAATGAAGAAATCCTCTCCGAGCTCTCCACCCAAAGAATAACAGCAATCCATCAGGTTTTGACGTGTTGTGATGAAAAATTAGTACTCGCCAGAATACTGTTCTTAACATTTGGCACACCATGCCTGCCAACTTCTATCAAGACAAGATATCTTCACTGCAAGGTACATCCATATATCCCTTAATCCTCTGCACTGCTTCCAATGTCAGAAATATTGCCATACCCTCACAGCTCACCAGGGTAAATCCACATGTTCTCGTTGTGGCAGCCACATTACTTGATTCTGAATGCACAGCAGACAAGGTAAGCTGCTTGAACTGTAGTGGTGACCATCCAACATACTCCTGCAACTGTCCCAAGTGGCAGGAGGAAATGGAGGTACAATGCTTCAAAATCATCAGCAATATTTCTTATCCTGAAGTAAGAAAGCTTGCTGCACCACTTGCCACACTTGACATGGTTTCCTATTCCAATGCAGTCATTGGAAAGCCCATTATTCCAGTGACTTCTGTGGTGGTGCAGACTGATATCAGTGTACCACCTACTACTAAAGGCTTCAGAAAGAGGGGGAGACCTAGGATGCAGTGAGCAGACAATGTCAAACAGGACCTTGTTAGAATTGGTGTTTAGTGGCCAGATGCAGCAGGTGTAGCACAATGTCAAACAGGACCTTGTTAGAATTGGTGTTTAGTGGCCAGATGCAGCAGGTGTAGCTCATGGCAGATATGCTTGGAGAACTAAATTGGTCTGGTTGGACCTCTGTAGCCCATGGCTGCTTGAGGATGATGATTTCAAGAATTACAGCAATTGGAATATTTAACAGCAAAATTTCCAGTCATAAGATTTATTTGAAAAGCTAACGAAAACACAATTGATAATTGTTATATTTAATGATTTAGTGAGATAACTACATTTAGAAGTTTAATAATTATTTCAATTTTGATTAATCTTTTCAAGGAGCAGTGATGATGTTTAAATATTCTAGCTGCTCTTCTTCTTTAAATAACAATAAATAGCACATGCTATCTTCTGAAATTAAGATTTAGGTACACTTAAATCAATAGATTAGAAGATTTAATTTATTTTCTGTCTCATTCCCAGAAAATTTAATTTTTCAAGATATTGTTTCCAATTTGGCTTTCTATTGGAATGACATTATTCTCCATTTTTTTTTTGTTTAGGTGAGATATTTAAAAAGTATGGAGCCTGAAGAATTTAAAAGCAGTGTCACTGATCCTAACAGTTTACTTGAAAAGCCCACTAACACACAAATTATAATTGTTGCAGCAAACTGCTTACTAAAATAAATACAAATTTAGATGTTGGTGTAAAGATTATTTCAATTGGTTTTGAAAATGTGTAGAATGAGTACAACAGCAGCACTTGCTGTTAAATATTTCCAACCTAATAACTTTGTAAATATTAAAAGAATACTGTTGAAAATGGAGAATTGGAAAGATTTGAGTGAACCCTTCAATTTACCTCAAATGGCATTTTACCTTAAAAAGCTTATTTTCAAAATTTGGGGAGCTCTGAATGTGAATTTTCATTCATATAACATGAAAGTATCTAGAAACTTTTGTAATAGTTGGTTCTTGATTTATCTGGGTGTTGTGTTCTTAAAAATGGCAGCCTATAAGCACAGTTTTTCCATAAGAAATAAAGGAAATGGTAGGGAGAGGGGGGGGGGAAGTGCTGTCTCAATACTCATGGATCTATTTCCTCAACTGCTATATTTTTTACTATACAATATTTTGTTTATTATTGTAATAAAGACATTATAGTAATACTAAAAATTTCAACATACAGTCTCTCTACAAATAAGAAAATAATTGTTTATGAAAATGCTTTCTAACACTGAGTGCTTGTCTCTGATGGTTTGCTGCTGCTAGTTGTGGTTGGATTGGGTGGAAGTTAGAGTTACAGGGTTAGGGGTAATCTGAGTCAGATGATGGGAGTGTGAAAAAGTATAGATGCCTCCATCTACTGACAGCTATTGGGCTGAGGTCAAGAGTTTAAGTTCAAGTTTTTCTTTTATCTTAAAGTAGGAAAGCAACAATGTGAGACTTATTTCTTTTAAAAATTCTGAGTTCACACTTCCTTCATTCAAAAAAAAAAAATCCAGATAAATTTAAAAAAGGTGCAAATATAGCAACTGCATTATTCAAAAAACATATAAATCATATCTGTGTAAATCAAAAGTAGATTATATAGTGTATTTATTTCATCATGAGAAACTTAATCAGTGATTATTAGAAATCTGTTGATCACATTGGTTTGTATGATTAATTTGCAAACTGAAAATTATACTATGCATGTTTCGCATTTTATGTTGAAGGGCAAATTTATATCTGGGTACTTTCTTGTTTTCAGTTGTATGTTTCCAAGTGTATTTCTCTTTATTTTGACCACCAGTGTTTGCGAATGGTACATTTATTATGTTATTGGAGATTCACGAGCATTGTATGCTTCTCTTAGTGTAATGCCAGTTTTTATCAGATTTCTAAAAAAAAATGCTCTTTAGAAATGGCCTTAACTGGCATTTCAACATGATTAGTCAACCTGATAGCTGTGCAGAGGGAATGTACTTGTGTTAAGAGTATTTTATGAGAGACTAGGTAAGAGACAAGCTGAAAAAGTTTCTTGTTCTTTGCATCCATTCTGTATTGTGTTGCAAGACAGACATCAACTCCTTAATCGGGGATTGAGACCTATTTTTGATGCATTAATAGACATGGTCTGTCTATTAGACACCTCTCATTGAACACTAACATGTTTAACCCTTCCAGTGTCTGGCCTAAAAAATTGGTTTCCATCCAGAGGCCAAGCTACTTTCTTCCTATGCTCAGCCAAAAAAAAGTTAACTTTAAAACTTTTTTGTCAAATAACTAATGAAAGGAATTACAGCATGTTACATGCCAAATTAATCAGCATTTAATTCTGGATTTTTTGAAAATAAATTTTTTAACAAAAAAGGCAAGTTTTATTTTAATAGGACTTTTTTTTAGTAATGCAGTAAAAAATGCATCTGGCAGCACAAAAATTTATTTTAAAAAAACTAATAGACAGAAGTGTTTACAATATCCATGAATAGAAAGGCTATTTATTTCTGAATAATGAAAAAATTATTTTTTGATTTCAAGTAAATATTTCTCTGGTTTTGTAATTTTTTTCTTGGTACTGTACTTTAAGAAAATTCCAGGCTTATAGCCAATTGTGCTGAGTCAGATAAACAAGTCAATTAGAATTTTTTTTAAAAAATAACTAGTCAATGGAAATAGGATTTAATTACAAATTTTATGAAAATAATATAAACAAATTAACAAGTATTTTGATTTTAATAAGCCTTTTTCATTGTGATATGATGAAAACAAAGATCGCATTATAAAATTAAAGCTTCATTTTGGAAAACCTGATGAATAAAACTAGTTAAATTATATATTAATCAAAAGGAAATTTTCCCCTGAATAATATAATATTTAACTTGAAACATGATTTTTATTTCTTTTAATGATTCTTTTCAGTGTCATATATTTTAAACACAGCCAGTGTTATACAAAGTGAGGTGGACTTATCACATTCATGGGATTTTCTGAACTGGTTATGAAATGAGAAAAAACTTCCTTGGCTGCTTTTTTTACTAAACATTATGAATTTTTTCTTTGGGTGTTGAAGTTTGGTGATCTTAGCTAAGTGCAGAAAGGTTTGTGCACCAAAGCAAAAAAGAAAGCAATGTTATATCATCAGAGTAGCACAACCAAGATACTAAGGTGGGGGGGGGGGGGCCTAAAATAATTTAATGTAAACATAAAAAACTTGTAAATTTTTTAATGAAATTCGAATTTTTTTGCTGGAAAAAGAAGGTATAAAGTTAAAAATAACATATAATCTAATGCAATGTTTAAAATATCCACAGTAAAAAGTTGTAAGCCATCCATCCAATGTAGAATAACTTTGATATCGATCGGCCAAAAAATTGATAACTTACGGAAATAAAATAAATTCAAAGAAATAAAAACTAAGTTTTTTACATCAACTTGCACTAACACTTAGCAGATGGCTCACCCACTGCTGCATGTGTGTGTGAGCAAGCAATTAGAACACTTGCTACTTCCTCTTTCTATTGTGACACTGTGCATTGAGCAATATGAAACCTTATTTTTGCTTTCAGTTTCGATCTGAAGGCAGGAAAGATGCATAGAATGATGGGATAAATGATAAAAATAATTCTAGTAATAGTGAAATAGGTTTAAGGCAGAAAGAGTGTAAAATGGGATCCTTATGAAAATGTAAAATCTTTCTCCGTCTTTAATAGCTCCATAGCAACAATGCACAGATTTCACAGACCGAACTTTACCACTACTAATGAAGAGAGAAATGATATGGCCTTTGTTTTTAACATGTAACGACAAGTTAGGCAAGCTTTCAAACAAGTTGTAGATCTTTAACTTTGGAGGAATGAGTGCAAATATACAGACAGATGTGAAGTACTTTTTGAATGCCCTCCATATATAGTAGGAGCATTCATAGTCAGCTGGATGAATGGGCATTTGCATTAGCCAGATGATTAATTTGTAGTCATCTTAAATTATGTGTGGGGCAGCTAAAAGGTTAGTTGTGCACCTGCATACTAATCCCAGGTTAAAAAATGCTAGTGCAGACATTTAGCAGATAAAAAGGCTGGAAAAATTTGTGAAATTGCTGTTCACTCTTTTCACAATATGAACAAATGTTGAAACATCATCCAAAGACACACCCTCAAATAAATATATGGAATCTAAAAACTACTTGAGATTGGATATAAGAGCAACTTGGGATTGGATATATGAGATGTCTAAGTACACTCATCCCTTGATTTACACAGTAGATAGGTTCTAATTATGCTCTGAGTTTGCTTAAACAATTATTACTCTGAACTAAAGTAATGAGTATGTTTAGATAAAGGGGTATATCTTTACATTAGAGAGATTAGGAAATTAAATTGTATGGCACAGAACCTATTCTTTTTCTTACATTGCAACAATATAATATATTGATATGAGATATTATATCTTACAATACAAACAACAAAAAATGGTACATAATTTCTTTAGAATGGTAGATGGGTTCTAGAGCAGTGGTTCTCAACCTTTTATGCTTCACATACCCCATGGAAATGTGTATGTAATTGGCATATCCCTTATATAGATAGATAAAACTATAGTTATAGTGTAACAATGGTTATTTTGACTTTGTTGCTAGATCTTGCGACTTTTGAGCTCTCACGGCGTACACCAAAAAATTTTACTGTGTACCCCACGTTGAGAACCCCTATTCTAGAGAATTACCATGTAAATCAAAACCAAGCAATTCAAGATTAGCAATTAATGAGAAATAGGGGATTGGTTAAAAAAATGCTATTAATAAAACATGATTAAAAGTTTTATTTGTATATATATTATCTCATATTTTGTTAACAGTAATAATAAACAATAATGTAACATTACTTTGTATTTTTTTTTGGTACTAAATCAGATATGCTAGATTAACTTCTCATCCATTATCTTTTGGTCACCAAAAACATACTCATTGTTAATGTAGACATACAGTACTGAATTTGACGATGAAATTTGAAAGAAGGATGTTTATAAAATGAATATAAGTTATAAATTAAGCATTTGTATAAATACTTAAAAATTTATTTTACAAAATAAAGCATTATGTAATATTCTCTGAAACAGTGTACTTACGAATCAACAGTATTTAGTCTATATAATAGTCTACAAAGTTGCACCTTCTGCTCAAAATTAAACAAACTATATATTTTTAGTAGTGTGAAATATTCAGTCTAGAAAGTCAGATCTCACTGCCAATCCAAAACAGATTTTATTTCATTAAAATGTTGAGAGACAGATTGCATTACAGTGGCAAGAATAAAATTTTAGCGAAAGAATATAAATATAGCTTGCCACAAATAATGATTTTTTCAATATATAAATTTGCTATTATATATGTATTCTTAAGAATAAATATCAATAAACTATTTAATTGATTATACATTAGGAATACTTAGTCTGAAGTCTCCCTTGACAATATGCCACTGCTACTCCATAATTTGTATTGTATCTATATGCATTTAAAAAAAATCCAAATCCTTACCATGTAAAAGGAAACTGGTTGCATTTTCTTGACCATAGAAAGCAGAGTCAACCATTGTATAAAATAAAATTGATTACATTTTCTTGACAGTGTAGAACTGGGACTGTGTAAATTGAGGATGGATGTATTTTTCTTTCCTAAGTAGACATAAATGCAATCTTAGGAAAACAATTAACATGTGAATGAAGCATGTGAAGGATAAATGATTTCACAGAAGGAAGAAATAGCCACAAGACTTTGTCTACATTACACTCATTACAAAAGAGTTTTGTGCTGTACAGGTGTGTTTAACAAAATATTAATTACCATGGGTGTGCTGGAGCCAGCTAGTTAATTTTTTTAAGATCATCAAGCCAGTTGCAACAGAAACCCTGAGTTTGTCAAAGAGCAGAGAAAGGTTTATATATTAAAGACCAAGCCATATGGAATTTGCATTTATTCCATAATATATTATGACCTTATTATGTTACCTATATATCTTTTATAAAATAAAATAGATTTATAATTGAAAAATGCAATATTTATAATTTCTTTTTATCTCATTTCAATTTTCTCAGTAGAGCAAGCTGGTTGTTAAACATATGGCCAGCATACCCTTGGCCTTTTCTAAATGTTATGTTAGTCTACATTTAATGACAAAAATAACTACCCACTCAAGCAGCTGCTTGCTACAGAGGTTTGACAGGAGCCTGTCAGTTTATAATGCCATCTGTGAGAATGGTGGGATCTCAGCAGAAAAACAGCACAAATATCTATCTACCCAGGGCTAGGGACCATATCCTTTTGATCAGTAGCCAAGCGTGCTAACCACTCAGCCACATTATAGAATGATAATTTATTTTTCAATAATATTACCATTAGAATGGTTAAATAATAAGTATTGTTTTTTTTAAGAGAATTATTATCTTACAACTTGATGTATATTATAATGTAAAGAAATTTCCTTTCTTGTGAACAATTTTGTAATATATCCTTTTTTTTCCTTCCCCCTCACAGGTTCTGCTATTTGCATTTCTGAAGACATACTTCAACTCGTATAAATATTGGAAATTTACCATTCCATTATTAAACATAGGAAGTGGGGAAGTAATTGAAATATTAATATATGGTAAGTTTTAAAGTACACATTTGCTAAATTTTTTTTAGTAAAATTTGTAAGCAAAAAATTGCATCAATGGTAGTGAGGTTTCATAGAGCCTATGCTTAGTGATGCCATTGCTATTTCTGTATGCATTCATTTAAATTTTTCAGTGTTCTCTGTCGTCCAAAAAAATATTTTGTGTACCATTAACCCTTAACATGCCAGGTTTATAGATCAGAACTCACTCTGGTGCATGAATTAATTTTGAAATGCTTCCAGCAGAAAAAAAAAAGACTTTAAAATCTTATGCTGAATTAATTGACAGAACTAAGTTATGTCATATACCAAAATAAAGATAATTTAATTGTGAGTTTTTAGAAAATAAATTATATGTGAAAAACTGCAAGCTTATTAATTTAAATTAATTATTTCATTGGATTTGAACTTCATTTTTAAATAACTGATGAACATAATATGGCATGTTTTATCTTAAAAGAAAGAGCATTTAATTTTACATAATAATATATAAACAGATTTACCTGAAACAGGATAATTAAATAGTTCCATTTTTTTTTTCTTGTAAAGTACTGCTGGAAGTTTTATCATAGTCACTATATTCTGTACTATCCCTGTTGGTTTCAACATTTACTAATAACTCAATATATAGGTTATTTTTGGGATAATCTCGAAATATCAAGGAAAAAATATAATGGCGGGAGTTCAAAGAATACTCTTCATGAAAGTTTAGTTTGTGAACATTAAAAGAAGGAAGAAAACAACCACAACACTCGGATGTGAAAAAACCCTCAATAATGTGTGCCACGGGAGTGTAATTGTTTCTTATTTCAGTTTTGGCAACTTTATTGAGTATATAAAGCACCAGGTTTATATTAATTATCAAATTTAGTTTATAAACTTCCAGGATTGATTAAAAACCCATTAAAATGGTCTATTTCTGTGAGGGGAAAAATGAACTCTTAGAGCATATTATCTTGGGAACTACAGTATCTCAGGAACTTTAAGAACTAATATTTTGCATGTTATCTTAATAGATCAACTTTCCTAAAACAGCACCTCATGAGTATCTGGGATGAGTGGGGCTCAGTCGGTAGTGCACCAGGCTTGTAATCTGCAGATTCAAGTACCTCCTAGGTCAGCGTTGAGATTTATCTCTGCAAAACTCCCCACCCTGCCCACGGTCAATAGGGGACACCAATGGGCTTGAAAAATCCACCATCTGTCGGATGGGATGTTAAGCTGTGATCCTTCATACGGGAGAGCCGTACCCTATGTACATTAAAAACTTGCAGGATGGCCTTGATGGGGGGCTACCATCTGTCTCCCAACAGCTGTTCTAGTGGGTCCCCTCCCTTAACCGTTTCTAAGTCTTTGTGGTCTTTTTGACCTGGCCATTTAGCCCATTGTGTGCAAAAAAAAGTACCACTCAGAGGTTCAGCAATCCAACCCATAAGCATTTCTCTACCTCATCCTTTTCCAAGATTCGCTAGCAGCTCTGTCATCAGGCAACATTTTTAACATCAAGTTCTGTTGAGTACTTGAGTATGTGGGCATCAGGGACAATACTTGGCAGATGCTGCCAGGTCAGCCATGTCGCTGTCTGTCAGAACGGTCAGAAATACGGTAAGGAACCAGCAGTCCACTGCTGGTTCCTTACTGTATTTCTGGAAGTGTTTTTCCATCAAGCCCTAGACACAGGGGCAGTGATCTTGGTCATAACGTATTAACCACAAATTAGTTCAGATCAAGCTAGTTGTCCAGTTGTGGAATTGTGGATCGCTGGTTCTCTGGAGTTTAGATGTCTTGTGGCCCCCGGTGGAGGGGGCTTGTTGAGGGCCGGTCCAGTTGGCTTATTGACTTGTCCCCCGCAAAGCTGGGGGTTGCAGCCCCGGTTGAGGGGCCGTATTTGGGGAGTACCGCGGACTGAGCTGCACACCTTCTTCGTGCACTCGTCTTGTGGGCTCATCGATGCGGTCTCAGTGATATAGTGGTTGGAGTACTGTTCATTGGGGGGCTTCGGCCCGCTCACAATGGAGAGGACGAAGTTGAAGGCTCGCGACTGGGGGGATCTCACCCCGTTGACGGGCTTATTGATGAAAAAGCCAAACTAAGAGTCCCCAGTAACTCTTTTGGCTGCCAAGATTAGGTTATTGAACAGACATGGTGGAGGATCTGAAGGTGCCTCTGTGAAACTGGGTGCTGGCTTGTCGGTGTTTCCGGCATGCCTTGTGGCCTTGATGGAGGGGCTGGCTGGGAGTCGAGTGGACTTATCGGCCGGCCCCTGCGAAGTCCTAAGTTGTCTTGATGCCCCAATGGAGAGGCTTTACTGAGGGCCTGCCAACTGGAAGGATCCCCAGTCAAGTGGGCTTCTTTATCGCCCCAGTGAAGTCTGGGGTGACATGGAGTTGGGATGGAGTGGCCTTGTGGGGGCCTGCAGGCCGGGATTGGAGTCCCCAGTCATGTGGGTGCATCTGCTCAGCTGCAGCGAAGTCCTACTCAAGGTATTGCTGGGGAGGCTGCCGGTTGGTGTCCCGGTGGAGAGGACGAAGTTGAGGGACATGCCGAACGGGAGCGCGGCCCTATTAAGTGTGACTTATCGATGGGAGAGCCTGAGGACTCTCCATCATGATAGCTTCCCCTTGCAAAAAGTTAGGTCATCTTATGATATTTAGGCATGTAAATTCTGAAATAACATCATATCTGTATTGGCAAATATGTGGTCTAAATCCAGTGAGTTATATTTGGTTCTATTTGGCAAGAGAAGATTTCAAAATTCGAAAAGCCCACTCACTGCACCTCAATGATTATATCTTCAGACAGGCTCTTAAACAGTTATTGTTTCTCTCTTCTACAGGTCTTCTCCCGCAGTTAGGTATGTTAAAAGAAGGTAGTGTATAGAATGTTCTCTAGATGGTTGATGTGGTTTCGTGGCAACTCCCTCAAGGTGGTATGTTATCTTGAATAGCAGTACACCAGGATTGCTGCTACATTATTACATGTCCAATTGTGCCCTTCCCCCCAATAGGGGACCACCTTGTTGTTGTGGTGGTGGGGGGGGGGGGCTTACGGTGCCTCTGAGAATTAGTGATGGGCTGCTTTCCTTTGGGCGTGGCTTGGTGGAGGTGCCGGAACAGGAGGGTCTGTTGAAAGGGTTGGATGCGCCCAATTAGGCAGACTCATCCTGGCACCTGAGAAGGTTCGCCGCAATTCCGTTATGGATGCACCCTACATGTTGGGAGGGCTGTGGGTCATCTTTATGGAGAGGTAGAAGTTGAAGGCTCGTGACTGGGAGTGGTCACCCTGGTCGATGGACTTATCAATGGAGAAACCAAATCAAGAGTCTCCACCCCAGAAGCCGAGTCAATTTGGTTCTATACCATCTTTGTGGCTAACCGGGGAACAGATTAAATTTAGGTTTTGACCGATGGATGAGCCTTCCTTCTATAGGATTGCTCACCATAGGTAGCTGTGGATGAGCTGTGTCCTTGTGGCACTGTCTTGCCCCGGCGTAGGTAGTGGTGTTTTCAGGCAAACTCCCCATAGTTGGTGTGCAGTCGATGTACTGCGGTACAACTGGGACTCGCCTTTATTTAATGTTAATGTCCAATTGTGGCAGTCTTCTTTTTTCAGGAATCACAAGGGAAAATTGTACTTGTTAGGTTCTGCATAGGTCATAGATTTTTCTTGAATTCTTTGGTCTGCCCCCCCCCCCCCCCCTAAAAACAATCTGTATGTAAATCTTGTGCCACCATTTTATCCATCATGTTATTTAAATTGAATGTCTTTGCTTTATCACTGAGTGTCAAATTTATTTTAGTTCTTTCAGCCTTTGAGCCTATTACACTTGGACAATTTGATCTGATCATTCTTTTTTTACCACTTGTTTTTAGCCTTTTACATTTACTGATTGTTTTAACCAGATTCAGAGTTATTAATCATCTGATTTGCTGTTCTTGATTTTTTTTTTAATCTGAGTTTTTACACTTTTATTATTTATGCATTTGTTCTCCTGTTATATTATTGCATTTTGCTTTGTTGTTTTATATTTTTTGTCATTTTGTTTTATTTGGTTGCAGGTTCTATGATTTTAACCTATTTACATTTTATTGTATTTGGTATCATATAGTCTCATTTTCTCCTGTGTAATAAACCCCCAATGAAACAGCTATTAGCAGCTGCGTTTTTTCTAATTGGTGCCTCTGC
The DNA here is from genome assembly GCA_038380435.1 of Ryuthela nishihirai. Classification (NCBI taxonomy): domain Eukaryota; kingdom Metazoa; phylum Arthropoda; class Arachnida; order Araneae; family Heptathelidae; genus Ryuthela; species Ryuthela nishihirai. The sequence goes on from JAWZYU010000031.1 coordinate 35,888,175, forward strand.
TGCATAAACTCCCTAGATAAAAAAAAACACCCAAAAGAATTTCTTTATTATGCCAGTGAAAGCTAAATTTAAAGCTTGGTAACTTCTTAAATATTGTTAGATTTTTTGCAGTATTTTTTTTTTAATTTGATAACTGTGCATGAACTCGTAATAAACAGACAGTATATGAACTGATTTAATAGCTGAGGTGATAAATTGCATCACCAACATAAAAATTTAAGTATTAGTCACTTGAAATACCAATATGTTAACCATACTATGACTAACCAACTATGACTAATTAATCTGACATTCATTGGAATACCAAATGAAAAACAAATACAACATTTGAAAACTGAATCATGAATCAAATCATATGGACATCTCTTACCAATCATCTTTCCACTGATTATGCAAATTGTATGAAGGAAATGACACTCATTACGATAATTAAAGATGCACTGTTGTTCTACAACCAAAGAAAACTACTTTTACCATGCAAATATCGACAATTTTAAGTTGTCACATGTGCAACACAAATTAAAAGTTTAGACGTTGTGCCTGCCAGTCAAATCACTCTTGTACAACTCTCTACTGAATTCTCATCTTTTTAAAATCAACTGTGTTCCAATCATGATGTAATTCACACTATGTGCTGTATCTTGTGTGTCTCGTAATAAGACAGTCCTGCTTTCATTGTTGTATATGCAGATTCCACTTCAGTATGCTTTTTATGGCAAAATGGTGCTGAATACAAATATAAATCTATTTAAATTTGGATATCAACAATATTTGTTAAGTATTCAATCCCATGACTGTTGATTGGATGATTCTAGCAAAGCAACCAATAGTCAAAGATCTTGTTACTTAGTGAAAATCATCATTTGACTGGCAGGCTCAACTAGTCTAAACTTTCTTGACAAGATGTGTTGAACTGTTTTGCCAACTTTTTATTTTGCCAAGGAAGGCTACTTATGTATGAAGAATATAAGAACAACATCAAGTATGAAAATATAAAATATGTTAAACATATGGTCTACAAGAGAAGGCTAATATTATATTTTAGTGTACCATCTTGTCAGCAATGAATAACCCAGTTGGCTAAATGTATAATCAGTTTTTGGACTTGAAATATAAAGGTCCCTGGTTCAATCCCAGCTGCTGTCATTATAGGGTTTTTTTTTTTGTTTTTTTGTCTTTTTTTATCATTCATTTTATAACCACATCATGTTTTCACAATTAGTTGTAAAATAAATTGCTATATTTAATGAAATATATATAATAAATTAATATTGTAAATGAAATATTACCAAAATTGGCAAATTTTCAAGTGATAATTTATGATGAGTAATTCAGTTTAAAATAGTTAATATAAATTTATAATTGAAACATAGTCAGAAGATAGTAAACCTATATATTAGACATAATTTTCTCGACTGCTTTTTTTAAAAATATCACTGGAATAGAGGTAAGGTGATTATCCATACTGATTTGAGATTATTTGTGCTGCCCAATTTACATATACTGCTTTTTTGTGTTGTACTTCCTTGTACTGCTTTCAACAATGACAAATTCATTAATTTTTTAGGCTATTCTTTGGTATAAAAAAAAATGTGTCCCGCACTAATTGCCACCCTGAAGTTTCTTGCTTAACTATCAGTATTATAATATTGGATATGTTTTTCTGCTGGAATTGCTGAGCAAATTTGGGTTAACTTATACCAGAAAACATGCTGGGTGGACAACTAGCTTGATCTGAACTAATCCAACAATTGGATAACTAGTTTGATCTGAACTAATCCAGATTTGCCCTGCAATACCAGAACAAAACTACAAAAGAAGAGAACACAATAATTGTTCTCGTGGAGTAAGTATTTTACTCCTTGCATTATTCCAGTGCAATTCATTGGGAGATGAGTTTGACCAACAAATTTGCAGGTGTGTGATGTGCCAGCAATTAATTGTGCTTTAATCACCAAACATCTAAATTTTTCAAAGAAAGAAATAAAACATACCAAATAGCACAGGAGGTAGGGTATCAGATTGACCAAATCGATAAAAATTCAAAAAAGAATTTAATTTCATGTAAAGTCCCACCCCTCCAAAAAATTGCTTATACAATAACTATACTTTATGTTCCTAAATTTGTATAAACTGTTCAACAGATATCAATATAATTTTGAAGCAATACTGACAGAAAATAAATTTGTTAAATCAGCCAATATACTGCATGCATCAATCAATGTAAACCCTTTGCTTTTCAGAAATCTGGTCTTAATATGGAGAGGAAAATACATATAGGTAATTGATACATTAGAGAGTCAAAATACTGAATTGTAGTAAAATGAAAATTCTTTTTGAGTTTTCTTCCCTTTGAAATTTTTTGTTAAATAATGCATTTTTGAGAAAGCTGAAAACGAAAAAGAATATGTGCATTGGGAAACATCTTTTCGGTTCTATTTGGTTCTATTTCTTATCAGGCATCTTCCCAATTTTTTTCTTGCATCTGGGTGTTGCCTGTAGTAATCAAAGTGCCCCACCAAAAATTTTAGTCATGATGAGCTGCCACTGGCAGTAATTATTGATCACACAATCACCTGCGTGCATATGAAAGGTGTGTTTAGGGGGCCTCAATATGGGCTCTTAGTACAGGGTATGATCCATGTTGGTGGTGATGCATGCAGCCAGATGTCAAGGGATTGATGCATACACATTCCTAATAGTGTCCTGGGGAAGTTTTTGCTGTTTTTCTTCCTAATGCAGACACTTGATGTCCAATGTGTGAAGGTTGACTCAGCACATCCTATGTGTGCTCTTTAGGGGAGAAATCTGAGGACATAGGAGGCCAAGGTAGGATGTTGACATCCCGTAGACACCATTAATCAATGCAAGCTGTGTGGGCACATGGGGTATCCTACTGAAAAATGGTACCAGAAGAGCTCCGCAGGAAAGATAGGCAATGGGGAACCAGAATATTTCCGATGTATCATTGAGCTGTCAGAGTTCCTATGACAAGCACTAAAGTTATTCTGGAGTCCTAACTGATGACACCCTACACTAGAACTCTGGCTGCATGGGCACTGTGGCATTCCCAGATATGTTTCTGGATCTTGCTGTTGACTGTTGCAATGCCAAACCCTGATGCAACCATTATCTACACCCAAACAGAAGCACGACTCATCTGAGAAGAGGGTGTGGTGCCATCCTCCCTCCCATGACACTCTCAGTGCACCACAGTTGACATGCCTGGTGATGATTAGCAGTCAGAGGTAAGCTGCACATGGGATACTGCCTTTAATTCAACTTCACTGAAATGTCATCGGATGGTTTGTGTGGAACACTGGTGCATGCATTGCAGGGGCCACATTGTGCTGAATTACTGTAGATATTGCACAGGAGTCCGAGGTTGCTTGTTGGCAGTTGAAACAACCTTCTCATGGTATGGTATGTCTGTGGGACCTGAGCCATGGCAATGTGAAGTAGTACATGTCCTTGTCTACTGCTCCAATCAGCATGTTACAGTCATACTGCATGACTGAGATGGGTGGCTATATGATGAGCAGACCAACCTGCCTCATGCATCTCCATGATACAGCTCCATTCAAACAGGTCTAGCTGCTGATAACAGGCTCACTGTCATTGCTCTGGCATAACCGAAACACATGCACTGTTTCACTTTCCACTGCTTATATGCTGTCTGCTGCAGTCGCTTTTATTGGGGTCTCAGGATGAACAGCACTTCCTCTATTTTCAGTTCTATGTGATGTCATGCTATTGTCACTGGAATCATTTGCATATTTCCTCTAGTATTATGTGCGGTAATGATTTGATGTCACTGCATTCTTCCTTTATGGGTGTCTCTTGAATCGGGCATTCTATAAACAAATTTGTTTAGGTATCAATCTAGTCAATATTTAAATATGTTTAATCTGACATTGAATACAGTGAATTTTTTTAACAAATATATTCCTTCTGACTGAAATGATTCTAAATATAAATGCAGTATTTGTATGTATTCTCTTTAATCCACTTTTCAATAAAGGGTTTGCATCTACCCTCTTTAATCCAACAATATACTACAGCAGATTTTTTTTTACAAATTATGTTCCTTCTAAACATAGCAAATGGAAAATGAAAGAAATGCACTACTGGAAACCAAGCTATATAGAATTATCATTTTTTCAGTAATGTGATCTTAAATAGAATGAAATTTTCAAAGGTGATTTTTTTTTCTGAAAGAAACAAGTGATAATAATTGAATGTATCACAGGAAATCAAAACAGCCAATATTCGAAATTTTTCCTGCTAATCCGACTTAAGTAGTTAAAACAGATTTTTATATTTTTATTCCATTTCATTTTTTCTAAGTAAAACTTTCTGAAATAAAATTAACTGACCACAGAAAACCAAACTGTATAAGACTATATCAATATTCTTATTAATCATCATCATCATCCTCAAGCAGCCATGGGCTATGGAGGTCCAACCAGACGGTGCAATTTAGTTCTCCAAGCACGTCTATCCTGAGCTACATCTACTGCATCTGGCCACTGCACACCAATTCTAACAAGGTCCTGTTTGACATTGTCCGCCCACCGCATCCTAGGTCTCCCCTTCTTTCTGAGGCCTTTAGGCACACTGTTCATAACCCTATTCGCCAATCTATAATTATTCATACGGGCAACATGGCCAAACCAACGGAGTCTCTCTCTGCACAATATGCTGCTTAAAGGAGGTTGCAAACTCCTTTGCCTAACCTCATCATTAGTTACAAAGTTGAACCATCTAATGCCCAAGATACTACGTAAGCATCTGGAATCAAAAGCATCTAGTTTCCTGTTATCATGTTTACAAAGTGTCCAAGTTTCACTACCATAACTAACCCTAGAAAGAACCAAACTATTATACAGCCTAATTTTAGTCTTTAGGTGTATACGCCTATTTCTCCACACTCTCCATAGATTCTTAAAAGTCCCGGCAGCAATCCCTATTCGTCTGTTAATCTCATGCCGCACATCACCATTATCTGTTACATAACTCCCAAGATAATTAAACTGTGACACCTGCTCAAGACTGCAACCATTCAGATTAACTGAATCACAGCCTGCCTGACCAATTTCATCACTTTAGTTTTCTCTCTGTTTATAACCAAACCTACTCTACTACCAGTCTCATCAACAGCTCGAATGAAAGAGTTCATCTCATCAACATCATTTGCCAAAAGGGCTAAATCATCAGCATAATCTAAATCAGACATTTTTGTATTTCCAGTCCATTTAAGGCCAAAATCTTTCACTTGAAGTGAATTTCGCATAACATAATCAATAACCAAACTAAAGAGAAAAGGAGACAAAATGCACCCTTGTCGAACACCAGATGTAATGCTAAACCAATTGCTACAAGCCCTACCAACTCTCACACACGACTCAGTGTTATTATAGAGAGCTTTCATTATGTTAACTAACTTGTCAGGTATACCATATGATCTCACAATCAACCACAAATTATGATGATCAACAGAGTCGAAAGCCTTTTTAAAATCAACAAAGCTAGCAACCAAAGGTTTCTGAAACTCTAAACATTTCTCAAGAATCTGCCTAAGTGAAAATATCTGATCCACACATTCCCTACCACTTCTGAATCCACATTGCTCATCACGCAATTGACTGTCAACCAGATTTTTAATTCTATTAAGCACAATCATGGAAAGAACTTTACCTGGAACAGAGAGTAGGCTGATACCTCTATAGTTATCACAAGAACTGCGATCACCTTTTTTGAAAATAGGGATAACAATAGCTCTGGTAAAATCCTTAGGAACCATGCCTTTATCATAAAAGATATTCAGAATTTCAGTCATCCAAGTGGTAACCGAAACATTTCCAGCTCTAAGCATTTCGGTAGTAATTTCATCTACCCCTGGGGATTTATGAAGTTTAAGTTTAGAAACAGCCAAAATAACTTCAGATTGTGTTATAGGGCCAACATTAAAGCCACCAATGCATCTATCATCATTGCAAACAATGGGAATAGAACTAACCGCATTGTTCAGAATATCACTGAAATGCTCAGCCCACCTAGCCATGACAGAATCCTCACCTTCTATAACCTTACCCTGTTTATCCTTCAATCCCTGTATACCTGTCCGTTTTCTACCACACAAAACATTAACTATCTGGTACAGCTCTCTGCTGTTGTGCTGTCTAATTGCTTCCTCGGCTTTGTCAGCCAAACCATCAAGCCAAAGATTCTTATCAGCAGCTAACTGATCTTTTACACGTTTATTAAGCTCTCTGTAATGCTTTCTATTAGTACTAGTAGGGTATTGATTAAGGACATTCCCGCAGTTCTTTCTTTCTGAAATAAGCTCAAGTGCCTTATCACTCAGATAATTCTGCCTCTTCTGCTCCTTTTATCCTAAAAGAGTACTGTTAGTGTCCAAAAAAGCCTGTTTAAAATGATCCCATTCTTTCTCAACTTCAGTAGTAAGCATACCATGACTGTCATAATGACTAAGTAACCTATCATGGTAAGCTTTGGCTATAACTGGGTCTTTCAGAGCTTCAGTATTAAAAGCAAATTTTTTAACCCTAGCACAACACTTTTTAAGTTTAAGTTGTAAGACACTTTTAACAAGGTAATGGTCAGATCCAATTTCAGCTCCCCTATATGACCTGGTATTTCTAACAGAACTAGCCCATTTGCTGTTAATTAATATATAATCAATCATATTCCTATGCAGCCCATCAGGTGAAACCCATGTGTATTTATGTATATCGCGGTGTTTGTAATATGTGTTAGTTATTCTGAAACCATTGAGTTTACTTACCTGTAGGAGACATTGCCCATTGCCATTGCAGCTACCAATACCAAAAGGGCCTATTTATTACTCCTGCCCAAAGGTCAGAGTCAGTAGCAACTTTGGCATTGAAGTCACCAAGAACAAGGGTAATATCTCCTTTCTTGACAGAATTCAAAATATCCTGAAGTCGTTCATAAAATCTATCCTTCTCATCCTCATCCTCAGTGGGGGCATAACAGCAGATAACATTCAGGTCTTTAACGCTTGTCTGAAATTTTGCTGTAAGAAACCTTTCATTAATGCACTCATATCGTAGAAGAGCATCACTAGCGTGTCTGCTGAGAAGCAGACCCACGCCTTGGTGATGCTTATTGTCGTCCCTCCCTGAAAAGAGAAATTTAAGATTATTTTTAAGAATCTGACATTTATCTGTCCATCTGGTCTCTTGCAAGCCGAGAATATCTAAATTATAATGGTGGAATTCTTGTGTGAGGACATCAAGAGAAAAAGCTCTGTGCAGAGTCCTCACATTCCAACTACCTATGGAGAGAAAATGGTTAGTGAGATGTTTAAAGAAACTATGTTTATTGAGAGAGGGAATGCCGACAATATCAAACAGCCCCCTAATCGCAGACATGGGGCAAAGACCCGTTCCCCCACCACTAAAGGCTGAAGCCATCAACACTGGAAGACTTCCTCCAATGTAGAATTTGACGATGCCAATAGAAGCAAAGAGTTCAGGTGCCTGCGATGACTTCTGCTCAGGATTATCCACCAGCTGATAAACATATCCTGTGAATCTATTCACTTGGGGCTGTCAACCCACAAACAAACAGAAAACACAGCGGAAGATTTTCCCTCCACAGAAGCCCACCAGTGCAGCTAAATCAGGATCCATAATCAAGCTCAGAGCCATATATCTGTCCAGTCCAGTTGGTTTATATGGTCAGCACCAGGACCCTGTGTGGTTGACCACTCCTCAGCAGGGTAGAAAAAAAAAAGAAAAGTAGCCATAGTTGTCCAGATCAGTAGGCCACACTAATCTGGCAGCCCTCCCCTTCCGTTCACTTCCACAAGAGAGTATCTCTTTTGAAAGGTACTAACGGTCTGCACCACGAGAAGGCGGGGTCGGACATTAGGTGCTAGGCCTGGCCGGTTCTATGCATCATCACAGAGGATTGGTGCATAGCTCTCCTTCCAGTGACTACCTAGCTACCATTTACAGACCATTCTTATTAAACCAATGTTAAAAGTATTTTTAAAAGTTTCTTTTCTTTCAAAAGGTACAATTGGAAACCGAAAAACATATAAAAGTAACTTTATGTGTTTTAATTTCTGATTGTTTCAGCAGTGATGGATTGGAGAGTAGAGAAATAACATTTTCGGTAGTTCCTTCCTTTGGTTTCCTGTTGGTTTATTTAGAAATAATAGATTTAAAAAATAAACAATCTGTTATATTGTAATGTCAAATTGGAGAGACTGCATTTAAAGGCTTTATTTCTAATAGATGTAGAGAAAAGACCTATAATGTAAGCTCTTTAGATTTCTTCTAATCCATTCCTTTGAAAGAGTTCTTTGATTTCCATTTGCTTTATTTGAAAAGAGAAAGAATTGAAATATAAAAATTTATTCTAAATAAATTTGGATATCAAGAGTATGTATATATTGGTTTTTTCAATTTCCTGTGTGAGTTACTTTGATTTCCGATTCTTTTATTTTTAAAAAGTAAAGGATTTTTGGAAAGGAGAATCAGTAAAGGAAAAGGATTCAATGGAGAGAAAATATCATTCCATTGAATATCTGTTTAGTGAGCAAGCTAATAATGTTATGCAGTTTGGTTTTCTGTACTGGGTTTTTCGGTTTCCATTTGCTTCATTTAGAAGATGCAGAAAAAAATGTAAAAATCTATTTTGGATCCAACCAATTTTGGATTAGCAAGAATAGATAAAAAAAAAAAGATATTTTTCGGTAACTGTAATTCATTACATTGATTTCTAATTGTATGTTATATTGTACATAGGATGTTAAAAAAAAATTGTTCCATTCAATGTTGGATTAGTGAGTATACTGAGAGTTCCTTTGCAGCATGGTTTTCTGTACTGTGTTCTTTGGTTTCTTTTTAAAAAAATATAAGATTAAAATCACTGTGACAAGTTATTATAATTGGCTTTTACAAAATCACTATATATATATATCATGACAATCAAGTGAGCCACCTTAAACTGTTATCTACCACTATCTTACTTGCTTCAAGACAGGTGATAATCAGTCTGTATTAGTTGATACACTTTAAGTTACTTTAAAATGATAAGAGAGTGAAAACATGTTATTTTACTGTTATGTATCCAGGTTGATTTAAGTCCTTTTTTTTGTTTTTTTTGGCTGATGCACTCAATTTCAAGAGTTACTTATGTACTTTTAATGCATTCTAATTTGATTGTAGTGAGGTATTGCATTATGTTTATTAAATTAATAATTTTTTTAATTTTAAGCAGCTCAGTGAAAACCTTCAGCACTTCAGATTTTTTTCCAATTCAACCCATTGATATTACTGTTAATTATTCCATCTGAATAGATATTTTTGTAATTTAAGATTAAGTAACCTAGATTTAGATATATATTTTCAACATGATTTTTTCCATAAAAATCTGATTTTGAAAGTTTGGAGCTTTGAAATTGGCTTTTCGCTAGCATACCATGTAAATTTTCTACATTTTTGTCACAGGATAGAGAGCAAAACTGCTCCCTCCCCATCATCATGTGCTTAGCTGATGTTCCTTTTTTTATCTTCTCTTTTATTGTGCCCTTATCACCTATCTGCACTTATTTGTCTTGCACCCTCTCTATTGCTAATTTATTCGTAGTCACTTTCTTTCCATATGCATCTCAGGGGCTTAGCAATTTCTTTCATATCCACCTTCTGAGTAACCATTTCAAACTGAATTGCAGTTTTACAAAATTGTAGTTACTTTACGATGTTAAGAATAGTTACATATAAATATTTTTGCATGCATTCATCTCATTGTTTATTTATTAATAAAAATAAGTTTTTATGTTATTTTGAAAATTTTGTATACTTTTACAGGTGGAGCTTTTTGTATGTCCTTACCTGTTAGCCTGTACAATATTTATTGGTATGTATAATATGAAACTTATGTAAAGTATTCATATTTAATCTTTGAAGTGTTAGTATTTTCAAAATAATATATTTTTTTTAATGGCTATAAATATTTTCAAATAATATATAATAAAGGCTTCCAAATGCAGCATTTTTATTTTTCTGGATACTCTGCCAAAAGGGCTCTAGTTTTAAAATGTTCATTTTGCTGAGAGGCATGTAAAGAAAATAATTATATAAATGAAAGATATAAATAATAACAAATAAAATTGAATTATATTAAAATTAAAAATATTAATTGAAGTAGGATAAAAATAAAGTTTGAATTTACCACACTGAAGGAAGAAAAGGTATATAAATATTAATTTTATATATATATATATTGGTAGTTGTTTGCTTTTGCTATATGAAATATTCTACTTTTTAAAGCAAGAAATTTTTTCTGGAAAAAAATCTTGAGTGTTATTGGATTATCATCAACTCTGTAGAATGAATGCAATTTATTTGAGGTGTACTAACAGGTAATTTCATAGATAAAGCTTGGAAAAATATTTCGACATTAACAATGTATTATCTTTTAGAACCTTAGATAAAAATATGAATAGCAAAATGGAAGATGAAAAAACATATTCAACACTGCATTTTGTGTGAGTTCCAGCAGGGCTAAAATACTATGCCATCACCAATTGACAGTAAAGAAATTGGTTTGCAAAGCTTCTGTCAGGTGATTTGTTGCTCAAGAATGAGCTACATCCTGATTACACTTCAAAGCTTGTTAATGATGCAATGAAAGCATTTTTCATCTTCTTTATCAGCCATTAACAGTCCACTACTGAGCAAAGGCCTCACCAACTTGTTTCCACAACATATTGTCATCGCTTTTCTTCTCCATTAGACCCCAGCAAATTTCTTGGTATAATCTTTCCATCTCGCTCATGGTCTTCCTTTTTTTGCTATCTCTTTACCTCCAGTTAATGAAACTGAAGTGATGCTAACATTGGCTGCAAAAGACAATAGATAAATCAGGATCAACAGCCCAAATCTGGCCATCATACAAAGAAGATTATGCTGTAGTAGGATCATCAAAGTGGTGTATAATTTGAGCTGCCTAAAAATAATCAAACGATCACCATGGAGGTGACCACATATGACACATATCACTTAAAGGAAAATTTTGCTGCTTGGATGGACTGTTCTATCACATTTTTCCTGTCTGCCAGATATTACTCCTTCTGATTTTACCTGTTCAGCTCCTTACAAAACCATCTTAATGAGCAATGATTCCAGAATGATGAGGTCAAAAGTGACCTTGTCAATTTTTTCAAAAACGAATGCTGGAGTTCTAATCCTGAGGAATCACCAATTGCCACAAAGATGGGAAAAGATCATGAGGCAATACAAAACTACATTTTTCTGATTATGTGCATTTCCTCAAATCATATAGAATTTTTTTTCCCAATTGCTAGATAAATAGATACTTAACACAGCAGCCCACTACCTTCATTAACCCATCCAGTGCCCAGGGATTATGTATACATTGACAGAATCCACAAAGAGTGGCCGAGGACATATATATATATCCATTTTTAATACAACAAAATAATATCTATTTTTAAAATAAAAATTGCCATTTTTAAATTTTATGTATATCTTATAAAAATATATAATTCAGGCTGAAAAATAATATTTTTTTTTCATTTGATGGATATTTTATTATGCTATGACATATATAATTTGTTAAAGCTATTTGATTGCCATTTCTTAGAAGCAATATGAGGTATTGCCAATTTGTTTGTTAGCATTACTCTTTGCTGAAGCAATTCCCTAATTTAAGCTCACAAGTTTAATTTGAACTATTATCAACATATTTTTCCTTAAATTTTCGAAAATCTCCTAAAAATTAACAAAAAACTGCTATTTTTAAAAATGGAAGATTTTGGAAGTAATTATGAAATATGTACATTTTTTTGTATACCACTCTAAAAGGTTTTATTAAAATTATTATGCTTCTACATTGTTCAAAATTTTTACTTCAATAAAATTCAGAATTAAATTCACTTAAATTTGGTATATAACACAACTTATTCTGTTGACTGTTTATTTGTTAAAAATATTCTAAAGTTTACTTGTTTATTGGACTCTCCAACAAGCCTGGACTTTTCTCAAAATATGGTAAGGAGAAAAAATTTACAAAATGGAAGAAATATTTACTTGGAATAATAAATTTAATTATTTTGTTAATCAGAAATAAATATCCTTTCTATTTATGTGCTTTATAATAATTTCTGTGTATTAATTTTTTTAATTAAGTTTTTTGCATTGCTAGATGCATTTTTTGCTACATGACTCTAAAAAAGTCCTATTAAAATAAAACTAGTCTTTTTCATTAAATATTTTATTTTCTGAAATCAAGAATTAAATGCTGATTAATTTGGCATAATAATATGCCATAATTCTTTTCATTAGTTATTTGACAAAAAAGTTCTAAACTTAATTTTTTTTGGCTGATCATAGGGACAATAAATAACAATAGCTTAGCCTCTGGATATAAACTGGTTTTTCAGGCTGGACACTGGAAGGGTTAAGGGATTATTTAATAGATATCATCAATATAATAAATAATTTAATAGGTAATTTATTTTAAGATTCAATTTAATTTTCAAACAAAAAAAAATCGAAAATGATTACAGAGATCTCATTTGTTTCTCATAAAGGTGGATGAATGCTTGGAAAACAGAATGGAATAAAATCAAGAAATAACCTAAATTGAGTTTTAAAAAAATATATGCAGACAAATGAATCCACGGCTCATCATTAGTTTACTAAATATTTAATCCCTATTAAATTGTTTAAGTAACAGGATGAAGATGTGCACATGCTTGGAATGGCTCTGAAAAAATCTTTGAGTGCATTGACCCAAATGCACTCAAAGACACTGATTGACCCAAAGGTGTATAGCATGACATCAGCAGTAGAGGTGAGATTGATCAGTAATCGGAGGTCGTGGGGGGCAGGTCTTGTCATCAGGAGGTCATGGGTTCAGATCCTTCCAGGTTCAAGATAGTTTTTCTTGTACACCCATCTTCATTTTGTTACTTAACCAACTTAATAGTGATTAAATACTTGGTAATATGCAGCAATAAGTTATAAGACTTCTTTGTCAGAAAAAAAAAAAATTACAGATGTAGCCATAACTCTAATATATTAATAATAAAAATAAGTAATATTGTATAAAAATCTGTAAAAAGGAAACAAAAGTTTAACAAAATTATAAAAGCCTGACTAACTGAGCAAATGCATGTGACTTCAATAATACTCCATAGGGTTATTTACTACAAGCAGGTTAGCATTGCAAAGACATGCCATCTAAACACAAGTTTCTCACTTACCACAACTACACCTCTGCTTCATTCCCTTGAATATGGTACATTCCCAGAATTAAAGAACTTTTAGCAGCTTCATTTTTGGAAAATTACATGATGAATGATAAAAATAATTCTAGAGATATTAAAATCGATATAAATGAAAAAAAAAGTTGTACTTGGTATTTGCTCTTAAAAACCTCCAATTAAAAAAAAAAAATTATTTGATAACTTTATGAGTATTTGAAATCTTCCAGAAAATTGCATTGGCAACAGTTAAGATAAAATTTGTGGCTAGAAATTCAAGGTCTGATAAAGCATGATACAAAGTGAGCCAATGATGGTGCCAAAAAGGCATTTTCAGTATAAAAATTGGTTGTTATAATTTTGTATTGTAGTGTATCAAAATTTACACCAAATTGAAAAGGTAAGTTTTATTAAGTTTAAATATTTTTTATAATACAAAAATTTCAAAAAGGAATTTTTATTTCTTAAAAATCAAGTTTTTTTTCATTGTACTAGTGACCACTGGACTGATATTTTGGAACTCAGTACAGCACCAGTGGCTCAGGAAGATATAAGGCCTCTTTCCCATGCAGAGTTTTTTTCATAACTATCAGCCACCAAACTAAATAGAAAATGTGGCAAAAATACATCCTTATGTGACTCCAGTTGTAAAGCTAAAGAATTGGTTTATGCACCCCTAACACTACTGAACTCGCTGTTCATCTCGAAGTTATCCATGAACCAAATATCTAATTCTGTTAAGTAAAATTATGCAAAGAACTTTGTCAGAAACTAAAGATAGGGTGATGCTTCTGTATTTATTAGAAGAATTATCTCCTTCCTTGAAAAGTGCAATAATTATATCTTCAGTAAAGCCCTTAGAGACAACAGCTTTAGTGAAATCCTTAAAAACATCACTTCTGTCATAGAAATATTCAACACATCCAATCAGCCTGTGAAAACAGACTTGTCCCCAGTGATTTCATTGCTGCTCTGTGTAGTTTTCATTTTAAGACACAAAAAACTTAACCTTTTTTAAGTGTTTAAAAGTTGAAAAAGTATTTTTTGTATTGTTTTGGAACATTGATGAGGTTTTTTTGTTGTCTTTTGATTTACATTATACCTCATTGACACCAACTACCTTCTCCTTAACAAGGGAGAAGCTACAGCTTGCAGTTTTAACCAATAGCCAATAGTGTGTGTCACTACATGGCATTGATTCATCAGCAAGTGGACACATTGCCCATAAACGATTTGCAATCAGGAGTTCTTACCTCTACAAATTTTAGATCAGTATACTATTTCATAATGTGAAAATTATTTTGTCAGTGGAAAATGCATTATTTAAATGTGTTACTATGAATGTAGTGGGAAAACTGTTTCACAAATTTTTACCCTTTCTCTCATTTTATTTAACGAGTAGTTGGTTGAATTATTTTCATTAGTTATTTGTTAAAATGCCAACTCTTTGAATATGCTTTCTGAGCTTTTCATATATTTTATGCTTTAGTGTTAGTATCCTTATTATTGTCTTTAATGGTAACTCTTTTGTGTAGAATAACAGGTATTTGCCAAAATTGAAATATTAATCCATGCTGAAACAAAAAGTGTTACTATTAGGTAAACTTAAAAAATATTTAAATCTAATATGTTGTATTGCTTTAAGTGTAATGGATACAAAAAATGTTAATCAATTATTTATTTTTAGTGCATATAAGAAACAAACATTAAGACATAATTCACTTTGGGAAGCAATGTGTCCTTTAGTGCCTATTTTCTGGTTCTTCTTATTGACAACAATATGGGTTGTCTTTTCTCCATCTGATATTATCAGTAGAGATCCACGAATGTT
Organism: Ryuthela nishihirai; assembly: GCA_038380435.1. NCBI lineage: Eukaryota > Metazoa > Arthropoda > Arachnida > Araneae > Heptathelidae > Ryuthela > Ryuthela nishihirai. The sequence goes on from JAWZYU010000031.1 coordinate 35,903,294, forward strand.
TTACTGGATGGTTGGGACAATATTTTCCAATATAGCAGTAAGTGTCCTTTCTGTTATTATTGTACAAATTATTAATAGACAAGATTTTAATAATTTTGCCTAAATATATATGCATTAAACTTTTAATAAAAGTTAGGGATTTTCCATTTTGTGAAGCTAAAATCTCAAATATTTATATACTTAAGCTATTCCACATAAGTTTGGAGTAGAAAATCTTTCAGTTAGTATTGATTGCTGTACTAATCATTACTAAATGTTAGTATTGTTCATTAAACTATAGTAAGAAGGTGTTTTTTAAATATTGCTTAATTTGTTCATAAAGTAATGGTGAGTAAGTTGTTTTTAAAATATAGATGTTGGTGAATTTTTGAAAGTAATATTTCACTTTATGTCTTGTATTTTAAGTTAGTTGTTTCTAGGAGTTATAGACATGAGAATAGGATCATTGTAAATGGAAAATAAAATCAAAATCTCACAATGCATTGAGAATGCAGCAGAAAAGATTTATTGAACTGACAATAGAAGCATGTTACAAGAAAAGAACAAATTTCCAGTGAAACATTTACACCTTTAGTGTTTTAATTAGTTTGAATTAATACTGTAGTGAAAATGTCTGTGAAAAAAAGTGGTGTGATTCATTTCTTTAACACCATCAGTATACCCTTACAGGGTCATGTTACTGAAGATGGATGATTCATTGCCAAGAAAATTTTACTTTTTTCAGTAGAAAAGCAACTAAACTCTAGAATAGGCTCATCCAACACTGCTCATTGCAAAAGAGTCATTGTGCTAAATCTCACTCATTTCTTCCAATTCTTTTTAGCAAACATTTTTAGTTGCATAATGAAATGATTTTGCCAATTAGTAGTATGCATTAATTTTTTTTTTTTTGCCTTTTAATCAAGATACGTTTTTGATTCTTGAAATGCATATTTTTGTTTTTCTAATTGTTCATTAGAAATGTATGTTTTCATTTTTAAGTAAAAATTTTTTTCTGTGGCTCTTTAAGAATATTATATTTTTTCTAGTGACACTTCACTAGGTTCTATAGGTTTTGAAGGAAATTCAAAATCATTGGAATATCTGCTGCATCACTTCTGTCAACCATATTGAACACTTGTAAATTTGCTTATTTTCATTGTCATGTTATTACTTTTCTTTCGCAAATAAAGTATACTGGTGCTCAAAAGTTAAGCAGCAGATGCAAAAAATGGCATATATTCACAATAAAAAACAATATACGAATTTTTCACATAAAAATAAAATCTGCACATAAAAATTGCACACGAACTTTAGCTAGAACAGAAAGTAGACTGATACCACTCTAGTTATCACAAGAACTGGCATCACATTTTTTAAAAATAGGGATAATAATAGCTCTGTTAAAATCATTAGAAACAATGCTTTTCATAAAAGATATTCAGAATTTCAGTCATCCATGAGGTAACCGAAACATTCTCAGCTATAAGCATTTCAGTAGTAATATCATCTACCCCTGAGGATTTGCATAGTTTAAATTTAGAAATAGCCAAAATAACTTCAGACTGTGATAGTAAAACATCTATCATCATTACAAGAAATGGGAGTAGAATTAATCACATCATTTAGAACATCTCTGAAATGCTCAGGCCACCTGACCATGACAGACTTCTCATTGTCAATAACCTTACCATGTTTATCCCTCAATCCCTATATACCTGTCCATTTTTTTCCACACAAAACATTAACCATCTGGCACTGCTCTCTGCTGTTACATTGTCTGGATGCTTCCTTAGCTTTGTCTGCCAATGCCTAAGAATCTTATGAGCTGCTAACTGATCCTTTACACATTTATTAAGCTTTTTGTAATGTTTTCTTATTAGGATTAGTAGGGTATTGATTAAGGACATTCCAGCAGTTTTTTCTCTCTGAAATAAGCTCAAGTGCCTTATAAATAAGGCTCAAATAATTTTGCCTCCTCTGCTCCTCTTTACCTAAAAGAGTACTGTTAGTTTCAAAAAAAGCCTGTTTAAAATGGATTGCTTTTAACTCGTGTTTTAGAATTTTTACGTTTTACTGGTTATTTTACTCGTTTCTGAATTTTTACATTTTTTTCTAGTTTTTATACCTGTTTTTGATTCTACATGTGTCCTATACACCCATTGTTATTGTTGACTTGTACACTTGTTGGTTCTTGTTCTTTCTACTGTTTTACCATTTTTCTTCTACCCTTTTCTTTCTGTGTCTTTATTCACCATGTTTGTGTTTATTTTAACTTTCATTGTGGGTTGCTCGTCTTTTAGCTTTTTATGTCTCTGTTTAGTGCATTATAGCCTTCGTTGCTCTTGCACCAAAAAAACCCAAACAACCAACCTGTTTAAAATGGGCCCTACCTCAACTTCAGTAGTAAGCAAACCTTGACTCAGTGGAAGGAGAGCTATGCCCCAATCCCCTGTGATGACGCATAGAACCGGCTAGGCCTAGCACCTAATGTCCGACTCTGCTTTTTCGTGGTGCAGGTCATTAGTACCTTTCAAAAGAGATACTCTCTTGTGGAAATGAATGGAAGGGGAGGGCTGCCAGATTAGTGTGGCCTACTGATCTGGACAACTATGGCTACTTTTTTTCTTCTACCCTGCTGAGGAGGGATCAACCACACAGGGTCATATAAACCTACTAGACTGAAATAAGGCTCTGAGCATGATTATGGATCTTGAATTTTCTGCACTAGTGGGCTTCTGTGGAGGGAAAATCTTCTGTTGTGTTTTCTGTTGTGAGTTGACAGCTCCAAGTGAATAGATTCACAGGATATGTTTATCAGCTGGTGGATAATCCTGAGCAGAGGTCATGCAGGCATCTAGTCTTTGCTTCTACTGGCAGGTTCAAGTTCTACATTGGAGAAAGTCTTCCAGTGTAGATCGCTTTAACCTTTAGTGGTGGGGGAATGGGTCTTTGCCCCATTCCTGCGATTAAGGGGCTGTTTGATATTGTCAGCATTTCCTCTCTCAATAAACATAGTTTCTTTAAATATCCCACTAACCATTTTCTCTCCATAGGTAGTTGGAATGTGAGGACTCTGCACAGAGCTTATTCTCCTGATGTCCTCACACAAGAAATCCACCATTATAATTTAGATATTCTTGGCTTGCAAGAGACTAGATGGACAGATAAAGGTCAGATTCTTAAAACTAATCGTAAATTTCTCTTTTCAGGGAGGGAAAATAATAATCATCACTAACGCGTGGGTCTGCTCAGCAGACATGCTACTGATGCTCTTCTAGGATATGAGTGCATTGATGAAAGGTTTCTTACAGCAAAATTTCAGACAAGCATTAAAGACTTGAATGTTATCTGCTGTTATGCCCCCACTGAGGATGAGAAGGATAGATTTTACAGACAACTTCAAAATATTTTTAATTCTGTCAAGAAAGGAGATATTACTCTTGTTCTAGGTGACTTCAATGCTAAAGTTGATACTGACTCTGATCTTTCGGGAGGGGTGATAGGCCCTTTTGGTATTGGTAGCTGCAATGGGCAACGTTTCCTACAGGTAAATAAACTCAGTGGCTTCAGAATAATTAACACTTATTACAAACACTGTGGCATACATAAGTACACGTGGGTTTCACCAGATGGGCTGCATAAGAATATGAATGATTATATATTAATTAACAGCAAATGGGCTAGTTCTGTTAGGAATACCAGGTCATATAGGGGAGCTGAAATTGGATCTGACCATTACTTGTTTAATAGTGTCTTGCAACTTAAACTTAAAAAATGTTGTGCTACGGTTAAAAAATTTACCTTTAATTTTGAAGCTCTGAAAGACCCAGTTATAGCTAAAGCTTATAATGATAGGTTACTTAATCATTATGACAGTCATGGTTTGCTTACTACTGAAGTTGAGGAAGAATGGGGCGATTTTAAATAAGCTTCTTTGGAAACTAACTACTCTTTTAGGAAAAAAGGAGTAGGGGAGGCAGAATTATTTGAGTGATAAGGCACTTGAGTTTATTTCAGAAAGTAAGAATGCAGGAATATCCTTAATCAATACCCTACTAGTCCTAATAGAAAGCATTACAGAGAACTTAATAAATGTATAAAGGATCAGTTAGCTGCTGATAAGAATCTTTGGCTTCATGGCTTGGCTGACAAAGCTGAGGAAGCAGTTAGACAGCACAACAGCAGAGAGCTGTACCAGATAGTTAATATTTTGTGTGATAGAAAACGGACAGGTATACAGGGATTGAAGGATAAACAAGGTAATAGAAGGTGAGGATTCTGTCATGGCTAGGTGGGCTGAGCATTTCAGTGATGTTCTAAACAATGTGGTTAGTTCTACACCCATTGTTTGTAATGATGGTAGATGCATTGGTGGCTTTAATGTTGGCTCTGTAACACAATCTGAAGTTATTTTGGCTGTGTCTAAACTTAAACTACATAAATCCCCAGGGGTAGATGAAATTACTAAGGAAATGCTTAGAGTTGGATTGTTTTGGTTACTACATGAATGACTGAAATTCTGAATATCTTTTATGATAAAGGCATTGTTCTTAATTAACCAGAGCTGTTATTATCCCTATTTTTTTTAAAAATGCAATTGCAGTTCTTGTGATAACTATAGGGATATCAGACTACTTTCTGTTCCAGGTAAAGTTCTTTGCATGATTCTGCTTAATAGAATTAAGAATATGGTTGAAGGACAATTGCAGAATGAGCAGTGTGGATTCAGAAGTGGTAGGGGATATGTAGATAAGATTTTTTTCACTTAGGCAGATTCTTGAGAAATGTTTAGAGTTTCAGAAATCTTTGGTTATTAGCTTTGTTGATTTCAAAAAGGTGTTTGACTCTGTTGACCTACATAATTTGTGGTTGATCATTAGATCATATGGAATACTTGACAAGTTTTAGTATTATGAAAGCTCTCTATAATAACACTAATCATGTGTTAGAGTTGGTAAGGTTTATAGTGATTGTTTTAGCATTGCTAGTGGATTTAGACAAGGATGCATTTTAACCCCTTTTCTCTTTATTTTGGTTATTGATTATGTTATGCAAAATTTGTAGTAAAGGAAGAATTTTGACCTTAAATGGTCTAGAGATCTGAAAATTTCTGATATAGATTATACTGATGATTTAGCCCTTTTGGCAAATGATGTTGATGAGATGAACTCTTTCACTAGAGCTGTTGAATGGACTGGTAGAAGAGTTGATTTGGTGATAAACAGAGAGAAACTTAAAGTGAGGAAAATTGATCAGGCAGGTTCTGGTTCATTTAATCTGAATGGTTTCACCATTGAACAAGTATCTCAGTTTAATTATCTTGGGGGCTATATAACAGATACTGGTGATGTGCAGCGTGAGATAAACAGAAAAGTGGGATTGCTTCCGGACTTCTAAGAATCTATGTATAGTATGGAGAAATAGGTGTATAAATAAGGCTGTATAATTGTTTATTTCTTTCTAGGGTTATTCATGGTAGTGAAGCTCTGATGCTTTATACACAGGAAAGCAGGAAACTTTATGCCTTTGATTCTAAATGCTTATGCATCATCATGGGCATTAGGTTGGCTGACAAAGCTGAGGAAGCAGTTAGGCAGCACAACAGCAGAGAGCTGTACCAGATAGTTAATGTTTTATGTGGTAGAAAACGGACAGGCATACAGGGATTGAAGGATAAACAAGGTAAGGTTATAGAAGGTGAGGATTCTCTCAGGGCTAGGTGGGCTGAGCATTTCAGTGATGTTCTAAACAATGTGGTTAGTTCTACTCCCATTGTTTGTAATGATGATAGATGCATTGGCAGCTTTAATGTTGGCCCTATAACACAATCTGAAGTTAGTTTGGCTATCTCTAAACTTAAACTTCATAAATCCCCAGGGGTAGATGAAATTACTACAGAAATGCTCAGAGCTAGGAATGTTTTGGTTACCACTTGGATGACTGAAATTTTGAATAACTTTTATGATAAAGGCATGGTTCCTAAAGATTTTACCAGAGCTATTATTATCCCTATTTTCAAAAAAGGTGATCTGGTTGACAGGCAATTGCGTGATGAGCAATGTGGATTCAGAAGTGGTAGGGGATGTGTGGATCAGATATTTTCACTTAGGCAGATTCTTGAGAAATGTTTAGAGTTTCAGAAACCTTTGGTTGCTAGCTTTGTTGATTTCAAAAAGGCTTTCGACTCTGTTGATCGTCATAATTTGTGGTTGATTGTGAGATCATATGGTATACCAGACAAGTTAGTTAACATAATGAAAGCTCTCTATAATAACACTGATCGTGTGTGAGAGTTGGTAAGTCTTGTAGCAATTGGTTTAGCATTACGTCTGGTGTTCGACAAGGGTGCATTTTGTCTCCTTTTCTCTTGAGTTTGGTTGTTGATTATGTAATGCGAAATTCACTTCGAGGGAAAGATTTTGGCCTTAAATGGGCTGGAGATACGAAAATTTCTGATTTAGATTATGCTGATGATTTAGCCCTTTTGGCAAATGATGTTGATGAGATGAACTCTTTCATTTGAGCTGTTGATGAGACTGGTAGTAGAGTAGGTTTGGTTATAAACAGAGAGAAAACTAAAGTGATGAAAATTGGTCAGGCAGGTTGTGATTCAGTTAATCTGAATGGTTGCAGTCTTGAGCAGGTGTCACAGTTTAATTATCTTGGGAGCTATGTAACTGATACTGGTGATGTGCGGCATGAGATTAACAGACGAATAGGTATTGCTGCCGGGACTTTTAAGAATCTATGGAGATTGTGGAGAAATAGGCGTATACACCTAAAGACTAAAATTAGACTGTATAATAGTTTGGTTCTTTTCTAGGATTAGTTATGGTATTAAAACTTGGACGCTGTGTAAACAAGATAACAGGAAACTAGATGCTTTTGATTCTAGATGCTTACGCAGTATCTTGGGTATTAGGTGGTTTAACTTTGTAACTAATGATGAGGTTAGGCAAAGGAGTCTGCAACCTCCTTTAAGCAGCATATTGTGCAGAGAGAGACTCCGCTGGTTTGGCCATGTTGCCCGTATGGAAAATTATAGATTGGCGAATAGGGTTATGAACAGTGTGCCTAGAGGCCTCAGAAGGAGGGGGAGACCTAGGATGCGGTGGGCAGACAATGTCAAACAGGACCTTGTTAGAATTGGTGTGCAGTGGCCGGATGCAGCAGATGTAGCTCAGGACAGATATGCTTGGAGAATTAAACTGCGTGGTCTGGTTGGACCTCCGTAGCCCATGGCTGCTTGAGGATGATGATGATGACACAGACACCTGAAAAAAATTCTGCTGGTGCCATGATGGTTGCCATTGAATTGTAGAAAATGTCCACCAGCTTATGAATAAAAGTTTTAGTATGTGCACTAATTTGAAAATTGTTTATGGAGTGTGAAGCAGCAAGAGATTTGTAAATTGCCTTTTCATGTGTTAAGTAATAATACTAATATTCATAACTAAGCCCCCCCAGTGTGAGCTCCTGTACACAGTGAGGGAATCACTTTGTGAAGGTTCCACTGGCTCAGATACCTCGGGGGGTCCTAAATGCTTGCTCACATGTTTGACGTGTGTTGTTACCCATGCCCCTGTAAAGGCAGATCTTGGTAGTTGCTTGGGGGTCCTTGTCTGCTCTCCTTATCTCATGACTAGCAGAGTCTCTTTAGGCCTGTCTTGCCTATTGGGGAGTCTGTTCATTAGGAGCTGGGCAGCAATTTTGAGGCCACTGCTACACACTGCTTTGCCCTCTGCTTCAGGTAAGTAGGAGGTCCTGGGTGGTCCCTTCATGATCAATCAGCTGGTGGGCTTGACCTGCTCGGGCCAACTATGCAGTAGGTGAATACCTTGCCCATGTCCAGGTAACAGTTTGAGAGTTTCCTACACCATATTTTCCTTTTGTAGTTATCTTTCATTTGGGAGGCCTGTTAGGTTCTCACACTTTTTCTTTTATTTTTCTGCTTATTGCATTTTTTGAGGACAGTTTAGTTCCTCGTATTTCTCTTTTCCTTTTTATTTTAGTTGTGATGGCTTGGGTGACTGACTGTGTATGTACATGCTTGCTTGTTGCCTGATTGGGCATCCCATTGTTAGACTCTATGGTGGGTGGGTACCATAGGCACTGAAACATCCATAAATCAACATGAGTCCCATTAACATAATTTCATCAGTGAATACTGCAAAGGGTGCTCAACATAAGCCCCCATCTTTGTCTTCATAGCCAGCTTCTGTGTCTGGAACTCGATGTTCTGTGACTGTTTGTGCATCCACACGATTCCTGATCATTCATTCCACGGGTGATCAAGTACTTGGGAACTTATCCCATTTTTTCAATAACATAGAATTGGGAAGGTCTCTTGGGAGCACCTAAGATCTGGTGACTTGTTGATTGAGACAGTGTGTTCTAAACATTTTGAACTCCTCCTGAAGGCAACAACTATTGATGGGTTGGGTTTCACTGTAATGTCCCACAAATCACTGATTTCCTCTCCTGGTGTGATTTCCAAGTGAGGTTTCTTCATAGTCTCTAAGGAGGAGATCCTCTCAGAGTTATCTAATCAAGGAGTGATTGCAGTCCACCCGGTTTCAGTTTGCTGGGATGGGAAATTAGTGCCCATCAGGTACTAATTCTTACTTTCAACTTGCCATGCCTGCATACTTCCATCAAGGCAGTATATTTGCATTGCGAAGACGACCATACATCCTCAACCCTCTGTACTGTTTTCGCTAGAGATACAGTAATGTTTGCACAGCTTGCCGGAGTAAGCCTACTTATGCTCCCTTGTGGCAGTCATAATCATCTTGATCCAGACTGCACTGCTGAAATGGCAGGCTGTGTAAACTACAATGGCACCTATCCAGCATTTTCCTGCAACTGTCCAAAATGGAAAGAGGGAAAAGAGATCCAGCGATTGAAAATGGTACAGAACATCTTGTACCCAGAAGTGAAAAAGATAGTTGCATCTCTGCCTCTACCACCTGGCAAATTCTCTTATGCCAGTGTGGCTGCTGAGAAACCTATTGTTCCCACAGTATCTGTGATGGTGCAAACTGACATCAGTGTTTCACAACCTGAATCTTTCTCACCAGCTGCTAGACACCTCTTGCAGCAGGCGAAACCACAGTCAGTGTCAGCCTCGACATTGTTGTGTGGTCTCTGGCCCATGTCCTTCAGACAATTCCAAGAACATGGACACAGATGGCCCCATTTGTTTGAAACCATTGCTGGTGTTGGTTAAAATAAATCAAAAGTCATCCTCTCAATCCCCTAAGACGACCACACTCCTACAATGGAATTGTCATATTACATGTGCACTTGCAGATGGCCAATGATCCCCTGATACAACACTTTTCTCTTGTTTGCTGGAACCAAAAGGGAGATGGTCCAGCTTGCAGGAGTGTTACCATCCTCATGAGCAACCATTCTCCATTTCAGGTCATACCCCTCACCACCACCACCTTAAAGGCAGTTTCCTTCTGCCTCTTCGTAGGATTTTCGTTGACTGTCTGCTCCATCTACCTACCACCTTTAAGTATATTCCAGGAAGACCTCGATGACCTTGTCTCGCAGCTGCTGCCCTCCTTCCTCGTAATAAGGGACTTCAATGGTCACAGTCTACTTTGGGGCAGTACTGACACCAATAGGAGGGGTGGGGTACTGGAGTAGTGCTCCTAGATCCATTACTCTCCCTGTTGAGCACTGGTGTCAGTACCTACTTTCATTCCCCAACCCACATATTCACTACCATTGCTCTCACCGTTTGCTTCTCCTTGAGCCTTCCTCTCTTTACGTGGGAGGTCAAAGACAACATTTATGGAAGCAATCACCTCCCCATGATATATACCATCTCCTGTGCAGGGGCCTTGCAGCTCTTCATGTGTATCACAGTGGAGTCTTGATTGGGCCCACTGAAGTGGCTTCGAACTCCCTTATGAGTTTGATGATCACTTGGTCAGCCAGGAACCAATCAATGATGCAATGGTGGAGATGATACACTGTATTGTCCATGCAGTTGTCTCTTCAATTCTCCAAATTTCGACACAATATTATCAATTTCCAAAACCGTGGTAGATTCCTGACTGCACTGCAGCTCATAAGGCTCAGAACAAGACTTGGGGGTATTTCAGTATATCTGACATCCCTCAACCCTTGAAGCATCCAAATGTGCCAGGGCAAAAGAGTTTAGTCTGGTACCAGAGCCAGAAGGAAACTTGGATCAAATGTATGTATTCTATCACTTGCATGACCAGTTCCAAACCAGTGTGGGATAAAGTCCGGAAGATGGGTGGGAACAACACGTCCCACTCATTTTTGATCCTGGAGCACAATGGGCAGGCAATTGCTGTCACTCTTGGGGAATCTTTTTCCTCCATCTCTTCATCATCATCTTATTCCTCTGAGTTTCTGGCCCAGAGGAGCAAGACAAATGCTCTCCACTCTTTCCATTCAAATGGCCTGGAGCCTTACAACAGGCCATTCACAGTGGAGGTGCTTTACCTTGCTGTGCACACTTCTCATGTATCTGTTGTCAGGCAGACAATGTCCATTATGCTATGTTCCAACATCTCTCACAATCAAATAAAGATTGGTTGCTCTGACTCTTTAACTGCTTTTTTTTTTTTGAAGAGCAGTTTCCAAACTCCTGGCAATCCTATCATTTTGGCGTTCCCCAAGCCAGGCAACGATCCCAAGGTTCCTTCCAATTATTGCCCAATTGTGTTGACAAGCTGCATATGCAATGTATTGGAAAGAATGGTAAAATACCAGGCAGGTCTGCTATTTGTAATACCACAGCCTTCTTTCCAACACTCAGTGTGGTTTCTGCAGGCTACAGTCTACCTTAGACCACCTGATCAGCCTCGAATCAGCAATCAGGAATTCCTTTTTATGTAGAGAGCAGCTGGAGTCAATTTTCTTTGACATTGAAAAGCATACAACATGTCATGAAGATTTGGCATTCTTTGTGACCTCCATAGCTTCAGCTTAAGAGGTCACACTTTTCATCTCCATGTTGGCAACACTCTGTCATGGCCTTTCTCCCAAGAACAGGGCATGCCATAAGGCTGCCATCCTGAATGTTATGCTTTTTGCTGTCAAGATAATTTCCATTACATGACAACTTCCTCTGATTGCAGGCAGTTGACGATTTTAGCATCTTTTGCTCATCATCCAGTATGAGGGCCATTGAACAACAACTGCAAGCTGCCCTGAACAATCTCTCAGTTTGGGCGACTTCCAATGGGTTTCAGTTCTTCCCACAGAAGACCACTTGCATGCACTTTTGCCACAAGTGTAATCTTCATTTGGACCCTGAGCTGTGGCTCGGTTGTACCATCATTCCATTTGTGGCAGAGACCAAGTTTCTCATTTTCATCTTCGACTGAAAATTGAGATTTTTATTGCGCATCCATCATCTTAGGACTAAGTACATGCATGCATTGAACATCCACAAAGTCCTCTCCAGGGGGGAGTGGGCTGATATTCTTTGCTCCACCTCTACCATGCACTTGTCTGGTCTAACTGTACTGTGGATCCCAGGTATATGACTCCACCTGGTATTTGGTGGTAAAAGTGCTGGACTCGTTCCACCATCCTCCATGTTTGCAATGGGGCCTTTCACACCTTATCAGTCCACGTTGAGACTGGTGAACCTTCATTATTTATTCACCTTCAGCAGTTGTCCCTGCAGTATTCATCAGAGTTGCAATACCTACCAGGCCATCCCACTTGGGACTGTGTTTTCAGCCCCCAGTGGGAAAGTTATACCAGAATCGTCTGACTGCCATTTGTCCTTCCAGTTTGCGTATCCAAGGCTACCTGCAACATTTAACATCAGTCTCAATAGTGTTGTCCAGTTGACAGCTGAGTCACTTCCGCCTTGGCTCCTGTTTTCCCTTCCTGAACTGTTTCCAATTCTGCTATGGCTTACTGCTTTCCCTTTGGAGAACTGGGAAGGCCTTTACACTCAACTGAGTGTACCAGCAACTCTTTGTCAGCCACTGTGCTGAGTACCCGGATTTCTTGCTTATCTTCACAAATGGCTCGAAATTTGGCACATCTGTGGGATCAGCCATGGTGTGCTGTGATATTATCAATGCAGGCTAGATCCCACAGTAGTTTCCACCTTCACTGCAGAGTTGCATGCTATCCTTGAGCTACTGGCAGCTAAGCATCATTGTCAGTGTGTGCTTTACACTAACTCGCTTAGCTCACTGCAGGCTTTGATCTTGGTGAAACATTATCCTCACTCTGTTCTCTCCAAGATCCATCAGCAAGCTCCATAGTCTGGCAAACATGACCACTATTCTCTTCTATTGGGTGCCCAGTCACACTGGGATCAAGGGCAATGACTTGGCAGGTGGTGCAGTTATACCCCTGCTCTGCTCTCCACTGCCTGTTGTAGACTTCCTGCAGTGGTTTTTCATCAAATGCCAGCCAGGCACAGTAGTAGAGATCTTGGTCTGAACAGGTCGGCAAGAAACTTTTTGAGATCTAGCTCATTGTCAAACCATGGCAGTCATGTTTTCACAGGAATTGCAAGGAGGACGTTGTACTTGTTTGGCTTCGCTTAGGTCATTCGTTCATTACTCATTCATTTCTACCAAAGGCAGATCTAAATGTGAGTTTTGTGATGCTGTTTTAACCATTGAACATATTTTAATCCATTGTCTTGCTTTTAATCTGGAATGATATATTTTTTTTAACTTCCATAATTTTACGTCTGAGCCCCTTACACCCTGCAGTATTCATCAAAGTTGCAATCCCTACTAGGCCATCCCACTTGGAACATCTTTTATCCATTGACTCATATTTAGCCCCTGTTATTACTTATTTGTGTTTTACTGGATATTTTAATCATATTTAATTTCATTTCTTTTTCTATTTTCCGTGTTGCTCTTGTATTTTGTGGGCCCTATACACCCATTGTTGCTTTTCTATTTGCATTTGTTTGTTGTTCTGTTTACATCTTTTGTCTTTTTAATTTGCTTGTTATAGTATTGTTTATACATTTTGTTTTTGTCTATTGCTTTTACCTTTGGTTGTAGGTTTGCATGACTTTTACATTTTTACTTTTGGCCTTTACACCTTGTTTGGTGTATTATGGCCTCAGTTGCCACTGCTCCAGTAAACCCCAAACAACCAAACCAAACTTACACTTGGAAGCCATATCATTTACACTCTACATCATCACTACAGTAAACAATGAAGCTTATGATTTTCAGACTTGACCTACAAATAAGTTGACTCCCATTTTTTTTTGTAGCATATGCTTTATCCAAAACTTCTTGGTTTATATGTGAGTATATATGGTAAGTGGCTAAAGAATACTGGTAAGTTTCCCACATCACTGCTATTTATTCTGATGTAAGCAATATATTTAGCTGCATAATTGTTTGCCTCATGTAGTACATAATCAATAATTGTACTATACACTGAATGTAGAAAATTTTATTGAATTTTAATACTACATTGGGGTTTTAAATCTTTTCTTTATAAGTAGGTTTTTTAACAGTACTAAAAGACTTGGATAGTTGAAAGGATTAATAGTGGTTTACTACAAAGCTCTACCAAATGGTTGGCAACATTTCTTATAATCTGTTGCTGAAAACAATGCAATGGTTCACTATCCTCTCAAAGTGTCCAATTTTAATAAAATTCTTAAATGTATCTTAAGAAATATAGCTGTTTTATGTTAACTACATGTGTGTGTAAATTATGCTAGTTTGATTTCTTTTCATATTTTTGATAAATCATTAAATATAAATTGTATCTAAAATTAGTGTTTTTTTTTAGTTTATACTAAATAAATTGAGTTTATTCAATATTTAATTAAGTGTTTTTCTTTTCCTTTCAGTGTCGTTTGATAGTCAGTCAAATGAGTTCCACAAGATGTGCAACATCCAACTGGTTGTTGTATCTAGTTGCTTTAACAATGGCTATTGTGTTTTTCATTCCACATCAGATAAACACAGAGGTTCAGTTGGTTCGAGCTCTATTATTGTTTTCTATTATTGCACATATCCACTATGGAGTTTGTGTGGTAAGTTTGAGATTTTAATTTTTTATTTAATGCACAAACTAAATCATATGTAGATAATAAGTTTATTGTTATGTGGTAAATGCTATTGTAGAATCAAATGTTAATTTTGTTTTAAAAAAGAAAGGAAAAAAACCTCAGTTTTCTCCTTTTCTTTAACAATTATCCATGAGAAAGTTTAACAATTTTTTGTATTTATCATAGTTCATATATATATATGTGCAATAAATGTGCCTTTTTCAGTTTCAAAGTTTTTTTTATATAGGTTTGTATTTTATTTAATTCACAGGTCCAACAGATGTGTGACCATTTCAAAATATTTTGCTTCTCACTGCAAAAGCCTTCAACAGACTGATGATTATGTGACAATGTGTAAGCAATGCATAATGCAGAATGCCCATTGAATGTTATCATCTTCTTGAAAAATATATATTTGTAATAACCACAAAATATGCAGTTCATGGTGCATGACATCTTTTAGTTGTCATTTACAAAATTCTTGTGCATCAGCACAGTCATTTTTCATCATGAACTGTCTCAATGTTTATATGCATCTTGACACTTTTTTTTTAACTGTGGCAGTGATAGCCAACAGACATTCCACAGTTCTCAGACTTTTGTATTCTGGTTTTTTTATTTTAGTTATTCATTCCATCACATTTATATATGTTAAGCTACTTCTGTACTAGTATTAACATATTTTTATTATACTGTGTGTTTTATTGAAACAACTATTTTGCAGAAATTGATAAACATTCCTTCTTTTAATGTATAATTTCAAAAATATTATTTGTTATATGATCATGTTTCACTTAACTCTTTAGTGGTAAAAACTATACAGATAGTACAGCTAACAGCCTTACATATGTCTTTTCATCAACACAAGTGGCCTTGTTTGCTCTCCACTTACAGAAAAGAATGTATTTTTGTTATTGCATTCTGAAACATTTGGGTATATTTGATTTTCAGTAACCATATTTTCAGTATCAGATTCATAGGTCATTGCATCACAGTATAGTGAAACCTAAGAAGTTGGCCATCTCTGTGTTATTTAAGTTGACCACATTTTTATGGAACCACTAAAATACTTCTCTTATATTTTTATTCTTGTGGTCAGCTTCCTTTAACTTGGCCATCTATTTAAATTAGTCAGATTTTGTGAAATTGTAAGAGGCCAACTTAGATATTTCACTGTACATTGAATTAGTGGATGGTGCTGTTAGAAACCAAGTTTAGGAAACAGTTAGTTTAGGTAAGAAAAATCAAATATGTTTTAGATATTTATATTAATAAATCTTATATTTTTACATATTTAACATAGATTCTGAATTTAAGTGCCAAGAAAATGCTCATTATTAAAAAATATTCCTTGGTTCTTATTAGCAATAGAAAAAAAAATTCCCTTTATTAAGTTTTATTATAGTCATTCAATAAGAATGGGGTGCTGTTCTTATATGCAATTGATGGGTCTCTAAGCAAGAACACTGATGAATAGAATAGGTGAGTGTGTGGTGATGGTGGGGATAAGTGAATTCACAGTGACCTGGGAAATATGATTCTGGTTCAAGAAGGATATAGTGGTGTAATAAATAATAAGGTACAGATGACCAGCCCATCGGGAACTCCCAGTCCACTGATGACCCTATCTGCCTCTGTGATGAATTATTATTACACTTTAGACACATTTATTAGTATATAGTTTATTTAATATATCTGAAAGTTTATGCATGTTGCTGATGTTGTGAAAAATTAGCATTTAAGTCTGTTCTTTTGTTGTTTTTTAATTTTCAACTTGTAAATGATTATTTATAAGCAACAGTAACAGGTTTAGGAATGTTTTGACTATGCAATCATTGCATCTTCAGTACAAAGCAAATGAAGAGTTATAAGAAAATGGTTTAGTCTTAATGCCAAACATTTTATGTTTTCTGTTGCAGATGACACATATCACATGCTTTTTTTCCCTTAAGCTTTATGTACAGTACCATTTTAAACACTGTTATACAAATATAGTTAATATTGCTCTTATAACAGTTTTTTTGGTGTGATTAGAGATAAAGTAGTTATGAAGAGAGAGAAATTTAAAGCTTTTAGAAAAAAAAATTTCATTGTGTTAATTAAGCCCTTGTTTCTGATATATAATGGTGTGTGAGTTTTCTGCTCATTGACATATCGTTATTTGGCATTTAAATGTCAATATATTCCATATAACTAGGTTAATTTTTTTCTTGTCATTTCATTTTTGTATTTGTCTTTGTTGTTTTTAAAATCATTTGTATTAATAATAGAACATCAGATATTAAAACTTGAGTTTTTGTGCCATAAAACATGTATACATATTATAGCATAGCTGAACAATTATACAAATTGCAAACGTTTTCAGTCAGAAGAATCTAAGATATATATATATTTCATATTAATGTTTCCCATCATTGTGTATTTTAATCATATTGAAAAGTAATATAGAACTATTAAGATAGCAGTTTTACATAAAAAAATCCAGTGGACTAAAAATATATCATTTTGGTATAAAGATATAATATAGATATAAGTATAATATAATAGCTACAAAGTCAAAGGGAAATTGCCTAAGGAACAATGACATTTAACTCCTTTACATTTCTTTTTGGACTCATTCTGTCAATATCTGTTGCCCTTTTTTTTCCCCTAGAGCCTAACAAAAGTACATTCCTTCAGTAGGATGTTTAACTTTGATACATGCATTGAGACATATCCATCTGTTAATAGTTGGAAAACATATTTGAAAGTTACATTGTCAAATTTTTTACTAAACAAAATCATGGATATTATGTGAGATTTTGAAGAATATAAAGGGAATGAATGTGTTTGCAAAAGAGTATAATTGCACTTTTCTGATAAATAATTTGCATTAGGAAATAGTTTATAAAGTGAGGTTAGATTATTTAATTTGCAATACATTAGGTCTGCTTTGGTATGAGACAATATATATTTTAAAAATCTTTAGTATATACTTTTGCTTATGACATAGATCATTAAATAAAAGGGAGTTATCTCTTTTTATGTTTGAAATATTTTTTTTTTCAAATGTGTAAAGGATAGTAAACTTTATGTTAAGTATGTTTTGAATATTATGCTAACAAATATTATTATATCTTATACATAGTTCTGAATTTAAGTGCCAAGAAAACATTCACTGTCAGAAATATTCCTTAAATGAAAACATTTTCAACAGCAACAACCTCAGTTTAAGTTTCTGCTTTGGAAAGGTTTAAAATTTTTAAGTGATTGATTATTTAGCCTGATTTCTCAACTTAACTGCTATGCAAAATCAAAGCTTAGAAATTTGTGTAAGGGAGGATTCACACTGCAGCAATTTGCAACAGCAATTCAACAATAATTGCAGTTGCCTCTTAAAAATGCATGTGCAAAGCTGAGGTATCGCAGACCGCAGCAATCGCAATTCAGCTACGATGCAACAGGCTAGCAATGCAAAAATTGCAATTTTCCTCTGATTTGCACTGCTGATCACTTCAGAGTGTAATTTCAAACGATTCTTGAGCGATATGTGTTTGTTGAACAAAGCAGTTGTGTCACACTCTCCTAATTTGTTTTTGGTCTTAAATTATTCTGAGAGTTTTGTTTCATTGTTCATTACCCTATTACTCATAGAATTATGTGAATTTTCAAGGATTTATTTTCTAGGAATATAAATTTTGCTTCTTTAGGAGCATTGAATCTTGACCATGATATCAAGCTTGTATTGGTGAATGTTCAGTATGTATTCCATTTGTATTAAACCTGTCTGGTAAGTAATCATTTATTATGCAGTGATTAATATATGACAATTACACTAGCTTGCTAACGGACAATATACCATGACATATATTTCTACTCAGTTTATATAAGTTACTACTACACAGTTAATTTGAAAATTGCAATAATGGAAGCAAGCCATAGTGTAGGCATTTAGTAATGCCAATATGGCTACAGAAGCTGTCTAATGTGGTATATGTTATATACTTGTACAGGCCGGATCTAAAAAAAAATTGAGGGGGGGGAGGGGAAAGAAACACAATTGAGCTAAAATATGTAGTGGGGGGGAGGGGGTAAGACACTTGATTTCCAGTTCATTATAATATTTCCTCCTCTGTTCTATGGGTTTTGAAAAAATTCCTTGAAAAATGCATGAAATATAAATAAGTTCAATAACTTTTTGCCCATTTTACCCTTAATTGCATTCTGAAAGGGGGGACCTAGTCATGTGCCTAAAGCATGCCCCCACCCCTCAGCATCTTGAAAGATTTTGGATACAATAATGGTTTCATAAATTACATTAAAATATTAAGATTTAACCTTCCCTTTCTAAAAATACTGCAAATTTAATACTCCTTACTGCTTCTTAATAAACTGAATGAATATTCAGTGGTCATTTTATTTGAAACAGACCCACCTTATTTTAATAGAAATTTTTTCAATTGAAAATCAGAGGCTCTTCCTAAATCAGGTTTATTTTAACAAAAAATGAGGCTGAAGGAAAAATAAATATCTCAATATCGTCTGTCTTGAATATCAAAAATATCCATTCTCTGTTTAGAAATATGGAATTATAATATTTACTATCAGTGATGTCAGTTAAATTAATCTGAAAAGTTGATAGAAATATATTAAAACACAAATAGTGCAAATTATATTAAACTGCATTGGAGTGTATAAGGGTATTTTAAACAGAGTTTTCAATTTTAACCAATTTTGAATGTTTTTTGTAATCTCAATAGTTTTACTTTGTTTTTAAAAGTTGAGATAGAAAAAATCCTTGTGACTCTGAACCAGATCTGGAAAAAAAAACGAGGGGTAAGGGGCAGAAGAAAATAAAAGGAGGGTGGGTAGGGCCAAAAGATTGGATTTCCAATGCATTATAATATTTCTTCCTCTGTTTTTCAGTTTTTAAAAAGTTCCTTGAAAAATGCATGAAATAAGTTTATTAACTTTTTGCCTCTATTACCATTATTAGCATTATGAAAGCTTTGCCCCCCTTATATCCTGCTCCCCTATGTACCATGAGTCTGACCTCTTGAGAAACTGAGTATGTTATGGAATATAAATTTTGTCCCAGAAATGGACCTACCCATTGTTTCCTTATTGTTGTCCTATACACTGAAGTGCCACTGAAATGGGGATAGCAACCTAGTAACATTGGACCCCTCTGGTCCTGATAACAGATGCCTCATGATGAGGCAAGGCTTGCATCTGGATCTGAAAAAAGCAACAAGGGGTGAGGGGCAAGAAACACAATCGAGCCAGAAGAATGTAAAAGGAGGGTGGGTGGGGCCACAAGCTTGCGTAAATGTTCCATAGGTATGGCGACCATGCATCCTCCAGAGCTGTCCACAATTCTCTCAAGTTATTGCTGATGGGACATGGGCCCAAACACTCTGCTCGACAGTATCCCAAAGATTTTCGATGGGATTTAAATCTGGACTTCTAGGTGGTCAATTCGTTATTTCAAAGTCAGGAGAATGCTCCTGCAACCATGCAGTAGCCAACCTAGACCTGGGAGATAAACAGTTGTCTTGCTGGTAGACGCCATCTCCATTGGGATGCACGATGACCATAAATGGGTGTAAATGGTCAGCCGTGAGTTCTACGTACCGGGGTGCATTGAGAGTTGTTGGTACACATACCCAAGGGTCCCACAGACATCCAACTGAAGACACCCCAGGCCATCACTGAGCCACCACTAACTTGTACTGTTCCTCCAACCTGACATGCAGGATCCATGGTTTCATGGGGTTGGCGCCATACCCTCAGTTTTCCATCGGCGAGATGAAGTTTAAATCAGGATTCATCACTCCAGGCTATCCATTGCTAATTTTCGATGGTCCAGTTTCAATGTTCTTTAGTCCAGGCAAGGCATTGTGCCGTTAGAAGTGGGACTCTTGTTGGTCGGCAGCTCCCAAAGCCAAGACAATGAAGTGAGCATTTCAGTCCATGCACTGACTTCCCAGCTGGAATCTGCATTCAGATAGGAGGTAATTTCAGATAATGTCTGGCCTCTATCGATCCGTATGATGCGGGTAAGAGTGTGAAGCCTACGATCATTCAATGCTGGTTGTCCTTTGCAGTTTGTCCAGGTGCTTGTTTTTTTTTTGCCGGAATTTTCATATTCCCGGAACACTTTTGAAACTGTCGTACGAGATAATCCAAGTTCATTGACAATTTCAGAGATCAAGTGTCCCATCTGTCGGGCACCTACAATCTGCCCTCTGTCAAATGCATCTTAATCCCGTACCTTTCCCGTTACACTTCTTACGATGAATGCTTGGGGAAGCCAAAGCTGACAGCTATATATGACCAGAGTTTCAGCCATTCATGTGCCCAAATGTGTGGACTTCAGTGTATTTCATCTGCAGCCACCACCACGTCACCACAGGATCACTCACTTCAGACATCATTGAAAGAATAAAGTACATTTATTTACAATTTACCTAAAGGGGGCAGCACCAGCGATGTCAAAGACAAATCGAATTGCAGAAAATGCTTAATTGCTTCAGTGGGGGGAGGGGGGTCTTAAGTAATTGGTTTGCAACACTGATGTACAACAATTGCATCGTGATTACTTTCAAATTGTAGTCGCATTACAGCTGCAAATTTCTGTTGTGTGTACCCTCCCTAAGGGTTTGAATATTATAGTATGCTACCTTAACATGTAAAAGTATTCACTGTGTGACTTGAAGATCTAATTGAAATGATCAGTCATCTTGCTTGTTTCCTTTTAGTATTCAGTATTGCTTATTAGATGCTTAATGTATTTGAACAACTGTGAGTTCAGTTTTCATAATGAAGGTGTAATGTGTCATAACATTTAAACAGATATGCTTTTGTTTCATACCTAAAAAGTCTGATGTCAGCTGATAGTCAGTTATGTGGTTAGATTTGTCTGAATCATCATTTTTAGAATTAACAGGCATGCATGTTGAATAATCGAAGAATTTGTTTTGGTGTTTTTTGAATCTTTAATAGTTTATTTGCATTGTTGGCCATTAAAAATGCAACACCAGGAAGAACTCATCAGATTGTCCCGAAATATGAAAGATAAGTAGCCCATGGGAGAACATGTAAATGATTCAAAGCACAACACATAAGCACATCATGTGTGACAGTAACGCCTCCTGGAAGTGGTATAAGAGGAGATTACAAAGAGCCGGTGTAAAGCACTGGAATTGTGTTTGCTCACAGTTCTGCACACTAAAGGATCAAGTATGCCCCTTCGAAGAACAAGGCATCCATATGACCAGGTTTCTGACTTTGATTGAGGGAGAATTGTGGGATTACTGGGAGGCAGATTATTGTACCGAGACATTGGTGCCCATGTTGGATGGAATGCTGCCACAGTGATGAGAATATGGTATGTGGGTAGAGAAGGAATGAACTCACCAACGTGATGGATGTCAACAGCCCTGTCACACAAATGAGCGAGAGGACAGATATCTCGTGCAGATGGCTTTTTGATCATACATCCACATCAAATTCCTTAGCTCAAGAGTTAGGGTGTGTTGCACATCAACCAGTGTCTGCACGTAAGGTTCAGCATCGGGGCATCTTTGCTAGGTGCCCATTGCTTCGACTACCATTGATTCTACAACACAAGCATATGTGACTGCAATGGTGCCAAGAACATCATGCATGGATGTGCGAATGGCATTCCATCATCTTTTCAGATGAATCCCTCTTCAGTATGAAGCACCATGATGGACGAATCCGTATCTGACGGTACCATGGCAACACGCTCAGTGAGACGTGCCAAGAGGACAATGCCTGATCACATGTGGCATGCATCATCCAACAATTCCTGGATAGCCACCATGTGACACTTTTGCCTTGGCCTGTGCATTCACCAGATCTGTCCCCAATTTAATATGTCTGGTCCATGGGCTCATGATGACTAGCACACCAGCAGCTGCTACATACAACAGATGAACTTTGGCTATGTATCGAAACTGCATGGACTGATATTCCCCAAACACACATCCAACATCTCATCCTCTCAATGCCAAACAGTGTAGCAGCAGTTATTGCTGCTCATGGTGGCTACACAAGATAGATTTCTCTGTATTCCACAAATCCAACCGAGTTGTATTTGTAATCATTTGAGCCTTGTAACATAAGCTATGTATTCACTAAATATGGCTTTGATATCTCTTGTCTTTCTTGATGTTGCACCTTTAATGGCCAGCAGTGTACATTAACTAAGTTAATTACTAAACATGAGCAATTTTTGTCTCAGCAGCTATGAATGATGAAAACCAGCAGCTATTTTTATGTGTCAAAGAAAGGGAGAAAGAAAATTTGAGTGTTTGAAAAAAATTCTTAGAATTTACTATAGACATATTTATTTAGAGGTATAGCTTTCAAATGTGATTTGTCTATGTAAATACTGTTTTTTTTTGTAGTTTTGTGGCACACAGTTTTGTGTGTATACTGATAATAATTCATTGTTTTGTGTGCACACACACACACAGCACAGTAGTCTTTAATTTGCTCGGACATTCAATGCATAAAATTGCTTACTTTGTACTGAATCTGTAATGATCATATGCTTAAGGAACTATTTCTGCCATTGGTTATTAATAATAATTTTGTTGAATAATAATTTTCATTTAATTTAGCTATGATTTTTAAGCTTGATAAAGGACAAGTATTTAATTTTAAAGTTCAGAAACTTGTTTTCCTCTTAGAAAATTTTGCATATTCTTATTTCCTCTCATGTATTAATTTGCTTATATTATTCATACTTAATCACAGAAAACAGCAAACTCAGTTTGATAATCATAATAAAATTTGCATATTTTAAATAGTTCTGTGAAATATCTGTGTGCTGTTATGTTGTTTAAATGACTTGGTTTAATTTGAAGTGTATGAAATATCAAGAAAGTTATTCAAAATCTTTAATGCTTATTTTCCCAAGCTTTTAAATAGAAGAAATTCCTCCATTATCAAAATGTGCGAAGTACATTTTTGACTTCATGGAAGTTGCATTTGTTTAAAAATACCATATACACCCATCCCTCAGTTTATGAACATTCACTTTCTGAAATTTTACATTAACAAATAAAACAAATTTATAGTAATTAGGCAAGTGTGAAAATTACCACCCATCTGCCTCCCAGACTTGAACTTGGGATCTCCCAGTTATGTATCATTTGCTTTACCATTTGAGCTAAAATGGGGGCAATTCACTCTTGCTTAAGAAAGGTTGTGATGGTTGTGCTGTGAACCTTTACCATGTGATTCTAAGTGTCGGGTGCTCATGCACTATTTATGCCAACAAGAATCGAGCTTTAATAACCACACTGCAAGTAATATACTTTCAATTATTCAAATGCTGAGCATCGAAGCTCTGGATGGAAATAACCTCTTCACCATAGACTGACAACTAATTTGATAGGGAGGAATGAAACTCACTATGGTGCTATTCATTTGTAGTAATTAGGCAAGTGTGAAAAAAAAACACCCATCCACCTCCCAGACTCCAACTCAAGATCTTCTGGTTATGCACCAGTTACTCTCCCATTTGAGCTAAGGTGGGGACAATTCACACTTGCTTAAGAAATGTGATGGTTTAAGAAAGGTGATGGTTGTGCTGTGAAGCTTTATCATGTGATTCTAAGTGTCAAGGCACATAAGTGTCCCCACCTTAGCTCAAATGGTAGAGCAACTGGCATGTAAACAGAAGATCCTGAGTCTGGGAGGCAGATGGGTGTTTTTTTTTTCACACTTGTCTAATTACTACAAATGAATAGCATTATAGTGAGCTTCATTCCTTCTCTTTAAAACAATTTTATAACTATTTTTGGCATATGGAGAAATTTTCACAATAGCAAAGGGAATGTATGTAACACAGAGATACAAAGGGTTGACTCATCATTCCTGAACAGTGCAAGATTTTTCAAGTGCAAGAAAAATATTAATATCTGCAATGCAGTCTGTGCAAAGTTTTGTGGTGTTTCTGGAATGAAACTGACATTTATACATCACACTGGAGTTTGCAAAACGAAATTATAAACACTCCTACTTTATTTTGAAACATCATGTAACTAGTTTCCAAATCAAATCACTCAAGTACTGCTTTGTGGGAATATTTGACAATTACTAGTTAACATAACAGCCTATGAAAGTCAGTACTCTGTATCTGCCTACTTTTCCACCACCAACACTGACCATATCACCAACTTGCTTCTCCCATCTCAATACCCACACAAACAATTTCAACTTCTTTTGGTGAGTTTTAGATGTTTGTTTTTTTATTTCTATTTTAGGACTACAGTATTTAATGTGTGACAATCAGAAATTAAAATGGGAATGTTATTTCATTGCTTATATATTAATGCATTTTGAATTTTTTTTTTCATTTAAAATGCAGTTATAATTATGTAAACCAAGAGTTCTGTAGTACAGTTAGGAAAACATGAACTAGATATGAGAGGCATTCAAAAAGTTCTTGACATGCCTCTGCAGAACAAAAGTCATTACACTTTACAACAAATCCTTTACTGTCCTTCAAAGTACTCCCCTCCAGCATCTATGCAAAGTTGCAGATGTCTACGCTAATTCCGGAGTACTTGATGGCACTCCTGTTGGGGAATACTTTGCAACTCTGAATAAATGCATTATGCAAGGTCTTGCACCCTTGGAAAGGGCTTCCCAGAAAGTTCCTTTTTAAATTTTGGAAGCAACCAAAAATTGTGTGGTGTAAGATCGGGTGAATAGGCAGGATGGGGTAGCTGTTTGATGTTTTCCTGCTCCAGATAGGCCATAACTTGTTGGGTTTTGTGAGCACTGGCATTTGTCATGAAGAAGGAGACCCTTTGACATGCTAGTTGTTGGACATTGCTCCTTATATAGATATTTATACAGTCCATATATAGATATTTTTTCAAATAAGGTGTCCATGGCTACTACTCCTTGGGAATTGAAAAAAATTGTGAACATCCTCTTCATGGAACGAAAGTTTGGAAAGTGATTCATCTTTCACAACCCGGCCATAGTTTTCAATGTAAGTAATAAAACCACATCTCATCACCTATGACAATGTCTGCTGACCATTTGGGGCCACTAGGTTTGAACATTGCCGGCATCTCCTTACACAAGTTGACTTGCCCTTTTTTGTTCTTCTGTCAGTTTGTGGGGTACCCATTTAGCACAGATCTTTCGAAACTTTAAATGTTGATAAATAATTGTTTCCACACTGACTTCTAAATTTATTATCTGGACAGTGCTGGGTGGGTTTTCCTTAATGAGTTCACGAACTGCAATAGTTCTGTCATTCACAACCTTCTTCGGTCTTCCTGTATAAGGGAAGTCTTCGAAGCTCTACTGTCCTCTGAATTTATGCATCCAACCTATAACAGTGCCATATGAGCATGCATGATCCCCATATACTTGTGATAAAATGATATGAATTTTTTTTTGCATCATCCCCAAACTGCATGCTTGTGAAAATGTAAAATCTTTCCCTGTCTTTAGTATGCTCCATAGCAACAATGAACAGATTCTGTAGACTGAACTTGACTCGCTGCTAATAAAGAGAGAAATGATGATACAGCCTTTGTTTTTAACACAAAATGGCCAGTCTAGACAAGCTTTCAAACAAGTTTTAGCTCATTAACTTCAGAGGAATGAGTGAAAAATCTACAGACATGTGTGGAGAACTTTTTGAATGCCCTCCACACTACTATAGTTTATGACAACTAGCATGAATTACTGTAGTATTGTTTTTATTTGAACAATTCTTTAACATTACAGCATATAAGAAGAATAAATTCTTGAATTTCTGGAGCCCAAAAGCTAGTCGTAATTTTTTTGCATTGAAATTAGTGGGTAATAGTTGTTCGATTTACAAATTTTTGCATTATGAACAGTTTTAGAGGAACAAATTACATTCATAAATTGAGGGATGGTTATGCTAATTATAATTATATAATAGGCAATACTTTGGTGAACATTCATGACTGATAGACTTTTATGATGAATATCTGAGTTTTATTCATTTATGTGATGTTTTAAGACTAGCTTCATCCTAGATTTTGCTGAGTGTGTTTAATTAATGCATTAGGGCTTTCGTAAAAGAATTTTTTTTTTTTGCATTTCTCTCTATTCAAATTAAACTACTGGAAATTTTACTGAATTAAGTATTGTACATTCAAAATTTGATTCTTTGGGAAATATTTTGCTTTGAGCACTATTGGCTTCAGTAGGCTCATTCCAATGTAATCTGAAGTTTTTGATGAACTATAAAATATTTCTTGTAATTAGAAATTATTATAGCTTTAATTTCAGTTTAAGTTGGTCTGTTTTTATGTATGAATTGTTCATTAACTAGCCCTACAGAAAGTGGTCGCAGGGTTTCAGAGCTGACAAATGTGAGGGACAAGACTAGTCATAACAGAGTTTAGTCTGTTAGTAAGTGCAGATTACTATGTCCTTGAAATAGGTTTCTACATAATTGTAATTTTGTTAGAAATGATGCTGAAATCAGTATGCTTTCTCAGAAAGAAACCGTAGTAGACTTTTTTGTTTAACATTCTAGTATGTCATTTTCACCAATGGAGATAAAATCCAGTAAATGCCTAATAATGCACATGATACAGCATGTGAAGATAAAATGTAGTTTTTATTTACCTTAAAAAATTAAAGAAACTTTTTTTGCTTGTTCGTTTTAATCAAATTTTTCTTCTTCTTTGTTTCCTTTGGGGATAAATTATAGCCTTTAAATATTTGTCACTTTTGTCGATTGGGGAAATATCTGAAGATGAACCTGTTTTACCATTACTTTAATTGTACCTCAAATGTTTATCTCTATTATTATTTTTAATTTCAAACAGCAAAAATAAGTACCATCTCCCTACAAAGAAAGGACACATAATGTTATCACATTTCCTGTTTATATAATAAGGAAGATAAGAAAATGTTGCAAATTGAACATGTTTAGCAGTTTGAGATTGGCCATGATTTCAAATCATATGAAAATATGTGCTTGAAATTCTTATGTATACAAAATTTTATGTGTTGATGATTAGTAAAATATTGGCATTGACTTTTAAAATGGTACATTGATCAGTCACTATTGTGAAAAAATGCCAAATGACACAAGAAATAATACGATAATGGGGCATGTGCCTCAAAATTTTATATGTATTATTATTTGTAATTTCAAGCAGGTCAAATAAGCACCATTTGGCTGAAAAAAAAAGAACATGTAATGCCATTGCTTTTCTGTTTATATAGTATTTAAGATGAAAAAATGTTGCAAATTGGACATGTTGAGATGTTTCAGCATTTTGAGATTGACCATGATTTCTAATCATATGGAGATATGTGGTTGAAATCACAATGAGAGTGCTTTGTGTATACTATTTTTTTGTGTTCTAATGATCCAGTAAAGTATCTGTGTTGATGTTTAAAGTAGTACAATAATCAATCACCTTTTTAAAGAAACACCAAACAACACTAAACATCTGGAGAAGTTCACTTGCTTACTTGCAAACAATGAGTGAATTTTCTATCATAGTCTGTTACTTTCTAAGCTCAGAAAAATTACAGTAGTAAAATATTTACAGGGAAAATAACATTAACTTTCACCTTTGAATGTAGTATCATTAATTTTCATTGGTTATTTTAATGCATGTAAAAACATGAAAATGTTTTGCCCCTTCCTTCCACTTAGTGTATACCTTTGCCCTAGTGGTAAAATTTGCTGGATGTTCAGATTTTTCCAAAATTCCTCACCCCTGTTGGTTAACAAAATTAGATTATTTTAAAAGTTAGGAAAATAATCTGTGTAGAAAAGGAATTTAGAATTGATACTGCTCATAATGGGGACCACATTTTTGTCATGAGTTTTTTTTTATCAGAATCAAATGTCAGCTGATATAATTATTTATATTCACTAAAAGTTAGTGACCCATATAGAGAAAAATAGACATATCTTCTTTATAGTAGAAGCACACCAGTTTTAATTTTTCCCTTAGAGGAGTATTTTTATATTTGTTTTAATATTTTTTAAATCAACACAAACATAGCAGTACTCTCTTGTACAGTGCCTGCCTATTGTTAATGTAGTTTTTCTGAAAATTTGACATATTTCTAGAATATTTTTTTTCCAAGACATAATACCAAAATACTGTTATTATCCTGCAGCTAAAAATATCATGGCATATTGTTTTAATGTTTGTTTGTTTGTTATGTGCATAACCTTCAGACAACCAAAGGATGTTCATTTCATTCACATCTTAGCAGACATTGCTATATTTTGCCATTGAGAATTATTGTTAAGTATCCTGAGATTGCTCTTTCAATTTTATGTTTCTTTGGGTTCATTAACATTCTCAATGATCTGTTCTAAATCCATATTCCACGCAAATCACATGTCTAACCTATTGGTTTCTTTAAACACAAATTTAGTTGTAAATTTTGTTTGATAGATTCATCATTAATCTCGAAGCTATACAAATTAATTTGCAAAGTATTTTAAGCATTTTATATCCACATCAACGCCTTGGATCTCAAGTTAATGCAAAGTTCAATTCTTGTACAAAAATCAGAATTAAAATTTTATAGAACTTGAATTTAGTGTTCCATGATAACCTTGTATATCCATACATTCCATTTTTGCATAGATACCAGTTACCAAATTATTAAGTAAATTTTTTTGCAGGTACAAGAGTTTAAAGGTTATTTTTATTGAACATCACCTTTAATCTTAAAAGATGTAATCTACTGAACTAACAAACTTCATTGGTTAAAATGCTATTGAGTGAAAATAATCATAGCATAATCAATTTCTGATAATTGTATCTAAGGGATCCTTAACCAAGTGCATGTTAGTTTTTAAGATGGCCACATGAATTTGAAAACAAATAATGCAGTTGTTTTAGCAGTCCAAAACATTACACATAGTTAAATAAAGCATATATATTCCATATATTTTGTAGACGTCATGCCATTTTGTTAAAATCTGTAAAAATCTCGTAATTAAATACTACTTCTTCATTTTGGTTTATGCATACTTATACTTGTTATACTTACTACCTTATCCTTATTTTTGTATAGTAGCTTACCACTCTGAAATGATTGGGACTCCTGTTGTGAGTTTTCTCTGTTACTAATTCTTTTATTTTTAGAAATCTTACCATCATGTAATCAACAAATTGAGCAGTGATAGCAACAAATTCTTGTTTGATCTATTATGTGGAGATTTTTTTTCCACAATAATCTCTGGATAAATAAAATATTCAGTCAATTAAGAAGTAATTGTATTCATGCTAATTAATTGAATTTTTATCTACACTAATTAGCTTTTCTGGCTACTTATAGTTGCTACTGGTGGCTGCAAAATTTAGCCATTCTTATTCTGGTCTTGGTGTTATCACAGCTATATATTCATTAAGTATAAATATTTCATGAGATATTTTCATAGTTCTTAAATTGCATCCATCATTGGAATCTAAAAGAGTTTTGAAATCCACAACACTCAACTTTGTCCTTAATGGTAACATTTGTTAAAAATTTCTCACAATAAAAATATTTACCACAGTGATTATCACTTCTAGATTAATTATCTCAAAACTGTATGTCTTTAAAATCTCAAAACTGTCTAATGTGTAATCTAGTGAAGTGGATGAGACAGAAAACATCATCCATAGGATATAATGAAATATGCTTATTTTGAGTAGTCTGTTATATGCAATCAGCGGTAGACTTTTTATATGATTGAAAGCAAAAACCAATGACTCTTTAGGCATCCAACTTGCTAACAGCAATTGAATAGTGTTAAAATTAAGAGCATTAAGTAAATAATAGCTGTAGATCATTCTAGGTAATGATAACTATTTGCATTCTTCTCACCTCTTGTAACAATGCACATGACTTCGCAGTTACACAACAGGACGCAGATTCAATGTTGGAGCAGGCTCGTAATCTGCAGTTCCAGGTTCCAAGTCCCAGCTGGGTCAACATTGAGATTTATCTCCACAAAACTCGCCTCCCTGCCCACGGTCAATAGGGGATACTGATGGGCTTGGAAAGGCTGCCGTCAGTCAGATGAGACATTAAGCCATGGCCCTGTGTGTGGGAGAGCCATACCCTGTGCACATTAAAGAACATGCTGGATAGCCCTGATGGGAGGCTACCATCTATCTCCCAACAGCTGTTCCAGTGGGTTCCCTCCTCAACCTTCTCTGAGCCTTTAAGGTCCTTGTGACCTGGCCATTTAGCCTATTGTATGCAAAAAATGCTACAGAAAGGTAAAACAGCCTAGCTCAGTGTTGGAGAGTTTAGTCTTTTTTTTTCTTCTTAACAAATAAAATACATACCCCACCATAATTACTAAATTTCACATCCTGGTTTTCCCATGTTGTACTAAAAATTCTTATCGTGATGGACCTCAAATTTCAGTTTAAAGCCCCTTTTATTTTTATAATTGAAGGACCCACTGAAATTCAACATGAAATTTGCTAATGCTTCCAGTAAAATCCTTTTGCATCTTTGTCTCTGGAAAAAAAAAATCAGTAAATATCAGTTAGCCATAATGTATCACCATCACCCATTAATTAGTTAGATTTTATCATTATTATACTAATTGGGATGTTCGTTTCTTAATGCTAAAAGCAGAATTTTCAATTTTCATGCTTCAGAACAGGACCATGAATATTTTTCACACTTACGAATACTTGTTCCATCCCACCATTAGTAGCATCTCCACCTTCAGTTATTTTTTTATCCTTATATTTCAGGACTTTAACCTTTCCCTTTTCTAAGTTAGCAAATAAGTGTACTTAGACATGATTCTTATTAAAATAAATATTAATGTTTTAATATATACGTTTATAAGTTAAATATATGTTTTTAATAATTTTCTTACATTTTTTTTTTGTGGTGGTAATTTATTTTAATACATAATTTTCCTTGTTTAAAAATATTTTTAGACAGTCTTGGTATTGCCTATTTTTATTCCATTAAGTTACAGGTGTATATATATTTTTCCATCTATTTTAGTTTTATTATGACAAATATCCCATATCTGGCATTTCTTTCAAAGCCTTAATTAAAGTTTTCTTTTCTCAAAGCAAAGATCATATCTGTTGTGAAAATTAATTCTCCTGAGACACTACTTTTATTCGATTTGATCATCATATGTACAAGAAGATCAAATCAGACTACTTTGATAAGTATTGATCAATAGTAAAGTGATAGGGTGAAATGATGCTCATTACAATGATATTCATTTGTACCATTAATCCACCTATCTGCCTCAGGAACTCCTGGTTACTCATCAGTTGCTATACCATTCTTTAATATAATTTATAATCATTTGTAGTAATTAGTCAAGTGTGAAAAATTCCACCCAGCCACCTCTGGGTAGAGGGTTAAACAGAAGATCTCAAGTTTGAGTCTGGGAGGCGGATACGTGGATTTTTTTCACACTTGTCTAATTGTTACAAATAAATATCACTGTAATGAGCTTCATTTCTTTCTATCAGATTGGTTGCAAGCCTATGGTATTCTGTCAACATAGTGCATTAAAAGGAAAATCTATCAAGATAGTGCATTTAAAAGGAAACAACTGGAATATAAATACCATCACCATCATGTATTTAAATAATGACAAACTGAAATAAATCATTTAATAATAATCTTTATTTGTGCTTCAGTATGGTTATATACATAGATTACCCCCACTAAGCCGTATGGCTTGTCAGCAGGATTCCTTTCAAGCACATGACAGATTAATTAAAGAATAAGACACGTATAATGGAAAATAAACACACAATTAAAAACAGAAAATAAAACAACAACGTGAATTAAATATATACATGAAAAATTAAACACATTTATAAAAATAAACTATTTAATTCATACCCACTCCTTGCCTTGTGAGCTAATTTTAAATTGATATTCACTCGCCATTGTTTCATAAGACCATGTTTAATTGTGACCTTTGAACTTGTTTGCATTTTTATATTCATTTTAACCTAATATGTTTTAACTTTCATTAATCAAGTACAACTATGTATGTCTGTTAATTAAGACAATGCTGGGGGGAATGATAGAGCCATTTGATGGAATGAAAACATTTCAGTAAAGTTTTCAATTTTAATCTGCTTTAAGATTTGATTTAACGTGCTGAGCTTAAATATTACAGCCATTTGATACTCTTAATTATTAGTTGAAGAGCCTGTAATGGGCAGGTGAGTAACATGCTTTTTAGTTTTTCGTTAAGTGCAGTGAACTTCATCATTATATGGCATGTAACGGTTAATATAATTATCACAGATAAAATTAACTATGACTTATATAAATGACAAGTTGATTAGAAAATTAAGATTTAAGTGTATTTTTACTATTGTTTGTTTTAACAAGGCGATAGAAAGAAGCATCATCATGTAATTCTTGTTTATGGCAATTTCTTATAATTACAGTTTTTCAAGTTGAATATGATATGAATTATACAGGGTAATTGCAAAGTACCTTTATCGACTTTAAGAAAAAATATATGTTTACTTATCTAATGAAACAAATGACAGTGAAGTGACATGGTAGACCATTCCCAACAATATTTCCACCCACTACTCGTATGTAGGAGTTACTTAGATAGCATCAATAGTAATCCTTTCCCTTAATTCATTGATGGATTGTAGCATGCACAGATCTAGAAAAAAATAATGGGGGGGGGGGACATGTATACTGTAATGTGATGGATTTTCATTACAGTATATTTTCTCCATTTTAGAGGTCTTTAAAAAAGTTATTGGAAAATGCATTAAGCATATATAAAGTTAATAATTTTTTGCATCCATTATCCTTACTAGTATTCTCAGGGATACTAGTAAGGGTAATGATGCAAACCCTTGCCCACCCTTGATTGTAGTAGTAATGGCAGGTAATGATAAACTGCTTTTTTAAAGAAACTCCACAGAAGGAAATTGAGCTGTGTTAATCCACCTTCTCCTTAAGTGGGCCACCAGAGCCATCCAGCATCCTTGGAATTGCTGATGTAGAGTAACTCTCACTAGCAGCAATTAACAGAAAGACTCACCATCTTGTTAAAAAATTATTCTTTTATGTTTTACCATTGATTTGTGGTAACGAAAAGTTCTTGATTTTATCCTGGTACACAACATCAGTAACTGAGTTCTAATCTAATTCTAACAGTTCTCTTCACTGTCGTATTTGCTTCACTTTCCTGTGACAAAAAAGTAGTTATATACGTTTAAAATTGTAAAGCTACTTTGCAATTGCCCTGTGCAGGATTTAAATTGCAAATATAGCAAATATAATTTAATGTTACCATTTTACGGATTAATTGATAATAAATTGTTCTTTGTTGGAAAGTGGGATTGTGTTTAATAGACTTACAATGGCTAAGAAACTATGTGCAATGCTTAGAGATAGGCCTGGTTCGTGAAAAATTCGAGGGGGGGGGGAAGACAAAAGACTTGATTTCCAATGCATTATAACATTTCTCCCTCTGTTTTGTGGGTTTTGAAGAAAAATGCATAAAATATAAATAAGTTTAATAATTTTTTCCTTTTTTTTATCCTTATTCATTTTGAAAGGCAGGTCATCCTCCCCCCATGCAGGTTTTTTGGCCAAATATTTTTGGATTGGAGAAAAAATGAATGCCTCCCTACATTAAAGCAATAATTTGAGGGAAAAAAATTATCAGTTTTGGTTTTGCTACTTTTTATGTGGTGAAAAATTGCTTATGTTTATTTACTTACCAAAGATGTAAAAAGAAAGGCTAATAAAAAAAGGTAAGAAATATGAGCAATGATTATTTTATTGATAATTATTTATTTTATTGATAATTATTGATCGAAAGAGTAATTTGAATGGCAAATCAACAGTGTAAGTGGCTAAAAATAATAATATATATAATACACTATATACAGCATATAATTTGCAACTGTACAAGAAAATATCTGTAGTTGGCATAAAGACATTAATAAAATGCGATTAAAAAGATATCTGATAGCTGCTCTGCTTCCAGCAAGATATGCATATTGAAGAGAATAACACATTGTGTAAAAGAATTCTTTTTACCTATTTTTAAAACTAGTTTTAGATATATCAATTTAAATATGCATAACTTTTATTCAATACAGTTATTTGTCTTGAATAAACAAATGAAATTTATTAGAACTTGTTGCTGAAATAAACTTATTAACTTAAAACATAGATGAAAAAATTCACTTAGCATACTTTTATAAAAGTATGATAAGTGAGTCAACTGTTTTAATGAAAACAGTTTGACTCACTTCTAATAAAAAAGAATGATGATATTTATACTGAATTATTTATGGGCATATAAGAGTACAGTGATATTCCACAGAGTGAAATGGTCAGTCAGGTAAATCCTCTATGGTAAAAATATATCGTCAGCCAATTCTTCCTTGAAATTAAATTAGCTTTTCATAGCCTCCATAATTTATATTAAAATTGTTTATTTCAAGCGCTTTCAGTTTGTGAGCTTCTAATATTTGTTAGGAACAAATTAAATGCCGAAAACATGAAACAGAAAAATATATTTGATTAGCTTCAGTCCACTTTTTTATGCTGTAAGTTCTACAACATTGCTGTATTTTTGTTTTCATTTCAAAATTTTCCTTTATCCTGCTTTTAATTCTTTATAATAATTTCATGTTTTGCAGCTTAATTCCTTATTTCATTTGTATTTTTTAAACACTTGTAACACGATTTGTGTTTTTTAAGGGCTCAAGTTTTGTCACTTTCCAATATATGCATTTCTGCTATTAATACATATTGAGTAACATACGATTCAAGTTTTATAGTATCCACTCCGCTGTTCAGAGAATTCAACTTCGAAATTAAAAGTAGTATTCAAAATACTTTTGCATGACGTATATATAGGATAGTTGTTTTGCATTATGTTTTCCACACATTGTCAAGATTATTTAGTTGTAAAAGAAAGTTTCCTAACGGCTTTGTATAAAATTACATACCTCAGTTTATAGTTAGCGACAAATGTGATCTCAGATATTGAACTCATTTAGTTCGTTCATTTTCTATGAAAATTTATAATTTGTAAATTTCGAAGATGAAAACAATGTTTTTATCGTTGTGTATTCCACATACATTTTATAGGAAAAAATGTACATGAGAAGATATAAATGCTTAAGTACAAACTTTTGATGAAAACTTTTAGTTTTTGTTGTATTGGATTCTGTTGCATATTTGCTAGAATACTAGAGGTGCTAAACGATGCATTGTATCTGCTTGTATTTATAATATCTTAGTAAAGTTTTTATTTTCTGGTACAAAAAGAAATTCTGATTTTTTTCTTTGTGCTTCTTATTACAATTTAATTTGCTGCACTATCTCCCTTTTCTCTATTTTTACAAGACACGTTTTCTGTGGTTTTATTATTTGACTTGACCCAAAACTATAGCAGAGAACATAAAAAATAATATTTAGCTGTTGAAGAACAAAATAAATATTTTAAGTAGTTTGCCTCACGTTCAAAAGCTGAAATGTGAAGGGAAAAACCTTTTACGTTATTGCCTAAATTACTTGAAGATTTATAGTTGCTAAATTTTCGATGTAAACATATGGTCTTGACAAATGCAATACAAAAACTACACTAATATCTGTTATTAAAGGATGACACCAAGTTACTGTCAATGGAAAAACAAATTCGAAGCTTCGTAGTTTCTAAAATTTTATAAAATGAGATTGAAGGTAAATTTATGAACAAATGCATTAAAATTTTGATTTCAGCAATATTTGATATTTAAAGTGTTAGGGAAGAATATTTAAGAGAAGCTTGCTATTCATAAAAGTTTATTTTAAAGGTTATAACTAATGATATGTCGAACAGTTTACTAATACGAAAAATTCGTAATGGTCGTTCCAGTTTCTGTGAAAAATTTGCTGTTGTACAAGAAACTGCTGTAAAAATATTTCGGCTTCCATAACTATAATGTTTTAAACAAAGGTTATACCTGTAGTAAAGAATCAGGGGATAAGTCCTGTAGACATGGAACTCCTGAAATAATGTGCTGGAAAAAAAATTTTTTTTTTTCGACTCATTATTTCAAAAGTTTATACCTTTTACATCTGCGCATTCCTCGGCTACAAAATATCTTCAATGCGTAGATTTGCTTCTCAGCAGACACGTTAGTGATGCTTTTCTAGGATACGAGTGCATTAAAGGTTTCTTACAGGAAAATTTCAGACAAGCATTAAAGACGAATAATGTTATCTGCTGTTATGACCCCGCTGATTATGCCAATGAGGATGAGAAGGATAGGTTTTACGGACAACTTCAGGAAATTTTGAATTCTGTCAAGAAAGGAGATATTACCCTTGTTCTAGGTGACCAGTGCCAAAGTTGGTACTGACCTTTAGGAAGGGTGATAGCTCTCTTTGGTGTTTGTAGCTGCAGTGGCAATGGGCAGTATCTCCTGTATGTAAATTAACTTAATGGTTTGGAAATAAAACACTTCTTACAAACACCTGGACATACATATGTACACTTGATGGTCTGCATAAAAATACGATAGATTATATATTAACACCAAATGGGTTCTGTTAGAAATACCAGGTCATATAAGTTTGAGCAGCATATTGTGGAGAGAAAGACTGTTGGTTTTGCCGTGTTCCCCATATGGATAATTATAGATTAGCGAATAGGGTTATACATAGTGTGCCTAAAGGCTTCAGAAAGAGTGAAAGACCTAGGATGCGGTGGACAGACAGTGCCAAACAGGACCTTGTTAGAATTGATATGTAGTGGTCAGATGTAGCTCAGGATAGATATGCTTGGAGAACTAAATTGCACAGTCTGGTTGGACCTCTGTAGCCAATGGCTGTTTGAGGAGGAGGATAATAGGGGACATGAAATTGGATCGGACCGTTTCCTTGTTAAAAGTGTTGTGCTAAGATTAAAAAAAGTAACATTTAACTGAAAGACCCAGTTATAGCTAAAGGTTACTATGATAACTTAGTCATTGTGACAGTCATGATTTGCTTACTGCTGAAGTTGAGGAAGAATGGGACCGTTTTAAACAGTCTTTTTCTTGAAACTAACTACTCTTTTTAGGTAAAAAGGAGCAGAGGATCTAAATTATTTGAGTTATAAGGCACTTGAGCTTATATCGTAAAGAAAGAATTGTACAAATGTCCTTAATAATCATACTAGTCCTAATAGAAAGCATAAAGAGCTTAATAAACGTGTAAAGGATCAGTTGCAGCTGATAAAAATCTTTTGCTTGACTGACAAAGCCAAGGAAACAGCACAACAGCAGAGAGCTGTACCAGGGATACTGAAGGATAAACAAGGTGGTAGAAGGTAAGGATTCTGTCATGGCTTGGTGTGCTGAGCATTTCAGTGATGTTCTAAACAATATGGTTAGTTTTACTCTCATTGTAATGATGACAGATGCATTACTGGCTTTAATATTAGCACTATATCACAGTCTTAATAAACTTTACGTAAATCCCCATGGGTAGATAATATTAGTACTGAAATGCCTAGAGCTGGGAATGTTACAGTTAACTCGTGGGTAACTGAAATTTTGAATATTTTTTATGATAAAGGCATGGTTCCTAAGGATTTTTCCAGATCTATTATTATTCCTATTTTTATAATAGCTGATTGCAGTTCTTGTGATAACTTTAGGGTATCAGGCTACTTTAGGTATGAAATTACACCATGAAATATCTGATGTCCTATCAAAATTTTTGGGGCGGGGGTGGCTCAGTCGGTAGCGCGCCAGGCTCGTAATCTGTAGTTCCCAGGTTCGAGTCCCAGCTGGGTCAGCGTTGAGATTTATCTCCGCAAAAATTCCCCGCCCTGCCCACGGTCAGTAGGGGACACCGATGGGCTCGAAAAAGGTCACCGTCCGTCGGATGGGACGTTAAGCCGTGGCTCTGTGTGTGGGAGAGTCATACCCTGTGCATGTTAAAGAACACGCTGGATGGCCTTGACGGGAGACTACCATCTGTCTCCCAACAGCTTTCCAGTGGGTCCCCTCCCCCAACCTTCTCTGAGCCTTCGGGGTCCATGTGACCTGGCCATTTAGCCCATGGTGTGCAAAAAAAGTGCCGCTCAGAGGTAAAACAACCCAACAACCCCCCCAAATTCTTCAGCTCATGACTGGTGGGTTCTCCTTTGGCTCTCTTGCTATTGGGGAGCCTATCTGTCACGGGGCTTATCAGCGGATTCTGGGGCCTCTGCTCTAGGTAGACGGGAGGTCCTGAGGTGGCCCCCTCAGGATCAATCAGCTGGTGGACTGTTACTGCTAGGGTAACTATGCAGAGAAGTGAGTAACCTTGCCCACGTCCTTGTACAGGTTTGAGTTTCCTCACACTACCTAATTTGAGACAGCTCTTTTGTGAGAACAGTTCGTCTCGCAGTATTTTATTTTGTGGAATCTTGGATGAATTTCTCTTTTCATTTGGCTTTTATTTATTTGTGAGGGCATGGCTCACTGTCTGTGTGGGTATAGTGCCTGCATAGCCCTGGCACCCGACTGGGCATCCCTTATTCCGCTCCATGGAGGGTGAGGATAGCGGACACAGAACCACATAAAAACAAATATGACAGCCCTATTGGTCTCCTCTGAGACAAACCTTAATCTACTTCCAGGCTTCTCATCACCGCTGATCTTGGCGATTTCCCATAATCCCACACCCTCTCCCAATCTCCACATGCAGATCGCATTATGGTCACTCGCACATCTGCCGACCACTTCGGCACTGACATGTCAATTTATGGCACCCCTTCCCTTCGCTCAACAATCAACTGCCTCTCCTGCATTAGCTTAAGTTCCTCACTTCCCATCTGATGATGCCTGAAAGGAAGGGCGTGAAACGCGCGTTGTGGATCAAAAACTTTTTTTAAGCACTCTATGCTCTCAAAGGTATAAATGGTTATATCCTTCGCCAAGGCGGGTAGATCATTGGCAGCTCTTATCCTTCTTTTAATCTCAACTAAGATGTCATTGGCCAGCAAGAACGTCGATTATTAAATTTACCATCGAAAGCATCCCGGAAGTTCCTGTTACTACCCATCTTTACGGCATGGTATTTAAATCTCTCCTTAATAATTGTTGATATTTGATAACATTGTTGATACTTGATCGCAACACATGGACTATGCTATCAAGTATCAACAATTATTAAGGAGAGATTTACATACCATGCAGTAGAGGATGGATAGTAACAGGAACTTCCTGGTTACTTTCAATGGCAAATTTAATAATCGATGTTCTTGCCGGCAATGACGTCTCAGGAGATTAAAAGAAGGATAAGAGCTGCCAACGGTCTACTCTATACCGTCTTGGCGAAGGAAATAACTTTATACCTTTGATAGCATAGAGTGCTTAAAAAAATTTTTGATCCACAACGCGCGTTTCATGACATGCCCTTCCTTTCAGCGCATCGTCAGGTGGGAAGTGAGGAGCTTAAGCTAATGCAGGAGAGGCAGTTGGTTGTTGAGCGCAAGGAAGGGGTGCCATAAATTGACATGTCAGTGGCTCAGCTCCCAGGATCGGAGTGGTCGGCGGATGTGCGAGTGGCCATGATGCGATCTGCGTGTGATGGAGGTTGGGAGAGGGTGTGGGATTATGGGAAATCGCCAAAATCGGCGGTGATGAGAAGGCTGGAATTAGAAGATTAAGGTTTGTCTCAGAGGACACCAATAGAGCTCTCATATTTAGTTTTGTGTGGTTCAGTGCATTTAACAGTGTCATAGAGAATTAAATAGCTTTAATTTTAATACTGCGCTGTGTACCTCTACTCTAATTTTTGGTGGTGAAAATGTTAGACCCCCTCCATCATCATGCCCTCCATGTTTCCACTGGAGCCTTCTGCACCTCACCGGTCCAGAGGCTTTACGTTGAGACTGATGAACCATCTTTATTTCTTCGCCATCAACAGTTGTCCTGCAATATGCATCTAAATTGCGATCCCTACTTGACCATTTTCAGTCCAGAGTGGAAAATGCGTTACACTAATCAGTCAACTGCCATTCATCCTTTTGATTTGAGAGTCCGAGGCAACCTCAGAGACATCAACACCAGTCTTGATAGCGTCGCACAGGCAACAGTCGAGTCACCCCCGCCGTGGCTTGCTGTTTCCCCTTTCTGTGATTTTTCCATGTACAGGACGAGGAAGGCCTTTACACCCTACTTTATGTACTGGCAACCCTTTGCCAGCCATCATGCTGAGTACTTGGAATTTTTGCCTGTTTTCACAAATGGCTCGAAATCCGCCACAACAGGGATCAGCTACGGTCTGCTGTGATGTAATCATTGCAGACCAGATCCCACTGCAGTGTTGCACGCTATCAATCTCGCCTTGGACCACATGGCGGCTAAGCATAATTGTCAGTGTGTGCTTTACACCAACTCAGCTCACTACAGGCTTTGATCTCGGTGAGGCATTGTCCTCACCCAATTCTTTCTAAGATCTGCTAGCAGCTACATCATCTGGCAGCCACAACAACCATCCATTTCTGTTGGGTGCCCGGTCACGTCGGTGTTAGGGCCAATGATTTGGCAGATGCTGCTGCCAAGCCACACTGCTGTTCAGCTCTCCGTTGCTGGTCCCATATCTGAATTTCCAGCAGCATTTTACCATGAGCTCCATTATACGAGCTCCAGGTACAATGGCAGAGATCTTGGTAAGAAAGCTTAAAAACTAGCTCTTTGAGATCAAACCATGGTAGTCATGTTACCGCAGGAATCGCAACCCACACAACGACAATCTCTTGATAATGTCCATAAGATACCTAAGATGGTCTATTGATATATACTTGTCATCTTAGCTCTCTTATCAATGTATTCTGGAGATCATGGTTGTGTGGGAAGAAGTAAGTTGTACAGGGTGTTTCAAAAAGGATGCAACGCTTTATTATATTTTTCTATTTAAACCAATTTCTATTTTTCTATTTTTTTTTCCAACCTGTGAAGATAACTCTCTAAGAGATATTGTCAACTTGTTGGGAACTGCAGGCTGAGGAAACTTCAACACAAACTGCTCTCACACGTTTGTGTGATTTGTACGCACAATAAGTCTCAACAATAAATACACGTTCGTTTTTGGATAACGACATAGCTGACATAACACAAAGGAATGAATGCTTGAGTGAGATTAGCGCGTGACAAGGTCATTTCAACTGCTAAAGGCTGCTAACCTTGAGTACAGTAATGCCAACTGACTAATATTATGGCATAAATTATACATGTGCGTAAGTTCTACTCTCTTATATTAAGAGTCAACCCTTCTTAGGGTGGATGACGACCCTAAGTGTGAGTTTTGTGACGCCGTTTTAACTATCAAACATATTTTAATTCATTGCCCGGTTTTATCCTCGAACATCATTTGTATTTTACTTTTCATGATTTTATGCCTGAACCACTTACACCCGGACATCTTTTATCTGATAAGACGTTTTTACCTCCAATTTTTGCTTTTTTCCAGTATAAAGGTTTTTTTACTAGGTTATGATTTTATGAATTTATTGTTTATTTGCCGTCTGACCTAGGTCTTTTACACCTGGATTAGTTTTATGCATTATATATATAGTATGCTATATATATATATAATTATTCTTTTACCCCTTTATTCTTATTTCTATTATATACATCTTGTTGGTTTTGTCTTTTGCCTTTTACAGCGTTTGGTTTTAACTTTGGTTACGGGTTATTTATCTTTTAGCTTCTTTTTACCTCGTTTGGCGCATTATAGCCTTAGTAGCTCATGCATCATAAAGCCCAATCAACCACCAACCTTTGTAATTAAAAACTAGATTAACCTGAATCAGAAAAAGGTAATGTATTGCCCCAGATGACGGTCATGCAAAGGTAAATTTTTAACCCTGAAATATAATATTTGTATTCATCTTTCTCCTTTAGGGTAAGCAGTAATTATTTCACGAGGTTTCCTTTTTTTTTTTCAAAAAACTGACGCTGCCAGGCCTAGCACCTAATGTCTGACCCCGCCTTCTCGTGGTGCAGACAGTTGATACCTTTCAAAAAAGACTCTCTTGTGGAAGTGAATGGAAGGGGAGGGCTGACAGATTAGTGTGTCCTACTGATCTTTACAACTATGACTATTTTTCTTTTTTTCTACCCTGCTGAGGAGTGGTCAAATACACAGGATCCTGGTGCTGACCATATAAACCTACTGGACTGATGTAAGGTTCTGAGCTTGATTATGGATCCTGAATTTGTTGCACTGGTGGGCTTCTGTGGAGGGAAAATCTTCCGTTGTGTTTTCTGTTTGTTTGTCGGTTGACAGCCCAAGTGAATAGATTCAGAGGATATGTTTATCAGCTGGTAGATAATACTGAGCAGAGGTCATCGCAGGCACCTGAACTTTTTGCTTCTACTGGCATCGTCAAATTCTACATTGGGGGAAGTCTTCCAGTGTAGTTGGCTTCAGCCTTTAGTGGTGAGGGAACGGGTCTTTGCCCCATGTCTGCGATCAGGGGGCTGTTTCATATTGTCTCCATTTCCTCTCTCAATAAACATAGTTTCTATAAACATCCCACTAACCATTTTCTCTCCATAGGTAGTTGGAATGTGAGGACTCTGCACACAGCTTTTTCTCTTGATGTCCTCACACAAGAATTCCACCGTTATAATTTAGATATTCTCGGCTTGCAACAGACCAGCGGGACACATAAAGATCAGATTCGTAAAATTAATCTTAAATTTCTCTTTTTCAGGGAGGAACGGTAATAAACATCACCAAGGCGTGGGCTTTCTTCTCAGCAGACACGCTACTGATGCTCTTCTAGGATATGAGTGCATTAATGAAAGGTTCCTTACAGCAAAATTTCAGACAAGCGTTAAAGTCTTGATTGTTATCTGCTGTTATGCCCCCATTGAGGATGCCGATGAGGATGAGAAGGATAGGTTTTATGGACAACTTCAGGATATCTTGAATTCTGTCAAGAAAGGAGATATTACCCTTGTTCTAGGTGAATTCAATGCTAAAGTTGGTACTGACTCTGACCTTTCGGGAGGGGTGATAGGCCCTTTTGGTATTGGTAGCTGCAATGGAAATGGGCAACGTCTCCTACAGGTATATAAACTCAATGGCTTCAGAATAAAAAAAAAATAAATAAATACCCCCTCAAGCAGCTCCTTGCCACAGAGATCTGACAGGAGCCTATCAGTTTATATGCCATAGTACAAGGTCTGAGAGGATGGCAGGACCTCAGCGCAAAAACGACACATACATCCATGCCTTATCCGGGACTCAAACCCAGGTCCCGTAGATCAGTAGCCGAGCGCTAACTAACACTTATTACAAACACAGTGACATACATAAGTACACATGGATTTCACCTGATGGGCTGCATAAGAATATGATTGATTATATATTAATTAAGAGCAAATGGGCTAGTTCGGTTAGGAATACCAGGTCATATAGGGGAGCTGAAATTCGATTTGATCATTACCTTGTTAAAAGTGCCTTGCAACTTAAACTTAAAAAGTGTTGTGCTAGGGTTAAAAAATTTACTTTTAATACTGAAGCGATGAAAGATCCAGTTATAGCTAGAGCTCACCATGATAGGTTACATTAGTCATTATGACAGTCATCGTATGCTTACTACTGAAGTTGAGGAAGAATGGGATCATTTTAAACAGGCTTTTTTGGACATTAACAGTACTCTTTTAGGAAAAAAGGAGCAGAAGAGACAGAATTATCTGAGTGATAAGGCACTTGA
The DNA here is from genome assembly GCA_038380435.1 of Ryuthela nishihirai. Lineage (NCBI taxonomy): Eukaryota > Metazoa > Arthropoda > Arachnida > Araneae > Heptathelidae > Ryuthela > Ryuthela nishihirai. The sequence goes on from JAWZYU010000031.1 coordinate 35,947,048, forward strand.
GCTTATTTCAGAAAGAAAGAACTGCAGGAATGTCCTTAATCAATACCCTACTAGTATTAATAGAAAGCATTACAGAGAACTTAATAAACGTGTAAAATATCAGTTAGCTGCTGATAAGAATCTTTGGCCTGATGGTTTGGCTGACAAAGCTGAGGAAGCAGTTAGACAGCACAACAGCAGAGAGCTGTACCAGATAGTTAATGTTTTGTGTGGTAGAAAACGAACAGGTATACAGGGATTGAAGGATAAACAAGCTAAGGTTATAGAAGGTGAGGATTCTGTCATGGCTAAGTGAGCTGAGCATTTCAGTGATGTTCTAAACAATGTGGGTTTCTACTCCCATTGTTTGCAATGATGATAGATCCATTGGTTGCTTTAATATTGGCCCTATAACACAATCTGAAGTTAGTTTGGCTGTTTCTAAACTTAAACTTCATAAATCCCAAGGGTAGATGAAATTACTACGGAAAATGCTTAGAGCTGGGAATGTTTTGGTTACCGCTTGCATGATGAATTCTGAATATCTTTTATGATAAAGGCATGGTTCCTAAGGATTTTACCAGAGCTATTGTTATCCCTATTTTCAAAAAAGGTGATCGCAGTTCTTGTGATAACTATAGGGGTATCAGCCTACTCTCTGTTCCAGGTAAAGCTCTTTCCATGATTGTGCTTAATAGAATTAAAAATCTGGTTGACAGGCAATTGCGTGATGAGCAATGTGGATTCAGAAGTGGTAGGGGATGTGTGGATCAGATATTTTCACTTAGGCAGATTCTTGAGAAATGTTTAGAGTTTCAGAAACCTTTGGTTGCTAGCTTTGTTGATTTCAAAAAGGCTTTCGACTCTGTTGATCGTCATAATTTGTGGTTGATTGTGAGATCATATGGTATACCAGACAAGTTAGTTAACATTATGAAAGCTCTCTATAATAACACAGTCGTGTGTGACAGTTGGTAAGGCTTGTAGCAATTGGTTTAGCATTACTTCTGGTGTTCGACAAGGGTGCATTTTGTCTCCTTTTCTCTTTAGTTTGGTTATTGATTATGTTACGCGAAATTCACTTCAAGGGAAAGATTTTGGCCTTAAATGGGCTGGAGATACGAAAGTTTCTGATTTAGATTATGCTGATTAGCCCTTTTGACAAATGATGTTGATGAGATGAACTCTTTCATTCGAGCTCTTGATGAAACTGGTAGTAGAGTAGATTTGGTTATAAACAGAGAGAAAACTAAAGTGATGAAAATTGGCCAGGCAGGCTGTGATTCAGTTAATCTGAATGGTTACAATCTTGAACAGGTGTCACAGTTTTAATTATCTTGGGAGCTATGTAACAGATGCTGGTGATATGTGGCACGAGATTAACAGACGGATAGGGGCTGCTGCCGGGACTTTTAAGAATCTATGGAGAGTGTGGAGAAATAGTCGTATACATCTAAAGAATAAAATTAGACTGCATAACAGTTTGGTTCTTTCTAGGGTTAGTTATGGTAGTGAAACTTGGACACTTTGTAAACAGGAAACTAGATGCTTATGGTATATGCATCTTGGGTATTAGGTGGTTCAACTTTGTAACTAATGATGAGGTTAGGCAAAGGAGTCTGTAACCTTCTTTAAGCAGCATATTGTGCAGAGAGAGACTCCGTTGGTTTGGTCAGTTTGCCCGAATGGATAATTATAGATTAGCGAATAGGGTTATGAACAGTGTGCCTAAAGGCCTCAGAAAGATGGGGAGACCCAGGATGCGGTGGGCTGACAATGTCAAACAGGACCTTGTTAGAATTGGTGTGCAGTGGCCAGATGCAGTAGATGTAGCTCAGGATAGACTTGCTTGGAGAACTAAATTGCACGGTCTGGTTGGACCAAAGAAGGTCTAAGGAGAAGAAAGCTAGCTTCGCACAATCGTAAGTGGCGCCGTTCTGCGGAATTTTACCGAAGTGAACATGGCAAATTGATGTGCAGGCACAAAAACAACTGTAAGGGGCGATCTGCGCATGCGCAGTGCGATCATTTTAGCCCAATGTAGCTATGGTTTGTCTTACTATTGGTATGTATATTGCGATTTAACCAGTGTTTCCAAATGTCTAACAGCCATGGCTGTTTAGCACAGTGGTAGTTGACCCTAAATTTATTCAATGAGTGTTTTATCTCGTTCAGGAGTACATTTTACGATACCTGGAAAAACCGTTGTATGTTTATTTTGAGGAAATTTGCCGAATTTTTAAAATTAATATGTAAATTAATACATTTAATCATCTTGCGAGTTTGTGTTCTCTGGAGCATATCGATGTATATAGGTTTCTGCAGTTTGTTTAATAGTAAATTTTTTTATGGTTGATACGAGAAGTGCCTGCTGCCATCTATTGACCATTTATACAAGTAAGAAACTCGATATGACTTTTATTGAAACTATCTAAAATTCTATAAAATATAATTAAACTAAACATGTTATCTCGCCTAGAGCCATAAATTTCAAATTATTATAATATATTAAATATTGTAGAATGTTCAAAATATTAAAATTCTTTTCTTGAGCATAGCTACTACCTGTTTTACAAAATGGGATTTTATTCAAGAAAATAATTTTAACTAATCCTTGTAAAAAGAAAATTATGATGGTAAAATTTAAGAAATGAACACTTTGAACAGAGCTAAAGTGAATGTAAAATTAGTGACGTGGTGTAACCCATTGAAATCCTTGCTGGGCGGTGGAAAAATAACGCAAGGAACTGTCTCCTCTCCGTGCAAGGTGGCTTCACTGCAATGTACGAATCTGCCATATTTAGAGGGCGCTACAATCGAAAAGTTTACATTAAGCCTAAGGAAGTTAGCTCCCTTCTCCCTTAGACACTCCTTGGTTGGAGCAAAGAAGGTGTAAGGAGAAGAAGCCTAGCTTCGCACAAGCGTAAGTGGCGCCGTTCTGCGGAATTTTACAGAAGCTGAACGTGGCAAATTGATGTGCATGCACAAAAACAACTGTAAGGGGCGATCTGCGCATGCGCAGTGCAATCATTTTCAGTCCACTGCAGCTGTGGTTTGTCTTACTCTTGGTATATTTATTGCGATTTAATCAGTGTTTCAACCTGTGTAACACCCATGACTGTTTGGCATAGTGATAGCTGACCCTAAAGTTATTCAATGAGTATTTTATCCCGTTTAGGAGTATATTTTACGATACCTGGAAAAGCCGTTGTATGTTTATTTTGAGTAATTTTGCAGAATTTTTAAAATTAATATGTAAATTAATACATTTAATCATCTTGCGAACATGTAAGTCAATGTATGTTGCAGTTTTGTGTTCCCTGGAGCATATCGACATATATATAGGTGTCTGGAGTTTGTTCTAATAGTAATTTTTTTTTATGGTTGATGCGAGAAGTGCCTGCTGCCATCTATTGACAGTTTATACAAGTAAGAAACTCGATGTGACTTTAATTGAAAATATCCTAAATTCTGCAAAATATAATTAAACAAAACATGTCGTCTCGCATTAAGCCATAAATTTCAATATATTATAATATATTAAATATAGTAGAAAGTTCAAAATATTAAAATTTTTATGTTGAGCATAGCTACTACTTGTTTTACAAAATGGGATTTTGTTAAATAAAATAATTTTAACTAATCCTTGTGAAAAGGAAATCATGATGGAAAAATTTAAGAAATGAACACTTTGAACAGAGCTAAAGTGAATGTAAAATTAGTCACGTGGTGTAAGCCATTGAAAACCTTGCTGGGCGGTGGAAAAATAACGCAAGGAACTGGCTCCTTTCCCTTGCTAGGTGGCTTCACTGCAATACACGAATTTGCCATGTTTAGAGGGCGCTGCAATCGAAAAGTTTACATTACGTCTATGGAAGTTAGCTCTCTTCTCCCTTAGACACTCCTTGGTTGGAGCTCCGTAGCCCATGGCTGCTTGAGGATGATGATGATTTATGGGCTAAGGTTCGCACAGGTTGTTTGAACCAAAGATTAGTTTGAACAGATAACCAAAGCACTCAACGGTCATGTGAATGATACTACGAGTTTACATAATCATATTCGTGGTAGTAAACACTTATAGAATTCGATTATTTTAACTTCATAGTGATAATAATGCAAGGAAAGGTGCAGACGGGTTTGTAGTTCAGTTTCTTTTTTTATAAAAATATAGTTGAAAGCAGTCCCGTGACCAAGTAGTTAGGGTGCTTAGCTACTGATCAAAAGGATCTAGGCCCCTGTTAGGACATGGATGTTTGTGTTGTTTTTCTACTGAGGTCCCGTCATTCTCACAGACTACTAAGGTGTATAAACTGACAGGCTTGTGTTATACCTCCATGGCAAGCAGCTGCTTGATGGGATATTTATTATTTTTAATATAGTTCAATTTTCGAAATGTGAATTCCGTTGCAAACTCGTGACGTATTCAAATGATTTCTGCAAAATCTGTGTCGAACAATAATGAATGTGGCATCGAAAAAAGGAAGTAAAAGTGATGAATGATACGTATAAAACTGTATTTTTACCAGTTTTGAGATGATTCCTAGACAAGCTGTAAATGCTCCATGGTTTGTAACCAACAGACAAAAATACATGGAAATTTAGGTGTGCAGCATATTTACACTTATATAAAGCAGATATCTAAGAAATTACTAGAAACGACATGAATTTATTTAAAATTTTTGAAATTTGATCATGATCCTACGAGTAGATTCAAGAGAGCTAGACCTTTGGTTTTCGAGCTAGAAACCTTTTCAGTCTGACTCTCTGAATTATATTTATCAGTTTGTACTGCCCTTTGGGGCTCACCTTTTTGGTGATTCTTGTCTCTTGACTCGTACCATTTATTGGACACCTTCAGATGGAAAAGGTTATGGTATGCTAGATCCTGATATTTTGGAAAATCCTAATTATGCTATATATATGTGTTTTGGGATATGAGAATGAAACTTAACTCTATAGGATTCTTAAAGCTTCTTGTAATGCGTGAAAGTAAAATTTTTTGCCACTTTGCATGTTTTTCTGTTTTTTACAGGCACAGATTAGGAAAAAGTAGCAACACTGAGGGAGATAGAGATGTAGCAATGATTTTGAGTCCTGTAACAAACTCTTAAATTAAAATGTGTTTCCACAACTTTTATCCAAGATAGATGCCCAATTCTCTTTTTGGTGCACCACATGCGTTTTTATGACCATAAATTAATTTTATAACAACTTGGTTAGCGCGCTTGGCTACTGATCTACAGGACCTGGGTTCGAGCCTCGGGTAAGGCATGGATGTTCGTGTTGTTTTTCTGCTGAGGTCCTGCCATCCTCTCAGACCTTCTACTCTGGCATGTAAACTGACAGACTCCTGTCAGACCTCTGTGGCAAGCAGCTGCTTGAGGGGGTATTTTTTTTTTATGCATTCGCTGTTCTGGAATGTTTCAGTGATATATATAAAGACTCATTTAAACTTATTTCAGTGACAGTGTGTGAACCCGTATTTAGCCCAAAGGACTTGTCTGATTAATGCTGTTAAATGATTTTTATTTCACTGTATTTTGGTATACATTGTTCCATTGGAATTTTCCTATTACACTTTAACATGCAGAGAATGTTTGGTAAAATATGGGTTCAAAAGTAATCTATTGAAGTCTGTGTGACCTATTGATCTGGACTCTTTATGGATACTTTTTTTTCTTCCCTGCTGAGGAGTGGTAAACACACAGGGTCATTGTGCTGACTTATTAAATTAACCAGGCTGAATAATGGTTTGAACTAGATTATGGATCCAGAACTTCTTGTGTTGGTTGGGCTTCTGTTGAGGGAAAAATCTATTACTGTGTTTTTGTTTGTGGGTTGACAGCCCCAAATGAGATGCTACATATGATATATGAGCTGGGGGATAATTCTGATCAGAAGTATCACAGGTGCCTGAACCCTTGCTCCTATGCAGGGGGAGAGGGCAGACAGGTCTTTGCCGATGCATGCTATTAAAGCACTGTGTGATATTATTGACACTACTTTAAAAATCCTAACCATTTTCTACAGGAATGTGGAACATAAGGACTCTCCTTAGAGATTATTCTCTTAATACCCACACAATAATATAACTTGGATATTTTAGGTTTGTGAGAGACCAGATGGATAGGGAAAGGTCAGATACATGAAAAACTTAAATTTCTCTTTTCAGGGAGCAAGGATGGAAAGCATCTGCATGACATAAGTTTACTTCCATACAGACATGCAAGTGATGCTCTTCTAGGATATGACTGCATTATGAATAGGATTAAAGATTTGAATGTTACTGAGGAAGTGAAGATGAGAACAACAGATTTTGTTCTCAACTTCAGGATATTTTGAATTCTGTCAAGAAAGATATTTCAGTACTGCTAGGTGACTTCAGTGCTAAAGTTGGTACCCTGACCTTTTGGATAAGCTCTTTTGCCATTGGTGGTTGCAATGGGGAATGTCTCCTACAGGTAAGCAAACTTAATAGTTTGAGGGGAACTAACAATTAATACAAACATTGACATTTGCAAATACACATAGGTTTCACCAGGTAGAATGCATAAGAATATACATATAATAAAAAAATAAATAAATACCCCCTCAAGCAGCTGCTTGCCACAGAGGTCTGACAGGAGCCTGTCAGTTTATTTGCCAAAGTAGAAGATCTGAGAGGATGGCAGGACCTCAGCAGAAAAACAACACATACAACTATGCCTTATCCGGGGCTCGAACCCAGGTCCCTTAGATCAGTAGCCAAGCGCGCTAACCACTCGGCCATGGGACGGCTCACATATATACATACAAAATCCTTATGCAGACTTGGGCTACTGAGGCTGTACCAGACAGTATAAATTTGCTCTCCACACATGTCTGTCATGAGCTACAGCTGCTGCATTTAGCCACTGTAGGTCTATTGTAGCAAAGCCTTGTTTAATATTGTCTAACCATTGCATTGTAGGTCTCCCCCTTTTCCTGAAGCCTTTGGGAACACTATTCATAATCCTATTTACCAATCTGCAGCTATGCATCAAGCAACATGGCCAAACCAATGCAATCTCTCTCTGCACAAAATGCTCAAAGGAAATTGCTGACTCCATTTTCTAACTTCATTACTTACAAAGGCAAACCACCTAATGCCCAAGATACTGTGTAAGCATCTAGAATCAGAGGCATCAGTATCTTATTATCCTGCATAATATATATATAATTAAAGTGAATGGACTAGTTCTGTTTGGAATACCAGATATAAATAAAAAATAAAATAAATACCCCCTCAAGCAGCTGCTTGCCACAGAGGTCTGACAGGAGCCTGTCAGTTTATATACCATAGTAGAAGGTCTGTGAGGATGGCATGACCTCAGCAGAAAAACAGCACGAACATCCATACCTTATCCAGGGCTCGAACCCAGATCCCTTAGATTAGTAGCCAAGCGCATTAACCACTCAGCCATGGAACGGAAATATTTAGTCTGACCATTATGGGGTCAAAAGTGTCTTGCAGCTGAAGCTTAAGAAATGTTGTGCTAAGAGAATAACCTCTAACACTGAAGCTCTGGAAAATCCAGATATAACCATAGAATGCCATCACAGACTCCTCGGTCATTATGACAATTTTGTTTTTCTAATTACTGAAGTTGAGAAAGAAGGGGATCAGTGTAACCTTTTTTCTACCATACTGGCCCAAACTGCCAGAGGGGTAGTAAAGAGGAAGGAGTAATATTGATTGGATGACTCCATTTAGAATCTCCAATCTTTAAAATATCCTATAAAAATAATCCTAAGTAAATCTCGCCCATTTTTGTCTGGTATGGTAGTGAAAGTGTTAAAAGGGCTTTTCTTGAAGCTAACAGTACTTTTTTGGGTAAAGGGGGGAACAGAGGAGGCAGTTATTTGAATGATGAGGCATGGAACTTATTTCTGAAAGAAGGAAGTACAAGAATAATATAAATCATCACCCTACTGGCCCTAATGGAGAGCATTATAAGGAGCTTAATAAGTGTGTAAAGGGTCAGTTAAGAGCAGATAAGAATCTTGGCTTGATAGTTTGGCTGATAAAAGCAGAGGAAACAGTTGGACAGCACAATTGCAGGAATTATACCAGATAGTTAATCTTTTGTGTGTGAAGAAACAAGGTGGCTCCAGGAACCACATTTTGGAGGTAGGCAGTGAGCAGCTCTAATGTTGGCCCTGTATCACATTCCAAAGTATTTTGTTATCTTTAAACTTAAACAATATAAATCCCCAGGAGTAGATGAAATTAATATTTAAATGCTTAGAGCTACGAATGTTTCTGTTGTCACATGGCTGACTGCAATTTTGAATATGATATGTGATAAAGGTGCACCGAAGTATTTTACCACTTATTATCCCTATTTTCAAAATCGGTGACTCCAATTCTTTTGATAATTATATGTGAATCAGTCTATATTTTGTTCCAGGTAAAGTACTTTGCATTATTTTGCTTAATAGAATTAAGAATCTGGTTGATGGACAGTTACATCATCAGCGATGCACACTGGTTTCCATAAATTAAAGAAAAATTCGGAAAAATTATGATGAACAAAAACTATATGAATGATTTTAATGAAATTTTTTGAAAACATGAATTACAGTGCTAGTTTCAGAATGGCATAAAATATTTTACACTAAAAACATTTTTTGTCAAAAAATAACACAGAAATGTGTCCAAAAATGAGGTATCAGAATGCAATGGGCAAAGTTCTCTAATAAGGAGTGTGGTCACCCCTTACAGCAATGCAGGCACAACAGCAATTTTCCATGTTGTATATGTTCACAGGATGTCATCTCTACCTTTGAGCATTGAGGTTCCCACCCATCAACTCATAGAGATCTGTGTATCTATCTAAGGAAATGCCACCCCAAACACACACGCTATCTCCACTGTAACTGCCTCTTTGATGGATGTTACTGGGATGATAGCTGGTACTCATTCTCCCCATATCAAACCATGTCTGGAATCACTCTGCAAACAGTATCTGTACTCATCTGTGAAGAGTACAGACTTCCATTGCTCTATTGCTCTTCTGTCCGTTAACATGCATGCTTACCCAATTCATCTGCTCTCTCTCCTGTGACGTGACCTGTGGGGTATACAAATTACTGGCCTTCTAGCATCAGACCTCTCTCACGAAGCCTTCCACGCACAGTAGAAGCTGATACAACTTTCCCAGTGGTTGCTGCAAGAGAGGATCATAACTGAGAGGGAGTAGACATCCTGTCCCTTTGTGCTGTTAATCGCAGATATTGATCTTGTACAATGGTTGTAACTATAGCCCTTCCTCGGCTAAACTGCTAAGATGTGGAATCTGTGCTAAGAAATTGATTCCACAGTCTATGGACTACAGAAGGACTCATATTCAGCCATTCTGCCATGTCTGACTGACTCCGGCCTTCTTTGAGCCGGACATTAGCTCTCGACCACAGTTCATTTGGCAAATGATGTCTCAAGATCATTCGTACTAAATTACTATTTCGAATTTCTTTACTGACATTTACAACATAAAATAACGATCCACTCCAAATCACCCGTTTTTATGCTGCTATCCAAAATTTATGGAAACCATTGTAGATTCAGAAGTGGTAGGGGATGCATTGATCAGATTTTCCACAAGCAGATTCTTGAGAAATGTTGAGTCAGAAACCTGTGGCTACTAGCCTTGTAGATTTGTTGCAATTGCAGATCAATTGCAATTTACTAACTTTCTGATGATGTATAAAATAAAAGTTTGAGATTAATGAATTTTATTTCCTTTTTTAATTTGTACACAGCATAATTTGATGCATTTCATTTTCCATCTGAAGTGTATAGTTGCAATTATTGTTTCATAGTAAAAGTGAAGAAAGAAAGTTTTTATTTTATTACTGGTCAAAAACTTATTTTTAGTATTAGGTCACATTGAACCTGAACGTGTTGGCTGTACATTAACACATGAACATCTCATTCATGACCTCAATAAAAGAGTTTTTAAAAAACCTCTGCCATCATCTATCAAAAGTTTAGGAAATCTACCTTTTAAATTGGAGAATCTTTGCTGGATCCATCAGTATCCGTAAGTATTGTTCAGTTGTAATTTGAAAAATTTAATAAGAATTTTATGGCACATTAAGATTAACTCAGTTTTGCTAAAATGATATTCACAAGAAAGCTATAGTATAATGCTGATTTATTAATCTGTACAAAAGTACTAATCACCCATATTTAATGTGAGTCTAATTTACTTTACCACATATATATATATATTTGCAGTCATAATTTAATTCAATGAGCTACAGTTGCCATGTTATTTGCTTCTCTTTGGCGAAGTATTTGTGTAATTAAAACAGTTCCACTTACTGCCAGTAAATGCTGGGCAATTATCAGTTCTGTATTGAATCAAACACAATATTTCAGGTAATCAACATACACTGCTGAAGAAGGATATAGATGTATATCAGAAATCTAGGTACTATGATATTGGTCAGCTTTTATATTTGCTTTATATTTTTTACCATGTTTTTAACAATTTTATGCAAGTTTTTCCAGATATTATGATGTAAACTTTGGCAAATTCCCAATGGAGTGTGAAATATATAGTGCTCTGCAACTATAAACCGTCTTTTCCCATGTTATGTGTTATGGATTAAAATTTGAAACAATTAAGTGAGAAAAAGTTGGGGGGGGGGGGGAGAGAGAGAGAGCATATTTCCATTGTAGTATAAAATTTTCCCTCCATTTTACAGGTCTTTAAAATATGTCTTGAAATATGCATTAGTTTAATAATTTTTTGCTGCTGTTTCCTTAATAGCATTCTGGGGGAGGGGGACTTTGGCTTCCCCTTCTCCCCTGGATTCAGTCCTGTAAAAAGCTGATTTTTTTTTATGTTCATGCTGACATAAAGAGCAAATTCAATCTTAATATATACATGAAAGAGTTAATTTCTCCTCTTTAGTATTTGCTGCAGGCAGTGGTGTGCTGATAAATTTTTAACAACTGGCTCACTAAAAAGAGGCCAAGAATATGTGTGTATATATTTATTGTAATTTTTACTGATTTTACAGCAATTTGGAATACAAAAATTTCAACCAATAATAAAATATTAAGGTTTTTTTTTTTTGTAATTTCCATATTGCCAATTGTTTTTCACAAAATGTTTCTGTTTGACTTTTGCAGATCTTTTATATCCATAGCCAATATATGGTTGCTAACTCTTTTCCCAATAAATTTATCCTTGTTAAATCCGATATGTGATCTGTGGTTAAACAATTTCTCACCCACGTACAAATTATGGTCATTAAAATGAAACCTCTTTCAGCTTCAGCACTACTGATTGCAACAGTTCTTCTTTTCAGCTTTTTGAATACTTGCAGGGATTGAAACATTTTTGATTCTACATTATTATCTAGAAAATCCCAAAAATCATTCAAATCAATTTCAGATTTTAAAATTTGACTTAAATGATACAATTTTTTTTCACCAGCTATCCATGGTGAAGTTAGTTTTTCATAAGGCCAAGTAGATGGTTCTAATAAATTGAAATAATTTAAAAATGCTTTCATTATTATTTCTGTCTCATAAGAGATGTAAATTCGTGTGTTGAATTAAATTTTCTAGTAATGTATTCCTAGGAAGAGCATTGAATTTATTTTTTTCATTAAATGAGATATCTTTAAATTTATCAGATTTAATCGAATATTCTACTTCAGATTCATGTTTTCCAGGACCAGCCTTTAAATTTTCCAAAGTTCTTATTGCAAGTGTAATTAATTTTTGCACTTTCTGAATGGTTAATTGATCTTGACTGAAATGCAGTTGAAAGTAATGAAAATTCTTCAAGAATGTCGATTATTAAAGGAAGGTCTTGCAAAAAACTGTTGTTAACTAGTCTTCATTCAAAACCAGCATAAGAAGAACTTGAAAAATGCATATATAATGTGGGATATGCACATCATACAGCAGTACTCATAAACTACCTACTCATCATGGTCCCATCATTTGGCCAATTTTAATAATTTCAATTTCAAGTTCTTTAGCTACAGTATATAGCTTGGTTTAATTTTTATTAGATTGGTGATAAATGGAATAATTTTAGTTAAAAATATTTTAAAATGATTAACTTGTTTTATTTCAGATATTGCATTGTCAAGTGATAATTGCAATCGATGATTTAAATAGTGCCAAATGACGATTTTAAGAAAATTTTCTAACGACTTAGTAGCTACTCCAGACTTTCTTCACAACATTGTTAACACCATCACAACAAAATACTATTACATTCGCTTTCAAATATTTGTTTTAAAACCATAATCATTTAAAGTAGCTAATAATATATTAAAAATACCCTCTGCTGTAATAGACACTTAATTCTGTTAAAATGACAACTAACATTACTGGTGTGGGGTGAATTGAATTGCACACCGGAGATATATCACTATGATGCTTTTTTACATCTTCCTATATTGCTTTTGGCTTTGACATTTGTCTGTTTGGTTGGTTTGTCTTTCAATTGGTTTGTAGATTTGACAAAACATTTTCAATGTGAATGTTACCACATTGAAGAAATGGCAAGTGGGCCCACTTGCCATTTCTTCAATGTCGGGCAAGCTGACACCCTGGCCAGTCTGCCACTGTCTATGCCATTTTTTGCTTCTAATTTCAATGCCACTTCAGTATTGGATAAAGGCTTGTTATGTTTTATTATATGATAAACAGTATTGAAAACTTTTACGTTAGCATCAATATTTTTATTATTTAATTTGTCTACTAAATTTGAAATTGAGTTATTAGTCAATTCTTTTAACAAATCTTGAATTTTAATATAGGGTTTAGAAACATCGTGTTCCCTAATATTTTTTTTATAGAGAAGATTACCTAGTATTTTTACTACTGCCATTAGTAAATATACACACCATTCTTTGGATGCATGGACATGTTTTTCATCTGTTACTCCTAAATACTTAACCTTTGAACAATTCTTACATCCTAATTTACCTTCTTTTACTTCAAGCCATTTGTACTGTTCTGTAAACATACTTGCTTGTTTTTCATTCCAACAATCTGAGAAGGGGATGTCATTTCTTTCTTTCAATGACAAACATAATGGTTATCTTCATTGATTGGTCATTCAACAGATTCAAAATTTGATTCCTTTGACTTTGATGCTCCACAATGATTTTTAGGTATGTTTTCACCTTCACATTTAAAAGCTTAATAGATCATTTTGTGGTTTCAACATTTTTTGGATTAGAATCTGAAAAGTTATTTATCATTACTTTTTAATTTTTTAATGTGATTAATAAAGCAATGTTAATAGCCATTGTCAATTTAATAACTGGCTCCCAAAATTCTTGAAAATTTCACAGTCAACTTGTGGGAGCCGGTGCAAGCCGACTACAGGTATAAATGAATAGTTTCATACCAGATGTATAGATGCTGATAAGTTTGTAAGTAGTATGGTTTTTAAATTAATTAACTTGGCTAGGTACTTACCATTCCTGTTATCAATGCTTAGTCTGTACTGAAATTTTTTTAGCTGTTTCTATATTTATCAAGGAAAAAAAAATCAAGTTTTATTATTAACCTTTTCACTACCAAAATAGCCCAAAATGGTGCAAGCTGCAGGTAGGAGGTAGTGAATAGGAAGGAATAGCATTGGTTGAGCAAGTCCATTTTAAATCTTGGCTGTTTTGGGCTGGTAAGGTAGGTATCATTCCTGTTAGCAATGCTTAGTCTGTACTGAAATTTTTTAGCTGTTTATATATTTATCAAGAAAAAAAAATCAAGTTTTATTATTAACCTTTTCACTACCAAAACAGCCCAAAATGGTGCAAGCTGCAGGTAGGAGGTAGTGAATAGGAAGGAATAGCATTGGTTGAGCAAGTCCATTTAAAATCTTGGCCGTTTTGGGCTGGTAAGGTAGTGAAAGGGTTAATGTGGTACTATCCAGTTGATCATAATATTTGTTGGTGGTAGTGAAAATATTTGTAATTATTATTAATTTCTTTGTACTTTGTTGCCAACATTCTTTTCCTAATTAATATTTTATATATATATATAGTTATTGTTTTGAAGAAAACTTAGAATTTGGAGATGAATCTGTATGCCAGGCAGTAAAGGATGAAATAAAGTTCTTTAAGGAAAATGGCGGAGGAACAATAGTAGAAAACTCTTCATGGGGTTTAAGGGCTAAATCTCAGCATTTATTCTTAAAAGAACTATCAGCAGAAAGTGGTGTTAACATTGTTGCTGGTACAGGTAATTTCTGTTTTGTTTAATATATAATTACTTTTTCCAGGTATAATTAAAAAAATAGAGTTCAGTTTTGACCAAAAGATTATTTTATTCTGTATAATGCTATATTAAATTATTAAAATCACATTCTTAAACTGAAAGTTATACTGTATATATTATCAATAGTTATCTAATAGTAGTAGCTTTTACAATTAGTCTAAGATATACCATGATGTCAGGTACAAGGGGTATTCAAAAGTTCTTGACATGAATTTGCAGAACATAAACCATTGCACTTACCCGAACAATACTTTTACCCCCCTTTGAAGTACTCCCCTCCAGCATCTATGCAAAGTTGCAGATATCTACGCTAATTCTGGAATGCTTGGTGGTACTCCTGTTGGGGGAATACTCTGCAAGAGTGAATGAATTAATGCATTTTGCAAGGTCTTGCACTCTTGACAAAGGCTTCCCAGAAAATTACTTTTTAATATTTGGAAACCAAAAATTGCGATATCAGGTGAATGTGCAGGATGGGGTAGCTATTTGATTTTTTTCCTACTCTAGATAAACAATAATTTGCCGGGTTTTCTGAGCACTGTCTTTGTCATGAAGAAGGAGAACCCTTGACACCCCATTGTTAGACACTGCTCCTTCATCTACTTAACCATTCTGGACAATAGGTTGGTGTAGTATTGTCCATTTATAGTCATTTTTACAGGTAAGGTGTCCATGGCTACCACTCCTTGGGAATTGAAAAAGATTTCGAACATACTTTTCCTTGAGCAAAAGTCTTGGAGGATAGACATAGTTAATTTTTCACAAGCCAAACATAGTTGTCAGTCTTCCTTGGAGTTATATAGTAATAAAACCATGTATCATCATCACCTATGACAGTGTGTGTTAACTGTTGGGGCTATTAGGATCAAGCATTGCAAGCTTCTTGCACAAGTTGACTCTATCCTGTTTTTGCTGTTTTGTCAGTTTTTGAGGTCTTCCTGTACATGGGAGGTTTTTGAAGCTCTGCTCTCCTCTGAATTTAACACATCCATCCCATGATGGTGCCATATGAACATGCACAATCTCCATATACTTGTGATAAAATGGTATAATTTTTTGAAATATGCATCCCTGTGAAAATGTAAAAATCTTTCCCCTTTGTTAGGCTGCATAGGAACAATGCACAGATTTTACAGACTAAACTTTATGCATCCCCAGAAAAGAGAGAAATGATGATACAGCCTTTGTTTTTATCTTTAATGACTAGTTTAGACAAGCTTTCAAACAAATCATAGCTCATTAACTTCAGAGGAATGAGTGCATATCTGCAGACCCCGAAGGCTGTGGGGAGAGGACCCACTGGACAGCTGTTGGGAGACAGATTGTAGCCTCCTGGAGATAAATCTCACCATTGGCCCAGGCCAGACATGAACTTGGGAACTGCAGATTATGAGCCTGGCACACTGCTGGCTGAGTGACCCCTGCTGCCAGTAATTAGGGAATAAACATGGATGAAATAAAGTTCTTTAGGGAAAATGGCAGAGGAAGAATAATAGAAAAATTTTCATGAGATTTATGGTAGGTTTTTTGAAGGTGAATATTCTTTCATGTCAAGGAGTGTTTTAGAGATGAAATGAACAATGTGGTTAGTTCTACTCCCATTTTAATGATGGATACCTCACTGGCTTTAATGTAGGCCCTACATGATAAACAGAAGTTACCTTGACTATATCAAAATTAGAACTACACAAGTCACCAGAGGTAGATGAAATTACTAATGCAATGCACTGAGCTGGGAATGTTCTTGTTGTCACATGGCTGATTAAAATTTCGAAAACTTTTTATGATGGAAGTGCTCCTAAGGATTTTATTAGAGCTACCGTGGCCGAGTGGTTAGCGCGCTTGGCTACTGATCTACGGGACCTGGGTTCGAGCCCCGGGTAAGGCATGGATGTTCGTGTTGTTTTTCTGCTGAGGTCCTGCCATCCTCTCAGACCTTCTACTCTGGCATGTAAACTGACAGGCTCCTGTCAGATCTCTGTGGCAAGCAGCTGCTTGAGGAGGTATTTTATTTTATTTTTTTTTTATTATTCCTATTTTCAAACAAGGTGATCATTCAGCTTTTGCAAAAATTACAAGGAATTGGTCAACTTTCTTTTCCGGGTAAAGTTCATATTACTGTGCTTAACAGAACTGAGAGACTAAAAGTGTTATTGATGGACAACTTTCTGGTGAACAGTGTGGGTTCAGAAGAAGGTGGAGATGCATAGACAAAATATTTCTGCATGGGAAGATTCTTGAGAAATGTTTAGAGTGTCAGAAACTTGTGGCTACTAGCTTTGTAAATTCTGAAAAGGCTTTTTGATCTCGTTGATTGTAATAATTTTTGTTTGATTGTGAGATTGTATATCTTACTGGTTAAGTCAGTTAACATGATGGTTCTATATAATAAAATTAAGATTAGAGCTTAAAATATATAATATTGTAGCTGATGTTAATTTATGAGTGTAGGAATACCTAGAATGAGATTGGCAGATAATGTCAAATGGAACTTTGTTAGCATTGACCTGCAGTGGCCAAATGCTTCAGCTCAGGCTAGATGTGTTTGCAGAACTAATTTGTGCCATATGGTTGGTTTTCCATAGTCCATGGTTGCTACAGGATTATGTATGTATATCTACACTGAATCATTGAATTATGACCTACATAATATTGTGTTGGGCCATTTTTGCTTGGATAATGGCTTACAGTGGTGGCATCAATTTCACTAGAAACTGAAGACATTGGAAATGATCTGGAGCCAATGCAGTCTGCAAGGCATCCCACAGTTGCTGAATATGAGGACAGTAACAGATCTCTACGTCTCATATTCCACATCTCACAAGTGTTCGATGGGATTAACATCCAGTAAATTTGCTGGCTGGGAAAGATGGGTGATGGCTGTTATGTATTCCTTGGACCAGTCTGGTGACATGACTTTTTTATGGTGCATTATTATCCTGGAAGATTTTGTCCCTGTCTGGAAACTGTTGCAACATGGTGGAATACATATGGTTTGATAAGAGCAACCAGTAGCCCAAACCTGTCACACAGTGGTCTGTAAGCACCAGGATCCTAATTTGAACCAACAAAACATACTCCATATTATGATTGCACAGACCTAGACCCACTGCACAAAGGGTCCATTGACCCATTTGTGCGATGAAGGTGTACATTCTCATGGTGCAACAAAAATGAATTTTTGGACCAGCACACTTTTTTCCCCAACTTGATCATTCAACCAGCATGTTATGGGTACTACAGTAGGTGCTGCACTGATGAAAGGTGAAGAGTGGGTGTCTTCTGGGCTTCGAACTCCAGAACCTCCTACTTGTGCAGGCGTAGCCCATCATCATCTGGGATATTCCACTCGTGATCCCTACATTGTACTGTGATATCTTCTGCACCACCATGATGTCGTTAGATGTGTAAGAGGCTTTGCATCCATCACTCTCCATGCACATCTACTTTGCATACTCCTTGATAGTTTCATCAGCAGGAGGTGACCACCATTTTGTGAATACTTTAACCCTTCCAGTGTCTAGCCTGAACAACAGGTTTCCATCCAGGGGCCAAGCTATTTTCTGCCTATGCTCAGCCAAAAAAAAAACTTTAACTTTAGAACTGTTTTGCCAAATAACTAATGAAAGGATTTATGGCATGTTGTATGCCAAATTAATCAGCATTTAATTCTGGATTTTCTGAAATTATAATATTTAACAAAAAAGACAATGTTTCATTTTAATAGGACATTTTTAGAGTCACATAGTAAAAAAAAATGCATCTGGCAACACAAATAAAAATTAAAATAAAAAACTAATAGACAGAAATGATTACAATGCACATGAATAGAATGACTATATATTTCTGAAAAAGAAAAAAAAAATACTTTTTTTGGTTTTAAGTAAATATTTTTCACGTTTTGTAATTTTTTTTCTCGGCACCGTACTTTGACAAAATTCCAACTGTACTGAGTCGGATAAACAAGTCAACTTTAGAATTTTTAAAAAAATAACCAATCAATGTAAATAGGTCATGTTTTACCAAATTAAACAGAATTTAATTACGAATTTTATGAAAATAAATAATATAAACAGATTTGCAAGCATATTGATTTTAATAAGCCTTTTTCAATGTGATATGGTGAAAAAAAAGATCACACTATACAATTAAGGTTTCATTTTGGAAAACCTGCTGAATAAAAATAGTTAAATTTTATATTTGTCAGAAGGAAATTTCCTCCCAAATAATAGAATATTCAACCTGAAATATGATTTTCATTTCTTTTAATGATTCTTTTCAGTATCATATATTTTAAACACGGCCATTATTATACAACGTGATTTGGCTTTCTCACTCACATTCACAGGATTTTCTGAACTGGTTATGAAATAGAAAAAAAACTTCATTGGCTGCTTTTTTTTTTACTAAACATTATGAATTTTTTTGTTGGATGTTGAAGTTTGGTGATCTTGGCTAAGATCAGAAAGGTTTGTGCACCAAGGACCAGCCCTTCCTGAAATTGCCCTCCCAAATGATGGCCAATTTCCATAGCAAGGAAGTCTATTTTGCTTCCATATCCAAGACATTCAATTTCAGAAAATGGTACAAGCTCAAAGTTTTTTTTATTAAAAAAGCAAGAAATAATAAAAGAAAAATTACACATAACCTAATGGGATGTTAAATAAAATATCTACATTAACTTTTAAGCCAGCCTTCGATCTAGCATAACTCTGAAAGATTGATAAATCAGCTGAGTGAAGATCGCTAACTATACGAAGTAAATATACAGAAATAAATTTGCTTTCATATCCAAGACCTCGTTTATTTTCAGAAAATGATACTATATCAAAGTTTTACTGGAAAAGTTATAAATAATAAAATAAAAACTAATGTATAGCATAATGCAATGTTAAAATATTCACAGCAAATGAGTTGTAGGCCGGCCATATGACATAACTATGAAAAAATCAATACTTATTGATAGGCCAAAAGATCGCTAATTTCCAAAAATAACGAAAACTAAGGTTTAAATATAAAAAAAAATACTAATTTGACAAAGAGTATTCAATATGCTGGACAAAAACTGTAAAAATCACTTATAGTACATGGAACTGAGATAGCATGTGTCAGCCATGTATCTTGTTTGACTCAGTGAAGCATAATTAATTAAATGCAAGTGCAACCAGAATTTCTAAGAAGGATGTGTTTACTTTCAGTTTCAATTTGAAGGCAGGAAAGATGCATAGAATACAGGGAAAAATCATAAAAAGAATTTGGGAATACTGAAATAGGTTTATGACAGAAAAGAGTGTGAAACAGAAAAAAAAATGGCAGTATGTATTTTGTAATTACTTCCAAAATCTATCGTTTTTAAAAACAGCATTTTTTTTGTTAATTTTTAGATTTTCGAAAATTTAAGAAAATTTTTGTTGATAATAGCTCAAATCAAACTTGTGAGCTTAAATCAGAAGGTTGCTTCAGCAAATAGGAATGTTAACAAGCAAATTGGAAATACTGTTTAGTACTTCTAAGAAATGGCAATCAGATGGCTTTATAAATTTATATGTATTGTAGTTTAATAAAATATGCATCAAATTAAAAAACAAAATATTATTTTTGAAGCCTGAATTATATATTTTTATAAGATATATGTATAAAAAATTACAATGGCAATTTTTATTTTCAAAAAATCGATATATTTTTGTTGTACTAAAAACATATACATACATCATTGGTCCCTCAATTCAGATTCTCCATACGTATACAGATGGCTTGGACACTGGAAGGGTTAACTACTGTGGGCTGTGAACAACCAACAACCTGTGCTGTTTCTGAGATTGAGACACCCAAGTTCATGCCCTTTTGGAACTCAATGATATCTAACTTTTTTTGATTGAAGCGTAAACCTCTTGCTTGCATAACCATATCTCCAATTACACTGAGTTCATAATTGGTGCTTCACGGTCTTTTATACAGAATTCTATTGGGCTTGTTCCATTCTGGGTAGGGGGGTAGCCATAGTACAATGATCACTCAGTGTATGTGTGTAGTTGGTTGTATGGAATTTCAATTTTATCATTTATATGCAGGAAATTATAGCTGCTGAAAATATGTCAGTCAATGAAAAAATCATGTGTTGCAATTTGCATAACTAGTTTTTAATTCCTGCTTTTATTATTTTCCCCTCAGTGTTACAATTCAGTTGCTATTTAATATAAATGCATAAACTAAGATCTTTTTTTAGGAATCTTTTTAGCACAGTGGTATATTCCACTAATTCAGAAATTTTTCTTAGCCATCATGGAAAATGAAATTCTTTTGAGAATATGATTTTAAAAATTGTTATTTGTAACTTGGAATTTTTGCTGCAGTAATTTTATAAATACCTATGTAGTATTTTGTTTTAATTTAGTTTTTATTTTCCACAATATCGTGTTTATTTATAAATATTTTGATATTAGGGTTATTGGATATTAATTTGTTATTTCAGGCTTTTATGTAGCTGATTCTCTTTCATTGGATACTTTGAGCTTACCAAAGGAAGAAATACAGTCAATAATTTCAAAAGAGTTGTTAGAAGGAATAGATGGAACAGATATAAAGTGTGGTGTAATTGGTGAAATTGGCTGTTCTTGGCCATTACATTGTAAGTAACTTTATTCTTTAAGAGAATGTAGGGGGAATTAAAATGATCTTGATGAAATTGCCTTACCATCCATAGGAGAACTGATTTCTGTGCGAAAGGAATCCTTTTTGCTTGCACATACCAAACCTCATTTATCATTGGACAATAATAAAAGATCAAAGTGTTTTGACTGGTAAACAAAGAAATAAAAAAAAATTAACATATAACCTAATGCAAATTGAAAAAAATATCTACTTCAACAAGTTGTAGACTGACCATCTTCATAACCAGCAATGTAGCATAACTCCAGAAGATTGATGATTACATTAATGTATTGGGATAAAATCAAAATAAATCTATAGAAATAAAAACAAAGGTTTAATTATAAAAGTAGAAATGAATCCTGAAAGAATTGAAAAGATATACATTGTTGATGAAATTGGGATACTGTATGCAGCATACCACACATTCCATGCAAACCAAGTAATACTACATCTGCATTTTACTGGGCCATGACCTGATTTGTGCAGCATAATTTCACAACAAAGTAATGGTTTTGTTTTCAGTAGTGGGTTCAGCACACTGAATGCTGAGATAAATGATAAAAATAATTCTTGGAATAATGTAATAGGTTTAAGACAGAAAAACAATAAATGAGGGAAAAAAGAAGTACTTACACTGGTTTCCATAAATTAAGGAAAATTCCTGAACCTAACATCAAAGCTCTATAACTTCTAAAGTAAGTTTTTTTGTTCTGAAAAATGTGATTGCAGATAAAGATCTCAATCATGTAAATCAATATCTCGATTTTCCACAATATTCATTTAGTATTTAATGAGCTATAGAAGTTTGAATATTTAACAACAGCCATACCAGTCTTAAGAAACTTTACAAAATTGAAGAATAGTGAAAGAATTATTTCACTATTCTTCAGTTCAATTACACAAAGTTCTAAAATACAAACGTATTTTATTAAATACTTTGATATAATACTTGTTACTAAGTTTTAATTAACTTTTGAAGTCAATTTTTGTGGCTGGCATTGTTAATAGCTAAATATTCAAACTTCTATAACTCATTAAATATTGAATAAATATTGTTGAAAATCGAGATATTGATTTATTTGATTGAGATCTTTATCTGCAATAACATTTTTCAAAACAAAAAAATTATTTTAGAAATTATAGAGCTTTGACCTTAGTTTTCCAATGACTTAACATAGGGATTTTTCCTTAATTTATGGAAACCAGTGTACATGCTTGGTAAAAAAAAATATCAATTTAAACAATGCGAGTGATTCCGCTTGTCATTCCACTCAGTATCTGGAGTGAGCTTGAGATGAAAGATGTGAATCTGCTGTTTCCCCAGTCAGTCTCAGTTCACATGTATCTGTCACATTGTGAGTATCTTGCCCACAGTATTTAATCATCATCATCAACATCCTCAAGCAGCCATGGGCTACAGAGGTCCAACAAGACCATGCAATTTAGTTCTCCAAGCAAGTCTATCCTGAGCTACATCTACTGCATCTGGCCACTGCACACCAATTCTAACAAGGTCCTGTTTGACATTATCTGCCCACTGCATCCTAGGTCTCCCCTTTTTTCTGAGGCCTTTAGGCACACTGTTCATAACCCTATTTGCCAATCTATAATTATCCATACGGGCAACATGGCTAAACCGGGCAACATGGCTAAACCAACGGAGTTTCTCTCTGCAAAATATGCTGCTTAAAGGAGGTTGCAAACTCCTTTGCCTAACCTCATCATTAGTTACAAAGTTGAACCACCTAATACCCAAGATACTGCATAAGCATCTAGTTTCCTGTTTACAAAGTGTCCAAGTTTCACTACCATAACTAACCCTAGAAAGAACCAAACTATTATACAGTCTAATTTTAGTCTTTAGGTGTATACGCCTATTTCTCCACACTCTCCATAGATTCTTAAAAGTCCCGGCAGCAATCCCTATTCATCTGTTAATCTCATGCTGCACATCAACAGTATCTGTTATATAACTTCCAAGATAATTAAACTGAGACACTTGCTCAAGGGCACAACGATTCAGAGGGACTGAAGCACCAACTGCCTGACCAATTTTCATCACTTTAGTTTTATCTCTGTTTATCACCAAACCTACTCTAGTACTAGTTTCATCAACAGCTCGAATGAAGAGTTCACCTCATCAACATCATTTCCCAAAAGGGCTAAATCATCAGCATAATCTAAATCAGAAATTTTCGTATATCCAGCCCATTTAAGGCCAAAATCTTTCTCTTGCAGTGAATTTTGCATAACATAATCAATAACCAAGCTAAAGAGAAAAGGAGACAAAATGCACCCTTGTCGAACACCAGAAGTAATACTAAACCAATTGCTACAAGCCTTACTAACTCTCACACATGAGTCAGTGTTATTATAGAGAGCTTTCATTAACTAACTTGTCCCCACCCTGCCCACGGTCAGTAGGGGACACCGATGGGCTTGGAAAGGCCGCCGTCCGTCGGATGGGACGTTAAGCCGTGACCCCGTGTGCGGGAGAGCCATACCCTGTGCACATTAAAGAACACGCTGGATGGCCTTGATGGGAGGCTACCATCTGTCTCCCAACAGCTGTTCCAGTGGGTCCCCTCCCCCAACCTTCTCTGAGCCTTCAGGGTCCATGTGACCTGGCCATTTAGCCCATGGTGTGCAAAAAAGTGCCGCTCAGAGGTAAAAACAACCCAACAGCATTAACTAACTTGTCTGATATACCGTATGATCTCACAATCAACCACAAATTATGACGATCAACAGAGTCGAAAGCCATTTTGAAATCAATAAAGCTAGCAACCAAAGGTTTCTGAAATTCTAAACATTTCTCAAGAATCTACCTGATTGAAAATATCTGATCTACACATCCCCTACCACTTCTGAATCCACATTGGTCATCACGCAATTGCCTGTCAACCAGATTCTTAATTCTATTAAACACAATTATGCAAAGAACTTTCCCTGGAACAGAGAGTAGGCTGATACCCGTATAATTATCACAAGTACTGCGATCACCTGTTTTTTAAAATAGAATTAATAATAGCTCTGGTAAAATCCTTAGGAACCATGCCTTTATCATAAAAGATATTCAAAATTTCAGTCATCCAAGTGGTAACAGAACCATTCCCTGCTCTAAGCATTTCCGTAGTGATTTTATCTACACCTGGGGATTTATGAAGTTTAAGTTTAGAAACAGTCAAAATAACTTTAGATTGTGTTATAGGACCAACATTAAAGCAACCAATGGATCTATCATCATTGCAAACAATGGGAGTAGAAACCCACATTGTTTAGAACATCACTGAAATGCTCAGCCCATTTAGCCATGACAGAATCCTCACCTTCTATAACCTTACCTTGTTTATCCTTCAATCCCTGTATACCTATCCTTTTTCTACCACACATAACATTAACTATCTGGTACAGCTCTCTGCTGTTGTGCTGTCTAACTGCTTCCTCGGCTTTGTCAGCCAAACCATCAAGCCAAAGATTCTTTCAGCAGCTAACTGATCTTTTACACTTTTATTAAGTTCTCTGTAATGCTTTCTATTAGGACTAGTAGGGTATTGATTAAGGACATTCCTGCAGTTCTTTCTGAAATAAGCTCAAGTGCCTTATTACTCAGATAATTCTGTCTCTTCTGCTCGTTTTTTCCTAAAAGAGTACTGTTAGTGTCCAAAAAAGCCTGTTTAAAATGATCCCATTCTTCCTCAACTTCAGTAGTAAGCATACCATGACTGTCATAATGACTAATGTAACCTATCATGGTAAGCTTTGGCACAACACTTTTTAACCCTAGCACAACACTTTTTAAGTTTAAGTTGCAAAACACTTTTAACAAAGTAATGGTCAGATCCAATTTCAGCTCCCCTATATGACCTGGTATTCCTAACCGAACTAGCCCATTTGCTGTTAATTAATATATAATCAATCGTATTCTTATGCAGCCCATCAGGTGAAACCCATGTGTATTTATGTATGTCGCGGTGTTTGTAATATGTGTTAGTTATTCCGAAACTATTGAGTTTACTTACCTGTAGGAGACGTTGTCCATTTTCATTGCAGCTACCAATACCAAAAGGGCCTATTACTCCTCCCCAAAGGTCAGAGTCAGTACCAACTTTGGCATTGAAGTCACCAAGAACATGGGTAATATCTCCTTTCTTGACAGAATTCAAGATATCCTGAAGTTGTCCATAAAACCTATCCTTCTCATCCTCATCGGCATCCTCAGTGGGGGCATAACAGCAGATAACATTCAAGTCTTTAATGCTTGTCTGAAATTTTGCTGTAAGAAACCTTTCATTAATGCACTCATATCCTTGAATAGCATCACTAGCATGTCTGCTGAGAAGCAGACCCACGCCTTGGTGATGCTTATTGTCTTCCCTCCCTGAAAAGAGAAATTTAAGATTATTTTTAAGAATCTGACCTTTATCTGTCCATCTGGTCTCTTGTAAGCCGAGAATATCTAAATTATAATGGTGGAATTCTTGTGTGAGGACATCAAGAGAAAATGCTCTGTGCAGAGTCCTCACATTCCAACTACCTATGGAGAGAAAATGGTTAGTGGGATGTTTAAAGAAACTATGTTTATTGAGAAAGGGAATGTCGACAATATCAAACAGCCCCCTAATCGCAGACATAGGGCAAAGACCCATTCCCCCACCACTAAAGGCTGATGCCATCTACACTGGAAGACTTCCTCCAATGTGGAATTTGACGATGCCAATAGAAGCAAAGAGTTCAGGTTCCTGCAATGACCTCTGCTCATGATTATCCACCAGCTGATAAACATATCCTGTAAATCTATTCACTTGGGGCTGTCAACCCACAAACAAACAGAAAACACAGCGGAAGATTTTCCCTCCACAGAAGCCCACCAGTGCAGCAAAATCAGGTTCCATAATCAAGCTCAGAGCCATATATTTGTCCAGTCCAGTGGGTTTATATGGTCAGGACCCTGTGTGGTTGACCATTCCTCAGCAGGGTAGAAAAAAAACGAAAGTAGCCATGGTTGTCCAGATCAGTAGGCCACACTAATCTGGCAGCCCTCCCCTTCCATTCACTTCCACAAGAGAGTATCTCTTTTGAAAGGTACTAACAGTCTGCACCACGAGAAGGTGGGGTCGGACATTAGGTGCTAGGCCTGGCTGGTTCTATGCATCATCACAGGGGATTGGTGCATAGCTCTCCTTCCAGTGACTACCTAGCTACCAATTACAGACCCACAGTATTTAAAGATATGTATTTTTTGTACAACACAACCTCTTAACTCAAACCAACTATTTCATCTGGTGCTCAAGGGAAGAAATAGAGATATGTTCTAATGCTGGATAAAAAACTGGTTCACATGAACTCATTGAGAGATTTTATGTTGGTCTCCAGTGCAGTGTAAATATTGTAATATTTGTCACAATGAATCTATTAGCATCCTTGCCATCAAGATTTGAGAGAGTCATTACAAAATTCGCTAAGCCATGGCATCAAATGCTCCAGTAACTGCTAAGGTGATGAGCCAAGTGCTTGATAAGACTTTAGTGATGACTGAAAAGGCAGTAAACACCTGGCTGGAAGACATGAACCTTAAGCATGTGTCTATCGATGGCAACACTTTGTGAAAAATAAAGGCTCTTAGCCTCTATGTAATGTTCAAACCTTCTTCCATGGTTCAGACCTCCTTTTGAAGAGGGTCAGCCATCTGATGAGAAGGAACTCAAATCCAACTTGGTTTAACTGCTTCAACCTCAAAAACTTCCTTATTTATTCTTTTATTCTTCTGACTCCCTTTCTCTTATGTAATTAAAAATACCGTGAAATCATATTTTTCTTATGCTCTCTTTATTATACACTGTACATTACTGTATGCATACATATTACTATACAGGGTTGTATACACAAAACCACATATATTGTACTTTATAGGTAATTTAAGGGATTTTCAAGGGTAATTTTAACTATATGCGATTTTTGACTTACTGACTTTAGAACCTAACCCCCATGTAAGATGGAATTCCACTGTATTAAGCAAAGCATGATCCCTGCATTACTTTTGTTTTAGTTATGTTGCATATTTTGTTTTGCATCTGTATTTTCATGATTCCAATATTTTAGACATAACTTTTCAGTTATTCCTATGACCAACATATAACTATTTGTTTTAAATAAGACAGTAGCCTGTCTGTAAGCCACAACAGTAATGATTTTGTTTCCAGAGATCATTAAGTTGTAATCAGTTTTAAAATAATGAAGTTTAATTTTGTGTGAGCAAAGAATGTGAATAGCAATTTTTTTTATTGGATAACAATAAATTATTCTTTTAGTATTTGAAAAACACGTATTGCAAGCAGCAGCTGCAATTCAAGAAGATATTCATTGTCCAGTAATAATTCACCCTGGAAGACACAAAGAAGCTCCTGAAGAGATTATTCGTATATTTCAAGAGGCTGGAGGAAGAGTAGCTCAAACAGTCATGTCTCATCTTGATCGTATGTACACTACATTGGATTTGATGTTGAAATGTTTTTTAATGTAAACTAATATTAATCATTTTACTGATTACTAGTCTTTCATAAAATGTATGTACAGGCAGTAGATACTCAGTCTCCTTAAGGTATAATTGCAGATACATCCACTTAGTTGTCTTACCAAAGGGATAAAACTAGCCAACAATTGTTGTAATCTGGTTTTGTTGCTAAAACTAATGGTATCAAGACCTAGACACATTTTGGCCTTTCCATATCTAAAGTGATACTTCTTAGTTGTTTTTATATGAAACCCTCTCATTGGTTGTTCTTTGATATGCTACTTAGAGAAAGAGAAGAATCCTAGAAGAATTCCCAAGCAAGAATTTTTTAGAACTTTCTAGAATCCTAGCAGATATAGGACTTTTCAAATAAGAACATTCTCCACTAAGGCAAAATCAAATTTCTCTAACCAGAGCCTCAATTGCAGCTTGCACAATACACAAGGTAAGTTGCTGAACAATAGCTAACTCCGTAAAAACTATCCCAGATAAAGCATTTGTCTCATTACCTTTTAAGCTGTTACAGTGGTCTGTAAAATATCATAGGGAAATTAGGTATAGCATAGAACTGCTGCACTTATCCAAACCCTTTCCTCAAAGTTAAATTCATTCAGTATAATCTCATATTGTCAGTTTTAAGGTTAAAACACTCTTGATTAAAATCACTCAAAATATTGGAAAAGAAACATACTATTAAAAAAATATAATTTTGTTGGACTTTTTGTATCTAGGAAAATAAAATTTCTCTCAAAGAAAATAAAGTTTTTGTAACTGATACAGTTTGTGTTATAACTTACCATACACTTAGCCATAAGGAATATTCTAGTAAAATGTAAAGTTTTATATAAGAGTCAGTTATTAGAATCTTTAATTTCACTTTTTTTTTCATTTCTTTATGCCAGATAAAGTTGTGAATAAATGCTTCTTTGTTTCATATACTGTTTTTCATATTAAGTTTCAAACTCTTAAGTATTATTTGGGGCGGGGAATGGCTCAGTCGGTTACGCGCCAGGCTCGTAATCTGTAGTTCCCAGGTTCGAGTCCCAGCTGGATCAGCGTTGAGATTTATCTCCGCAAAAATTCCCCACCCTGCCCACGGTCAGTAGTAGGGGACACCGATGGGCTTGGAAAGGCCGCCGTCCGTCGGATGGGACGTTAAGCCGTGGTCCCGTGTGCGGGAAAGCCATACCCTGTGCACGTTAAAGAACATGCTGGATGGCCTTGACGGGAGGCTACCATCTGTCTCCCAACAGCTGTTACAGTGGGTCCCCTCCCCCCAACCTTCTCTGAGCCTTCGGGGTCCATGTGACCTGGCCATTTAGCCCATGGTGTGCAAAAAAGTGCCGCTCAGAGGTAAAACAACCCAACTTAAGTATTATTATTAAGCTTCAAACTCTCATAATGAATTTGGCATTTTATTCTGTGTGTACTCAAAAGATTTAATCCATGAGTGATTAACTAAGTAAAGGTTTTCAAGGAAGATTTATTTTACGATTTTATCTTGTTTATTTATACAATATCTTTATGCATTTCAAAGGATATATTAAACTTCATTTGTTTTTATGTAACTTAATGCTAGGTACAATTGTAGAGGAAGAAGCATTGGCTGAATTCGCTTCACTTGGATGTTACTGTGAATTTGATTTATTTGGTATAGAAGTATCGCATTATCAGCACAATGAAGAAGTTGATATGCCAAGTGATGCTCAGCGTATTGCTCGGCTATTGTACCTAATAGAACAAGGATTTGCTGAAAGAATTGTGATTAGCCATGATATACACACAAAGCATAGATTGGTAAGAAGTATAGAATTTTAATTTTGAGTGCCATGAAATCTATATTTTTGTTTCTAAACAAAATCCTGTCTAAAATGATCAAGAATTTAATATTTTAATTGGTTAGATAGTTCACCCTATTTCTATTGTTGATAATATTCTGTATGTCGCTAATGGATTTACATACTCCACAACTTCATTAATTGTGAAACTCTGTCAGTAAACAAAATTTCAGATTAAACACACAGAATTACAAACATTAGTTCAAGTATCCATTATGACCACAATAAGATTGAAATGCAAAAATATTTTGCAGTTGAATAGCAATAATAAGTGCATATTTCAATGCAGAGTTCTTGAATGGTGTAATGATTCAAGTATGTACAGTGTTGCTAAAACAGTAATTGCTGGTTACAGTATCCAGTTTTTATAGTTTTGTAGCAAAATATATATGCAACTGCATGAAATATAAATGGGTCAAAGATCAAAAGGCCAAAGACTAAATGTCAGGAGGATGTGACTAATCTCTAATTAGGATAACTAGTTTTATGTTAAATAAAGTGTAAGATAATTTTTGCTAAAAAATTTAGAAATAAGTCGAATATGATTTATAATGTGAAACTGAACTAAAGGGAACTCCATATTTTTTATGCTAATGATAGAAAAGTAGGAATAATCAGAGAGAAAAAATAAAGAGTATTGGATTTATTAACTTTCAGATAGAAAAGAAAGAACTTGCAACTGCTGAGCATTATAGGGTAGTTATTTGATTTTAAAATAATCTAGTAGTTTTTTTCTGCTTCAGAGCCTTGTTTGACATTTAATCATCACATTCCACACTTATTGAAGGTAAGAATATATGGATAATTAATATTTAAGTAATTTTTAATATATAGTTCGATGGTTTACCCATTCACTTTTACTTTTTCTTAATCAATTTTACTTTATTTACGTTACAATTATCATTTTGGGGCTTTTTGTTTAAGTTGAACCATTATTCTCCCCACCTGTTCCATTAAAGGAGTTGCAATTGTGCAAATCTGCTTTTTAATTGAAAGCCACTGATGCATACCCACATATGTTATATCTAGTGTGAGCTCGTGATCATCAACCCTTATTTAATTTATTGGCAAAATTAATTGTGTGGAACTCAAAAATATCTGCTATCTGGCAAATTAAATTTAACTTGCTTTGGAGCATTACAATAGCTAATTTGCAATACTTATAATTTGAAACAATCACAAATTTTCATTCACTAAACTAATGGCTTGTGATTGGTATTTTCTATTTGAAAATTACCTTTACATTCTGATGAACTTTGAAAAGCTATCTGCTGGATGGGATATTAAGTTGTGGACCCAGGTGCAAAAGAGCCATATCTTGTGCCTGTTAAATAATGTGCTGGATGGCTTTGATGAGAGACTTCCACCTGTGTCCTAAGAGGTAGAATATGTCCTGTGTCCCTTCCACAACCTTATCTGAATCCTTGAGGTCCTTGTGACATGACCTTTAGCCCATTATGTGCATAAAAGTACCACTCAGAGGTAAAACAACTCAAAGCCTAACTCTTCTCCTGTAATATCTGTAAGTTCATAATGTTAAGTGGTTTTTACATAGAAAAATAATCAGTCATTCATTTTGAGAACTTCGAATTGCAAGACTTACAAATAAAACTTTATTATTATGGTCATTTTAGCTGTTATTTAAATCATTAGCTTAGCATTAATCAATGCATAACTAACTAGTTTAGATCACTTTTTTCCACCTGGGAGTAGTTACCCCCTCCTCCACTTTTGCCATATTATCGATCATGTTTGGTCTTTTAGTCACCACTCTTTTAGTCACCACATGACTTGTTCCAATTAAATCCTCGTTCTCTTAAGTTCATTGTTTTATTTTTCCATAATTATATGCTATATTTTAAGGGGGGGAAACTTAATGTACGAGGGGTGATCATTTAATTCGTTGACTGACGCCATAAGTACTCGTACATAGCACTTTTTCCGAAGTAACACTAGATGGTGCTGTGCATGACTGCTGTGAAGGAGGCTCCACGTGCCAAGGTCATTTGGCTTCAACTGCTGTTGTGCTAAGACTTATTCGAGTTGTGTGTCATAGATATTTGTTCAGAATGTTGGAAATTCAGACAGAACAGAGGTATGTCAGTCGTTATTGTGTTAGGCAAGGCCTAAGTGCTGCTGCGACTTGTGCACTTAGGCCTCGCCTAAGTGCACAGCAGTCGCAGCCTAGTGTTGTGGTGACTAAAAGACCAAACATGATCAATAATGTGGTTGAAGAGATGAGTGAAGCCTATGGTAATGACTGTCTTTGTAGGTCTGCCATTTTTAAGTGGCATAAGTGATTCAAAGAAGAACGCGAATCTGTTGCCGATGACCCAAGACCCAGCTAGCCTTCTTCCTCAATAACTCCTGAGCAAAGCTCTGGCAATCCTGAATGAAGACAGACAAATAATACTTCGTGAAGTGGCTGTGAAAAAGTCAGTTTCATATGGAAGCATTCACGAGATTGTGAAAATTCAGCTGAAAATGGCTCGAATCTGTGCTCAATGGATTCCACACAGAACAGTTTGACTCCAGAACAAAAACAAAAAAGGGTACAGCTGTGCAATCATGCTTAATTGTTTTGAAAGCCAGGGTCCAACCTTTATGAGTCGAATAGTGACTTGCGATGAAACTTGGATCTTTCAATATGATCCCAAAACAAAACAACAGTTGAGTCAATGGAAGCATCCCGATTCACCGAGACCCAAGAAAATTCGGGTTTCTTGTTCAGATGGGAAACAAATGGCTCTTGTGTTTTTTGACATCAAAGGTGTTCTCGTTACTCACTTCGTGTTTCATGGAACAACCATGAATAAGGAAGCCTACTCGAAGGTTCTCAGAACTAAACTTCGGCATGTCATTCGTGAAAAACTTCCGGAACTTTCTGGGTGACTTGGTTTCTCCATCACGACAATGCCAAGCCCCATACGACTAATATTGTGCAGCCAGTGATCACTGCCATAGGTGCTGAGGTTCTGCCACATCCTCCAAATTCCCCAGACTAAGCACCCTGCGATTTTTTCCTCTTTCTGTGACTGAAGAAAGCTTTGAAAGGGAAACATTACACATCTGACAACAAAGCTTGCAGAACCACAACAACAATACTTCTCATCTCTTTCGAAAAATGGCTTCAAAGACTACTTTTAATGCATGGGTACAATGATGGCAAAAATGTGTGAATTTCAAGGGAGACAAATGCTAGGAAGATTCAGAGGATGATATTTAATGTAACATTTTGCTTCTGTCCATGAATTAAATGATCACACTATGTTGAAAGCAACAGAGTGTTTGACAAACGGACAAACAGAGTGTTTGACAAAACGTTGCATTTATTGAAATTTCAGTAGAGTGTCGTCCCACCTTTGGCCACAATTAACACTCTGCACTCTTTTGGGTATACCTTCAATCAGTTTTTGATAACCTGTGGCTGGTATTTTGCACCATTCATCCTTCAACATGGTAGTTAGTGTCAACAGGTAAGAGGGATGTGTTGGTGACGCTTGCAACCAATGTTCGAGTTCATCCCAAAGGGCTTCTATTGGATTTAGGTCGGAGCTCTGAGCAGGCCAGGGCATGTTCTCCACACCTGACCACTGCTGAACAGACCTTGCAGTATGACATGGTGTGTTATCATGTTGATAGACATATGGCCCCTCTCCATAGTACTGGAACAGTGTAGGTAGCACAGAATTGTCTAGAACATCTACATAAGTCTCAGCATTTATGATACCGGCTATAGGGACCAATGGTCCAAGTCCATGCCATGATATGCAGTTCCAAACCATAACACTACCACCACCGAACTTCACAGATGGGACAATACACTGCAGCAGGTAATGTTCACCAGGTATTCGCCATACTCAGCAGCAACCATCAGATCAGAACAGCATGAAACGTGATTCATCCCTCCATAAAATTTGTTTCTATTGGTTCTGCAACCAATTCTGACGAGTTTTGCACTAGGCTATACATTGTTGCGCATGTTTAGCCAGTGGTTTGTATGCAGATCCTCAATCATAGAAATTCAATGTATGCAGCTGCATATGGACCATCCTATTGCAAACACTAACACCTGTGGACTCTTGAAACATTTTGGTAATGGTAGCAACAGATGAATGATGTGAAGAACTTACCACACGTTTCAGAGCTGTTTGATCCCTTTCCATCTGTTTTCGTGGTCTGTCCAACTGTTTCTTGACTGTTGTGACATCTTCACATTTCCATTTAGTAATCACATCCTACACAGTTGACCTAGAATGCTCTAATTTGGCCGCAATTGCACGCACAGATAAGTTACTCAAATGGCATCCTATAAGGACTCCTCTCTGGAAGTCCATTAACTCCTCAACACGTTCACTTATGTTTTGTATCATCATCTCCACTGAAGCTGTTTTGTGCCAATGCTCTTCTTATAATACCCTGCTAGTACCAATCACGTGACTTGAAATTTCATTTTCCCTTTGCCAATCAGATGTCTGGACACTTTTCAACACAGTGTATGTGCTTTATATTTAGGCAAAGGGAGAAAGGAAAATCATTAAGAAATCAGCATCTGTATATTTTTTTATTTAAAAAAAAATTTCCATGCTATATGCATTATTTAATACAGCTTTTGCATCCATAATGTGCCAAAAATATTTTGAATGTTCCTCTTCAAGAAAAAAAAATTGCAGTGAAACAGTATGTATACCAAAATATAGTGAAAAATGACTGATGATTATTAATTGTACCACATTCCATTTGGACTGACCATGTCTTTTCCACAGCACTACAGTAAAATGCATTATTCATTGGCAAAATCTCTATGTCAATCTATCAGAAACATTCAAGGTTAGATAGATGAGCAGACACATGCAGATATTGAATGATTAATATGTGCTCATTGAAAATGAATGTAGAGCAACAAAAAGACCAATCCATGACTGATCCTAGATTTAATTTTTATACTCTTGCCTCACTGATATTTGAGATAGTCCCCTCCACCTCCACACACAACTTTGTATTTCAGGGAGAAAGCATTGTTACTAAAGCCATTGGTAAAATAATTCTATGTTTTAATAGCAACATGTGAAAAAAAATATATTACATTTGGCATATATTTCTGTAAGAAGCTGCTTCTCTTCAACCTTCTTAACTGCTGATTTTTGAACGTCGACCGATTCCCTATCATTTTGAATGAGAATATTCCTACAGATGTTTTTAAACGACTACAGATGTTGATGGGATGAATTCATTCATTAGGGCTGTTGATGAGAGTGTAATAGAGTAGGTTTGGTGATAAACAGAGAAAAAATTAAAGCGTTGAAAATTGGTCAGGCAGATGGTGCTTCAGTTGTTTTAAATGGCTGTACTATTGAACAAGTGTCTCAGTTTAATTATATTGGGAGCTATGTAACAGATACTGGTGATGTGTGGCATGAGATAAATAGGAGAATAAGGATTGCTACTGGGACTTTTAAGAATCTATGGAGAGTGTGGAAAAATAGGCGTATACACCTAAAGACTAAAATTAGGCTATATAATAGTTTGGTTCTTTCTAAGGTTAGCTTTGGTAGTGAAACATGGACCCTTTGTAAGCAGGATAACAAGAAACTTGATGCCTTTGATTCTAGATACTTATGCAGTATCTTGGGCATTAGATGGTTTGACTTTGTAAGTAATGATAACATTAGAAGAAGGAGTCATCAACCTCCTTTGAGCAACATATTTTGCAGAGAGAGACTGTGTTGGTTTGGCCATGTTGCCTGTATGCATAGCTGCAGATTGGCAAAGACGATTATGAACAGTGTACCTAAGGGTATCAGAAAGAGGGGGAGACCTAGGATGCGATGGGCAGACAATGTGAAACAGGACCTTGCTAGAATTGGCCTAGAGTGGCCAAATGCTGCAGCTGCAGCTCAAAAAAGACAAGTCTGGGGAGGAAAATTACACAGTCTGGTTGGACCTCCGTAGCCAATGACTGCCTGGGGATTTTGTATGTATGTATGTAATATCAATCATGTTCCGTTTAAACATTCTACACCACTTAATCTGTATCAGGCACTTGGGAAATTATGCATTAAGGTAATAAGTAAATATTATGACCTCAAATACAAGACAACTCTAATTTCAGAAAGTGTTCAAAACGTAATTTTATAAATATCTAACTTTGCGTTTAATTTTAAATGTAAAGTTATGAGAGTAGTCAAAGCAACACTATGTGCAAAGGCAATCTTGCAAACTGACGATCTTTCATGTTTTTTTTTTTACTTTACATGTTAAGGGAGAGGGTGTTAGGGGTGATTTTTATTTAGTAATAGCCTTGACTACGTTAAGCACAAAGGCAGATTGTACCTCTCATGCCAGTTCACAGGAATGATTATTTATTTCTTTAATGTGCTCACAACAGATCAATGATCTAATAACAGTGGACACATACAAAGAGAATAATTAAAATTAAGTACATATAAAGATACATAAACAAATTATTACAAAAAAGTGAAAAGGGCATATACCACATTTTGAAACAATTTCTAAGTTTAGGTTAGCCTCAACTTTTGAAAAGGAAATGCTTTATAATCAGGCTACTAAGGTAACATTTTAGATATTTTACATTTCTCTTGTGTTCAGTGGTCTGTAAATGGTCGCTAGGCATAAACTGGAAGTTGAGCTGTATACCAATCCCCAGTGATGATGCACAGAATCAGCCAGGTCTAGCACCTAATGTCCAAACCTGCCTTTTCATGATGCAGGTTGTTAGTACCTTTCAAAAGAAATATTCTCTTTTGGAAGGAAAGGGGAGGGCTGCCAGTTCAGTATGGCCTACTGATCTGGTCATCTATGGCCACTTTTTTCTTTTTTTTTTCAAACGTGCTGAGGAGTGGTCAACTTCACAGAGTCCTGGTGCTGACCATTTATACCTACTAGACCAGACTTGTTTATGGATTTTTTCAACCCTGCTGAGGAGTGGTCAACTTCACAGAGTCCTGGTGCTGACCATTTATACCTACTAGACCGGACTTGTTTATGGATTTGAGCTTTATTATGGATCCTGGACTTGCTGCACCAGTGAGCCTCTGTTGAGGGATAATCTGCCGCTGTGTTTTCTGTTTGCTTGCCAGCCCTAAGTGAACAAGCATGGGCTACTATATATCAGCTGGTGGATAATCCTGACCAGAGGCCATCGCATGTACCTGAACCCTTACTAAGTTGGCATTGCCAATTATAAACTGTAGTAAAATGTCTCAAGCAGGTCTTATAGCTCTTGAAAAGATCCACTTAAAAAGATGGTACCTGAAGTTCCTACCAGCATGGGTGACTTCAGCCTGTAACAATGCCCATGCTGTTTGCAGTCAGGGCTGTTTGATGTTGTTGGCCCTTTCTCTCTCAATAAACTTAGTTTCTTTAAAAATCCCATGAATAACTTTTTCTCTGCAGGTATGTGGAGTGTGAGGATGTTACATAGAGATTATTCTCTTGATGTCCTCGCACAGGAATTCCACATTATAACTTAAGATATTTTAGGCTAACCAGATTCTAACCAGATGGGCAGGTAAAGGTGAGATACTTAAAAATAACTTTAAATTTCTCTTTTCAGGGAGGGAGGATGGAAAGTATCTCCAAGGTATAGGTTTGCTTCTCAGCAGACATGCCAGTGATGCTCTTCTAGCTTGACTGTATTAATAAAAGATTTCTTAGAGCAAAATTTAAAACAAAAATTAAAGACCTGAATGGCATCTGTTGTTATGCCCCACAGAAGACTGATGAGAATGAGAAGGATACATTTTACAGCCACCTTCAGGATATTTGAATTCTGTGAAGAAAGGAGATATTTCTCTTGTGCTAGGTGACTTCAATGCTAAAGTTGGTACTGACTCTGTCCTTTGGGCAGGAGTTTTAGTTCCCTTTGGCATTGGTAGTTACAATGGCAATGAGGAACGTCTCCTACAGGTAAGTAAACTTAGTGGTTTACGAATAACTAATACATGCTACAAACACTGTGACATTTATAAATATACATAGGTTTCACCTGAATGTGTTGCACAGGAATATGATAGATTACATTTTAATGAACAGCAAATGGGCTAGTTCAGTTAGGAATACCAGATCATACAGGGGAGCCAAAATTGGGTCTGACCATTACCTGGTCAAAAGTGTCTTGCAGCTGAAGCTTAAGAAATGTTCTTCTAAGGTTAAGAAAATTAGCTTTAACACTGGATGTCTGAAAGATCCAGATATAGCCAAAGCATACTATTATTATTAGGACATTAGTCATTATGACAATCGTGGTTTGCTTACTGCTGAAGTTGAGAAAGAATGGGATCAGTTTAAACAGGCTTTTCTTCAAACCAGTAGTACTCTTTTGGGTAAAAGGGAACAGAGAAAACAAAATTGTTTGAGTGATAAGGCTATGGAACATGTTTCTGAAAGAAGGAAGTGCATGATTAATATGAATCAACATCCTACTAGTCCTACCTTCTGTAGTAGTAGTACTACAGAAAGCATTACAACGAGCTTAATAAATGTGTAAAGGATCACTGTAAAGGATCAGTTAACAGCTGATAAAAATCTTTGGCTTGACAGCTTGGCTGACAAAGCAGAGGAAGCAGTTAGACAGCACGAGGTTGTACCAGATTGTTAATGCTTTGTGTAGGAAGAAACAGACAGGTACACAGGGATTGAGGAATAAACATGGCAAGGTAATTGAAGATGAGGATTCTGTGATGGCTAGATGGGCTGAGCATTTCAGAGATGTTCTAAATAATGTGATTGTTTCTGCTCCCATTGTTTGTAATGAGGATAGATGTATTACTGGCTTTTGTGATGGCCCTATATCACATTCCGAAGTCGCATTGGTTATCTCTAAATTAAAACCGCATAAATTTCCAGGGGTGGATGAAATCACCACTGAAATGCTTAGAGCTGGGAACACTTGTGTTGTCACATGGATGACTGAAATTTTGACTATTTTTTATGATAAAGGTGTTGTTCCTAAAGATTTTACTAGAGCTATCATTGTCCCAATTTTTAAAAAAGATGATCTCAGTTCTTGTGATAATTATAGGGGAATTGGTTTACTTTCTGTTCCAGGTAAAGTTCTTTGCATGATTATACTTAATAAAATTAAGAATTTGGTTGATGGACAACTGCATGATGAACAGTGTGGATTCAGAATTGGTAGGGAATATATTGATCAAATATTTGCACTTAGGTAGATTTTTTAGAACCGTTTAGAGTTTCAGAAACCTGATTACTAGCTTTATAGATTTCAAAAAGGCTTTTGACTCTGAGATAATTTGTGGTTGATTGTTAGATCATTTGGAATACCTGATAAGTTAATTAGTGTAATGAAAGCTCTCTATAATAACACTGAGTCATGTGTGAGAGTTGGTACATCTTTCAGCAATTGGTTTAGCATTGCTAGTGGAGTTAGACAAGGGTGCATTTTGTCTCCTTTTCTGTCTGGTTATTGATTATGTTATACAAAATTCTTTGCAAGGGAAAGATTTTGGCCTTAAATGGTCTAGAGATTTCTAAATTTCTGATTTAGATTATGCAGATGATTTGGCCCAGTTGGCTAATGATGTTGATGAGATGAATTTGTTCATTAGGACTGTTGATGAGACTGGTAATAGAGTAGGTTTGGTGATAAACATAGAAAAAGCTAAAGTGTTTAAAATTGGTCAGGCAGATGATGCTTCAGTTGCTTTGAATGACTATACTCTTGAGCAAGTGTCCAAGTTAAATTATCTTGGGAGCTATGTAACAGATACTGGTGATGTGCAGTATGAAATAAATAGAAGAATAGAGATTGCTGCTGGGACTTTTAAGAATCAATGGAGAGTGTGGAAAAATAGGAGTATACACCTAAAGACTAAAATTAGGCTGTATAATAGTTTGGTTCTTTCTAAGGTTAGTTATGGTAGCAAAACATGGACCCTTTCTAAGAAGGATAACAAGA
This sequence comes from Ryuthela nishihirai, assembly GCA_038380435.1. NCBI lineage: Eukaryota > Metazoa > Arthropoda > Arachnida > Araneae > Heptathelidae > Ryuthela > Ryuthela nishihirai. The sequence goes on from JAWZYU010000031.1 coordinate 35,986,248, forward strand.
AACTTGATGCCTTTGATTCTAGATGCTTACACAGTATCTTGGGCATTAGGTGGTTTGACTTTGTAAGTAATGATGAGGTTAGGAGTCATCAACCTTTTTTGAGCAGCATATTGTGCAGAGAGAGACTGCATTGGTTTGGCCATGTTGCCTGTATGCATAGCTGCAGATTGGCAAACAGGATTGTGAACAGTGTATCTAAGGGTTTCAGAAAAGGGGGAGACCTAAGATGTGATGGGCAGACAATGTCAAACAAGACATCGCTAGAATTGCATAGAGTGCAGCAGCTATAGCTCAGAAGAGAGTCTGGAGAGAAAAATTACACAGTCTGGTTGGACCTCTGTAGTTAACAGTTGCATGAGGATTTCGTATGTATGTGTTCAGTGGAAAAATTGAAAAGGATTATATGTATTATTTTGTACAAGTAAACAATTTATAGTAAAAATTTAAATACCCTAAGTGAAACAAGATGCTGGACTCTAATTTTTTTAGTAATGATAAAAAGTTAAATATGACTGATGCCAGAATTTTTTTATAGCAGTTATCAAAAAATTTAATTGTTTGGAATTTTTTATAAACATTAAAAGGATTAAAGCTTGAGCTTCAGTCCTTGTTGCAGCTCCATTTACTTTATGCCTGAGCTTCTTGCCCTAGAGAATCATAAATATTCTGAAGAGAAGGAGCAGTATTTTAAAGTTTTCTGCTTTTCTTTAATTGATTCTAATCAAAATAACAAAAGATTTACTTTTAATTCACCCAGATATTTTACTTGCAGATGAAATTTGGTGGACATGGTTATTCCCACATATTGATTAATATTGTTCCAAAAATGCAGAGAAGAGGAATAACAAAAGAGAATATTGAAAATTTTCTTATTCACAATCCAAAGCATTGGTTGACTTTTCAGTAATTAAATAAATGTTTAACTCCTTATATATCAATAACAGCTTTGAGCATACCCTTGTTTTAATGTATAATTTTCTATTCTGGAATTTCTGTTCCCAGTAAATAAAATATGGTGGCATTTCCTTTCTGTATATGCTGCTTTTTTATATTAGAATGTTATAATCAACTATAAAACATTTTTTTTATTTCAGTAGATACTGGAAAAAATGTGTGAGCACATGGCTGAATAATTTCTAGTCCCTATACCATACATATGTGTTTCACTGGGTTTTTATTTTGACACATTTTATGTCTAGTATATTTCAGAAGAGTGTTTCTTACTTTTAGTTATTTTCTTTGGTAGTATTATTCGTATCCCAATCAGTAAATATTTTATGCATGTGAGTGTTCCTCTCGGTCCATTTTTTAGAACACTGGATCACTAAAAATTTGTGGTTTAATAAACAAAGAATGTGTTAGTTATAAAACCATTTTAAATCAATAAATTAGTTTCTACTAATCAGTTATGTATATATTTGTGTTAAATGCTAATTTTATTGATTCAGGTGAAAATTTTATAAAAAGTTATTATTTGTGTAATTGATACATTTTTAAATATTAAATGAAGTTTTTAAAACCTGTACAAACTAGCTTTGCTACGTCGTGTCATTTGTTAAGTCTGTATATAAGCATGCAACAGCACTTTGCGACAAGGGTCAATGCTTCACAAATTCATTTTAATGCGTAGCTAAGCTCAGTATTGGTAGAGGAATACTATTTGTGGTTTTTTCATGAACTCATCAAATCTGAGAAATGAAATCTACCATGTTTTTGAACTTACAGTAAACTTTTGTTGTTTAGGCTTTCTACGTTACTATAGGTCATTTTATTTATCTCATTAATCTACCTTTATTTTGATTATCATTATCTTTGAGAAATTTCCCATTTATTAATTTCTCAAATTCATTCTGCACACTGCCAATTTATGGCAGTTTTGAATTGTGCTGCCAGAGCAGAGAAACCAACACCTGAATTCGAAAGGTCACTAATTACTAGTTTAACTTGGCAGTATGACAGAAATACATCAAATTTTTGTAACATCACTGCTCATGCAAACCAGGCTTAGGGAGCTCTGCTGATGGAGGAGATTGCATTTTGCCTAGTTGAGGCTTCCTCTAGCAAGAATTGGAGACCTTGGGATGTTTGTTACAGAGCTGCTTTGTAGAGGTAGTCTAAAGTCTATCCATCTATCATGCATACATTCCCATCCTCACTCAAGCAGCTATAGGGGTCTAATTCCATACACATCAATCCTAAGCTACTGCTGTTGCAATTGGCCACTTCTGTCCTCTTCTAAAACATCCAGTTTGCCATTGTCAGTCCACCACATTCTAGGTCACATTTTTTTCTAATGCATTTAGGCAAGCATTTCATAATACAGCTCACTAATATGTGACTCTTCATTCAGGCAAGATGTCCAGACTAATGTTTCTCCCTACACAAGAGGCTGCTTAGATGTAGTTGACTCCTTCATCTAACCACATCATTCCTTCATAGTACTAACACGCAATGGTGTAAGTTGGTCAGTATGCCATACTGGCAAGAAATTTGGCGGTATGGTGTACCACTAAGACATTTTTTATTAAATAGTATAAAGATTTTTTTTTGTACTTGAATGCTTCTTCAACTGAGCATTTTAATGGAAAAAAGCAGAACCTTCCCTTTTGTCGGCTGAAACTTGAGGTTCTATTTTTGTCAACAGAGTGTCAAGGGGGAGTGCTGAAAGAACAAATTATTATATACACCCTGATAACAATATGCAAAGGACAAGTATCACTTCCTGTCACATGGGATGCTAAAACTGGCAATGCCTATAGATATAACAGATCTCTACACATTGGAAATCAGTCAGAAAAGTAATTATGGGTCAAGACAGCGACGTAAGTTAGTTTTAACAAGGCCAGATAGGTGCGAAGAAGGCCAGTTGTTCAATCACTACAACTGCTGAACTGTTAGGATTTCCACGTCACTCTTGGCACGTGTATACCAATACTATGTGAAATATAGTAAAACTTCCAACCAATGGGAGTAATGTGGATGTAAACTTGCAGTTGATTCTTGAGGTGAGTGCAGACTGTACCACATTATTACAAGGAATCGCATGACTACCGTGGAGCAGATAGCGTTGGAATTGAATAAGGATGCAATCCACAAGCTTATACTCAAAGACTGTCATACTATGGAAAAAACATGCTATGGCAGTTTACGTCCACATCGTGTTCCCATGTTGACTGCAAGGCACCAAAACATTAGGCTGCAGTTTGCAAAGGCCTATCACAACTGGAGTACAGAGGACTGGAAATATGTCATCTGGTCTGACAAATCATGGTTTCAACTGTATCACACCGATGGAGGGTGCGCGTAAACTGCATAAAGCGATGGACCCAGCTTGTCAAGTTGGGGTCGTACAGGCAGTGTTCCGTCCCGTGGCCGAGTGGTTAGCGCACTTGGCTACTGATCTACGGGACCTGGGTTCGAGCCCCGGGTAAGGCATGGATGTATGTATCGTTTTTCTGCTGAGGTCCTGCCATCCTCACAGACCTACTATGGCATATAAACTGACAGGCTCCTGTCAGACCTCTGTGGCAAGCAGCTGCTTGAGGGGGTATTTATTATTTTTTATTTTATTATACATGGGCTTCCTCCCTTGGGATGTGTATACATGGGGCCCCTTGTAACCATTGAGACCACCGGCACAAGGTATGTGAACATCTTCGCCAACCATCTACACCGGTTCGTAACGAATCTCCCTTCACACCATGAAACTATCTTTCAACACCACACTACATACTACCCGACTGGCAACCAGTTGACTCCAGGAGTATTCAAGTGAGTTTACCACACTCGAATGGCCCTTTCAATTGCCGGACCTCAACTCCATTGAGAATTTGTGGGACGAATTGGAAAGATCTGTTCGAGCCTTGCAACTGTGGATGCTCTATGACAAGCGTGGCCCTAAGTTATGACAATTATAAGAGGCCCTAAGCTACATAAATTTAAGAACCCAAATTTCGTGAATTGAAATAAGTTATATATTTATTATTCTGATAAGGGTACATGGAAAAATAAATATGGAATTGACATGGTACTGGTACACAATAATGGAGTTGTGTAAAGGCTGAGAAAAGGTGAAAAGCTATTGAACTGTTATTTGGACAATAGATTAATTTGAATGTAAAAAAAATTTCGTGACAATAAACTTCAAATTTCAATTGATGAGGCCCTAAGCTGTAGCTTAGCTTATGCGTAAGTCCGACCCTGTCCTCGCTTCATGGGCGGCAATACACCTCCGTGTTTTCTATACTTTATTGTGTCCTTACCAAGACGTTCTGGCTGCTTTTGTGAGGGCAAAATGTAGAGCAACTGGTCATTAGGTGTGTATAATAATTTGTCCATTCAATTGAAGCAGTGCATTATCTCCTGAAAGATTTACAAGATACTGGTTAAAGAGAACGCAACAAGACAGACGAAGGCGACTCCAAAGCCATTTTACGGGTCTTTTAAGTGTCCATAGACAATGCACAGTAGCTGTCTGGATTCCACCAGAGGCAGAACTGGGTGACAAAAGTTATGAACTGACCTAGAAGCTGAAATGATGTAACTACATTGCAAGATATTAACTTGCCGTCGTTTGCGATATTTGTGGTTTTCAAATTCTTATTTTAATTTACTGATCTGTTGTGAGATGCATATATATTAATGTTTTCAGCTTTCGTCTTTTAAATTTATTTTTGTGAATAACTATTCTGTTGAGTTAAAAAATTGTTATATTTCTGAGAATCGCAAAAGGAAATTTAATGGGGCGATTTTGTACGTCCACAAATTTAAGTAACGAATGAGAAGGTTGAGTGGGAGAGAGAATCGAAATTTGGTAATTTTTGGGTTAATGTAAACGCGAGAAACAAAATTTTTTTTTTTGCAAATTAATCACATTACGCTACTGGAGTAGCGTAATACAGAATCTAATGAATGTTCCTTTTATTTCATCAACCTACAAATTTTTCAAAAACTTGCAGTTGGTATGTTATTAACGTGATAACGTAATTTTTCGATGAGATTCTTAGAAGTGATCCTAGCTGATATAAGCCTCATACAAGGGCAGCACAGGACAAACAACTGTGACACCACCAAGGATTCAAACCCGGACTACTGCTGCTGCAGTGTCACCGCGAGGGTCAGAAAAGTCTATATATTACTGAGGCCACGCCCTTAACCAGGTTTTTATATTGGTGGAGGGGTCGGTCCGATAATTCGGGAATGGTTTGAGAATAAGATAAGCAGGGTTTCTCAGTTACTAAAGTATTCCACCTAACAAGAAAGGTTAAAATTTTATTCTATATGGAATAAGATTTAATATAGTTTTTTTTAATCTATTTTTTAGTGTCAGACATAAGATATGGGGCTAAAATAAAATTGTAGAAATAAAACTGTTTTGGATTTCAAAGCAGGTGTGACATTTCACATATGACAACCCGATTTTCGTGAGTGGCGAGTCCCCCAGGCAAAGACCTAAGTACGTCCCTGACTTAGGCGACTTGTAAATTGTTATAATTTTGGAAAAAAAATTATACACCTGAGCAGATCATTTAGTGGCAGTGCTATGTGGGCGGTAGAAATAACAAGTAACAATATCTTCATACTAGATTTGTAGAGCATCGAATTTCTAGAAAAAATTAGTTATATGAAGCAACTCTTTAACAACACCCCCATATATTTAAGTGGGAGCATTTTACAAAATGCTCTATAGCTAAATGAGAGGGTCAACACTTTTGACTCGAGCTAAAAGAGTACACCACTCCTCTGACTTCGATCGACAGAGTGGCGAAAGAGGGGGGGGGGGCGAGGTTACCCGTTAAAACAATGCGCCTTGCAGGAGGAAAAAACTATTGTGACTGGCAAATGTAACTTTTCGTGTTACATTTTGGATGGGGGAACACCAATTTTGAATTTTTTGTCGTGGTGGACAGGTGCATAGCAAAGGGATTATTGGAGGGGGGAGGGACAAGTTTTCCAGCTCTGAATTCAAATTTTGCCAACTGAGAAAATAAGTACCTTTTCGTCATATATGAACCCAGCATTTAATTTACAGGGGGAGGGACAGCTTCCGCTGTTTTTGCAACCAAGCCATGATTTAAAAACCAAATCTTTCATTTACCTATTCTTTAATTTTTTTAACAATGCTGTTGAATGTCGCCAACTCCACAAGATTTTGCCAAGTTTTCTCGATTATGCCGACTGTCTTTAATTTCGCAATGCAAATCCCATTTTTCACAACTCTCCTATGTTTTACCAAGCGACTTCGAATTTTGTGAACTGTGCAAGATTGCCACTTCTCCTTACGTTCACAAAACCAATCCCAATTTTCACAACTCGCATATATTTCACCAAGTGACTTTGAATTTTGCCAAGTGTCTTATATTTTTCAAAGTTTTCTCGATTGTGCCAACTGTAAAAAATATCCCATTTTTCCCCAACTTCCTATTGCTTTTGACATTGTCGGTTTTTCGGTTCGTGGATTTAATAAAAAAGTTGTTCACCATAAATTTCAAACGCGACGGAGGAAATTATTTTTCTATGAAGTGAAAGCTTGTAACTCCATGAGTGTCGTAGGCTATAAAAAATTGACCTTCAATGTTTTATCCCGCCCCCCTAAAAGAGAGGAAATATGAAAATAGTTCTTGTGCTATATTCTATACGTATCTATATGTCAAATGAATGCTCCTAATGTGGGAAATGTCATAGGCTAGGCTACAAAAAATTGACCCTCCATACTATCTTCCCCCTAAAAATAAGGGGGGATTTTTGAAAATGATTATTCCCCTATATTTGCTGAATGCGAATGTGGAAAGTAGGTTTTGTGTCAAATGAAAGCTTCTGATGCTAGGAATTTCAAGCATAAAAAAATTGACACACATGCATTTTAACCCCCCCCCCCCCCCCAAAAAAAAAAAAAAGGAGCTGTGAAGTTGTATAATATGTTGTGAAAGTGAGGACCTATATTTACGAGTTAGGTGTCAAATGAAAATTCATATAATGACTGCTGTAAACTATTTTAAGTTTTGCCCCCACTATTCTCCCTGATAAAAAGGGTGGGGATTTTCTTGGGGTCCGACTTTAACGAGTCATAGACAGGAAACTTGATGAGTTTGATTCTAGATGCTTACATAGTAACTTGGGCATCAGGTGTTTTCACTTTGTAAGTAATGATGAGGTTAGAAGGAGTCGGCAACTTTTTTTGAGTGATCTTTTGTGCAGAGAGACTGTTGTTTTGACCATGTTGTCCATCTGCATAACTGCAGATTGACAAACAGGATTATGAACAGTGTGCTTAAAGTCCAGGAAAAGGTGGAGACCTAGGATGTGATGAGCAGACAACGTCAAACAGGACCTTGCTAGAATTGGCTTATAGTGGCCAATGCATAAGCTGTAGCTTGGACAGACAGGTGTGGAGAGCAAAATTATACAGTCTGGTAGGACGTACAGTACTGTGTGAATTAGTTGGGTCACGCATCATGAAGCTGCATAAGGAGACAGGGTCCGTGGATACATCCCATAAAGGACATTGTGGAAGAAAAAGAAAAACCACCCCTAGAGATGATAGTCTAATTCGAAGAATTAATATAGACCGGAAGAAGACCAGTGGAAACATCAAAAGGGAGATTGCGTCTCATGGGGTTAATATAGATGCTTCCACCGTGCACGTCGCCTTCTGGAGTGTGGCCGTCGGGCTCGACGCCCCTCCAAAAAGCAGCTTTTGACACCAGCTATGAAGCAAAAAAGGCTATTCTGAGCAAAGAAACATCGAGACTGGACTGTGAAGAATTGGGAAAAAGTGATATTTTACGACGAAACCCACTCTGAGGTGCATGGCTACAGGTCAAATTTCGTCTGCCGTTCGCCTGGAGAAACTCTTCGATTCGGCCACCTCCAGCAATCCCCTAAACACCCACCCAAGGTCGTTTTGGGGATGTTTCACAGCTTCCGGGCCACAGACGCTTCACCCCATTGAAGGAATGATGGATAGCAAAAAGTACATAGGCCTTCTGGAGGCGAAAATGGTCCCAACACTGCAGAAGCTGTTTCCTAACGGCGATGGGGTATTTCAACAGGATCTGGCTCCATGCCACAATTCTGAGCTTGCTAAGAACTTCTTTACCCAGCAACATTTGAAGGTATTTGAATGGCCAGGAAATTCACCCGATCTAAACCCCATTGAAAATTTGTGGGCCATTATTAAAGTGCGCATATCTAAGATGGATTGCACGACGAAAACCAAAATGATAGAAAATGTCATGAAACTGTGGTACCACGACCCTGAAGTGAAGGAGATGTGTGGAAAGCTAGTGGCATCAATGGTTGAGAGGGTGAAAGAAGTAATTAAAGGTAAGGGGGGTCACATTCACTATTAACTACACTATTCAACAAATAAATATTTTAGTTGTGTCTTTGTTACTGCATTTTCATATTGTCCCAACTAATTTGCAAAGTACTCAGCCCATGGCAGCATGTGGATTTTGTATGTATCTCAAAGCTTGTGGTGTCCCCAATGTCATGGGCTACCTCAAACGACTCCAAAAGGAAAGAAAAATGTGGTCGATATTTAAGAGTCATATATCAAATGAAAGTGTTTGAAGGTAGGTGTGTGCAGGAAGCTATGACATCTATCACCTATCTAAAGATGATTGCAGAACAGGTGCATCCTTTCATGGCAACGGTATAACCTTCTAGTAGTACCTTCTTTCAGCAGAATAATGCTGAAAATAATTAAAAATAAAAAAATTTAAAAAATTCATATGTATCTATATGGCCTGAAAAGCAGAATATAAACAAAGCATATTGATGGTGCAATGAGTTACTGAGTTCGTATTCCCTTCAAAGGAAGATAGGACGCCGATTTACCTATACAACGAGATTTAGTAGCCTTGATATAAACTAGTTTGAAGATTAATTCGTGTTCACTATGTTAGCGAGGTAAGAGTGCATAGTAGTTTATCATTGCAATGGCCAATGAGGACCCCTACCCTTGACTAAGCTTTTTCGTTCATTAATATAATTTTTAATTTGAATCATTAATTGAATGTCTGTTTAATTCGATTGATTGATGCCTGTTGTAAATTCTGCCAAACATTAATAAAACTATATAATTTCACTAATTAATCATTTTTGAAACCGCAGAATTTTTCATGCGAACGTTTTTTAAACTTTCCTCCACTTTGATATTACCGTTCTTTATTTCTCAGTGTGTATTTAGAATTTGCATCAAAAGTTTAAAATAATTGCGAGTTCAACTTGTGCTATAGGTAAAGAGTCGACTTTTTAAAGACGGCCACAATATGATTTATGTTGGATGCATTCCTGGAAAACGCAGGTATAAGCAAGCCTTGTTTGAATAGGAAATGCAGGATACTCCAGACCTCTCCCCACCCTGCATTTCACATATATGTTTAAAAATTTGCAAATTAAATCCCTATCGGGACATGAAAAATGATCACTCAACACACCAAAAAGCCAAAACATTATGACCACCTGCCTAATATGATGTTGGTCCTCCATGTGTTGCCAAAACATTATGACCACCTGCCTAATATGATGTTGGTCCTCCATGTGTTGCCAAAACAGCTCTTATCCAGTGAGGCATGGACGCTACAAGATTTTTTAAAGGTGTCTTGTGCTATCTGGTACCAACACTTTACCAGAAGATCCTTTAACTTTTGTAAGTTACGTGGTTGAGCTGCCACAGATCGGATATGCTCGATTGGATTGATGTCTGGGGAATTTGGAGGCCAGGGCAATACCTGGAACTGTGAACCATTCTCGAATAATCCGGCAGCATTATCCTGCTGAAAGAAGCTACTACTAGAAGGTTATACCGTTGCCATGAAAGGATGGTTGTGAATAACTTTAGCAAATGTGCGTCTGAGGAATTAGGCTGACAGGTATCGGATGCGAAAGGACACACTTTACATGCGTTCGTCAGTAGATCTCTTTTGTTGCGATCTTATGCAACCACGGCAATTCCCGGTTCCGTCTCACGACACTACCTGGTTATGAAAAGCCGTGCTTATCTAGAGCCGGGGGCAAGGAATACGCCCTACAGGCGCACCTCAACCCCAGTCTCACATGGCAGCAGTCCTATAAAAGGAAAGCTGACCACCGGAAGAAACCTTACTTTAATCTATTCCCCGGTTAGCCATGAACAAGGATATATAGATCCAAGTTCGCTCGGCGTCCGGGGTGGAGACTCTTAGTAAGACCCAGACTTTTTTGAGGGCTCGTGCCTACTAGGCGGGCTCAGACCGTTCAGCAGAGCCCTCGAACTGCTCACCCAGAGCACCTGAGGTTGAGGCCGCGGACACCGTCACCATCCAACCGGCCTTCCGACTGGTCAGCGGCATCGTTGGCTTTGGCTATATCCAACCGGGGGACCAATCCGGTCGGCACAGCCTTCGACCGGTTTGCTGGGCCCTAGGCCTCCCCCACCACGACAAGGTGGTTCCCTATTGGGGGGGCGTTCGTCAGTAGAGCAATATTATACCAGAAATTCATATATAAATTGGAATGCGAAAGTCGGACATAGGACAATAACGGAGAAATGAGCATTTCGCATCGCTCCCCAAAAAATAATTTAAATAGTTACATTTACCTCGATGAACTACTGCTGATCGCTGAGTTGTGGCGCCAGTACTGTACGAATTTGGTGGTCCCAGCTCTTATCGTCTAGTTCTTGCTCAAACAGACTGACACACATTGTCGAAATGTAAAGGGTGTTTTTAAAATAACTTCATTTTTCTGAAAACATTGACTGATCATTTTCTGTTCTAGGTTTTGTGAATCATACTAACGACTGAAGAAAGAATAGCAGTAGTAGAGGTACGTCTGCGAGGTGTATCCTTCGACGGGGTGAGACAAGTGTTCAATCGTAAATTGCATAAACTATCGACAACCAGGGCAGCAATAAGATCTCTAGGGAACGAATTTCGCACGACAGGGAGTGATCATAATGACAAACGTTCTGGTCGACCTCCAGTATAACCAGAAACTGGGGAATTCATCCAGGATATAATCAGTCGTAGCCCTCGTGCATCAACAAGGAGGCTAAGCAAGGAGATTGGTGTAACGCAAACGGTTATTTGGAAAACCCTACGTTTCACTTTGAAAAAATGGTGTTATCATCTACAGATGCTACACCAGAAGGACTATGCAGCTCGTGCGGCCATGTGTAGTGATTTTTTAGAAGCCGTGGAATGAGATCTCATGAATAACATTTTGTTCAGTGATTAGGCGACGTTTCACACATATGGAACACAATTGCAGGATTTGGGCTGACGAACAGTCACATCAAAGGCTGGAGTGTGTCATGGATTCTCCAAAGGTTAATGTTTGGTTGGGCATCACAAAGACCAAGGTGTATGGCCCTTTCGGTTTTCCTGAATTACTGGCAACATATACCGGGATATGCTGGAGATCGTTTTGGTGCTCAACTTGTGTCTAATGGAATTATGGACACTTGTCCACCCCATTTTGAAAAAATTGTCCATGACTACCTACATGAAACCTTTCCGGGTAGGTGAATCGGAAGTGGTTCCGTCAGATTTTGGGCTCCAAGGTCGCCTGACCTCACACCTATAGATTTTTTTGTGTAGTGTTACATCATATCAGAGGTGTACAAGGTGAAGATTAACAGCATTAATCAACTAAAGGAGCGGATCACAGCTGTAGTGGCTAAGATTACACCTGATATCTTGGAAAGGGTTTACCGTGCTACTACTGAATGTTGGGATTTATGTGTTGATATGCAAAGGGATCATGTTGAATCGCATTAATGTTTTGTTGTTTTCGCATTTTTGATTCATTTGTAACACAAAGAGAGTTATTAAAAGGTTTGTTCACAGAAATGGATACATACTTTATAAACACCCTGTATAATAGATTAGTGCTGCTGTTGAAAGAGAAGTAATAATAAAGCGCTGGTGGTTAAAAGTGAACGAGATGTTATTACCTAGTCATTGGAACATATTTGTATAATTTATAGTCTGTGCACTACAGAGAACGTTTGAAAGAAGGAAATGGCTTATAAAAATAAGGAAGTAAAAGAATATATCTTGCTATGCTTACATTGCGTTTGCATGTACCAGCTGACAGTTGTTTAATGATCATTGGTTAGCTTTTATAATTGTAGGACCCCGCAATTATTTCGGTTTTAAACATTACATAATTTAGGTTCACCGAGATGAATGATGTTTTATTTTTAATTTGTGTATTTTGTTTATGGAGTGTTTCATGCGGTCCTCACTCTCATAACAAAATTGATCGTACGAAAGAAGTATTGGAAGATGATGCCTACAATTCTCGTGATCATATTCATTACCAAAACGGAGAGCATCATTCCGAATTTGACCATGAAGCTATTTTAGGTAACTATTCGGCTCAATATACAGTAAACTCTGAAATTTTGCCCCATTGAGGATTGGAATGTTCAGATTTTAAAGAGGTAGGAGCAGAGAGGGATTTTGGGATTTTAGAGAGGGCATAGTTGTTGAGCAGTTTTGAAGAAGCACATTTTAATGAATGTTAAGCACTAACAATTGGACTTGGGTACATCTGTTAACATTTAATAATGGACTGATATCTTGGAAATCAGTTAGTAGTTACACATGTAAATAACAGTTTAATTTGTTTAAATAAATGACACAGTGGTGGTCATAAGGAGGGGCCACAGGGTCATGGCCCTCTGCAAGTGTTTTTTTTACCAGCCAGTGGTTTTTGTATTCCTGAAGGGATTGACTCGGGTTTTGTCACCGTTTTCTTTTCCAAGAAGGACAATAATGTCCTTAGTACCCCACACACTAAATGATAAAGCTGCTAAAAAATCTCATTTACTAACTAATCCAAGTTAAGAGTGGGGTCCTTATGACCTGGGCTTTTAGTCCATTATGTGCATAAAAGTGCTGCTCAGGGGTGAAATAACACAACCTCCAACAGTTGGGGATGTGCTGGTCACTACCATACATGGTAGTAATCATAGCATACCTTCATAACCATACTTTAGAAAGTGTGAATTGCTGCAGCCATAACTCAATTGGTAGAGCACTTGGCACATATTAGGAGATCCTTTTTTATGCACTATATATTGTATATGTTTTTGAAATTAAATTAAAATTAAAATCTTTAATACTCTATGACACTGTTTTGCTCTTGGTCCAGCACAAGGGTCATTGAACAACAACTGCAAACTTCCCTGAATAATTTCTTGGTTTTGATTCTCCCCACAAAAGACTGCTTGAATGAACTGTTGCCACAAGCATAATTTTCATCTAGAACCTGAGCTGTGGCTCAGGGATACCATTATTTCAGTTGTGGTGGAGACCAAGTTTCTCTGTCTCATTTTCGACTGGAAATTGACCTTTTAAACACGTACATCATCTCAGGTCCAAGTACATGTGGGCATTTGAACATCCTCAAGAACTTCCCCTCCCTCATGGGGAACAGACTGATGTTATTTGCTCCACCTCTACCATGCTTTTGCCTGATCAAAACTGACTCTGAATCACAGGTATCAGGCCCTCCATGTTTGCATGGAAGCCTTCCACATCTCACTGGTTTAGAGTCTTTACATTGAGACTGATGACCCATCTTTATCTATTTGCCATCAACTGTATTCCTTACAGTAGGCTTAGAAATAGTGATCCCTGCCAGGACATCCCACTTGGGGCTGTTTTCAATCCTCAGTAGGAGATTCTTTAAATCAGTTGCATGACTGCCATTCATCCTTTTGGTTTGTATGTCCGAGGCTGCCTCAGAGACGTCAATCAGTCTCAACAGTGTTGGCAGCTGGACCACTTATACCATGGTTTTCCCTTCCTGAAATCTTTCTCTTTGTAGGACAGGGAATTCCTTTACACCTGTCTCTATGTATCAATTCATCAGGCTACCATGCTGAGTACCTGGACTTCTTGCATATCTTCACAAGTAGCTCGAAGTCTCGCACATCAGTGGGATCCACCATGGTTTGCTGTGATACTGTCATTGTGGACCAGATCCAAGTAGTGTTCCATCTTCATAGCAGAGTTTGCACTCTATCAGCCTTGGACCGTGTGACAACTAAGCATCATTGTTGGTGTGTTCTCTACACTGAATTGTTTAGCTTGCTACAGGCTTTGATCTCAGTGAGGCATTGACCTCAGCCTGTTCTCTCCAAGATTGGCCAGCAGCTCCATCATCTGGTACAACCACCATTCTCTTCTGTTGGGTGCCTGGTCACTTGTCACTTCCAAGTCTGCGAAGCCCTTGTCCGACTCTGCATTACCGTTCCTATTTGGGTTTCTGGCAGTGTTTTCCCACTTAGCTTCAGGCACAGTGAGAGAGATCTTGGTCCAATTGTCAAAACCTTGGAAGTCATGTTTTCATAGAAATTGAAGGAAGTTATACTTGCTCAGTTCTGCTTAGATGATTCGTTTATTACACAATTATTTCCACTACAGGCAGATGGTGAACCTAATAGTGAATTTTGTGACACCATTTTTAACTATCAGATGCATTTTAATCCATTGTCCCACTTTTAATCTCAAACACCATTTTTATTTTTTAACTTCTATGATTTTATATCCAAGCACCGGGCATCTTTTATTTGATGAACCATTTTAGCACTTGTTCTTGCCTTTTATGTTTTACATGATATTTTAACTGTCTCTAATTTTTTACCTTTCAGCTTCGTATTTTTACACTTGTTTTCAGTTTTTACATGGGTCCTACATACCCATTGTTAATTTGCATATTTTTTCTGTTTTTTTTTTACTTTGTCATTTTTGCTATTTGTTGCTTTAGTGTTAACACTTTGTGTTGTTTATTGTATTATCATGTGATTTTAACTTTGGTTGCAGGTTTACATTGCTTTTAGATCTTTATTTTTTTCCTTTACACCTTGTTTGGCACATCATGGCCTTAGTTGCCATTGCACCATAAAACCCCAAACAGCCAACTAACCAACCAACTAACACCTATTTCATTTTGCCTATAACTTTAGAAAAATGAAATGTAAAGGCAAGTTGTAAATAGTATTAAATGTTTAATTCATGTAAATTTAATTACATTATGTGTGAAAAAAATATCTGATATTTGGTCACCTCCACTGCATTAATAAATTCTTGCTTTTGTGATGGTTTTTTCAATGACTCCCCTCAAAACTTCAGGTGATACATTGTTTATTTCCTGTGTGATGTTATTTTTTAAATCCTTATAATAATAATTTATTTCATGCAAGTTACAGTAAAGTCAAGGTACAGGTAATTTTGGATATTAATTTCAAAGGCTGTGGTTTGTTTGCATAAACACATTTGCTAAGATATCCCCCGTTGAAAGGAAATTGGGTTCTGATAAACAGGCAACCTCAAAGGCCAAGTTAATAGGAGACAATTGAATTGTTTCTTAAATAAATTTCAACAATTGCTGCACAATGCCATGGCGTATAGTGGTCTGTAATAAATTCTCCAAACTTCTATTTTTGAAAAAAAAAAAAACATTTTACCAAAAAATAGTCATTTCAAATTGGATGATTACTTTTGCTCCACCCTGTGTTTGATATAATTAATAATTCTTTTTGAATTGGATAGGTGTTAATGCAGTATCACTGCAGTTCGTGTTAACAGTATATTGTTGAATACATTGCCTTGTTTACTCCTAACACTATTCGTAACCTATTCTGTAATTTAAAAGTGAAGATCAAAACAAAGGTTGAATGAGACTTATTGATTAAAGATCTGAGGTCTGAGCTCATCCAGCCTTTCATTATGAATGCTATTTCAGAGCAAGGATTAACAAGGTTAACAATCTGAATTGAGGGCAGGAAACTACCGTCAAAATCAGTAGACAGAAATATTGACCTGCTTCTTGGGCATCGAATCAAAAACCCATAATCATTGGACAAAAGTATTGCCCTGCATTTCAGGTGTCAAGTCTAAAGCACATTAATGTATTTACAGCTGATGTTAAATAACTAAATAGAAACTGTGAATGAAGACATTTCAGATTGTTCAAAATTTATCAAGCAGTGATTGTGATTGGCTGCATTGATCTGCTGTAAATTTTGTGATATGAGGAAGTTTGAATAGAATTTTTTTGTTAGTTCATATAAAAATTTTGCTTTAAATGATTTTTTTGTATTGTTCATTTCCTGAATACATGTATAAATAACGAATATTTGCGCATTTTAAAGTATTGTCCTGGAAGAGACAAAACTTTAGTTTCACATTAACCAATATAATAATGTCTTATCCATTTTAGTTTTAAGTAAGGATTTTTTCAAATCATCCATTAGTTTGAATTTCAACCATTAGAGAGTACAAAATTTAGAAAATGACAGACTTCATTTTAATTAAAATATGCATCCCATATTTGTC
Source organism: Ryuthela nishihirai (assembly GCA_038380435.1). Taxonomy (NCBI): domain Eukaryota; kingdom Metazoa; phylum Arthropoda; class Arachnida; order Araneae; family Heptathelidae; genus Ryuthela; species Ryuthela nishihirai. The sequence goes on from JAWZYU010000031.1 coordinate 36,002,585, forward strand.
AGAGGAGATACGCTTTTCTTTTATTTCCTAATGCTATGCTGATTTTGCCCCAAACCATGCTAACATTTTTACACCTTACATGCTAACTTTTCATAACAAGCATAAACTAATTTACATTTCCTAGACTCTGACTATTTTTGCCATTTCAAGCAATTTTAGTTATTGCTCCATATTTTACCTACATTTGATGGTTTTTTTGGAAATTGGGTGTATTTTAGGGAAATGTATTTTAGAAGGTGAAATATAAGGAATGGCTTGGATGGGTTATGAGTAGTTATGGAATGAAGAATGCTTTTCAAAGGTCTCTGATGGTTGTATACTATTGTTGATGTAAAGTTAATTGTATGGATATATAATATGTAACCAAGTGATTGCATATGTGCAAAGATAATATTGAGACGTTAAGTAGCATAGTTGTATTGGTGGGTGATGCATGCAGGACCAAATCTAAAGGGGAGCCATGCCCCCTTCCACTTTGAGAATGCTAATAAGGGTAATTGAGACCAAAAACGATAAAACTTTTGCATATTCATGCATTTTTCAAGAAATTGTGTAATAATCTCTAAATTGGGGGGTGGGGATGTTATACTGCAATGAAAATCCAGTGTCTTGTGGCTCCCCTTTTAATTTTTTCTGATTTGATCACTTGGTCTTTCCCTTTATTTTTTCTTAAATCTATGCTTGGGTGCATGTGAGGAGGTGCAAAATTTTGTGTGTAGTTTGGTGCTAGAAATATGTTTTGTTCAGTTGCATAGTTTTGTAGTCTTACAAAACAATGCAATTGAATTTAATGCTTTTGTAGTCTTGTAATAGTGTGAGTAGATGTGTCAGAGTTGGAAAGCATTATAATGTTGTAGATGAGGCAGTGAAAAATATGTATGGACATGTTGAAGAATAGATGATATTGGTTTGGTAGTTATAAAGGTAAGTAGGGCTGATGTTTATTAGCAAAGTGAGTTACTGTAAGTAGAAAATTTTGTGTAGATAGCAGGGGTGGCTCATTAATTAGGCACCTGGGTCACTGTTCCATAAAAAATGATAAATGAATTTTAAATTTAGTATTGATTGTTTCTCATCTGAAAAAACAATGTCAGCAATAAAGTATCAGGAAATGCCCTGTTGACAAGAAACATTCAAAATAATTTGCTGAAAAAACTCCTAAGTGGGATCACTCAAGATAAAACCAAATTTTTTCAGCAAATTATTTCAAATATAATTTTTATACTTGTTTTGTAATAATTATTTGCTGTGTTATGCAGACAATCACAGCATTACTTCACGAAACAATGCCATGCCATCTGCTTTATTTTATGCAATATAAAAATATATATTATGGCCATTGCTCGAAATCAGAGTATTACATATTATAGCAATTACACAAATGTGCTAAAATACAATCATGATGAAATGCATCAGGTAGGTCTCTGATTCAGAGTGGCTAGTAATATTTGATGGGCAGATTTGCGTTATTCAGTTTGGCCCTTAACTTTGGTTAGTTGATTCAACCAATGCAACAAATAGTCCAAGATCATGTTATTCAGCCAAAAAAATCATCATTTGACTAAAGAAAAAAACGGTACTTTTCTGTTATCTCTGGTCACATTTTCTTGGCGACTGTTTTTTGGAAAAAATGGCAGTTTTGATAGCCAGGAAGGTTAATGAATAATTTAGGGGTGGGTTATTTGAGCTATAAGATGTTTTTCTTTTTCGTTGTCTCTGATGAGATTATTTAGTTTCGAGGGCTTTTTTATAATTTGGTCGGCAGTACACTTTCCGATTTTTATGTTTATCGGTTTGTGTTATCTGCGAGAGGACATTTAGTTTTGGGGGCTTTTTTATAATTTGGTTGGCAGTGCACTGTTTCTGATTTTCATGCTTTTTGGTATGTGTTGTCTCCAATGAGATTATTTAGTTTTGGGGGCTTTTTTATAATGCCAGTCGGCGATGCATTGTCGATGATGTTCTTGGTTTACTTTGGTGTTTATTTTTCATTTATCTCCGGTCACATTTTCTTGGCAATGAAAAATAAACACCAAAGTAAACCAAGAACATCACTTGACAATGCATCACCGGCCGGCATTATAAAAAAGCCTCCAAAATTAAATAATCTCATTGGAGACAACACATACCAAAAAGCATGAAAATTGGAAACAGTGCACTGCTGACCAAATTATATAAAAGCCCCCAAAACTAAATGTCCTCACAGACAACACAAACCGAAAAACATGAAAATCAAAAAGTGTAGTGCCAACTGAATTATAAAAAAGCCCCCAAAACTAAATAATCTCATCAGAGACAAAAACCAGATAACCCACCCCTAAATTACTCATTAACCTTCCTGACTAAAACAGAGAGAAAAATAGAGAGAAGAATAATATGTACTTAGGTAATTATTACAGGGAGAAGCAAATGCAGAATTAAATATAAAGGGATGGAAAATTATATAAAGGACAGGAATGCCTTTTCAAAGTCCTCCCCCCCCCCTCCAAAAAAAAAAGAATATATGTATTATGGAACATCTTTCCAATCTGATACAGTTTAATTCAATATCAGGCATCCCTCCAAAATGTTTTCTACATCTTGTTTCTGCTTGCACTAGTCAAAATTCCCCATGAAACACTTTAGTCATGAGCCACCACTGCTACAAAGGAAATGGAAGTAGGGGTTTGCAGTTATGAGCTATTTATTTATTATTACTGTTAAAAATTTATAGGTAGTCATAACACTGCTGAAGAATTTGATCATCTGAGTTCTGAAGAAGCCAAAAGGAGGTTAAAATTGCTGGCTCATAAGATGGATAAAAATCATGATACCTATATTGATAGGAAGGAACTTATTGAATGGGTGCTGAAATCATTTAAGTATGTAGGGTTTTTTTCTCTTAAATTTTACTATGTTCATTTGCTATACATATATACACTGCTGGCCATTAAAAGTGCAACACCAGGAAGAACTTGTCAGATTGCCCCAAAATATGCAAGATGAGTAGTTGATGGGAGAATATGTAAATGATTCGAAGTGCAGCACATACGCACATCATGTGTGACAGTAACGCCCCCTGGAAGTGATATAAGAGGAGATTACAAAGAGCTGGTGTAAAGCACTGTAATTGTGTTTGCTCGCAGTTCTTGTGCGCTAAAGGATCAAGTATGCCCCATCGAAGAACACTGCATCCATATGACCAGGTTTCTGACTTTGATCAAGGGAGAATTGTGGGATTACAGGAAGGTGGATTATCATACCGAGACATCAGTGCTTGTGTTGGATGGAATGCTGCCACAGTGATGAGAATATGGCATCAGTAGGTAGAAGAGGAACGAACTCACTGATGTGAGGGATCTCAACGGCCCTGTCACACAAATGAATGAGAGGACAAACATCTCATGCATTTCTTTGAATGATTGTACAGCCACATCAAACATCTTAGATCAATAGTTAGGCTGTGTTGCACATCAACCAGTTCCACACATAAGGTTCGACGTTGTCTGCAGCATCAGGGCATTGTTGCTAGGTGTCCATTGCTTCGGCTACCATTAACTCTACAACACAGGCATATGCAACTGCAATGGTGCCAAGAATGTTGCGCATGAATGTGCGAATGGCATCGCATTGTCTTTTCAGATGAATCTCTCTTCAGTATGCAGCACCATGATGGAAGAATCCATATCTGGCGGTACTGAGGCGACAGGCTCAGTGAGACATGCATGATGCAGCACCATACAGGTCTGGCCCCTGGTGTTACAGTATGGGGTGCCATTGAACTCCACTCATGCATGCACCTCATATGCATTACTGGTACTTTGAACAGTCAAGCATTACATCACTGAGGTGTTTGAGTCTGTGGTCATACTTTATCTTCAGGGGCTCTCTGGTACCATTTACCAAGAGGATAAAAGCCTGACCACATGTGGCATGCATTATCCAACAATTCCTGGATAGCCACAAGGTGACACTTTTGCCTTGGCTGCTGTACATTCACAGGATCTGTCCCCAATTTAACATGTCTGGTCCATCATCTCATAATGATTAGCACACCAGACACTAGCAGCTGCTACAACAGATGAACTTTGGCTATGTATTGAATTTGCACAGACTGACATTCCCCAAACACGCATCCGGCATCTCATCCTATCAATGCTGGACCGTGTAGTAGCGGTTATTGTTACTTATTGTAGCTACACAAGATACTGATTTCTTTGTATTCCACAAGTCTATCCAAGTTGTATTTGTAATCATTTGATCCTTGTAACATCAGTTATGTATTCATTAAATATGACTTTGATATCTCTTGTTTTTCCTGGTGTTGCACTTTTAATGACCAGCAGTGTAATTTTTTTCTAATTTCAGATATATGGATTAAAAAAAATACTGTTTTTGTAACAAGTTTTCAACTAGCATTAAAATTATTTTAAGACATTGCAGTTATCACTGTTGAAATAAGTGGAGGATTTACTGACCATAAACTCCATGGGATTTATTTTACTATTGCTCCTATTTAATGTGATCTTGCAAAGGCAGTGGTTTTTTTTTTTCATTTGAATGAATCATTGTTTATAATGTGTGATATCTCACACTGTTCTCCTAATATCGTGTGGAGCATCATTATGTGTGTACACCATTTTATTTTTGATAACATACTGTTGTCATAAAGTCTACAAAATTTACATATTTTCATTGACATTTTGGAAACAATAGCCAATATTACAAACTATACATCACTAGTACACATTATATATACACACAGACACAAAAAAAAAAAACATACACTATCAGTTGCATTATATAATCAATGTTTACTGATTATGTAGTAAAGCTGACTTTTCTCAAAATGACATTATTGTAGTCATCAGTGGTTTGGCAGAAAAAAAATGTAAATTATCCCCAGGGTGATTCTAGTGATTATTGAGAAAATTTTTTTTGGATTATTATCCAAAAAAGGCTGAAATTTCAAATGCACTAGTCCAAATAGTATTATTCCCTTGTCTCTACTACCCTCTACCCCTTTCCGAGATTTGGGTGTTAAAGGGTTAATAATGTTGGTTAAAGCAGTAAGCAAAATCTGAAGTTGGTGTAACTTTTGTCTTCACATCTATCCATTTGACTGGGTGCCACACCAAAATGATGTGTACCCATTAATATCAAGAGAACAGTGAACCAGGGTTTTTAGAAGGAGAATGGTTTAATTCATTAACTAATTATTTCTTAACACTTCCTGGGTCTGCCTGAAAAACTGGTTTACATCCCTAGGCCTAGTTATTTCTACACTGATTAGCCAAAAAATTTTAGATTTTTTTTTGTCAAATATCTAATGGAAGGAATTATGACATGTTACATGCCAAATTAATCAACATATAATTCTGGATTTTTGAAAATGAAATATTTTACTAAAAAGATGACTAGTTTTATTTTATTAGAGCCTTTATAGCAGTATGTAGTAAAAAATGCATCTGGCAATGAAAATAAAAATGTATTTAAAAAAAAAACTAATAGACAGAAATGATTTTAATGCACATGAATAGAGAGGCTATTTATTTCTGAATTAAAAAAAATTACTTAAAACAAGAAAATTACTTCTATTTCGCAATTTTTTTGGTATTGTACTTTGAGAGAAGTCCAGGCTTTTTGCCAACTGTGCTGAGTCATTAGCAAGTCTGGAATTTAAAAAAATGAACCAAAATAAGGCATGCTATATACCAAATGAAACAGAATATAATTCCAAATCTTATGAAAATAAAAAATTTGAACAAATTTGCAAGCATATTAATTTTAATAAGTTTTCACAGTGATATAGTGAAAACATAGATCGGACTACAGGTTTAAGGCTTAATGTTGGAAAAATCTAGGGGCCGGAGTGGCTCAGTCAATAGCGTGCCAGGCTCATAATCTGCAGTTTCCAGGTTCGTATCCCGACTGCGTCAGCATTGAGATTTATTTCCACAAAACTCCCCACCTTGCCCACAGCCAGTAGGGGACTTGGAGAGTATGGGCTTTGAAAGGCTGATGTCCATCTGATGGGATGTTAAGCCATGGCCCTGTGTGTGATAGAGCCATACCCTGTGCAAGTTAAAGAACACATTGGATGGCCTTGACAAGAGGCTACCATCTGTCTCCCAACAGCTGTTCCAGTGGGTCTCCTCCCCCAACTTTTTTTGAACCTTCGAGGTTCTTGTGAAGTAGCCATTTAGATCATGGTGTGAAAAAAAGTGCTGCTCAGAGGTAAAACAACCCAAACCCAATGGAAAAATGTAATGAATAAAAACATTTAAATTATATTTTCATCAAAAGTAAATTCCTTCCCAAATAATAATATATTTACCCGAAACATGATTTTTATTTCTTTCAATGTTTCTTTTCAATGTGGTATATTTTAAAGCATGGTCCAGCATTATATAAGGTGATTTAGATTGCTCACATTAATGGGATCTTCTGTCCTATTTATAAAATGGAGGAATACTTTCTAGGCTTGCTTTGTTTTTATCAAACATTGATTTTTTTCTTTGGGTATTGAATTTTTGGGATCTTGGCTAAATGCTGAAAACTTAGTGCACCAAGCAAAAAAAGTCTGTATTGCCATAATGGCACAGCTTAGTTACTGGAGGTTGGGGGGGGGGGACTGTGCCGAAATTACCTTCTCACGAAAGGACTGATATCTGTACAATTGAAAACCTTTTTGCTTCCATATCCAAGACATTTTCAGGAATTTCAGGAAACAATACAAGACCAAATTTTTTTTATTTTAAAAACGAAGAAGTAATAAAAGAAAAATGAATATATAACCTAATATGATGTTAAATAAAATATTCATAGCAACAATTTGTAAGCTGGCCATCTGATATTAGCATGACTGAAAATTCAATCAATAGATCAACAGACCAAAGATTGATAATTTATGGAAATAAAATCTTGAAGCCTAAGAAAGGCTCTGTTTTCACTTAGTTTCAATTTTAAGAGCACGATAGATGCATTGAATGCCAGGATAAATGATATAAATGATAAAAATAATTCTGAGAATATTGAAATAGGTTTATGGCAGAAACAAGTGTAAAACAGGGAGAAAATAGCGGTACATACTTTGTAATTACTTTAAAAATGTTTTTGTTAATTTTCAGGAGATTTCCAAATTTTAAGAAAAATTTGTTTGATAATAGTTCGAATCAAACTTGTGAGCTTAAATCAGGAGGTTCCTTCAGCAAAGAGTAACGTTAACAAACAACAAATCAGCAATGCTAATATAGCACTTCTAAGAAATGGAAATTGGGTAGCTTTAACAAATCATTTATGTTGTAGTTTAATGAAATATGCATGAAATTAAAAAGAAAATATTATTTTTCAAGCCTGAATTATGTATTTTTATAAGATAATATTAATAGATTTTTATTTGTGGGTATTATGAATTCATTGTTGTTTATTTTTGTACTTATGTTTCATGCTGTTGTCCTTGCTTTTGCTCTTTTTGTGTTTGATTTTTAAATTTGATTATGGTCCAGTGACTTTTATCTTTTTAACCTTGTTTGTTACAATGCAGCCTTAATTGCTCTTGCACCATAATACCCCAACAACAAAAACAGGGACTATGTAGTTTTGAGTGCCCCATTTTGTATCATAAATTGCACAAAACAAATTCTCATGTAGTTGCAAAATCTTTAGAGTACTCAAATTTCTTTTGAACTTAAATGTTACCCCTAAATGTTTGAATCAGATCCTATGTTTAGTGGTTATTATTTATATTTTAATTAACTCTTGAGATAATTCTTATGACTGGAAATGCTCTATTAAATATTCCATTTTCCATAACTTCAAATAATGGAAGTTTCAAAATTTTAAATATGTATGATTTAAATCTTTAAAATGAGTTATTTTTGCATTGAAACTTTTTTCTAGAAGTTCCCAGCAGATGGAAGATAATGTATATTTTTATTTTAAGATTGTTATTGAAAATGATTTTTGGGATATTTAGCACCTTTTGCTTTTGATCCCAATGCAATGAGTTCTAGAATATCAGATATTGTCCATTATCATTGATGACAAATAACTTTTTTGTAAATAGAAAGCAGAGATTTCAGTGTGCTCCATCCATACAGGTTGATTTTATAGTTTCTTTTTATGTTTATGTCTATTATATATCTTTGCTGTTATATTTGCCACAGAGAGTTGGAACTTTTCCGGAACATTCTTCTTCTCAACAGATACAATATGAAATATATATGACACATGATTCCAGTTTTGATCACCAGGTGAGCTTGCAAGTAACACATACCACCAATTTATGTGATTGATGAAATATAACATCTAGCGTTACATAAACTCTGTTAACACCATTCTTTTTTCCACTGCTCCAAAAATCGTGTCTATCAACTTTTATTATCATTTTTTCAAGTCTAATGGCAGAAGAGCCCTTATTTAGCCATAAGTACATTTTTAGTAGCAGTGTTAAAAGAAAATGTTTGATTTATTCATTTTTTTCTTTCTCGTAAAGTTCAGTGCTTCCATTTCAAGATCTAAGCTTATGCCTGTCATTAATAACAGTTTTTGCAAAATATATATATTTCTCTAGGTATCAATTGTACAATAATTATTTTACATAATTTTCATAACACAAAATCAGTAAAATTTAGTTAATATGGTTATAAAGGCTCACAACATAATCTAATTCAGACATCAATATAACTCCATATATTCGGCAAATGTCAGTGGAAGAAATATTCACTTTATTACTTTTCTTTCCATTTAATTTATCTTTAATTTGTGTACTCTACATACACAGTCATATCAGAATAATATGACCACCTACCATACATATATTATGGTAGGTGGTAATATTATTCTGATACACTGTGTATATGCCATATTCTATCATTGGATATTTCTGTACTTTGTGAATAAAATACCACACTCAGAGCTCCCTAACTTTTAAAATAAGTGTTTTATGGAAAAATATCACTGGAGATAAATTGAAGATCTGATTCAGATCTCTCCAAATATCGATTTTAAGCAATATTCATCTCGTATTGAGTCATCAGAGCTAGAATATTTAGCAGTTGTGACAAACTCAGCACATTTCAAATTCCTTTTTGCCAAACTGACTGTAGAAACAAATGTGACATCTGCTTAAATCTAAAAAAAATTTCAAACAAACTCAGCAAATCCGCTTTCTTAAATCATCCAAATCTCCATTAAATCATATCTGCAAATCTCAGGGTTCAACACTTTCAATAGCGAGACCACGTGTTACAAATGTGAAGTGGAAAGAAGCCACTAAAGACCCATAACCATACTAATTTTATTCTGGTCACATGCTTGTGACTGTCCTCTTCTTTTACAAGGTGAGTTCTGATACCATCTTCTTATTTGTGCTGCCATCTAGGCACAGAGCAGGGAGCCAACATCTGAATTCAACTCATTAGTTTTTATCTAATTCTCGCATTATGAAAGAAATCTTTTTCGAATCTCCAAACATCTATTCTTATCAGCCAAATCAGACTTAGACAGTTCCGCACAGAGAAGAGAAGGCATCATGCCGAAATGAGGCTTCCTACTGCTGGGATTGAACTTGGGACTCCGAGGGAAGTCTGATAGCATTGCTGAGAGGTGATGACTTGATCCACAATGGCAAGAGGCTAGCCCCAAAGGGTGTCATTACGATTAAGTACATATGCATTCTCAGTTGTAATGGCGGATTGTTACACAGTGGACATTGTTATACTTGGAACGCTTTTCTTCAAAGGAAACGAAAACAGAATCATTACAGAAACTTCCAAGATTGCATTTAATTTAGTAAACGATTTGATGTAACAGTTATTATTCATATTGTAATTAATTTTTAAGGCAAATACTTATGACTAGCAACAATAACAATGCATTAAATATTAAGCAACTATTGTTGAAAATTGAGATTTAGAAAGATTTAAATGAAATCTTTAGTTGATCCTTGCTGACATTTATTTCTTGACTTATTTTCAAAGTTAAAAATAAAATAATAAATATTCCCTCAAGCAGCTACTTGCCACAGAGGTCTGACAGGAGTCTGTCAGTTTATATGCAATAGTAGAAGGTCTGTGAAGATGGCGGAACCTCATCAGAAAAATAACACAAATATCCATTCCTTTCCCAGGACTCAAACCCCAGGTTCCTTTGATTAATAGTCAAGCGTGCTAACCACTTAGCTGTAGAATGGCCATTTTCAAAATTAGCTTCAAATGTGGAATTTTTTCACATAATGTAATATGTCCAGTAAATATTTATAATATAGTGTACATTTAACATCCAAATCAGTTTGTTCTTCAGAGGACCTAATCATGTGTTTCTGTTCTCATACACACAGTAATAACGATAACTTTGATCAATTCCAGCATTTATCTGAACCTTTTATAATATGTGCAATAAGTGTATTTCAGAGCTTTGAGACTATATTTTATTAATAACAGTTTCTGTTGTTTTTAACTGCCAAGGATACTGCATTGCAATGTTTTCTATTCCAATAAATATATATTTAGAACTTTAACAGAAGAAGAAGCTTTAGAGCAGCTGGAAGATGAGGATGGAGATGAAGATGGCAAAATTAGTTGGCAAGAACATGTGGCAGAGACTTATGGTATATATAAAGATGATGACTTGCTCTTTGACTCAGCTGAATCATCCGAAGAATACAAGGTGACTATGTATAAGTTAATATATGAAAGATTAAATAAAATTATTTTTAACTTTAATGTGAATACACTGGTACTTAACTCTTTTACTGATAAATTCTAAGTAATCAATAAAAATAAAACACTACTCAAATGAAAGGATATTACCACTAAATAGTCATTAGTAATAAAAATTGAAGTTTGGAAAATATTATTTCCCAATTATCTGACTCCAATTCATGATACCATAAGGAAGTAAGGAAGGTAGTAATGGAAATTGGGTAATGAATTATTAAGAGAAATGGGAAGAAACCTCACCCCACTGTATTCTGCTGTTGGTAGCATGCCAGGCTCATAGCCTGATGTTCCCAGATTAGAGTCTCAACTGTGTCTACATTGAAATTTTCACTGATCCCTCTATGCCCTAGATGATGAAAAGGGTACTGATGGGTTTGAAAAGTCTAATATCTGTCAAATTGGATATTAAATAATGGTTAATTAGAGCTATTCCTTATGCACATGATGAGATGAGATTTTTGAATTTTATCATGTGGCCAGGCTTTTTTCCAACCATGTTCAGGGTAAAAAAGGAAACTTTTTTGCCAAATAACTATAAAAGCAATTATGGTATGTATAAAAAAAAATTATTGTCTGCAAAGAAAAGGTCTGTTGCATCTAATTCAGCTCCCATGAATATGTCTTTATATAAATCCTAAATAGTTTTGCTACGTTTAATTTATCATTGAAGAGCATGAAATGAAGGGAAGTTTCCACGTCTACAATTGGGAAGAGAAACTGTGTGTTCTTTAGATTTTTGTTTCTCTTATTCCCTTGCGAGAAGTATTTGTTTCAAAACCCAAGCCATCATTATACAGAGCAAGCCAGCTTGTGTCCTTGAACCTCAGCCCTTCTTTGCTTGTTAGAAAGGTAATGGACAGCAGATCTTTGTTCATTCTCCCCTCTGTAGTCCTGCTGACTGGAAGCTTAGCTCATTAACATTCCTCACTGTTCTTTAGCTGTGTTAGCTCCGTTTACTATGGTCTCAATAACACATTTTGCCTTCAGACACCCAACAATGGTAATGTGACTGTCGTAGAGAATAACCATGGTTGAAGGGAAATTGGCTGATCATTTATTTATATTTTGGATAACTGAACAAAAATTTGTCAAATATGACCATGATATGCTGCTCATGTAAAAAGGATATTTTCAAACATACTGATTTGTTGCAGTGTATTGAGTGTTCTGAGAAATTTCATTTCTATTGTCTGGGGCACTCTGGAATTTTTTTTTGGAAAATGTCAACTGAAAATAGAAAAAAATTGAAGTGTGTAGAATGAAAAGCAGAAAGGAAAAAGCTTTCACAAGAGGTAGAGGAGACAAATTTGCCAGGTGATGTTGACATTTCTGTTGCTGGCAATAGTTCTTTACGTAAATTTATTACAGAAGAAATGGAGAAGCAATTTATGGCAATGAAGAAAGCTGTGATTTGTCAGAATTCAAGCATTAGATCAGTTCTATAGAAAGATTTAGAAGATTTTAAAAAATGTCACTTTCTGTTCAGATAAGCTTGATGAATATATTAATATTGTCAAGGAAATGTTAAAAGTCATCAAAAAGGTGCAACTCCAAAACTTGAATCTGAGAGAAGAAAATGAAATTCTGCAACAAGAAGTAAAACATCTATGGTGGGATTTAAACGAATTGCAACAATACACAAGAAAATCGAATATTGAAGCTTCAAAATAATATGACCACCTACCTAATAATGCGAATAACCACCCTTGGCCCGGATGACAGTGGCGAGACAGCATGGCATGGATGCAACGAGGCCCTGGAAGGTTGTCAGAGGCACGTGCCCATTCGGACTCCAGCAGAGCATGGAGGTTTGGGAGATGATGTTGTTGTGGGTCCGCATGCTGAACCTGTCGATCCAAATGGTCCCACAAGTGCTCTATGAGATTGAGGTCGGACGGTTTCTCCAGCCTAGGGAGAATGGAGACATCACTGCCGTGCTCCTGGAACCAGTCCTCACCACCTTAGTGACATGACAGGGTGCATTGTCCTGTTGGTAGACACCATCACCACCAGGGTAAATATCCAACATGAAGGGATCCATGTGGTCAGTGAGGGTAGACAGGTAGCCATTGGTGTTCAGGGCCCATCCATTGATACCAGCAGTCCCAGGCAAACTTTTTCCACTCTTCCACTGTCCAATGATGGCAGTCCCTTGTGAACTGCAGGCGTCATTGCTGATTGACCTTGGTTAACATGGGCACCTTTATGCAGCATCGACTCCAGAGACCCATGCATAACAGGGTTCGCTCCATTGTTATTGGGGATACATACCTGGGTGCCGCAGCATTCATTTGAGTGGTCAATTGCTGCATTGTTGCACATTGATTGACCTTTACCAGTCGATGGAGGAAATGTTCTCTGGGGTCAATGGCCTTTGGGGTTCCACAGTTATGACGTCTGGAGGTACTCGGTGTGCCAGCAGTCCATTCTTGGTACACCCTTACTACAGCACCTCACAAACAGCCCATGAAGTCTGCTGTTTCTGAGATGCTTCCATCCTTGGCACAGTAGTTGATGATCATTCCTTTTTGAATGTCGCTCAAATCACTACCTCTGCCCATTGTGCTTATGTTACGCACTATGACTCATCTGCCCTGGCCATCTGCTTATATCTCTGTGTGGTTGACCTTGTCATGTGCACTCTGTGACGGCTGGGTGGGTACACTGTGATTCCGGGGGTGGTCATATTATTCTGATACAACTGTATATATATATATGAGAGGCAATATAAAAAATTCTAGGAGTAGTTGAAATTGATATTCCCTTTCAGAAGCTGAGAATAGTCAGAATTCATCTTAATCACTTTCAGAGTCAATGAAATTTTGTAGTTCAGAAAAAACTCAAAAATTTCTTGTTCAATTTCATATTATCCATTAGGATTAATATCCATATCTGATAAGTATTTGTCCATTACTATTTTGCCTTTAAAAACTATTTCATCAGCAAAAAGAAATGTAAAAACACAACATTACTTTCTGAAATATCTGATCTGTACAGCCTAACATGTACCGTAAGTTTGAAGCCAAATGCTTGATGGTTGATATCATGCTCCTATGATGTTGCTGATCATATATGATCAAAGAAATGTCGATTTTTCTCTTTGTATTCCATTCATAAAAAATATCTGATAATAGATAAAAATAATTTAGAAATGCTAAAATAGTTTTTAATTGCAAAATACTGTATACTAAAATTATGCAAAATGTTTGCATATGTAATTTATGCATTAATTTTTAATAAATAAAAATGTTGAGTCTGAATTGAATATTATTCTATTATAAATACGTTAGTACACTCATTTACCTGCCTTAACCTTTCCTAGGTCCAGCTATTTTTTCACTCTGATCAGGCAAAAAAAATTAACTTTAGAACTTTTCTATCAAATAATTAATGAAAGGAATTATGGCATGTTATATGCCAAATTAATCAACATTTAATTCTGGATTTTTTGAAAATAATATATTTAACAAAAAAAACATGTTTTATTTTAATAGGAATTTATTTTAGTGTCATGTAGTAAAAAAATGCATTTAGCAACACAAAAATTTATTAAAAAACACTAATAGACAGAAATGATTATAATGCACATAAATAGAAGGGCTATTTATTTCTGAATGACAAAAAAAATACTTGATTAAACATTTCTTCCATTTTATAATTTTTTCTCCGTATTGTATACTTTGAGAAAAGTCCAAGTTTGTTGCAGAGTCCAATAAACAAGTCAACTTTAGAATATTTTTAATAAATAACTAATCAATAGAAATAGCCCATGTTATATACCAAATTAAAGAGAATTTAATTCTGAATTTTATTTAAGTAAATTTGAACATTGTAGTAACATATTGAATTTAATAACACTTTTTACAGTGGTACATCAAAAAAAAGTACAAATATCATAATTACTTCCAAAATCTTCCATTTTTTTAAAAATAGCAATTTTTTGTTAATTATCAAGAGATTTTTAGAAACTTTAAAAAAAATTTTGTTGATAATAGTTCAACTTCTGAGCTTAAATCAGGTGATTGCTTCAATACAGAGTAACATTAACAAACAAATCGGCAATACCATATAGCACTTCTAAAATATGGCAATCAGATGGCTTTATTGAATTATTTATATTGTAGCTTAATAAAATATGCATCAAAAAGAAAATATTTTTCAAGCTTGAATTGCATATTTTTAAAAGACATATGTAAGATATTTTTCAAATAGCAATTTTTTAAAAAAAAGTCTAAGTTTCATGTATTGTACAAAAAATGTCTATAGATATCCTTGACCCTGGAAGGGTTAACGAAATTTTCAGTGCAAAGTAACTAACGTAACCAGACAAAATGTGACACTCATTGTGTGCACAAACTCGGGGCACATTGAAATTTTATAGTGCAAAGGTCATTTGTAGGAATAGAAGTCTTCAAGCATGATTGAAGCTGAGATGCAATTCTGAAGGCAGGCATATGTATTTTGTTTAGTGATGACTCAAACACTACCCAGTGATGCCAGATCTGTATATCAATCTTGAAATTTTGCGATTGCTGCTTTCAAGAAAATAGCAATGTGGTGTGGTGCATTTAAGTTTTAAGCAAGATTTTCAAAGGAAGTTTACCTAAATTTTCATTTTGAACTTCCTTAAATTGTTTTTTTATTAAATTTAAATTTTAAGATCTGGACAGTTGATTATTAACTTTATTATTTTACATAAAAGGCTAAAATTGTTCAGTGGGTCAAGAAAACTCGCAGCCAGATTTGGTTATATGTTGTGCAAGCCTGGTGTAGACTTTGTATGTAACTTGGGAAATTTTATAGTGCAAAGGTCATTTTTTCATTAAAGCTACTCTATTTTCTACTTTTATTCATTTAATATAAAGTATTTACAAATATTAAAAGTTACATTAACAACTGAATATCTTGTGGCATTTTTAAACTTCTGAAACACGAATATAATAGTTTTCAATTAGTTTATGTATAATCTTTATTTTTAGCCATGTACTCTCTATAGTAATTTTCTTCCTTCTCTCCTTTTAAGTGTTTGTACTTTAAAAAAAGTGTATTATTACCATTAAAATTGTGATTTTTTTTAGTTCAGTTCTCTAGTTCAGATGGAAGAATATTTCTTCACTCAGAAAGTTAATATTTTGTATCATGTCAAGTTGCACTGTTTATACAATCTTAAATATGTATAATAAATGCACAAATAACTAAAATTATTAAAACAATTTTTTATATATCATAGAGTTATGAATTTGTATTTCATTCTTCCAGTTGCGAAAAGTATCTTTCACAGGTTTTGATTATTTTTTTACTTCCAATGCTGATTTTTTCATTATGGTACTCATATTTTTATGCGTTTTATTGTCAGCTTCATTTATTGGCTGAATTAATATTTGTTTTGCTTCTTTATTGTTAGAGTTCCTTGTTATCTACATTTTTTGACTGCCTTAAAGTATTTATATTTGTGTCAGGTTTCCTCCTAGAATTTCTTTTCTAATTCCTTAAGCTGAATAAGTGTTTAAATGTAAAAATTATTTTTCATATTGTTTGCTAGTTTATTGTGTTAATAATATATATCTTTCATAAGATGCTTAAAAATGATCAAGAGCTCTTCAAAGCTGCAGATTTCAATCATGATGGCATTTTGGATAAATCAGAATTTCCTGCCTTTTCTCATCCAGAAGAATTTGAACACATGCACCAGGTGGGATTAATCAAGTATTAGTAATATTCTTAAATTATATTAGTGTAAGATTGGTAGAATTATATACACTATATACCTGAAGTAATTAATGGAGTTATCAGCTGAGTTAGAATCACATTTTTGCTAAATTATAATTATACACTTGGATATTATACTGAAATAACATTAAATTTAAACTGATGTATTACCATTACACTGATTGGCTCATAGCATTGCATTTTGCTTCTTCTGCTGAGCATCACTACATTAAGAAAAAGCAACCACTTTAAAACACACACACAAAAGGAAAGAGATATATGACTGGATATAGGATAGAATACATTGCTGAATGCACCTGCTGCACACTGTTATCACTAATATACAGGGCTATTGCAAAAGAATTGAATGCTTTAAAAAATTTAATGTGAGTAAACAAGATAAAAAGCAGCAACAACAGCAAAAATAAAAAAATATTAATAGTGCTTGAACAAGTAACTGAAAAAGTTTCATAATCTACAAATGTTCAATGTGATCTCCAGGAGTAACCTTTACCACATTCAAATGATAGTAAACTTCATCCCACACTTTCATAAGGTATATATATGTGTTAATGAATTCCACAGCTTGATGACTCCTTTCCTGTTTTTGAGTTTCTGCAGATTGTTTGGCAAAGGAGGAACATACATTTGATCATTGAAACAGCACCACAAGAAAAAGTTCAAAGGTATCTGATTAGGTGATCTAGGATGGCATTTCATTAAACCTCCATGATAATCAAATAATCCATTGTCTGGGAAGTTTCTTATTCAGGAATCCTGGTACTTTATCATATCCAGGCAAACAAAGTAAAATGGTTATCCAGGCAAACAAAGTAAACTCTTGTTTTTTGACATATTGCAGAAAACATTCACCTTCAGGGTGTCTCAAGAACGTTCACATTTAGCATGAAGATTTCATATCTCATATTCTCTTGACGATTCACATAGTCAGAGACATGAAAACAAGCTTCATCACAACATGAGATAACAGATCTTCATCTTCTTTAATCAAGTTCACAATTTATTACAAAATGCAAACCTTGCTTCTTTATCATTTGCAGCAATTGCTTGAGACATCTACAGCATGTAGGACTTAATTCTTAATCATCTCCATAAAATATTTCATGCTCTAGGCTGTTAAACCTAACTCACTACAAGCTTTGATCTCAGTGTGGCCTAGACCTCACCCTGTTCTGTCCAAGATCTGCCAGCAGCTCCTCCGTCTGGCAGCCACAAAGATCATCATTTTCTGTTGGATGCCTTGTCACATCAGTATCAGGAGTTGGCAGCAGTGCCTGCCAAGTCCTGATACTGATCTTAAATTGGCAAGCAGTGATATGCACTGCTTGCCAATTTAAGATCAAACCTCTGATATGTTATCAAACCATTGCAGTTATATTTCCATAGGAATTGCAAGGAGGAAGTTGTGCTTGCTCAATTCCACTTAGGTTATTCATTTATTACTCATCTGTTTCTTCTACAAGTGGATGATGAACCTTTTGTGAGTTTGGCAACACCATTTTAACAATCATATTTTACTTGACTGTGCAGCTTTTAATTGTGAACATCATTTGTATTTTAGTTCAATGCATTTACCATTCGAGCCCCTTACATTCAGACATATTTTATCTGATGATTCAATTTTAACCCCAGCTTTAGAATTTTTATACTATTATGGTTATTTTAACCTTTTAGGAACTTTTACACTTGTTATTTCTATATGGGCCTCTACATATCCTATCTCTATATATCTATCCATCTCTATAATTCTATCTATTCTTGGCTTCTATGTTTTAGACTTGTATCTCTTTTTCTATATCCTTTTTTGCTATCTTTTACAACTTTTGCATGTTGCTTTTAACTTTGGTTGTGGGTTTCCTTGATTTTTATCTGTTTATACTTTTATCACTAATCTTGTTTAGTGCAACATGGCCTTAGTTGCCCTTCTGCCATAAAACCCCAAACAACCAAGCCAAACTGTAGGCTGTGACACACCTAATTCTCAACTAATCTTGACTGCTGACTTCCTTGGGCTGCATAAATATGCAGCAAAAACTTTCTCAACTCTTTCTTCTCTTACCTAAAGTGGGTGCAGGAATTGGCTTAGTTGGTAGTGTGCCAAGCTTGGAATTCGATGTTCTCAGGTTCAATTCTCAACTGTGCTTCAGTTTAGATTTTGCTCTGCTATCCCACACTTTAGCCTCAGTGATAAAGGGGACATTAATGGGCTTTTAAAGATCACCATCCTTTGGATGTGGCATTAAGTTATAGTCCCCTGTGCACATTGAAGAACACTGGATGGCCTTCATAGGAGGCTTTCAGCTGTCACCTAACAACTGTCGAGTGAATTCCTTTCCCCATCTTTTTTGAGTCCTGGAATCCATGTGACCTGGCCAATTAGTCCATTGTGTGCACAAAAGTGTTGCTCAGAGGTAAAACAATCCAACATGTGGTCTGCCAGGACTCTTGCCTTTGCACAAACATCAGTGTCTGAAAATTGCTTATACCAAATATAAATCTGATTTCTTCCTGGTGGATCTTTATGAAACTTGTTCCTGAATAAATGTTGCACAGAAGTGGTTGACTATGTCTCCGCATAACATATTGCACATTTTCTATTTATTTTGTCATTTTGAGTACTCCTTGTAGTGAAACTTCAAATATTCCTGGATTGGGAATAGCAACTTTTTCAGTTGCTTTCTCAAGCAATGGAACTGCAGTTTTTCTCTTTTATTACATTCACAATAATTTTTTTAAAGTGTTCAATTCATATTGTAATGAAAGGAACATGTGCATCAATGAAGCTAAGACTGTGGTGCCACGTGATGCCCGAGATATGCCTCAGAGTGAGAGTTGCATCACTAACAGTTCAAACGATGAAGAACTTTTAAAAAAATGATACATCAGCAGTTTTTCTGAATAATCTGTGGGGAGCAGAAAGTTAATTGATTTTTGTCTGTGCAGTTAGTATAAAGAAGAAAACCTCTATTACAGTGTGTGTGTGTGATTTGTGAAAATAGTTTAAGGAATTTTAAGTAGATCACGAGAAGTATTAGAGAAAATTTAGTTAGTATTAGCGGAGTGATAAGTATAGAAGTGGTAAGGTTAATCAATTAAACTTTGAGGTATATTAGCAAAATATCTGTTCACTGATTGTATTTCTTAAAAATTGTTATAAATTATCTAATTTTATTGCCTTATTGTTAAGTCAGTTCATTTATAGTTTGCTTATTATATCAAATTCACACTTGGTTAACTAATATTCAGATGCAACTAAAAATTGCAACAGTATGTAATTGCCTTGTACATAATTACAAGGAACACACCTTTCTGATGATAATCTCTATAAAACTTAGCAAATGTGTCTGTGATGTTGCATTCTGCTGCTAGATGTAGTGAGATATTGGTTCATCAAGCATTGGCACAACTCTTGAAAATGAAACTATCAGTTATTTGAATCCTTATGTATGACACAGCAATGGACTTTATCACAGTAGTAATGCAATATATGAAAGAAAGCTCACAATTTACAGTGTGAATTGTGAGCTTTCTTTCATATATTGCATGTTAAAACCTGATGACTGAGCCTTGAAATTTTAATGTATGTAGTCATACTATTACAACAAGTCTGAAACAGTTCACTGTAATCAGATTTAAAAGCAATGTAGCCCTTGCCAAATTTGATCTGCTATTCATGGAAACATTTTTGAGTCTGAGTCATGATCACACATCATGAACTTACCATTTACAAAAAAAAAAAACGCTAATAATAATTTTAAACATTAAATTGAAATAACTCTTGAAATTACAATCAAATTTCACAATTAACTAAATTGTTTAATAATAAAAACTTTGTTTCTTCCACTTGTTTGCTAGATTAATGATAAAATTCATATGAAAGTTGTGTTATTGTTATTATGGCTTTTGAATTATATTTTTCCATTATAGTCCAGAAATATAACATTTACAGATGGAAAAAAAAGTGCTTAATCTTACTGTTAATACATAGGTAATATATAAAGTACAATACAATATTTCCCACACATTCAATTATAATACTAGGTACCAATAAATATAAAGCTAATGTGAAACAATTATGTTTATATCTGAATGAGAAATAACTTAGTGATTCAGCTAGGTGTAGCCTAAAATATTTCACTAAGAAAACTTCAAAAAGTAATTTTTATCATTCTTGTAATCTCTTTTGACAATTTGTGCTGATAAAAACAGCACGTGATTATTACTGTTACTAACTCTTGAAGCGCCAAGTTAATTTTAAAATGTGTTCATCATAAAAACTAAAGAACAATGGAATTTTATCCTTAGTAAATAATTAATACCACTAGTTCATATTATACAAAATGCAGTTTAATAATTTTCATGGTTAATTTAAGGAAACTTGTAAAGGGGCAATTTTTGTTAAGGAAAGAAAATAAAAACTTGCAGCAAAATATTTTAGGAACTGTGCTATTTTTTGGCACTTTTAAGAGTCAAATAAATATGTTTGTGTCATCAGGTGAAATTAATGGGAAAAAATAACTGGAGGTTTTTTTTTTCCTCTGTGCAATGCAGCTGCCAAGTCTTACAAATCTTTGTGAACTGTAACAGCTTTTTAGATTGACATTCAAAGCAGAGAAAGACCATCACTTCTGTTTCCTTACAGCTCAGTGGTATTATTCTGAGCTTGATAACTTCACTGTTACCACAACCATTCCAAAACCTTTTGCAGGTTCTAAAGGTTTCCATTGTCTCTTGATGACCATGAATTAGGGCTCTCAACATTTATGACTTCATCCACTAGCATCATGTATATATTTTTTTATATTTATATGAAGTATTTCATTCTTGATACATTAAATCGTCATTCATTTTTAATGTTACTGTATTAAACGTTTTAGAGGGTTCATGGTGTTATGGCATCTGTAGTAAAAAAAACCCTGCAAAATATTCAGATATTTCTATAATTTTTTATTGCTGGTTCTGTTACTGTTTTCAGCCACCTATTTTTACAAGAAAGCATCGTCTTCTTACACTTATCTGAAAATCAAATATGGAAATAGATTGGTGTGGAATTAGACAAGATTGTTTTTCTTCAGTGGTACCTGACTTTAAAGTGTTGTCAGTCAAAACAAGAATATGTTGTTTTTTAAAAAACTATTTGGGAGAGTGTTGATAATTTTTGAGTGGAACAGCTGCAGCTATCACTGATGATGCCATATGTTGATAAGAGAAATGCATCTGGGCAAGTTCCTATTTTTAACTTGTGCTTTTAACTAATACTTATTTTAAAAGTAATAAAGTGAAGAGCAGAGAAACTGAATTATGTTCTCAGACAACTTTTAAAATCAGCTGAATGTGTTTTGCAAAATGTGCTTCACTCAAGATTCTTCATTCAAGATTTCACTCCATGTAAACAAAGATTGACTGGTACCTCCACGGGAAGAAATACCATCTAAGTGAGCAAGACTGGCACCTCCAGAAATGGTAAATGTGTGCACCTAAGGAACACCAGATGCCTGAATAATATACCCCAAGAGGAGTGGGACAGCCACTATACAACAGCAGCAATTAACAGTGATACTTTGCTAAAATAAGATTGTTTAGCATAAGAAGCACTATAAAAAGTAAATGCTCGGTTCTTTTACATAGTGTAAAATGTTAAAACCAATATACTTTGTAAAAAGTATCTGAGAACAACTTTAACTTTTAACAGTGATTTTTATGAAATTATATATATTTGCTCCTGTTTTGCTGTTATAAGATTAAAAGCCATCATTGGATGTTATGAGGCACACTATCCCAGAATAATTTAAGTATACATGAGGCACTGGACCTTGTCACGATAACTAGTTATTTTCAGGTTGATCATTACTTATATCTCCAGGTGGATGTGGTCTCCCATTTAATTTCAGAGTATTATAGTATAACTTAAACAAAGTGGATCTCATTGCCATGATTACAAAATATATTTTATTAGGAAAGTATTGCATCTCTTCCTGCAGTCAACTGACTGCCCCCACCCCAAATTTGGAAATTACTGATTTGATTAATAATTATACTTGCAGATTGTATATGAACAAGCTATGGAGAAACGAGATAAAAACAAAGATGGTTACCTAAGCCTTGACGAATTTATAGCTGATAGCTACGGTGCTCCACCAATTCCCACCAGTGAACATTATATAGTGGAAAAAGATCGTTTCATTAATGATTTTGATCAAGATAAAGATGGCAAACTAAATAGGGAAGAAGTATTGCTGTGGTTGATTCCTAACAACATGTGAGTATATTTAGAACATATGTAAGTTTAATTTAGAGCAGAAAAATGGAGGAAATGATGCATTAAAAAATTTTTTTTAATTAGAATTTGACATAAATGCATATTTTGTTATCTACTCAACATCTACCAGTTTATTCCTGTGGTTAGTAAAAATGGAGAGTAAATTAGAAGAATGTATGTAATCTCTGTGGAATATGGGTCTCATTTTCAAAGAGAGAAGTTTTTCATTTTCTTGCTTTGCACCCCTAAGAGTGGTAGTTTGAACTAATGGATGATTGAGAAAATGTGAATCTTAGCACTTCATCAATACCTATCCACCAAAATGAATTTATTTATTTCTAAAAGAAAAAGTTGAATATCTGCCAGACTGATGGACAGACAGCATAGTGGAAACAATAGCTTGTCGTGTTTTTAAACAAGCTGAAAAGAACTAAAGATGCTTAAGTAGAAGTTTTTTAATACATCTTGGTTACCTTTTTATGATTGTTTTTCTTTTCTAATTATTGTGTATAGCCATAGTTACTAATGCAATGATCAGTGTTTGAATTTTCAGAGCTTACCACCAACAGTTTCAATATCTTGTGTGTAATATCTTGTATTTGTAACTGTATAAAATGCATCAATGGCTGAGTAATTAGCTTGTTTGACTTCAGAGCAAAAGCACATGATTTTGAATTCCAGATAAGACATTGATGTTTCTTTTCTAATTTGTGTTGCCTGTTTGCCACGATCTTTCTTTCCTCACAGATCTTCTCTGTGGTGTAATATACTGACTAGGTCTTCTCAGTCTTCTGTAGTAAAATATATTTATATTTAAATTACCCCAAGAAAAAAGTTACTCATGGGGAAAATGGTATTTTTAAGTTTTCAAAATTAGTCATATTTATTCCCAATTTTTGCAAGGATCTCCTGTAACAATATTTCAAACCTGTTGTTGTTCTATGATCTGTTAATAATGCACTGGGTTGTTAAAATTAAAATATCCCTATTCAGAAATGACTACAGTTCCACCTAATGGTGAGAATGGATTGAAATTTGGTGTACATATATCCCACAGAAAAGCTAATTAACATTTCTACTTACATACCAATTTTCATCTCTCAGCCTTAGTAAGCAAGAGAAGCCTACATTTAAAGTAAGTGTACATACTGTAGAATTTATTTTATAAACAGTGGACAGGGGTTATTAGTTCTATTACCCTATTTAGCAAATAAGTCTACAGTCTTTATTTTACTTAAAATGCTTTATTTACATCAGTTGTGCATGAATTTCACGACCCAGTGCAGTTGCATACGCATTTGACGATTGCAGTGCATTATGTACATTGATGGGTGAAAAAAAATACATTGCTTCATTACGGACATGCTCCTTAACCTGCCATGTCTGGGGTATGACTGTATATGAAAATTTTATTACATGTGTATATATATATCTATCTTTCCAAACCAGTCTGTTTCTTTTGTCACCAAGGACAGAGTCAGGGTTAGCGTAGAGAACCACCTACTTGGCATACTACCATCTGAACCATCACTGCCCCTACCTAGTTGGTTTCTCTATGACAGAAATATTCTGGTCCCACCAATTTAGAAATTCATGAGCTGCTACTGCTGTAATCTTAACTCTACATGTATTCCATGGAATGTAAAATGATTATATACAAATATATCAAAATATATAGATATTAAAAAACTCTTGACTTATTAAAAAAAATTGTTGATTTAATACATTTAAAATTTTGAAATATTGTATACAAACCTCTAATATAAGTTATGGCATCTAATATATATAGAGACAATTATGAGTGAGTGACTGACTGATAGACAGTCAGGTGATAACTCTAATTATGAAGCAGAAATCAGAGCTCTGAAAAATTGCACTTAGTGGTAATCTGGGTTATAAATCTCAGAAAAAATCTGAAATTTGACCTTTGACATGTCCTTCAAGATCACACAGAAGTCAAACTGTGATTTACAAGGCCCAGAAACGTGAAAATTGGTGTCTGGGGGTGTTTTGGGCTGTAGATGTTGGAAACATTATGAAATTTTGTATCCTGAGAGTCGTTCAAGGTCAAATTAGTTCTACCAGTGCTAGAGAGCTAAACAATTGTTCAGGGGGGGGGTATTTTGAGTCATAGAACTCAGAAATATTGGGAAATTTTGGATGTAATGGATCTTTTGAGGTCTAAGGTCAAATATAGATATACCCGTATTAAATAAAAAATAATAAATAACTCCTTGAGTCATAGAACTCAGAAATATTGGGAAATTTTGGATGTAATGGATCTTTTGAGGTCTAAGGTCAAATATAGATATACCCGTATTAAATAAAAAATAATAAATAACTCCTCAAGCAGCTGCTTGCCACAGAGGAACCTGGGTTCTTTTTCTGATGAGGTCCTGCCTTCCTCACAGACCTACTATGGTATATAAACTGACAGGCTCCTGTCAGATCTCTGTGATAAGCAGTTGCTTGAGGGGGGTATTTATTTATAATGTCTGTGAGGATGGCAGGACCTCAGCCGAAAACACAACATCCATGCCTTACCTGGGGCTCGAACCCAGACCCCTTAGATCAGTAGCCTAGCATGCTAACCACTAGGCCACAAGAGGGCTGAAAAATAGTTCCTGAAGGTGTTTTGAGTCATAGATCTCAGAAATGATGCCAAATTTTGGCATCATTTCTGATGGGTCCATTGAGGTCAAATTTTGATACACCTGTGCTGGAGAGCTAAAAATTGTATAGGGCTGTTTCAGGCATTAGAACTTAGAAATAAGAGGAATATTTAGATCCAGTGTCAGGCTCAAGATCAAATAGGGTCAGAGTGACAATCTAGAAATCAAGAGGTTTCTAAGGTGACAATTGATTTCTAGTATATATGATAAAAATGTTGAAAATTATTTTGTAACCTAAGTATATACTATATTATTTACAACTAAGAGAAAAGCAGGAAGCAGGATTAAGTTTATGTGCTAGAGATATTCAAGCCTTATGCAAATGCAGCATATTAAAAGATGACCAAGCATATTGCAAAAATTTAATTTTTTGTGTAGTTATCCTACCATGGTAAAAAAGTGACTGAGAAAATTAAATGGAACTAGTGTACAGCTCATCAAAATTCATTAGGGGAAAACTGAAAATTTAAAATGATGATTCAAATATGTTAAAAAATGACAACTCGTCAATTAATCAATCGAGTGGTGCATGCTTTCAGTTGGGTATGCCCATTTGTCAAGTGTTACATTAGCATGCCACCTGAAAAAAGCTGAGACAAGCTCCATTTTCTGGATATAAAACGACCTGTACTGAAATGTGAGAACCTTTTTTGAAAATACGAAAACATTGGTATACAACATTTCAAAATTAATGTTCCAAGAATCGTCATACTACCACCAATACTCACTGAGATCTCATGTTACAAAGTATCAATGTGTATGTGTGTTTTCCTAGTACTTTTTGAAATCTCATGCACTTTTTTTTCCACTAGTACTTTTTGAAATCTCATGCAACCAAAAGATCAGCCTGCACATATATACACACTGTCTTTTTTTTTTTTCAACTTTTCAAGCTGGAAGGATGAGTATATTCTCATCAAGCCCCAAAATTAGAAGCAGCAGTAGAACAAAAATCTTATGAAAGAGAAAATTATGAGTATTACTATGCAAATATTGATGCAAATCAAACTCATTTTGCATAACCCACCACTGTTATGAATATGATTATAATGCAAAATTCAGTTTTAAATATAATTCTATAAATATTAAATTTAAACTACACAGCAAATTGTTTAAAATGTTTAATTCACCATTATGCTGTAATATTAAAACCTCTTGAGCAACATTATTTTACATTAAGTGATACTATTCACATATATTTTTCACTATTCACATATATTATGATACTATTCACATAGTCAAGCCATGAATATTTTTCACCACGTCTTCAAAAAATTTCTTTCTGGTTCAGCCGGTCGTGCTATTATCCTTACGTTGTTCTTGCAAGGGCTCTGCATCAAGGATTTTATCTTGGTTGCTGCTGATCTTAATGGCAGCCATTACTAAAATATAGCACTATGTTTTTTGGTATCTAGAACTTAAATATTAAGTGAAAAACATCAGTGCTATATTTTAGTAAGGCTGCCAATAAAAAGATCAGTGGTAACCAAGATAAAATTCTTGATGCAGGGCCCTTGCAAGAACAATGTAAGGATAATAGCATGACCAGCTGAACCAGCAAGAAATTTTTTGAAGACACCTGAAAATGGTAACAATTTCCATCTTTTTACTTGGGAACTTTTTGTAAAGATAAAAGTGTCCTTAAGTGACAGTATACTGTAATGAAAAATACTCATGGCTTGACTATGTGAATGATATTAAGTTTAATGTAGAATAATGTTGCTCAAGAACTTTTAATATTACAGCATAATTATGAATTAAATATTTCTATAAATATTTTTATGTGTGTGTATTCTTTTTTTAGGGAAATGGCAGAAAATGAAGCTGACCATTTGATTGAAAGCTCAGATGGTGATAAAGATGGAAAATTATCTATCCAGGAGATAACAGATCATCATGAAATATTTGTTGGAAGTGAAGCAACAGACTTTGGAGAACATTTGCACAACACTCACAAATTCAATGATGAATTGTGACCAATGTAAATCTTGCATATATCTGTTTTTAGGATATTCAAGAAACTTTCAAAGTATCAAAGTGTCATTGTTCTATGTGATAAGAGTGCATATTTTTGCATATTTTTGTGCCAAATACATAGTATACATTTTGTGTTTATGTAACAAATTGTACATTTTTATTATTTTAAGGATATGACTATTTAGTTTTCTCCTAATTCTAAGCACGACTGTTTTTGAAGGTTAAAGTGTAATATCATCCTTTGAAGGATTATTTCAAAAGTAATCTTGAAAACTTATTTTAAAATTATAACCTATACATCACAATCATTGCCAAATGCTGTTTTTAGAAGAAAAAAAAAACGGAATAAGAATTACCCAAATCAATATTTTTGAATAGTGTCAGGTCATAATTCAGTTTTTTATTGAGAAAATGATTTTTAAAGTAATATGCATAAATAGCATTTTTAGAGTGTCTGACAGTAATATACATATGCTATGTAAAAACTCAGAAGAAGCATTAATGAAATTTCGTTTTATCTATATGTTACCGCTAAAGTGCAGAAATCAGTTAATGTGCACATTACCTAGCTAATCTGCAGATTAACTAGGGTGATCCGTTAAAGTGCGGAAAATTGTTTCATTTCTCAAATTACCTAGGTAATCTGCAAATTACCTAGATAATCTGCACATTACCTACTAGGCACTCATTAAAGTGAAATAAGATCTTTGCTGGAACAATAGCAACGTTTCTGTAAGCTTAAATTAACATAATGTTATTTATTTATTTTTCGATATCTAAAGAATCTAGTTTATACAATCAAACAATCAACAAATTAGTTGATATGTTACCGTTAAAGTGTATAATTCAGTTATTTC
Source organism: Ryuthela nishihirai (assembly GCA_038380435.1). Lineage (NCBI taxonomy): Eukaryota > Metazoa > Arthropoda > Arachnida > Araneae > Heptathelidae > Ryuthela > Ryuthela nishihirai. The sequence continues at coordinate 36,030,783 of JAWZYU010000031.1, forward strand.
ATAGAATACCTAGTTATTTCATGAAATAAATAATGATCAGTTGTTTATATAATGATCAGTTAAAGCGTGTAATAAATTAATAATTCCACACTTTAACTAGTTATTCTATGAAATAACTAGGTATTCTATGAAATAACTAATGATAGACAATTAAAGTGTAAAATAAACAATCTGACTGAATTATACAGCATACAAAATGTTATTTATATAGACGCAATAAAATCATTTGTTACAACAGGGATTACTAAAATGGCATTTGGAATTGCCCTAATGTGCGAAGGCCAAGTAAGAACAAATCCGTAAAGTGGTGAATCTCTTGAATATGAATCTTCATGTCACGTGATTAAGTCGTCCGAATTATAAAAAACGCCCCCAAAATGAGCAGGCCAAGTGAGAACGAATCAGTAGAGTGATTCATCTTTGAGAATGAATCACTAAAGTGATTCGTTCTCACTTGGCCTGCTCATTTTGGGGGCGTTTTTTATAATTCGGACGACTGATTCATGTTGACAGAGGGATGACCTGGTTTCAACTCTACTCTCGGACGCTGGAAATAGTCTTTTTTTTTTACTTTTGAACTTTAACGATACGGAAGCCGTTAATGTGCACATTACCTAGGTAAAATGCGGAAAACTCTTGATTCCGCACTTTAACGGAGCAAATCAGTTAATCTGCAGATTAGCTAGGTAATGTGCACATTAACGGCTTTCGAGCTTTAGTGGTAACATATACACTAACAGTACTGAGACTATCTTTGTAAATTTGGATACTCATCAGATACTCAAATCCAAGGTTTATTAGTTATTCCAGTTATAATATTAGAAATTGAAATCTTGAATTTCATATAATCTTACAATGAATAGAACCCTGGAATAAATGAAATCCTTACTTCAAAGTGTATAGCTAGGCATAAACTGGAAGGATTGCTGTATCAATCTCCTGTGATAATTCACAGAAACATAAAAAAAAATAGTTTGGTTCTTTCTAAGGTTTTATGTGGTAGTGAAACATGGACCTTTTGTAAGCAGGATAACAAGAAACAATACCTTTGATTCTAGATGCTTATGCAGTATCTCAGATATTAAGTAGTTCAACTTTTTAAATAATAATGAGGTTAGAAGAAGGAGTCATCAACCTCCTTTGAACAACATTTTGTGTAGAGAGAGACTGTTGGTTTGGCTATGTTGTCTGTATGCATAGCTGCAGATTGGCAAATAGGATTATTAACAGTGTGCCTAAAGGCTTCAGGAAGAGGGGGAGACCTTTTCCTGAAGCAATTTCCTCGGGATACGATAGGCAGTCAAACAGTACCTTTCTAGAATTGGCCCACAGTGGCTGTAGCTCAGAACAGATGTCTGGAGAGGAAAATTTCATGGTCTGGTAGGACCCCATAGCCCATGGCTGCATGAGAATTTTTTATGTGTGTAGTGCTATAGGGATGTTTTGCCTACTGATTTAAATGAGATGCAACTGACTCTGACATAAAGTGGGTCGATTTAATCCTCATCGTTTTAGAATGATTGACAATAATAGCCATACAAACCTTAGATCCATGGTCCTTAATACACTTTGTAGACAATAAAATCAGTGTGTCGATATTAGGAACACTATCTGCCTTTTTTTTGTTATGTATTGGTAGAATTTTGTTTAAGATTTTACCTGATCACTAGTTTGCAAATTGTTAGTGGCAGTTTCTTTCCTCTAGCATTGTGCAATTTGCCTGTCAGATACCCAATCATACAAGCTAGTATAAACCTTCATTTAGCAGTTTTATATTAATTTTCTATTAATGAGTTGTAGGTTAAGATAGAAATGTAGAATTCCCACAGTCACAAAATTAGTATTTCTCAGATAATTTTTTGGTGATTTTTACCACTTTGAGCTTTGGATTCCCACCTATTTTTTAGTTATTTATTTATTTTTTTCCTTTTCTCAGGAATTAGGAATCAAATTTTATTTATGAATTTTTCCAGGAAATTCAGTAAACTGATATTTTTGTTAATGTAATGTTTCTGTTGGTTTAGTAGTTTTTAATGCTTTGAATAATAATAAATTTGAAGTAATTTTTTTTGTCTGTAGTGGTTCTTGAGATTTTAAATACGCTGTAATTGCTTTCTAAAATTTTCCTAACAATTGAACTTTTTTCACGTTAACATTTGAGGGGCAAGGGTTGACTCAGTTGTTAGTGTACCAGACTTGTAATCTGCAGTTCCCAGGTTTGACTCTACTTAACCTCCACCCTGCCCTCAGTCAGAAAAGGGACAACAGTAGTTTCGCAAAGGCCACTGCTGTCCATTAAAGTGGTGGCCTCTTGGGTAGGAGGTACTCTCTTCATGTTAAGGAAAATACCGGAGGCCTCGATGGGAGGCTTCCATTTTTCTCCTGACAGCTATCTGGTGGGTCCCCTTCCCCAACCTTCAGGTCCTCATGAAAGGCCATTTAGCCTATTGTGTGCAAAAAAGTGACCCTCAAAAGTAAAACAATCCATAACTTTATCTTTGAAAAAAAATTAAATTTGTTTATTTCATCATTGGTACAAAAAAGAATTAATATAAAAAACTTTGTCCTTGATATATTTAATAATTTTAATATATTTTAAGAAAAATGTTGGTCATGATTTAATTCAGTGCACTTTGGATTTCCTAAATAATAGTGATACCATTTTTCTTAAATAAAAATTTCTTACTTATGAATTCGTTGCTTAATTTGGATTGAATTGTTTTTTAAATAAAAATTAAATTCCTTCACTGTCCACTGCTAAAGAAATTGGAATCTTGGCAATTTAATGCTTTAATCATGAGTCATACTGTTTCCAAAATTTTATGATGCAGCATTTTAGTTCTAAATTCTTTTAATCTCAGTTCAAGATTATTCTACCTGTTTTTGCATTAGAGGTCGAGTTTTTTTTTTATTAACTAAATTTGCATAAGTTTAAAAAATTGTATTTTGCACTGGTGATTTTTTTTAAAAGAATTTGATCACTTTTTTTTTTTTTCGTTTAACTGGGTACATCCTTGATATCAAACCTTGGTAAATTTTAAAATTCTTCATCAATACTGGAAGATATCAGACAGTTTCTCATTATGATCATTTTCAGCTTTTCATTATTCCCATTTTTTAATTAAATTTTTGTTACTGTTAGGTGTATTCTATGATTAGTGATGAAGAGTTAAATTGTTCCAAATTATTTTCCAAATTTTACCATTCCTTCTGTAATTGTGTCTAAAATGTCACATAAAGTCCATATAAAATTTCACTAGTTTCTCATTAACAATTTAAACTTTTGCTTCAGCTAAAAATTTTCTTTTGATACAGATAATTCAAAATTTTCAAATTCTATTTATACGGTGCAAATTGATAAAGTATATTTTGTATTTGTTGTTTGCCTACTCATTGAATGTGGGTGTAAATTTTGGATCAATGGGATCAATCAATTGGATCAAATATTTGCATCAATATGCTTTAGCAAATTATGCCCTCTAGCAGAAATGGATTATTTTGTAAAAGTGTACTTTGTTATTAAAGAAGGATGATTCCTTGGATAGTGGTGTTTTTAAGAGAGTCCACCCTCCAAATGTATAAGTTTCAAAAATTATTTTGCATTTTTATATTTTTGACACATTTTGCAAATATATTGAGTATCCACTATCAAGCTGTTTTATGTAACAATATGAAGATGAGTTTAGAGAAAAATTGTCTTGAACCGGGTGGGATCTGAACCCACGACCTCCTGATGATGTGTCAGGTGCTTTGACACTGAGCTACCAGCTGCTGATCAGTCTGTCTTCCACTGCTGATGTTATTCTATACACCTGGTAATCACTGTCTTTTGAGTACATTTGGGAACTCTTATTTCTTCAGAACCATCCCAGATATGTGCACAAGAGAGTGCTGGCTGAATTCATTTGCCTCTCTCTTTAAATTCATTTTTCTAAATACAAGGTAACTACTGATTATATCAGAGCTGATGCAAATTCCAATTTGCTCACAAAGAAAAAAAAGTATCAGCCAGGAGGCTCTTGTAGCATGACATATTTTTAAAATTCATTACTGTTCGTGTATAAACTCTCTGGAATGCTTACTCTTAATGGTTGTAACTTGTTTCGGAGATACAGATATGTTTAATAAAACCTTCTTTTTATATTGAATTGTTGCCAATTGACAATCATCTGTATGTAACAATTATTTTATGCTGATCCTGTGTGGACAGATTTGAAATCTGATAATTCCACGAAACCTTATGGGTCACACGCTGACCATCAGCACGTTGCCTGGGGCGGGGGTGGCTCAGTCGGTAGCGCGCCAGGCTCGTAATCTGTAGTTCCCAGGTTCGAGTCCCAGCAGGGTCAGCATTGAGATTTATCTCCGCTATAATTCCCCGCCCTGCCCACGGTCAGTAGGGGACACTGATGGGCTTGGAAAGGCCGCCGTCCGTCGGATGGGATGTTAAGCCGTGACCCCGTGTGCGGGAGAGCCATACCCTGTGCACGTTAAAGAACACGCTGGATGGCCTTGACGGGAGATTACCATCTTTCTCCCAACAGCTGTTCCAGTGGGTCCCCTCCTCCAACTTTCTCTGAGCCTTTGGGGTCCATGTGACCTGGCCATTTAGACCATTGTGTGCAAAAAAAGTGCCACTCAGAGGTAAAACAACCCAACACAACCCAAGCACGTTGCCGACTCGCTGACTTACCACTATACACTGCTAATGGTTTGATGCCATGGAATGATCTAATATCTGTAAATAATTGACCATGAATAGTTTTCTGATAAACTTTCCTACTTTAGCAGATGGAAAAATTTAAATTCGCATGAGTGACCAGCTAAGTTGTTTTATCCAGTATGCTCTTAACAATGACTCTACATAAGGCTTTATTTAATAAGTTATCCATTTTAACAAATTGTTTTTAATAAACATTATACACAAACTGAAAAATCTCATTTAAAAAAGGAAGCAGTATGAAATGTAACACTGATTGTGCAGATTGGATCAAAAAACAAATTGTCACAATAATTCCAATGATCTCAAGTTAATATCTTAGTTGCTATGTTCAATTTTGCTGCATCCATATATGAAGTGGAAGCTTCATGGTAGTCAAAACAGAATCTCATTTAAAATAGATGAATAATAAAATGTTGATTAATCAAAAGAAGTGAACTGACACAAAATATTTTGTCTTTATAAGAAATTTAGCAGTTTGTAATATTCTTATGCCTACTATTACGTATATATAAAGAGAACAACAGACTCAAATCGTGTTAAACTTGTGTAAATATAGTCATATTTCTGAAATAGGTGTATTAAGGATTTAATTTATACATTTGGCAAGTGGTTGTTTTGTATTTATGTCAAGATTCTATCATACTTTACATTTCTGTACTGCAGATGTAGAACAGTTAATATTGGAATTTATTGGATGAGCATTAAATTCTTTTTATTTCTAATTGAGCTCTCTTTATTAAAATAAAAATTTGTTAGAAATAATTTGACTATCTGGAATATCTGTTGTTCAATTGAATGTTCATTTAAAAATTTATAATTATTTTTCAGGGAATATATTCCAATATATATGACTATGTAAGCAATGACACGGCATACACTGGGAGGAGCTGACAAGAAGCATGAAATAATTTTGGTGAAAAAAATTTTTTCGTCCTGGAGGAAACCAAATTTTTTCAGCAAAATTATTTCACCTTTTTATTTCGCTACCCTACTAGGGAGTGGTCAACTTCACAGGATCTTAGTGTTGATCACTTATACTGAGGTGGAATGTATAATGGCTTTGGTTACGATTATGAATCCTGAACTTGCTGTACTGGTAAGCTTCAGTTGAAGAAAACATATTGGTGTTTTTTCTGTTTGATTGTGGATTGACAGAGCCAAGTGAATAGCTGCACAAACCACCAGCTGGTGAATAATCCTGATCAGATGCTATCTTAGGTACCCAAACTCTCGTATCTGAGGGCGTCACCAAACCTATACAATGAAATGTCAGTGTAAGGAAATCAAATGGGACCAAAATATATTCGTTATACTGAAATGCAATAAAAAAAAGTGCAATGAAAGCAAGGCCGCATTTGCACCTTGCTCACCTCTAGGCCCACAAAGTGTAAATATAACTTACTGGAGTATAAGCAATATGCCGTATGCATGTAACAGGGACGACGTCACCCGCGATGTGAGGTATATAAAGGGGAGAAGTACGATGTTGGTTATTATGTAGCAGTGCCACAGGCGCAGGTGAACCAGCTGTTGTGGTGTAATTGTTGACAATATCAGATCTCGGTGACCTCCAAAAAAGCATGATCATTGGTGCACGTCTTGCAGGAGCGTTAGTAACCAGAAAAGCGGAAATTGTAAGTGTAACATGAACTATCGAAGATTATGACTACCTATCAAAAAGGACAGGGTGTTGCCTTCAAACATGCATATTGTGGGCGCCATACATGCATATTGTGGGCGCTAAATAGTAGTCAGATAGGGATAGGCGAACATTGGCACGGATTGTACAGCGGAAGCACAAGACCACAGCAGCACAAATAGAGTCGAATACCAGTCTGAATGATCCCATTTCTGTCGTAACATTTCGTCAGGAACTTAATCGTGCCGGTATTTATGGCCGTACTGCAATCCGCAAACCTCTGATTACCAACATCAAACAAAACGTGTAAGGTGGTGCAAAGCACATAAAAACTACGATGCTAAAGACTGGCAACATGTCATGTAGTCTGATGAATTGTGCTACACATTGTTTCCCATCACTGGTCGAGTGTACCACCCCAACTGTTTGGTTCTGGCTGTGAAGCATGGAAGTGGATCCCTGATGCTGTGGGGTGTTATATCATGGCATTCCTTAGAGCCATTAGTTATTCTGTAGGGTTGTGTCACATCTGCAACGTAAGAATCCGTTCTGAGGTAATCACCTGCACTCAATGTTGCTGGCATTGCTCTCTAATGACCATCCGTGGTTTCAAGCGGAAAATGCATTGTGTGAAACGTGTCAAGTTGTTTGCAGAGGATGAGGTACAGCAGCTACCCTAGCCACCTCAATATTAATGAACATTTGTGGGAATATCTGGAGCACAAGGTCAGATCACACTTTTTACCTCCAGCATCACTTTTACAGGGACCATTCTTCCTATAAAAGGAAGAATGCTCCCACATTCCATTACCAGATGTGCATGACTTGTATACGTCTATTCCACATCGAATTGTGTCTGTTCTGAACTCCAGAGGTAGGCCTACAGCTTATTAATAAAATGTTCTCCACAAACTATGCGTTTCCATTATTTTGATAAACCCCTGTATATTTGCTTTTACAACTATGAAGAAATGAGGCAATTGAAATGAATGTAGGAATTTTAATATCGTAGTTTCTATGCTAGTAGTTGCTTGCTATCATAGTTTCATTAATAAATAGTAGTAAAATGAATAAACTCGATGTTATACACTGAGATGCCAGTTTATTAGGTACACCACTCCTTGTTACATAAATGGTTCATTCAAACGTGTAATACGTCACGTGATCGAGGGTGCGGTATAAATCAGACAGACCAGCTCATTGAGCATCAGAGTTGGATTGAAGACCTGAAAGAGCAAAACGAGCGACCTGGGTTTTTCATGAGCATTAATTTCAAAGGTTTACAAAGAATGGTGCGTAAAGCAAAAAACTGCTGGTGATAGGCGATCCTGTGGACGTAAACAGCTTGGGGGGGGGGGGGCAGAGGTATCAAAGGAGACTGGCAAGAATTGTGCAAGGGATAGATGGAACCCAACCAAGCAAATCATAGTAGAATTAAACATTGGTGTTCAGAAGGTTGTCTCTAAATTCACCACATAGGAACTGGCCACAAATGTGCTGCAACAGCCACTGACCATGTTGAGTGCCGATGTTAGCAAAGAACACGAAAGCACGCCTCCAGTGGGCAGCAGAAATTGACACGACCTTTGAGGACTGAAACAAGGTAGCCTGGTTGGACAAATCAAGGATCCTTTTGCATCAGGCTGATGGATCAGAATTTGGCGCAAGTAAAACGAGGCCATGGAGCCATCTTGTCTGGTAATGCTGTGGGGAATATTTTCCTGGTACATCCCCTCATACCCATCGAAGGATATCTGAAAGCCACAGTGTATTTGAACATTGCTGCTGACAAAGTTCAACCCTTCATAGCTATAGTTTATCACTCAGATGGACACATTGAGCATGATAATGCATCTGCGTACAAAGGCACGTATCGTCACTGAATGGTTTCAGGAACATGCCGACGAGTTTGCTTCATTGGCTTGCACAGCCCCCAGATCTAAAACATACCGAGCATCTTTGGGATGAGGTGGTATGGGCTGTTCACAGCGAGACTGCTACCGTCCAATTTGCAGCAACTGCGTGGCACATACATTTCCACGTGGTACAATATTCCTACACAACGCATCCGACATCTAGTAAGTTCCATGCCCAGGCGAATTCGGGCTGTTCCGAATGCCAAAGGAGGCACAACACGCTACGTGGTAGGTGTGCCTAATAAACTGGCATCTCGGTGTATATAGCATAGAACTGATAATATTCAGTAGACAGTAACATTTAAAAATTATTTATTCGTTTTGAATTTAAATAGTTTTTTTTATCTAGAAATGAACAAATTACACTAAATTGTTAAAAGTATTGGGGTATTTCTATGTTGTGTGAATGGAAAACTATTCAAATATAGATTTTAAGCAGTTTACTAATTTAAGAAATGTGAAAACGAACATTTAACATCAGTTTTGCTACCCTAACAATTTAACTTAAAATTATTACAAATCGATTATTGAAACAGATGTAATTTTAAAACTTTAGGTGATGTTTTTCTCTTTCATCAATTTTGTAAGTGTTCAGGACAATCATTATAGCAGCATCTGTTGTCAAATATTTAATTTTCATTAAGTCTTTAAATATAAAATATTTTCTAAAATCAAAATTCTATTGAGATCTGCAATTTGACTTCTGCATTATTTTTCTGCAAAAGAGGCTTTTTTTCAAAGTAAGGGAGTTTTGAGTTTGTAATGTGGTGTTCAGCTTATAATACATGGAAGTATCCCCCCCCACCACCACCACCAATGCGTTTTGTAATAAGTGTATTGACTTCGGCACGTACCCAGGATTTAGTTTCTTGGAGGGAGTGGGGGATAACAGATGTGAATAGATTCACAGGATATGTTTATCAGCTGGTGGATAATCATGAGCAGAGGTCATCGCAGGCACCTGAACTCTTTGCTTCTACTGGCATCGTCAAATTCTACATTGGAGGAAGTCTTCCAATGTAGATGGCTTCAGCCTTTAGTGGTGGGGGAACGGGTCTTTGCCCCATGTCTGCGATTAGGGGGCTGTTTGATAATGTGTCGCCATTTCCTCTCTCAATAAACATAGTTTCTTTAAACATCCCACTAACCATTTTCTCTCCATAGGCAGTTGGAATGTGAGGACTCTGCACAAAGATTATTCTCTTGATGTCCTCACACAAGAATTCGACCATTATAATTTAGATATTCTCGGCTTGAAAGAGACCAGATGGATAGATAAAGGTCAACTTCTTAAAAATAATCTTAAATTTCTCTTTTCAGGGAGGGAAGATAATAAGCATCTCTAAGCCGTAGGTTTGCTTCTCAGCAGACATGCTAGTGATGCTCTTCTAGGTTATGAGTGCATTAATGAAAGGTTTCTTACAGCAAAATTTCAGACTAGCGCTAAAGACTTGAATGTTATCTGCTGTTATGCCCCCACAGAGGATGAGGATGAGAAGGAAGGTTTTACGGACAACTTCAGGATATTTTGAATTCTGTCAAGAAAGGAGATATTACCCTTGTTCTTGGTGACTTCAATGCCAAAGTTGGTATTGACTCTGACCTTTGGGGAGGAGTAATAGGCCCTTTTGGTATTGGTAGCTGCAATGGCAATGGGCAACGTCTCCTATAGGTAAGTAAATTCAATGGATTCAGAATAACTAACACTTATTACAAACACCGCGACATACATAAGTACACATGGGTTTCACCCGATGGGCTGCATAAGAATATGATTGATTATATATTAATTAACAGCAAATGGGCTAGTTCTGTTAGGAATACCAGGTCATACAGGGGAGCTGAAATTGGATCTGACCATTACCTTGTTAAAAGTGTGTTGCAACTTAAACTTAAAAAGTGTTGTGCTAGGGTTAAAAAATTTACTTTTAATACTGAAGCTCTGAAAGATCCAGTTATAGCCAAAGCTTACCATGATACGTTACTTAGTCATTATGACAGTCATGGTATGCTTACTACTGAAGTTGAGGAAGAATGGGATCATTTTAAACAGGCTTTTTTGGACACTAACAGTACTATTTTAGGAAAAAAAGGAGCAGAAGAGACAGAATTATCTGAGTAATATGGCACTTGAGATTATTTCAGAAAGAACTGCAGGAATGTCCTTAATCAATACCCTACTAGTCCTAATAGAAAGCATTACAGAGAACTTAATAAACATGTAAAAGATCAGTTAGCTGCTGATAAGAATCTTTGGCTTGATGGTTTGGCTGAGGAAGCAGTCAGACAGCACAACAGCAGAGAGCTGTACCAGAGAGTTAATGTTTTGTGTGGTAGAAAACGGACAGGTATACAGGGATTGAAGGATAAACAAGGTAAGGTTATAGAAGGGGAGGATTCTGTCATGGCTAGGTGGGCTGAGTTTTTCAGTGATGGTCTAAACAATGTGGTTAGTTTTACTCTCATTGTTTGCAATGATGATAGATCCATTGGTTGCTTTAATGTTGGCCCTATAACACAATCTCAAGTTATTTTGGCTATTTCTAAACTTAAACTTCATAAATCCCCAGGGGTAGATAAAATTACTACGGAAATGCTTAGAGCTGGGAATGTTTCGGTTACCACTTGGATGCCTTAAATTCTGAATATCTTTTATGATAAAAGCATGGTTCCTAAGGATTTTACCAGATCTATTATTATCCCTATTTTCAAAAAAGGTGATCGCAGTTCTTGTGATAACTCTAGGGGTATTAGCCTACTCTCTGTTCCAGGTAAAGTTCTTTCCATGATTGTGCTTAATAGGATTAAGAATCTGGTTGACAGTCAATTGCGTGATGAGCAATGTGGATTCAGAAGTGGTAGGGGATGTGTGGATCAGATATTTTCACTTAGGCAGATTCTTGAGAAATGTTTAGAGTTTCAGAAGCCTTTGGTTACTAGCTTTGTTGATTTCAAAAAGGCTTTCGACTCTGTTGATCGTCATAATTTGTGGTTGATTGTGAAATCATATGGTATACCAGACAAGTTAGTTAACATAATGAAAGCTCTCTATAATAACACTGAGTCGTGTGTGAGAGTTGGTAAGGCTTGTAGCAATTGGTTTAGCATTGCTTCTGGTGTTTGACAAGGGTGCATTTTGTCTCCTTTTCTCTTTAGTTTGGTTATTGATTATGTTATGCGAAATTCACTTCAAGGGAAAGATTGTGGCCTTAAATGGTCTGGAGATACTAAAATTTCTGATTTAGATTATGATGATGATTTAGCCCTTTTGGCAAATTATGTTGATGAGATGAACTCTTTCATTCGAGCTGTTGATGAGACTGGTAGCAGAGTAGGTTTGGTTATAAACAGAGAGAAAACTAAAGTGATGAAAATTGGTCATGCAGGCTGTGATTCAGTTACTCTGAATGGTTGCAGTCTTGAGCAGGTGTCACAGTTTAATTATCATGGGAGCTATGTAACAGATGCTGGTGATGTGCGGCCTGAGATTAACAGATGGATAGGGATTGCTGCCGGGACTTTTAAGAATCTATGCAGAGTGTGGAGAAATAGGCGTATACACTTAAAGACTAAAATTAGACTATAATAGTTTGGTTCTCTTTAGAGTTAGTTATGGTAGTGAAACTTGGACAGTTGGTGAACAAGATAACAGGAAACGATGTTTTTGATTCCTGATGCTTACGCAGTATCTTGGGTATTAGGTGGTTTATTTTGTAACTAATGATGAGGTTAGGCAAAGGAGTCTGCAACCTCCTTTAAGAAGCATATTGTGCAGAGAGAGATTCCGCTGGTTTGGCCATGTTGCCCGTATGGATAATAATAGATTGGCGAATAGGGTTATGAACAGTGTGCCTAGAGGCCTCAGAAGGAGCGGGAGACCTAGGATGCGGTGGGCAGACAATGTCAAACAGCACCTTGTTACAATTGGTGTGCAATGGCTGGATGCAGCAGATGTAACTCAGGACAGATATGCTTGGAGAATTAAACTGCACGGTCTGGTTGAACCTCCGTAGCCCATGGCTGCTTGAGCATGATGATGATGATGACGACAACTCTTGGATTTCAAAGCAGGTAGACAAGTTTGAGATTTCGCATAAACGGCCTTTTTTTAGGGTTGGGAGGTGTCCGGACCTCCTGCCCTCCCTTCCAGATCCTTCTCAAGATTCTGGGATTGCAAGAATTAGGTTTTGAAGAAATCTGGGTTTGAAAGAGAGTTAAATAGGTAAAGGTTAGATACTAAAAAATGAATTTTAATTTCTCTGTTCAAGATGGAAACGAACTGCAAGGTGTTTGTTTTTCAGTAGACACGCCAGTGATGCTCTTCTAGGATGTGAAGCATTAATGGAAGATTTCCTGCAGCTAAATTTAAAACTAAGGCTAAAGACGAATGCCGATGAATGAGCAGAATCAGAAAGGTTTTATGGCCAACTATAGCATATTTTGAAATCTATCAAGAAAGGAGGTATTACTCTTGTGCTAGGTGGCTTCTATGCTAAAGTCATAGTGGCTGTAACTTTTGGGCAGGGATGACTGATCATTTTGGCAATTGGTAGTTGCAATGTCAATGGCGGACGTCACTTACAGTTAAGGTAACTTAATGATTTGAAGAAAACTAATACATTACAAGCAGTGATATTGACGAAACCGTACTAGGTTAGTGTGCCACACAGTCAACCTTTAAATAATTGGCAGTGACACTAGACAAATTTTTTGGGGGGAAATATCGGCTGAAGTTTTACTGTGTACAGCAATAAACTGATTATGACATTTCAGTGCATGAGTTTCGAGATTTATGAATAAGAGTGGTACATCCAGGATTTTGTATTGGGAAGTGAAGGTAAGTGTGTGTGTGTGGGGGGGGGGAGAGGAGTTAACTACTAAAGATTTGTTTTGGGAGGGTCAAAATACTATTAGAGCAAATATGTGTTGAAACCGGGAATTGGCTGTTACGTGATATTCCAGGCATTTCCGTAAGACTTCGTTAAACGTATTACCTACTTTAATCTTTCAGTAACCTTTTTTTAAACCAGATATTACTTTTCTTATCCAAATATATTGTGCAATTTTCTTGGGATAAGAGTGGAGGAGCTGTTGGCGAGTCACCTCCCTCTTGTGATCTCTACGATCACAAAGCTTCTATTAAGATCAGAAATACGAACCCTTAGTCAACCCTCGTGTCAAGGCCATTCAGTGGAATTTTAATTTGATCTATGCACGTAACTTGCTTAAAATTTCGTCTTACATACTTGAGGTAGCCTTTTCAAAACTCTCATGTGGCTTTTTTAGTAGACAAAGTCGTGTTTTTGTTAAAGTATTAACAAATTTTATTACCATAAGATGTTTTATTGTTTATACACAAATTATTGAAAATTATATGAACACACGCTTTTATACGATACATTTATCAGTAAAAGAATATAAATTCCATTTCTTAAAAACTGCATACGACTTGTAATCACAGAAGCTGTGAAATATTTATCATAATGTGACAAAGTTAAAAAAATAAATAACTGAAGAACTTGCGACCAGGATTTCGTACGTTCAGCCACCGAAGTGGAAAGGTGGCTGACCTCTGACCCCGAGGCCAGTGACGGCGAATACAGCCCCAGCTTGTGGTTCCTTCTGACGCTGTTCTTCTGTAAGCCCCATCCACGCACTTGTAACGTATAGAATGTCGAAGTGGGGCCCACCAAAGCAGCATGAGGTTGGCTTCGTAGCAGGGATGTCCACTTTCTGAAGGATTTTTTCTATGTGGCGAAAAGAAATGGGAACACTCAATTTCATTTTTTTTAGTAATTCAAACCTTAGAAATATTTTTGTCAAAAGTAGCAATATGAGGAATTGGATAGTAATGGCAGATGCGTGCACATGTCTGGTGCTCTTATCTATTGAACCGTTCCTCCAAGTTCAATCCAGCTAACAGGATACAATTTAATTTCAACTGAATTTCTCCCTGTTAGATTTCTGCTGACGGTTGTTGCACTTAGTTCTCGATCTACAGATCGCGCCACGAAAATCTCTAGATTAGAGGTGCTAGATCAGGGGAAATATAAAAATACCCCTCAAGCAGCTGCTTGCCACAGAGTTCTGACAGGAACCTATCAATTTGTATGTCATAGTAGAAGGTCTGTGAGGAAAGTGAAACCTCAGCAGAAAAAAGAACACAATCATCGATGCCTTACCTGGGGCGCGAACAGGTCCCTTTGTTTAGTAGCCAAGCGCGCTAACTACTTGGCGGCTAACATCAATTTAGCGAAGAGCCAAAAGGAAAAAAATATTCCTAACGAACCACATGAAAAATTCTTTAGTTGAAAACGAATCATACCTTGATCAAGAAATCATACCTTGATCGAATCATACCTTGATCACGAAAATACCTTGATCAAGAAAAATCAAGGTATTTTCTGGATTCTTCAAAAATGTATTTTCTATATGTATCTGAAAATGTTTGATCAAAAAAATAACTGGAAGGAGTGAGCCAGATTCAGTACATTAATGATTTCTTTTATGAGCTGGATGTTGGCAAGGCCACAGAATAAAAAAAAACGACGAGCATCACTGCTTGTAGTGCCACCTATAAGCAGCCGGCGGTAATTATCATTTTCCCGCCAACTTTCTGCTTTCAACTGTTGCTTTGCTGTTCCGTATCTGAGAAGTTATTTGTTGTTGTTTTTATTGTCTTCTTACTTCAACTGCTTTGATCATATTTTTGGATATGCCGGAAGGCCGTATCCGTCATTGTGAAACAAACATTTGTCAGAATACTCCAATTAACTGTATGCTAAAGGTCAAGTTCCAAACTACCATGAAAGGTAATCGGTTGCTTTCAATTATTAATATATTTTTAAATTGTTATATATGAAAGTTTTTTTTTTGTTCATTTTATCCGCCAGGAAATTAGCTTTATTCTTCAGACGTAATTTATGTTAAAAGCCTTTATATTAGAATGTTACATGTATTTGTGTATTAAGCTAAATGAAAGTCAAACTCCCTCAAACTCAAATACACAGTAGTTTAATGTGAAATTGTTCAGAATTATTTGGCACCCAAAAACAACAACGCACAATGAATTATTTTGCATCTAATTATTGCAATCAAAGGAAAGATTTTTATTTCGCATTCGGAGAAGAAATCTTTCGTGAGAGAAAAAACTACTTTAACGGAAGTGAGCACATGAAATCAAAGAGCCGGAAGGGCTGCGACATTAAGGGTGTGGCGAAAATATTTGGAACAGCTTTGGTTGAGCCGTTGCTCGACAGGAGCGCTAGCATCAATTTTGTGCTACAAATGGTATATGTGGTAGTCGTCCTTTTTCTGAAGATTTAATTGATTGAATTAGATGAAGAAGTGTGATCACCTGATATGTTATTGTGAGTTCGGGTCCCGCTCTCGGCGTAATTTATTTTCAGCTAACTGTTAAATAAGCGAAAGATTACGATATAATACCACGAAGAAATCGTGGTCTTTTTATCTCAATAAGCCAGTGGTGAAGAATATTTTTTTTGAGTTGAGGAAGCAATTATCCAAAGCAGTGCTGAAACTAAATTGAAACGCTGTTTCAGGTACTTGATGTTTCCGAATCTTTGATTAAAACTAGTTCTATATTTTATAAATCAAATATTATTGAAGTAGTATTATACACCGAAAGCACAATTTTTGATACACAGCATCCATCCACAAACCTGCCCAACTCCGCCACAATGATGCGGTCCAGTGCCCTTGAGAGCTATAAATAGGTAAAATACTTACTTGCTGTATAGCATACCTGCGACTGTTATGATTATAGAGTTTTATATATACACAAGAGGCAGAACTCGTATAGATGAGCCATTGGACGCCATGGATCAGTAAGGAGGTAGTGTCATGGCCGAATAGTTGGGGAAAACACCAATGCAGTTGTTTGGGTCTATATACATGTTATGAAGACATTATATGATATATATATTTTTTCGTAAAAAAAAATTAAAGTATCAAGGTACTGTACTGTGATACTTTAAGTTGTAAAAGAAGGTACTTCTTATACAGAAATATATTTTACAGTTGAAAAACTTAAAAAGAAAGGTGCCGTTTTGATCAGCTCCTGAACCCAAAAGTCGATTTATAACGGGTCCTGCATCCAAATGAAAGTTTATGAGGAGTAATAGGTCATTTACAATTTTTTCGTATTCTATCCCGCCTACCCCAACAAAAAATTTGATAATTTTTATTGTTTTTGCGTTTTTCATTGGATAGGGACATTGGCGCTGAGTATGGGGGGGGGGGACTCGCCCCCTGAAAATTTTCTATTATATATCTAATACAATATATACTAGACAAAACAAATATGTCTGGTATCCTGTTGTATGTGAACTTGAACTGAGAATTTGAAAACCCGGCTCAGGTGGGGAGGTGTGTGTAGAAATCTTGGGAAGCTTCTGTCCATATTGGAATCGCAAACTTCATCAGTTGATCATTTTTGAATCACAGAATAGAAATTTAGGACAGAGAGAGAGAAAGCCTTTTTTTAGTTGGTGGTAACAAACTGAGATTTTTTGTGAGTGAGTGTCTCATTTCTAGGGAGTGCAAGGTGACTTGATACCCACTGGAAAGAGATGGGGATGTTGTCACTCTTAAGGTGATGACAGAGCATCAGAACACCTCGGATGAAATTCTGATTGCAGCATTTGTGAGGTTCCTTCAGTAGAGACAGAAGAGCAGCTCTACTGTCTGTCATGAGAACAACTTTTTTTTACGTTTCTTGTCAATAATAGGCCTGTTTCAAAGCAGCAATTTCAGAATCTGTAGAATTAGTACACTTAGTTAGTCTAAAGCTGAATTGTAATTATCTTTTTTGTCGAAGAAGGCTCTAGCAGCAGTTTTTTCTTCTTGATTAAGAGCTCCATTTGTGAATATTTTTTTCCGTTCTGCATATTGTTTAGAAGTATGTCTTTCAATTAGCTCTAGAAAATCTTCTTGTACTTAACTTTGTTTTTTGCACGTGATTCCTGTGATATCCGCATTTATATCTAGGATTTCTATCATCTATGGTGGGATTTTGGAGAGCCAATTAAATTCCAATTTTAGTGTGATAATTTTTTTAAAATTGTTAATGTTTTTGTATATCTTCTACAATGCTTCCTGCCTGGGTTCTTTCTTCTGTGATTTTTGTGAAAAGTGGATGTTTTTTTATGTTTGGCTGTGAATCTTAGAAAATTCTTTCGAAGTAGTTCTTGCAATCCGATTTTTATAGTGGGGATGCCAATCTCTGCTAGGAGCAAAATATTTGGGCAGGTTTATTATGTCATATGCATAAATTGAATATTTTGTATGTGCAGGAATGACGTCAGGTAGGGTATATAGGTAAATATTGAATAATGTCGGAGAACTAATGCTGCCCTGAATAATGCCTTTTTTCAGATGTTTCTGTGGTGAAAGTGAATTGCTTAGTTTGATTTATATTATACTCTTTTTGATCGTTTTTTATAGGGCATTATACATTTTGATAGTTGTTATATATTATTTGATCCTTGTTTATAGGGCATATATATTATGTTGCCATGTATTCCCATTTCTTTTATTTTGTAGAGTAGGCCATCCTGCCATACTTCATCAAAGACCTTTCTCAAATCAAAGAAAATTATTTCAATAGGTACATCATATGTGAGTGCATGTTAATAGTCCGTGACAAGATCAGTTGTACAGTGTACTCCTGGCTGTCGTGAATCCAGTAGATAGCCTCCCGTCAAGGCCATCCAATATATTCTCTAACATACATAGGGTGCATGTTTAAGAACACACTGGATGACTTTGGTAGGAGGTTTCCATCTATCTCCCATAAGCTGTCCAGTGGAATCCCAACTTCTCTGAGCCCTTGTGACTCTGTTATTTAGCCCATTGTGGGCAAAAGAGTGCCGCTCAGTGGAAAAACAACCCAACGTGCACAGGTGGCCATTGTTTCATATTTCGCCAAAATAGTGGCTTTTCCAATCCCATTGGTGTCCACTGTCTCATCAAAAACAGAGTGGGGTTAGTGGTGAAATTCTGAGCAGAGGCGAAATGAGGACTATGTAATTCAGAGGGGAAGGAATATGTAGTGCCTTAATTCCAAGCAGTCAAAAAAACAAGAACTGTTAGTACATTAAAATTTTCAACATATTTTTTGTTTAAATTTTAAGGCATAATTTAACATTGCAAGATTTTAGCCTTACTTTCTGCACAGTATGTATATTAAGAACTAACAGATCTTCCCGGCGTAAATCGAATTTCCAAACGCCTTTCTTTCCACAAAACGTCTTTTGTACTCTTCGTACTTCTCTTTCTTTCCGCTCTTGCCCGAAAATCTTTATTTACTCCTTTCTGAAACAATGACCTTATTACGTGAAAGCAGAGAGAAATGAATCGAGCTATTTCGCCTTTTTAATTTATAAGGAGGAAAATTATTTTCAATAACCACTAATGTTCAGTCTATTGGAATTTCGAGAAATAAACATTAATGAATTTTGAATATAATTTGGTTCGCATTGGTTTTGGTTGATCGCAGCTGGTTCGCACATAACCTGTAATCTTCCCTTCGGTGAAGGAAAAGTTGATGCAAAGTGTTTGCTGCCTCTAATTCCTTAGAGCAAGGGTTCTCAACGTGGGGTAAAATTTTTTGGGGTACGCCGTGAGAGCTCAAAAGTCACTAGATCTAGTAACAAAGTAAAAATAACCAATGTTATACTAAAACTATAGTTTTATCTATCTATACAAGGGGTACGCCAATTACATACACATTTCCATGGGGTACGTGAAGCATAAAAGGTTGAGAACCACTGCCTTAGAAGGGTTGAGTGCATAAGCATTCAGACAGAAAAACACACTCTCTCTGTTATGTATTAGAATACGTATTATTATTATTAAAGCCTTTATTAATTACTACTGAAAGAATAAACCCTTTCGCACTTTTAATTGGGATTAAATTCCTACTGAAATAATACATTCGCCCTTTCCATATATTATTTATATCCAGATGCGTATCTAGAAAAAAATCGAAGAGGGGGGGGGGGAGGCAAAACACTTGATTTCTAATGTATAACATTTCCTCTTCCAATTTTATGGTTTTTAAAAAATTTGAAAAATGCATGACACATAAATAAGTATAATAATTTTTGATTCTTTTAACCTTACTCGTATTCTGAATTACCCTAGGTCCGGCCCTGTTTATAACAATATATAAATCTGATATTTATTACTTTCCACTTGAATAACTAACAGCACCTACTTGTTTGGGGGTCCACACGAATCACACAGCCACCTGCAAAGCATGCCACCCATAGTTTGCCTTCAATGTCGATTGTCATTCCATCTGGTACTCCAAGGTCAGCATATCCGTCATCCACGTTGTAATCAACGAGTACACGCTGATTGTCTAAAGCAAAAAAATATCATTTAAATGGAATCACAGAGCAATTTCATATAGCAGCATTTGTGAAGATAAAACACTGTTCATTGTATCAGACATATGTTGTCCTATACATATAGAAGTTGAAAACGATATTCAAAATTTAGCTGACTAAGTAGGGGTACCATTAAAGCGTTTTGTGAACTTTGACAACTCTCTCCGCACCGAACCCCCCCCCCCCCCCCACAGCACACACACACACACAGTATAAGAGGCTCCATATTGTTGGCGAATACAAAAAATGTAAGAACTGTTCATAAGTTGAACTTTTAAGACCATTTATCGTTTAAAATCTTAAAACTATGGCATTTAGAATTTCGTGATAAATAGAAATTAGAAATTGCTGCTAAACGCTCAAGTAGTATTATTAAAAGAAAAAAAGCCTGCATCGATCTTTTTCTAGAGAGTTGATGATACTGCAATAAGTAAATAATATCGATTGATAAATGACTATGAAGAATGAGCAATAAATATGAATTTTAAGAACAATTCCAGTATTGTAACATTTATGACTATGAGTTTTTGTATTTTTTTTTCTTAGTTTTTTTTCTTCATGTTATTAGTGCGAATTTCATGAAGATCAGTAATATCATTTCGTTTAGTGCGTCCAGGGCGCTGTCGTCTGTCCATTTGGTCTAGAATTAGTATCTGTCACCACAGCCAGGTCTGGGTAAACTTTTCAGTTGAAGGGCTGCAGAGAAAACTCAAATTAATGGCGGGTCGCAAAAGTAATATATAATCATTATAGAAATATATATCCAACCGAAAAAAGCTTAAAGTGAAACGTAATACAATTTTATTAAAATCAATCACTTTAATGAGAATTCGCAACTCCGAAGTCGGACTTCTTCTTCCCCTCTACGTTCTTTTTTTCCCCTTTACAAATTTGTCGTCAGTAGCTCGCGAGTCGCACAAAAGAAGGTGGACGGTCGTAGTTTGCCAAGGCCTGCCCTAAGCAATCAGAAGTTCAATAAAAAACAAAATTCCTAATCGAATAAGTGTTTCTATATTTAATTTATTTTCATTGTTATTTTTCTTATTTTGTGCTCGATTTTACAAATCGATGGAAACCGATTGCACATTAGCCCATGTTCGAAACGTGTACCCTAAATTTTGTTCACTTACTTGCTTTTTGGACTTTAATTTGCCCCCAATGATTTAGCGATTTCACCATGTTTATGGTATACAAAAAAATAACAGTAATTAGGTACAAAGTCACGTTCTTTAGTGTTCAATATTAATTTTAGGGGTGAGACTGAGAGAATCTTTTTTGTCTGGGTCAGTGGGTTACTTGTTCCTCAAACTGGCCACTGGTTTAACAGTTCTTGTAGAAGTAAACATTTGTTCAATGGCGTACTCAAAATATTGTAAATGATGTTATGGTGTGGGTTTGACCTGCTGGAGTCTGATTTTTTCGGAGATTGCCTTAAAAAGGTACGATATTTAAGCCCTCAAGGGGGAGTTCTAATTCCATACTCCCTCCTTGGTAGGCCATGGAATCTGTTATCAGCTCACCTGCGACCCCTGCCTCTATGTCAAAGTCGAAAGCGTAGACCCTTCTTGCTTCAGAATCGATGTAGTACATAGTCCTGAAATCCAGCGACCATGTTAATCCATTGGAAACGGTGATCTTGTCGGCAAACTTCTTGAAGACGTAACTGGAGTCGAGGCTGTAGAGCGATCCTTGTTCAGCCTCTCCCTCTGCGAGGGTCCCTGAAAGAGGAAGAAGATATTTTGGGCACAAGTGTCATCGTTTGCAGAATGCACTTAGTGTCAGAGTTATAGGTGGACATGAAGAATACAAAGAGACCGATGATTAATTTCTTGTTCTGTCTGTAAATGAGAAACGGAAATAAATAAATCGTCTGTCGATTGCCAGGTAACATCTGATTTTTTTTTTCTAATGAGGCAGACCTACCGATTTTTGTTATCCTTCGAAGAGTGAAAAGTCTGGAAATCTGCAAAAGATTCAGTGCGGTGGTTAAAATTCACCACGTCTGTTGTCACGTTAGAAATAAATGAGGAAAGTTTTCTGCCCACTAAAGGAAATGCTGAATAGAGAAATGGTGTCATAAGTTTTATGTGTTCTTTTGTATTACTAGTTGCAATAGCAATGGAGAACGCCTTTTTAGTAAGTAAGCAAATGGTTTCAGAATAATTTCACTTTAATAAGTTTCCCTTTCTTGAAACCCTAGGGCATTTCCACATTACTTTCAACTGATGGCTTACACAGAAATATGATTGATTATAAATTAATTCATAGTAAAAGGAGTGGCTTAGTTAGGAGAAGGAGAGCTTACATTGGATATAATCGCTGCCTTGCTAAGAGTGAGTTACAGATGATGAGTGAAAAATGCATAAAGGTTAGAAGAATTACTTTTAACACTCAGGCTCTGAATATCTCTGAAAAAGTCAAAGCTTACCATGGCGAGTTGCTTAGTCATTATGACAAACGTGATTTGTTTGCAGTTGAGCTGACGGACATGGGTCCATCATAAACAGGCTATTCTTGAAACTAGCAGTGTTGTTCGAGTGAAAAGGAGAAGAATCTGTTATCAGAGAGAAAGGACTATTTCAGTGAAAATTCAATCGAACTTTTTTTCTGATGGAAAGGAACAAATATTTCCAGGATGTTGTGTTACCGAGAAAGTTGGGGGTGGAAGCAATGCTACTTGAGCAGATATGCTGCGAAACTTAGCTGATTGGATGTTACATGCTATTCCTAGGCTTTTCCGTATGATTTAGTTACTTAAAAATCGATATAATAATTTTACAACTTCAAATATCGCTTTTGTTATCTCATTTGAATGTATCCTATTCACTCTTTGGGTGGAGCCGATCCCATGGCCTCTTCCGTTGGGTGCTCCACTCCTAACTTATTTCATTATTTAGTCTTAACAGGCAGCATTACCGGGAACGTAATAGATGTTTCAGGTGGAAGCTGACAGGAATCTTGGGCTTGAGAGCCTGACTGACAGAACAAAGAAAGGAGCTACACAGTACAACGATAGATCTTTGTATCAGATACTGTTATAAATTCTGGGAGGGAAGCAACTGAATGTATGCATGGGTTAAAGAATCAAGGTGACAAAGTAACTGAAAGTGGGGCCTCTGCATGGTAAGGTGGACTGCGCATGTCAAGGATGTTCTGAATAAAGTGAGTAGAGCTGCTCTTATTCCTTGCAAGGTTCAAGGTTCTGTAAGATCATGGTGAAATTGGAATTACAATGAAGTATTGCTGGCTTCATGGTTATGTCGTATCAGAAGTGGTTTTGGCGATCTGAAAATTAAAGCTTCACAAGTCACCAGGATAGAGGAAAGGTCAGTTGAAATGATGAGAGTTGCGGAGGATTATGTGTCTCGCGATTTATTGAAATGCGGAATATTTTCTAAGAGATGTGACTAGGGATGTTCACATTTTCAAGTAAAAGTGATGGCAATTTCTATAATAAATGCAAAGATTTTATGTTTCTGATCAGCCAGTCTATTTTCTGTTCCAGATAATATTTTTTTTACTTATAAAAAAAATAAATACCCCTCAAGCAGCTGCTTGCCACAGAGGTCTGACAGGAGCCTGTCAGTTTATATGCCATAGTAGAAGGTCTGAGAGGATGGCAGGACCTCAGCAGAAAAACGACACACACATCCATGCCTTAACCCGGGTTAATTGAATGTAATAGAATATGTAGTTAAATGCAACTTCGGAATGAATAGTTTGGATTCAGAAGCGGAAGGGGTCGCATTAAAATTTTTTTTTTTCTGAGGGAAAAATTTCAAATTGTTCAGATTGAAATCAGATTGTTCAGAAATGCTTAGTTTCTTTAACATGTGGTATGGTTGATTTTGAGATCTCAGGATACTCATCATGAAATCAGGATACTCTCATGAAATCTGCCATAAGAATGGCTCTCTATAAGAACGCCGAGTCTTGTGCGAATTGTGAAGTCTGCTTGTGTTAGCTTTAGCATTACAATTGGAGGAGTTCAACAAGGTTTCATTCTGTCACCTTTTGTTAAATCATCAATTACATTATGAGGATTCACTGCGAGGGAGCGACTGGGGCCTTATATGGGGAAGATTTGAAAATATCTGACTTAGATCATGCCAACGATTTGACTTGACCTTTTTTGTAAACAATGTTGACGAAACGAAATCTTTCATTAGAGCTGTTGATGAGACTGATAATAGGATACCTTCTGTGATAAAGGGAAAGCAACAGTGATAAAAATGGGTCAGGTGGATGACCTTCAGTTCTTTTGAATGGTTGTGCTCTTGAGAAAGTTGTTTTCTTTGAAATTTTGTGACAGATTTTGACAATGTGAACATCAGTTATACAAAAAAAATAAATATTGATGATGTAACTTTTAGGACTTTGTGGTGAGTGTAAAAATATGCATATTCAAACACTAAAATTAAACTCTATAATAGGTTAACTGTCAAGTGCTACTGTAGAGAAACTTCGACACTATATATACAAGTTAACAGGAAACTTGATGCTTTTGATCCAAGAACACGGTTATTAAGTGACTTGATTTAGTGATAACAATGAAGTTAGGAGTCATCATCCTCTTATAAGTAATATCTTATAAGGAGATATTATTCTGGTTGGCCATGGTACCTGCATACATAGTGACAAATTAGCAAATATAGTTATTAATAAAGGCATTTCAAATGAAAAGTGGACAAGTGAAGAGTAAAATAATGTATTGTTCTGTTCAAATTCGCCATGCTTATTAATACATTGGCCCAAGCATCATATTAACAACATAATATATTCTTTCCTAGAAAGTCTTTGGCTGGTGCAGGTGGAAGTGTCAAAAACTGACAATGCATCGTCCGACTTCAACTTACTTCTTTTCATGGAGTTTTTCAGATGTCCATAAAATTGGAAAATCTAATAGGGGAGATGCCAGCACTACAGTGAGGATGCTCCAGACATTCCCAACCCAACCATTACTGTTATTTAGGCAGTGCGGGAGCGGGCATTTGCATGCAACAAACCAACCTTTTACTCAAACGTTCTGGGCGCCAAAAAAACAATAGTGGACCCTGATAGGGAAATTAAAACGTCAGCATACTCCACACTGTCCCATTTTGAATGTTTCCATGCGGGGTTTGTCTGGAATCCACACAACGCTTGTCACCTTCAAACCGCTATTTGCCACTGCTTATGGCGGCGATGATTTCCTTCTATGTATACTCCTGTGTTAGGTACAAATATCACTCAGTACATTATCCAGATATAGGGGGTGTCCATTTTTCATTTGAACGAGCATTATAGAATACGGTGAGTGGGCATTGTTAAAAAGATCTTATTAGAAATGACTGATACGAAACTACGACGCTGAAATGTCTTGAAGGATTACTCACCAGTCCACAGACGACCTCTAGAGTCGCACTTGCCATCGTTGAAACGCGTTTTGGGGTTGTCTGGGTCCACGACGGCCACTACTTCCGATTGTTTTGTGTCCCAATCTAGTTTCCTTACTTGCTTGCCCAAGGTGATGAGAAGATGGCGCGGGTTCGATTTGTAGGGAACCACCAGAGTCACAGTGCCATCTGTTATCAGAAAGAAAAAAAGATTAGAAACTTGCAAAAATTTAAAATTATTACTTTTAGAAATTAAGGAATAATAAATTTTCATTTACATTAGATTGAAAAGTGTTACCCAGAACTATTTAGTTGACAGACCATTTTCTTTTCAGAGAATTATATTACTTCTTTTAACCTGAGAGATGTTTTTTTTTCTCCACCAAATGATTCATATGATTAAATACAATTTGAAACGAATAAAAAATTAATGTTAAATGATTATTTCTTTTCACTTTAGCTGAGAACTAATGAAACAAAAGCTCTTTCCTTATTGGCTGAGAGCCTCATCGCTACTTATTAAGTATATTTATGAGAGTAAAAATTTGCGTAGCTTTCTCTGAAATAGAGTTTTTATTAAAACGATCTTCGGTAAAAATAAAAAGGAAAAGCTGTTAAGTGATCAGAAACACGTGATCATTTTTTCTCTGATAGCTTTAAGAAAATAAAAATTTTAATCAATTCTTCAGAAATGAGCTGCCAGATTTAAACAGAATTTTAAACTGAAATTCTGGTTTTCCGATTTTAGTCAAACTAAATTCACTATATTGATTATTAATTAAATATTGATTATTAATTAAATAAATATTTAAATTCTTCACTCGCAAAAGTGAATCTGCTTTAAGTGAGTCACACAATAAGTATTATGGGGTGAAATTATTTATGATATATTAAAAGATATCGGGCAAGTAAAATAATGCTCTTTAGCACAATAATCATATATTAAAGACCTCCCTTTAAAAATGTATTTCGTGTATATATCTTATAGAAAGTAAAATAATAATTAATACTTATATATAAAAATGTTTCATACATTTTATAATATTCTTTCCATTTATTTTAAGCAAATAAACTGATTTTATTATAAATATATATTCCACAGTTTCGCATGCTGTAATTTTAGTATTAAATAAAAACCTTTATAGACACAGTTATACGCAAGGGGGTGGGGAAGTTAATGAAAATGAGTCTATTTCAAGATATCTGCTCTTAACCAACACATTAATACAGTGGAGTGTTTCCCAAACTTCGAAAGTTTAAGACGGTAAAAAAGTTTTGAAGGTTAAGAAATGAATTTTCTGTATTTTTGAAGTTTTTTTTTTTACCTATTTACTATTCTGTTACATTATTAAATACTTTAATAAAGAATATTGCCCCATGTATCGAATTTTTCTACCTCCATACTTCTTTCACTTTTCCTACGAAAATATCATCTGGCTAGCATTATGACGTTCCTAAATAATGATCTCTATTAAATTGATGAACAGTAAATCTTTTGGTTTCGATTCCCATTACGTACCGAAAGTGACCGCTTCGGTGTTGCCTGTTTTCGGATCGAGCCGACAGATGTCTCCCACGAAGGCATCCACGTAGTAGAGCATTTGGCTGTTGACGTCCCAGTGCGGTCCTTCCCCAAGATTCGAGAGACGATGAGAGACAGCTGCCACCGACATGATGATGTCTTCGATTCGGGAATCACTCCGCACGAGAGAGAATTATCACTGGCGAGGGCCGCTCCTCGCAGCGACGGCCATTAAATAGCGGATTGCCACGTGCCAAGTCGGTTAGCGTCACAGGTCAGTGACCTTGATCTGCGTGGCCGCGAGATAGCGCCTCGACTGTAGCCTCGCAAGCGCACATTGATACCGTTCTGTGTCCGCCACCCACGATGTTAGCTAATGAGTGATGTCATCGTATGCTAAAACAGATCTTGATAAGGATCGAGTCTCCTTCCTATTGCCATTATTAATCACTTGCTTCATCACAGAACGAGAATTGCGAATTGGCCGGAGACGAAACCGATGCACATGCGCAACAAGTGTCGGCGCTTCGACGGAAAAGTTCTCTTATTTTGGGAAGTGACATTTCCTCCACACTGACTCAGCGACCTTTTCAAAATTGAATGCGTAATCCTAAAAACAACAAATGCCCTTTTTATCGTTCTTCATCTTTCGGCCAAGATTGCAAAAGTAAAATCTATTTCGAGAAATATTAGCAGTTAGAAAAGTTGAACCTCGACAACGCAATTTATTATTTGAAACTTTTCACATGAACAGATTCAATTGGGGGAAAACACTTTGGCATGTGCTGTTACTTTCTTGACACGGAAACTGCTGACCAGGGGACTTTTTTCACCCCTTTCTGAAAACGAAATGACTTTAATGCCCATTGACATCGGTACATCGACTGCTGCTGTACGTCTCCCTCTCCTGGATATTCCACAGCATCGCAAATTTATTTGCTCTGAAGAAGAAGAAGACACTTTCTTTTGCATTTTCCTGAATCCCCTTCCAAGAGGGGCGGGGGTGGCTCAGTCGGTAGCGCGCCAGGCTCGTAATCTGTAGTTCCCAGGTTCGAGTCCCAGCTGGGTCAGCGTTGAGATTTATCTCCGCAAAATTCCCTGCCCTGCCCACGGTCAGTAGGGGACACCGATGGGCTTGGGAAGGCCGCCGTCCGTCGGATGGGACGTTAAGCCGTGGCTCCGTGTGCGAGAGAGCCATACCCTGTGCACGTTAAAGAACACGCTGGATGGCCTTGACGGGAGGCTACCATCTGTCTCCCAACATCTGTTCCAGTGGGTCCCCTCCCCCAACCTTCTCTGAGCCTACGGGGTCCATGTGACCTGGCCATTTAGCCCATGGTGTGCAAAAAAAGTGCCGCTCAGAGGTAAAACAACCCAACCCCTTCCAAGAAGAACTTTGAATCGACGTTTCATGAAAAGTGAATCAAGGAGATGTTCAACGTTTCGATTTCAATTTTAGCTTTTGCAACAGTTTCGCTGGTTAGAGCATATTTGTCTGAGGAGCAAAGGGAGCGAGACAAGTGATGGATGTTTTTTTTTCAGATTTTATCTTTCTTTGTGGCCGAGTGGTTAGCACACTTGGCTACTAATCTACGGGACCTGGGTTCGAGCCCCGGATTAAAGCATGGATGTATGTGTCGTTTTTCTGCTGAGGTCCTGCCATCCTCTCAGACCTTCTACTATGGCATATAAACTGACAGGCTCCTGTCAGACCTCTGTGGCAAGCAGCTGCTTGAGGGGGTATTTATTTTTTTTTAATGAGATCTTCACTGTTGCATATTAGAGTAGGAAGTTCCTGTCATGTCTCGGTGGTATGTAGGAAGTTTGAGGATCTTGTC
Organism: Ryuthela nishihirai; assembly: GCA_038380435.1. Lineage (NCBI taxonomy): Eukaryota > Metazoa > Arthropoda > Arachnida > Araneae > Heptathelidae > Ryuthela > Ryuthela nishihirai. Next base: position 36,059,210 of record JAWZYU010000031.1, read on the forward strand.
AAGAGGTTTTAAGTTCATTTGTCACACCCGCCAAGAATCGATTTCTTCGTTCTAGCTTTTCAAATGTAATCTATCTCTCATATAAATCGACAATGATTTTTATGAATCACTGATTGATGCTTTCCCTGTAACACATCCAAGCTCCGGTAAAGAGACATTTCAGCTGATTTTTATTTTTGAATTTTGCTGGCCTAAGCTGTCCTGTGGCCGAGTGGTTAGCGCACTTGGCTACTGATCTAAGGGACCTGGGCTCGAACCCAGGATAAGGGCATGGACGTTTGTGTTGTTTTTCTGCTGAGGTCCTGCCATCCTCACAGAGCTTCCATTATGGCATATAAACTGACAGGCTCCTGTCAGACCTCTGTGGCAAGCAGCTGTTTGAGGGGGGATTTATTTTATTTTTTCTTTACTATATCGACATTATCACCATAAAATTTTGTGCTGAATAAAGGATTTTTTTTTTTCATATTATGGGCAGTATTGGAGGGTGTCCTGCGGTGGAAGAATCCTGAAACTGACTCTCATTGGCGGAAAGGGTTCTCTCATGTTCGAGTCTAATTTTCGGAGATATTCTTAGAAAATATATATCATTGAAGCATTCAGGTGGGGGGCTTACAACTCCCCCTTCCCGCTGTTGGCGCGTGTAATGGTGGTGGGTGGAATGTCTCCCCCTTCCTTGACAATGCGACTGATACCTTGTGCTGTTTTTTATGACTCAATTAGCGCACGAATTGCATGCTTCTGACCACGTTGGTCCCTCGTCTATCTGTAAGGGCTTATTTTGAAAATTATTTAATGGAGGAATGAAAACAAGAAGAAAAAAAAAGCTTCCTATGTTACTACACAGCAGCACGCGCAGACTGACTTTTAAACGATAAAGTCATGTCGTGTTGCTTCGCCTCTGGGCAGCGCTTTGGTGCACAACAATGGGCTAGGACTCCGCTGGCTCATGGAAGATTGGGAGAAGAGGATCCACTGCACAGCTGTTAGGAGACACGTGGTAGTCTCCTGTCAAAGGCCAACCAGGGTGTTCTTTAACGTCCACAGGGTACAGTAAAATCAGGTATAAAGATACCAAAGTTTTCAACTGATGCATCTGAACAACATTGTTTCGACTGAGCAAACTAATAAATAAATCTTTTGATGAAGGTGTTTTTCCAGATGTTCTAATCCAATATTTAAGAGAGCTTCTAAGAGGCGGGGGGTGGCTCAGTCAGTAGCGCGCCAGGCTCGTAATCTGCAGTTCCCAGGTTCGAGTTCCCAGCTGGGTCAGCGTTGAGATTTATCTCCGCAAAATTTCCCCGACCTGCCCACGGTCAGTAGGGGACACCGATGGGCTTGGAAAGGCCGCCGTCCGTCCGATGGGACGTTAAGCCGTGGCCCCGTGTACGGGAGAGAGCCATACTCTGTGCACGTTAAAGAACACGCTGGATGGCCTTGACGGGAGGCTACCACCTGTCTCCCAACAGCTGTTCCAGTGGGTCCCCTCCCCCAACCTTTTCCGAGCCTTTGGGGTCCGTGTGACCTGGCCATTTAGCCCATAGTGTGCAAAAAAATGCCCCTCAGAGGTAAAACAACCCAACAAGAGAGCGTCTACTATGACAGACCTCTGTGGCAAGCAGCTGCTTGAGGGAATATTTTATTTATTAACGACAATATTTTAGACTAGTGGTTCTCACCTTTTATGCTTCACGTACCCCCTGGAAATGTGTATGTAACTGGCGTACCCCTTGTATAGATAGATAAAACTATAGTTATAGTGTAACAATGGGAATGAAATAAAACATATATAGCATATATATAGCGACTTTTGAGCTCTCACGGCGTACCTCACGTTGAGAACCCCTATTTTAGAGAATTATCGTCCGATTTCTATTTTATCAGTGTTTTCTAAGAAAATGGAAAAAATAGTTAAATCAGAATTGAACTCCTTTTGGGAACGTAGAACTTTTTTTTCAAATCAGTTTGGTTTCCGGAAAGGAAAAGCGGCAGAAGAGGCAATTTTAAAATTAACTACAGAAATTTATAGTAATTTTAATTCAAATTTGCATACAGTAGTCCTATTTCTGGATCTAGAAAGAGCATTTGACTCTGTTCCTCATGATATACTACTAAAAAAATATTTAATTCAGGAATTAGGGGAAACTTATTTTTTTGGATTAAAAGTTATTTATCAAGTAGAATGCAAATAGTAAAGGGTTGGGTTGTTTTACCTCTGAGCGGCACTTTTTTTGCACACCATGGGCTAAATGGCCAGGTCACATGGACCCCGAAGGCTCGGAGAAGGTTGGGGAAGGGGACCCACTGGAACAGCTGTTGGGAGACAGATGGTAGGCTCCCGTCAAGGCCATCCAGCGTGTTCTTTAACGTGCACAGGGTTTGGCTCTCCCGCACACGGGGCCACGGCTTAACGTCCCATCCGACGGACGGCGGCCTTTCCAAGCCCATCGGTGTCCCCTACTGACCGTGGGCAGGGCGGGGAATTTTGCGGAGATAAATCTCAACGCTGACCCAGCTGAGACTCGAACCTGGGAACTACAGATTACGAGCCTGGCGCGCTACCGACTGAGCCACCCCGCCCCAACAAATAGTAAATATAAAGGACACCTTCAGTAATGAATTATCTATTGAAATTGGGGTTCCACAAGGTCCAGTATTAGGCCCTCTGCTATTTCTGGTATTTGTTAACGACATATGTAACTTTGATTTTAAAGGGAAAATAATTGCATTTGCAGATGACATGGCATTAACTTATTCAGGAAGTAAAAATGAAATTATGGAAAAAATTAATTCTGACTTACCAAATTTGAGACATTGGTTCAACAAAAATAAAATGTTACTAAACATTTCCAAGACTAAATATGTAAATTTTAGATTAAGAATAAATAAAGAAGACTTTTTTTTCGAATCAAAATTATATATCGCAAGTTAAATTGTAATAAAAAAGTTTGCCATTGTGACAAAATTGAAGGAGTTAATACTAAAAAATATCTGGGTGTAATCATGGACAGTTAATTAGCTTGGACACCACAAATAGCTGATGTCTTGAAAAAATTAAATTCGATTATTCCAAAAATTTATTTTATGAGGAATTTTGTTGACATTTCTACTTTGTCAATAATTTAAATGCGTGGGTCAAGTCTTATCTCTCATATGGTCTTATCTCATGGGGAGGAACATTTTCGTCTACTATTAAACCATTACAGTACTTCCAAAACCATATACTTCGATGTAGGAGTAAATTAAAGAAGTGTGAGTAAGTCAAGACTATATTATAATTTAGAAATTTTTTAAATAAGAAAACTATACATTTTTACTGCGCTAAAGCATGTGAAGAACAATTAGAATCCACAATTAGTTAGAATATTTGCAAGAGACGCTCGGCAATTTAAAAATTTATTTCTAAAGAGCATTACTGTTAGTAAAAATCTAATTACCAAACACTATGTTTTTCTGGCTCCTATAATTTTTAATGCTTTACCAAATGGAATTAAGGAAATAATAAATATTAAAGAAGGTTAATATTTTTCTACGTATTTAATGAATATTAAGAAGATATCACTCTGAAGTTAACGTCGATCAATTTTAGAGGAATACTTGTCTTTAGCCAGGTGAGATACGAAGTCCTCCTAATAACATGTCATGTGTTCTGAACTAATGAGCTAATGGCCGCCGATCAAGATCTCCTCTAATTGATGCTATGAACTTTTTACCAGCCGTACACAATTCTCTATGTCTCATGAAGGTATTTGTCCCAGCTGCTTTCAGCCTCAAGAAATAATGACTGAAACAATGGACGTGTACTGTAGGTAGAAAGTTCATAGCATCAATTAGAGGAGATCTTGTTCGGATGCCGTTTGCTCAGGGTTCAGAACACCTGACATGTTATCGGAAGGACTTGGGTTCGTCTCCCACCCGGCTAAAGACAATTTTTCCTCTAAAATTGATCGATGTTAACTTCAGAGGGATATCTTCCTTAATATACTAAGGAAGTTAAAAATTGGAATATTAATGTATTGTTCTGATCAAGCAACCGTGATTTAATTGAAACCACGTGATTGAATTGATTTAGATCTCCAAACTGTTTTACTGAGCTGTAATTTACGTTTGTTTACCTATCTAGACTGTTTGTGTATACTTGAATTTAGTTATGTTAAATAATATCGACATGCGAGTCATAGTTACTCTTGTGGATAAGAAAATGGACTCGATAAATGTATCTGTATGCAGGCATTACTATGGATATTTAATTATGAAAACTGCGTCTATGTTAGTATTATAATGTAATTACAATAATTTTGTGTAACATCTAAAGTGAAATGGTTCTGTATATGATTGCCGTTCTTGATAAGGCAATGCAAAGTTACTTTCATGTTCCAATTTTGTTAATAATAAATAAATAATAATAATTTGAGATATCTCCATATCTTGAAGATATATGGAGTGTTTTCGGCTATAAAAATGAACTTCATCTTTTCTTTCCCTTAAAAAAATTTACACATGCAAACGATTCTTTCGCTCTATCTTTCGAATGCGGTGGCAGAGAGACAAGGGTTTATGTCGTGTGGAAGGATTCAACAGAAGCGACATCTCCCCTAAAAATAAGGGTGGGGGGGGGGGTGAATGAAATTTAACTGGGGTCGATTTTAAAGCGTTTTATTTCAATTCATAGCTTAAAACGACGGGGAGGGGCCGAGAGTTGCTAGATCTGTAGCGCTCCAGGTACGTAATCCGCAGTTCCCAGGTCAGAGTCCTACATGGGACAGCGTTGAGATTTATTTCCGCAAAGCGTCCTGCTTTCGGTCAGTAGGGGATACCGATGAGCTTGAAAAGACGCCGTCCTTCCTGTACGACATTAAGCAGTACCCTGTGCACGTTAAAGAACACGTGGATGGCCTTGACGGGAGGTTACCATTTGTCTCCCAACATTCCAGTGAATTCCTTCCCCCAATCTCCTCTGAGCCCTCGGGGTCCTTGAGACCTGGCAAATTAGCCTATTGTATGTAAAAAATAACCCAATCCTATGATGAGGAGTGTCATAAGCTATCTGGAATTATGCTTACCTCATTTGGCCCCCCTTAAAAAGGGGGGGGGGGAGCGGAAATTAAACATGGGTCGATCGTGAAGTTAATGTCATGAACTTTTGACGTTACAAATAACCTGGATAATCTAACCGTTTTTTCTTCCGACGCAGAGGAAAGATAGTGAGATTTTTTTCCTCTAAAAATCCCCAAAAAGCAACACATATATAGAGAAAAAAAAAATAAAAATAATATCCACCTTCGTATACACGTTCCCTGAAAGTAAAATAAAATATGCCAATGATGAAATCACAAAACTGATATCAACTTCAAAGGACGAGCGATTTTATCGTTGTCACGTTTCATTTTATGTTTTTCAGAGCAAATAAATATAAATAGAAATGTAAATTAAAAAAATATATAATTTTTTTATCGCCTAGTGCTTGATATTTAGAAATCTGCTTGTGGTTTGACAAAATAATTGTTTGACCATATACATTTCCAATCCGTTGATACATTACAACAACGTGTTATGCACCCAGTGAAAGCTTGGGATGTGGGGAGTTTCATTAGCTCTGAGAACTTCACGGGATGGGGGGAGTTTCATTAGCTCTGAGAACTTCACGGGATGGGGGGAGTTTCATTAGCTCTGAGAACTTCACGGGATGAGAGGAGTTTCATTAGCTCTGAGAACTTCACGGGATGGGGAAAGTTTCATTAGCTCTGAGAACTTTACGGGATGGGGGGAGTTTCATTATCTCTGAGAACTTCACGGGATGGGGGGAGTTTCATTAGCTCTGAGAACTTCACGGGATGTGAGGAGTTTCATTAGCTCTGAGAACTTCACGGGATGGGGTGAGTTTCATTAGCTCTGAGAACTTCACGGGATGGGGGGAGTTTCATTAGCTCTGAGAACTTCACGGGATGTGAGGAGTTTCATTAGCTCTGAGAACTTCACGGGATGTGAGGAGTTTCATTAGCTCTGAGAACTTCACGGGATGGGGGTAGTTTCATTAGCTCTGAGAACTTCACGGGATGGGGGGAGTTTCATTAGCTCTGAGAACTTCACGGGATGGGGAAAGTTTCATTAGCTCTGAGAACTTTACGGGATGTGGGGAGTTTCATTATCTCTGAGAACTTCACGGGATGGGGGGAGTTTCATTAGCTCTGAGAACTTCAAGGGATGGGGGGAGTTTCATTAGCTCTGAGAACTTCACGGGATGGGGTGAGTTTCATTAGCTCTGAGAACTTCACGGGATGGGGGGAGTTTCATTAGCTCTGAGAACTTCACGGGATGGGGGAGTTTCATTAGCTCTGAGAACTTCACGGGATGTGAGGAGTTTCATTAGCTCTGAGAACTTCACGGGATGGGGGGAGTTTCATTAGCTCTGAGAACTTCACGGGATGGGGGGAGTTTCATTAGCTCTGAGAACTTCACAGGATGGGGGGAGTTTCATTAGCTCTGAGAAGTTCACGGGATGTGAGGAGTTTCATTAGCTCTGAGAACTTCACGGGATGTGAGGAGTTTCATTAGCTCTGAGAACTTCACGGGATGTGAGGAGTTTCATTAGCTCTGAGAACTTTACGGGATGTGAGGAGTTTCATTAGCTCTGAGAACTTCACGGGATGGGGGAGTTTCATTAGCTCTGAGAACTTCACGGATGTGAGGAGTTTCATTAGCTCTGAGAACTTCACGGGATGGGGGAGTTTCATTAGCTCTGAGAACTTCACGGATGTGAGGAGTTTCATTAGCTCTGAGAACTTCACTAGATGTGAGGAGTTTCATTAGCTCTGAGAACTTCACGGGATGTGAGGAGTTTCATTAGCTCTGAGAACTTCACGGGATGGGGGGAGTTTCATTAGCTCTGAGAACTTCACGGGATGTGAGGAGTTTCATTAGCTCTGAGAACTTCACGGGATGGGGGGAGTTTCATTAGCTCTGAGAACTTCACGGGATGGGGGAGTTTCATTAGCTCTGAGAACTTCACGGGATGGGGAAAGTTTCATTAGCTCTGAGAACTTTACGGGATGGGGTGAGTTTCATTATCTCTGAGAACTTCACGGGATGGGGGGAGTTTCATTAGCTCTGAGAACTTCACGGGATGGGGGGAGTTTCATTATCTCTGAGAACTTCACGGGATGGGGGAGTTTCATTAGCTCTGAGAACTTCACGGGATGGGGGGAGTTTCATTAGCTCTGAGAACTTCACTGGATGTGAGGAGTTTCATTAGCTCTGAGAACTTCACGGGGATGTGAGGAGTTTCATTAGCTCTGAGAACTTCACTGGATGTGAGGAGTTTCATTAGCTCTGAGAACTTCACGGGATGTGAGGAGTTTCATTAGCTCTGAGAACTTCACGGGATGTGAGGAGTTTCATTAGCTCTGAGAACTTTACGGGATGTGAGGAGTTTCATTAGCTCTGAGAACTTCACGGGATGTGAGGAGTTTCATTAGCTCTGAGAACTTCACGGGATGTGAGGAGTTTCATTAGCTCTGAGAACTTCATGGGATGTGAAGAGTTTCATTAGCTCTGAGAACTTCACGGGATGGGGGGAGTTTATCTCTGAGAACTTCACGGGATGGGGGGAGTTTCATTAGCTCTGAGAACTTCACGGGATGGGAGGAGTTTCATTAGCTCTGAGAACTTCACAGGATGGGGGAGTTTCATTAGCTCTGAGAACTTCACGGGATGTGAGGAGTTTCATTAGCTCTGAGAACTTCACGGGATGTGAGGAGTTTCATTAGCTCTGAGAACTTCACGGGATGTGAGGAGTTTCATTAGTTCTGAGAACTTTACGGGATGTGAGGAGTTTCATTAGCTCTGAGAACTTCACGGGATGGGGGGAGTTTCATTAGCTCTGAGAAATTCACGGGATGGGGGGAGTTTCATTAGCTCTGAGAACTTCACAGGATGGGGGGAGTTTCATTAGCTCTGAAAACTTCACGGGATGTGAGGAGTTTCATTAGCTCTGAGAACTTCACGGGATGTGAGGAGTTTCATTAGCTCTGAGAACTTTACGGGATGTGAGGAGTTTCATTAGCTCTGAGAACTTCACGGGATGGGGGGAGTTTCATTAGCTCTGAGAACTTCACGGGATGGGGGAGTTTCATTAGCTCTGAGAACTTCACAGGATAGGGGGAGTTTCATTAGCTCTGAGAACTTCACGGGATGTGAGGAGTTTCATTAGCTCTGAGAACTTCACGGGATGTGAGGAGTTTCATTAGCTCTGAGAACTTCACGGGATGTGAGGAGTTTCATTAGCTCTGAGAACTTCACGGGATGGGGGAGTTTCATTAGCTCTGAGAACTTCACGGGATGGGGAAAGTTTCATTAGCTCTGAGAACTTCACGGGATGGGGGGAGTTTCATTAGCTCTGAGAACTTCACGGGATGTGAGGAGTTTCATTAGCTCTGAGAACTTCACGGGATGGGGGGAGTTTCATTAGCTCTGAGAACTTCACGGGATGGGGGGAGTTTCATTAGCTCTGAGAACTTCACAGGATGGGGGGAGTTTCATTAGCTCTGAGAACTTCACGGGATGTGAGGAGTTTCATTAGCTCTGAGAACTTCACGGGATGTGAGGAGTTTCATTAGCTCTGAGAACTTCACGGGATGTGAGGAGTTTCATTAGCTCTGAGAACTTCACGGGATGGGGGGAGTTTCATTAGCTCTGAGAACTTCACGGGATGGGGGGAGTTTCATTAGCTCTGAGAACTTCACAGGATGAGGGGAGTTTCATTAGCTCTGAGAACTTCACGGGATGTGAGGAGTTTCATTAGCTCTGAGAACTTCACGGGATGTGAGGAGTTTCATTAGCTCTGAGAACTTCACGGGATGTGAGGAGTTTCATTAGTTCTGAGAACTTCACGGGATGGGGGAGTTTCATTAGCTCTGAGAACTTCACGGGATGGGGGGAGTTTCATTAGCTCTGAGAACTTCACAGGATGGGGGGAGTTTCATTAGCTCTGAGAACTTCACGGGATGTGAGGAGTTTCATTAGCTCTGAGAACTTCACGGGATGTGAGGAGTTTCATTAGCTCTGAGAACTTTACGGGATGTGAGGAGTTTCATTAGCTCTGAGAACTTCACGGGATGGGGGGAGTTTCATTAGCTCTGAAAACTTCACGGGATGGGGAAAGTTTCATTAGCTCTGAGAACTTCACGGGATGTGAGGAGTTTCATTAGCTCTGAGAACTTCACGGGATGTGAGGAGTTTCATTAGCTCTGAGAACTTCACGGGATGGGGGGAGTTTCATTAGCTCTGAGAACTTCACGGGATGGGGGGAGTTTCATTAGCTCTGAGAACTTCACGGTATGTGGGGAGTTTCATTAGCTCTGAGAACTTCACGGGATGGGGGGAGTTTCATTAGCTCTGAGAACTTCACGGGATGGGGGGAGTTTCATTAGCTCTGAGAACTTCACGGGATGGGGGGAGTTTCATTAGCTCTGAGAACTTCACGGGATGTGAGGAGTTTCATTAGCTCTGAGAACTTCACGGGATGTGAGGAGTTTCATTAGCTCTGAGAACTTCACGGGATGTGAGGAGTTTCATTAGTTCTGAGAACTTTACGGGATGTGAGGAGTTTCATTAGCTCTGAGAACTTCACGGGATGGGGGAGTTTCATTAGCTCTGAGAACTTCACGGGATGGGGGGAGTTTCATTAGCTCTGAGAACTTCACAGGATGGGGGGAGTTTCATTAGCTCTGAGAACTTCACGGGATGTGAGGAGTTTCATTAGCTCTGAGAACTTCACGGGATGTGAGGAGTTTCATTAGCTCTGAGAACTTTACGGGATGTGAGGAGTTTCATTAGCTCTGAGAACTTCACGGGATGGGGGGAGTTTCATTAGCTCTGAGAACTTCACGGGATGTGAGGAGTTTCATTAGCTCTGAGAACTTCACAGGATGTGAGGAGTTTCATTAGCTCTGAGAACTTCACGGGATGGGGGAGTTTCATTAGCTCTGAGAACTTCACTGGATGTGAGGAGTTTCATTAGCTCTGAGAACTTCACGGGATGTGAGGAGTTTCATTAGCTCTGAGAACTTTACGGGATGTGAGGAGTTTCATTAGCTCTGAGAACTTCACGGGATGTGAGGAGTTTCATTATCTCTGAGAACTTCACGGGATGGGGGGAGTTTCATTAGCTCTGAGAACTTCACGGGATGGGGGGAGTTTCATTATCTCTGAGAACTTCACGGGATGGGGGAGTTTCATTAGCTCTGAGAACTTCACGGGATGTGAGGAGTTTCATTAGCTCCGAGAACTTCACTGGATGTGAGGAGTTTCATTAGCTCTGAGAACTTCACGGGATGTGAGGAGTTTCATTAGCTCTGAGAACTTCACGGGATGGGGGGAGTTTCATTAGCTCTGAGAACTTCACTGGATGTGAGGAGTTTCATTAGCTCTGAGAACTTCACGGGATGTGAGGAGTTTCATTAGCTCTGAGAACTTCACGGGATGTGAGGAGTTTCATTAGCTCTGAGAACTTCACCGGATGTGAGGAGTTTCATTAGCTCTGAGAACTTCACGGGATGTGAGGAGTTTCATTAGCTCTGAGAACTTCACGGGATGGGGGAGTTTCATTAGCTCTGAGAACTTCACTGGATGTGAGGAGTTTCATTAGCTCTGAGAACTTCACGGGATGTGAGGAGTTTCATTAGCTCTGAGAACTTCACGGGATGTGAGGAGTTTCATTAGCTCTGAGAACTTCACGGGATGTGGGGAGTTTCATTAGCTCTGAGAACTTCACTGGATGTGAGGAGTTTCATTAGCTCTGAGAACTTCACTGGATGTGAGGAGTTTCATTAGCTCTGAGAACTTCACGGGATGTGAGGAGTTTCATTAGCTCTGAGAACTTCATGGGATGGGGGGAGTTTCATTAGCTCTGAGAACTTCACGAGATGTGAGGAGTTTCATTAGCTCTGAGAACTTCACGGGATGTGAGGAGTTTCATTAGCTCTGAGAACTTCACGGGATGTGAGGAGTTTCATTAGCTCTGAGAACTTCACGGGATGGGGGAGTTTCATTAGCTCTGAGAACTTCACGGGATGGGGGAGTTTCATTAGCTCTGAGAACTTCACGGGATGTGAGGAGTTTCATTAGCTCCGAGAACTTCACTGGATGTGAGGAGTTTCATTAGCTCTGAGAACTTCACGGGGATGTGAGGAGTTTCATTAGCTCTGAGAACTTCACGGGATGTGAGGAGTTTCATTAGCTCTGAGAACTTCACGGGATGGGGGGAGTTTCATTAGCTCTGAGAACTTCACTGGATGTGAGGAGTTTCATTAGCTCTGAGAACTTCACGGGATGTGAGGAGTTTCATTAGCTCTGAGAACTTCACAGGATGTGAGGAGTTTCATTAGCTCTGAGAACTTCACCGGATGTGAGGAGTTTCATTAGCTCTGAGAACTTCACGGGATGTGAGGAGTTTCATTAGCTCTGAGAACTTCACGGGATGGGGGAGTTTCATTAGCTCTGAGAACTTCACTGGATGTGAGGAGTTTCATTAGCTCTGAGAACTTCACGGGATGTGAGGAGTTTCATTAGCTCTGAGAACTTCACGGGATGTGAGGAGTTTCATTAGCTCTGAGAACTTCACGGGATGTGGGGAGTTTCATTAGCTCTGAGAACTTCACTGGATGTGAGGAGTTTCATTAGCTCTGAGAACTTCACTGGATGTGAGGAGTTTCATTAGCTCTGAGAACTTCACGGGATGTGAGGAGTTTCATTAGCTCTGAGAACTTCACGGGATGGGGGGGAGTTTCATTAGCTCTGAGAACTTCACGAGATGTGAGGAGTTTCATTAGCTCTGAGAACTTCACGGGATGTGAGGAGTTTCATTAGCTCTGAGAACTTCACGGGATGTGAGGAGTTTCATTAGCTCTGAGAACTTCACGGGATGTGAGGAGTTTCATTAGCTCTGAGAACTTCACGGGATGGGGGAGTTTCATTAGCTCTGAGAACTTCACGAGATGTGAGGAGTTTCATTAGCTCTGAGAACTTCACGGGATGTGAGGAGTTTCATTAGCTCTGAGAACTTCACGGGATGTGAGGAGTTTCATTAGCTCTGAGAACTTCACGGGATGTGAGGAGTTTCATTAGCTCTGAGAACTTCACGGGATGTGAGGAGTTTCATTAGCTCTGAGAACTTCACTGGATGTGAGGAGTTTCATTAGCTCTGAGAACTTCACTGGATGTGAGGAGTTTCATTAGCTCTGAGAACTTCACGGGCTGAAGGCAAAATCCATCGCGGTCAGAAAATACATGTATTGCGCAAGCGCAACTTCAGTTCTTGCTGGAGATAAACAAACGACGCACTGGACCTTCTTTTTCAGCTGTTCGATCCTGGCAGCGACAATCGAAACAGCTCTTGCTCTTCACAGAGATATGCTTGAGGTAAAGAATTGCATCCTGGTACAAGACTCCCCTCCCCCCCCCATCTCGAATTTCTCTCAACCATCCCCTAGCAATATTCACTCAAGGTAGAATTTATTAAAACTCTATTTTGTTTTGCGGTCATCACTATCGTTGAAACTGTTCTAAGAGCGAATCTTCCTTCAAACTGAGCAAACAACCACTTCCTCCTCCACTCGTTCCAATTTAACCGCCAAACGTTTTTTCTGAATCCATAGGCAACATGAACGAGCTTGAAATGTGCGTCGTCTGTTATATAGGACAGAGAAGAATCCTAGAAGCTACTCCTGCCTTATGCAGACCTTCTCATACAAGGACCGAATCCTACTAAGACCGAAGCCACTGCTGACCACTGCCTCAGATAGAACTAACACAGCACACAAAGTTTGCCTTCATGGAACAGTCGCTAGCTGCCTAATCACTACGCCAGTTAACACTTCATATTCTGCAGATAAGCATGAAATTTTATTACGAAACACTGTTTACATTAGAGTGTTTGTCAACGTGTACTTCAGAATAACCATTCAGTTCTGAAATAAATTGTAACGTCAGAAATATTTTTGTGAAAGAAGTTAAAATATTTATAACGAGAAGAATTAAACATATAACCAGTGTAGCCTTAACGTTTTACCCCGTTCAGATCCTGCGTACATTACAATGTACATTACTTTTCAGAATTTTTTTAAACAGAGGAAGAAGTGACTGTGGCACTGCAATCTATGCAAAGTCTAGACCAGTCTTTAGCATAAAGAGTGGACTGTAATATTGCACCATCTATGGATATAATCTTAAATTACAAACAATAACATTGAAAATGGAGGCAGAGAATGACTATCAGGTAAGCCATCTTTATTCAAATATATATTTGTTATTATCTAAAATTAGTTTATATGCTATTGATATGAAACAGAGAACACGGTAAAATAGTTACGATCATCGTAAATCGCTTTTAAATGTTAAAAATATTTCGTTTGAGTTTAGTCAATTTTAGCAAATTATCCTAAATTTTATGGCTGATATCATCAACAGTGCTTATAGAATCGAATGAAATGTTTGTTTTCTAATAATAATTATCCTTTTTGCCTAAAGCAGTGAAATCCTAGATCTGGTAAAAGCTCTAAAGAGTTTTTTACTTTATAATGTACGTGCTGGATTTCAGTGAAATGATGTTAAACATATTTTAGAATGAGGGTAGAAGATGGCTCTTAAAAATAGGGGATTTTTTGAAGTGGGAGGATAAGTTCTTTATCCAAATCTCCACCAGTACAGTCTCGATGCATTGTGGAGAAACCATCAGATCATTCATAATATGATAGCACGGACCATAAGCCACGGTTTGATACGAAAAAATAAGGCACACAATAGAAAAGGAGGACGCATAAGTACTGTGACAAATGCAATGGGCGTCTGAACTGTTTCGATACATTTCACAGGAAACCACGAAAAAAAAAATGAAAATTGTAAAGGTATCATTCATTTGATATATTTATTATGGCAGTGTGGGTGTAATTTATTATTCTTTTATCTTCCTTTATACCGTTTTCTGAGATTTCAGAATTTTGCAACTCTTGGAACAATTTTTACATTATAATGTAGATGCTGAATTTCAGTGAATGATGTTAAACATATGCTTTTGTATATTCCTATTTCTTTGATTATAAATAAAGCTCATTTAAATGGAGAAAGTTTTTCTTTTGTAAACAAAAATTCGGGTCTGAAGGCGTCAACGTGCAAGTATCAATTATTTGATAAGAAGAGAGTCTAAACAGTAAAATAAGATAATGACATCTGGTTTGGCTCTCGACAGTCTGAGATCTAGGCTAGACATTTGAAGTGGGAAAGGCCTATCGATACCATTTGCAAATAATGAGCCTATCGATACCATTTGCAAATATGGCCTATCGCTACCATTTGCCTATCGATACCATTTGCAAATAATGAGCAAAATTATTGTTCGGGAAACAATTTTCGAAATAACCTTTTTTTTTTCACAAGTTCGCAATCCGTTTCACTAAAATGGCATATAACCAGAGATTAACTTCCACGAGGAAAGATTCTAATATCGATAATTATTACGACTCTTTCTATTGGAATGAGATCGAGACAAAAAATGCGAAGTGATCGAAATTATTTTAATAGTCCATTGAAATAGTAGCGTTGCGAGAAATAAAATTCCGTATTCTTATTGATCCAAATGAAGATGGGCCAATTGAAAAACTGTGTGCACAGAGATAAAATCTAGATCATTTTAAAAAGCATTTCCGTACGGCGAATGCTACGCAAGCAATGGACTCCAGTTCAACCGCATTGGCAAAGATGTCGATGTTTATCCAACGAAATTGTTCGAAGCAAGTCCCTTGACTCCGAGCCCAGTGATTCTGAAGACTGCTCCTGCGGCCTCCTGGGTCCTTCTCTCGGCTTCATTGAGACCATGCCATGCTGACGTCACGTACAGTTCGTCGTAATTCGGGCCGCCGAAGTTGCACGAGGTGATGTTCTTCACTGGCAGGGACAGAGTTCGGATGACGGCACCTGGTGGAGAGAAGTTTCGTTTCAGCTCTATTCAAAAGAAGAAACACTTTAAATTTCAAAAATTCTAATTGCTGACTTAAAAAAAAGTGTTGACTCATAATATGTGCTGAGGATGAAATAGGAATATTTTTATGAATGGAAAAATCATCATGGAAGCTTTGCAACTTTTGAGTTGTGAAAATATGCCATTGGCGGAAGATATATGGTTCTGGATTTCACTTTAAACAATATTAGCATCTTAAAATAATGAAGAATAGATGCAGATAAAAAAAAATTAAAACTGGAGTGGTTAAAAGCAGGCTTTACAATCTTCCAAATAAAATGAATTATTAAACAAGCTTTTGAAAGCAACACTTGGTACTAAAAAAATTTACTTTTTACGGCTCTTAGCTTGTTTTTTTTAATTATCTGTTCATTTCTAGGCATTGAACTTTTTCGTTTTAAGAGATAAATGAAAAACTTCTTCTTGACTTGTGGCTATTTAAATTTCCCTTTCTGAATTTTCCGAATTTAGTATTTAATTTTTGGGGTTAAAAGGCGCTAACTTTAAAGAGTAAGAGGCCTATTCATGATAGAAACTTGAAATTTAGATTGCGAAGTGTCTCGAGGTGAAGGGATTTGCATCAACAGCAGCAGCAACTTCTCTTCCTCTCTCGAGGGGAAAAAAGAGGAGGAGGCGGGGGTGGGGGGTTGGCACTTACTACTAGTAATGCCTGTGATAACTATTTCGACACCTATTGTTATTTAAATTTATGAATTGAAGTTTTTCAAAGCAGTGGTTTTAGTTTCAAACTTATCCCAATTTAAATTTTTTTTACAGTATATTGCTTTAGAAAATTGAGCTGGAAGTTTGGATTTTCAATCGACATAAAGTGAGCGTGTTCATTTCTTCATATCATTCTTATTTCGCTTTCGGATAAGCCAAGAGTTATTGATTGCAACTGCAGGCATCAGGAAGCAGATGGAATTGATGAACGAAATATAGAACATAATGCGAGGTCTTATTCATCACGTTCGAAATTTAATTTATTGAGTAAGTCAAGGTTAAAGAAACTATTAAAAATTTATTCTTGCTTTTGGGGGGGGGGGTGAAATCACCTGTTCACGTGTGACATATATGTATATGTTCCGCTAAAGCTCGAAACCCGTTAATGTGCACATTACCTAGCTAATCTGCAGTTTAACTGATTTGCTCCGTTAACGTGCGGAATCAAGAGTTTTCCGCATTTTACCTAGGTAATGTGCACATTAACGGCTTCCGTATCGTTAAAGTTCAAAAGTTTGTTTCTCTCATAGTGGTGAATCTCTTGAATATGAATCTTCGTGTCACGTGATTCACTCGTCTGCATTATAAAAAACGTCCCGGATGAGCGGAGGCCAAGTGAGAACGAATCAGTAAAGTGATTCATTCTTGATAACGAATTACTAAAATGATTCGTTCTCACTTGGCCTGCTCATTTTGGGGGCTTTTTTATAATTCGGACGACTGATTCATGTTGACAGAGGGATGACCCTGGTTTCAACTCTACTCTCGGACACTAGATAAATAACATTATGTTAATTTAAGCGTACAGAAGCGTTCCTGTTGTTCCAGCAAAGATCTTATTTTCACTTTAACGAGTGCCTCGTAGGTAATGTGCAGATTATCCAGGTAATTTGCAGATTACCTAGGTAATTTGAGAAATGAAACAATTTTCCGCACGTTAACGGATCACCCTAGTTAATCTGCACAATACCTAGATAATCTGTAGAATAACTGATTTCTGCACTTTAGCGGTAACATATACATAACAAAGGTGATTTAGAGTCACGGATTAAAAATTTTAATGTCCCCCCCCCCTCACCTGTTTCTGGATCGATGCGAAGAACTCTTCCTCCTCCAAAGCAGGCCAACCAGAGCTTGTCTTCCTCGTCCATGGTCATTCCGTCTGGCAGGCCACAATCTCCGAAGATCGGATCGGAATTGAAGTCCACCAAGGTCCGCTCGTTGCCTAAGGAAATTTTAAAAACAACATCACTTGCTTTAGAAAGCTTTTTGTACTTGTCTTTAAATCAAGTGTCTTGAATGCAAACCAATCTTTTGATGAAAGAAGTTTTAACGACTAAGACATTAATTCGTAAAACAAACTCATATTATTCAGCCTTAAAAATAAAAAATAAATAAATACCCCCTCAAGCAGCTGCTTGTCACAGAGGTCTGACAGGAGCCTGTCAGTTTATATGCCACAGTAGAAGGTCTGAGAGGATGGCAGGACCTCAGCAGAAAAACGACACATACATCCATGCCTTACCCGGGGCTCGAACCCAGGTCCCTTAGATCAGTAGCCGAGCGCGCTAACCACTCGGCCATAGAAAACAAAAATTAATAAGTGAAGTTATAAGAGTAAAAAGTTCACTGTAATGCTGCTGAGTGTAAAATTATGCACATACGATAGTCTCAGGTGATGTTCAAGTATGAATAAGATTTTGGCGAGATGTAAGAGAAGGCACTTAGAAGAAGATCGCCTTCTTCATTTAGGCTTGGTTGTTTTACCTCTGAGCGGCGCTTTCTTGTACACAATGGGCTAAATGGCCAGGTTGCAAAGACTCTAATGACTCAGAGAAAATTGGAGAAGTGGATCCTCTAGATAGAACACGGAACCTCCCACCAAGACAATCCAGCGTGTTCTTTAACATGCGCAGTTCAGAGCTTTTCTTCACACGGGGCAGCAGTTTGACGCCCCATCCGACGGACGGCTGCTTTTCCAAGCTCATCCGTGTCTCACGTCTCACCGAGGCACGGTCGGGTATTAGCAAAGATGAATCTCAAAGCTGACACAAATGGGACTCGAACTTGATGTAATACCGACTGAGAAAAATCAGGCTCCATCGTCTTCGTGCGGCAACGATGTCGCGACACTGTCGCTACGATCATTAATGGCGACATTGTGACCCCAACACTACTAACTGGAAGGAGACGAACTTCTTCCTAAGTGACTCCTCCTAATCCTCGCCAAAATCTTATTGACATTTTAACATTACCTAAGGCAACCGTATGTACATTTTATTTAAGATTTAAGTTTTTATAGACCTCTGTGGCAAGCAGCTGCTTGAGGAGGTATTTATTTGCCGTCCCGTGGCCGAGTGGTTAGCATGCTTGGCTACTGATCTAAAGGACCTGGGTTCGAGCCCCGGGTAAGGCATGGATGTGTGTGTCGTTTTTCTGCTGAGGTCCTGCCATCCTCTCAGACCTTCTACTATGGCATATAAACTGACAGGCTCCTGTCAGACCTCTGTAGCAAGCAGCTGCTTGAGGGGGTATTTATTTATTTATTTATTTATTTATATTTTCCGTAATAATATAGTTTTACATAGAGCATTATGTGGAACTGTTTCTGATTGTTAATCAGCTTTGTTAATTTTTCACGAATGAACAGAAGGTCAAAGAGCGTAAGACAATTCGTTTCCAGAAAGGAAATAAAATAGAAAACTGAATAATAAATTATTTATATTCATTTTGAAATACTCACTAATTGTTCCTTTGATGTCATCGAAGTCAAATGCAAAGATTTTCCTTGGAGTTGAGTCCGCAAAATACATTTTCTTGTTATCCTTGCTCCAAGCGATTCCGTTCGAAAGACTCACCTCAGATTTATGTTGAGTCACAAGGTCAGAGGTTGATCTTAAACTATAGAGGGCGCCCATTTTTTCGGGATATACGCCAGGAGCAACCTCGAGACTCATTGTACCTAAGAAAAAAAAAGACGTTTTAATATGTAGGATACAACAATGCACCGATTGACTTCGTTCTATAAATTCACACTGCGTCGAAAAAAGTTGTATTGCTTAAAATTTCTCGAGATTTAAGAAAATGCATCTACTGGAAAATGAGAAATCTTAATTCTGCACATGCCTTAGATCTGACACCCTCTATCTACACGCCCCCCCCCCCCCCCCCCAGTGTTTACAGGCAATGTAAGATTGGTAATTGCTGTCCTAATCCATTAAGTTTTTTAATAAAGAGTCTGCGAAAGCCAGGCTCGTAACCTTATCATCGCAATCGTGTTTCAGAATGTCGACGAAAAGCCAGAACTGACATACACAAACCATTCGGTGTATTTTGCCACTTTTAATGGAGAAAATCAATCCCAAAACACCTTGACGCAAAATGGAATTCCATTTACGTATTTTTCATGGATTTCGATCTTAGTTATAAAAATAGATTCCTTTTTTTATTCATGTGAGTCTAAGCCATGCTAGCCATCAAAAGAGAATCATTAATTAATTGTTATTAATTAATTGATGTTAATTAAATACTAATTAATAAATAATAATAAAAATAGATATAATATATAAAAAACAAACAGATAGGAATTTGGTTAGGATTAAAACCAATAATATCAGATCCGGCATTGAATTAATCTGTTTCATACCTAAAGGCTAGTTGATAATAAAAAAAAATAAATAAATACCCCCTCAAGCAGCTGCTTGCCACAGAGGTCTGACAGGAGCCTGTCAGTTTATATGCCAGAGTAGAAGGTCTGAGAGGATGGCAGGACCTCAGCAGAAAAGCGACACAAACAGCCATGCCTTACCCGGGGCTCGAACCCAGGTCCCTTAGATCAGTAGCCAAGCGTGCTAACCACTCGGCCATGGGACGGCCTAGTTGATACCAGAAGGAATATTACACGAGTGCTAATAAGTTGGGGTTTTCCAATTTGGAATTTTTCTTGCATGTAGCCAACAGTTCGCCAGTCGATAATTGGCGCCGGTATAAACTAGGCTTAAGGGTGTGTTGGGTTGTTTTACCTCTGAGCGGCACTTTTTTGTACACCATGGGCTAAATGGCCAGGTCACATGGACCCCGAAGGCTCAGAGATGGTTGGGGGAGGGGACCCACTGGAACAGCTGTTGGGAGACAGATGGTAGCCTCCCGTCAAGGCCATCTAGCGTGTTCTTTAACGTGCACAGGGTATGGTTCTCCCGAACACGGGGCCACGGCTTAATGTCCCATCCGACGGACGGCGGACTTTCCAAGCCCATCGGTGTCCCCTACTGACCGTGGGCAGGGCGGAGAATTTTGCGGAGATAAATCTCAACGCTGATACAGCGGGGACTCGAACCTGGGAACTACAAATTACGAGCCTGGCGCGCTACCGACTGAGCCACCCCCGCCCCCGCCCCCTCTTAAGGGTGTGTAATAGCAGAATATGCATTTCGTACTTTCTCATGTGAAGTATTCTAATTACGTAAAAAGAATAAGTGCTTTTTTTTAAATTATCCCGATCCCTAAAAAGTGGTTTTCACAATATTGTCTGCATGTGTGAGCCTCTAAGCTTCTGAAGGATTCAAGCAATACACTAGAAATTCTATATTTAGGAATATTAAATTAAACATGGTTCATCGGCATTCATTTCTGGTAATATATTTTAAGAGTGTTGTTAAGTGATAACATTTGACCCTTAACCCCCATACCCTGTGCACGTTAAAGAACACGCTGGATGGCCTTGACGGAGGATACTATCTGTCTCCCAACCTCCAACCTTCTCTGTGCCCTCGGGGTACTTGTGACCAGGCCATTTAGCCCATTGTGTGAGAAAAAGTGTCACTCAGAGGGAAACAAAACCCCTTAGCTTTGAACCCAGTCCCCCCCCCCTTCCGGTCATCTCTACCCCATCACACCTTAATCCATCACTTAGTAAATTACGTATTCTCTTTATTACAGTCCTTTTAAAGTATTGTAATATTAAATATACGCTGTACAAAATCCTAATATTCAACATCTATTCATTAAATATTAAGCTACATAATCTGACAGAGATGGCCCGATCCTTGCCGGGTCATCTCCGTCATCTTAGGACTGCATTTTTAGTCCTTAGTGGAAAATGCTGTACAAGAATTGCCCGATTACCATTCGTACTTTTGGATTGCATAGACAACGAGATAGGTGTAGCCTCCCCCTCATTCAATTTCATTTTAAAGAATTTAATTTCCTTTCCACTCACCTGCCCAGAGTCTCCCTCTGCTGTCGCATTTGCCATCGTTGAATCGCGTTTTCTTTCTCTCTTCCACCTCCGTCACGAGTTCCGTCTCTTTGGTGTCCCAATTGAGGAGGTGAAGTTCTCTGTCCTTGGCGATGAGCAACCGATTCGGATCACTGGCAAAAGGAATCGCAAAACTCACGCAGTGATCACCTGCATGGGAAAGAAATGATCATTCTACATGCCGATCAGAGGAACAATTTCGATGCTCTTTGCCTTAATAGAAATAAATGCTCTTAGTACTGATACAAGTAGAGGCCTAATGGCGGCGGGGGGGGGGGGGGGGGGGGGTCTCAGTCGGTAGCGCGCCACACTTGTAATCTGCAGTTCCCAGGTTTGAGTCTCACCTGGATCAGCTTGAGACTTATTTCTGAAAATCTCCCCCCCCCCTGCCCTCATCGGTCAGTAAAAGATGCCCAGGGCCTAGGCTGCCATCCATCGGATGGTACATTAAGTGGCCTAGATGCCCAGGGCCTAGGCTGCCATCCATCGGATGGTACATTAAGTGGCCTAGATGCCCAGGGCTTAGGCTACCATCCATCGGATAGTACATTAAGTGGCCTAGATGCCCAGGGCCTAGGCTGCCATCCATCGGATGGTACATTAAGTGGCCTAGATACCCAGGGCCTAGGCTGCCATCCATCGGATGGTACATTAAGTGGCCTAGATGCCCAGGGCCTAGGCTGCCATCCATCGGATAGTACATTAAGTGGCCTAGATGCCCAGGGCCTAGGCTACCATCCATCGGATGGTACATTAAGTGGCCTAGTGTGCGGCAGAGCCATCAACTGTGCATGTTAAAGAACACGCGAGATGGTTTCGACGGGAAGCTACCATCTGTCTTCCAACAGCTGTCCAGTTGGTCCGCATCCCCAAACCTTCTCTTGAGGTTCTTGTGACATGGCCATTTATAGTCCATTGTGTGGATAAAAAGTGATAGTCCATTGTGTAGATAAAAAGTGCCGCTCAGAGACAAAATCCAACCGTAATGAGCGGAAAAGGGCCTTCGTAACGTAATAAATAGAAAAACAGTAATCCGTAAATAATGCACAGAGTAATTGTGAAAAAAATACACGAAACAATAAAAGTTCAGCGCTCAATTTTGAACCATACCTGCGATTAGGGCGCTGTTTGATATTGTCATCACTTCCTTTCTTAACAAATGTAGTTCCTTTAGAGATTCCACTAACATTTTCTCTTGAATGTGAGGACGCTGAATTGAGATTATTCTCTTGATGTCCTTAACAGGAATTCCAGCATTATAACCTGGATATTCTGGACTTGCAAGAGACCAGATGAACATGTAAAGGTCAGCATTAAAAAATAATTTTAAATTTCTCTTTTCAGGGAGGGAGGATGGAAAGCATCTTTTTGCTACTCAGCAGACATGCCACTGATGCTTTTTTAGGATATGACTGCATTAATGAAAGATTTCATAGAGCTAAATTTAAAACTAAAATTAAAAACTTGAATGTTATATGCCCCAGAAGAGGAATCTGATGAAAACGAGAAAGATAGGTTTTACGGATAACTCTAGGAATTGTTGAATTCTGTCAAGGAAGGAGATATTTCTCTCGTGCTAGCGCCTTAAATGCTCAAGTTGGTACTGACTCGAACCTTTTTGGTACTGGTGGTTGCGATAGTGAACGGTTCCTGCAGGTAAGTAAACTTATAGTTTGAGAATAATTAACCCCATAATCACCGCTACATTTATAAATACACGTGGCTTGCTTAGGAAAATGATTGATTACATATCAACAGCAATAGGCTGGTTCTGTTAGGAATACCAAGTCATATAGGGGAGCTGAAATTGGATCTGATCATTATCTTGTTAAAAGTGTCTTGCAACTTAAACTTAGGAGGTGTGCGAAGATTAAAAAAGTTACTTTTAACACTGAAGCTCCGAAAGACCTAGTTATACACAAAGCTTACCATGATAGGTTACTTAGTCATTATGACAGTCATGGTTTGCTTACTACTAAAGTTGAGGAAGAATGGGATCGTTTTAAACAGGCTTTTCTTGAAACTAATAGTACTCTTTTAGGGAAAAAGGAGCAGAGGAGGTAAAATGATTTGAGTGATAAGGCACTTAAGCTTATTTTTGAAAGAAGGGACTACAGGAATATCCTTAATCAATACCCTACTAGTCCTAACAGACGCATTACAAAGAACTTAATAAGCATGCAAATGATCGGTTGAAGGCTGATCGAATCTTTGATGACAAAGCAGAGGAAGCAGCTTGACAGTGTAACAGCAGAGAGCTGTACTAGATTGTTAATGCTTTGTTTGGAAAGAAACAGGCTTGAGAGATAAACATGGTAAGGTCATTGAAGATGAGAATTCTGTCATGGGTTGGTGGCCTGAACATTTCAGAGGTGTATTAAACAATGTGGTTAGTTCTACTCCCATTGTTTGTAATGATGATAGATGCATTACTGGCCCAATATCATAGTCTGAAATTATTTTGGCAATCTTCAAATTAAAACTGGCCAAATGGTTAGTGTTCTTGGCTACTTATCAAAGGGACCTGGGTTCGAGCTCCGGACAAAGTATGGATGTTCGTGTGTTTTTTCTGCTAAAGTTCCGCCATCCTTACCGACCTTCTTCTATGGCGTGTAAACTGACAGGCTCCTGTCAGACCTCTATGTAAGCAGCTGCTTGAGGGGGTATTTATTTTTTATTTTAAATCACCAGGGATGGCTGAAATTATTACTAAAATGCTTAGAGTTCAGCAGTAGGTAACTGAAGGGGAGCAAGTGGGACAGTCACTCTGGGCACCACAATTTAAAAAAAAAGGTGATCGCAGTTCTTGTGATAACTATATATGTGTGACTTATGTGTATAACAGTGTACTTTCTGTGCCAGGTAAAGTTCTTTCCACTATTGTGTTTAACAGAATTAACAATTTTGTTGACGAATTCAGAAGTAGTAAGGGATGTATTGAACAGATTCTTGAGAAATGTTTAGTTTCAGAAATTTGTGATTACTACATTTATAGATTTCAAAAAGGCTTTTAAACTCTGTTGATCGTCATTATTAGTAGTTGATTGTGAGGTAGTATGGCTTACCAGACAAGTTAGTTAGCATAAAGTTCCCTATAATAACACCGAGTCGTGTGTGAGAGTTGGTAAGGCTTGTAGCAATTGGTTTAGCATTACTTCTGGTGTTCGACAAGGGTGCATTTTGTCTCCTTTTCTCTTTAGCTTGGTTATTGATTATGTTATGCGAAATTCACTTCAAGGGAAAGATTTTGGCCTTAAATGGACTGGAGATACGAAAATTTCTGATTTAGATTATGCTGATGATTTAGTCCTTTTCGCAAATGATGTTGATGAGATGAACTCTTTCATTCGAGCTGTTGATGAGATTGGTAGCAGAGTAGGTTTGGTTATAAACAGAGAAAAAACTAAAGTGATGAAAATTGGTCAGGCAGGATGTGATTCAGTTAATCTGAATGGTTGCAGTCTTGAGCAGGTGTCACAGTTTAATTATCATGGGAGCTATGTAACAGATGCTGGTGATGTGCGGCCTGAGATTAACAGACGAATAGGGATTGCTTCCGGGACTTTTAAGAATCTATGCAGAGTGTGGAGAAATAGGCGTATACACTTAAAGACTAAAATTAGACTATAATAGTTTGGTTCTTTCTAGGGTTAGTTATGGTAGCGAAACTTGGACACTTCGTGAACAAGATAACAGGAAACTAGATGCTTTTGACTCTAGAGGCTTACGCAGTATCTTGGGAATTAGGTGGTTCAACTTTGTAACTAATGATGAGGTTAGGCAAAGGAGTTTGCAACCTCTTTTAAGCAGCATATTTTGCAGAGAGAGACTTCGCTGGTTTGGCCATGTTGCCCGTATGCATAACTATAGATTAATGAATAGGATAATGAACAGTGTGCCTAAATGCCTCAGCAGAAGAGGGAGACCTAGGATGCTTTGGGCACACAATGCCAAACAGCACTACGTTATAATTGGCTTAGTGACCAAATGTAGGGTAGACATGTTTGGAGAACTAAATTGCCCAGTGTGGTTGGATCTCCCGTAGCCCATGGCTGCTTGAGGATTCTATGTATGTAAATATGTTTCGCAAATTAGACATTTCGATTATCCATCCTTGATAAGTCACCAGCATAATTGCAATGCAAAGAGTATGGTTACGTTTCATGCCACTTTTAAAAAAAAATAAATATTGTTCGGAACGCGCCACTGAAAATGGCTACCAATTCCTGATCTAAATGAAACTCATTGTGGATAAAATGATGTGGCAATGGAAGGTGAAGCAAATAGATTTTCAAATATAACTTCATGTACTAGAAAGGGTCTGATAATAAACTTTTCAAATTTTAATCGATTTATTAAACCGAATAAATCGAATCATTCAAATATGACGATTTCTTGTGGGAATAAAATAAAATAAATAAATACTCCCTCAAGCAGCTGCTTGCCAACAGAGGTCTGACAGGATCCTGTCAGTTTATATGCCAGAGTAGAAGGTCTGAGAGGATGGCAGGACCTCAGCAGAAAAAGAACACGAACATCCATGCCTTACCCGGGGCTCGAACCCTGGTCCCGTAGATCAGTAGCCAAGCGCGCTAACCACTCGGCCACGGGACGGCTCTTGTGGGAATAGAATTCCTAAAATAAGATGAATTCTTTGGATTTATCTCGTTCCGTAGAGGTTGAAGATAAAAAAAACGTTACCACAATGAACTTTGACCCCTAATATCTCCGGCAGTTGTTTGTGTGATAATAAAGTGCTTTATCGCAAATAGGAACGGGAGCACGCTCAGCTCGATGTTCCAAAATCGAGTCCAACTGTTCTTCCGTTGATATTTTCTCTGCTTACTCCTGTTTTGCATCCTGTGATAAAGGAGACACTAATTTTGTCAGATGGGACCTTAAACCTTAAAGGCCTCGTGGCGTGAAGGAGAGCCGCGTTAAAGAGCATTCGGAATGGCCTTCACGGGAAGCTTCCGTCTGCATCTTAATAGCTGTTCAGTGGGTCGCCTGCCTCTAATCTTCTCTGTGCCCGCGGGGTCCTTGTGACCTGCCGATTTTGCCCATGACATACAAAGACGCGCCTCTCTGATGTTAAAACACTCCAGCTGAAACGATTGCAAATAATAAGAAATATCTTAATTTCTAAAATTCTCTCTCCCCCCAATTGAATGGTCCCATCATCCCTCATATTTCAAGTGTTGTGGATAAGGGGGGGGGGATTACGAAAAAAAAATGGTGTCCCCACCATCTGGTGAAATTTCATTAAATGGCACTTTAAAACGTCAAATAATTCGAATCTCAAAAAAATTGAAATTTTCATAATTTGCATTAACACAATTAAAATTAATTAAGCATATTAAAAATTTCACCAACAGTATCATAAGAATTTCCTATCTCGAAATCGTCTGCTAATCGTCCCAACTGATTCTGAGTCCAAATTCCAGCTCCACATCCACTCGAAAAGATGAATTGATGTTTTCCTCGGGAAATCTCTTCATCTTGTGAAGAGCCAAAGAAAGCTCACCTAAATGAAAGGCCTCTTCATCTTGTGAAGAGCCAAAGAAAGCTCACCTAAATGAAAGGCCTCTTCATCTTGTGAAGAGCCATGAAAGCTCACCTAAATGAAAGGCCTCTTCATCTTGTGAAGAGCCAAAGAAAGCTCACCTAAATGAAAGGCCTCTTCATCTTGTGAAGAGTCAAAGAAAGCTCACCTAAATGAAAGGCCTCTTCATCTTGTGAAGAGCCAAAGAAAGCTCACCTAAATGAAAGGCCTCTTCTTTCTGCGTGCAAGGGTCGAGTCTGCAGACGACACCTTGTGTGAGGTCCACGTAGACGAGTCTTTCGATTCTTGAGTCCCAGTGCGGTCCCTCCCCCACCCTGCTCCTGCGACTCGTGACCACGCTCACTTTCTCCATAGCAACCCTTCTTCCCGGGCTAATCGCAGCGACTTCCCTTCTTAAGACGAACGCGAAACAAGATATCGCAAAGATATCGGTCACGTGGCGAGGCAGGACTCTTTTCTAGTGGCGACATCTGCTGAGAGCTTAAGAAACGGAAAACGTTTTTGAACAAATTTCTGTGTAGAAGTTAATGCAGGTTGCTCGGCTCGTGCATCAACTTCTGCACAGAAATTTGTTCAAAAACGTTTTTCGTTTTGACTTCACTCGATCAAAAACGTTTTTCGTTTTGACTCACTCGATCAAAAACGTTTTTCGGAAACTCACTCGATGAAATCTGAATTATTGCACGAACTTATAAAGTTATATTTATTTTAGTAAACGATTTCTTATTAAAAAAATTTGTGTTTTTATCAACTTTTCAGGTACGTTCTTACGACTTGCATTGTTTCCGTTAAATATTTCAACTTTCAGAAATATTTAAATACGAAACAAATATGTTTAAAATCAAGATTTGAATCAATTTGATTTGGATTTTTAAAATTTTCTCAGTGACTTTTTTCCATGAAGAGTTATGAAGAGTCTTATTTTCATAATTAGAGAGATTTGAATATTTCTTTTTATTTACCTAACATAGAAGTGTCCTAATGTTTTCCTTAATACATACATATTTGTAAATTCTTTATTTAATGTGAATGAAGAAGGTTATTACTTCTACTTAGTTGACTTCCTTCTCTTATAGCCTTTTGAACTGAACAGATGAAGCATTTTCTATTGATTTCAGTTGCAGGCCTCACAACATCTGTTTCACTATCATATTGTGAAAGTGTATTTAAGGAAATTACTTTTCTCATGACGTAACTAAAGTCTATAAATGGTGGCTAGGTAGTCACTGGAAGGAGAGCTACGCAACAATCTCCTGTGATGATGTACAGAATGAGCACCTAAATTCCGACCCCGCCTTCTCGTGGTGCAGATCGTTAGTACTTTTCAAAAGAGATACTTTCTTGTGGAAGGGGAGGGCTGCCAGATCAGTGTGGCCTACTGATATGGACTACTACAGCTACTTTTCTTTTTTTCTACCCTGCTGAGGAGTGGTCAACCACACAGGGTCCTGGTGCTGACCATATAAACCCACTGGACTGGACAGATATATGGCTCTGAGCTTGATTATGGATCCTGATTTTGCTGCACTGGTGGGCTTTTGTGGAAGGAAAATCTTCCGCTGTGTTTTCTGTTTGTTTGTGGGTTGACAGCCCCAAGTGAATAGATTCGCGGGATATGTTTATCAGCTGGTGGATAATCCTGAGCAGAGGTCATCGCAGGCACCTGAACTCTTTGCTTCTATTGGCATCGTCAAATTCTACATTGGAGGAAGTCTTCCAATGTAGATGGCTTCAGCCTTTAGTGGTGGGGGAATGGGTCTTTGCCCCATGTCTGCGATTAGGGGGCTGTTTGATATTGTCGGCATTCCCTCTCTCAATAAACATAGTTTCTTTAATCATCCCACTAACTTCTTTCCCATAAGTAGTTGGAATGTGAGGACTCTGCACACAGGTTATTATCTCGATATCTTCACACAAGAATTCCACCATTATAATTTAGATATTCTCGGCTTGCAAGAGACCAGATGGACAGATAAAGGTCAGATTCTTAAAAATAATCTTAAATTTCTCTTTTCAGGGAAGGACGACAACAAGCATCACCAAGGCGTGGGTCTGCTTCTCAGCAGACACGCTAGTGATGCTCTTCTAGGATATGAGTGCATTAATGAAAGGTTTCTTACAGCATTTTTAAGAATCTGACCTTTATCTGTCCATCTGGGCTCTTGCAAGCCGAGAATGATCTAAATTATAATGGTGGAATTCTTGTGTGAAGATATCGAGATAAAACCTGTGTGCAGATCCTCACATTCCAACGACTGATGGAAAGAAGGTTAGTGGATGATTAAAGAAACTAATGTTTATTGAGAGAGGGAATGCCGACAATATCAGAGACAGCCCCTAGATCGGCTAGTGCAATGGGCAAAGTCTCCATCCCAGGACGTCACTAATGGCTTCAGCCTAACTAACATTTACAAACTCCGCGACATACATAAGTACACATGGGTATCACCTGATGGGCTGCATAAGAATATGATTGATTATATATTAATTAACAGCAAATGGGCTAGTTCTGTTAGGAAAGCAAATGGGCTAGTTCTGTCGTGTATACAGCTCCCCTGTATGACCTGGTATTCCTAACATGAGTTAGGAATACCAGGTCATACAGGGGAGCTGAAATTGGTTCTGACCATTACCTTGTTAAAAGTGTCTTGCAACTGAAACTTAAAAAGTGTTGTGCTAGGGATAAAAAATTTACTTTTAATACTGAAGCTCTGAAAGACCCAGTTATAGCCAAAGCTTACCATGATAGGTTACTTAGTCATTATGACAGTCATGGTATGTTTACTACTGAAGTTGAGGAAGAATGGGATCATTTTAAACAGGCTTTTTTGGACACTAACAGTACTCTTTTAGGATAAAAGGAGCAGAAGAGGCAGAATTATCTGAGTGATAAGGCACTTGAGCTTATTTCAGAAAGAAAGAACTGTGGGAATGTCCTTAATCAATACCCTACTAGTCCTAATAGAAAGCATTACAGAGAACTTAATAAACGTGTAAAAGATCAGTTAGCTGCTGATAAGAATCTTTGGCTTGATGGCTTGGCTGACAAAGACGAGGAAGCAGTTAGACAGGACAACTGTTCCAGATAGTTAATGTTTTGTGTGGTAGAAAACGAACAGGTATACAGGGATTGAAGTATAAACAAGGTAAGGTTATAGAAGGTGAGGATTCTGTCATGGCTAGGTGGGCTGAGCATTTCAGTGATGTTCTAAACAATGTGGTTAATTCTACTCCCATTCTTTGCAATGATGATAGATGCATTGTTGGCTTTAATGTTGGCCCTATAACACAATCTGAAGTTAGTTTGGCTATTTCTAAACTTAAACTTCATAAATCCCCAGGGGTGGATGAAATTACTACGGAAATGCTTAGAGCTGGGAATGTTTCAGTTACCACTTGGATGACAAATTATGAATATCTTTTATGATAAAGGCATGGTTCCTAAGGATTTTACCAAAGCTATTATTATCCCTATTTTCAAAAAAGGTGATCGCAGTTTTTTGATAACTATAGGGATATCAGCCTACTCTCTGTTTCAGGGAAAGTTCTTTCGTGATTGTGCTTAATAGAATTAACAATCTGGTTGACAGTCAATTGCGTGATGAGCAATGTGGATTCAGAAGTGGTAGGGGATGTGTGGATCAGATATTTTCACTTAGGCAGATTCTTGAGAAATGTTTAGAGTTTCAGAAACCTTTGGTTGCTAGCTTTGTTGATTTCAAAAAGGCTTTCGACTCTTTTGATCGTCATAATTTGTGGTTGATTGTGAGATCATATGGTATACCAGACAAGTTAGTTAACATTATGAAAGCTCTCTATAATAACACTGAGTCGTGTGTGAGAGTTGGTAAGGCTTGTAGCAATTGGTTTAGCATTGCTTCTGGTGTTCGACAAGGGTGCATTTTGTCTCCTTTTCTCTTTAGCTTGGTTATTGATTATGTTATGCAAAATTCACTTCAAGGGAAAGATTTTGGCCTTAAATGGACTGGAGATAGGAAAATTTCTGATCTAGATTATGCTGATGATTTAGCCCTTTTGGCAAATGATGTTGATGAGATGAACTCTTTCATTCGAGCTGTTGATGAGACTGGTAGTAGAGTAGGTTTCGTGAGAAACAAAGAGAAAACTAAAATGATGAAAATTGGTCAGGCAAGTTGTGATTCATTTAAACCAGTGGTTGACCTTAGAGAAAGTGTCTCAGTTTCTTGGGAGCTATTTAACAGATACTGGTCATGTTCGACATGTGATAAACAGACGAATACGGATGTTTGCTGTTTGGACTTTTAAGAATCTATGGAGAGTGTGAAGAAATAGACGTATACACCTATAGACTAAAATTATACTGTATAATAGTTTGGGTTTTTTTAGAGTTAGTTTTGGTAGTGAAACTTGGACCCTTTGTAAACAAGATAACAGGAAACTTGATGTGTTTGATTCTAGATGCTTACCTAGTATCTTGGACATTAGGTGTTTCAGCTCCCGAAGGTTCAGAGAAGGTTTGGGGAGGTACCCACTGGACAGCTGTTGGGAGACAGATGGTAGCCTCCCGTCAAGGCCATCCAGTGTGTTCTTTAACGTGCGCAGGGTATGGCTTTCCCACACACGGGCCACAGCTTTACGTCCCAACCGACGGACGGTGGCCTTTCCAAGGGACCGTGGGCAGTGCAGAGAATTTTGCGGAGACAAATCTCAATGCTGACCTAGCTGGGACTAGAACCTGGGAACTGCAGATTCGGAGCCAGGCGCGCTACCGACTGAGCCACCGCCGCCCCTCAGCTTTGTAAGTAAAGATGAGGTTAGACAAAGGAGTTGGTAACCTCCTTGAGTAGCATATTATGTAGATAATGACCCTGATTGGTTTGGCCACGTTGCCCGCATTCATAACTAGAGATTAACGAATACTCTCATGAACAGTGTACTTGAAGAGCTCAGAAAGTGGGGTTAGGCCTAGGATGTGGTGGGCAAACAATGTCAAACAGGACCTCGTTAGAATCGGTGTTCAGTGACCAGATGCAGCAGCTCTAGCTGTGGACAGATGTGTTGGGGGAACTAAACTGAACCATGTGATTGGACCTCTATGGCTGTTTGATAATGATGGTGAACAAGAGTCGAAATTTTTGGAGGTTTCAGGGCAAGGATTGGATTGGATTGTTTTACCTCTGAGCGGCACTTTTTTGCACACCATGGGCTAAATGGCCAGGCCACAAGGACCCCGAAGGCTCAGAGAAGGTTGGGGGAGGGGACCCACTGGAACAGCTGTTGGGAGACAGATGGTAGCCTCCCGTCAAGGCCATCCAGTGGGTTCTTTAACGTGCACAGGGTATGGCTCTCCCGCACACGGGGCCACGGCTTAACATCCCATCCGACGGACGGCGGCCTTTTCAAGCCCATCGGTGTCCCCTACTGACCGTGGGCAGGGCGGGGAAATTTTGCGGAGATAAATCTCAACGCTGACCCAGCTGGGACTCGAACCTGGGAAGTACAGATTACGAGCCTGGCGCGCTACCGACTGAGCCACCCCCCGCCCCTTTCAGGGCAAGGGAAGAGATCCTTGATTTCGTTACAGACTCATCTTTCCATCCTAGATTATAAGCATCAGTCATAACTTTCAAATCGAAATTCAGTTGTAGAGCCACTCAGTTTTTTTTTTCTTTTTAAATAATTGTCCTTTCAAGAACATGGCTGAAAATTGAATAATTCTGTTAACTCTTTGCTACAGGTTGCATTGTTGTATAAACAGATCAGACGACATTTCTAGTAAATTAGTGTTGTTGGGTTGGGTTGTTTTACCTCTGAGCGGCACTTTTTTGCACACCATGGGCTAAATGGCCAGGTCACATGGACCCCGAAGGCTCAGAGAAGGTTGGGGGAGGGGACCCACTGGAATAGCTGTTGGGAGACAGATGGTAGCCTCCCGTCAAGGCCATCCAGCGTGTTCTTTAACGTGCACAGGGTATGGCTCTCCCGCACACGGGCCACGGCTTAACGTCTCATCCGACGGACGGCGGACCCCTACTGACCGTGGGCAGGGCGGGGAATTTTGCGGAGATAAATCTCAACGCTGACCCAGCTGGGACTCGAACCTGGGAACTACAGATTACGAGCCTGACGTGCTACCGACTGAGCCACCCCCGCCCCAATTAGTGTTGTTGACACTGGCTTAATGCGAGGCTTGTGGCAATGTGTGTGAAGAGTCACGCGTAGCCGTAAGTATATGCAGCAAGGTGGTAAGTGTGACACTGCCGGTATGCCCTCTGTCACCTTACATGCAGCAAATATGCAAGATGGTATTTTGCTATCTTGCACACCTGCTGAGGAACAGACCTTTTTGAAAGCGAAATGCATCCTCTGCCGTTTATTTAATATGAAAAACGAACTCTTGGAATTTTTTATACCAAAAACGAAAAAAAAGCTTTAATGTATAAATTGAGCTGTCCATTCTCCATAAATTTAGCATAATTTTGATTGTAAAAATTCTGTGATAAAAGAAATTGAAATTGGGGAAAAAATATTAGATGTTTAATTTTTACAATTGAGCTGCAAAACTCTAATTTCGAACTTTTACTCTTTTCGTTCGTTCCTGGATTTCCTCATTTGTCTTTTCCCTTGTCCTCTTGTTTCCCTAATCTTTTCGGCCACGACCCAAAATTCAAATTCCCATTCACCTGGCGACCCAAATAATAGCAGTATATTTAGAAGCTAACTGGCTGGACCAAGAGCCTTTCACGACCCATAAAAAAGCACTCGCGACCCTGGGTTAGGAAACCTCTGCTTTGCTGAAAATTCGAAGTGATCCTAAAAGTGACTGCAAAACTTCTTTTGCTTCGCAGTCCGTTCTCTCACATTAACAGAATTTTGAATTAATGTTCATTAAAAAAAACACAACTAGACCTGGTAATAATTTACAATAAAATGTACAGTTTTTTATTCACACAAAATGCACACACATTTTACACAACCAAATTAAAATTATTACCCATTTTGGGGCGACATTTTTTTTTTAAATAAGAAAGTTTCCCACCAAGTCATTTTCTGCATTTCTGAATGCCAGAAACTGGTGACAAGGCGGTTAGTGAGCTGGCTCGAGTAATTCTGTTGACTTTACTATATACAGATCGTTTTAATGGAACAAATAAACAGATCAGAAATATATAGACCAACTCAATATAAGAGAAGAATATAAGAGTAAATTATGATAGCAGACAGAATGTCTTTAAAGCGCAATCTACATATATAAATACAGTACAAACCCCTAATCCAACATTTTTTTAAATATTTCTTCCCCTCCCCGAAATATCTCATTTTGATTACCCAAAATGCGATTTTTCAGAATTATTCCTTTTTCGTTCTTTCTAATAATCAATTAAGGGTTCCCCGCCCTGCCCACGGTCAGTAGGGGACACCGATGGGCTTGGAAAGGCCGCCGTCCGTCGGATGGGACGTTAAGCCGTGGCCCCGTGTGCGGGAGAGCCATACCCTGTGCACGTTAAAGAACACGCTGGATGGCCTTGACGGGAGGCTACCATCTGTCTCCCAACAGCTGTTCCAGTGGGTCCCCTCCCCCAACCTTCTCTGAGCCTTCGGGGTCCATGTGACCTGGCCATTTAGCCCATGGTGTGCAAAAAGTGCCGCTCAGAGGTAAAACAACCCAACTCAATTAATGGTGAATTTTTGTTTTCAGGAAGATGCCGACACGCGCAATCGTCGGAAGTCCCCAAGGAATAGTTTGACGATTCTTCAGAAACCTTACCAGTAAGCTAAACTACTTCATTTTATATTTTAAAATTATTTTTAAAAATTTTGTTATAAATAAGTAATATGGAGTTTACATATATAATGTGTATGTATGTTTATAATAAAAAAATAAATACCCCCTCAAGCAGTTACTTGCCACAGAGGTCTGACAGGAGCCTGTCAGTTTATATGCCATAGTAGAAGGTCTGAGAGAATGTATTGACCAAAATCCAAAAGCTAACAATCCCGAAGCCCCGAGGATGTCAGATAGGGACTTTGTACTGCATTATTAATATGCGCAATAGCTCTGACCCAGCTATGGCCAACAAAAGTTTTTAACTGCACTCATATCGAAGATAACTGAAACACCACAGATTGCCACAAATGATTTATAAGCATCAAATGCTCTGCTTTATAATTTGCAGATAAAGCTTCTTCATGTAAGCAAATCACTTCTTGATAATAAGCTTTGTTACTAGTAGCAACGAAAACTTACTTCAAATGGGAAAAAGAAACGATTCGCTTTAAAAAAATTTTTACGAGAAAGGAAATATTAAAAATACTCAAATTTCGGCTCTTAATACGCTCCTATGGGCTTAGAAAAGGTGTTTTACGTCTGATGAGGTGGCTCAGTCGGTAGCGCGCCAGGCTCGTAATCTGTAGTTCCCAGGTTCGAGTCCCAGCTGGGTCAGCGTTGAGATTTATCTCCACCAAATTCCCCGCCCTGCCCACAGTCAGTAGGGGACACCGATGGGCTTGGAAAGACCGCCGTCCATTGGATGGGACGTTAAGCCATGGCCACGTGTGCGGGAGAGAGCTCATACCCTGTGCACCTTAAAGAACACGCTGGATGGCCTTGACGGGAGGCTACCATCTGTTTCCCAACAGTTGTTCCAGTGAGTCCTCTCCCCCAACCTTCTCTGAGCCTTCGGGGTCCTTGTGACCTGGACATTTAGCCCATGGTGTTTAAAAAAAGTGCCGCTCAGAAGTAAAACAACGCAAATCTGATGGGGCATTAAGCACCTTAACGGACCATGATGGATGGCCTTCATAAAAGATTGCCATCTCTCTTAACAGTTGTACAGAGGATCCGCTTCCCCCCCTCCCCCAATCCCCTGAGTTCTTGCGACCTGGCCATTTAGCCCCTTGGTGCGGCTCAGAATAACACAATACGCAATTCACTGAAAGGCGATAATTTTTTTTGCAGTGGTCATCACCAGAATAATACTGAGGGCAATGGGGATATTAAGAAACGTTGATGATGCCGTAAATATTATATAAAGAACTTTAAAAAAAATCATTCTTTATTTGTTTAAAAAGTGATAGATTTTTTACGGAAACAAATCCATTGTAATTAAAACATATGATATAAATATTGCACATTAATTTTATTTGGATGTTGAGGGACAGAATTTTTGCATTTTTTTTTTTGTCAACGTTTGCTGATCGTTTCGAAAGAGCAATCCTAAACC
This sequence comes from Ryuthela nishihirai, assembly GCA_038380435.1. Classification (NCBI taxonomy): domain Eukaryota; kingdom Metazoa; phylum Arthropoda; class Arachnida; order Araneae; family Heptathelidae; genus Ryuthela; species Ryuthela nishihirai. The sequence continues at coordinate 36,094,969 of JAWZYU010000031.1, forward strand.
TTCTAATTAGACGTTTGTGTTTGTTCTTTTTGAATTTTATCATCGTAAAAGTTTCTTGGGCTAAATACGTGGACTTAGAGTAAGATAATATGACATTAATAATAATGTAACATAAAATATAAACAAGCTGATATGGAAGGCAATACTTTTCAGGAAGCATGATCCATAACAACGGAAAATGTGAAACTGAAATTAACAGAAAATGCTTTAAAAATGTGTTAAAAGCCATGGTATAATTTCATCGGCGCTAATCGCCACATTTTCAAAACAATTCCGCATTTAGGAGTTTCAATTAATTTTGCTCTGTCTTATTTACGCTATTCTGATGGACTCCAGTTGATATTTGAGAAAGGCGATGTCGCGGTCTTTCATTTCACTCTGATTGAAATGTGGCTGCAACATGATTTGGTTTCTCTTCTACTTGCTGAGGACTCATTCAAGGTACATTTTGGACGCATATGAAGCTAGCATTAGAAGAATCATATATTTAGAACTGAATTGTTTAATTCGCGAAAAGCATTTTGCGTTTGCTGAAGGAAAAAAACTGTTGACAAAGACTCCAAAGCTCAGAATAGAGAGAGCTTAGGTTAAAGTCAAATATCGGGTGGTGTAGTCTATGGAACAGCTGATAGGAATTTTAAATATTTTGATTTAGACGTAGATTAAAGGTTCAAAAGAACTTTATTTTCTTAGGGTTATTTCAAAAGATTTGTTTAAAAATAGAGGAGGGGAAGGCTTGAAAGTAATGAATCATGCGATGTTGACAAAGCGTGGGTGAAAATATCAGTTTCTTCTTTAGAGATCATTTGTAAACCTTTAAATGGGTGGTCATGGAATCAGTTTTTGGGCATTTGGGAGTGGAATTGCCGCTAATTGTCGTGGGATTCACAATTCCACACTCCAAACGATTTGGACCATGGATTGTCATTGAAATGAAGCAGAAGGGGAGTTCAGAGTGTAAAAGTAATCGTACCATCTTTTCGATAATAATTTGAAATTCTATACTGCCTATCAAGACCATCTAAGCATTTCATCCATTGCCTTTTGGGTATTAAAGTCACTTCAGCTGTTTACAATACGAAACTAAATTGGATTTCTCAGATTCAAATCACTTTCGACAGATGACATACAAGTCAGTAAATCAAAATGTGAACGAATCTTTCAGTTTTTTTCCTTACACAATGGGAGATAAAATTATCCTTTGAATTGCTAGTTTTGCAAATCAATGAATTAATATTAAGAAATTACTTTGAGGAAGTTTTATTTTTCCAAGATGACTTTTGCAATCTCATATTGCGTTTACTTTGTTATATCAACATAACACAGATGGGGGATAAAACACAAGAGCAAACATCTGTTCATTCAAGTTTCTTTTTCACTTGTATGGTTATATTTTAAATAATGACCTTGCCCCAACAGTTGAAGGATCTTAAAGATACTAAAAATTCTTTAAATTCTAAATATCCTGGAAGCTTGACCTTTTCTAGAAGGATTTCTTTCCGACACAAATAACAATAATTGATTTAGCACCGATTCTAGGAAATATTCTGCAATAAGTTTACGTCCCTTAAAGGGGTCAACTTGCTGCTTAATTTCCCACTCGATTGAGCTATTTCCTATTCAGCTCCTGTGGTCATCTCGGGGAAATGTGTCGCATTATTTTGCTAGGTACGTAAATCAAAACACCTCTAGAAGACATCCTGTTCAGATACTTGTAAATAAATGGCAGTGGATGATTCTGTACATGGCGCAAAAGAACTTCACAGTAAGAACAGGAAAACATAATTTGAAGAATATTTAAAAAGTGAAATAAAAAACATCTCGTAGATGCAAAAAAAAACACTTCTTGGAGAGAATTTGTTGCTTTTTCGTAGTCTCCTGATATTTCTGTTTCAAGGAAACACCTAAAAGTATATCAAGAGAAAGTTTTTTTTCTATGACGACTTCAGATTTGTGTTTTCACACTTGCAGTCTTGAATCGTGTCCACAGATCTTTCACTCCGTATAAAATATAATAATAATAAAATAAATAATTTATTTCTTTTTAAATAAATTGAAGTTCTCTAGAAAGCGAGCTGCCTTTGGTAGTGACTTCAACGGACATCTTATCACAGCTAACGAAGTCCATCGCTTCTTCTTCGTTGATGCCCTGACGATTTGTGCCGAACTCTTAGCACCAGATCCAAAACGGAATGGACCCATAAAGTCAACTTCTTGCCCTACGACGAGTGGCGGCTCCTGCCGTTCGCCACTGGCCCTCCTCCTCCCCTCAAGGCCTGTCCGTTCACTGTCACGTTGCCGTATGCTGGAACGCTGAACGTGACGAGGCCATTCGGGTGGTTTCGGATATTTTCGGCGAAGTTTTCGCTGATGGTGGAATCGAGACTGAGTCGAGAGTAGGACATGACGGTCGTGTCTTTGTCTTCCGGTTGGATGACCTCGACGTTCTCTGTGTTCTTCACTTTTTTCGATCTTCTCCTTTGAAAGGCAAAAAAAAAATCGTTATCAAGCATTATAGGCAAAATTATTAAAGCAAAAAATATCGTTATTGAAAAAGCAAACATTTCACTGAATGCAAATAATTTTCAATAGTAATATTTTTTTCATTGATATTAATATTGTCATTACATATCAATAAGAAATATTAAAAATTTTGATGTTTATGACTGATTCTGAAATTATGAAGCGTATTTTAATAAGCTGATGATGTCATTTGGTAGGGATACCTCAGTAGAGGACCGGATTCTGTAGAGGAAGAAAGAGGACTCCCCCCCTGCCCCCCGCCTCCTGCAGAAAAATTTAAAGTTTGTTTATGCTTTATCATAAACATAGTTTACGAAAAAAAAACCTTAGTTTTAGAACTATGGGGTACCAACAGTTTGTTCTATTTAGTACTATCAGCTATTTTTTCGACTCAATTAAGAGGTACCGGCTTTTTCTCTTTAATGGTACCAGTGACAGGAAGTTTGAGATCCACCGGATGTGACGAAAAAAGAATTAAAAGTTACCATGGAAAGGAACAAAATGGAGACGAAACTTTTTTTCAATGAAATGTTAACGATTATTTATTTTCTAAGCATTAAATTATGTACTCATTATATTTATAACGGATATTTATTAAGTTATTCTAAGAGAAAAAATCCTTCTCCGAAATCCCCCCTCAATCTCCATGGTGATTAAATAATGACATGCCGAATTGCCAATTTCAGTGATTTTTACTTTTACCGTGACAGTTACTTAAAATTTAAAAGTACCTCCTTAAAATTTTAACCCCCACGTATTTTAATTCACGTGGAAAGCATTAGTGAAACTATTTTATCCTAGAAACTCCCCAGTTGGATTTTTGTGAAATTGCTCAGTTTCTGGAAATGAGGAAGGAAGAAGACATCTGAGCTTACGTTTTAACGCAGACGACAGCAACGATCAGAATCAAGACGATCAATCCACCAGCGCCAACAGCCAAAGCGACAACTGAAAGGAGAATTAAAAAAAAAGAGATTAAATCGTAGGTAAGGATCTCTTAAGGCTTTTCACTGAAATACAACTCAATGATTTCTTCAACTTTCAGTTCTTCTCAGTGAATTGAAATTCTTACCAATCATTTTGGAGCTGTCCGCTTCGGAATCGAGGGTTTGACTCTCCGACACTGGAAAATGAAAAAACGTCAATTTTTTAATATGAAGGAGAAATATTTTCATGAAATAATTTATAATTGGAACTAAATATTTACGATACATTACTAACCTCACTTGGAAACTTTTAAATAATTTATTGCAAAAACTGTGCGAGTGCTATGGTGGAAACCAGTGGCATCCCCTGAAAGTTGTAATGGGGGGTTGACATGTTTGATTCTAATGGGAGTCTCTGACTGTTACATGCCTTATAAAATGTATACATCATTGAAGCCCTCCAAAAGAGAGGGGGACGGAGTTACCCTTACTCCCTCCTTGGGATGCCACAGGTAGAAATATTAGCAGCAAGTAATAGTTGTGCATACTTAAAAAAACTCCACAGGTCTGTGAAATGAAATTAATCAGTTAAGACATTCGAATAAAATAGTGTTAAGAAATGAAAAATGGAATCGAAATGAAATCAATCAATTTCAGTCTAGTTATTCAATTTAGTTATTCTTTTCATTTTTTTGTTGAAAAAAAATTCAGCTAAAAGTGGAATTGAGAGTAATCGCTTCTATCTAAGCTTGTGCCGTCACTATGTACCATCAGTATATCAAGAAAATGAACGTGTGGGTTTTGGGAACTTTATTAAATCTAATAATTTTTATTTTTTATTCAGAGAAAATTAAATTGAAGTGCCTGTGGTCTTACTAAAACGAGTGAGGCTGTTACACTCACTTGGAAAGACAAGCATCCATCTCGTGTGTTATTGTTCCACTCTGAATTCTACTTTCATATTTATCTTACTTTTAAATCGTTCTTAAGCGATGATCGTTTTAACCAAGATGCAGAAAATAAGGCAGGATCTAGATAAAAAAAATCCACAGGTGGAGGAGTGAGGGAGTTGCGTAGTTTCCAGGGACTACTTCCCTCCCCCCACTAAATTCGCACCGATCGTTGCCTAAAATCCATTCGACCGCTTCGATAAAATCCAAGAGCTTTCTTGCCCTTATCTTGAAATTCGTATCTGAAGGAGGAATCAGAACTCAGTCGATCTAATGGAGTCAGTTTCGTTTTTGCTCTTCAGATTCTTGCCACTCTTGCAAATTATGCTCCCTTCGTCCAGTTTTTATTCATGAAACTTGTGTCGATGGCAACCAGTGGCGGAATAAGGAGCGGATGGTGTGTGTGGGAGGGGGGAGGATGGCTAGAATGGGGTCATATATTCTCGTATAAGAAGTAATCTGACTATTCTTGATCATTCAAATTCTTTTTATCGCGCCTCTATAAAACAAATGAAATACCTCTTAGGCTATTGCTTACAACAGAGGTCTGACAGAAACCTTCCAGTATAATACAACGAAGATAAGGTCTGTGATTAAAGCGAGACCTCAGCAGAAAGACGATACTCGAAAAGAAACATCCGTGCCTGTGGCTCGAACCCAGGCCCCTTTGATCTAAGTAGCCAAGCAAGCTTACAATTCGCCCACGGGAGCATAATTCAAAGCTTTTAAATATGGTTCAATAGCTTAAGCTTTTATGATAAAATATATTTTGAGCATTTATCCTTATATTGGGGACATCTTTTATTCTCTGCTTCAAATGACAAATTGTTTCTTAGTAGGAAAATTTTTAAAGGCTTCTTTAAAAATACATTGTACTGCAGAATATGAAAATCATTACATTAATCTAAAATCAATACGGAAAAAATTCATACATTTAATAAACATTTTATAGTTTTTAAAAAAATATTTCCCCATAATTTTCAGGAAAAAAAAAACATCCGCCTCTTAGTTTGGGGAACATAAAAATTAGAGAATGAAAATACTTACATCTTCCATCTATTGCATTCTCTCTATCCAGAAGAGCGAGATCTGAAAAGTGGAAAAGAGAAATGTCAATTAACCATTAAGGTTCTGCTTTCGCTCTTCATTAAATAAATAAAAAAAATAAATACCCCCTCAAGCAGCTGCTTGCCACAGAGGTCTGACAGGAGCCTGTCAGTTTATATGCCAAAGTAGAAGATCTGAGAGGATGGCTGCCACAGAGGTCTGACAGGAGCCTGTCAGTTTATATGCCAAAGTAGAAGATCTGAGAGGATGGCAGGACCTCAGCAGAAAAACAACACATACAACCATGCCTTATCCGGGGCTCGAACCCAGGTCCCTTAGATCAGTAGCCAAGCGCGCTAACCCCTCGGCCATGGGACGGCATGTTCTTTCCTACGGTCGCACGAGGCAACTTCGTCAGAACATCACACCGCCCGAAGGCGGCTGGGCGTGTAGCAACGACGCGCCCATCAGTAAATGGGAAAAAATATAATAAGAGAAATCAATTTTATTAAATTTCTCATTACATGCATTGAAGCTTACAATATTAATAAATGTTTTAATAATCAAAGTACAATAGAGCCACTATAAAGGGAAAAAAAAATTCTAGGCAAAGCAGACAGTCAAGTAAGTAAAGAAAAAAAATCTCTACACCACCTATAAAATGAGCTAAAGAGAAGATATGCCTAGAGGAAGATCTGATTGAAAGAAAGAAGATCTGATTGAAATTGTCACCTCTTGTTGAAAGAACTAATAAAGCATTTAATCGTCAAGGGTTTGAAAAATGAGCCGAGTGTTTGCCCCCCTTACCAATGCATTGAGGTTCCTCTCCACTCCAGACACCTTGAGGCAGGCAGGTCCTCTGCGAATCTCCCACCATGTAGAAGTCGCTGAGGCACTGATACTGCACCACGCTGCCGAAGGTGGTGGTGCCGTTCACGAGGAAGCCACGCCCATTGGTGAAGACACTCGGCTGACCACAGTCCACAGCTGAAACCGAAAAAACAACTCAGTCACGTCTCTTAAGAGAAACAGGGGAGGTTGATAAAATAATATTTTATTAGAATAATATAGAGGGAAAAATTGTCATTATCCGGGCGAGATCTGAACCCACGACCTGCTGATGACATGTCAGGTGCTCTGACCGCTGAGCTACCGGCCGCCGAACAATCATCCTCTACACTAATGTTGAAAAAAGTGTCCGGACTCTTCCATGTTATGTAAATGGAAAGCCACTTTCAAAGCTCCCTAACATCGAAAATAAAGCTTTTACGCAAAAACTGGCATTGGCGATAAATTGTAGATGTCATTCAAATCTCTCTAATTATATTTCCCTCAATATCCGTTTAATATTTAAAGAATTAATGGAAACTGAAGCATTTATCTTCAACTTTTGACACTTGTGAAAAATACTTCAATAGATTTAAAACACAACTCTTGTAACAATTTGTTCACTAACATAAATTAAATATCTGAAGTTTATATGACGATTTTTTAAGATTTCATCAAATTGGAGGCAATGTGACAGTGTCGTCTGCTGTTAAATGGTCCCGCTTCAACAACTCTTTAAATATTGATCGAAGATTGTTGAAAACTGACAATGTCACATTGCATCCAAATTGATGAAATCTTAAAAAATCGTCATACATTCAGATATTTATGTTAGTGAACAAATTGTTACAAGAGTTGAGTTTTATCTATTGAAGTATTTTTTCACAAGTGTCAAAAGTTGAAGCTATATGTTTCAGCTTCCATTCATTCTTTAAACGGTAAACGAATATTGCGTGAAATATATTTAGAGAGATTTGAGTGGCAGCTACAATTTATCGCCAATAGCAGTTTTTGCATAAAAAGTTTATTTTCAGTGTTAGGGAGCTTTGAAAGTGGCTTTCCATTCACATAACATGGAAGTGTCTGGACACTTTTTTCAACATGGTGTATAATCATTCTCTGTAGAGGATGATTATAAATGATGATTGAACCACTGAGCTACCTCATCCTAGAGGATAATTATAGATGATGATTGAACCACTGAGCTACCGATGCCTGACACCTGATGAACCTAACATGTTATCATGAGGTCGTGAGTTCAGATTCCAGCCGGCTAATGGCAATTTTTCTTCTATATTATTCTAACAAACTACTGCCAGGTGTATACCTGAGAAATTCTATTATTGTAATATTTTATTATTTTCATTCCTTGAAAGTAAAAAAATGCATCGAAGTTAGAATACGATTTTTTTTCAATGCAGTCAAACTGAAGTTTGATGATAATGCATACCCATAATCCTCAAGCAGCACAGGCTACCGGAATTAAAAGTGCAATTTAGCTCTCCAAACACGTCTATCCTAAGCTACAGCTATTGATTTTGGCCAACGAGTAGCCAAAACAGGAGAGTAAGGGGGGGGGATATAACATCTCCTCGAGCACTACAATAGCAGATATTTTCTAAGGCAGCTATCGAAAAACAGAGATTTAATTGGTCAAATGACTCCAACATGTCAAAACCTCCCGCACTGTGTCGCCACAGTTGCAGACCATTTCTAAGAAAGTCCTGTTTGACATTATCGACTCACCTCATTTAAAGTCTGCCCTATACTTTTTTAATTATCTTTTTATGTTAAACTTTTCATAGCTATATTAGTTAACCTCTATTTCTGCATTCGGACAACAAAATCCAAAACATTTCTCCTTCATAAGATGACACTTATACGCGTTTCATGACTCATTTGTTCAACTAAAGAATTGCAAAATGCTTCTTTAGGAATGAAATTAACCTCGTTAATTAAAGGAGGTTAATTTTATTTCTATAAGAACAGTTTTGCAGATTTCGTATGTTTAACCCTCAAAGGGCATTTTTTTTTTACTGCATAATGTTCTAAAGGACCAGAGACCCTCAAGTTTCAGGATAGGACATGCTTGGGGAAAAGAGATCCAATGAACAGGTTTCTAATGAGGAAGCTCTTGTCCAGATTTTTGGAGTGTTTTGCAAAGTGTAGTCGTCGGGAATTGGCTTCATTGAGGGAAGACTTTGCGCGCACTTTGATTGGCTCTTTCGCTAATGGGGCGAAAATTTTGTTAATGGTAAACGAGGTAACTCAACGATAGCGAGGTTTGGGATTTCTATGCAAAATAAAGGTTGCGAGTCTGGCATGTTTCTGTGATAAAAGATTGCTAAAAAGACGTCAGCTTTAAAGGATACTCTCTGTACCGCAGTCGAATGCTCCGAACAAAATTCATTACCAATGTGGAATGCTGTACATCTTATGAATGCAGTAATAAGGTGGTAACATTGTCACACATGATGGGGCGGGGGTGGCTCAGTCGATAGCGCGCCAGGCTCGTAATCTGTAGTTCCCAGGTTCGAGTCCCAGTTGGGTCAGCGTTTAGATTTATCTCCGCCAAATTCCCCGCCCTGCCCACGGTCAGTAGGGGACACCGATGGGCTTGGAAAGGCCTCCGTCCGTCGGATGGGACGTTAAGCCGTGGCACGTTAAAGAACACGCTGGATGGCCTTGACGGGAGGCTACCATCTGTCTCCCAACAGCTGTTCCAGTGGGTCCCCTCCCCCAACCTTCTCTGAGCCTTCGGGGTCCATGTGACCTGGCCATTTAGCCCATGGTGTGCAAAAAAGTGCCTCTCAGAGGTAAAACAACCCAACCCAACTTGTCACACATAACATTGCTTGGGTTCAGTCTTTCCCCATATCATTGCATTTCATAAACATTCTCATTGTAATTTTAACATCGGCGCAATTTTGCATCAAAGTCGCTCGACTGGGCCCCGAAAAAAGGGAAACGCCCCAAAATGCATTTCCGCCGCAGATGGTGTGTTCGAGATTAATTTATTTCCTCATTCTTCGATTGGGTTAGGACGGCCACGAATAGCAAACGCTGTAATTACTTTACGTGTAAATGATATGAACAATTGGGTTATTTTACCTCTGAGCGGCACTTTTTTGCACACCATGGGCTAAATGGCCAGGTCACATGGACCCCGAAGGCTCAGAGAAGGTTGGGGGAGGGGACCCACTGGAACAGCTGTTGGGAGACAGATGGTAGCCTCCCGTCAAGGCCATCCAGCGTGTTCTTTAACGTGCACAGGGTATGGCTCTCCCGCACACGGGGCCACGGCTTAACGTCCCATCCGACGGACGGCTGCCTTTCCAAGCCCATCGGTGTCCCCTACTGACCGTGGGCAGGGCGGTTGAATTTTGCGGAGATAAATCTCAACGCTGACCCAGCTGGGACTCGAACCTGGGAACTACAGATTACGAGCCTAGCGCGCTACCGACTGAGCCACCCCCGCCCCATATGAACAGTAACGACAGATTTAAAATAGTTTTCCTTTTCGTTATAGTCGACGAAAGTGACAATTTTAATTAAAGCCTTCCCAATTGATGTCTGATATGGGAAAATACAAGTGTTCCACTCTACGTACGGACTTCAGTTTTTAATAAAATATTCTACGGGTTCCCTTGGGGGACATGTATGTAAAGGTTCACGAGCGGTCGATCAACTATTTGGGAAGAGAAAAATTGTTATTCAGAGGTTTCAAACCCGATTTTAATTTATAACATTATTTCTAATAGGAAATTAAGCGTCGCCTAACGATGCATCGGCAACCACCTGTTTCTCATGAACGAATTAACGAGACGCAAATCACCTGCTGTCCGAAAGGATTCGAAAGCTATGGAATGGATGGGATTGGCTCACCTCGGCAGAATGCCAATTCTCCACTCCAGAAGCCATTCTCTAAGCACGTTCTGTTGCTGTTGCCCACCAGCTTGTAGCCAGGAACGCAAGAGTAAAGGACCGTGCCTCCGACGTAGAAATTGTCGCCTTCGATCACCGTGTGATCGTCGAGGGTATCAGGAAGACCGCAGCTGATTTCTGAAAAAAAAAAATCGTTTACTAGGAGAATATTTTAATACATATAAAAATAAATGAGATACGCAAGAATACACTTTTCTGCTTTCCAACGCTAATGATAACGGCATTTACATAAAATGAAATTATTTAGGTTTCTGGACTCTCTTTTTTTTTTCCAACGCAACGAGATATTGGTTTTGAATCTATAAAGACTAACATCACTGTCTCTCGTTAATTAATTCTATTGGTTTAGTGTACAGATTGGGTTGTTTCTTTCATTGAAGTTGGTAAATATTACAGTAATGAAATTACACGTCTTTTATTTGTGACCTAAACCGTTGGCTCTGAACATCATTCACCTCATGGCCAGGCAAATTGCAGAAATAAATTCCACGTGAGTAGTGTAGTCCCAGAATAGGCCACTTCCGGCCAGGCATCTATGACGTCACCACTCCCGCCCGGTCGCGTGACATTACGTCACTTCCGGTCACGTAATATGACGGCGCTTCCGGTCACGCCCCCTTGTTCATAAATAATAATTATCGTTATTAATTTTTATATATTTAGCATTATTAATTAATTATGAATAAGGAGGTGCGGCCGGAAGTGACGTCATATCACGTGACCGGAAGTGGCCTATTCTGGGACTCCACTATTCACGTGCCCTGTAGTAACTCTAGCAGTCCTTAAACTTTGCTCTCCCACCAACATTTCCTATCAATCAATATATTACATTTCCTAACATTGATCTTTTGAATAACATAAAATCATGTGTATAATTTTGCAAAAAAAAATATATTAAAAAAAAAAAGTTTGAAACATCAATATCTTGAGTTTTATGAAGCAATTTATTCTCGAGTTTCGAGTATATTCTTGAAATAAGATAGCGGCCAAGCAAATGAGAGACATTGCCTTAAACTAAAGTTAGACTTATAGCCAAAATGTACCTCTAGAGGTGCATCCTCGCTCCATATCTATCAGGAGTTTAGGGAAATATGTAGAAAATTGGAGTAGACCTCAAGATCTCTCATTTGATAGTAACCAGAAATTCTCCAAAACATATAGTCAATGATATCCTCAAATCTTTAAGGTTTCATTTGATATACGACTCGCTAGGTGGAGCCAGTACGCTTACGCTTCCCCTTTTGAGGGAAGCAAAAAGGAGAGAGGCATCATCTGCGAAAGCCCATAATGCTCCGCACATCACAAACTTACAGTCGAAATATAGCTCTATAATCTTTTGCGCATTTCATGTTTTTGGGGAAAAAGATTTTTTTTTTATCTTGTGGAGAGCTAAGAAGTATAAAGGTTGTGAGGTTAAGAGAAAGCTGTATATCGAATTTGGTAGCCCTAGCATTTACCGCTTAACATTCCTTCCTCCTTTCTTTCGTGTATTCTTCCACTGTGGGGTGAAAGTTTAGAAGCTCAAATCTCCTTTGCTGAACAGACGGAGGACAAACTCTCTAAACTGTATTACAGCTAATAATGAGTAGCGGAAAAGGTGAACTTCTGACCTCAAAAGAGCCACATAACAGACATATTGAGATTCATACGACAGATGAATTGTGAATTTAAATATTTTTCAAAAGACCACAAAGACACTTTTCGTTATTTGTAGTTTTCTGTGCTCTTTGTTCCGTTCATTGGTTGATTATATTTGTCGAATTTTGAAAGCCAAGTGAACTGTTATCGATTTCAGAAAATGGCAATCAATCTCCAGTGCACAGACAACACGATTAATACGAGAGAAGCCAAGTCATTTGAAGCGAAACTGTTAGGAGGAACAATAACAGGATTCAAAGGCAGTGGGAGGAGAGGAATGCCTAACCTGGTTTACAAATCATCTTCCTACACGAAACTCACCTCTGCTCAAAGGCAGTAAGAGGAGGAGAGGAATGCCTAACCTGGTTTACAAATCATCTTCCTAAACGAAACTCACCTCTGCTCAAAGGCAGTGAGAGGAGGAGAGGAATGCCTAAGCTGGTTTACAAATCATCTTCCTAAACGAAACTCACCTCTGCTCAAAGGCAGTGAGAGGAGGAGAGGAATACCTAACCTGGTTTACAAATCATCTTCCTAAACGAAACTCGCCTCTGCTCAAAAGCAGTGAGAGAAGGAGAGGAATGCCTAAGCTGGTTTACAAATCATCTTCCTAAACGAACCTCGCCTCTGCTCAAAGGCAGTGAGAGGAGGAGAGGAATGCCTAAGCTGGTTCACAAACATCTTCCTAAACGAAACTCACCTCTGCTCAAAGGCAGTGAGAGGAGAGGAATGCCTAACCTGGTTTACAAATAATCTTCCTAAACGAAACTCACCTCTGCTCAAAGGCAGTGAGAGGAGGAGAGGAATGCCTAAGCTGGTTCACAAATCATCTTTCTAAACGAAACTCACCTCTGCTCAAAGGCAGTGAGAGGAGAGGAATGCCTAACCTGGTTTACAAATCATCTTCCTAAACGAAACTCGCCTCTGCTCAAAGGCAGTGAGAGGAGGAGAGGAATGCCTAAGCTGGTTCACAAATCATCTTCCTAAACGAAACTCACCTCTGCTCAAAGGCAGTGAGAGGAGAGGAATACCTAACCTGGTTTACAAATCATCTTCCTAAACGAAACTCGCCTCTGCTCAAAGGCAGTGAGAGGAGGAGAAGAATGCCTAACCTGGTTTACAAATCATCTTCCTAAACGAAACTCGCCTCTGCTCAAAGGCAGTGAGAGGAGGAGAGGAATGCCTAAGCTGGTTCACAAATCATCTTCCTAAACGAAACTCACCTCTGCTCAAAGGCAGTGAGAGGAGAGGAATGCCTAACCTGGTTTACAAATCATCTTCCTAAACGAACCTCGCCTCTGCTCAAAGGCAGTGAGAGGAGGAGAGGAATGCCTAAGCTGGTTCACAAATCATCTTCCTAAACGAAACTCACCTCTGCTCAAAGGCAGTGAGAGGAGAGGAATGCCTAACCTGGTTTACAAATCATCTTCCTAAACGAAACTCACCTCTGCTCATAGGCAGTGAGAGGAGGAGAGGAATGCCTAACCTGGTTTACAAATCATCTTCCTAAACGAAACTCACCTCTGCTCAAAGGCAGTGAGAGGAGAAGAGGAATTCCTAAGCTGGTTTACAAATCATCTTCCTAAACGAAACTCGCCTCTGCTCAAAGGCAGTGAGAGGAGGAGAGGAATGCCTAACCTGGTTTACAAATCATCTTCCTAAACGAAACTCACCTCTGCTCAAAGGCAGTGAGAGGAGGAGAGGAATGCCTAAGCTGGTTTACAAATCATCTTCCTAAACGAAACTCACCTCTGCTCAAAGGCAGTGAGAGGAGGAGAGGAATACCTAACCTGGTTTACAAATCATCTTCCTAAACGAAACTCGCCTCTGCTCAAAAGCAGTGAGAGGAGGAGAGGAATGCCTAAGCTGGTTTACAAATCATCTTCCTAAACGAAACTCGCCTCTGCTCAAAGGCAGTGAGAGGAGGAGAGGAATGCCTAAGCTGGTTCACGAATCATCTTTGTAAACGAAACTCACCTCTGCTCAAAGGCAGTGAGAGGAGAGGAATGCCTAACCTGGTTTACAAATCATCTTCCTAAACGAAACTCACCTCTGCTCAAAGGCAGTGAGAGGAGAGGAATGCCTAACCTGGTTTACAAATCATCTTCCTAAACGAAACTCACCTCTGCTCAAAGGCAGTGAGAGGAGGAGAGGAATGCCTAACCTGGTTTACAAATCATCTTCCTAAACGAAACTCATCTCTGCTCAAAGGGAGTGAGAGGAGGAGAGGAATGCCTAACCTGGTTTACAAATCATCTTCCTAAACGAAACTCGCCTCTGCTCAAAGGCAGTGAGAGGAGAGGAATGCCTAACCTGGTTTACAAATCATCTTCCTAAACGAAACTCACCTCTGCTCAAAGGCAGTGAGAGGAGGAGAGGAATGCCTAACCTGGTTTACAAATCATCTTCCTAAACGAAACTCACCTCTGCATATGGTTTCTGATCCACTCCAGGTCTCGTTTTTTAAACGAACTCACCTCTGCAGACGGGTTCTGCTCCACTCCAGGTTCCATTTTCCAGGCAGAGTCTTCTCTCGGGTCCGTCGAGCATGAAGTGATCGTCGCACGAATAGTCCACTTGGCTGCCGTAGAAGGTGGTGTTCGCTGTGAGTATCCGGGACCCCTGGGCAGTGGATGGAGGCTGACCGCAGTCAACATCTGAAAGAGGAAATGAAAACCTTGAATAAAATACATCACGCAAAAATACATTAATCAATATGCTGGGACGACCTTTCCTTGCTATGCGAATGGAAAGCAACATTCAAAAATGCTTAACTGTGGGAAATAAGCGTTTTACGAAGGCATGTAGCAGCGCACAAATATCTCCATCATATCTCTCTAGATGTTGATTTTTCAGCTACAAATTCATTCGAGATTTAAAGATTTTTTGGAGCTGGAACATTTGACACGAGTGTTGCCAATCAGAGGTATTTCCATCAAATGCTCATTAAAGCACAAATAATAACTCTTATAATAAATCGTTCGCTAATATGAATGTAATTTTAATCATTTTTGCATCTATTCTTTCAGTTTTTGTCAATTTTGAAGAAAGGTGTTTAAAAACAGCAATAATGGCATTGGCTGCCACTAAATGCCTCGGTTTTTGATAATTCTGTAAACGTTAAACGAATTTTGTCGACAATCGAGTTTTATATTGATTTTTAGGAATCTTTGTATTATTTTAGGAAGATTTAATTTATTTTATCTCGAATGATATTTTTACAGTTAGAGAGCTTTGAATGTGGCTTTCCATTCCCAACGCATGGAAGTGTACCAAAACGTTTGGTAACTTGATTTACATATTTAGGTTATTTGCTCAACGCTAAAAAGATCATTCATTGAAACAGAAACGGGGAACAAAATGTAATGAGAAGAGAAATTGGGAGGGCTTCACCGGTGTACGGAAATGAAGTGTTACTTTCGTTTCTATTAGGTTTTTTTTCGCATAAGACATTTGGTATGATTTTGCACTTAAACCTGAAAGGCCGAAGCTGCCGATGTACCAAAGACCTCCATTTTAACGATTTCTCTGTCAATCCACGTTTCCTGTTCATTTGTATACATTTCATATACATTTGGTGTTTCATAAAATATACCTGATACTTTATGCAGTTATATAGTATTTCACGATCGTTTCAAACTAGTGGCAGTTGTGAAACAGAATTTTCATGAAGATATATAAATAATGGGAGGAAAATAACTGCGAATAGAGCGCAAATTTATTTTTTGTTTTCGTTTTCCAGGAAAAAGATAAAAATACAAATTTCATATCGTCTCCGAAATTTATTTCCCGAATTCCGAAAGCACGAAAGTGAGATTTTTCCCCCTCGGAAGTGTTACAAGGAAGAAGAGAAGAATTCGAGGCCTAAGATCGGATGACTTTTGATGTGAATAACTTAAGAAATTCATTTAAGAGTAGTGAATTATTTATTGGAAAAAATCTTTAATGAATTTGATCCGTGGCATCATGCAGTTCGGAAACAGGAAACATTTGGCCTGATGACCTACTTATAAAGTGGGCAAAATATGAACTTACAGATACAAGTAGGGGGATGACCATTCCACACTCCGGAGGCGAGGCATGTCCTGAGGGGATGACCCTTGACCAGATGACCTGGGATGCACCGATATTGGACGGTGGAGCCTACACGGAACGAATCCAGAGATGATCGATCATTGCCTCCATACACTGCCGTAGCGTTCTTCAGAATCACTGGGGTGGGACAGCGGATTTCTAAACAAATCACCAAACACACGATTATTTATGTCATCGTTATAAAAGGAAGAGTATTTGTATTTCGATAACTTCAATGTGGGGAATGCTTACCTTCGCATTTGGGTGCAGCACCGCTCCATCTGCTGTTTGGCAGACAATGTCGAACCTTCATGCCTTGCAATCTGTAACCTTGGCTGCAAGTGTACACGGTGGAGCTGTGCAGGAAAGTGCTGCCATTCGGGTAACTCACTTCTCCTTTCAGCAGCGGGGGCACTCGACCACAGTCCACATCTGGGGGGAAAAATGGAGCTCGTGGGCTTATTTGAAACACTTAAACGAAAGGTGATTTGGAAAAGAATTGTCTAAATTTTATGAGGCAGACATTTGCCAACTCTCGCAAACCCCTGACTATAAATCGTCATCGAGGTGATTTAGGAGTTAGTTTTCCAATTTTCTTGTAAAATTAATGGTAGTGTTCATTGTCATCCATTTATTCATTTTTTAATGCAATTTAGTTTATTTAAATGAAATATTTAATAACTCTGTGTGCCTCAAATAATGCAAATCATTTCTCTGGCACGTAAATCGTTTGTTTATTGATCAAGTAACGAAACAAACAAAAAAACTCCATAGCTGATTTAAATATCTTTATTGGTATAAACTGACAGGCTCCTGTCTAGACCTCTGTGGCAAGCAGCTGCTTGAGGGGGTATTTATTTATTTTTATTTTTACGATCGGAAGACAGAAGAAAGAACATAAGATAGAAACTTAATCAGGTGCGTGTGTTTCTTTTTTTTTTTCGTCTTCATTTTTGGCCATTGTTATTTTCTGCCTTCTAGCCAGCAGGAAGAACAAAAATATATTAATTCATTAAAAAAGAAACTGCCCTCTTGAAAATATAATTGGGTAATTTTGCTTAGAGCAACGGATAGAGAAATGAGGACGCTGAATTTTGCTTTCCTCTCTTCATCCATTGCAGTGATGAAGTCTGATGTCAGGATCATCGCTACTGCATGATGATTAAGGCATCATCCTGTGCTATTCTAAGATGCGATGCTGCTGACGAATCATTGCCAAGCTGATTAACAAGCAGCTGATGAAACATCCACCAAGCGAATAGGACCAGGCATTGCGTTCAACTGTAAAAGGAATCATCTGGAGATTATATATTATGAGGCAGCAGCTGTTCAAATCATTTCTACTAGTAGTTGATACAAACAGGATGCAAATAGACTCGAATGAAATTAGAGCGAGATAATCACGATTGGAAGATAATAGCGATTGCTGAAAGCGGCAGCTACGTAGAGATGATGACCTATGACAGAGGAAATTATAAATATCGTGGGAAACCGAAATAGTTCCGTTTCAAATGGCATCTGAGAGAGCAGATCAGTTTTTGAACTTCTCAATTTCAAATTCAAAAGTAAACCTTTGAAATTCATCGTACGAAAGCTGGTTAATAAATTCTATTGCAAATATTAATAAATGCAACATGACAGAAATGGCAAATTAGTGAAGAACTTTAAAAAGAAGGCAAAAAGTTGTTTTCTTGTCAGGGATTATCAACTTGTGTTTCGGTGTTTCATGCTGCAGATTATATTAAATTCGAGCGAAATATTTGTGAATTTTAACGATATTCTAAGTAATCCAAAGCTTCAAAAACTGTAAATACTCAGCGTAAGATGAGGAAAATGTTAGACCTTTCACATTGAGAGAGATGAGTTCATTAATCTTCTCAACATATTGATCAGGAACATGTGTTCTGAGTTGAGCACATATATATGAATTCTTTTAAAGTTCTTTATGGTAAAGTACCGGATTTCTCTCATGGAGTTCAAAAATCCCATAATGCCTCCCTCATTCCCGACATATATGTAAGTGAAAGGACCAACCCATTCTCATGCACATTGACAGAAATCAAAATGTTCAGTCTATTCATGGAAAGAATTCAACAGCTATAGACTTCTTTTTTTATGGAATTGGGTTGACGAGACTCAATGGCCAGTCCTCCTTATTTTGTCCCAAAGTCGGAAAATGAGATTTTTTCACGTGAATAGAGAGAATCGAACAAGTGTAGAGTGAGGGACAATCACAACACACATGACAGAACGAAAGATCATGCCGTTTCCGGGAATCGACTCAAGTTCGAGTTCCATCTGCGCCTGCATCGAGAATTTTCTCTATTCAACTCTTCTTCCGCCCTCGGTGAGAAAGAGGACACCGATGGGTTCAGAATTCGTCCGTCGGATGGGACATTAAGTCATACGCCGTGAGCAGATACCCAATGCATGTTAAAGGACACGCTATATGACCTGGATGGGAAACTTCTATCTCCTAATAATTGTCCAGTGAATCCCTCTCCTGACCCTCTCTGAGTTCGTGGGGTCCTTGTGACCTGGCCATTTAGTCCGTTTTGTGCAAAAAAAGTGCCTCTCAGAGGTAAAACAGCCCAATCCACTGAAGGTTTTAAAGACTTCCAAGAACAGAAAAGTCGGTTAAAGGTGTTTCATTATACAATGGAGTACTTACAAGTGCATGAAGGCACGTGTCCTGTCCAGAGTCCATCAGCTGCGCACACTCTTTTAGTAGGTCCAACCATCACGTGACCAATCTCGCAATGGTAGGTGGCGACGGAATGGATGGTCTGGCTATCCACCTCGACGTGAGCCCCACGAGCTATGCCTGGCTTGCCGCAGCTGATGACTGCAAAAGATAAAAATATGAAACAGATTGATTTTCGTGCAATATAAGGGAACGGAAATTCTGAGCCGCCTGCTTCAAGAATCGACGAGCTCTACTTACCCTAACCTGCCAAAACTGATATAACCTCCCATATCATGGGAATGAAAACCACATTCAAACATTTTCGCCTTTTAATACTCATTTCGTATTTTATTATTGGATCATTTCGTTCAGCAATTAAAGAGTTATGGATTCGGAATATTTCGAGAATAGCAGTGCCGATCTTAAGAATACATCTTAATGGTTAATTTTGAGGTAAATAATAAGTTATTTCTCAAATCATTTACTAAAATAATTAACTTTTTTTAGGAGCAGTGCAGACGCTTTTAAATGATCTAATTCACAAGTGGTAAAAAAAAATATTCTCAAAAATGAGATTAAAAGAGATTTGATTGAGAATTGCGAATTTATTGTTTTTTTGGAAAATACTTGTTTTATAAATTACCGTTTCTAATTCGGCTATCCATTTGCAATTCACGGAAGTGTCTTAATTCTTTTGGTAGGTTAAAGTTACATTAAAAGTCCACGTGATACTGGGACGTGGACATTAGGACGGAGGTAGCTATTCCTAAATATCGCTAGGTGTCATTCTTAATGAATTCTAACTATAAATATGAAGGAGTTACAAAGAACGGTTCGAATACTTAAATCACTTATTCACATTGCAAAAGAGTAAAATAAGATTTAAATAATTTTGCTTTCTTGAAACTTCTTAATGGGTACGACATTTCGAAACAAACGGAGTCTTCCTTTGGACTAAAACAACAGAAGAGGAATGCAGTCGCGGTTCAGTATTTACCATTTCTAATACAAGTATTCCGTTAGAAAATAACACTCATTTTGTGTTACTATTTGTGAGAACTGATATATTGATTGAAATAACATTAAATAAATTAGCATTGCGTGATTAATTTGCACTAATTAAATAGAAGATGGATTAAACATTTTATTTACAGACATAAAACGATACTTATAACTTTTGGAATATATTTTTTAAAATGGGGCAGCAAACGTTTAAAAGTGATTTCGCCAAATGTGGGCGATCAGACTGGGATTTCGTTCATTTAGAAAAACTACTGCTTGTAAGAGATGATTGTAAGGTCTCCGGATTTATAGGACAGAAATAAATGCCTTTTAACTTTCCTAATAGCCTTGTGGTCTCTCTTAGTCAACAGACTCTGGTCAAAAGGTTTAGAATGATTTTCTCGTGACCTTTCCACCTCTTACCCAAGGGGCTCAGTCGGCAGCGCGCCAGTCTCGTAAGCTGATGGTTCCAGGTTCGAGTCCTCACTTTGCCTGTGCTGATATTTTCTCCACTGGTAAAGCCGCCATCCGTCGAATGCAATATTAAGCCAGGTTTCTGTGTGCATAAGAGTCATACCCCCTGGGTATTGAAAAACAATCTGGGTGACCTGGATGAGAATTGCATCTGTCTCCTAACAGTTGCCCTATAGATCCTCTTCCTCAATCTTCTCTGAGCCCTTGGGGTCCTTGTGACCTGAGCAATTATCTCATGTGCAAAAGGAAATGCGACCCAGATGCAAAATAACCCAACCTTTTCACGTCTAACAAGTTAACAGATTTCTACGGATCAATGCAGATAAAAAGGAAAAGCATTTTGTACGTTTTTATGTTGATATCATTATGTTAAATATTAGATACCATTTTGTTTTGTTTTTAATGCTCACTGAGAGATGTGACCCATAAATGAGTGCAATGAGCATAACTCTCACAAATGGCTTCTCTTTTGGACACTAGTTGGGTTATGGCAATTCTCGTGCTTCGTCAACCGTACAGAGTCATGTGTCTGAATCTTAATTTTCTGAAGCGATTTAATGCGATTTTCGGCAGTTATCATCGGTGATACATAAAGAGAGGCTAAACAGTGGAAGTCATCTTCGAACTCAAAACTAATCTTCATCATCACTCATTTATATGGCATGCAAAAAGAAAGAGAAAGCACGACAAAATATTTCGTAGGATTTGGATATTCTCTAAAGAATTATTCCACAAGGCTATAATTCTGCGCAAATGCCCCAATCCGTTCTATCAACAACTTGATCAACGTTTTGCCAAAATTGTCGATGAGGTGTAACTGTTCCCCTTTTTTCGACTGATGGTGTTTTAAGTGGTTATGAGGCAAAATCTCTTAGAAAATGGAATCGACGCCTTTAGGTAATAATATTAATTTTTTTAGGAAGAATAGAGATCCGAACATTAAAAAATATCCGTGAACGATAACAATTGTTTTTCCTTTCCACAAAATGTTAGCTGCAATTAATCCGTCTCGCAACGCTGATAAAGTGGCAAAGGATAAGGATCTGGCAGAGAATATTTAAGTCTCATTAAAGTTATGCGCAGCTTCAATGTAGCATCCCTTTCTGACTGCCAAGGGAAATCTGACTGCCATGTGTCAGATTGGATTTCTGACTGCCATGTGTACCAAATGGTATCGCTCTCTTCCACGTGGAGACTAATCTCAAACCATTGCTGGCAACTTCTGTGGAACACTGAACTGGTTCAAAGTTTTAGTTTCGAACTTTATTTTCGTACTTAGAAATTGGACGTATTCTCTCATTCAGCAGAATTTGGAGAATTATTATCGGAACATTCTTATTTGGAATTCGTGAATGATATTTGCATTACTTCTTTAAAAGTAGTGATAGAAGTGAATAAAGTTTTAAGAAGTGATTGCAAAGATGAAGTTGAACTTCTGCTTAAGACCCCATTTTCGAATTTATGCTATGAAAAGAAAAAAGGTGTATTCTCCTTATCGAATTGGCGCCAGAGTAAAATCAAAACCGAATAACTTCCTAGAATTCATGGTAAAATAAATCTGAATGGTTGACTGCTGGTGTTGAAATTGGAAGAAAAAAAATGTACTTTTTTGTTTATTATTCGGAGGTGATAGGAAAGTGGACATCAGCTGATAAGAATTTTCATAGAAAAGATGAAAATCATCTCAAATAAGGAAGGCAGTGCTAAGCATCAGCATACTTCATTTGAGTTTCACTCTCTACAGCAATGGTTATTTTACTTCTTTAAAAAGAAGAGATTATGGAGAGCTATTTGCCATAAAATATTGAGATGGCATTTGTCACCAGTTAAAAAGCATCCACCATCTGATTTCCTTCGGTCTTTGCAGATATGTCCCACACTATTGTTCCAGCGCTCCTTTTGGTTGAAATCTCTTTTTTCAACTTTATCTCTGAAATGCGTTGATTACACGACACATCAGCTGCAAAGTCAAAAAAGAAATCCACGTAGAAACTGATAAAAGCTTGTTACGTAGTCAGTTATCTCTGACAATAGCACATTTCGATATAGATAAAGCACAAGGTTACATTTCTGTCTAGTGGGATTAGATTCCTAATTGCAGTGTTGCCATCCGTTCGTAAGATAGAGCGTAAACTGGATGTGCCAATTCAATTAATTAAAATATTTAAATGTCTGTAAGAATACTAAGAAATGAACAGAGTAATTAAGGAATGCATACGTTCCTTATTAAAAGTTAAGCACTGATCAATAAAATGAACCTGTCTCAAAATATATTTAGACAAATTTAATCAAATATCACAGAATGATACAAAGATAATTAAGTCACGAAAATTTGGAGAAAATGATTTACATACATCCGAAAAAAAGCGAATAAAGCAAAATATGTGATAAAAAATGGGGGGGAGGGCGAAATACAAAATGTAAAATTAATAGAGGATGTGGCCCCCTCTAGAACAAATGCAAACCTGAGAACGTCGATTCATGCCCTCATTAAGATAATTCAAAGAATAGGAGGGTAAAAAAATCCACCCTGAGGTCCTGAAGGAGTTTGTAGAGGGGGTTGAAGGGCAGCAATGCGCCCCCCGAAGCATTTCATAGACATTCTATCGTATTGAGGTCCGGAGAGAATTCAGCCCGCCCCATTCCTTGGATACCTTCTTCATCCAGACATCATTTTGTCAATGCTGCTCTACGTCAGGGGTCATAATCTTTATCAATTCAGTGTATGATTGATATTTTATCAATTCAGTGCATGAGAGCCACGCACCAGCATTATTTTTGATAAATGGAAATTTTAGACTTGATATTTGTTCAGTTTATTGAAAAACTGAGATCTTTTATTATGTATTACATTTTAAATACAGTTTTTATTTTTCTTAATCCAAGGAACAATCCAATGCAAATGACGGATTTTGAAACGGGAAAATTCAATAATCTTAATCCAACTGTACATCCCAGCAACCTCCTGGGGATTAGGACACCCCAGGTTAAAAAGTCCAATGAAGATCGTCGTTATCATCCTTTAA
The DNA here is from genome assembly GCA_038380435.1 of Ryuthela nishihirai. Classification (NCBI taxonomy): domain Eukaryota; kingdom Metazoa; phylum Arthropoda; class Arachnida; order Araneae; family Heptathelidae; genus Ryuthela; species Ryuthela nishihirai. Next base: position 36,118,088 of record JAWZYU010000031.1, read on the forward strand.
GAAGACATCATTGCCTACTGCAGCAGTACAGGGTTTCACACAGATCAAGGATCTCATCTCGAATGTATCAGAGCATTCACAGAACCTCCATCTCACAGATGGCCACCCAATGAAAACACGGCTCACATAATCGGTCTCGACCACCAAATCCACTTCTCTCAACGATGTTATGTGACTGGTTGCGAATTCCCACCGTTCACTAGATCAATACAAGTCTGACGGCTGATTGTAGGAAAAATTTCAGCTGATCCGTGAACAGAACGCGACTCAATTGTTCTCTGATCCTTGCCGCCTGATCGTGACACCATTTCAAGCCTTCGACGTTTTCCTCAACTATCAAGAGAATATTCACTCTTAGTCCAACGTCGATATCAAATTTGAGGAAAATTTGCCTTTAGCTGATAGAAACCGATGGCCTCCTGATAATGTGTCAGGTGCTCTGACCGCTGGTAGCTTAACGGTCAGAGCATCTGACATGTTATTAGGAGGTGTTGGGTTCTCATTCCACTCGGCTAAAGACACTTTTCTCTAATGATATCGACGTTGGACTAAGAGCGAACCCTCCCTTGATAGATACTTTCCTTCTTGTGCCTGCAATGAGGTCTGAATGCAGAGCTGCGGTTGCTCTCCTGTTCCGTCGTTAGGCCAATTCAGAGATCATCATGAGGTGTGATGCGCCCTTGAGAAAGGTCTTCTGATAACTGATTGGATTGTTTCGAATTGCTGCCGTATTCTTGAGATAACAGAATGGTCGACTTCATCTCTCTGATCGTTTGACCAATCTCGAATCTTCCAAAGGCCCTCTCCATCGTTTTGAGTCGTCTAAACGGTTTCTTCGATTAAACCAAAGGAGCCGATGAGGTCGAAAATATGCCTGAAAACTTCGCATTGTGCTTACGAAACTTTTGTGTGTCCTCAATGTTGGAAAAATCGGTGATGTCAAAGGAGTTTAAATGAGTAAGGAAATCAACACTTTGAACAAAGCAACGAATACAATGGGAGTATTGAATTTAGTGTTTCTCTAATGTTACAAAATTCACTGTTAAGACTTTCAATTATTCTAAGGATAGCAAAAGTAGAAATGCTTCAATCGATGCCTATTCGAAGACTTCGGGTCAACAAAATACAATGAAATTGACTTGATTTGGTTTCTCTTTAATGATTTCGGTATTTTTGAAAAATGAAATAGATTTAATATCACCCGAAGCAGCAACTGAGGCCTCTTTTACACTTCAGAGAAGTAAGCGATGTTGCTATGGAGATGTGTCATGTAACTAACCACGAATGATCATTCAGAGCAGCAGAAAGTGAGATATGCGGCTTTTATCTTCATCGAGATTACTCCCAGCAGAGATAAGAGACGTTATCTTATCCGTTGAAAAAATATATATTTTTTTAGAAAAAACAAAACAAAACAAAACAAAAAAGCGTTCCGATTCGGTTTAGGTTATCCATTTTTGATCGATGTCATCTATTCGCTGAAGATGTTAGATACTTTTTAAGAATTTTCAATTGCAGACGATGAACTTAAAAGTCAGGCGGAGACATTTCGAACACTCCGGAAATTAAGAATAAAGCAAAAATATTTTGTCTTCGCTTTCTCTCTCTCATACGATTACTCACATTCTTTGGGATTTCGGTTCTTTTGCAGCTGTTCGGCTCGTTTCAAAGAGAAACAAGATGTAGATGTCACCCATCTCATTCGTCTGCCAATCTACTCTTTTGTCTGTCTTTCAACTTTCTTCTTTTAAGAGTTTCAATTAAAAACGTCTTAGATTGGATGAGTAGTAGTAAAATATTACTATTCACATTTTCCGAATTTTAAATACTTTGAATTTCCATTTTAAAGGTGGCTAAGGTTGCAAAATGACAAAACTTAAATATTATAAACAGTTAATTCATCATAAGAATTTGATATTCGACTGGTACAGTGTGGTGTTGGGAAGTTTTGCACTGATAGTCGCCATTTTCAATCCCTCTGCTAAGCGGAGGAAGAAATCTTAATTATTTCGCTTTTTGAAAGCGATCATGCTAATCTCGCGAGAAATGATTGAGTTTTCCATTTGGATATCGATTCGTTTCGCTTACTTTTGCAGAGAGGTTGTTGTCCGCTCCAGAGTCCGGTGTCGAGACACACCCTGTGGTGGTCTCCCACCAGAGTGTAGTTGACGTTGCAGCTGTACACCACTTGGCTGAGGTAAGTCGAGGACTGATTCACGAGGATGTATTCCCCGTTGATCAAGGGAGGGGGATGACCACAGTCGATGTCTGAAAAGAGAAGTCAGAAAGAACTAAGGAAACATCATCTCGAATAAAACGTACACTTCTTGAAAACAAAACAAACAAAAACTTTTTATTTTAATGTTTATAATGCACCATCCATTCCAGCATTTAATGCATGTAATGTCAATTTTATCTTTTTTTTTAAATACGTAATTTTGATGACATTTTGGTCACTTGTATGAATTGACCTTCCATCGAGATCAGTGAGGAAAATGAATCAGTAAGTGGTTATTTAAAATTTGCTAAATATTAAAAGTATAATTTATATTTTTATGTTTTCTTATTATTGTCTCTAATGTAGATTACGAATCTGTTTCTTATCATCTTTGGGGCGGGGGTGGCTCAATCGGTAGCGCGCCAGGCTCGTAATCTGTAGTTCCCAGGTTCGAGTCCCAGCTGGGTTAGCGTTGAGATTTATCTCCGCAAAATTCCCCGCCCTGCCCACAGTCAGTAGGGGACACCGATGGGCTTGGAAAGGCCGCCGTCCGTCGGATGGGACGTTAAGCCGTGGCCCTGTGTGCGAGAGAGCCATACCCTGTGCACGTTAAAGAACACACTGGATGGCCTTGACGGGAGGCTACCATCTGTCTCCCAACAGCTGTTCCAGTGGGTCCCCTCCCCCAACCTTCTCTGAGCCTTCGGGGTCTATGTGACTTGGCCATTTAGCCCATGGTGTGCAAAAAAGTGCCTGCTCAGAGGTAAAACAACTCAACCCAACTCTTATCATCTATATCCTCCATTGTTGGAGTAATTCTCATCTGACAGGCATTTCTTTCTTTCCATGAATTCTACTCGGTTGCAAATTTTCTCTTCTTTTTAACACTTGTCTGATAAGTGATTTAGAAATAATTCAATCATCAGCCAATTTGGGAAGATGCTGTTGCCGGGATAAACAGTTACTTAAAAATAAATCTGCTCTATTACACTGATCTCAAATAATTACGAGTAAGAAAAATGCTACTTCAACTCAACTCAGATGAAAATTATAGTTCCTGATTACTCGCAATTTCTTCTTTAATACTGCTCGTATATACCAGTGTAGCAGCATTTCAAAATGTTCATCTTTTTTTAAATTTTTTCAGTGAGGGTTTAAAAGCATTCACTTGCCAAGCGAAAGCAAGATCCTTCTCTGATTGTCATCTGATGGAAGTCAGGTGAAACTTGACTAGGTTTGGGGGGGGATGACATGATGATAAGCCAATGAATTTTCATTCCCTAGGCTGCTTAAAATTTCGCTGCTTGAGCTTAATGACAAAAAGCAAAAATCTTAAACTTTCAAAAAAGTCGGTAAAGTATTTTTTATGGATCAAGCTTTTTTGTCGTTGGCTTTGAGGCAAATGAAAAACGGAGACCCCCATAAGGAACCTCTTCTCTCGTCCCACCTAATCAGTTACCTCCCTTTTTTTTTTTGGAAACGAAGCAAACTTGAAACTAATGGCAGACGCTGAATGTAATCTGTTCGTCACGCGCCACCGTCAGTCACTTAACAACTCTCTTCTTTTACCATTTTCAGTTCAGCGGCAAATGCTTGCATAAATATACACACACAGAGCAATCCTTTGACTCCTGATTCGCATTGAATCCTAAGTTGAATCATATCTCGGATATTATGATTTTCCGGTCGAAAGCATTAGTTCATTTCAATTTGTAGTTCACTTAACATAATTCCAACTTTTTTAGTGATTTGACCTCGCACGAAACATTTTTAACGTTAAAGAGAAATGCAGCTCTGAACACCACTAAGCAAAGGTTTATTATCAGCAAGGCAATATCAATTTGAATTCAGATCTGTTCATACTTTTTTCTTTATTATAGGAAAGTAAGTTTTTATTAATAATTACCTCAATATAATAAAAATTTTACCCTTAATATAAACTGTTACATGCAGGTATGGACACTTTTTGAAAATTAATTTAATATTAATAATAAAAGAGACAAAAATCAAGTTAATCTAATTGAGCAGCAGATTTTATCAAAGTTGACTGAAATATACTATTCTTGAAATGAAAAAAAAACCACGACATCTAATGACGACAGAAAGTCAAGATAAAATCTGAGAAATTTTCATTTTAGGAAGTTTTCAGTTGAATTGTGATTCTCATCCGTGATCCAAGTATAAAAAAATAAAATAATTATTCCCTCAAGCAGCTGCTTGCCACAGCCTCTCAGTTTATACGCCTTAATAGAAGGTCTGTGAGGAAGGCGAGACCTCAGAAGAAAAACAAAACACCATACATCCATGTCTCGGTAGTTAAACAGTTATGAAAGGTGGGATATTTAACAGCAGGAATGCTTCTGATTAATTTAAAAAAATTTACACGTAAAATAATTTTGTACACGTAGTTCTAAAATACAAAACCTATTAATGGTTTGAAATTTGAAAAAATAGAAATTTTACTATCAATGCTCTACGTCAATGTCATTAATTTCTTTGTTAAATATTATAAATGTCACATTTCAATGTCAATATTATATTCATCATATGTATCAATGTCAAACAATATTAATGTCACATCAAATGAAAGGAGGCTAATCATGCTAGTGTAACAAATTATAAATGTAATTATTCTATATCCTAGAGATAAGCTTTAAGCTTTGCGGGTCACTTACAACGATAAAATTTACTTTTACTCTGATCGAAAAATAATGAACAAATTAAAAAATTATAATAATCTTTAAGTTTTAATTTACTTTTTAGGTAATTTCTCACGACACGTGGCCGTTGTTAAATATTCATATTTCCATAACTCTTTAAATACCGAATGAAAATCGAATTTCTGTTTCATAGATATCTTTATCTTCAGTCACATTTTTCCGTGAAAAGCTTATTTTAGAAGTATTCGAATTTGAGTCTTTAATGACACAAAATTGGTATGTCTGCACTTGTCTCTATTGACAATTTATTTTATGCACAGATCTTGCACATGTAAAAAGGTATTTAACACAGGAAATTATTCAGTGTATTTTCGAATGGAATGAAACTTGGGAAAAGAAAATTGGTGGAAAGAAATCTTATGAGTAAAATGTTAATTAATAAGAGAAGTGGATGCTTTTTGGCTTTCATACTCACAGATGCACGTTGGCTCTTTCCCAACCCATTTGCCTCCTAGCTGACAGATTCTGACGTCACTTCCTATCAGCTTGTGGCCCGCTTTGCAGCTATACCGTGCAGTGCTTCCGGCTTGATAACTGGAGACGATCAACGATCCGTTCTCTGGATTGGGCAAGGTAGGACACCAGTTCACTGGGAAAGAAATGAGACAAACATTTTCACTCTTAAGACTTTAATGCAGATGTATTTGCATTACGCTATATACAGGAAGGTAAAGAATACCAATCATTAATAGATTGTTAAACATGTTATTTCAGTTTAATAAATAGCAAATCGTGTCACAATATTAAATTTTGTTTGAAAATACCATTTCCTTTACAGTTTTCTTTTATTGTATTTTCTTTTTTCTGCATGTGTGAAGAGTGTTGAGGAAAGACATTTTTGCACGGCTTAACTGGCACAAATACACACACACAAATAGAAGTATTAAACGCCTAACTGGCACAAATATATATATACACAAATAGAAGCATTAAACACCTAACTGGCACAAATATATATATACACACACAAATAGAAGTATTAAACGCCTAACTGCCACAAATACACACACACAAATAGAAGTATTAAACGCCTAACTGGTACAAATACACACACAAAGAGAAGTATTAAACGCCTAACTGGTACAAATATACACACACAAATAGAAGTATTAAACGCCTAACTGGCACAAATATACACACACAAATAGAAGTATTAAACGCCTAACTGGCACAAATACACACACACAAATAGAAGTATTAAACGCCTAACTGGCACAAATATACACGCACAAATAGAACTATTAAATGCCTAACTGGTACAAATATACACACACAAATAGAAGTATTAAACGCCTAACTGGCACAAATATACACACACAAATAGAAGTATTAAACGCCTAACTGGCACAAATATACACACACAAATAGAAGTATTAAACGCCTAACTGGAACAAATACACACACACAAATAGAAGTATTAAACGCCTAACTGGCACAAATACACACACACACACACACAAATAGAAGCATTAAACACCTAACTGGCACAAATATATATACACACACACACAAATAGAAGTATTAAACGCCTAACTGGCACAAATACACACACACACACACAAATAGAAGTATTAAACGCCTAACTGGCACAAATATATATATACACAAATAGAAGCATTAAACACCTAACTGGCACAAATATATATACACACACACAAATAGAAGTATTAAACGCCTAACTGCCACAAATACACACACACAAATAGAAGTATTAAACGCCTAACTGGTACAAATACACACACAAATAGAAGTATTAAACGCCTAACTGGTACAAATATACACACACAAATAGAAGTATTAAACGCCTAACTGGCACAAATATACACAGACAAATAGAAGTATTAAACGCCTAACTGGCACAAATATACACACACACAAATAGAAGCATTAAAAACCTAACTGGCACAAATATATACACACACACAAATAGAAGTATTAAACGCCTAACTGGCACAAATATACACACACACAAATAGAAGTATTAAACGCCTAACTGGCACAAATATATATATATACAAAAACAGAATCATTAAACACCTAACTGGCACAAATATATATACACACACAAATAGAAGCATTAAACACCTAACTGGCACAAATATATATATATATACACAAATAGAAGCATTAAACACCTAACTGGCACAAATATATATACACACACACAAATAGAAGTATTAAACGCCTAACTGCCACAAATACACACACACAAATAGAAGTATTAAACGCCTAACTGGCACAAATATACACGCACAAATAGAAGTATTAAATGCCTAACTGGTACAAATATACACACACAAATAGAAGTATTAAACGCCTAACTGGCACAAACATACACACACAAATGGAAGTATTAAACGCCTAACTGGCACAAATACACACACACACACAAATAGAAGTATTAAACGCCTAACTGGAACAAATACACACACACACAAATAGAAGCACTAAACACCTAACTGGCACAAATATATATATATATATACACACACACACACACACACAAATAGAAGTATTAAACGCCTAACTGGCACAAATACACACACACACAAATAGAAGTATTAAACGCCTAACTGGCACAAATATATATATACACAAATAGAAGCATTAAACACCTAACTGGCACAAATATATATACACACACACAAATAGAAGTATTAAACGCCTAACTACCACAAATACACACACACAAATAGAAGTATTAAACGCCTAACTGGCACAAATATACACACACAAAAAGAAGTATTAAACGCCTAACTGGCACAAATATACACGCACAATAGAAGTATTAAATGCCTAACTGGTACAAATATACACACACAAATAGAAGTATTAAACGCCTAACTGGCACAAATATACACACACAAATAGAAGTATTAAACGCCTAACTGGCACAAATATACACACAAATAGAAGTATTAAACGCCTAAGTGGGTCAAATATACACACACAAATAGAAGTATTAAACGCCTAACTGGTACAAATATACACACACAAATAGAAGTATTAAACGCCTAACTGGCCCAAATATACACACACAAAGAGAAGTATTAAACGCCTAACTGGCACAAATATACACACACAAATAGAAGTATTAAACACCTAACTGGCACAAATATACACACACACACACAAATAGAAGCATTAAACACCTAACTGGCACAAATATATATACACACACACAAATAGAAGTATTAAACGCCTAACTGCCACAAATACGCACACACAAATAGAAGTATTAAACGCCTAACTGGCACAAATATACACACACAAATAGAAGTATTACACGCCTAACTGGCACAAATATACACACACAAATAGAAGTATTAAACGCCTAACTGCACAAATATACACACACAAATAGAAGTATTAAACGCCTAACTGGCACAAATATACACACACAAATAGAAGTATTAAACGCCTAACTGGCACAAATATACACACACAAATAGAAGTATTAAACGCCTAACTGGCACAAATTACACAGACAAATAGAAGTATTAAACGCCTAACTGGCACAAATATAACACATACAAATAGAAGCATTAAACACCTAACTGGCACAAATATATATGCACACACACAAATAGAAGTATTAAACGCCTAACTGGCACAAATACACACACACAAATAGAAGTATTAAACGCCTAACTGGCACATATATATATATACACAAATAGAAGCATTAAACACCTAACTGGTACAAATATACACACACAAATAGAAGTATTAAAAGCCTAACTGGCACAAATATACACACACAAATAGAAGTATTAAACGCCTAACTGGCACAAATATACACACACAAATAGAAGTATTAAACGCCTAACTGGCACAAATATATACACACAAATAGAAGTATTAAACGCCTAACTGGCACAAATATACATACACAAATAGAAGTATGAGAAAGCTAGTAATTGGGATGGAGGCGAAAACAAATATTATGCATATGTTGTTGCTCGTATGTTTCAAGAGATGTGTTAAAGCAAAGGGAAAAAGTTAACAGGGGAGCTTCGTTCCGCTTAATTTCCATTCTGTGGGTGAATACTTACGCAAGCACTTGGGTTCCTCTTCGTTCCAGATACCGTGGCCGCCGCAGACTCGCACTTCGCTCCCCACCAGAGTGTAGTTCTGATCGCACACGTAGCGGGCGCTCGAGTTGTACGTCGTGCGACCGTCCACGAGGATCACGTGCCCATTGGCCACGCTGCCAAGTGTTCCGCACTCGACATCTGCAAAAACAACCGCAAGTGAACATCAAAATCAAATAGTAAAAGTATTGCATATAGTTTTAAACAAACTGTAGAAGTCTGCCATTTTTTTATACTTCAAAGGAACGGGGTTCCTCCGCTATTTCAAGTGACTATCACCTTGACCCCAGACTCGTCCTGCATTCAATTCCGAATTCCGAATTTCTTTTATCTAGAAATACTTCTTTATTGTTGGAAAAATTACGATAAAGTCAACATTTCTTTATGGATACTGATGGCATTTCTGCATTTCGTAGATATCGTCTTTTAACACTCTACTATTGCTCTCTATCGGGGTTTTCTAATTTTGCAAACAGATATTTTTTATTAAATATCATTCGATTTGCTTTATAGATTTGTACTATTTTCACACCAAATGTTGAAACCAATTAGGCTTTATCTCAAAACAGAAAGTGCCTCATTTTCTCTACTTCAAAAAAATTGATAAAGTTTTCTTGATATTTCGTGAACTTTGATCCAAAACTTTCTGCTCCATCAGAACTTCTTGGGTACGCCACTGCTCCACTCTATTTTTGAGTGTTGAATGACCCAGCCATCATATAGTTATCTTCGACCTAAAAACGTCATCTTCCAGGTAGACCTTGATGACCTCTTCTCTCATCCGCCGTCACCCTTTCTTCTCATATGTGACCTTCAAAGAACACAGCCCCCTTTCGGGCAGTACTGACACCAACTGGTAGGGTTGGGTCCTTAAGCAATGACTGGTCGATCCTTTGCTCTCCCTGTCGGACACCGGTGTCATTAAATATTTTCACTCCCCAAACCTCACCCTCAATTGGTCATCTAATCTGCTCCTCCTCGATTCTTCCACTCTTTACGTGGGAGGCCAAGGACAACCCATACGGTTGCTCTTTGCTCTGCTTGAACCATGTTCTTATCTGATCGAACTGGACTATGGACCTCAGGTCTACGCTTCGGTCCCTGATTCGGTTGCAAAGCACTCCATGTGTGCATGGGTGCCTTCCGTGCCTCATTGGTTCAGAGTCTATACATTGAGATTTGAGACATGGAATGCCCCATTCCATGGAGACCTTCTGTGCCTCATTGGTCCAGAGTCTATACATTGAGATTGAAATGAGACATGGAAGACCCCATTACATGGGTGCCTTTCGTGCCTCATTGGTCCAAAGTCTAAACATTGAGATTGAAATGAGACATGGAATGCCCCATTCCATGGAGGCCTTCTGTGCCTCATTGGTCCAGAGTCTATACATTGAGATTGAAATGAGACATGGAAGGTCCAATTCCATGGGTGCCTTTCGTGCCTCATTGGTCCAAAGTCTAAACATTGAGATTGAAATGAGACATGGAATGCCCCATTCCATGGAGGCCTTCTGTGCCTCATTGGTCCAGAGTCTATACATTGAGATTGAAATGAGACATGGAAGGTCCCATTCCATGGGTGCCTTCCGTGCCTCATTGGTCCAAAGTCTAAACATTGAGATTGTAATGAGACATGGAATGCCCCATTCCATGGAGGCCTTCTGTGCCTCATTGGTCCAGAGTCTATACATTGAGATTGAAATGAGACATGGAAGGTCCAATTCCATGGGTGCCTTCCATGCCTCATTGGTCCAAAGTCTAAACATTGAGATTGAAATGAGACATTTAATGCCCCATTCCATGGAGGCCTTCTGTGCCTCATTGGTCCAGAGTCTATACATTGAGATTGAAATGAGACATGGAAGGTCCCATTCCATGGGTGCCTTCCGTGCCTCATTGGTCCAAAGTCTAAACATTGAGATTGAAATGAGACATGGAATGCCCCATTCCATGGAGGCCTTCTGTGCCTCATTGGTCCAGAGTCTATACATTGAGATTGAAATGAGACATGGAAGGTCCCATTCCATGGGTGCCTTCCATGCCTCATTGGTCCAAAGTCTGAACATTGAGATTGAAATGAGACATGGAATGCCCCATTCCATGGAGGCCTTCTGTGCCTCATTGGTCCAGAGTCTATACATTGAGATTGAAATGAGACATGGAAGGTCCCATTCCATGGGTGCCTTCCGTGCCTCATTGGTCCAAAGTCTAAACATTGAGATTGAAATGAGACATGGAATGCCCCATTCCATGGAGGCCTTCCGTGCTTCATTGGTCCAGAGTCTATACATTGAGATTGAAATGAGACATGGAATGCCCCATTCCATGGAGGCCTTCTGTGCCTCATTGGTCCAGAGTCTATACATTGAGATTGAAATGAGACATGGAAGGTCCCATTCCATGGGTGCCTTCCGTGCCTCATTGGTCCAAAGTCTAAACATTGAGATTGTAATGAGACATGGAAGGCCCCATTCCATGGAGGCCTTCTGTGCCTCATTGGCCCAGAGTCTATGCATTGAGATTGAAATGAGACATGGAAGACCCCATTCCATGGGTGCCTTCCGTGCCTCATTGGTCCAAAGTCTATACATTGAGATTGAAATGAGACATGGAATGCCCCATTCCATGGAGGCCTTCTGTGATTCATTGGTCCAGAGTCTATACATTGAGATTGAAATGAGACATGGAAGGTCCCATTCCATGGGTGCCTTCCGTGCCTCATTGGTCCAAAGTCTAAACATTGAGATTGAAATGAGACATGAAATGCCCCATTCCATGGAGGCCTTCTGTGCCTCATTGGTCCAGAGTCTATACATTGAGATTGAAATGAGACATGGAATGCCCCATTCCATGGAGGCCTTCTGTGCCTCATTGGTCCAGAGTCTATACATTGAGATTGAAATGAGACATGGAAGGTCCCATTCCATGGGTGCCTTTCGTGCCTCATTGGTCCAAAGTCTAAACATTGAGAGTGAAATGAGACATGGAATGCCCCATTCCATGGAGGCCTTCTGTGCCTCATTGGTCCAGAGTCTATACATTGAGATTGAAATGAGACATGGAAGGTCCAATTCCATGGGTGCCTTCCATGCCTCATTGGTCCAAAGTCTAAACATTGAGATTGAAATGAGACATAGAATGCCCCATTCCATGGAGGCCTTCTGTGCCTCATTGGTCCAGAGTCTATACATTGAGATTGAAATGAGACATGGAAGGCCCCATTCCATGGAGGCCTTCTGTGCCTCATTGGTCCAGAGTCTCTGCATTGAGATTGAAATGAGACATGGAAGACCCCATTCCATGGGTGCCTTCCGTGCCTCATTGGTCCAAAGTCTAAACATTGAGATTGAAATGTGACATGGAATGCCCCATTCCATGGGTGCCTTCCGTTCCTCATTGGTCCAAAGTCTAAACATTGAGATTGTAATGAGACATGGAAGGCCCCATTCCATGGAGGCCTTCTGTGCCTCATTGGTCCAGAGTCTATGCATTGAGATTGAAATGAGACATGGAAGACCCCATTAAATGGGTGCCTTCCGTGCCTCATTGGTCCAAAGTCTAAACATTGAGATTGAAATGAGACATGGAATGCCCCATTCCATGGAGGCCTTCTGTGCCTCATTGGTCCAGAGTCTATACATTGAGATTGAAATGAGACATGGAAGGTCCAATTCCATGGGTGCCTTCCATGCCTCATTGGTCCAAAGTCTAAACATTGAGATTGAAATGAGACATTTAATGCCCCATTCCATGGAGGCCTTCTGTGCCTCATTGGTCCAGAGTCTATACATTGAGATTGAAATGAGACATGGAAGGTCCCATTCCATGGGTGCCTTCCGTGCCTCATTGGTCCAAAGTCTAAACATTGAGATTGAAATGAGACATGGAATGCCCCATTCCATGGAGGCCTTCTGTGCCTCATTGGTCCAGAGTCTATACATTGAGATTGAAATGAGACATGGAAGGTCCCATTCCATGGGTGCCTTCCATGCCTCATTGGTCCAAAGTCTGAACATTGAGATTGAAATGAGACATGGAATGCCCCATTCCATGGAGGCCTTCTGTGCCTCATTGGTCCAGAGTCTATACATTGAGATTGAAATGAGACATGGAAGGTCCCATTCCATGGGTGCCTTCCGTGCCTCATTGGTCCAAAGTCTAAACATTGAGATTGAAATGAGACATGGAATGCCCCATTCCATGGAGGCCTTCCGTGCTTCATTGGTCCAGAGTCTATACATTGAGATTGAAATGAGACATGGAATGCCCCATTCCATGGAGGCCTTCTGTGCCTCATTGGTCCAGAGTCTATACATTGAGATTGAAATGAGACATGGAAGGTCCCATTCCATGGGTGCCTTCCGTGCCTCATTGGTCCAAAGTCTAAACATTGAGATTGTAATGAGACATGGAAGGCCCCATTCCATGGAGGCCTTCTGTGCCTCATTGGCCCAGAGTCTATGCATTGAGATTGAAATGAGACATGGAAGACCCCATTCCATGGGTGCCTTCCGTGCCTCATTGGTCCAAAGTCTATACATTGAGATTGAAATGAGACATGGAATGCCCCATTCCATGGAGGCCTTCTGTGATTCATTGGTCCAGAGTCTATACATTGAGATTGAAATGAGACATGGAAGGTCCCATTCCATGGGTGCCTTCCGTGCCTCATTGGTCCAAAGTCTAAACATTGAGATTGAAATGAGACATGAAATGCCCCATTCCATGGAGGCCTTCTGTGCCTCATTGGTCCAGAGTCTATACATTGAGATTGAAATGAGACATGGAATGCCCCATTCCATGGAGGCCTTCTGTGCCTCATTGGTCCAGAGTCTATACATTGAGATTGAAATGAGACATGGAAGGTCCCATTCCATGGGTGCCTTTCGTGCCTCATTGGTCCAAAGTCTAAACATTGAGAGTGAAATGAGACATGGAATGCCCCATTCCATGGAGGCCTTCTGTGCCTCATTGGTCCAGAGTCTATACATTGAGATTGAAATGAGACATGGAAGGTCCAATTCCATGGGTGCCTTCCATGCCTCATTGGTCCAAAGTCTAAACATTGAGATTGAAATGAGACATAGAATGCCCCATTCCATGGAGGCCTTCTGTGCCTCATTGGTCCAGAGTCTATACATTGAGATTGAAATGAGACATGGAAGGCCCCATTCCATGGAGGCCTTCTGTGCCTCATTGGTCCAGAGTCTCTGCATTGAGATTGAAATGAGACATGGAAGACCCCATTCCATGGGTGCCTTCCGTGCCTCATTGGTCCAAAGTCTAAACATTGAGATTGAAATGTGACATGGAATGCCCCATTCCATGGGTGCCTTCCGTTCCTCATTGGTCCAAAGTCTAAACATTGAGATTGTAATGAGACATGGAAGGCCCCATTCCATGGAGGCCTTCTGTGCCTCATTGGTCCAGAGTCTATGCATTGAGATTGAAATGAGACATGGAAGACCCCATTCCATGGGTGCCTTCCGTGCCTCATTGGTCCAAAGTCTGAACATTGAGATTGAAATGAGACATGGAAGGCCCCATTCCATGGAGGCCTTCTGTGCCTCATTGGTCCAGAGTCTATACATTGAGATTGAAATGAGACATGGAAGGTCCCATTCCATGGGTGCCTTCCGTGCCTCATTGGTCCAAAGTCTAAACATTGAGATTGAAATGAGACATGGAATGCCCCATTCCATGGAGGCCTTCCGTGCTTCATTGGTCCAGAGTCTATACATTGAGATTGAAATGAGACATGGAATGCCCCATTCCATGGAGGCCTTCTGTGCCTCATTGGTCCAGAGTCTATACATTGAGATTGAAATGAGACATGGAAGGTCCCATTCCATGGGTGCCTTCCGTGCCTCATTGGTCCAAAGTCTAAACATTGAGATTGAAATGAGACATGGAAGGCCCCATTCCATGGAGGCCTTCTGTGCCTCATTGATCCAGAGTCTATACATTGAGATTGAAATGAGACATGGAAGACCCCATTCCATGGGTGCCTTCCGTGCCTCATTGGTCCAAAGTCTAAACATTGAGATTAAAATGAGACATGGAATGCCCCATTCCATGGAGGCCTGTGCCTCATTGGTCCAGAGTCTATACATTGAGATTGAAATGAGACATGGAAGGTCCAATTCCATGGGTGCCTTCCATGCCTCATTGGTCCAAAGTCTAAACATTGAGATTGAAATGAGACATGGAATGCCCCATTCCATGGAGGCCTTCTGTGCCTCATTGGTCCAGAGTCTATACATTGAGATTGAAATGAGACATGGAAGACCCCATTCCATGGGTGCCTTTCGTGCCTCATTGGTCCAAAGTCTAAACATTGAGATTGAAATGAGACATGGAATGCCCCATTCCATGGAGGCCTTCTGTGCCTCATTGGTCCAGAGTCTATACATTGAGATTGAAATGAGACATGGAAAACCCCATTCCATGGGTGCCTTTCGTGCCTCATTGGTCCAAAGTCTAAACATTGAGATTGAAATGAGACATGGAATGCCCCATTCCATGGAGGCCTTCTGTGCCTCATTGGTCCAGAGTCTATACATTGAGATTGAAATGAGACATGGAAGGTCCAATTCCATGGGTGCCTTCCATGCCTCATTGGTCCAAAGTCTAAACATTGAGATTGAAATGAGACAAGGAATGCCCCATTCCATGGAGGCCTTCTGTGTCTCATTGGTCCAGAGTCTATACATTGAGATTGAAATGAGACATGGAAGGTCCCATTCCATGGGTGCCTTCTGTGCCTCATTGGTCCAGAGTCTATACATTGAGATTGAAATGAGACATGGAATGCCCCATTCCATGGAGGCCTTCTGTGCCTCATTGGTCCAGAGTCTATACATTGAGATTGAAATGAGACATGGAATGCCCCATTCCATGGAGGCCTTCTGTGCCTCATTGGTCCAGAGTCTATACATTGAGATTGAAATGAGACATGGAAGGTCCCATTCCATGGGTGCCTTCCGTGCCTCATTGGTCCAAAGTCTAAACATCTTCTCAGACTCCGGGTAGCGGATTTCGTCGAGCTCTGAGCAGAATAACAAAGATCTTGGTTAGAAGAGGTTAATGACAAACTCTTCCAGATCGAGCCTTTTGTCAAAAAGAGGCAGTTATCTTTTCTCAGGAATCGCAAGGAGGAAGTTGTACTTGCTCGGCTTCACATAGGTCATGGATTTTAAATGCATTCTTTTCTTCTTCGGCTTCTTCAACTATCAAACATATTTTAATCTAAAGTCCGTGTTTCAACACCGAAAGCCATATTTTTTTTTTATCATCATTTACTTTCCGAGCTCTATACATTGGATTTTTTTTCATCTCATCATTCATTTTTATCCCTTGTTTTTCCCTTTTTTTTGCGTCTTAATAGATAACGAAACGTAATTTTATGGCATTGTTCTTTATAATCATTACTTTTTTCCCTGGGTTGATTTTAATCTTCTTTATGTGTGCATATTATTTTTTCTACAACTTTTTTACTGCTATTTCCAATTTTTATGTTAATTTCTTTTCTTTTTACACCCTTTTTCGTGTTTGCTTTTAACTCTGGTTGTGAGTTATCTGTCTTTTACTTTCTATTTCATTATTTTGTTTGTCATTAAAACCTGAGTTACTGATGCGCCATAAAACCCTAAACAAGTGTTGGGTTGGGTTGTTTTACTTCTGAGCGGCACTTTTTTTGCACACCATGGGCTAAATGGCCAGGTCACATGGACCCCGAAGGCTCAGAGGAGGTTGGGGGAGGGGACCCACTGGAACAGCTGTTGGGAGACAGATGGTAGCCTCCCGTCAAGGCCATCCAGCGTGTTCTTTAACGTGCACAGGGTATGGCTCTCCCGCACACGGGGCCACGGCTTAACATCCCATCCGACGGACGGCGGCCTTTCCAAGCCCATCGGTGTCCCCTACTGACTGTGGGCAGGGCGGTGAATTTTGCGGAGAAAAATCTCAACGCTGACCCAGCTGGGACTCGAACCTGGGAACTACAGATTACGAGCCTGGCGCGCTACACTAAACAAGTGAACAGAAAAACATTAAACAATGACTTTCGACATTATGACATCTCTTTCTTTTCTCGTTATCGGATCATTTTTAAGTCTGTTCAAGTCGACCGTGTTTTCCAACGAAACAACTTTTCCGATCCCTTTCTGCACTAAATATTTTCTTCAGAATTTTGCCATTTTTTAGGTTTTCCTCTTTGCAGCGAGCAGACGAATTTTAGAGTTGCAGAAGATTTCTTTGTGAAATCTCGTAAGACTGACTTGACAAGACATTAATTTAAGACTTATAAGAATTATCTTTTAAGACTTATGACCCATCAGCACTTATAAGCATATTTAAAACTATTGCTTCGAATTCTTCAATTGTAAAGTTTGCTTAACCGTATATTAATCTTGTTAAGTATCAGTATATAAATAAAAGAGGTCGCCTTGAAAGCTACCTACATTGACAAATGGGCGGTGACCCCGTCCAGAAACCATCGCTGGCGCAAGTTCTGTTGATATCTCCCAGTACCACGTGATCTTGTGGACAGTGGTAGGTGATGACGTTACCCAGTGCGTAACTGTCGCCGATGATCGTGGAGTTCTCCTGTCGGTCCGGGCTGCCACAGGTCGAAGGGGCTGCAATGTTGAAAAAGAGGATTTATTTCGGGATGGTCACCTTTCACTTGAAGCAATTCAGTTGGGCAAATTCTTTATTGTTTTCAATATCTTGATATTAAGAAAATAACAAAGGGAGCACCCACCATATTGGCAGACCCAGGGCAGGTAATCCAAGTCACATGTGACGTCATTCCACATCCACTTCCGACCCCCATCGAGAACGACGCAATTCTGCTGCCCATTGTAATTGTTGGGCTGATCGTCTGCCCACATGTAATCGACTGCTGGCTCACCTGAAGGGAAAAAATATTCGTGATTTCTTCACAAAATAAACATCATTCGAATCAGAAAAAAATTTGCTATCTTTTTAAATGAAAAATTAGAGCACATTATAGGAAAGCAGAGGTGATTTAAAAAAAAAAGTGATCGAACTCTTTCAGCAACTGCTATGAATATCGCGTGAGCCGTGGCTGTCTGTTTCCTCTCGTGGTGAGGAGAGGTAATCTTTTGTGATCATTTGACTTCACGGGAAAACAGATATTCGTAGTAAAGCTTATTCACTGTGCACTTGTTTCTGAAATAAAATGCCCTGCCCTACCAAAATATGAAAGAATTTCCATGTTATTTGAATGTTATCTAAAATAGGGATTTAATGGGGGAAATGTGACTGAGGATAAAGATCATAGTCGAATGTATTTTAATCTCGATTTTTTAACAATCTTCGTTCAGTGTTTCAAGAGTTACGGAAGCTAGAATATTTCGCAATAGATTACCTTAATTTTATAAAAATAATTTATGTCTGATATTTAAATGATCATTGCGCAAACTTCTAAAGTGAATATTTAGTTTATGAAATGGTTCGAAATAATACTTATTATTCATGCTTTAATTAATTTCTAAAGTGAATTCTTGTGGCACATTACTATTGCAAAATATTCTAACTTCCATAACTCTTTAAATACTTAACGAATATTGTCGAAAATCAAGATTTAAATAGATTTGATTATAATCCTTATCTTTAGTCACATTTTTCCATTAGATGTATATTTTAGAAGTTATAGAGCTTCGAAGTTAGATTCCCATTCGCATAACATGGAAATTATCTAACATTTTGGTTGGGCAGCGGAGTTTCACATCATTACAAGTTAGTAAAGATTTCCTTTCCAAAAATTTCTAATAATAGAAGAGAATATTTATACTTGGGAGGTGATTCAAAGGACGCAGTGGAATTGTTTTTTGTCGTTGAATAATCTCACTTTTTTTTTTGGATTTTACACTTGTTCAGTTCTATGAAAAAGAGATTTTTTTTAGATAATCATTATTGTAGAAAAAAAAGGAAGAAATTTTAGTGAGCTTAAAAAATAGGTTAATACATTAAAATCAATTTTAAGTGATGAAATAGTTTTAATGTATTCATAATAAACTGCACATTTTGTATTATAAGAATACCAACAATTAGTAACGAATACTAACAGGAGTAACTTTTCTAATTATCTTCATTACCTCCGAACTGAAATTCCCTTGGAATATCTGAAAAAAAAAACCCCAGCAAATAACAAATATAACTTTTAAAATTTTCAGAATTTTCTGTTCCAAAAAATGGCACTTCTGTCTAAGGTCGTAAATTCACATTGCCTATCAGGTATTCAAAATTACCTCATCGACTATGGCCTTATGGGAAAACAGTACTCTCATCTAATGTTTCGAAAGCACTCATCAAATGATAACCTCACTATTGCCTAATAATTGAAACATCGCATCTAAAATTGTATTGCCACGCAATTTCACTGTGTGAAATTAGTGTTTCTACGTACCGAGATTTCGGTATCGGTTAATGTACAGTGTATGCTCATTTTAACTGAACCCTCTGAACGAGGAAACTTACCGTTCACCCATCGCCATGTCCTCGATCTGAGCCCTGGGTCTCTCTTCACCCCTAGCCACACGAGTTTCGATTTCAGTTTGTCCTTTCTCTGCTCGAGCTCTGCGGCCACGAACTGATGGGTCAGGTGATCCACTCCGTAGAGCAGCTGGCCCCCTTGCTGGCCGCAATAGTCGGAGGCCGTCGAGAACGACCCTCCTTGATCTGACTGGAACTCGTAGCAGGCGCCGTTGAAAGTGGTCAGTTGAAGAGACTGATGACTGCTGCTGCATCGCCCGGAAGACAACTCTGAGGGGAAGAGAAATAGGATCGATGTCATTCATTCTCTGAACTCTTGTTCCCGCTGGAAGCGGAGGGGGATCAATTCATTAAAAAATTTAGTTAGTTTCTTGGAAACACTCCAAATTGTTCAATGGTGGAATAAGCAGGAGTGAACTCGCCTCTCAAATTTAAATTTGCACATTGAAATAGTGTTCACTTTCTCAGTTTATTTATGATACTGAAATGTTGGGCACAAGGATTTCAATGTGAATCAGTGAACGACAAGACGAGTGATTTAAAGTACACTGCACGAGATTGAAATCGCAACACCACGAAGTTAATGAAGGAATCTGATGAGACAGCGTTACATTTATGAAGGACATCGTGAGAAGCGAGTGAAAAAAGTTGGAGATGGAAAAAGTGTAAAATAGTGGCATTTATTCAATAAGCAGGAGGATCATCTTTAGCAGTGCTGCACGTATTGAGATGGTCAGGCCCGTGGGTTGGGTTGTTGGGTTGTTTTACCTCTGAGCGGCACTTTTTTGCACACCATGGGCTAAATGGCCAGGTCACATGGACCCCGAAGGCTCAGAGAAGGTTGGGGGGAGGGGACCCACTGGAACAGCTGTTGGGAGACAGATGGTAGCCTCCCGTCAAGGCCATCCAGCGTGTTCTTTAACGTGCACAGGGTATGGCTCTCCCGCACACGGGGCCACGGCTTAACGTCCCATCCGACGGACGGCGGCCTTTCCAAGCCCATCGGTGTCCCCTACTGACCGTGGGCAGGGCGGGGAATTTTGCGGAGATAAATCTCAACGCTGACCCAGACTGGGACTCGAACCTGGGAACTACAGATTACGAGCCTGGCGCGCTACCGACTGAGCCACCCCCTCCCCATGTCAGGCCCGTGAGGTGCGAGCGGGAATGACTGCGGAAGATGCCCAATATGATACGAGGCATTCTAAGTTATTTTCTTCCTGGTTTGTTGACTGTTTCTTTCCGACCAGAGATAAATCCGTGGTGTGGTGGAGGTGAGAGAGAGAGAGAATGACTGAACGGATGGGGGGGGGGGGGGGACAGGTCCGGCGATTGGAAGATCCGTAGAAGAGTATCCAAGTCGATTATCTGTGGTAACACATGCAGTCTGTGGGCTGACATCATTTTGCTGCAACAGGATACCTGAGGAATGGTAAGAGCACAGGTTGCACAAAAACGTCATCTTACTGTCGGGTAGGTTCAGTACTGGAATGTGTATCAGGCGTGTGCATCTGCTGTGCATCTGCTGTCACAGCTAATGCTAGTGGCCGGCCAGAGATGTTATTCGACATTGCACAACTCCAGATGTGATTGCCATCATTTCATCAAGACGGAAGAGAGTCTAGTCGGTGATCAACACGAATATCCATTCGTTTATCCACTGGTTCTGGGTTATGCACTATTCTAGGTCTTGTCCTGTGTTCGGTGGTAGTAGATACGCTCTTGTATCATTTCAGCAGACGTAATGGCATCACTAACTTTCTGGAGGTCAATCCTGAGCTAGTTCGCCATTGGGAAGAGGTCTCGCAATGCCATTCACCAGAAATGACGTTCTCCGCGAGCTGTAATCCCGTGTCTGGTGGCTCAATCCTTTCACCGTATTCTTCGGTGTGCTCTAAGACCGAATAGCACCAACAATGATCAGCATGTGAGTTGATGACTCTAACGGAAAGGATCTGCCAATTTTCGATGATGCTCTCATGAGCAGTGCTCTTCACTTGACGATAAGTGCATGTTGTCTTACCCTGTCCGTGTCTTGTTCTTCGCAAATGAAGAGACCGCAAGACATCACCTAATCCAATAACCTGTAAGCATCGCCAATATTCTTTCCACCCTTATAATCATTCTTCATGTGATCATTCACCACGGAATTACACTAATTTGCATGTCTCAGCCAGTCCAATGCATGGTGCGATTCGAATGGCTGTAGCTCTCCTCCTTCGCGATTCGAATGGCTGTAGCTCTCCTCCTTCGCGATTCGAATGGCTGTAGCTCTCTACCTTCTTAATTTGAATGGCTCTAGCTCTCTTCGCGATTTGAATGGCTCCAGTTCACCTCCTTCGCGTTTGGAATATCTCTAGCTCTCTTCCTTCTTAATTTTAATGGCTCTAGTTTCTCTTCTTTCGTGATTGAATGGTTCTAGCTCTCCTCCTTAGTGATTTTAATGACCCTTGCTCTCCTCCTTCGTGATCTGAATGACTCTTAATTCTCCATCTTAGTGATTTGAATGGCTCTAACTCTTCCCCTCTTTTTAATTGAATGGCTCTAACTTTCTTCGTGATATGAATGGCTCTAGCTCTTTTCCTTCAAGATTTGAATGACCCTAGCTCTTCTCTTTCAAGATTTGAATGTCTCTCCTCCTTCGTGATGTTGAAATTTTCCTACTGCAGAGTGTGGTAAGTTTTTTTTCTATTCTTGACTTTGCGATTTACAATGGGTTTGGCTGTAATTAGGAAACCACTAGCAATATGCTTATTTCGTCTTTTGGTCTTTATCCCACTATCTCAGCCATTTTCAATCCTATCGACGTCAAATTTTGCACATATATTCTCGTTGTGGTCTTCATGAAACCCATATATGAATGAAGGATCCACTCACAGCAGATGATCCTATTCTTGGACTCTCGTTTTCTTTCATACAGTGTTGAAAGGCTGAGAAACAAAGAGAATCCATACTTATAAATGATCACAGATATTTACGAAGAAAACATTGGGATCAGAGAAATTTTGCTTGATAACAATGGGATATTAGATTTAAAAAAAATACTGATATTCAATTAAAATGAAAAAAAGTAGTTTATTTCCTTAAATATTAACTTCAAGTTTAACAAAATTTAAAAATAATGGCTTCTTTCAACTGGCTTAATGTACTAGTACCTACTAATTCTGTATTAATTGCGCTGCTGATTGGCTCCTCCAACAGAGCGAGTTCAAGCACAGCCGAAATCAGCCACTAAAATTGTTTTTAATTCCTGGAAGTGTTTTTGATTCGATTTCCCTTTAAATTGACTTTTGCTTTAGATAACTTGACTTTCCCGCAGTATTCTTGATTTGAACGTTTTTTAACTGTTATTTTACCGCTTATGAAAATTAAATAAAAAACCAACTAAGAATTGTAAATGTCCCAGATTCTTAATTCCTCAGGGAAATCATTTCTTCCCCTTTAATATTAGGCGTTACTTTTTCAAAAAGTAGAGCTAATTTAAAAATTGTTGGCAATGCATTAAAGATCAGGATTTGGAGCTCACTGTTCACGTGCCACTCTTTCTACTTTCCATATTTCTTCGCTCTTCCTTGATGACGTCATACTTCTACCGACGCCTACGGAAGCGTCGAGTGCTCGTGTTTCCGGGAGCTTCACTCGCTAAAGTTAATTAATTCAGTTACACGGAAATTTTTTAGCTCTGGTGCAAGTTTACTGTAGATGAGTTTTGTTTAGAGTTTGTTAATTGCTGGACTGTTGCCGACTAATTAATAGAAGAATTGCTTGAATTGTTTATGCCAAGTGAGACATTCGCCAGTGGTGGCGTTCACAAGGATTATCTTTCTGCCGTGGTCCAGAGTTGCTGTCTTCAATCTGAACATGGTCTCCAGTTTATTGACTGCAGGATTTTCGTAAGTACTGAAGTCTCAAATACGAATATATTTTATTACCAAAAGCATGTTAAATTTGGATTACCCTGACGAGTTAGGGTTGCTCTGTTTTATCTCTGAGAGGCACTTTCTTGCGCACAATGGGTTAATGTCAAGGTCACAAGGGCTGCAAGTGCTCAGAAAAGGTTGCACGGTGGGGACCCACTGGAACAGCTGTTGGGAGACAGATCGTATCCTCCCGTCATCGCCACCCAGCGTGTTCTTTAACGCACACAGGGTATGGCTCGGTGTCCCCTACTGACCGAGTCACGGTGGGTGTTGCGGTTGGAACCTGGGGACATCATATTAAGAGCCTGGCGCTCTACCGACTGAGGCAACCCCTACGAGTTGGAGAGTTTTGAATCTTATATTCAATTCATATTAAAATGTAAGCGTCTGAACGAACACTTTTGGTAATGTGCATTAATCACTTAAGTTGAAGTCATTCAAGCATATTAAGCCAATTTGAAGAATGCCGAATGGTTGCGAAGTTGAGGTTCTAACCTCGTTCCCAACCTGACAGTTACGACTTGCTTAGTTGTTGTTGCTAGGCGATCTCCTGTTGTTCGCCGACCTCAAAATCATTTTCAAGTTCATGTTGGGTGATTCTTTTGAAAACGTGAACCAAGTTTTCCAAAAGTAGATCGGGGAAATTGAATAGTGAGAAGGACATTCCAAATTTTTCATCATTCTGTTCCTTGTTTCGTCGTGCTGGTGTTGTTTTAATATTCACAGTACTAATGTTTTCTGCAATATCTTTGTTTTTTTTTTATCTTGGTGAAGGATGAGAATGAACTATACATTATATCACACTCTGAAGGAACGAATTGTTGCCCGTGATATTTGGTAAACGTGAGTCGATGCAGGGGGAGGGAGGAGGAAGCAAATTCCCAAATTATTTGGGGCCAGGATTGGTCACGCTGGGCTCGTAATCTTCAGTTCCCTGGTTCGACTCCCATCTGGGCCAGCATTGAGATTTATCTTCGCTAAACCTCCACCCAGCTACGTACAATAGGGGACTCCGTTGGAATCGGAAAGGACGCCGTCCGTCGAACGAAACGTGAAGCTATTGCTCCGTGTGCGCGGGAGAGCCATACTCTGTACGCGTTAATGGATGGCTTTGGCGGGAAGCTACCATCTGTCTCCCAACGGTCGTTCCAGTGAGTCCCCTCCCAACCCCTTCTCTCAGCCCTCGGGGTCTTTGTGATTCGGCCATTCAGTGCATTATGTGCAAGAAAAGTGCTGCTCATAGGTAAAACAACCCAACAGGAGAATTATCGAGATCGCTGGGAATGCGGGTTCAATTCGCTGAGACCACTAAACTTGTGGGCTAATTCAACAAGGCTGAATCGGTGGAATATTGGAGCCAAATTGTCAGTTAAGGGCATATAAGAATGCAATTTCTGGAGTTTTTTTTTTTAAAGGAAAAAAAAAAACATAAGAAATCAAAAGCGAAAAATACATTCATATCCTTACTGAAGAATAGTTGAAATTTTTTGTATGTCAAGTAAAAAAAAATAGGATAAAGAAATTTTGTTGAAACTAATACTTCACTAAAGAAACAGGTATATTGTGTTTAAAAAAGCACGGAAAGCACAGCATTTTTATGGATCATAGTAAATTTTTTAATTTCATGCCTCAGTTCAGCTTTACGGAATAAAAATTTAAACCGTTACATTTTTAAATTCTTGGTACTGTTCATTTAAAAATTAACAAAAATGTTAGGCGATGTCGAAAGTTATTTGAATCGAAAGCTCCCTTATTTTCAAAGTAAATTTTTACGAAAAGATGTCCGTAACTATGGAAACCAAGGGCTCATTGCCAGAGGGTGACTCTGTTATAATACAGATTTGAAATATGTGGCAACCGTTACTAAGATGCTGAGAAATCGAGTTTTCAATTTTCTTTATTCCAAATTCTTGCTTAACGAGCCTCGAACACTGTACTCTCAACATGTGCAAAAAAAACTTCAAAAAGGTGATCTCGAGCCAGAGGTCTGCATCCGAAGTGGAAGTCTTTCAACGACGTCAGATATGACGTTTCAGATATCTGCATCAGAATGAAAATAAACAATAAACATCAGTCGACCTTGAAGATGACGTCGACGAACAAGATTGGTTTCATGAAATAAAGCCAAAAGAGTCACTTTAAACAATAATAATAAAAAAATGCTTCCGGCTATTTACGAAGGTGAAGGGGGGGGGGGGGGCGTGGAACAGTATCAAGCAGGAATGCCGTTCAGATACAAGTCTTTTTCCCTCTGTTTTAGTGCGTTGCATAGATGTTGAATATTTTTTTTTGACTCCGCTATTAACATTTTCGAAGGGGATGATGATGTTAATAAGATCCAGCCTTGTAAAGCATTGCTAAATTAGCCTCAGAGAACGGATACTGCGTGCAAAAACGATCTCCGCTGAGAGGAAATGGGATGTCAACCGAAGCTGAATTCTTATAAATAATACGAAGGGTTTTTTAATGAAATTCACGTGCAATGAGACCGTGAAGATGATCACGTTATAGTAAAGAGTGACCATTTGCCTGTGGTTTAAAGAAACCGATTGAAGCTTATTAGTAAAAAACTCTGAACTGACAGCTTCCGTCAACTGTTCCTTTCATAACAGACGATCAACGGAGAAGGTTTCAATGCATTATGGGAGTGATAACGCAAGTGCTTTAAGTTGTTTTTGTTTAAGCGTGACTTTCTGCGAGTAATATTCTCTCAAGTTTCTTTTTTCCTGTACGAAATTAAAATGGACAAAGCATGCCTAGAAGGTCAGCCAAGCGAGATGTGTGGAAACAGATCACAGCAATAGTTCATGCAACAGATCTTTCTGTGTTGAGCTGACTTGCCTCGAGGGCAGTCCAGTTGATACGGAAGTTGACTCGTAAATTGTTTGGCAAATACTGACCTCTTGTGGTGAAGACGAATACTTCGCAGAGGGATAAGGACCCTTGCACTCCGACCATTTGCACGTAAACGAAGCGGCCGAAGATGGGATACGCACAATTGAAATCCCGGGACACGCCGTCACCTGAAATCAAAAACAGAGATGATTAAAGTTTGAACTTTGATAGTCACATTCCTGATACAGATTTATATAAGTGGCTTATCCCTCTTATATTCAATGGATTGGTATAACGTAAAAAAAAATATTTCTCAATAACGGATATATGAATTATCTGCGTCTGGCATTTCTTATAGGAGATAAATTGTAACCAGGTGTTGAAGTTAAAACCACAATGAAATGGTTTCGCATTCACTTGTGTGGCATAAGAAGTTTGGTGTTATATTTCCTAAGTTAGGGGTTCTCAACGTGGGATACGCGGTAAAATTTTTTGGGTTACGCCGAGTGAGCTCAAAAGTCGGTTGATCTTGTAACAAAGTAACCATTGTTATACTATAACTATAATTTTATCTATCTATACAAGGGGTACGCCAGTTACACACACATTTCCAGGGGGTACGTGAAACATAAAAAATTGAGAACCACTGTCCTAAGTAATTAATTCCAAAACTAAGCGACATTTTTCTATTTATCCCAGCATGATATAATGATTTTTCAGCTGCATCCGATATTTCAGCAATTTCTTTTTATTAATTATTATCTTGCGTTGTTTTTTAAATTGTCAAAAAAATTGGACCATTTAATAGGGATTCGGGCATTTGTTTCTTAATACTACGGCGTTTTAAAAGTATCCGATATCTATTATTCAAAAAAAAAATATTTATTTAAAAGAGCACTGATTCGTAACTTACCTAATGTTCCTGGATACCAGGCACAGAGTCTATTTCCCTGGACGATGGAACTGTTGCCAACCCGAATTTCTATGTCGTGGAGGGGGGTGTGGCCTGAAAAAAAAAAAGATTCCAATTAGAAGTTGCAATAATAGAATTTCTCAGATATACCTGGTAGTGATTTGTTAGATAAATATAGAAGAATATTCACGTTACAAAACCCACTACTTCCGCCGGAGGCACTTCCTGTTTAGGGAATTGCCCTTTTCGCCGCTAACTACGGTAGGGGGCAAGACTGTACCAAAGAGATAGAGCTCATCCCCGACTACCCTATGGCGAGCAGTCCTAGAGAAGGAAAGCTCATCCATCGGTCAAAACCTAAATTTAATCTGTTCCCCGGTTATCCACAACAAGGATATATAGATCCGAGTTGACTCGGCTCCCGGGGTGGAGACTCTTAGTTGGACCCAGATTTGAATAAGGGCCCTAGCCTACTAGAGGGACCAAGTCGTTCAGCAGGGCCCCGAACTGCTCCACTGAGCACCTGATGGAGGTCTTACTCTCGATAACATGTCAGGTGCTCTGATCGCTGAGCTACCTGCCGCCGAACAATCATCATCATTAATTCAAAATCAATAGAAGAAGCTGATGTCGTATCGGTAACCATTTTTTTTTGAGCGATTCTTAAACTCAGATTAATTCTGAAATATTATTTATTGACAGCTCCTTCGTTTGATACTTTTTATATCCAAGATGCGAACTGATAAAACTTTTGCAATAGCCTTGTGCAGAAACAATAACAAGAAAAAAAAAATTGATTTTCAAAATATTTTGCACTGATTGTAAATGCATAAAAATTTTAAACGTTTCTTTACGATCAAGTTGATGTTTGTTTATTTATTTAGAAGGTAAACTTTCAACATAATTTTTTTTTGGGGGGGCCCCCCCAAAAAATTCATCATCAGACCCCCCGTCTGATGATGAAAGCAGGTAAAGTGTGAAACGGAATATTTTTAAATCTGTTCGTGGAACGATATTCAACTTTTCAATAATCTCACTTTTTAATTTTCCCATATTATTCATTAAAGTATTCATATAGTGTCGTCGTATTGGTGGAGAACAGTTCTAAATGCACATTTCCGCAAGCTCAGTGAGAAGAATACCAGACTCGTCCATCTACAGTTCCCGGGTTCGAGTTACACCATCGTCGAGATTTATCGCTGCTATCCTGCGGTCGGAAACGGGACAGCCGTAGACTTGAAAAGGCTCCGTCGGATGGGACAGTAAACCGTCGTCCCGTGTACGGAAAAGCCCTACCCGGTGCAGGATAAATAACGTGCTGGATCCACGGGTGACTTCCATCTGTCTTTAAAAGTCCTTTTCTACAACGTTCTCCGAACCCTCGGGAGCCCTTTGTGACCTTCTGTGCTCCAAATCGCTCTGAGGTTAAAGAACGGTAAGGCCCTTAAGCCAATCTCCCCTGACGCAATGATAACATCAGTCTAATCTTTTGAGATTCGTGAGACAGCTACAGTGCTTATCCAAGTCCAGTAAACTGAGAAGAAAAAAGAACACTTTGTCCTTTAATTCATGACATCGACTGAAATATGTCAAAGAAAAGGTTTTATGGAGGATTGAGGGGGAGATTATCTACTTCTTTAATTTATAATTCATTTAAAACTTAGAAATATTTTGGAAACTGACGTTAAAATTTTTTTTTATGTAAATGATGATGCAGTTGAATGAAGACTTACCGCAGCACCCTCTGGTGATGATTCGAACCACCCTTACTTCGTAAGGTTGCAGTAGGTCGACTTGCCACCAGGGGGAGTTTTCCACTTTGGTCTCTGTGCAATATCTGTTTTCATGGAGAGTGTTGGCATCGCCGTCGTTGCCATTCTTCGCATCGCCGCCCCTAACAGTGCTCGACTGATTCGTCGGCTTCCTGTAAGCGATGTTCACCCCTGAAAAAAAAAATCTCTTTAATGATATCAGCGGATTAAAAATATCACGCAAGAAGAGTCAATGGAATAATACTTTAAAAGGATGCAACTGAAATTAGTGGGGAAATAATCGGTAACGATAATGGTTAGCCGGTTCTGCTTTGCAAGAGTGTAAGCTTTCTGTCTTTTATGCAGCAGGGGCTTCTTCGTTCTTGAAACAATTTCGCAAAAGCATTTGTTAGAGTCTGTTTTGTTTCACATTTTTAGGTTTATGCACATTAGTCGAGTGCAGAAGAAATATTTCTCTTGTCACTTCGAA
Organism: Ryuthela nishihirai; assembly: GCA_038380435.1. Lineage (NCBI taxonomy): Eukaryota > Metazoa > Arthropoda > Arachnida > Araneae > Heptathelidae > Ryuthela > Ryuthela nishihirai. The sequence goes on from JAWZYU010000031.1 coordinate 36,147,553, forward strand.
GTGGGGGTGGCTCAGTCGGTAGCGCGCCAGACTCGTAATCTGTAGTTCCCAGGTTCGAGTCCCAGCTGGGTCAGCGTTGAGATTTATGTCCGCAAAAATTCCCCGCCCTGCCCACGGTCAGTAGGGGACACCGATGGGCTTGGAAAGGCCGCCGTCCGTCGGATGGGACGTTAAGCCGTGGCCCCGTGTGCGGGAGAGCCATACCCTGTGCACGTTAAAGAACACGCTGGATGGCCTTGATGGGAGGCTACCATCTGTGTTCCAACAGCTGTTCCAGTGGGTCCCCTCCCTCAACCTTCTCTGAGCCTTCGGGGTCCATGTGACCTGGCCATTTAGCCCATGGTGTGCAAAAAAGTACCACTCAGAGGTAAAACAACCCAACTTCGAAGTGAGTTGACTAGACCGGAGATTCAAGAGACTCGGGTTCGAGTGCAAGTTGCAGCACCACGTTGATATTCTGCTAACAAATAGCCAAATCGGCGAAAGATAATTCTGCGTGATTTGGATTCCTTGTACCTTTTTTGGAAGAATTCTAAAGATTCGTTTTGAGTTGGCACAGTTTGCGAATGATCCAACAGATGGCGTTAGCTGCGTAGCGTAACTTCTGGTTCTCAAAGAGGTTTTCTCTGTAAATTTCAGCAACTTACAGATTAAAAATAAAATAACATGGATTAGTCGAGTGTGACGTAGTCTGAGGAATTCAAAGTTTTCAATAATATCCAAAACAAGTGTTGTGCGAAATCGAAAAATCCAGGGTGGGTAGAATGTGTATAGACGTTACGATCGTAAAGCCCCAAAAGGCTTAACCTTTACTCTTCTACGGATGATTAAAAAAAGGATGTCAGTTTCCAATTAAAAGGTTGCCAACCAAGGACGATATCGTAATCCCATCGGAAATCTGCAGTTACGTCGAGATGCTATGGCGTGTAAACTGACAAGCTCCTGTCAGACCTCTCTGGCAAGCAGCTGCTTGAGGGAACATGCATCTATTTATTGTTATAATAACAAAACATTACCTTCATTTTAAATCTGCATGATTACTTTTAGATTTTTTAAATCTTTAAGAAATTTTTAGATCAAGACAGGAAGTGTGCTAATTCATTCTTCAACAGAAAGTGGATCACTTCCTTTCTGCGCAAACTACACTTCATCGGGTAGAGCGACGCAGCAACCATCGGAAAAGATTCCCGTTCCCACCTCAGCCCTCTGAGAGCGTTACCGACTAGTGATGAAACAGGAACGCAATTCCGAGGAGTCTCGCACGGGACAATTCTCTGAATTATGCAATGTCCGAAATAAGAGATTGGTTTGCGCAACGTCGAACGAAATGTTCGTGTGCTCTTTGTTCCTCTGCAATCATCGTAATCATCATCTCTCGCTCCGATTAAGCAGAGGAGTCATTGTGTTGTTGATGAAGGGCGTCAGAGAGAAGAGGTTGAAGATGAGGAAGAGGAGATTGGTCATCGAAACATACTCACCGCAATAAGGGAGCTCGCCGATCCACGTCCCATCCTCTTTGCACATCCGGAGGGGGGAGCTAAAAGGAAAACAAAAATTAGTCTGAAAAAAAATTCTCGAAATTCAGATATTCAAATGTTCACGCAATTCACAGTCATCGCAACTGCTTCCTGGAATTTGCAGAGAATTATTTTTTATTATGAATTGTTCGTCATGTGACATAAAAAACAGTAAGACACAATACCGTATTATGCAGCAGCCTACATAAGAAGATAGGAGTAAAAATTTGCATTAAGTTTCGGGCCGAGTGAATAGGGTCTTTGTGCTCCCTTGTTTCCATTCTTTCGATGCAAACCATTCGCCAAATAATGCTTTCCTTTAATCTCTCTCCCACCTTTTCTTCACTTGCTTACCGCTTCAGGATCAGACAACTTTTTTTCTTCGACTTAAGGCAGTGCCGCGTTCTCTTTTAATACCGCAATATTAAGAAATTTCTTCAGATGTACACTTTCGCTTTCGCCGTAATACATAATTTAAAACGTCATCCACAAACAATGTGGGGCGGGGGTGGCTCAGTCGGTAGCGTGCCAGGCTCGTAATCTGTACTTCCCAGGTTCGAATCCCAGCTGGGTCAGCGTTGAGATTTATCTCCGCAAAATTCCCCGCCCTGCCCACGGTCAGTAGGGGACACCGATGGGCTTGGAAAAGTCGCCGTCCGTCGGATGGAACGTTAAGCCGTGGACCCGTGTGCGGGAGAGACATACCCTGTGCACGTTAAAGAACACGCTGGATGGCCTTGACGGGAGGCTACCATCTGTCTCCCAACAGCTGTTACAGTGGGTCCCCTCCCCCAACCTTCTCTGAGCCTTCGGGGTCCATGTGACCTGGCCATTTAGCCCATGGTGTGCAAAAAAAGTGCCGCTCAGAGGTAAAACAACCCAACCCACAATGTGAGATAATCTAACAGTTTTATGTCTGATGCAATTATTACGTCGCTTAACAGTTCTGCATCATTTCGATTACCTTAATTATTCAGGGGAGGCAGATACTTTTCTCAATGAAAAAGGGGCGGGAATGGCTCAGTCGGTAGCGCGCCAGGCTCGTAATCTGCAATTCCCAGGTTCGAGTCCCAGCTGGGTCAGCGTTGAGATTTATCTCCGCAATACTCCCCGCTCTGCCCATGGTCAGTAGGGGGACACCGATGGACTTGGAATGGCCGCCGTTCGTCGGATGTGATGTTAAGCCGTGACGCCGTGTGCGGAAGAACAATACCCTTGTGCACGTTAAAGAACACGCTGGATGGCCTTGACGGGAGGCTTCCATCTGTCTCCCAACAATTGTTCCAGTGGGTCCCCTCCCACAACCTTCTCTGTGCACTGGGGGGTCGTTGTGACCTGGCCATTTAGCACATTGTGTGCAAAAAAAGTGCCACTCATAAGTGGAACAACACAACCCTAAAAAAAGAGACTCGTTTTGGCCCGTCCCCGTGACCTCCACCCCAGCGATTGGTGGTGTCTTAGCTCTCTGCATCTTTGGGATGGAATAGCAGCAGAGGCTGCTTAAGAGAGGACGAAGCATTGCCTGAAAGATGGAGAGAAGAGAGTCTGTTGCCATGGTGACATAATGATGGTTTCGCAATCTCTCGAGTTGGATGCATCTGCTTCCTCATTGGATGAATGAAGAGAAGGAGGCTGATCGTCGTGAAGATATTTCCTTTTTGAACTACTATTTGGACTGATAAATAAAATTGTGTTCTGAATGGCGGAATGGATTTTGTATACATAAGATAAATCTTACTTCCTCTTTTTCTTTGCTATTTTTATTTAATTCCGCCATCAATTAAATTTGCATTCAATTTTCTCTCACGCTGAGGCGGGAAAGAAATGTAGGGCGCGGAACGGAACGGAACCAGACGCCGCAGCCAAGATTTCTTATCTCTGCTGCGAACCCAAGGATGATGGCGACTTGAGGTCACAGAGGTCACGCAGGCGACCCGGCCTATTAGAGCGTCCATTGAGCGGAACGGTTACGGTTGAGTGTGCTGCGCGGAGCCAGATGGAGGAGACTAGCATCTGGCAACGGATGGGCAAATGGAAACGATGACGAATTAATTCATTCATTAATCGATTGAGGACGATAATCATACTCGTCTTTTGGTTTTCGATGTTTGATGAAATATCGATAAAGGAAATTTTTCAATCTCTAGCACTGACCTCGCGACCGTTTTTGCTCATGCGCACAACACATCTAACCAAGTATCTTTTTAATTAGTGACAGGATTTTCGTCGGTTGGTGGAGCACCAGCCTTCTAATCTTGAGTTTCCAGGTCTGTTGGTGATTTCTCCGCTAACCCTACTGTGATGTTAACTCTTCGTTTGTCGGTCTATTGGGACCACTTAGGACGTTCCCTCGGTTCGATCGCTATACGCGACGGGTGAAAGAGTCTTTCGGATAAAATCAACGGTTTATTCACAATTGCAGAGACTCGATACTGAGGCTCCTCCCCCATAAATTAGTTCAACTTCAGACTTTACTTAAAAAATAACAAAGATTTATTTAACCTTCCAAACATGCTTGATGGACAAGGACATATGCTCAATTACATAGATTACAACAACACCAGCTTACTATGCCTGTTCAGCTGTATTTACAGAGCCAATGCCGCTATTACCAGTCGGCATTTCCCAGCTTTACAATTTCTCGTCTGCACGCTTTCGAAACTCGACCGGCTCTGATCTCATCGTTGCCAAACCCTTTCTTCCTTTCTTTCTCTGCCTGACCATCTGGGCCGTCCGCTAGCAGTTGGGCGACCTCCATCCCTCGGGGCACTGCTCTTCAATTAACTTTCCAGATGCCGGGACAGAGGGCCTCCCAGTAGCATATGCCTATTTTGGTAAAATCCAAAATAATGTACAAATCATGAACAAAAAAAAATATCTAAAAAGGCCTCTAGCCTGACACCTACTATGCCATCGTCGAGAAAGGGGACGCCGATGCCCTAGAAAGTCCGCCGTCCGTCGGATGACACTTTAAGCCCTGGTCTGCGTCTAGGAGAGTCATATCCTGTGCACGTGAAAGAACACTGAATAGTGTTGACGGGAGACTTCCGTTTTCTGCCGAGTTCTGATCCCTAGGGGTCTTTGTGACTTTGATCATTTGGTCTATGCACGAAAGCGACGCTCACAGATTAAAGAACCTAAAATTATGTTAACAGAATCTGGCAACCAAAATAACAGACCGCAGAGATGTTCTCTCGACGTCCATTTTGAAGTTTTCCCCTCTTGTGCAGCAGGGCGAATTTGTTTTTTTTTTATCTTTAAATGCAAGCGATTACGTTTTTTGTTTAAATCAAATCTGAATGAGTTCCAAAAGGATTGCGACAAAACATTTGACGTCACGCTGGCTTATTTATGCTGTGTGAGAAATCGGTTGCGAATACCTGTTCTTATATTTATTAAAAAATAAATCCGAAACAAAATAAATTTTAACGTAACATTTTGACTTTTATAATTATGATATATAATGTACACGAGCATTTAGTATCATCATTCTGGTAGTTTAACTGTAAATTATATTTGGTTTTTAATAATAATATTTTATTATTATTTATATAATTATAATATTTATATAATAATAATAATTTTAATATTATAGTAGGTAGAGCCCAGTAGACATACTGTTGCTCTTACTCTGAGTTTCTTATACACAGGGGGCGGGGATAGCTCAGTCGGTAGTGCGCCAGGTTCGAGTCCCAGCTGGGTCAGCGTTGAGATTTGTCTCCGCAAAATTCCCTGCCCTGCCCTCGGTCAGTAGGGGACACCGATGGGCTTGGAAAGGCCGCCGTCCGTCGGATGAGGCGTTAAGCTGGGGCCCGTGTGCGGGAGAGCCATACCATGTGCACGTTAAAGAACACGCTGGATGGCGTTGACGGGAGACTACCATCTGTTTCCCAACAGCTGTTCCAGCGGGTCCCCTCCCCCAACCTTCTCTGAGCCTTCGGGGTCCATGTGACCTGGCCATTTAACCCATGATGTGCAAAAAAGTGCCGCTCAGAAGTAAAACAACCCAACATTAAAGAACACGCTGGATGGCCTTGACGGGAGGCTACCATCTGTCTCCCAACAGCTGTTCCAGTGGGTCCCCTCCACCAACCTACTCTGAACCTTCGGGATCCTTGTGACCTGGCCATCTTAGACCATGGTGTGCAAAAAAGTGCCGCTCAGAGGTAAAACACCCAACTCTAATGACCCAGTGGAAAAGGTCTAGAGGGGCCATTATTCATCGATTGCGACTCACTTAAAAAAGATCTTTGTGCCCACACTAATCGATTGCGACTCTCGTGGAAAGGGTCGTCTATTCATTATTCGTCCATTGCAGCCCACTTAGGCGAAGGTCTGAGACTCATCCCCCGTGTGCCCTGTCTTTAAAATCGTAGTAAATGATGTCAGAGATGAACTTTGCTGCCTGTGACGATGTTGGATTCAGTGAACGTGACGATCTTTGTCATCATCAAACCTGCTCATCCTATATGATGATGCATCATCTGTTGCAGTGTGCTTTCCCCCCCTCCCTCCATTTGAGATAAGAGTCTTGACACCCTCTTAGAGAATGCCATCTTGAATGCAAAAGATGCAAATGATTCTTATCTCTTGCCATCCTCCGACTTCGTACATCCACCAGAACTCGTCTCCGAAACAACTGGACATCTGTTTGACAGAGACTTTAACAAGAGAGTCCTCCCAACTCTCCTCTCGCAAGCACGCAATTACTGTTGCCACAGCACTGGAGCAATCTTCCACACGCTACATGACCGAGAGTAAAAACTTTTACATAACAGATTCCTTCTTCCCTCGCGCCGACGCCATTCCCCTTTGTTTCATTATCGCTGCAAGAACCGAAAATGAGCCTGCTACGTCATTGTCCCGAGCGCCTTAATCAGCGAATAAAACACAATGGGCAGCCGACTGTTAAGAGAGCGAATCGTCAGATAAGGAGTCTGTTCTCGAGCATCATCGACGAGGAAGTAAAGAGCCCGGACTCTTGAGATCGCAATCGTCTGTTCTGTAACATCTTGTCACTGGTAAGCTTTTAATGCTCGTGCTGAGGGCGTCGCCGTTATACTGACACCAACTTAATTGATCCGTATCGGGTCCGTGCATTGTCTTCCCTCGCCTGTTGTCCTGGCAACGCTCTTTCGCAGGAAACGCGTAGGAGGATTGTCGCTAGGGGAAAGAAAACGGATCCGCTGCTGGCTGTCCCCGTTGCAGAGGTTATTGGAGAGGGACCTGCAAGGTCGCACTCTGCCAAACAATGACACCGATGAGCCTTTCGCTCATTGTTACGATGTTGCGACACGCAGGAAACGGAACGCTGCAGAGACGAATGTTATTTCGTCAGACTATTTATTACTTTGATTTTACGAAAAGAATTCAGCCAATATATTTTAAAATGGGGTTTTAGTCCATTTTCAAAAATTGAATCCCCTTGCAGATTACGCATGTAACACGCGCTGTGCGAAAATGTTTGAAACGGAAAATGAATCTTACAGATTTTATTGACAAAAAGTAATTTGTTTATCCTGCTTTCGCAGAACATATTGCCATTCGTGTAATAAAAGAATTATTTCTCTGTGGACTTGCCCAGTTTGATTCTCAGATCTAAATCTGTGCAAAATGCTTATTTTTAACTACACATCACAACCTAGCACTTTAACTTCGACTAATTCTGTGTTAAGAGAAATTTCCTTAAAGAGTGTGGCAATATGCGTTGTAACCTTAGCAAACAAATTTTCTCTTAGTGTATATAATTACACTAGATAACAAATCGAAACTTTATTTTTATAACATTGGTCAAGTAGGATGCTTCTAACTAATTTTCGGGTGCTGAATACAAATATGGCTGTGAAAATTATGCATTTTTTTTTTTAATTACGGATTGATGAATTTCAAATTTCAGTGAATACTCATATCTGGGAAATGAAAATAAATTTGACTATTTTATTAAATTGCAACTTAAAACTCATTAATTACATGATTACAGTGAAAAAAATTAGAAACATCATAGTTATAGACCACTGAATATAAAATAACAAATGAAATAATATTGAAACACAAAATAAGGAAACATGGGTAAGGATCTTTTATACTTACAAGAAGTTCATTTTTGTCTTTTATGCGCTGAGGTATCTTCCTTCTGCAAGAACCAGCAGTAGTCACTCATCATTGCTGGTCCCACCTGACTTGGTATCTATCATCCATGGTTCGGATATCCTGGTGAAATCTTTCCCTTTGCTCATCCACTGATAGCTCCTAACCTCTTGGGAAAGAAGTTGAGATGCGAGGGCAAGAAATGGATCTTTAAAGACATTCGGCGCCAAGATTTTCATACTTTTTGAGAAGATCATGAATGAACTAATGGTAGGTTTTCTCTTTGTGATTCCACAGAAAATCCTGGACCACAGACGTGATAAAAAACAGCAGATAACATTCAAATTTTTAATGCTTGTGTGAAATTTTGCTGTAAGAAACTTTTCATTAATGCACTCGTATCTTAGAAGAGCATCACAAGCATGTCTGCTGAGCAGCAGAACCACGCCTTGGTGATGCTTTCCATCCTCCCTCCCTGTAAAGAGAAATTTAAAGTTGTTTTTAAGTATCTCACCTTTACCTGTCCATCTGGTCTCTTGCAAACCTAGAATATCTAGATTCCTGCGTGAGGACATAAAGAGAATAATCTCTATATAATGTCCTCACATTCCACGTTCCTGCAGAAAGAAAATGATTAGTAGGATTTTTAAAGAAACTAGGTTTATTGAGATAGGTAGGGCCAACAATATCAAACAGCCCCCTGATCGCAGGCATGGAGCAAAGATGTTATGCTCCCACTCAGGATGCCGATGAGAAGGATAGGTTTTACGGACAACTTCAGGATATTTTGAATTCTCTCGAGAAAGGAGATATTACCCTTGTTCTTGGCGACTTCAATGCCAAAGTTGGTACTGACTCTGACCTTTGGGGAGGAGTAATAGGCCCTTTTGGTATTGGTAGCTGCAATGGCAATGGGCAACGTCTCCTACAGGTAAGTAAACTCAATGGATTCAGAATAACTAACACTTATTACAAACACCGCGAAATACATAAGTACGTGGGTTTTACCTGATTGGCTGCATAAGAATATGATTGATTATATATTAATTAACAGCAAATGGGCTAGTTCTGTTAGGAATACCAGGACATATAGAGGAGCTGAAATTGGATCTGATCATTACCTTGTTAAAAGTGTCTTGCAACTTAAACTTAAAAAGTGTTGTGCTAGGGTTAAAAAATTTACTTTTAATACTGAAGCTCTGAAAGACCCAGTTATAGCCAAAGCTTACCATGATAGGTTACTTAGTCATTATGACAGTCATGGTATGCTTACTACTGAAGTTGAGGAAGAATGGGATCATTTTAAACAGGCTTTTTTGGACACTAACAGTACTCTTTTAGGAAAAAACGAGCAGAAGAGACAGAATTATCTGAGTAATAAGGCACTTGAGCTTATTTCAGAAAGAACTGCAGGAATGTCCTTAATCAATACCCTACTAGTCCTAATAGAAAGCATTACAGAGAACTTAATAAAAGTGTAAAAGATCAGTTAGCTGCTGATAAGAATCTTTGGCTTGATGGTTTGGCTGACAAAGCCGAGGAAGCAGTTCGACAGCACAACAGCAGAGAGCTGTACCAGATAGTTAATGTTTTGTGTGGTAGAAAACGGACAGGTATACAGGGACTGAAGGATAAACAAGGTAAGGTTATAGAAGGGGAGGATTCTGTCATGGCTAGGTGGACTGAGCATTTCAGCGACGTTTTAAACAATGTGGTTAGTTCTACTCCCATTGTTTGTAATGATGATAAATGTATTGGGAGCTTTAATTTTGGCCCTATAACACAATCTGAAGTTATTTTGGCTGTTTCTAAACTTAAACTTCATAAATCCCCAGGGGTAGATGAAATTACTACAGAAATGCTTAGAACTGGGAATGTTTCGGTTACCACTTGGATGACAAATTATGAATATCTTTTATGATAAAGGCATGGTTCCTAAGGATTTTACCAGAGCTATTGTTATCCCTATTTTCAAAAAAGGTGATCGCAGTTCTTGTGATAACTATAGGGGTATCAGCCTACTCTCTGCTCCATGGAATGTTCTTTGCATGATTGTGCTTAATAGAACTAAGAATCTGGTTGACAGTCAATTGCGTGATGAGCAATGCGGATTCAGAAGTGGTAGGGGATGTGTAGATCAGATATTTTCACTTGGGCAGATTCTTGAGAAAGGTTTAGATTTTCAGAAACCTTTGGTTGCTAGCTTTGTTGATTTCAAAAAGGCTTTCGACTCTGTTGATCGTCATAATTTGTGGTTGATTGTGAAATCATATGGTATACCAGACAAGTTAGTTAACATAATGAAAGCTCTCTATAATAACACTGAGTCGTGTGTGAGAGTTGGTAAGTCTTGTAGCAATTGGTTTAGCATTACGTCCGGTGTTCGACAAGGGTGCATTTCGTCTCCTTTTCTCTTTAGTTTGGTTGTTGATTATGTTATGAGAAATTCACTTCAAGGGAAAGATTTTGGCCTTAAATGGGCTGGAGATAAGAAAATTTCTGATTTAGATTATGCTGATGATTTAGCCCTTTTGGCAAAATGATGTTAATGAGATGAACTCTTTCATTCGAGCTGTTGATGAGACTGGTAGAAGAGTAGGTTTGGTTATAAACAGAGAGAAAACTAAAGTGATAAAAATTGGTCAGGCAGGTTGTGATTCAGTTAATCTGAATGGTTGCAGTCTTGAGCAGGTGTCACAGTTTAATTACCTTGGGAGCTATGTAACTGATACTGGTGATGTGCAGCATGAGATTAACAGACGAATAGAGATTGCTGCCGGGACTTTTAAGAATCTATGGAGATTGTGGAGAAATAGGCGTATACACCTAAAGACTAAAATTAGACTGTAAAATAGTGTGGTTCTTTCTAAGGTTATTTATGGTAGTGAAACTTGGACGCTGTGTAAACAAGATAACAGGAAACTAGATGCTTTTGATTCTAGATACTTACGCAGTATCATGGGTATTAGGTGGTTTAACTTTGTAACTAATGATGAGGTTAGGCAAAGGAGTCTGTAACCTCCTTTAAGCAGCATATTGTGCAGAGAGAGACTCCGCTGGTTTGGCCATGTTGCCCGTATGGATAATTATAGATTGGCGAATAGGGTTATGAACAGTGTGCCTAAAGGCCTCAGAAGGAGGGGGAGACCTAGGATGCGGTGGGCAGACAATGTTAAACAGGACCTTATTAGAATTGGTGTGCAGTGGCCGGATGCAGCAGATGTAGCTCAGGACAGATATGCTTGGAAAATTAAACTGCGCCGTCTGGTTGGACCTCCGTAGCCCATGGCTGCTTGAGGATGATGATGATGATGCAGGGACTCAATACTGAGGCTCCTTCCCAACAAAATGGTTTAACTCCAGACTTTGCTTAAATATAACAAATATTTATTGAACATTCACAAACTCGCTTGATAGACAAGGACATATGCTCAGTTACATGGCTTTACATCACCAGCTTACTATGCCTGTTCAGCTGGTTTTCACAGAGCCCAATGCCGTTATTTCCAGTCGGCGTTTACGAGCCAAAAACTCTTACGCCCTCCCTGCTAGCTGTTCGTCCGGGCTCTTCTCGTTCTCTTCTCCCTCTTTCTTTGCCAGCCTCCCCTTTCCCTGAACTCTCGGCCATGTGGCAAGGTCGCTGATCCCCGGGTCCAGGGTCACTTGTCAGTGGACAACAGCAGTGGGTGACCCCCATCCCTCTGACACTGCTACCTCGATTAACATTCCAGTTGCTGGACGGAGGCTCCCCACGTGGCATATGTCTCTTTGGTGAAATACAAAACAACGTACAAAACACAAAAAAAAATATTTAAAAATTCCTCTAGCCTGACATCCCCTGAGATTTATCATCGTTTGCCTAACATTTCATTGAGAGAAGAATCATATGCATCATTTTTAAGTTTGTAAAAAAAATATTCTGAGTATTTCGTTTATTTTTATAATACCTCGTATTTTCTTTCTCAAAACTTTTTTGAAAATGGAATGTGTTTCTAAATAAAGCTTGGAATATGGGACGCATATCTGAAATTGCATTTCAGCACCAGTTGCTGCTGCATTACAGTGTGAATGGGAACGTGTGCACAAATAAGATGTTGAAATGTAGATCATGCAGATTAAAGAGAATAAGGTTTGAAGAATTGGCTTCAGTTATTCAACGTGTGAGGTTTTTCATTATTTTCGAAAATGAATGAACTGATGGATACATGAAGAAACAGACGAATGAATAAATGAAACGAATTGACTTCGTTCCTCGAAATGGAAAACAAAAAGTCTTCATCTGGGTTTTGTCCTTTTTTCTCTTCTGTTGTTCGTGCGTCTGTAGCGGAAGGTCGACGCCGCCAAAGTACGAGTCGGACTCAGTTTCAGTCTTTTCCTCATTGCTCGTCCAAAGTGGTTTGAAGACGGAGAGGGAACCGGTTGTAAGCGGTTATTTCGCATCAGCAAGTGCACTCGGAATAATTAAGAGAAAAAAAAAACTAAATAGACTTGATTTCATCATTTAAAAAGCCTCCGAACATGTGACGTGCAAATGTTTTGGTCTTCGTGGGGAGGGGGGGGGAGGAGAGAGGACATCTTGGAATTTAGAAGGACATCGCAATAAGGAAAGATGTCGAATAACAAAAAAACACAACCTCGTAGTAACGATTAAAAGTTTGATTGCGTTTTCAGGCGAATACGTAGATGGTTTTGATGGAGCAAGGAGTCTTTTTTTTCTTTCTCCAAAATAGAATAGAAAAAATTCAGAAACTTGTTTCCCATCGAGATACGAAAATAAAACTGATTCTGTGAAACTAAATTGCAATCTCTGACAAAAGTTAGGGGCGGGGGTGGCTCAGTCGGTAGCGCGCCAGGCTCGTAATCTGTAGTTCCCAGGTTCGAGTCCCAGCTGGGTCAGCGTTGAGATTTATCTCCGCAAAATTCCCCGCCTTGCCCACGGTCAGTAGGGGACACCGATGGGCTTGGAAAGGCCGCCGTCCGTCGGATGGGACGTTAAGCCGTGGCCCCGTGTGCGGGAGAGCCATACCCTGTGCACGTTAAAGAACACGCTGGATGGCCTTGACGGGAGGCTACCATCTGTCTCCCAACAGCTGTTCCAGTGGGTCCCCTCCCCCAACCTTCTCTGAGCCTTCGGGGTCCATGTGACCTGGTCATTTAGCCCATGGTGTGCAAAAAAGTGCCGCTCAGAGGTAAAACAACCCAACCCAACTGACAAAAGTTCAGAGCGTCATCGATGTTTTCGAAGAACAATTTAGAAATCGATTAAAATGAAAACGATAATAATTTGCTCCAAATGATGTATCGTACGTGCAAATGCTAAAGAGAATTTCAAGTTACTTCTTAGAATTGCGCAAATTGGGTTAGAACCGCTGAAATTGATAATTTTAGAATCTAGATGGAATAAAATTCTTTCCAGGTCATGCAAGATAGTAGAGATTTAGTGTTAACTGACAAAAGGAATTATTAAAAGGCAATATATATACTTTAGCATATAGCAAATTTGATTTCATATACCGAATGAAGTGAGACAGGGTTTAGCTGTGGCTCGTCATCTGACGTTTCTAAGTTCGGATCGGAACTGCGAGATTCAACTCTTCATGCGTCGAATATCTTGTGCATGGAAACATGACGTTTGGTTGGGAGGAGATTGATTTGCACGAGGGGTTGGAAAATCGTATCGAGGTTGCTAAAATCTTTGGAAGTTAGAAAGTTGACGACAAAGAGCCATCGCAAATGCTCGACAATAGTTCCAAGCACTGACGCATCCAAAAACTCCTAATGTCGATGCAGGGGGGGGGAGAGGTTTCGCTGGTTTTCGAGGACTTCACTTAAACTCGCACTTCAGATTCCATTAAGACTTATTAAACTCCAAATTGTAACAAAGTTGATGTCTATTCATCACTTACTGGTTGAGATATTTGCGAAACGTTTCTAATTTTTTTCAAGAGTGTATATAAAATGGATTTTTTTTTTCACTAACATGAAAGTTTTTTTTTCTTGCCCTAGCGCATTCAGTTGTAATCCACAATTTATCATCGTTTTCATAAAAAAAATAGCATCCTGCATATTTCTCAGTTTTCACACATATTGACAGTTGATCCACCCTTCAAGTCAGAGAAATCGGAACCACGTGGAAGAATAAGGAAACTTTCCTTTTCAGTGGCAGGATGGTGAGGAGACAAGTTCCGAGTCCACCTCACTCTGCCTGAGTTGGGTTTTTTTCCCCTTAACTCGCACTCTTCCCTCAGTGAGCAAAGGGTGGACCAGTGGAAGTGAGGAGACGGCCGTTTGGCGAATGGAACGTTAAGCCGTGGTCTCGTCTGCAGGAGAGGCACACTGTGGACATGCTTTAAAGATCACGCTAAATGGCGTTGTCTGTTTTTTAACTGCCGTTGTCGATCCTATTTCCCTTAGCTCTGAGCAATAGGGATCTTTGGATCCTGGCCATTCAATCCATCTTGTGCGCAGAAATGCCTCTCTAGGTAAAACAACCCAAGCTCTTGTCAGGCAAGGATCTTGGGGGGGGGGGGGAGAAAGAAATAGAGGATAGAGCACTTAAGCAAGCCACTGGACTGAACAGGAATTGGTGTGTTTTTCCCATTGGTGTTTAAAAAAAAAATTCTTGTAAAATGTAAGTAATATATAGATTAGTAATATTATTGTGCTTTAGTCCCCCCCCTCACCGTAGATTCGGCGGTGTGCCCTTCAGCTGTTACGCAATCTGTGGACGTTCCCTTTTGATTGCCAGAATCCAATCGGTTCACTCTAAAACATTTTTTTCTTCTCTTCTACTAATCGGTGATTGCAAACGATCCCGTTTTGCCTGAATCTGGGACAGACGAGAGAATTGTCGATGAAAAGAAAGGAATTGTCTCTCCTGACGAACAAGCAACGAGACAATGCAAAGAGAGGAGGAGGGGGTGAAAGAGATGGATGTCGAAGAAACAACTTTTTTTTTTGGGGGGGGGGAAGAGATTTTGATTTCGTCACATGAAGGAAACAGAATCACCAAGCGAATCGTCATCAGACGTCAGTTAATCGAATTGGATCGCGTTTTGATTTTCGTAATGGCAGACGGCAAAACAGAAAACAGAAATGTAGCGATCGACCTCTTCTTGACCCGTCACTCGAAAGATTCTGTTTCTTTCGTAATCCATTTGTTGTTCTTTGTCAAAGAGAAGGGCGGGGTTTCGTCGTCGTAAGTGGGGGGGGGGAGGAGGCTGTTAAGCGCAGAGTTGATCTCTCGAAGCGTCTTTGCAGAGAGAGCCACAGCCAAGCTCACTTGACCGCTTTTTATTGTTTGCAACAAGCATCAATTGGGGAGTGCGACCCCGAAACACGGCAGCCGTTGATGGCGTCTGCAGTGGATCACTCCATTTCAGTGATCAGGAAAACGAAGCAAGAATGGAAGAAGAGTCCAATGGGGAGATTTCTCTTCTTCTTCAAGTGAAACAAACTCTTTCTTAATGGTTTCAATGAATTATATTTCGTCTACTATAATGAATTTTCATTATTACATTATAACCAACCTTAAAAGCCGTTATTCCGGTTTCGAGTCCCAGCTGGACCAGCGTTGAGATTTTCGAACTCTACGGGTTGTTGTAATATTTAATACATAAAATACAGACTTACAACATTTGTATAACCTATATAATCTAAAACATCTTCAAGAATGTTTTTTAGAGTACAATAAATGCGTAACTGTTTTTGATTTCAAATTATAGTCAACAACACATCTGATACAGAAACAGTAAATTCCGATATACAATTTTTTATCTAAAACATTTATCAATTATGTTTTTATTTAAGATTACTTTCCAAATATATATTGTTAATTGTTATCTATCCAATGACATAATTGTCTATTGCAACATTTTTTAATTCAAAATGTTTTTTTTCCCAAGATGCAATTCCGAGATTACCGAAATCATAAATTTCGTTTTAAATCGGCATCATTCTAAGTGAATTGCGCAATCATCAGTGCACAGTGAAATCAATTTCCCGAGCATATTGTTCGGTTCCGAAAAGCCTTAGCCGCTCGTGCGCCCTTTAACCCCAACCGACTAGCCAATCGGCGTTCGACTGAATTTCAAGTGGCAAATCTATGAAGTGTTAAATGATCGTTTGCCATTTGTTAAGTCTCCGCTCCTTTTACAAAGTGATGCTAGAGAAATAGTCTCGCGGGAAACTACGGCTAATTGTTGTTGGATGATTCATGGTATCGAATCTTTCTAAAGGTATAATCATTTCTTTTCCAAATCGTGTTGTAATAAGGCTACTTTAAAATAAAAGCTACTGCATGTGTTGAAGACAATATTTGATCTTTCAAGCTTTCCCCTTCGATAAGGGTTGGGTTGTTTTACCTCTGAGCGGCACTTTTTTGCACACAATGGGCTAAATGGCCAGGTCACATGGACCCCGAAGGCTCAGAGAAGGTTGGGGGAGGGGACCCACTGGAACAGCTGTTGGGAGACAGATGGTAGCCTCCCGTCAAAGCCATCCAGCGTGTTCTTTAACGTGCACAGGGTATGGCTCTCCCGCACACGGGGCCACGGCTTAACGTCCCATCCGACGGACGGCAGCCTTTCCAAGCCCATCGGTGTCCCCTACTGACCGTGGGCAGGGCGGGGAATTTTGTGGAGATAAATATCAACGCTGACCTAGCTGGGACTCGAACCTGGGAACTACAGATTACGAGCCTGGCGCGCTAACGAATGAGCCACCCCTGCCCCTCGATAATAGAAAGACCTGCGATATGTGGAGATGTCTCATTCGGTAGCCCGCTAGGCTCGTAATCTGCAGTTTCCGGTTTCGATCCCAGCTGGGCCAGCGTTGAGATTTATCTCCTCAAAATTCCCCGCCCTGCCCACGGTAAGTAGGAGACACCGATGGGATTGGAAAGGCCACCGTCCGTCGGATGGGACGTTAAGCCGTGGCCCCATGTGCGGGAAGAGAGCCATAACCATATGCAGTTAAATAACACGCTGGATGGCCTTGACGGGATGCCACAATCTGTCTCCCAACAGCTGTTCCAGTGGCTCCCCTCCCCCAACGTTCTCTGAGCCCTCTGTCATTAGCCCGTTAGACTCAGAGGTAACCCAACCTACGATGTGTGCAAAATAATTTGACCAGAAATGAGTAAAGTTCCAAAAACTAATCCAAATCACTTATTTATATTCAATAGAAGGAACTTCCTGACATAAGACTTACTAAAGCAGTTGACATTTTTTCTGTCACGTTAGATTTAAATGAATTATTTTTGCTGTAACAGATCGCATTTTTTTCCATTTCTTACCCGAATATTTCGTAGTCCTGGTCGCACGTGTACCTCGCAGTCGTTCCCGGAAGTCTGTCTTCACGTGACAGTTCCACCTGGGCGTACAGCGGAACTGACGGCTGCGGACACGGGGAACCTGTGGATTCAGAAAACGAAATATCAGTCACAGAGAGAAAGTTTCGTTATTAAAATAATTTCATGTAAAACAACAAGTGGTAAATTGTGTGAAAGAACTTCATTAAGATCATTCTGTTCGTTTGATAATTCAAACCTATTGACTCAGTAACATCACTGACTTTGATTCCAAATAGCCTATTGGCTCTGCTCTATCAATAACCCACATATTTACCGTCCTCTTTAAGATCACCAAAAGGCTAATTTCCCCCACTTGTGAATGCTCTCGGACCTTTTCCGAATCCCCTTAGAATTGGACGTGACAGAGTTAACAATATCATTTGAAATGAATGCAGTAATTAGCATTGGGAATGCAGTATCTGGCATTGGAGTTGGGACATTTCTCCAAATATTACCTGCAAATGAATAGTCTGCAGAAAAAAAACGAATCGGCTTCAATTTCGGTCACTTGATCTTAGACATCAGTTGATCAGAGATTCTTCTAAACATTTCACTGAATTTGTTTTTTAATCAAAATTGGTAAGGTTAAAATTAAATCAAACTGATAAGGCACCAGTGTTGGCGTTTCTATTGCGATACCTTCCTCTGTAAAGTGCATACTGAAAATTTCCTATCTGACCACGACAGAAATGAAATCTTCACAAGAATATTTATCTCCTTTTCCTCTGAGAGAAAACGACAGTTCTCTCCTATGAAAGACATCCGAGTGATTGCTTCTCATCTCGAATATCTCCCGTCAAAAAAAAAAATCCTCATTATAGATTTCGTTTCGACGAACAAAAATGTAGCAAATTAAATGTTATTTTGCTTTCATTTGCATTAATCGCTAGCTTGGACTCGGCAATCACAATTTGACGAGTCTGACTGACCCCTGGGCAGAAGTTCAACAGCAGATCACGGATCGGGATCAGTATCCGAAGCCAGAATGGCAATGAGTGCAGCTGAAGTCTGATTTGATAACCTGGGGGGGGGGGGGGAGAACATCCCGAGTCTCCAGCGAAGAATCGATTCTCTGTCTTCCATAGAAGAGCTGTCGTCTGCAGACAGGTGCCAGTGATGTCATCTACCGCTTCAGCGCCTGGGAACTGCCTGGGGCTGTGTGGTCTCGTGCTGACGGACACTTCCTGCGCCATCCGTCGCTCAGCGGCCTCGTGAGCGCACGTAATAGCCGCTTGTTGTGGTCGCAGGCGAAGCACAATCGGACGATCATCGCGAGCGATTTTCGCCCAAATCGCTCGCCTTTCTCGCTGAGGCGAATACAGAAAAGCGCAATGAAGAGGAGGGGAGTCGTCAGCGATGACACCTCGTGCGTGCGACTCGGCTCGAAGGTCGGACGTCGGCTTCGCCAACCAGTTATTGCGCTCGTTTCAGTCCTAATTATGGTGCTCGAGGGGTGGAGGGGGGAACATCAACGAAAATGGCAAACGAGAAGAACAACAACCGAATAAAGAGAAACTTCGTATCCCCATCAGACGAATCTTTCGTTGGCTGAAACTGAGGACAGTGGAAGGTAGCCGAAAGAGGTGATGGGAAGAGGAGAGAAAATGTCGCCGTAATGGAAGAGATTGATGGAATCTAGGAGTTGGATTAGTTAAAACGGAACAGAAGATGCTTGAGAGCAAATCTCGGAGATGCTCACTGATATATATATCAGTGAGCATCTCCGAGATTAGAATTATACTACACCTGGAATTATACTACACCTGGAGATACTCCAGGTGTAGTATAATTCCATGAAATTTTTTCATAGAATTATACTACACCTGGGAGGCTGAATATTAAGTCACGCAAAGATTTGCCCAGAAGAAAACACTTGCAAAAAGTTACATGGGGGATGCTCAGTCGCGGTATTTGCCCATTGTAAGAATCTCGAATCTGCTCAGATACCATTTTCACAGCAGAAGCATCATTTGACAGACACGTGATCAGAGATTTCTTCAGCCACTGCATTTTCCCAACTGAAGAGAATTGGGAGAAAGAAATATGAGATATCTTCAGTCCTAACATTTGCCCAACTAAAGAGAATTGAGATATGTTCAGTCTGAATATTTGCTTACCAGAAGGAAATTGAGAGAAATCATCTGGAACAAAATCGGCTACAAAATTTGTTTTAGTGGAAGATACTCAGGAGAGGGAATCTGGGGCATGCGCAGTGATGGCAGCCCAGAGGTTAGTGCTATGGAGATCTGAATTCTTGGAGGTGAGCAGAAGGTGTACGGCAGAAGATTCTTTTTATGTGATAATCACCACGTTGTTTCATTACAGCAGTATTTGTCATGAGAATTATAATGTCAATACGGAAACTGATGATATCTCATAGCGAAGTTTGGTAATAAAACATTGGCAATGAAAATTTTTAGCATTCACGAAATGAATTTTATTGCTTGTTTGAACTTTTCTCGTCCCTTTTTCCCTTCAGTATCAAACCGATTATTTTGCTTCGGTGGAGAAAATTCAAAGCCTAGTTCTTGAAGCGTAATTTCCGACCATGATTGGTGTACAGCGCAAGTGTTCAAGGACTGGGGAATATGAAATGAGAATTTCAAAATATAACTCTCTTGGCTACTGATCAAAGGAACCAGGATGTTTGTGTCGTTTTTTCTTCTGAGTTCCTGCCAACCTCACAGACCTACTGTGGCGTATTGAACTGGCAGCTGCTTGAGGGAATAATTATTTTATTATTTACACACATGATAACACTCTTCCCTCTAGTGGGATAATCCAACAGGAAATATTCAGTATAGATTTTTATTAATATATTTTTCTCTCCCCTCCCCCCTCTCCGTCCGCTGTTGACCTTTTTTCCGATCCCTATATGAGCATTAATAACTTCGAAAGAGACAACCGGAGATGTTTTATCTGGGAAGGAGATTTCTGACCTGTTTTACCTCTGAGAGGCCAAATGGGCAGGTCACAACTTCCCCCCCCCCCTCTCTCTCTCTCAAGGAATTAGCGCTAAATTGGGGAAGATGACCCACTGGACAGCTGTTAGGAGACAGATGGAAGTCTCCCGTCAAGGCCATCCAGTGTGTTCTTTAACGTGCACAGAAACACACAGTACCGTAACGTTCTACCGTAAACGTCACGTGTTAACGTCCCATCCGCCAGACGGCGGTTTTTGCAAGCTCATCGGTGTTCCCTTTCTCACCGAGGGCACGGCCAGGATTAATGGAGACAAATCTCAACACAGGGAACATCAGATTACGAGCCTCGCGAGACGAACGAGATGTAAATCAGATGCATTCAACGATCGACACGATACGAAGCAGACGATTGTGTTAATACGGAACTGAACGGGATGAGCAGAGGTCGTTTGCTTTCTCCCCCTCCCCCTGCGAATGAGAAGACTCCTTAGGATCACTTCGTGGCGATCGTTTTTCCATTGGAATGGATTGCTCTCCGACCTCTCGTTAGGATCTTCGCCATTAATTCCCGCATCTTTTCTCTCTTCCCTCTTGATAAGAGGATTTAGCGGAAACGCAAAACACGACCGGGCACCGATTAGCGCGCTCAGTCGTTTCGGACGCTCGAGGAATCGCGATCTGGCATCTGATTCCGCGCGTCGCGTTCATTCAGTCACGAGTGGACAACAATGCAAAGCGAGGGTCACCGAGATCGACACGTTCTGGCCTAGGAGATGGATTCGAGGAGCACAACAGTGGGAGAGACTCTGACCAATCGCACACGGCGCTTCGCATTTCAAATGAAACGGATTCGAACCGTTCGTGGAGAGACGGACAACAAGTGACGTCAGCAGTTGTTACGTGGAGGGATTTTTTTGATTTTGTGAGGGCAGAAACTAAAGTAGGATTTAAACGAGTGCTGTTGTGGTCTTTGTCAAACAAAGTCTTTGTCTACAAAAGGAAATTATCAGATATATTCTAAGACTAAATACTTTTGGAATACTGAATTTTACTTTTTACTTTTGGGATACTGAATATATAATATTTATAATATGCTATGGGAAATTTTGTGTACAGAGTGAAGAATAAAACGATAGATTACTCTGAACTTTAGAACAGTTTAGAAAAGCTTCAGGTTGATAGGGCCTAAGAAGGCTTTCAGTTATGATACTAGGCCTAAGAAGAAGACCGTGTTGCCACTTCATAAATAATCCTAAGCTCATGGTTCAACTTTGTTTCATTATTTATCGCTCACTCGGTGAGAGGACGGGGCGGGGGTGGCTCAGTCGGTAGCGCGCCAGGCTCGTAATCTGTAGTTCCCAGGTTCGAGTCCCAGCTGGGTCAGCGTTGAGATTTATCTCCGCAAAATTTCCCCGCCCTGCCCACTGTCAGTAGGGGACACCGATGGACTTGGAAAGGCCACCGTCCGTCGGATGGGACGTTAAGCCGTGGCCCCGTGTACGGGAGAGAGCCATACTCTGTGCACGTTAAAGAACACGCTGGATGGCCTTGACGGGAGGCTACCATCTGTCTCCCAACAGCTGTTCCAGTGGGTCCCCTCCCCAACCTTCTCTGAGCCTTCGGGGTCCATGTGACCTGGCCATTTAGTCCATGGTGTGCAAAAAAGTGCCGCTCAGAGGTAAAACAACCCAACCCAACGGAGAGAGGAAGAGGTGACTGGTCATCTGATATCCTCGTATTCAAATTCCAAGTGTGTCTGCATCGAGAGTTCTTCCGCTACCTCATTTCCTGCTAAGTCTGTATCGCGTCAGGATCGAAATCAGCAGTTTCCAGGCTGGATTAGAGAAATCGGAGACTCGAACCCGAGAGCATCAGATTTACAAGTATTGTTGCCCAACCGACTGAGACGAGCTCCATCCTGACTTGCGATGGATGAGATTTTTGAGCAATTGTTGATGCCAGTTTCAGAATGCAGAGAACCAAACCTCTCAAAAACACTTTTTAATTCTCGTATCATTGTCGTAATTTCAGATGAACTCTTCTTGAGCTTTGCAAAGTCATTTGCTTTGTTTCCGGAGTTTTTTTTTTTTGGTTATATTTTTTGTTGAAAAAATTTATATAGGTCTCCAAGAGTAAGGTCAAGGAAGTCACCATCCCCTCCCCCCATACAAATTGATCAGAAGAAATGGAACTTTTGATTACTCGTGACTGCCAGAATAATAAGAGAGCACCTTTTTTTTATAGTTGTTCAAATTACTTGCCGAAGAAAAAAACGTGTTCAGTGAGAATCAATTCTAAATGGGCTGTCAACCTTCACTAATTTCGTATCTTTAAACATTGCAAAAAACGAAAAGACAGAAGTTCGAAACCTCCTCTTCAGTCAGCGACGAAGTTCACAAACAACCCACTGAGGGATTAACTGCTGACGACGCTGGTTGTTTAGGGATGCATGTTGGTCTAGAAAGAAAAGCTTCATCACTCGTGTATCTAAAATCTCCTAAGGAAACAGGACTGCAAAAGGTCTTGTTTTGGTTAATTGAAAAAAATCCTTCTAATTAAAACTTTCGCCACGTGCCATCGATGCTTTCTCTTGAGATCTCATCGATGAAAAACACTTGAGGCTCGTGCCTTCTCTCCCCTCAGTATTACTTAAATATTAAATCTGAATCGGATTCCACTTCGTGAATCGATCCAAGACTGAATGAACTGTTGGATCAATTTTTTATAGGCTCTAAGATCATTGTCGATCAATCCTCTTAAACGCAACATATGTTTTCTTTCAGAAATCTTTATAGTGAATCTTGTTCTACAGATTTCTTCCCTACACATCCACGAGCCAAAGTTTCCTATTTCTCCTTCAGTTTCGCCCCAGATCTCTCTCCATCGACAGAATTAGGTCCGAGTGGATTAAATCGCTTCGTTAAGAGTGGGATTTCCTCCGAGTTCTTTTCCCGTCTTGGCACGAGAGTGATCCGGCGCGAGTCTTTGAACCGACTCTCGCGTCGCCTCACGTGATCTCCGTCGAGAAGAGTAAAGTGAGTCGTAGGAGAACGCGCGGGCGTTCGTCGCGTTCCTGGAATATCGAGGACTCATTACGCGGCTGGAACAATCCGTCGTTACGCCGAGTCATGTTCTCCGTCTCCACTTGTCACCGCCGCGAAGCACAATCAAAACTCTCTCTCTGTGCGAAGCCGACACTGCGTGCGCGCGGCGTGGATGCAGAAGTTGGAAGCCATCAGTCTCGGTCCATTTCCCTCCTCTTTGGGACAATGTTACGGAAATCATTTGCCGCTGCTAATTGTTTCTGCTGCGCGGAAAGGCGGTCGGAGGAACGGCATTTCGGACCCACCGCAGTCGCCTCTCGTGGGGTCAGACTCCCTCCGCTCTGGACTCGAATGGGAGAGATGAACTCGTCGAATCGGAACACGAGAACTGAATCCTCCCCCCAGCAGAAGAAAGTTTCTTCACTTTGGGTGTTGCTCCGGATTCTGCTGGCGATTGGGTGTCGACTCGGTCAGTGGGTGTCCGAGTGCAAAGAGAAGAGAGGAGCCACGTGGAATCCGTTGATCATTAGCACATGAAGCGATCGTTTCATGAAAAACAATTCGTTTCAGTTGAACTGCGCGAAGAGATCGGAGAAAACGCTTCGTTATAACATTAATATGAGATTTCTTAAGGTCTAAGAAATCTCATATTAATGCTATGTCGTCACAATTGCCAAAATCAGCTGTCAACTAATTGATGAAACTGAATTCATTTACGAAGCACGAATTTTCCATCATTCATCCTGATCATCATCAGAATCCTGATTACATTTTTGCCTTTTTTTAAGTGAAATTATCTCGGACGCAGAACACAAATGGTTGGTGGCCATTTGAACGATCTCGGTTCGTACAATTGGAACTCAATGGAAAAAAAAAGCAGCTGCTTGCCACACAGGTCTGACTTAAACTTATCATACTTATTAATGAACGATATAGAATCTGGAATTTTGTCATTCTACACTCTGGAACCTTCAAACCTTATTGATCATTGACCAATGTTTTCCTATAAAAGGTCCATTATATAGAGTGCCCTATGAAAGGGCACTCTAAATATATATTTGTCTGATGTCACAGTCGTGTACTGACCTTTGTTGAAAAAAATCCATACAATTCGATTTGATCCACCTCGTTATATTTTGTAGTATTAATGATATTTTTCATAGTGAATTTAAATATTAAATACGTTCATTAATAATATTAGTGATATTTCCCATAGCGAATTTAGAAATATTAAATGCATTCATTAATAATATTAGTGATATTTCCCACAGTGAATTTAGAAATATTAAATGCATTCATTAATATCAAATTTTAAAATTATGTTTAAAATTAAAAATAAATTTTATTTTAAATTAAAAATTAAAATTTTAAAATTAATTTTAAAAATTTAGTTTAATTTTAAAATTTTAAAATTATGTTTTAAAATTATGTTGATCTATCGAATTGTATGATATTTCCCACAGCGAATTTAGAAATATTAAATACATTCATTAATAATATTAGTGATATTTCTTATAGCGAATTTAGAAATATTTAATACATTCACTAATAATATTAGTGATATTTCCCATAGCGAATTTAGAAATATTAATTACATTCATTAATAATATTAAAGACAGTCATCATTCCATAGAAAGCTGCCAGATGTTGTACTGGATCGCGATTATTAAAATAAATGCTATCCTTTGTCTTCAGAAAGAGAATATTAAAACATATTTTAATTAATTTATTTTATTTTAATTTTATTTAATGTGTTCCCGAACAGCAATACCATAAATATAAATCATAATTTTTTTTACTGACAATATTCTGTAACCTTTTTGCTAATATTTTTAGATATTTATAATTCTTAACTGAAAAAACATAAAATTCCAAGGTAATTTATCAATCCATAATTTTAAAAATTTTATTTCAATACATAATTCAATTTTGTAGTCATTTATAAAAACATTTATCAGGGAAAAATAAATATTTTTTTTGTTGCGAAAAATCATGCATTTAGTTTTATTTAAATTTATAATCATTATGTTTGATGGTGCAGTGTGTTACACAAATAAATATCTATTAATTTCATCAACGAGTGCTTCTGAGTTACCATGGAAAGAAGCTGTTTTATGTCATCACTATACGCAATCAATTTTAACTTACCTTTTATGAAATAACGTCCTTAATATAGATTAAAAATCATTCATTGAACTTCACTTAAAATATACAAGAATGCTTTTATATGTGATGAATTTAAAAAGGGAATGATTATTCGGTATTAAAGTATCACAGGAATACATCCTATAGACAAGAAATCCTGAATTAAATACATAACGCTGCGACGACAAATACAACTATCCTCATCGGCTGCCCGATTTCTGATAATAGATGATGCCACTGGGGAATCAACAAAAATATTGCAGGAATGATATATGTCACTTCGCTGGAGAAATTGTTTGCTCTGGGTGGTCTAGTGGTTATGACGCCCGGCATGCTTCTGGGTTCGAATCCCAGTCAGGACAAACAATTGTTTTTCAATTAATTATTTCTAATGTAATGATTTATTTTTTTTAATGATTATTCAGATTTTTGCTAATTTTGAATGATATGTGCAATATGAGAGTTTATTGCTGAAAATTCTGGCTTCCATAGCTTCTTAAATACTGAAGAAATACGTGTTGAGAAACGAGTTCAGTCAAATTGATTGAGATCTCTATCTTCACCTATATTTTTTTACAAAAAAAACTTATTTAAGAGTCTATTTGTCTACGAATCGTGTCCTGATCGACGTAATAGGTTTAAAAAGGATTTTGGATTTTCTGGTGAAAAAACATACACGTACTTAATAGGTTCGTCTGCTAAAAATATGTGGGTATCCCCACCACCACTAACCCAAAAAATAAAATAAAAAATAAATACCCCCTCAAGCAGCTGCTTGCCACAGGCCTTATCAATATTACCAGAGATGTGTAAACTGGAAACGCAAAACGTTTTTTGAAATCGTGCAATAAATAAACTTAAAAAATTTTAAGTACAAAGGCATCTGTTTTCAATGATTTTGTGACATTTCTTTGCAGACATTTGGTTCTCCACTGCACACGGTTCACAGCTTAATGCCCCATTTAATGGATGTCAGTTTTTTCAAGCCCATCGGTGCCCCTTTTCAATATTACCACCCCTCTGCCCTAGGTGGAAACCTAGGGCAGAGGGGTGGTTTCTGTTAAAAATATCGATTGGGGGGTTGTCATATCGATGGTCAAACCACAGAGCATCGTTTTCGAGCTTGGTGCCCTTGCTACTGAACCGTCAGTACCCCCATTTATTAAGCATGAACTATTCATTAGTATTTTAGGATGTCATTATTATTTGAAAACAGCCCTCAAACTAAATTGGGTTTTAGAAAATGCTAAATTGCTTCCCTCATATCTCTCTCCCTGCTCTATGGGAGGGGATCTCGATCTGTAATCTGCAGATTCCAGGTTCGAGTGCGAGATTATTATGCTTTTGTCGTGTACAGATGTCGCGGTCATATGAAAAATAATTTTGAATCCCGTGGCAGAGTGGTTAGCGCGCTCGACTACTGATCAAAGGGACCTGGGTTCGAGCCCCGGGTAAGGCATGAATGTTTGTGTTGTCTTTCTGCTAAGGTCCTATATTCCCATAAAAGGTATATATTCCCATAATTTCCCATAAATATATTATTATATATTTAAGAGGTTCGAGTCCCACCTGTGCCAGCTTTCACATTTATCTCCGCAAAACTCCCCGCCTGGCTCTGTCAGTAGGGGGACACCGATGGGTTTGGAGAGGCTTCTGTCCGCCAGATGAGACGTTAAGCCGTGGCCCCGTGTGCGGGATAGAGCCACACCCAGTGCACGTTAAAGAACATGCTGAATGGCCTTGACGGGAGGCTACCATCTGTCTCCTAGCACCTCTCCAGTTGATCCCCTACCTCCCAACCTCCTCTGAATTGGATTGGATTGTTTTACCTCTGAGCGGCACTTTTTTGCACACCATGGACTAAATGGCCAGGTCACATGGACCCCGAAGGCTCAGAGAAAGGGGGAGGGGACCCACTGGAACAGTTGTTGGGAGACAGATGGTAGCCTCCCGTCAAGGCCATCCAGCGTGTTCTTTAACGTGCACAGGGTATGGCTCTCCCGCACACGGGCCACGGCTTAACGTCCCATCCGACGGACGGCGGCCTTTCCAAGTCCATCGGTGTCCCCTACTGACCGTGGGCAGGGCGGAGAAATTTTGCGGAGATATATCTCAACGCTGACCCAGCTGGGACTCGAACCTGGGAACTACAGATTACGAGCCTGGCGCGCTACCGACTGAGCCACCCCCGCCCCCAACCTCCTCTGAAACCTCGGAGTCCCATGTGAACTACTAAATGGCACACAATGGCCATTTAGCTGTCCGTCGGATGGGACGTTGAGCCCCATCTTCAGTGGGAGATTTAACCCATTGTGTGGGAAAAAGTGCCGCTCAGAGATAAAACAACCCATCTCTCAAAATCTCAATTTTGAACAATATTCGTATAATTTTTAAAGAGTTATTGTAAGCTGGAATATTTAACAGCGGATGCAGCATCTGCTGTCACCCCCTCTTACTCAACATATTTTACCCCAAATTTCTGGGGGGGGGGGGGGGAATGGTAACACAACTTCCAAACTTAACAAATAATTCAGTAACATAAATGGAATAACAGTTATATTTTATCTTTTTGAGGTTAATTTCCATTAGTGGCAAAGGTTACAGTTGAATGTTTTCAACTTCCATATTTCTTTAAATATGACACGAACATAGCGGGAAAGAGATATTTAGAGATTTGAGACTGATCGCCAAGTGGTTAGCGTGCTTGGATCTGGGTTCGAGCATGGATGTTTGTATTGTCTTCCTGCTGAGGTCTCATCTTCTTCACAGATCTCATTTATGAGAGGCTCCTCTCACACCTCTGTGGCAAGCAGCTGCTTGAGCGGGTATTTATTATTAACATTTTTTCAACCTTCCTTGTTTTCACTTAACATGGAAGTGTCCGATTATCTTTGTAATATATTATTTAATCACCGTATATATTCCTTTGTTTGACCGGTTCTTTCTAAAAAACATGTTTTGCCGCTTAACTTTTTAATTAAAAGTAAATATTTCTTAAACGAATCCGTTTACTTCCGGTTTTAAAAAGTGGCGCCTGCAAGTCATCCCATCCCTGGATCCTCTTTCGCGAAGTGCTTCTTTTCGACTCTTGTAAAAAAACTCTTTCCAAAGTTTGTTGATGAGCCACGTGCTTTCCGCCTCACCTGCCTTCCCCCCCTCACCGCTCTGAGGTCACACCTTTCGGTCTGCTGCCAGATGCAGCTGCGGAGCGCGACCACCTGCCGCGCTCCGTGCGTGGCCAAGGAGCTGCCATTAATCAGTTCTCTCTCTCCACAGCAACAACAGAACTGGCA
Source organism: Ryuthela nishihirai (assembly GCA_038380435.1). NCBI lineage: Eukaryota > Metazoa > Arthropoda > Arachnida > Araneae > Heptathelidae > Ryuthela > Ryuthela nishihirai. The sequence goes on from JAWZYU010000031.1 coordinate 36,175,915, forward strand.
ACACTGTCGGATTCCAAAAAATAAATGTGATTCCATCTCCGAGATGGAAACTTTGAGGAAGGAATTCTGGCAACGAAGAGTTCGGATGTGAAGGGGGGGGGGGGGCGGAAACAGGAGAAAGAAGTACATACACTGCAGTGTCGCGCATGCATAACATACAATTCTGCGTATGTTAACGTTTAACTTGAAAGGTTACGTAAAAATATGTCGGTAATTTTTTTAAGAATAGCAGTTTTTTTAAGTATATCGTTTTAAATTAACTTGGCTACAGAGCAAACCGGTTAAAACACGGATGTTTCCTTTCTGCTGAGGTCTCGCCAAGGGCGTAGCCATGGGGGGATGGGGGGGGGTGCTCCCAGGTGAGTTGTCAAAATCGAGACAACTTGGTAAATCTAAGGCAGTTTGAAAAATGGAGAGACGGCAAAATTCGAAGCCACTTAGTTGGCAAAATCGGTCAAATAGGTCAGTTGGCAAAATCGGGACAACTTGTAAAAATCTTAGGGAGCTGGCAAAATCTGGACAACTTGGCAAAATCTTGGAGAGTTGACAAAATTCGGAGTGACTTGGCAAAGTCGTGGAGGGTTGGCAAAATTCAGGTGAGATGTTAAAATTAGGATTTTTTTCCGTAAAATTATGGCGAGTTGGCTAAATCTAGGGGCAGTTGCCAAAATTCGGAGTGACTTGGCAAAATCGTGGAGAGTTGACAAAATTCAGGTGAAATGTAAAAATTGCAATCTTTTTTCTGTAAAATTAAGGTGTGTTGGGAAAATCGAGCCAACTTCGCAATATCTAGGAGAGTTGGCAAATCTTGGGGGAGTTGGCAAAATTAAGAGTGACTTTGCAAGAATCCGGTGTGATGTAAAATTGGGATTTTTTTTCTGTAAAATTAGGAAACTTGGCAAAATCTAGGGCAGTTAGGAAAATTTTAATCCACTTGATAAAGTACTGGCGAGTTGTGAAAATTGGGATTGTTTTTGTGAAATTAAGGAGAGTTGACAAAATCGAGAAAACTTGGCAAAATCTAGGGCAGTTGGCAAAACTGGAAACCACTTGGGTTGGGTTGTTTTACCTCTGAGCGGCAATTTTTTGCACACCATGGGCTAAATGGCCAGGTCACATGGACCCCGAAGGCTCAGAGAAGGTTGGGGGGAGGTGACCGACTGGAACAGCTGTTGGGAGACAGATGGTAGCCTCCCGTCAAGGCCATCCAGCGTGTTCTTTAACGTGCACAGGGTATGACTCTCCCGCACACGGGGCCACGGCTTAACGTCCCATCCGACGGACGGCGGCCTTTCCAAGCCCATCGGTGTCCCCTACTGACCGTGTGCAGGGCGGGGAATTTTGCGGAGATAAATCTCAACGCTGACCCAGCTGGGACGCGAACCTGGGAACTGCAGATTACGAGCCTGGCGCGCTACCGACTTGGTAAAATACAGGTGAGTTGTAAAAATTGGGATTGGTTTTGTGAAATTAAGGAGAGTTGGAAAAACCAAGAACTCTTGGCAAAATCTAGGGGAGTTGGCAAAATTCGAAGCCACTTGGTAAAATAAAGGGGAGTTGTGAAAATTGTGCCTTTCTTGTGCAATTAAGTAGAGTTGATAAAATTCGAAGTGGCTTGGCAAATTCAGGAAAGATGTGAAAACTGCGATTTTTTCTGTAAAATTACGGCGAGTTGGCAAAATGTAGAGTAGTTGGCAAAATTTGAATCCAATTGGTAAAATATAGGCGAGTTGTGCAAATTGAGATTTGTTTTGTGAAATGAAGGAGTGTTGGATAAATTGAGGAAACTTAACAAAATGTAAGGCAGTTGGCAAAATCCGATTTGGGATTGGGTTTGTAAAATTCAGGATAGTTGACTAAAATCGAGAAAACTTGGCAAAATCTTGGAGTTTGAAAAGTTTTTATTGATTTGGCAAATTAAGGAGAGATGTAAAGATTAAGAATAATTTCGAGAAATTAAGGAAAGTTTGGCAAATCAAGGGAAAATTAAAATTCACTTGCCAAAAATCAGACGAGATGTAAATATTCGAATCATCATCATCATCATCATCATCATCATCATCAAGCAGCCATGGGCTACGGAGGTCCAACCAGACCATGCAGTTTAATTCTCCAAGCATATCTGTCCTGAGCAACATCTACTGCATCTGGCCACTGCACACCAATTCTAACAAGGTCCTGTTTGACATTGTCTGCCCACCGCATCCTAGGTCTCCCCCTCCTTCTGAGGCCTTTAGGCACACTGTTCATAACCCTATTCCCCAATCTATAATTATCCATACGGGCAACATGGCCAAACCAGCGGAGTCTCTCTCTGCACAATATGCTGCTTAAAGGAGGTTGCAGACTCCTTTGCCTAACCTCATCATTTGTTACAAAGTTGAACCACCTAATACCCAAGATACTGCGTAAGCATCTAGAATCAAAAGCATCTAGTTTCCTGTTATCTTGTTTACACAGCGTCCAAGTTTCACTACCATAACTAACCCTAGAAAGAACCAAACTATTATACAGTATAATTTTAGTCTTTAGGTGTATACGCCTATTTCTCCACACTCTCCATAGGTTCTTAAAAGTCCCGGCAGCAATCCCTATTCGTCTGTTAACCTCATGCCGCACATCACCAGCATCTGTTACATAGCTCCCATGATAATTAAACTATGACACCTGTTCAAGACTGCAGCCATTCAGATTAACTGAATCACAGGCTGCCTGACCAATTCATCACTTTAGTTTTCTCTCTGTTTATAACCAAACCTACTCTACTACCAGTCTCATCAACAGCTCGAATGAAAGAGTTCATCTCATCAACATCATTTGCCAAAAGGGCTAAATCATCAGCATAATCTAAATCAGAAATTTTCGTATCTCCAGCCCATTTAAGGCCAAAATCTTTCCCTTGAAGTGAATTTCGCATAACATAATCAACAACCAAACTAAAGAGAAAAGGAGACAAAATGCATCCTTGTCGAACACTAGACGTAATGCTAAACCAATTGCTACAAGACTTACCAACTCTCACACACGACTCAGTGTTATTATAGAGAGCTTTCATTATGTTAACTAACTTGTCTGGTATATCATATGATCTCACAATCAACCACAAATTATGACGATCAACAGAGTCGAAAGCCTTTTTGAAATCAACAAAGCTAGCAACCAAAGGTTTCTGAAACTCTAAACATTTCTCAAGAATCTGCCTAAGTGAAAATATCTGATCTACACATCCCCTACCACTTCTGAATCCACATTGCTCATCACGCAATTGCCTGTCAACCAGATTCTTAATTGTATTAAGCACAATCATGGAAAGAACTTTACCTGGAACAGAGAGTAGGCTGATACCCCTATAGTTATCACAAGAACTGCGATCACCTTTTTTGAAGATAGGGATAATAATAGCTCTGGTAAAATCTTTAGGAACCATGCCTTTATCATAAAAGTTATTCAAAATTTCAGTCATCCAAGTGGTAACCAAAACATTCCCAGCTCTGAGCATTTCTGTAGTAATTTCATCTACCCCTGGGGATTTATGAAGTTTAAGTTTAGAGATAGCCAAACTAACTTCAGATTGTGTTATAGGGACAACATTAAAGCTGCCAATGCATCTATCATCATTACAAACAATGGGAGTAGAACTAACCACATTGTTTAGAACATCACTGAAATGCTCAGCCCACTTAGCCATGACAGAATCCTCACCTTCTATAACCTTACCTTGTTTATCCTTCAATCCCTGTAACCTGTCCGTTTTCTACCACATAAAACATTAACTATCTGGTACAGCTCTATGCTGTTGTGCTGCCTAACTGCTTCCTCAGCTTTGTCAGCCAAGCTATCAAGCCAAAGATTTTTATCAGTAGCTAACTGATCCTTTACACGTTTATTAAGCTCTCTGTAATCTTTTCTATTAGGACTAGTAGGGTACTGATTAAGGACATTCCTGCAGTTCCTTCTTTCTGAAATAAGCTCAAATGCCTTATCACTTAAATAATTCTGCCTCCTCTGCTCCTTTTTCCCTAAAAGAGTACTGTTAGTTTCCAAAAAAGCCTGTTTAAAATGGCCCCATTCTTCCTCAACTTCAGTATTAAGCAAACCATGACTGTCATAATGACTAAGTAACCTATCATGGTAAGCTTTAGCTATAACTGGGTCATTCAGAGCTTCAGTATTAAAGGTAAATTTTTTAATTCTAGCACAACACTTTTTAAGTTTAAGTTGCAAGACACTTTTAACAAGGTAATGGTCAGATCCAATTTCAGCTCCCCTATATGCCCTGGTATTTCTAACAGAACTAGCCCATTTGCTGTTAATTAATATATAATCAATCATATTCCTATGCAGCCCATCAGGTGAAACCCATGTGTATTTATGTATGTCGCGGTGTTTGGAATATGTGTTAGTTATTCTGAATCCATTGAGTTTACTTACCTGTAGGAGACGTTGCCCATTGCCATTGCAGCTACCAATAACAAAAGGGCCTATTACTCCTCCCCAAAGATCAGAGTCAGGACCAACTTTGGCATTGAAGTCACCAAGAACAAGGGTAATATCTCCTTTCTTGACAGAATTCAAAATATCCTGAAGTTGTTCATAAAACCTATCCTTCTCATCCTCATCGGCATTCTCAGTGGGGGCATAACAGCAGATAACATTCAGGTCTTTAACGCTTGTCTGAAATTTTGCTGTAAGAAACCTTTCATTAATGCACTCATATCCTAGAAGAGCATCACTAGCATGTCTGCTGAGCAGCAGACCCACGCCTAGGTGATGCTTTCCATCCTCCCTCCCTGTAAAGAGAAATTTAAAGTTATTTTTAAGTATCTCACCTTTACCTGTCCATCTGGTCTCTTGCAAGCCTAGAATATCTAGGTTATAGCGCTGGAATTCCTGCACGAGGACATCAAGAGAATAATCTCTATGTAATGTCCTCACGTTCCACGATCCTGCAGAGAGAAAATGATTAGTAGGATTTTTAAAGAAATTAGGTTTATTGAGATTGGTAGGGCCAACAATATCAAACAGCCCCCTGATCGCAGGCATGGGGCTGTGATATTATGGGGCTAGTCGGGGCAAATTGTAAATCAAATGTCAAATAACGGTTAGTTGGCAAAACTGGAAATCAAATGATAAATTGAAAGTTTTGAAAAATTGCTTCCCCCCCCCCCAGGAGCGAAAATCTAAGTAAGTTTGCAAAATTTGAATTTCGAGTTGGAAAATGTTTGATTTTTCAACCCCCCCCCCCAAACCACAGATTTTTGCTACGCCCCGCCCCCTGGGTCTCGCCTGCCTCACAGATCTTTTCGATTTCTCATTATATAGCCAGATCTGCTTGGTAAATGGGATTCAGATCTTGTCTTGCTCACAATTTATCTCTGTGACATATTAAGCAGACACACTATTGCCAGGTTTCTGTGACATATTATGCAGCAGACACACTACTGCCAGGTTTCTGTGACATATTATGCAACAGACACACTATAGCCAGGTTTCTGTGACATATTATGCAGCAGACACACTACTGCCAGGTTTTTATGACATATTATGCAGCAGACACACTACTGCCAGGTTTCTGTGACATATTATGCAGCAGACACACTACTGCCAGGTTTCTGTGACATATTATGCAGCAGACACACTACTGCCAGGTTTCTCTGACATATTATGCAGCAGACACACTACTGCCAGGTTTTTGTGACATATTAAGCAGACACACTACAGCCAGGTTTCTGTGACATATTATGCAGCAGACACACTACTGCCAGGTTTCTGTGACATATACAGCAGACACACTACTGCCAGGTTTCTGTGACATATTATGCAACAGACACACTACTGCCAGGTTTTTGTGACATATTAAACACACACACTACTGCCAGGTTTTTGTGACATATGCAGCAGACACCCTACTGCCAGGTTTTTGTGACATATTAAGCAGACACACTACAGCCAGGTTTCTGTGACATATTATGCAGCAGACACACTACTGCCAGGTTTCTGTGACATATTATGCAGCAGACACACTACTGCCAGGTTTTTGTGACATATTAAGCAGACACACTACAGCCAGGTTTCTGTGACATATTATGCAGCAGACACACTATTGCCAGGTTTCTGTGACATATTATGCAACAGACACTAATGGAAACCAAATCAGAAATAAATTTTGTAACCCAATTTGAGCAGGATCTGTTTACTAAATTTTATTCAGAAAGCACGACTCTTTTAAATAGCACAAAGCACGATATTTATTGATATCTTAAAGGCTATTTCATTTTTCGATGAGGTAGAATAATTAAGTGATCGTTTTAGATACTAACAATAAACGGTTTTTGACGAAATTTAAAACTGCCTTCGGTAGCGCGCCAGGCTCGTAATCTGCACTTCCCAAGTTCGAGTCCCAGCTGGGTCAGCGTCGAGATTTATCTCCGCAAAATTCCCCTCCCTCCTCTCGGTCAGAAAGGGGAATACCGATGGGCTTAAAAAGGCCGTCATCCGTCGGATGTGACGTTGAGCCGTGTTCTCGTGTGATGGAGAGCCATACCCTGTGCACGTTAAAGAACACACTGGATGGTCTTTACGGGAGGCTACCATCTGTCTCCCAACAGCTGTTCCAGTGGGTCCCCTCTCCCAACCTTCTCCGAGCCTTTGGGGTCCTTGTGACCTGGCCATTTAGCCCATGGTGTGCAAAAGAGTGCCGCTCAGAGGTAAAACAACCCAACCCTTAAAACTGCCTTCTTTAAAAGGTGATGTTTTGCATTAGTGTTATGTCGGGTCCCACAATCGGTTATATTCATGCTTCCATCATAATCATGGTGGTTAACTGTGATTTATTAGCTGGACTGGAGTATTGAGAATATGGTCGCGTTCAGACGAATATGGTCGCGTTCAGACGAAGCCAGTACAAACGAAATTTTGGTTTGTTTCGATACTAAAAGTGCGAAATATTTAAATAATAAAATAACAATATAAGTGATTTTTTTATTATTATTATTGCTTAAAATCAAATGCGGCCCGCCATATATTGAGAAGTGATTTGCCCCCCTTCCAGCCCCATACGATTTTTGTTTGACGCCCCTGTGTTAAGTTGCCCCTGAATCATTTCACCCATTATCAGAAATAGTGAAATAGACGTTTCATTTTTGTCTATTTCATTTTCTGATAGTGGTTGAAATGATTTCAAAATTTGTGGCAAAACTTTCAATTAATATGAAGGGTCATCTTGAAATTGCCGGGATTGAGCAAAATAATTTCTGGACCAGATCCTTCGCACCATCCCTCCACGCGCATCTGTCAAAGCGTGACGTCAGAGGGAGGGAAAGAGGAGGAGGAGGTGGCGGGAGAATCAATTTGGAGGATCAGTGGAACGGAGCAGGCCATCGGAGCAGAACATCCCGTGCAGAGATCGACTCGGAGTGGCCCTTCTTCGCCAGTGGTCATGTGATCGGACAGAGCAACGGAATGAATGACGACGACGCTCCAGTGAAACAATGATACCTTTCTCACGGCTCCCAGGGTGCAATGCGTCGCTTTCTTTTCCCTCTTCTTCTCGAGGCTGACCTTGGATGGAGATCGAGCCTCCGATACGATCGGATACCGGTTTCGGAGAGAACTGCGGCGATGGGAGTTGTCCCTACACACTCGTGACCCAGCTACGTAAAGGTTCTCTTCGTGACCCCGTGGCAGGTCAAGAAGGATCTGGGAACTCTTCACCTAGGACGCAGTGACCTCTGGCGGGATTGTTATTTTCTGAGATAATCTGTCCCGCGAACAATGACAACATCTCAAGTGAGAAGAATTGAAATTCAGGTGAAGGCACAAAAAAGAGAGAGGACGCTTAAGGAGAAATTTTCACTTCTGGAAGTGCAGCATCACTCAAATCATCGCTCGATCAGTGAGTGGTCAAAGAGACGGAAATTCGTCTTTCCTTTTTGCCCCTTTTCACTGCTGCTCGAAACGTCAACCGAATCAACAACAGTCTTCTAGTGATGACAAAACAATCCACTTCCGCGTGGGCCCAAGTGCCATGATCATTCATCATCCACCAGTCACTCCGCATTCAAGCTACAGTCATCGGCTTCTTTTCCTCTTAGTGTCACCCACTCGATATCGTCATCAATCCTTGCTTCCTTCTTTGCTCCTCTTCCCCTTGGACGTCTGCTGCATCGTCATCAGTCTCTGCTGCCATCTCGCTTCCTCTTGGTCATCTTTTCATCATCTTCATCAAAATCTGCTCCTTTTCTTCAGTTCAATCTCAGTACCAGTTTCAATTTCACTCTCTGCTCCAATTTCTTTTTGCTCAGCATCGTCATCATTGTCTGCCGCTATCACTGATCATTTTTTTCCCTTCAACTCAACATCGATACCAGTTTCTGTTCCTATTCTTAATGGTCATCACCTCGATATTATCATCACTCTCTGCTCTTCTCTCTCCTCCTCATCTGTTTCACATCGCCGCTCATCTCTGCTTTCGTTTTTTCTTCCGCCCGAATTAGCTACTCCATCCTTCTTCGCCGTCCTTCCTCCCGGTCATCTGTTTGGCATCCTCATGAGTCTCTAAAACCTCTCTGCTCCCTTCATATTAGTCCTCTACTTTCTGTTGCCTCCAGTCCTCGCTTTCCCTCTCTGCTCCTTTTCTTCCTAGACATGTGCTCATCATCGCTATTACTTTCTGCTCCTCTTCCCTTCCTTCAACATCGATATTAGTTCAGAGTTTTCATCTCGATCCTGTTCCTCCTGAGCCTATACTCGCATCGTCATCAGAGTCCGCTACTATCTCTGCTCTTCTTCCTCTTGATCATTTGCTTCGCATTATCGTTAGTCTCTGCTTTCTTATCTGCTACTCTTTTTCTCTTCCGCACAAATCATCAGCCACTGTTTTTCTCTCTGCACTTCTTCACCCCCCCAACCCCCATTAAACACAGATAGCATCCCCTATTTTCTTCTCTGCTCCTCCTTTTCTACTGAACATCGATCCTGTTCCTTGTTCGCTTAAATCGATACTAGGCTTCACCTCTTTTTCTTCTCTTTTTCCCCCTTTTCATCTGCTGCACTTCGTCGTTAGTTGTTGTTTCCTTCTGGAGCCTCTCTGCCTCTTCCTTTACTCCTCTTTCTCGCGGTCATCTGCCTTGGCATCGACATTAATTTCTGCCTACTCTTCTCATCCGCCCATATCGTCGCACTCTTTGACGGTTTCCATCATCATCGCCTTTGCTTCCCTCTCTGATCTTCTCTCTTCCATTCATCATCTCCATCTCGAGGAGCAACAAGGACGCCAAGCATGCCGCCCGTGCCGCTGGAGCTCCCCTCCCTCCACCGAAGAGAAGCGCGTCGTCGTCTTTTCGTTTACCTGGAAAAGTGAGCCGAGAGCTCATTTGAGATGCGAGGAGCGTCGAAAGGAGGAAGACGAATAGTAGCCCGCCTCTCGGAATCAGGATATCTGGGAGAGTGCATTGTTCGGAGGAAAAGGGAGAACCGATTCTGTGCGATTTATTTCTCTTGAATTAATGAAGGCGATCGATTGAAACTGATAATCTGCGTTCGTCTGCAGAATCGCCTGCTCAGGAATTAAGGAATCGGTTTTTGAAGAGGAGCTAAAATGAGGAATGAAAAACAGGTAAACTCCAGAATAATATCAGGAGCAGATCCTTTTTGGTTGGTGAGGATAACTCGTCGGCTGTATTTAAGAAAGAGTGATTCACTTTGAAGTTGGGAGGCGGGGGGGAGTGAAAAGAATTCATGATGGAATCCAGCATTTGCATAGAAACGACATTACCAAAAGTATTGGGATACTTCCATGTTATGTGAATGGTGAGCCGCATTCAGAGCTCCGCCATCTTGTGAAAAAAACTGTCACTAGAGATTAACCGATCTCACTCAAATTTCTACAAATCTCGATTTTCTGTAAATTTTCGATCATTGAGAGTGATGGAGGATGAAATCTTAACAGATAAATTCAAATAATTAGCAATTTTATAAAAATCAAATCACTGTTACAACAAATAATTTACTAAAATAATTGAAGATTTTAAGTTTAATATCGATTTTCTTAATTGAAATTTTATGCAATTATTTTTAAAGTTTTGCCAATTTCGAAGAAAACTCTAAGGTTGAGCGTAACAGCGCCCTCTGCTGTTGAATGCTCCAATTTCAACAATTCGTTAAATCTGAAAAGAATAAAAACCGACACAGAGATTTAAGCGAGATCGTCAGTTTGCCTTCGGTGATATCAGTGACGTCACTCGGGGGTGCGGACCGCACCGGGTGGCACCATCAGAGGGGGGGGGGGACACCAAAATGACTGTCTATAAAATTTTTGTGCAGTGTTTCAGCAGAAATTTATTATTCTTTATAAAAAAAATATCCCTGTAGTTATTTATAACCACAAAAAGTTTTTCGTAAGCTCAGCTTACATGCACTTATCAATATACCTACAAGGCTAAAAACTCTATGCTAATTTGCTTTTTGAACCTTTTAATGTGAATGCGCACCACATGAAACTATGTAAATGTAAATACATTTAGGTTGTGCTTATGTTATTGTAATTTAAAGGTGTAATTTTGATTTTGCTAGTTGTTTATGCCACCACTATTGCCATTACATTCAGTGATATACGGGAATTACGATTTACGAGTAACATTAGTAGAAAAAACATTACTGAGGATTCTGTATGGTCTGCTACGGGAAGGAAGTCCATGGGGGTGACACCATGAGTTACCTTACTGGGTGACACCAACCCTAGTGATGTCACTGGGTGACACCAACCATAGTGACGCCACCGGGGGACACCACGAGTTAATGGGTGACACCAACCCTAGTGATGTCACTGGGTGACACCATGAGTTACCTTACTGGGTGACACCAACCCTAGTGACGCCGCTGGGTGACACCAACCCTAGTGACACCACTGGGTGATATTTTTCCGTAAAAAAGCGTCCAATATGGATTTCATTCATATAACATGAAAGTTTCCCAATGCATATTGGACGGTAGTATGCATATATATATATACAGTCGTATCAGAATAATATGACCACCTACTATGGTAGGTGGTCATATTATTCTGATACGACTGTGTATTTGATGCTTTTTTTTCCTTAAACGTTTCTGTAGAATCGCACTGTTTTTCTGGAGATTTAAAGTGGTCTTCAAAATCTTTAATGATGAAATTTTGGAAACGCTTTGACAGAGTTCAGCATCCTGGAAGCGATCTGTCTGAGCACCGAATTATGAAGTCCCAGCAGGTCAGCGTTGAGATTTATCTCCGCAAAATTCCCCGCTCTCTGCCCACGGTCAGTGGACACCGATAGGTTTGGAAAGGCCGTGGATAGGCCATACCCTGTGCACGTTAAAGAACACCCTGGATGGCCTTGACGGGAGGCTACCATCTGTCTCCCAACAGCTGCTCCAGTGGTTCCCCTCCCCCAACCCTCTCTGAACTTTCGGGGTCCTTGTGACCTGGCCATTTAGCCCATGGTGTGTAAAAAAAAAGTGCCTCTCAGAGGTAAAACAACCCAACCGACTTATGATGAGAGATCATTTTGAATTAACTGAGCATTTCCCTTCCTTTAAGAAAGAGCCTTTTGGTGTAAGGACGAGAAAATACGACATCAAACGAGTCTTGATCATGCACAATTAGATGAAAAGAAATTTTTTGCAATTCTAAATGTTTTTTCTTTAATTTCTCGGAAATTTTTAGAATAATATGAGAGAAGAATATTTTAAGTCATTCTCAAATATATATAGCAGTTCAACAAATATAACCGAAAAACGCCATTTTTTGATGCAGAGATCACGATTCTAAGCCAACAAGCAATTGTACGCTCCGCTAGCCTTACATCTCACGTGACATATTGACGAAAACAACATACACCTTGCAATGAAACCTTTGATCCTTCCCCTTAACCCTCGAACCTTCTCTTTAACCCTCGATCCTTCCCTTTAACCCTCGATCCTTCTCCTTAACCCTCGATCCTTCCCCTTAACCCTCGAACCTTCTCTTTAACCCTCGATCCTTCCCTTTAACCCTCGATCCTTCTCCTTAACCCTCGATCCTTCCCCTTAACCCTCGAACCTTCTCTTTAACCCTCGATCCTTCCCTTTAACCCTCGATCCTTCTCCTTAACCCTCGATCCTTCCCCTTAACTCTCGAACCTTCTCTTTAACCCTCGATCCTTCCCCTTAACCTTCGAATCTTCTCTTTAACCCTCGATCCTTCCCCTTAACCCTCGATCCTTCCCCTTAACCCTCGATCCTTCCCTTTAACCCTCGATCCTTCCCTTTAACCCTCGATCCTTCCCCTTAACCCTCGATCCTTCCCTTTAACCCTCGATTCTTCCCCTTAACCCTCGATCCTTCCCTTTAACCTTCGACCTTTCCCTTTTACCCTCGATCCCTCGATCGTGCATGGTAAAGGGCGCGCTGTATAGACTTAACTCCTCTCCCATTCTCTCTCTACCAATAGCTGTCCATAGGATTACTTTTCCTTATCAGCTCTGAACCCACGTGATCCATGGATCTCGACCTTTTCCTAAACCATGGATCGATTGCCCTATTTTTCCATGCATAAAATATGCATAAAAATAAATACCCCCTCAAGCAGCTGCTTGGCACAGGAGCCTGTCAGTTTGTATGCCATAGCAGAGGGTCTGCGAGGACGGCAGGACCTCGGTAGAAAAACGACACAAACGTCCAAGCCTTATCCGGGGTCGAACCCAGATGTCCCTTAGATCAGGATGCACCTTAAAATCCCAAACAACTTATGTATATCTCTCGTGGTCTGGGGGCGGGGGCTGTTATACTCATTTAGACTCTATGTGTGCATAAATGTGGCTCAGTGATAAAGCCAACTAACTTCTTGCTAATGAACGTGATTCAATTCTTCCTACAGTCATCTTGGAGGGATGCCGTCGGTTTGAAAGAAACAGTTTTTCCGGCAACGTTGCTTTCTTCCTCCCCGGGGCGGGGGTGGCTCAGTCGGTAGCGCGTCAGACTCGTAATCTGTAGTTCCTAGGTTCGAGTCCCAGCTGGGTCAGCGTTGAGATTTATCTCCGCAAAATTCCCCGCCCTGCCCACGGTCAGTAGGGGACACCGATGGGCTTGGAAAGGCCGCCGTCCGTTGAATGGGACGTTAAGCCGTGGCCCCGTGTGCGGGAGAGCCATACCCTGTGCACGTTAAAGAACACGTTGGATGGCCTTGACGGGAGGCTACCATCTGTCTCCCAACAGCTGTTCCAGTGGGTCCCCTCCCCCAACCTTCTCTGAGCCTTCGGGGTCCATGTGACCTGGCCATTTAGCCCATGGTGTGCAAAAACGTGCCGCTCAGAGGTAAAACAACCCAACCCTTCTTCCTCCCCCTGGTGGCTGGAACTTGAAGAGTTGATGGACTTGTGCTGTAGACTGCGCAACAGAAGGCGGCGTAGCGAGTGCAAGCAGATCCGTGACGATCGCTACTCACTTTGCCATTGGCTTTGTGGGCAAGGCCTGCTGCCTCAGTCAGCCATGGGGTCGCGGTGGCGGGAACAACAGATCACTACCCTCGGCCACACAAGAGGCGTCGCCACTCGGAGAACAATGGCACTTCACAGGCATGCAGCGACAAATAAACTGAGACAGATTTTCGCGAGCTTTTCTCTTTTCCACCCTTGCCACGTGAAGAACGAGGAAGGAGATTGAACAATGGTCGCTTTTGGTGAAACAATGTGTTAGAGTTTACCTGGGGGGGAAGAGTCGGGGGGGAAGGTAATGCTTCCCGAAGTAGCTGCAGGTCAAAGAGTCGTGGAGGGAAAGTTTAGGGAGAGGAAATGAAGGAAACAGAACTAGAATATGGGATGTTCGCTTTCGAAGTGAATGAAGTGTGTTGACCACATTCAGCACCCTCTAGTGGTGGAAATTCGAACTATGATGGATGATTGGGTCAATGGTTATATTTCGTTAATATCTATGAAACAAAATTATTTTTCATTTATCTCTTAAAACAAAAGAGGTGCCAACCCCACCGTAGGGGGGTAAGGGGGAAAAAACTCATCACACTCAACCACAACAATTTCGGATTTCTTTCATAAATACGTCGTTTGCAACATTCGTTCTTAAAAACAAAACTTTGGCATTTTTAAATTTATTTCACCGATAGAAGGTGTAGCAGAGTCTTTAAAACTGAAAATTCGAATTAATGGATGATTGCGAAAATCCAAATAATAATATTTTGTGAATACGTATAAAACCGAAAAGAAGTTTCATTATTCCACATACCCACCCCGGGGATAAGGAAGCAAATAACGTACTTAATTTTTTCATCCTTAAATTAATTACTTTCACCCTCTGCCTCCAAAATTTAAAATTTCTGCCAAAAAATAGATCGTTTGCAATATTGTTTAAAGTTTCGGCATTTTCCATTGTTAGAGAGCCACTCTTGTAGCTTTTAGGAAATTTATAACGCGAATCGTAAATTTTCATCAATCCTATCCAACCCAAAAAATAATTTTTAATTTATCTATAAGAGCGAAAAAAAAATTAATGTTTACAGACTACAAAGTGATAACATTAGCTCGTTTTTGCTATGCAGACGAGCTAAGAGAATGAGTTTGCAATGAACAAAGAGATTCCATCACATTGTCGATTCCGTTCGATGAAGATTTTCACGTTGCTCTCGAAAAAATCTCTCTCAGTTGTTTACTGTGTCGAGCAACGTGTTTGAAGAACAGAAATTTTAGTCGATTTACGCTTCTTCGAAACAATTACGAATCAATAGAGGTCACGGGGGAGGCATGTCTCCTACGGGAGACCTCCTGGAGGGATTAGCTGCTGCTGAGGGTTTGATCACCATTCTCTTTCCGAGGAAGGAAACCTCCTGATGACCCCAGAGGGCGAAATGAGAGGATAGTAAAGGGAGACACTCCTGTTACTAAATAATCCATTAATAAGGTTAAGAATGCGATTTAAAAATCTTTCATAAGTCCCTTAATGGCTCCTACGGATTTCAGACTAATGACATCCCTCTTCGGGGATCAAATATGTCGGCATGTGAACGGGAAGCTGGAGGAGAGATTCCCTTCCTCTGAAAACTCTGGGGCGGGGGTGTCTCAGTCGGTAACGCGTCAGGCTCGTCATCTGCAGTTCCCAGGTTAGAGTCCCAGCTGGGTCAGCGTTGAGATTTATCTCGGCAAAATTCCCCGCCCTGCCCACGGTCAGTAGGGGACACCGATGGGCTTGGAAAGTCCGCCGTCCGTCGGATGAGACGTTAAGCCGTGGCCCCGTATGTGGGAGAGCCATACCCTGTGCACGTTAAAGAACACGCTGGATGGCCTTGACGGGAGGCTACCATCTGTCTCCCAACAGCTGTTCCAGTGGGTCCCCTCCCCCAACCTTCTCTGAGCCTTCGGGGTCCATGTGACCTGGCCATTTAGCCCATTGTGTGCAAAAAAGTGCCGCTCAGAGGTAAAACAACCCAACTCTGTTACTTCATACCTCAAATAGCGACAGATTGAAGATTTCACTTAACCGCAGTTTATGCCTCGCAGACAACATCAACTGAATACGTATTAAATAAATCCCCCCCCTCAAGCAGTTCCTTGCCACAGAGGTCTGACAGGAGCCTGTCAGTTTATACGTCATAGTAGGTCTGTGAGGATGGCGGGACCTCAGCAGAAAAACAACACAAACAACCATGCCATACCCGGGATTCGAACCCCAGGCCCCTTAGTTCACTCGGCCACGGGATGGCATTGAATACATATTGGATAAGAAACTAAAGAGTAAATTCAAAAATGCAGATGGGAATTGAAACGTCACGTCATCATTTGAAAGATTTCAGTACTGGAATAAATCCGCACAGGACGGGAAGCCCCCTATGTTCTGACCTTCCCATCTCAACCAATATCTTAACGCCTCAGAGAAGATGAGAAAGATTCGTCAATTACTTTTTTTCCTCGAGGCTTGTAGTGATTCAATCACGTGAAGATCGGGAGTCATCATTGGCTGCGGCGATGCAGCGAAGCGAGGATCTTTCAATTTGTGTCTTCTGTGACTGATGGCAGACGATGACTCAGAGCAAACGAAGCGCGTTGCACCTCATCGGAAACGGATCAAGGGAAAGGAGGAATCACTGCCGACTCCACCTCCTCTCCTTCAAATACGAAATAAGGGATGGCGGAAGGTCGATTTTCATCACTTTGATAATCTCGCAAAATATTCTTCTTAGAAGGAAGAGTTGTTTGCATTGTTTTACCTCTGAGCGTCACTTTTTTTCACACAATGGGCTAAATAGCCGGGTCACAAGGACCCCAAGGTCCTTAAGGCTCAGAGAAAGTTATGGGAGGGAATTCACTGGACAGCTGTTAGGAGACAGGTGGTTGCCTCCTGTCAAGGCTACCCACAGTGTTCTCTAACGTGCACAGGGGAGGCGCTCATGTACACGGAACCACGGTTTAACGTCCCATCGTATGGACGGCGGTCTTTTCAGCCCATCGGTGTCCCCTTTCTGACCGAGGGCAACGCTGGCCCCAGCTGGGTCTCGAACCTAGAAACCTGCAGATTACGAGCCTGGAGCGCTACTGACTGAGCCACTCCCGCCCCTAGAAAGTTGAGGGTTAGAGTTACTATATTGCTACAATCCTTGACCTTCTAGGGGTGATATGTCGCACGTGGAATATTCAATCCGCATTGATAGGAGAATACTTGGGTCAATAATTCCACGGATTCAGTAAGTTTATTTCAAAATACAGTCCAAATACAAATAAAAAATCCAAAAGAATACGGAAAACAAAGAATATCCGTTTGTGAATTAAAGGATTAAAATCTATCCATGTCTCAAATTAGTAAATTAACATAGTTTAGTATCAGAGTGGCAACACCAAATTTCCAATGAAATCTCTAAACTTTAAGTGTGGAAAGACAACATTAGTTATGAAACGTCTTTAATAATAATAATAATCTTTACTCATATTCATGTCAGTTATACAAGAGTTTAAACAAATGACCCGCAAAGCATCTGCTTATCTGCAGGAGAGAAGAATAATAGCGTTACATGAAAATACGCAAGATATGGTTTAAAATAATGTCATCGAGTTATGTGAATTTCAGTGGAAGCTCCATTGTGGTGGTTCAAATTTTTATATTAATTTTAGTGCCTATAAGGAAAAACTTACCTTTCAAAGGTAACCCGTGAAAACTTGAATGGAAAGCCTTAGATATCTGTACAATTCACAATGAAATGCCTTCGATATCTGTACAATTCACAATGAAATGCCTTCGATATCTGTACAATTCACAATGAATTGCCTTCGATATCTGTACAATTCACAATGAAATGCCTTCGATATCTGTACAATTCACAATGAATTGCCTTCGATATCTGTACAATTCACAATGAAATGCCTTCGATATCTGTACAATTCACAATGAAATGCCTTCGATATCTGTACAAGTCACAATGAAATGCCTTCGATATCTGTACAATTCACAATGAAATGCCTTCGATATCTGTACAATTCACAATGAAATGCCTTCGATATCTGTACAATTCACAATGAAATGCCTTCGATATCTGTACAATTCACAATGAATTGCCTTCGATATCTGTACAATTCACAATGAATTGCCTTCGATATCTGTACAATTCACAATGAAATGCCTTCGATATCTGTACAATTCACAATGAAATGCCTTCGATATCTGTACAATTCACAATGAAATGCCTTCGATATCTGTACAATTCACAATGAAATGCCTTCGATATCTGTACAATTCACAATGAAATGCCTTCGATATCTGTACAATTCACAATGAAATGCCTTCGATATCTGTACAATTCACAATGAAATGCCTTCGATATCTGTACAATTCACAATGAAATGCCTTCGATATCTGTACAATTCACAATGAAATGCCTTCGATATCTGTACAATTCACAATGAAATGCCTTCGATATCTGTACAATTCACAATGAAATGCCTTCGATATCTGTACAATTCACAATGAAATGCCTTCGATATCTGTACAATTCACAATGAAATGCCTTCGATATCTGTACAATTCACAATGAAATGCCTTCGATATCTGTACAATTCACAATGAAATGCCTTCGATATCTGTACAATTCACAATGAAATGCCTTCGATATCTGTACAATTCACAATGAAATGCCTTCGATATCTGTACAATTCACAATGAAATGCCTTCGATATCTGTACAATTCACAATGAAATGCCTTCGATATCTGTACAATTCACAATGAAATGCCTTCGATATCTGTACAATTCACAATGAAATGCCTTCGATATCTGTACAATTCACAATGAAATGCCTTCGATATCTGTACAATTCACAATGAAATGCCTTCGATATCTGTACAATTCACAATGAAATGCCTTCGATATCTGTACAATTCACAATGAATTGCCTTCGATATCTGTACAATTCACAATGAAATGCCTTCGATATCTGTACAATTCACAATGAAATGCCTTCGATATCTGTACAATTCACAATGAAATGCCTTCGATATCTGTACAATTCACAATGAAATGCCTTCGATATCTGTACAATTCACAATGAAATGCCTTCGATATCTGTACAATTCACAATGAAATGCCTTCGATATCTGTACAATTCACAATGAAATGCCTTCGATATCTGTACAATTCACAATGAAATGCCTTCGATATCTGTACAAGTCACAATGAAATGCCTTCGATATCTGTACAATTCACAATGAAATGCCTTCGATATCTGTACAATTCACAATGAAATGCCTTCGATATCTGTACAATTCACAATGAAATGCCTTCGATATCTGTACAATTCACAATGAATTGCCTTCGATATCTGTACAATTCACAATGAATTGCCTTCGATATCTGTACAATTCACAATGAATTGCCTTCGATATCTGTACAATTCACAATGAAATGCCTTCGATATCTGTACAATTCACAATGAAATGCCTTCGATATCTGTACAATTCACAATGAAATGCCTTCGATATCTGTACAATTCACAATGAAATGCCTTCGATATCTGTACAATTCACAATGAAATGCCTTCGATATCTGTACAATTCACAATGAAATGCCTTCGATATCTGTACAATTCACAATGAAATGCCTTCGATATCTGTACAATTCACAATGAAATGCCTTCGATATCTGTACAATTCACAATGAATTGCCTTCGATATCTGTACAATTCACAATGAAATGCCTTCGATATCTGTACAATTCACAATGAAATGCCTTCGATATCTGTACAATTCACAATGAAATGCCTTCGATATCTGTACAATTCACAATGAAATGCCTTCGATATCTGTACAATTCACAATGAAATGCCTTCGATATCTGTACAATTCACAATGAAATGCCTTCGATATCTGTACAATTCACAATGAAATGCCTTCGATATCTGTACAATTCACAATGAAATGCCTTCGATATCTGTACAAGTCACAATGAAATGCCTTCGATATCTGTACAATTCACAATGAAATGCCTTCGATATCTGTACAATTCACAATGAAATGCCTTCGATATCTGTACAATTCACAATGAAATGCCTTCGATATCTGTACAATTCACAATGAATTGCCTTCGATATCTGTACAATTCACAATGAATTGCCTTCGATATCTGTACAATTCACAATGAAATGCCTTCGATATCTGTACAATTCACAATGAAATGCCTTCGATATCTGTACAATTCACAATGAAATGCCTTCGATATCTGTACAATTCACAATGAAATGCCTTCGATATCTGTACAATTCACAATGAAATGCCTTCGATATCTGTACAATTCACAATGAAATGCCTTCGATATCTGTACAATTCACAATGAAATGCCTTCGATATCTGTACAATTCACAATGAAATGCCTTCGATATCTGTACAATTCACAATGAAATGCCTTCGATATCTGTACAATTCACAATGAAATGCCTTCGATATCTGTACAATTCACAATGAAATGCCTTCGATATCTGTACAATTCACAATGAAATGCCTTCGATATCTGTACAATTCACAATGAAATGCCTTCGATATCTGTACAATTCACAATGAAATGCCTTCGATATCTGTACAATTCACAATGAAATGCCTTCGATATCTGTACAATTCACAATGAAATGCCTTCGATATCTGTACAATTCACAATGAAATGCCTTCGATATCTGTACAATTCACAATGAAATGCCTTCGATATCTGTACAATTCACAATGAAATGCCTTCGATATCTGTACAATTCACAATGACATGCCTCTGACAGTCGTGGAAAAAATTATTTCGTTTATTAGAGCAGTGGCAGCTCG
Source organism: Ryuthela nishihirai (assembly GCA_038380435.1). NCBI lineage: Eukaryota > Metazoa > Arthropoda > Arachnida > Araneae > Heptathelidae > Ryuthela > Ryuthela nishihirai. The sequence continues at coordinate 36,196,220 of JAWZYU010000031.1, forward strand.
AGCTATTTCTCTTCGACAGATAAAGTGGAAAAGGAGTCAATTATACTTGATGACTGAAGTCGTTAAAAAATGGTAAATAAGCCTAATTGCCGATTTCATTTCCTAATTAACTTCGCCTAGTCAAGTTGTTGAGCCGCCAGAAAAGTAGAGCTCAGATGATTATTGGAATTAATTGGCGACAGACAGAAAAGTATTTGGGAATGCCAGAACATTACTGGTGGATGGCTACACTGGACATAAAGGTGGTCCATTTACAAAAATGAGGGAAATTCCTGAAAGGAAGAACATTCAAGCCCAACTTAGCATTCCCAATCCGATTCTGATAGTGGACTTAGTTCCGATAATACAATACACGGCAGTAAATATTTTATGAATCCATAATTCAATTTGTGATTTTTTTTACCTGTTTGCCATTCTAAGAGAAATGGAGATCAGATATACGATTAACGTAATTTACCTTTTGGTTTACTTCTTCGTTTTAATTTTGAATTGAATCTCAATTTTAATTTCGATTTTCAAAATAGTTATTGATTACTGCTTCAAAGTTTCTGTTAGACTGACAATGGATTCAGAATTGTATAAATGCACGTATTTGTGCCTTCCTAACCCAAATAAACATTTCGATTCGGTTTCCTGTTTTGAAAGTGTCTTCGGCATCTTCTAAGAAATCAACAATATAGTAGCAATAAAGGATATTACAAGAAGAAAAGTTCTTAATTGAGAGAAAATATAAGAAACACTGAAATAAGTAACAATGTCCATAAAATCCCCGCAAAGCTTGATGCAGCTTATCCGCAGGAAGTGTTAAATATATGCAGTTACAAATAGTTGCTATTGATAGTCACATATATATATATGAAGTCCTGATATATGACCGGCATTCGCCTGATGAGATGGAAATCTGTATATCCCTTTACAGACCTCATAACTCGGCTAGAGGATATCTTAATCCCTGGCTACATTTAACCTGGTTCACCTAGAATCGAACCCTGCTCCTTTAGAGTTTTCTCTGCCTTGCTCATTTCCGCAACCCTCGCTGGCCGGCTTTCGGTGATTCCCACCCTAACCTCCTCCAGCTAAACGAAGTGCAGTAACATCATCATTTGCCGGCGATCACTTCCGCCAACATCTTGAGACTGACAGCCAGGCCACCAAGGACAACTAATGAGCAGCATTGCCAATTTAAAACACTTCTGAAAATACGCATGGAGCAGTAAACTTATATATATATAAGAAAAATATATAAGATAATAAAGCAAGTTATTGGAACACGGCAGTTGTAGCCTCCCGTTAAAGCCATTCAGCATGTTCTTTAATGTGCATAGGTTATGGCTCTCCCGCACATGGGGCCACGGCTTAACGCCCATCGGACGGACGGCCGTCTTTCCAAGCCCATCGGTGTTTCCTTTCAGACGAGTTTAGGGGACATAAATCTCAACGCTGGCGTAGTCAGCGACTCGAACCTGGGAACTGCAGATCACGAGACCGGAGCTGTACGTGTTTCGACGAGAGCCATTTTCTCTCTGCAGCTGTGCCGCGGATTCGCTTTCTGTATCCGGCTCTGAACACTCGGGATTCTTGTGACCTTTCCATTTATCCGATTCATTGCGTGATCAAAAACGCTGCTCAGAAGTCGACCAACTGAACAAATTTGCAGTCTGCTCATCGGTTGGGAATGTCGAAGTGAAACTCTTTTGAAGATTCTCTCTGTCGCGATTAGAAGATCACCTCCTCCTCAATATGTTAATGAGGGAAAGAAATCGTCCTAACTTTACAGTTGAAAATTTCCATTGAAACACTACATTAGCAGAATTTGAAGAACGGAGAAAGGGCATTTAAAAAAAATTTGTTTTCATATTTAAAACATCCCTAAGCTCGGGTAGTTTTCGAAAAATGAGCTCGAGCTCTGAGGAAGGAAATTGTCGATAGTGTTTCCAAATTCTGCTTCTTAAAATCGTGTTCCCGAAAACTTTCGTATCTTACAAGGAAGACATTTCGCACGGTCGATGCTGCCAGCAGTTGAAGAAAAAGTTGATAAATATTGTTCGTTGCACAAGAGCTTGGAAAACTCTATGATCAAAAGAAATCGATTATTCGAAGAAATGCCAAGTTGCCAAGTCATGAAAGTTGTCTCTCTTCGTATGGCAAGGAATAAATCTTTTCGTCAGCAGTTCATCAACCCTCTTAGTGGCCACTCGAACTGGAGTGAATAACGTGGAAGTTTCGAAATTCAACCCCCGTGCAAATGTGGCATCGTAAGCCTCGATTTGCAAATGGCGTCTCAAAGTCGAGAAGCGAAACAAAAAACAGTGTTTTGTTTCGTCTCGCTTTGCATACAATGCGATGTTTGTTTGGCGATGCTATGAATGCAACGGGGTCAAGCAGAAGACAATCGCAGCAGCGTCGATTGCTTCATCATCGATCAGATTGGCTGAAGTCATGCACGGAGCGGGGGGGGGGGGAACAACAACATCACGCAATGTCACGTGCAAAACACCCTTTCAATCGTCCGGATCGATTTGCAGGCAGGTGAAGGCCACCCCGTTTCTTCCTCTTCCGATTCGACACCCTGGTTCGGTTTTGATCAAGTGTTGATCAAGTCGCGTGGAGCAGACAGCAAACGGCTCGTAACGTGGCACGTGCCATGACCACTTTAAGATTCGTTTGGCAATGTCACGTGAAACGAACTAAGATCTGAACAACGTCAGTTCGAAGATAAAACTAACGAAGCAGTTGGTGATCTTGCGACACGACAGGCAATGATCTGCCCGACGGGATGAGAAGTGGAGTGCCCGGACCTCTCAAAACAACACGAGTCAACCATAATGAAGAGATTTTAGATTTTTATGCTTTTGTATCGTCTTCCATACAGCTCATTTTCTCACCTATTCAGATGTTTTTAATTGAGTTTCTTCGGCCAGATTTTAGCGATCATTCAAATTCACCATTCGAAGTTTCCTCTTAGGTCTTTTGCAAGTTTTAGGGGTCATCCATAAATTACCTCATGTTGTTTTAACTAAATTTTAACCCCCTCTCCCACACTCCTTCCTACCAAAGTGCGCAGAGCTTGTCCAGACATCCCCCTAACATCTCCTCCCCTAATAACACTTTTCTTTTTGTAAGAAAAGGATCATAGAGATTTTCCATGCCAACCACCATTCTAAAAGAGTGATAACTGCTCGAAAGGGCTAACATAATAAATTAGCTGATTTTTGTCATCAACAACAGAGAGATCATCACTAAACGCAGAAATCAACATTAAGCATTTTACGTCAGGCCAGCATCGAATCCACATTCTCTCCACTCGAGTGCGATGCGACGTCAAATCACTAACTTCCCTCCTCGAGCGAAGTGTTACGGAATTTATACCCCCCCCCCCCCTTGTCTAATGATTAGAGACCTGGGATGGAGCCCCGGGTAAGGCATGGATATTTATGTTTTCTTTCTGCTGAGTTCTCGTCTTCCATCCCGCCTTGCCCACAGTCAGTAGGGGACACCGATGGGCTTGGAAAGGCCGCCGTCCGTCGGATGGGACGTTAAGCCATGGCCCCGTGTGCGGGAGAGCCATACCCTGTGCACGTTAAAGAACACGCTGGATGGCCTTGACGGGGGGCTACCATCAGTCTCCCAACAGCTGTTCCAGTGGGTCCCCTCCCCCTACCTTCTCTGAGCCTTCGGGGTCCATGTGACCTGGACATTTAGCCCACGGTGTGCAAAAAAGTGCCGCTCAGAGGTAAAACAACCCAACGTTAAAGAACACGCTGGATGGCCTTGACGGGAGACTACCATCAGTCTCCCAACAGCTGTTCCAGTGGGTCCCCTCCCCCTACCTTCTCTGAGCCTTCGGGGTCCATGTGACCTGGCCATTTAGCCCATGGTGTGCAAAAAAGTGCCGCTCAGAGGTAAAACAACCCAACGTTAAAGAACACGCTGGATGGCCTTGACGGGAGACTACCATCAGTCTCCCAACAGCTGTTCCAGTGGGTCCCCTCCCCCTACCTTCTCTGAGCCTTCGGGGTCCATGTGACCTGGCCATTTAGCCCATGGTGTGCAAAAAAGTGCCGCTCAGAGGTAAAACAACCCAACGTTAAAGAACACGCTGGATGGCCTTGACGGGAGACTACCATCTGTCTCCCAACAGCTGTTCCAGTGGGTCCCCTCCCCCTACCTTCTCTGAGCCTTCGGGGTCCATGTGACCTGGCCATTTAGCCCATGGTGTGCAAAAAAGTGCCGCTCAGAGGTAAAACAACCCAACCCAACTCGTCTTCCATTGAGGCCTCCTCTGTGGCGTATTCAACTGACAAGCTCTCGTCCGAATCTCTGTGGCAAGCTGCTGCTTGAGGGGGATTTTTTTATATTCGTCGTCATCAGTTATGTCCGCTTGATTCTTCAGTCAAAATGTTATCTCAAGGGAACACTGGAAGATCGCCCCCTCTTGCATTGCTCAGCCTTGAGAAAAACAATCAAGTTTGTTACCTAGGATGCTGAAGATCTGTATTCCATTCTCATCCAGCAAATACCTTGATGCAGATTTTGCTCACCTTCTTCTGTTCGTCTTTTGGCTGTGCATTATGCCACAGACATCTGTCACTGATGACATTCAACTTCTTCTCTCCAACAAAGTGCTGCTCATACAGGACTTCGTGAAATTTCAAACAACTAGAGATGATTATCCTGCTTGGCTACTGATGAGAGTGACCCGGGATAAGCCATGGATGTTTTCTTTCGTGCATTGACTTCTCACAGACCTTCTCTTTTGAACTATTATACCGAAACTTCCTTGCCAGACTTCCGTGGCAAGCAATTCCTTCAGAGGTGATTTATCTATTTTGTTAGAGAGATAAAGCAGATCGATCATTGGTGCCATTCCTCACCGATTGAAGTGGAAATAATTCGGCACTTTTGAAATTTACTTTTGCCATAAAGTTTAGTTAGTCACCGAAGAAATACTTTGGAAAATGATGATTTTGACATTTAATGATACTTGCCATTTAGCATTGTGAGCTCGAATTTTAGCAAAGAAGGATTGTTTTATCTTTGATGTGAACTTTTTGTACACAATGGGCTAAATGATCAGGTCACAAGGAGCCCCAAGTGCTGAGAGGAGGTTGGGGAATGGGATCCACTGCGCAGCTGTCAGCCTCCCGTCAAAGCCATCCAGCGTGTTCTTTTAAAGGGCATGGTGTACTGATGTGAAGCACACGACTTAACGTGACGACGATGACGTCCTTTTCAACCTTTCTCGTCGAGGGTAGATCCATTACAATTGCAAAGGGTGAAGTGGAGCTGATGCAAAAATGAGATTTGGAAAGAATATTTTGAAATTTGGATTTGGAAAGATATATTTCACTTCTGCTTAGAAAAAGGGAATAAGATGAAAATAACTCGTGCAGCATTCTCTGTCTGTTTTTGATTTTGAGCGACAGGGAGAAAAGGTTTTTTTTTATCTTTGCTCTCAGACGAGGAAGATGAAGAAGAGGCGATGGGATGAGAAAATGAGCGGGAATAAGAAGAATGAAACGGAAGAGAAATAGAACAATGTGAAAGATGAAATTACTTCGAAGGAAAAGAAATTGGATGGAGCTGGAAAAGATGCAAGAAGATCTAGAAGAGGATCGTATTGAAACGCAAAAAAGAGAAGAAAAAAAAGCGGGAGGGAAGAAATGGGGAAAAAATGAATTGAAAGAGATGAGTGGCCGAGAAGAGGCGGGAGACGTGGAAAGGGTGGACATAGAGTAACAAATGAAGTAAACAAAGAGCAGGAAACTCTTTTGTAAAAAGAGGAGGAGGATATGGGTTGGGAACGAAGGCATGTGGACATCTCCCCTTCAGGCAAAACTCGTCGAACGGAAATCGGAGAGTTTAAGCTCGCAGAGTAGCAATTCCACGAGCGCGGATTCGACACAAGAGCGAAAGATTGTGGAGGTTAAACCGTAAATAGGAACGATTTGGACCATTCTAAGCGATTCCTGCCATCGCATCTCTTTGTTCAGCGATCGCTTGCATCCAGAATTAGTCGCGAAATCTCGCGAGGAGGCGAAGAGATCTGGCTATTGGACTTCGGAACAATGGGTGCGCGTGGCACTTACAAGCCGATGGCGATCTGCGAGTCGCGCAATCTCGTGTGAATCGCGAGCTGAAAACAAAGGCTTGCACGGCCCGGTTCCGTCCTTGTGGGTGGAACTCGTTGGCCGAGGTAAAGATGTGGAGCTCGCACGTCATGCCTGAGATCGTCATCAGAGGATGAAGATGAATCCAGCTGCTGACGCGCGGGAATTATAAGGTTTCTTTAACTCTCATTGGAGCGATTGCTTTCGAAATGGAACACACACGAGTTATTGTATTTTCTTGAACAACTTTGAAAGTGCTAGTAATTTCCCAAAGGAATCAAAACTGGTGAGGAGAATTCAACTCGTAAGGGCGGGAATCGAGAAGCGATTACTTTATATGACAGGATCACGTGTCGGAGGGGGAGGCAGAAGGAGGAGCTAATTAACTCTTCACGCAACTAACTTATCATTACGAGAATTCGAAGGGTGATTTAGGTGACTGCTTTAATCCACTTAATATCGGCTGTAATGATCTGATGAAGTGCTTGCATTGTAATCAGATATTTTCTTTTATTCCTAACAATTTGAGGGGGAAAAATGCATTTTTAAAGCGATATTTATTCTAAATGTAAATTTTAAATCCTGCAAAGAAATTGTTTTTTAATCACGTGGTTCAACAGTCCTGCAAGATGCCTTTTCGTTTCCTTTCACAGTTCAGCAAAATCTACACTCATGAATCCTTATTGCTGTTGTTCTAAACTCTTCACGGTAAATTTCATCCTAATCTAGTGATTATTTTAACGATTGAATATATGCTTTTATTGCTTCAACGTTTTTGCGTTTTGAATGGGATGCTACTGCTATAAATTCTTGAATTATAAAAAGATATGTCAAAAGAACTGAAATAAGCAAGGGAGGGTGTGATTTCCCATAAGGCATTTGCCTAGGGGCTCCAACCTAATAGGAAAGCCAGCATTCAATCAAGTGTTACATTTTGTTTAAGGATCAACAGATTTATGTCTTTCTAAATTCGTTTCAAATATTCATGTTTCAAGAGCGATTCAAAGGAGTCTTTTCTCCTGCCAGTCGAAAGGGATTTGGATTGTGAGGATACTCGGCATATTATCAATGGTGTCGGGACACTTCTGTTAGGTGAAGGGAAAACCACATTTTAAAGCTGCATAATTTTTAAAATGGGCTTTTCACATAAAGATACCATAAGAGATAAAATTTTAAGATCTTAATCAAATTTATCGAAATCTCTTTTTTCAGCAATATGCGTTTAATGTTTAAAATGCTATTGAAGCTGAAACATTCGACAGCAAACTCGTCTTTTGCTTGCCTCGCCCTGAAAACCATTGCACAAAATTCGAAAATTAAATTTATTTCGGTAAACGATTTTTCTTTATAAATTTTGAAGAGCTTTCTTACAGCTAACAAGATTTCTGTCAAATGTTGCATCTTCCAAACCTCTTTAAATATTGCATAAATATGGCTCGAAAAAAAAGATGGGTGTAATTTTTTAAGATTTTCAATTTTTTTTCATGTTATTTTGTTACAATTTGACTGATTTCTTAGTTACGGAACTTTGAATGTGACTTTCCATTTACACAACGTAAATGTCCCAATATTTTGATAATAATCATTTTTTTTTCTTTCCCAAAACAAAAAAAAAGGTGAACTCTTTCAGCTCAAAATTAATTTGGTGAATAACGTTTGGAACATAATATGATTGTTATCGGAACCCAAATAAACATCTTTCGTAAAAAAAAAATTAAAATGGGAAAATAGTAAATGAAAGAAACATAAAATAAAAAAAATTATTTAATATTAATAATAATTTATTTCGCATTCTGATATAAGAAACGATTTAAAAAAAGTATCTTTTTAATATTTTTTCATTTATCAAAATTAGTCTTACAGTTAGTGTTCCCATAGGCACAGTGGGGATTGAATTGATGAATTTTAAAAATGAACAATTTGATTTTTAAATGTTACTGCATACTGAATGTTATAAATTATATGAAGATGCGGGTTAATTTTTATAGATGATTGATTTTTATAGTTTTTGATGAGAAAACTATATTATGTTAAGATTCCCCCATCCATTTCGATTGCATTATTTCCTTCATGATTGTAAAAGCAAAAAATTCATAATATTTTATAGAGAATTGAAAAGAGTCTATATAAGTACCCACTGCCCCATCTTGTGCCTTCAAGCAAGCGATATTTCTGGTGAGCCAATGTATTCGCATTTCGAAAACAGTTATGAAGAGACAACTCTTAAAGATCCTGTTTTCTAGAAGCTTATTCTCGAATTCCAGAACGATCTCTAGCATATGTATCCACGTCTTGAATGGATCCACTTTTTCACAATTTAAGAACGTCTTTAAACTATGCGGTACGATGCATTTTAGCGTCTGCAAAAAGCGATAATATTTTAATTCTGCCAGTAATGGCCAAGTCATAGCAATAATGGCATGATGCCAGAAAAATGTTTTCTTCTAATAACTAGAATGGTTCACCGCCAAACCTTCGGTTAGACATTTTTTTTTTCACTTTACTCTTCCGTTTGTTAATTTTATCTGTTTTTCATATTATGACTTGCATTGCGTTTAATTACTACAGTCACTATGAACGTTATTGTAAGAATGTCAAAGGAAACAATAAAGTTATTTTCTTTATTTGCAAAAAAAGTGAACGAGGAAGCAGTTATTACATCATCAGGATGAAAGAAAAGCGCCACTTTTTAACATCTGTCACAGTAATTTAAAGAGAAAAACGGGAATTTATATTCAACACTGTAAGAAAATCATTTGCGGAAAACACAAACAACTGCAATTTGGAATTATCAATTTGGAATTATCCCTTTTTTTCTCTCTCAGAAATATGTAACTTAAAAAGATAATAATACTTACACACAGGGTATAATAATGTTAAGTTTGAGGATATGCACATCAAAAAAAAATAAATACCCCCTCAAGCAGCTGCTTGCCACAGAGGTCTGACAGGAGCCTGTCAGTTTATATGCCACAGTAGGAGATCTGAGAGGATGGCAGGACCTCAGCAGAAAAACAACACACACATCCATGCCTTACCCGGGGCTCGACCCCAGGTCCCTTAGATTAGTAGCCAAGCGTGCTAAGCACTCGGTCACGGGACGGCTATGCACATCAAGTGTTAAATAAATAAATAAAATATATATGGTAAACTTTACCAAAGATTCCTGCTCGTGTTTTATGCTTGAAGACATATCCATAAATTCAAGATAGACTGAAAAAGAAAAAATTATCAATGACCCCTCAAGCAATTGTTTGCAGCAGAAGTCTGACCAATTAACATAACACGCGACAGAGAACATCTGTGAGGAAGGCGACACCTCAGCAGAATGACAACAACAGAAAAAGAACATCATCCGGGACTCGTATTTATTAAGACCCTTTGATCTGCAAACCAAGCACATTAGCAGCTAATCGCTCTATCACCGAACACTAGCATTTCGGAATCAACAAATAGAAAAAAAAAATTGTTTCATGAAAACATGTTTTTTTAAAACAGGCATTTTATTCAAACCACATTAATGAGTAAAGGAACCATTTCCCAGTACGAAAAGAAAAAACCCAGTTTTTTTTCCCATATCCTCGTGGAGGTGCTCTGATGAAACCTCACCTCTTGGCCATCAGGCATTCCTTTTTTCAGTAGATCACCTGGTCCACCGCTGCGAGGTCAACAGGTCAGTGGATGACGAGGCATCCACGGCTGGCACCTGCCACAAGCAGTTAGTTTATCCACGGGGGGGGGGGGGTTGTTGTGAAGGAGCAAACAGGAAAGGCAACCTCTTAGAGCAACGGCATCTTGTCCCAGGTCAACAGCGATGGGGGGGGGGGGAACCGGTTTCAGGTGGCCGCTGCGGGGCAGGGCAAGGCCGACCTGGTGCCGGAGATCACGCGGAAGCAGACTCGTGCTCCATCGCTGCGAGGGAAAAATCGAATTTAGATAAAAGGAGGATCGTTTTACTTCTCTGTTGTTGAAGAGGCAAAGACGCAAATAATGCGTTTTAAAATGGTGTCTCTTCCATCTAGAAAAGAAAATAAGTCGTTGGAAGCATTTATCATCAATAAGTGATGCAAAGTTGCATTTTGATATCGGTTGTTAAATTCCAATGCAATCCAATTTCCAATGCAATTCTTCACTCCTGCAGGTTTGGAAAATCTTGGAGGCTAAATTGCGAGGAAACCAGTTTTCTTCTTATTTGTTTATCTATCGTGCCAATTAGAGGAATAACCTCCCACTGTTTTAATGTCAAGGGATTCTCGTAACTCTTTATTTGTATCCGGGTTTTTTCTGTAGCAATCTAAACGTTTCTGCAGTTAAGTATTTGCTCCTTGCATCCAGTACACCCATTGAATACGATATTTAGTTGCCCAATAGTTCGTTGGTTTTGACGATTTCCGATATTAAGTGCACCATGGGAGGTATAACAAGATTATGCCCATCCTAAAACATTGATATATATAATTATAAAAAAAAATAAAAAAATAAATACCCCCTCAAGCAGCTGCTTGCCACAGAGGTCTGACAGGAGCCTGTCAGTTTATATGCCACAGTAGGAGATCTGAGAGGATGGCAGGACCTCAGCAGAAAAACAACACATACAACCATGCCTTATCCGGGGCTCGAACCCAGGTCCCGTAGATCAGTAGCCAAGCGCGCTAACCACTCGGCCACGGGACGGTAAAAAAAAGCTAGCAGAAAAACCTGTCGTAGTGTCATATTTCCAAATGGAAAAAGTTAGATTTGGTCGTAACGTTGCTTATGGTCATGAACCGAAGTAAGTTTGAACCTAGAGTAGAGTGTGATGTTCTTCCCAAAAATTAAAGGATATTCTATTGGAGTGGAAATAAGTGTGAAAAATGATAAAATGACAAAACTGCATGCAATTAAGAACAAGGAAGTTGAATCTTGACGTAGTGTTTGGGGGAAGGCATTCATTGTGAATGGTTTGACAAGAAACTTGATTTACTCGTTAAACAACCCAGGAAAGTAATCTCTGCAGTCTCAACTATTATGCACCACATAACAACCCACTGAAATGCTCACTCGTAAATTAGCTGTTCAGTGTATGTGCCTTTGGTAAGAAGGGGGAGGGTTGAATATTCTAATAATTTCTGTCGTACTCATGTGTGCGCACAAACGTTTTACAGCGCATGCTCACAGACTAACATAATAGTCAGAATAAATTAATATTTTGGAAAGAAAACGATATTTTTGAATAGCTTAACGATCCATTTAGATTTTTGCCAAATATCTCTATTCTTCAAAATGTTTTGGTGAACTAACATTGTTTTCCCTTTCTTATTATTCTTTTGCCATTGGCTTTTCCCTCGATTTGCCAAATCGGCTATTTCAATCCAACTCTCCATCTTGGGGTCGGTCGTAACGAATTAAATATCAGATGATATCTCGGTGATGTGGAATGGGACATGGGGGTAGGCAAATATTGCTCTCCCCCCTCATCCAAAAGGGGAAGAATTGTGTAAACATTAATCTTTTGAAATTAAGTGAATGTCATGATCATTGGCAATAAATTTCCTCCTCCATTTTTTTTACCTTTTAAAGTTTTTTAACCCTTCTCTGAATTCTTCTTACATTTCGATAGAAGATCATTCAACACTCAATGATGGTGACACGGAATCAGTTTGCAATTGGTGGATGCAGTTGGGAAACGATCACTGGCCAAATTTCCTAATGCGATATGTAATCTCAATTTGTAGATTTCATCCATCGATTGGAGATCTGTTTTTTTTTGGGGGGGGAAGAGAAAGAAATGAATCACTGATTCACACACACACTTGACTGAGAATTGTCGGCAAATAAAAAGATCATAACTCCGTTTTCCGATTCCATTCATTGATGAGGATGTTTCCTGAGGAGGAAGTCGTATTCTTGTTTGCATTTTGAGTGAGAAAGAAATAATGGCTGTCGCAAAAAAGAAAAAAAATCTTTCATAGATGCATTGTAAAAGGATGCAACCGATCGATTGTCAAAATGATCTTCGTTTCGGTGAAGATGTGTTCCTCGGTTCTCATTTCATAGGAAACATTTAGTTCTTCCATTCATTTATTTCTGTTTTGTCTAACTTTAAGGCTAAAGCGTTAATCTTCACCTCTCAGCCCTAAGAAATTGAACCCCGCTATGGAGCTTCCACTGAAATTATTCCCCGCCCTGCCCACGGTCAGTAGGGGACACCGATGGGCTTGGAAAGGCCGCCGTCCGTCGGATGGGACGTTAAGCCGTGGCCCCGTGTGCGGGAGAACCATACCCTGTGCACGTTAAAGAACACGCTGGATGGCCTTGACGGGAGGCTACCATCTGTCTCCCAACAGCTGTTCCAGTGGGTCCCCTCCCCCAACCTTCTCTGAGCCTTCGGGGTCCATGTGACCTGGCCATTTAGCCCATAGTGTGCAAAAAAGTGCCGCTCAGAGGTAAAACAACCCAACAACCCAATTCCACTGAAATTGCATTTGATTAAGTATTCGACGACATTGTTTTAAAATATATCTATACTATCATTGGTTAAAACTTTTTTTATAACTAACATGAATATGAATAAAAATGATTATTATTATTATAACTCAGACTTGTTAGCGCATTAGTATCGAGGTGATAATATTATAGCTGCTGGGATCAGGGTTCGAGTCCCTGGATCGCATGGTATATGTTTTCGTATATGAGAAACTGTGATAGAGCTTTCAGGATATCTTCGTGCTTTATGTACGAGGGTATCTTATTACCTTTCTAAAATAAAAAATCTCACCTCGGCGTATTTCGCACAGCCTCTCATTCATAAAATCCTATTGGTTTCTGCAGACAAATAATAAAACCTTAAGAGAGAGGATACTTTCAACCTTTATAGCTGCATTCCACACCCTTTTCTATAGACTACTACATATTCGATCGACCCTCCCATTACGTCTTCGTGTTGTTTTAATTTTTGAATTCGCCAGTGCCTTATTTAAATCTCTTCCTATGAATGTGACGTCTGCCGAGGTGACGCGGCCTTGGTCCTCCTCCGTCACTTCCTTCACCTTGGCATCACGTGCAAGAGCCGCGAGACGTACCGTGACCCCGGGGACACGACCCGGCAGCCGGTAGGAAGTGCGCGTTCTGGATGAACAGCGTCAAAAGAGCGGCGACGAAAATTGGGCAAGTGAGGACCCTTTGCTGCGTGGCGGCTGACGGTGATGTGTGTGTGTGGGGGGGGCATCAATCAGTCGATTGGCAAGGGAACAATTCGAGGGGGAAATGACTCAAGCAAAATCATTTCTTCCGTCACGCGCTGCGTATCGGAGGAAGAGGAACGACACTACCGTGGGGGTCGGGGGGGAGGAGGAGGACGCAACTCCATCACAAATCAACCCTGAACTCTCTTAAAACGAACAATTGAATTTCTAAAGTTCAGGCTGTCCGGAAGAAAAATCACAACAACTGGCATTGTTTCCTTCAAACGAATGCGAGGTAACTCATTAACCTGGCTCCCTCTACTTCCGTTGCTCCATTCATTCAGATGACAAATGTTTTTTTTTTCTTTTCTCTTAAATTAACAGTTGCGCTTCCGGTCATTGGGAGCTTCTCTCGAAACACTTCCGGTCTCTCGGAGTGCAGATTCATTCGAGGAATGAAGAATTCATGTCAGACAGACATTGGACAGAATTTGACCGCAAGACTTCCGAGGAAACAGAACGATTGCACCCACAAGAATCTGTTGCCGTAACCCATCGGGTTCCCTGTAATAAGAAAGTTTTTATCCAAGGGATACGGAATGGCTGTTACGCATCGCTTCAGAGTAGGAACCGAAGGTCACCAAAAGCGATGAAATGTCGAAGATGATGATGACCTGTTTTCGTGACCAAACTGTTGCATTCACTCACAAAGGAATTTCGATACGATTAATCGTTCGAATAATCTTTCGAAATGGCGGAAGTCCGATACCACTATTGTCAAATGAGGAGACTCCAGCCCGACGCCTAAGAAGTTATTTTTTGCTCACTGAATGATTGAACAAGAAGTTAGAAATTTGGTGTACATTGGATAGATGCAGTAGATGTAGCTTAGGACAGATATATTTGGAGAACTAAATTGCACGATCTGGTTTCACCTTCATAGCCCATGGCTGTTTGAGGATGCTTTCTGTTGCTTTCGGCTAAGGAACAAATGGTTCGAGCCCCGGATGAGGCATGGGTGTGTGCGTGTGAATCATTTTCTGCTGAGGTCTGGCGTTTCTTTCAAATTTCTATCGCTTATTATACTGGCATAATATCGTCAGTGGCATTTGGAGGGAGGGTCCCCCATTTGACAACTACAATAATGCATATTTTCTAAGGAAGTCCCAAAAATCAAACGCAAGAAGCAGAAAAGAAACTCTCCTTTTGAGAAGTTTCTGAGACTGCAGACTTTCATGGCGTATTTTAGCTCCAGGTTCCTGTCAGATGTCTGTGGGTTGTTGTCCCACCTCTGAGCGGATCTTTTCTTTTACACACAATTGGCTAAATGACCACAAGAGACTCGGAGAGGGTTGAGGAAAGAAATCTGCTGGACAGATCTTAGAAGTCAGATAGCAATCTCTTGTCAAGGTGGTCATTCAGCATGCTCTTTAATGTGTTCAGTGTGTCCTCTTTTACCAGGTGACCTCCGATCCGAAGGACAGGGGCTTCTACAAGACTTCTGATTCTGAGAGGTAATTTATTCTTGATTACATTTCTTATCGGTCTTTCTGTTTGGGGTTTTGTCAAAATAGTTCTTCCATTATGTCTTTTGCAAATGATGGCAGATCATTACGTGCTTGTATCAGATAAAGGCTTGTGACGTCAGGAATGTTAATCTATGCTACGAAAAAATTACTCACTCTTTTTCTCTATAATAGAATTTTTTTTCTCTACAGCCGCCCCATGGCCGAGTGGTTAGCGCACTTGGCTACTGATCTAAGGGACCTGGGTTCGAGCCCCGGGTAAGGCATGGCTGTTTGTGTCTTTTTTCTGCCGAGGGCCTGCCATCCTCTCAGACCTTCTACTATGGCATATAACTGGCAGGCTCCTGTCAGACCTCTGTGGCAAGCAGATGCTTGAGGGGGTATTTATTATTTATTTTTTATAATAAAGATGATTATTATAACTCAGACTTGTTAACGCAGTAGTATCGAGATGATATTGCAGCTGCTGGGGTCAGGGTTCGAGTCCCTTGATCGCATGGTTTATGTTTTCGTACATGAGCTTGCATTGCTCGTAGTGACCAAGTCACTGGATTATGACACAACCGTGTATAAACTGGAGACAGTATATATGCGGTTGTGCCATAATATTTTCATAACACTAGATAAAGTCGATCGTAACGAATTATATGTGAAATGGAAGCTTATGTCATAATTTAAGGAATATAATAATGTTCCATTCCAAAGCATCAAAAAAATTCCGATCATTGGGTAGGTCCGATTTTTAGTGGTAAAACACCCTGTGAAATTGCCATTGAAAAAATAAAGCCAAACTTCTTAATGTATCCCTAAAGGCAAAGAATGAAATTCAGTAACAATGGTGAAATTACTTGTTCAAATCCCATTCATTTCACATTTCAAAGGAAGATCGGTCGTTGTAATGTATTTCTTATAACCATTGGTTATATATGTCACCGGCAAAGTTTGAAATCCGGCATTCTATAGAATGCCTAGGCATTGTATATAATGCCTAAAACTAGCCGGCAATGTATGAAACGATTCATATTTCACACATTTCCTAGGCATTCTATAGAATGCCAAAAGGCAAATCGGCAAAGTATAAAATACTGCCGGCAGTGATGTTTAATGTCGCAATGCGAGTCACGTAACTCTCAACGCTCTCCTCAAACAGAGAGCCAGAGCACTCAGTCCAATTCGAATTGACCAGTAAATGTTCCCCTGGGTCCCCTATAGGCTCACCCTGATTGCCAGATCCGCCAGTCCCTAGTTTCGGTAAAAAAGAGCGCCGTAGTTGGTCACTTTGGACACCAAAAAGACACCCTTCCATTCGGAAAAGCGCCCCCTAGCGTTGTAAGAGTGTAAAAGAGGGTTGCCTCAATTAGGATTCCAAAGTTTGAGAACCCTAGCTTCCATAGAAAGAGAGTTAAGATCAAAAAACAGATTAAAAAAAGTCATCAAAAAACGACATATCACAAGCGTCTCGGAACTCCACTGAAATAGATTTGACAAGTAGTAAAGTGAAATACGAGTATCCTAACTCGAATTGCAAACTTCGAATATTCAACACTTTACTGATTCGTTCTCACTTGGCTTCACCTCGTTTGGGGCGTTTTTTATAATGCGGACGACAGATTCATTACAGGTTATGATGTTAATATTTCTGGCGGTAGTTCAGCAATGGTATTTTTCTCTTTTTGTAGAAAAATCCCGTATCTTATATTTTGTACTTCTTACATTTTCACATGCATCTTTTCAATAAAAGCCTTTTTCATACTTTGCCGAAATAGTATTTGTCATTCTATATAATGCCTAGGTATTCTATACAATGCCAGGGGAAAGTATGTAATAATTCTCATATTTCATACATTGCCTAAAAACGCCGGGTATTCTATAGAATGCCTAAGCATTCTATAGAATACCCGGCACAAAAGACAAAAAGACAAAAGACAAAACAAGTCTGCATGCAAATTTGCGCATAATCAGTGAGTTTATTTGTAACTCTAATGAGTTATAAATAAACTGGCAAGGTAAACTACCTAGAAGGGCATGGTTGGTTAATAACTTTTCCGGAAAAAATGATATTAAAATCAATTGCTGATTAAAATGAATAACAAGTCTGTTCTGCAAACCCTCGTGATGACATACCTGCATTTAGGAAATGACTGATTTTAAATACATTTAGATAGTTTTATGACATTTGACAAAGCAAATTATAATGCACGATAATTCGACAGAAATGGAAACCGGTTGAACAAGATTTTGGATGGACTGGAACGATTTCGTTACAGAAATTAGTTGAAACTGAATATTTCTCTGCAAATGAATGAGGTACGCGTGTCCTTGGGAAGGAAGGCTGGAAATGTTAACATTGGATTCCTGTATTAGCCGAATTGATGATTTTTTTTTTAAAACATGGAAATGATCATTTCTTTGAGCGAGGAAGGCATCTCGGGTATTTATATCATAAACAAGCATTATTTACATTTCCTTAAGGTGTCTTGCCATCCTCACAGACTTTCTACTGTGGCATATAAACTGACAGGCTCCTATCAGACCTCTGTGGCAAGCAGCTGCTTGAGGTGGTATTTATTTTATTATACACAACAGGGATTCAAAACCGCTTCCGACGTGTATTAGAAACCTGAAAACTCTTTTGATTAAAATCCTTCAGGCAACAACTTCAGGCAAATACTTTCGAGAGCAAGAAATGTAAATTTCTTTAGTGGGGAGAATTGAGGTGGTTAAAATGTTCGGTTTCTGCGATGCCACCAGGTGAGAGTCTTCCCGCCACAGAGGAACTCGAGTGGCTGGAATTGGTGCTTATTGGGCGTGACGTCACCTGCTTGCTCTCTGGTCTGGCTGGCAACCCGCGAACTGCGCGTGCGGTCGGGGGTGAGAAGGAAAAGGAGCAGCAGCTGCATCCTGACGATATGTGGCGAAGGATCCGCCTCGGCGGAGGGAAACATTGCGCATGCTCGTAGTGACCCAGTCGCTCAGTCACAGGCGAATAACTTCCCAGCCAAACAAATCGAGGGTCGATGCTCCGAAACAGAATCTCTCGGTATGCGATGGCGCTTTCACTCTCCGATTTCTTTTTTTATTTGCCCTTTTCATTTTTTCACTTCAGGAAAAGCTTTCCCTCTTCCAGTGGGAAACAATTGGATCATTTGTCTGCCAGCTCGAGCCCTCGGTCACTTGTAAAATATCGTCACTGCTCGACTCCTTCCTATCAAGGAACTATCGTTTGCTCACTGAACGGCGAGCTGAGCGCGTGGATCGAATCGGACGTAATTTACGACTATAATTAGATTCAGGAATAAAAACCGAAAGCTATTTATTTTTTTTCCTTTTTCCTTGCTCGGTGAAAAATTTCCTGATGACCGTTCCACAGATTTCGTCGGAATTCAATAAATCTCCTTTCTCGGTAACAGTGCGAAAGTTAAACCGAACTTCAGAACAATTGGAATCAGCATTGCATGATAATCACGTGACTCGAAAATAAACTTAAAGCAGACGATACATTCCTATATCGCGTGAATCATGGGATCGATTAATTATCGTGCTTCAATGAGGAACGAACAATAAGGGATTGACGATTTCTTTCTGATAAGGTGTCGCTTGCCTCACAGATTTCTTCTCTGTGAGGTCTTATGAAACTGACAGGCCCAGGGCAAGTGAGTTGTAGGAACAGAAATCTGTTTCCGTTTTATAAGTTTGTTCTCTTTCCCATATAACCTAATTTTCCTCACAAATAACCGAATGTATCTTACTGATCTGTTAAAAAACTCCAGACCATAAAAACGGATCCGAACCCATTTGGTTTGTCGGACATGTCAGATTTTCAGCAGTGAAGAGAGTCAGATATTTCAAAACAGACTGCTTCATTGAAACTCTCGCCAATTCCCATTGTAATCCGAAATCACGAGGGGCCGGAGTGGCTCAGTCGGTAGCGCGCCAGGTTCGTAATCTGTAGTTCCCAGGTTCGAGTCCCAGCTGGGTCAGCGTTGAGATTTATCTCCGCAAAATTCTCCGCCCTGCCCACGGTCAGTAGGGGACACCGATGGGCTTGGAAAGGCCGCCGTCCATCGGATGGGACGTTAAGCCGTGGCCCCGTGCGCGGGAGAGACATACCCTGTGCACGTTAAAGAACACGCTGGATGGCCTTGATGGGAGGCTACCATCTGTCTCCTAACAGCTGTTTCAGTGGGTCCCCTCCCCCAACCTTCTCTGAGCCTTCGGGGTCCCTGTGACCTGGCCATTTAGCCCATGGTGTGCAAAAAAGTGCCGCTCAGAGGTAAAACAACCCAACAACCGAAATCATGAAACGTGCGCGAGTCTTCTCAAAACGAATCCCTGCTGGATTTATTAACATGATCTAGTTCTTTAATAAAAAAAAATGGACGGACTTCCTAAGTCTGTATCTGCACAGCCTCGAGTGAACTGCCATTACCTCATGGTGTGCAAAAAAGTGCCGCTCAGAGGTAAAACAACCCAACCCAACTGCCATTACCTGAGTCGCATTGCAAAGCTTTTCAGTTGAAGCCCCTTTTGAAGTCTGCGCCATATTTGCTCCACTTCCAAGAGTTGCCTCCGCAGGCAAAGAAACTGCTCTCATGTTTCTCAGTAAAAGAAAACAATACATGAAATTTTTGATCAAGTTGCATTATAATCTTGCACCGTTTCGTAAAAAATTATAAATTTCTAATGTCACTTATAAAACTTAAACTCTACTGAAGCAAGAATCCAAGCTTTTGGTTGGCTTAGTTAAAACATTTCTTCCAGATGTTTCATTTATTACACAGGCATCATATTTTTAAGGATTTTATTAGGACATTAGTAGCAAGCTCTCTGCGCAAAATTGCCGAAATTCGCTATAATTCAGCCAATTTTGTCGAGAACCTTTCCACTGAGAAAAAAAAAATTCCATACCACTCCCATTAATTGCACCATTTGAAATCCTCCTTTGTCCAATCACTTCCTCCCTAGGCCCATCTCGTGCCGCTCTCGGCATCGGTGCTGCGTGATTGGCTGAATAGATCGTCACGTGAAAGAGTCCCAACACAACATTGTTAGTGGTGCCATTTAGCTCTGTCAAATGGCCGGGAAAATTGTTATCGGGCGTTGTTGTTCAATCTGGCTGTAGGCATCGCGAACTCGTCAAAGCTGCAGCAGTCACATCCCACTGCGTCGCTAATAGGCCATGCAGAAAAAGTCTGGGCATGCTGCCCGCCAACAACACAGAGAGGAAGAAAAAACGCAACTCGTTCACTAACTCTGATCTGGAAACCATTTCAGTGGAACAGATTCAAGAAGTGCGACTATTTCCTTACATTTGGGCGCACACCAGATATCCCGAGTGAACGTATCGCATTGAGACGCAGCACGCCTTTCGCAGGAACTTTCTGCTAATTCATCTAATAAGCATTCGGCAACGAACCACATGATAAATGAGATTTGAAATCACTTAAATCGGGCAAACAAGCGTTAGATCGTGTGACGTCATTGCGAGTGCCTCCACGTGCAAGTTATTACAACTAGACAAGCATTATCTGAAGGATATATTTTTTTTGAAGCCAACTAACTGACATTAAAAAAAAAAATGTGTTCGAAATTCCCGAATATTTAGAACATTTTCTTCACGTAATAGGAATAGTGTATGGAAATAGAGCATGATTATATGCAGAGAGGCAAATGCTGCATAGCAATGGCCATGTCATTCCAGTAGGAAAAGCAAAATATGAAGTTACGTAACTCCCAAAGCAATATTTCCATGCAAAGATGGAGGTACTGATAACTATCCCGATATATATATCTATAGCCAATCTGTAATTTTAACAATATTGGTTTAGTGTTTAAAGATTTCTTAGATTTGAAATATTTACCAACAGTAATGTCAGTCATAAGAATTTACTTCAGAAGATAACATTGAAATAAGTATTATTGAAATCATTTAATACAATAAATGTTTATATAAATAATATTTTAATATTCTTTAATTTCTGTATGCTTCTTGTAATTAACATTACTGCTGTCCAATATTCCAGATTCCATAAATCTTTGAATGCAGAACAGTATTGTCGAAAATCCAAAATTAGATTTGAATGAGATTTTAAATCATCAATCCAAAACTGACTGATGTTAAACATTATTTCATAAAAGGTTTATTTGGTAAATTACAGAGCTTTGAATTTTGCTTTCGACTCACATAATATGGAAAATTCTTGAAAGATTAGTTAATGAATGTGAGCTGACACAAACTGAGGATACAAAAACCACACATAATACATACAGCTTAAGTATATTGATTAGAAGGTCACAGCAGCTAAGGGTTGGGTTGTTGTTGGGTTGTTTTACCTCTGAGCGGCACTTTTTTGCACACCATGGGCTAAATGGCCAGGTCACATGGACCCCGAAGGCTCAGAGAAGGTTGGGGGAGGGGACCCACTGGAACAGCTGTTGGGAGACAGATGGTAGTCTCCCGTCAAGGCCATCCAGCGTGTTCTTTAACGTGCACAGGGTATGGCTCTCCCGCACACGGGGCCACGGCTTAACGTCCCATCCGACGGACGGCGGCCTTTCCAAGCCCATCGGTGTCCCCTACTGATCGTGGGCAGGGCGGGGAATTTTGCGGAGATAAATCTCAACGCTGACCCAGCTGGGACTCGAACCTGGGAACTACAGATTACGCGCCTGGCGCGCTACCGACTGAGCCACTCCCGCCCCGCAGCTAAGGGAGAACTTAAGTGGCCCACTTGAAGAATTTTGGCATCTGGTGTACTGGTCTATTCCGGTTCAAAACCAGCCCAATCTCCTCACCCTCCACCATCGGCCTTTTTTTTTTTTGATATTTCTATAATTCTAGGGGTTAACATAAATTTCTCCTCTTCATAGGCAAACCGAGAGTTTTTCTTTTTAAATGCTTCTTCAATGGGATATTTTTTCAGAGGAGATGATCAGATCTGTGAATGATTGGTTTAAATTTCTTCAAGGTCTCTGAGTTCATATTCAGATCGATTGTTTTATTAGCAAATGAAATTCTTCAATCGATAAATAAGCATCTGATTGGCGAGGAATGCTTTCACTGCACAATAATTATAATAACCAAGCATGTTTAGTTTAAAAGTTCTCTTGAAATAGTTTCCTGACAGCAGATGCGTTATACACTGAGAGATTAGTTTTGTTTTCCACCAAAGGAGGGCGCTATTATGTATTACTATAGAATGAGTTGTACCCCTCCCTCCCCCCCCTAGCTCGACACCCCTTGTTAGTTTCACCTTACCTTTTTTCAATGTTTATCCCCATAACTTTAAACGAATACCTGATGATATACATAATTTAGAGAAAACGGATAAGAATTCAAAAATAGGCTGCCTGAGTCTTAAAAGGGTCAAATCAATTAGGTTTGGTAACAGAGCATATTTTAGTGAAATAGATCATTTTTTGCATTATCTTCGACTGTATATATGTGTGTCAGGAATTTTATCAATACACGATATTACTATCATGAAACTTATGGCCTTTTGTAAAAGCAAGAATAGCACTATTAAGGTTTTTTTTTATAGTTCTGTTAATTAAATGTATCAAGAATAATTTTCGTTCAATCTTGAATAGCTATAATAATATTAATCTTTGTGTGTGTGTGGGGGGGGGGGAGTTAACATTATTAAAAAAAGCTTTGATAGTGAGATCCGGATTGTGCGCACAATGGGCTAAATGGACACAAATCACAAAAACCCCACGGACCCGGAGAAGGTTTGAGGAAGGAGACTCACTGGACAGCTGTTAGGAGACAGATGGTAGTCTCCCGTCGAGTGTATTCTTTAACGCGCACAGGATATTGCTCTCGTATATACACAGTCGTATCAGAATGTCGGATGGGACGTTAAGCCGTGGCCCCGTGTGCGGGAGAGCCATACCCTGTGCACGTTAAAGAACACGTTGGATGGCCTTGACGGGAGGCTACCATCTGTCTCCCAACAGCTGTTCCAGTGGGTCCCCTCCCCCAACCTTCTCTGAGCCTTCGGGGTCCATGTGACCTGGCCATTTAGCCCATGGTGTGCAAAAAAGTGCCGCTCAGAGGTAAAACAACCCAACCTGATACGACTGTGTATATGGCCATGGTTTTACATCCTTCCCAAGCCCATTGGCTCTTTGAGAGCAGAGCGCGTTTTAGCAGAGGAAAATCACTCCCCAGGTACAGTGAGAGGAATTTCCCTTAAGGTTGCTTAAAATAAAAAATCCATCACTTCATTCTCCCTTTTTTGTACATTTAGCCGGAATTAAAGTTGTCATTTCTTTAACGATTAGTAACTGAAATGTCAGTGGTGCTATAATTTCTCTTTCTGCAGAGAGGATGATTTATTTTAATGATTCAATCAAAGCTGATTGGAAGAGTGAGGGATTGATGACCCATTATCATCCACCCCATTCTTATCACGTGTCGTCTGCTCGCTGCTCCCGTGTTCGTCGAAGTGTTGCAGACGAAATATGTATCAGGGGCAAAGCAGAAGTGGGACATGCAAATTAGAGAGACAGACGAACAAACACACAAAGAATCTTCATTATGTGGAGCTGACTCAGTCGCTAGCCTCGTTATCAGAAGTTCTCAATTTCCAGATTCATTCAGATTTATTCTCCGCCAACCCCAAATCTACTTTCGGTCAGAAAAGGGACACCGATGGACTTTGGAAGGCCGCCGTCCGTCGGATGGGACGTTAAGCTATGGCCCCATGTTAGAAGAGCCATTACCCTATGCTCCTTAGAGAACGCGCTGGATGTCGTCACGTGAGTCTACCCTCTATCTCCAAACAGCTATCCAGTGGGTCTTCTTCTCCTGCTCAAATCTGAGCCCTTTTGGGTTCCTTGTGACCTGGCTATTTCGCAGAGGGTGTTCTGATGATAAAAGATGTGTTGGATTATTTTAATTCTACGAAGATTCCAAGTCTTAAAACACGATTCATTAATAGAATTCACTGGATAAGGGCGGAAGATGGAAATCTTTCCTTCGTGGTTAATAATGTGAAGAAGGAAACTTGGCTCTTTACCTCACCGATTTTCCTCTTTCTCTAGACTAAATAAATATGACTTTTTTGTACACAATGGGCTAAATGGTCAGGTCACAAGGACCCTGAGGGCTCAGAAGGTTGGGGGTGGGCTACTGAACAGTTGTTGGCAGTTTCCCGTCACGGCCATCCAGCTTGCTCTTTATCGTGCACAGGTTATGGCTCTCCCGCACAAGGGGACCGCGGCTTTACGTCCCATTCGACGGACGGCGGCCTTCTCCGCTCAGCAGTATCCCCTACTGACCGAGGGCAGAGAGGGGAGTTTTGTGGAGATAAATCTCAAGCTGACCAGACAGGACTCTTCTGGCGCGCTGCCGACTGAGCCCCCCCCCCCCTTTTTTTTTGAGTTGGATGGGTATTGATGAATTATTACGATTCGCATTTTTCGAATCTATCAATAGCTATAATAGAGTCTTCTAACCGTGCAAAAATACGGAAAAGAATATTAGAAACGACTTATTTATGCCAGGAATCTGAAATTTTGATGCTGGAAGATGATGGTCACGAGGTTTGAATTGGCAGAGATAATTTGTCCTCTTATCACCAGGGATGGTGGCAAATTGCAAATTTTTTTTTTATTTTTAAGACACAAATAAAAAAATTTTTTGTGTTTTATAGGTACTAACAATATATTGTTCGTATCCCTTAATTCGAAATTCGACTGCTAAAGGTGGAAACTGCTGAGGTCCCGCCATCCTCTCAGACCTTCTACTATGGCATATAAACTGACAGGCTCCTGTCAGACCTTTGTGGCAAGCAGCTGCTTGAGGAGGGATTAATTAAATTAAAAGGTGGAAAGTAAAAACTTCCTTCTCTGTGAAAATGACCATTTTATATTCGGAAGAGGCACTATGTTATGCCTGGAGTATTTTCAATGCTATTTTTCGCTCAGGGAAAAAATATGCTACTAAAAGTTTCAGGGACTTCAAAATGAAATTGATATGGAAAGTGGGTTGAAGATATTTCACTTTGAATTATTTTAGGGCAGAGGATTTAAACGTGATCTACGGGGAAGAGGTTCCTGTGAACATCTGGAAATCGAATTCTTTCGTTTCGATCTGTAAATGGGAGTGCAGAGGTGAATTGGCGGAGGGGGTGGGGGTCGAGTCTTCCATTCATTGCTGCAAGGGCGAGGGGCAAAAGAGATTAAGAATCTTTGACTTGAGACTCAGTGACACTGGCATCCACATCTGGAGGTATGGAAAATGCGGCGAAAATTGACGGATCAACGCTTCGCTTCTGAAATTAATGCAAGAATGAGAAGAGCTCACTATCCAGAGCTGATTGTCCTGATAAAATATTTCGGTAAGAGAATGGCGATCACCTTTCAGCAAGATGTGAAATAGGGGACATTATTCGTGATTTCAATCTCCAACTTGGAGAAGGATCTGGCATTTCGAATTCTTGACAGCAACCGGTTACTTTGTGAAGTTTCCCTCTGAAATCCGACTGAGCATGGCATGAGATAGAAATGTCAGAGAAGGTTTCTGTTATTGTTTCGTATTCTTTATTTAAAGATATGTCGCCATTTTCTAAATCTATTTTCAATAAAGAGACAGTCGGAACAAAACCGATCTCCCTTTCAAGGAGACGATGATCGTATCGCCTCGACAGCAGAAATAATGTCGTTGGGTTTCCTTTTAAGTGTCTCTTATCGCTTCCAATTTATCCGCAGACGATATTTGTATTGCTTCGCAGACGAATATAAACTCGTATCTGGCAGTGTTGACAGTTTTTGAAGGGAAGGATTGTCGTTTGCACGGATGACCGAGTTATGGACGAATGGAACTGGTCCACGTGAGTGGAAAGATGGGCGATTGTTCCACCACGAGGCGGAAAAAGAAAGTGTTCCGAGCGAAAATAGATTAGTTCATCTCACAGGACATGTGAAAAAAAAAACAACAACTTCGAAATTGTTTCCAAATCGAATTATTCTGTCCCTGTGGTGAGTGAAGCATTTCGGAATGATATATTTCTTTATCAATTTAGATAATTCTTGAATCAAGTGGAAATAAAAATTTAAAAATTTGGGCACCTTTAGCCACAGAGCGAAGGAATTTCAGAGTTCAAAAACTGAGAAAAAGAGTCATTGCTACCCAATTAAATTTTCGAATTGGCCAAATTTTTATTTTTTTCATTTAGAATATTTTGGCTTAGCAATTATCAAGACAAAGATATACTGAAGTGAAAAGAAAAATATTTTCTACGGCTTATTAAGTAAATGTCTGATGTTGATTTACTCTTATTCATAGATATTAAATTTAGAGAATTTTTTCCTTGAGATGGGTGCCATAGGAACCTTCTGATTGACTTAAGGATGCCATGGGTTCTTATTTCACCGGCTCAAACTGTTTTTTTTTTTTTTCTGTAGATTTAATATTAATTCACGACATTTACATGGCTTAACATTTTTTAATCATCCGTTTGTTTACCATTTTTGCCTTGCTAAAACAAATATTTTTCTCGCTTTTAAATTTCTCCGCGAGCTGCAGGATTCTTTTCGTCGGCCTCTGTGGCTTGATGGCTGCTATTTGAGTACACATCGCTTAGGACAATGGCCAAAACTGTTTCGGTTGAATTTTTTGGCAATTGTCCTAAGAAATACATTTCTTAAGTTAAAAAACTTTATAATTAATAAAGCATCAGTACAAGGTTTGAAGATAATTTAATCGTAATCAGTTTATGAAAATTCTCAGTGTTTTGCTTCTTCTGTTCGAATCGATCAGCTGAAACCTCTACAGAGATGGAGCTCCTTTTTTTTTTTTAGAATATAATTTTTATTCATAAGAGTAAAGAATACAAATACATTTACACTTTGACCCGCAAAGCTAAATAGCTTATCTGCAGGAAAATGAATAAATTATATTAACATAAGTCATTCAGCCACAAAAATGGTGTACATCAAATAAATCCACAAAACACAACACATAAAAATCAGCTAACTAGAAAGTACCAAATAATTTTTTAATTCCATTTTAAGTCTTCTAAAAGAATCTATATTTAGTAATTCTTTTGGAATAGCATTAAATATAAGTGGTACTTTATATTCGGAGGTATGTTTCCCGTAATTATTTCGAAAATTTGGCAATTTGTAATAACCTTGGTTTTTGAAGTCTTGTATTTTTATTATATTGAATTTTTAGTTTGTAAGTTTCGTCAAAAAAATTATTAATTATTACATTATATTTTTATAAATTGCTGTAGGATAAAAGATTTAAAAATTTTAATCTATCGGTAGAAGTTTTATAAATTTTTTGCAAATGAGATGGAATAATATTTTTAGCTATTATAGACTGCAGTTTTTCTATTTTATTTATGTTAGTTAAGTTAGTTGTTCCATGCACAATTATTCCATAATTTAAAATAGATTCGCATATTGCTTTATAAAATAGTACACATGTTTCCATATTTAATACGTATTTCAATTTTTGAATTTTTATCGCCGATATTCTCAAGCTTTCATATATTGTGGGATATATGGACATTCCACCGAAAATATTCATCAAAAATGATTCCTAAGTAATTTATTTTATTTACTTGCTCAACAAGTGGGCAACTGCATAATGATTCATAATTTGAAGCATTTTTTTTTTCTACAATTTATTTTATGAGTTTTGATAAAGAGGTTTTGATGAATATGAAATCCTGGTGAATGAATAATCATCAGTTTTGTTTTTTTCTCATTTAAATAGATTTTATTATGATTTAACCATCTAATAATATTATTGTAATCTGTTTGAACCTCTGAAATGCTATCATTTAAATATTTCTGACTGTTTATCAAAACAATGTCGTCAGCATATAGATAAATAGCAGTATTTAATTTTGTATTGAACAAATCATTTATGTATACTAGGAACAATAAAGGACCTAAGATTGAGCCTTGGGGAATTCCACATCGTGTAATTACTTTTCTGCTGTAGCAGTTTTTTATTTTAGTAATTGTGTATCTGTCTGATAAATAATTTCTAAACCAATCTAACAATATACCGCGAATACCGTAATTTTCCAATTTATTTAGTAAAATGCTATGATCTATTGTATCGAAGGCTTTCTTTAAATCTAAGAACATAGTTACAATTTTTTCCCTATTATTCAATGATTTATTAATATTATTTGCAATTTTGGAAATGAGTTGAATTGTGTTTTTTCCTTTTTGAAAGCCAAACTGATTTTCATTAATTATGTTGTGTTTAAGTAAAAAGTTAAAAACAGTATTATAAATGTATTTTTCCATTATTTTCGAAAAAATAGGCAGAATTGTTATTGGTCGATAGTTAGAAAAATCCTCCTTAATACCACCTTTAAAAATAGGTCTTAAAATACCTGTTTTGAGTTCAGTAGGTATGTTCCCAGTAAATATAATCTGATTTATAATTTTTGATATAATATTTAGCAGTGTCTCTTTATTAAATTTTATATGTTTAATGCAAACATTATCGTAACCAGGTGATTTATTGGTGTCTAATGAAGTAATTATTTCATCAGTTTGTTTTTCAGTGATTTCATGTATATAGATAGATTTCAAAACTCTTTGTATCATGGTTGGAACATAATTTATATCGTCTTGGTTATTTGTATTTCTTATCTGTAAAATTAGTGTATTATAAATGTCATTGTAATTATTTGCTATTTCTTCCACAGATAATTTCTTTTTGGTCATATTGTCAATTATTACATCGTCCGATGATTTTTTCTGTTTTCCTTCTAATATTTCATATATTAATTGCCAGGTAGCCTTCATATCATTTTTTTTCATTATAAGTTTATTTCTATAATAAAGTTGTTTCTGATTTCTAATCTGAATATTAACCCTATTCCTTAATTTTTTTATAGTTATTTTTATAAGCATCACTTTTATCATTGTTTTTAAATTTAATCCAAGCTTTATCTCTTTCTTCAATTAATTCTATCAAGTTCGGTGTTATCCAATTTTTGTTATGATTTCTTTTTACCTTTCCAACTCTCCTCGTATATATTCTATTTTTTCCTAAAATTCCATCATAAATGTCTTTAAATACTTTATATAGGTTTAATTCATCCTTTGAGTTGTCTCCATAATTTTCTAAATTCCAATTCGTTTCAGAAATAGCTTTATTTATATTGTTATGGTCAAATGACCAATTCTTATTTTCCTGGTCTGTTTCATTATAATTAGTATTATTTAAATTGTTATTGGTGTTGCTAATCAGTGTTAAAATCATATAGTGATCTGCTATTTTGCTTGTTTGAATTATTGAATTTGCTGACATATTTTTAATCAGTTTAATATTAATATGGTCTATACAGGTTTTGGTAATTTTATTTTTTACTATTTCTTCTCTTGTAGCTTCCCTTATTAATCTTTCAAAATTCATTTCAGCCAATAGTGTGATATATTTTTCTGTGCCATATTTTTTAGTATTCATTGTATCGATATTAAAATCACCTATTAAAATCTGATTTTGATCTTTTTCTGTATTTTCCATCCAGTTTCGGAAATTCAACAGAAAAGAGTTCACATCTGTACTAGGCGATCTGTATAGTGCTCAAACATGATATATTATTTTTTTTTACTTTTATATATGTAGTTTCCGCTGGAAGTGTTTGTTGTGAAATAATTTCAATATCTAGATTTTCTTTATAGTATACTGAAATCTCCCTAATATTTTTATTTATATTATCATTTGTGATTTTATTAAATTTATCAATGTTATATAAGTAATTTTCATATTTATTTACATTTGTTTCAGTTAAAACGAGCAAATCAATGTGTTCCATGTAATTGTTAATACTTAATTTTAATGAATCCCAATGTTTTCTTTGACTTCTTATATTAACATGAGCAATTCCTAATATATTTTTGTGAATAAATTTACTATAATTATTTTCGAACCAAGCCTCCACTTCTAAACCTGTAGTTACATAAGCAACATCATAGTTGCTATCAAAATCTTCAAAATTCAAATCAGACATAGCCTGTCATCCATAAGAAGGTTCCAGGAAATAAACAACATGTTGAGGAAAGAGATTTCTTCGAGATTAAAAGGAACGGAGGATTCCACTAACAATTAAACGTAAAACTAGATTTACGATTAGTATCGATGCAAAACGATAGTTGGTAAATGTGTTGAAAGAAACTTATCTTTGGCCAACATAGCCTCAGTTGGGAATTACTCGTTCGCATCAATAAATGTATTATTGCAATATATTTTTTTACAGTTCCCCACTGAATTAGTGATTGGAGAAAAAAAATTAACCATTTTAAAAATACACAAATGTTTATAAACGGAAATATACTTAATCTCATCCGTTTTGAGAAATGTATATTTCTCAAAACGGATGAAATTTTTATTATGTTTTTGCTACGAGAATGATTCTCTGTTTCGAATTTGGGTTGGGTTATTTTGCCTAGCGTGGCACTTTGTTTACGTGGGGCTAAATGGCCGCATCACAAGGACCCCAAAAGCTAAGAGTTTTAGAGAGAGAAATAAAACTAAGAACCGTCGTCAAGGCCACTTTTTCACTCGACCATAACTTAACATCCAGTCTGAGAACTTATTTTCAAGAGAAACGAAACTTCTTAATATTGTAATATCCATCCCAAACTTAAAAACGATGTATTTTGTAAATAATAGCGAATGAAACGAGAAATTTATTCTTAATTTTATCAATTGGATTTCTTTTTTTTCTGGAATATAAATGGCGAAGAGAAATGTTTCTGAAGAGAGATGTTTCGCTGCAGGGGCAGAAAAGTTAATTCTAAAAAGAAATCATCAAAGCAAAGGAATATATGAAATAATTAAGCTCGTGACGATGATTCATGCTTTTTAGAAGCAACTTCACTTTTAGAAGTAAAAAAAAGAAACGAAGATAAAAGCGAAAAGAATAAAAAAAGGATTAAATTTTAAAGATAAGCGAGCCGCTCTGCAGGATTACTTTTCCATCCCCCCCGCCTCCTTCTCTATCCTCGATCTCTTTGAGGGAGAGCGCCACCGTCGAAGACTTCATGCTTGCCGACTTCTGTTTCCCATTATTCGCAAACACACAGCGGATGACTCTGTTTCGAGGGCGAATACCGATGAAACCTCCGACATCGTCCCTATCTAGACTGGCGCTCTCGGCCGATTTCCTTTTCCTCGAAAGAGTTTTATCTTCCTTTTTTTTATCCCCTTTGCACCAGATGCATCGATTAATTCCCGAAATGCCATTCGGCTCATGGTTAAAATCGATGTTGAACTGTGTCCTTGGATGATTTGCTTTCCTCTTCCAATCTCCTTTTTGTTTCTCCGACTCTGCTCCGATGACTCAGTGACTGATTCAGACAGAATCCTTTACATGCTCGAGCGATCTCGGGTATTATATTGTGACGTCACTCCCCCCTAAACTTCTCTTTAGGATTCTGGAAGCAGTTGGCGCCGAATGGGGAAGAAAGAAGAGGGCAAACTGGAAATTTCCTCTTCACAGAAACAACTTTGTTATGATGTGATGAGCGATTTACACTCTGGAAGTTGATCCTGTGAAGTTGACTGCCAACATGCGAAATTCTTTTCATAAAACATAAATGCTATGAGATTACTACACCGAATACTTATCATTATTGAAATTAATCTTGGTAAAGCTCAACTTGACTCACCCGACAAGTTGGCCTCTCGCTTGAGAATACATCAAAGTATGAACGCAGATCAGTAACAAAATGGCTGTTGAAATTTCCGCTGGTTCTAATGCCAATCGTAGTGCACTTAAATAGAGCAAATATTGATGTTGAAATTTCTAATGTCTAGGAAACAAATACTTGAGATGCGTGATACTCTGTCAACTTGCAGTTGCTGGCATTCGTTTTGCATTTCAGCATACCGAGCACGCGCTGCACGCTCGTTTGGCGCGTCCTTCAGTACATTACAGCACCGAGAAGGAGAGGGGAGGGGAAGGGGCGGTAACCCTCCCTGAACCCCCATTTATGCAAATTATGAATCATACGATCCAAAACCAATATCAGTGTTTTTACATTGGCCGAGCATTAGTGTCAATGGAAAGACTGAGACTGCGCAGTGGATGCTTCGACGGTTTTCATAGATGAATGATTGACCATTGAGAAACATTGAAAGCGACAACTGCGCAGTCTCATAGTCTCTCCCCATTGTCTCCACGTCTGCCACTTTGCATGAACCGTGTTAAAGAGACTCGACACTGAAGTCAACTTCACAACTGAAACTGTTTTATCCACCTTGGCATTCAAGGCCCGATTTACGCAGAAGCTCGGGCGGGGGTGGCTCAGTCGGTAGCGCGCCAGGCTCGTAATCTGTGGTTCCCAGGTTCGAGTCCCAGCTTGGTCAGCGTTGAGATTTATCTCCGCAAAATTCCCCGCCCTGCCCATGGTCAGTAGGGGGCACCGATGGGCTTGGAACGGCCGCCGTCCGTCGGATGCGACGTTAAGCCGTGGCCCCGTGTGCGGGAGAGCCATACCCTGTGCACGTTAAAGAACACGCTGGATGGCCTTGACGGGAGGCTACCATCTGTCTCCCAACAGCTGTTCCAGTGGGTCCCCTCCCCCAACCTTCTCTGAGCCTTCGGGGTCCATGTGATCTGGCCATTTAGCCCATGGTGTGCAAAAAAGTGCGGCTCAGAGGTAAAACAACCCAACGCAGAAGCTAACTAATCTAAAGCTTAGGGCCTCACGATTGTGAGAGGCCTCAAATATTTAAGTTTACTATGTAACGAAATTTTATATTCAAGTTAATCATTTACAAACGCCATTCATCTCAGCTTTAAACAGTCATTTTTGTAAACCAGTGCTGGTATATGTTTTCGTTACATCAATTTTATATTTAGGTTTTAATGATCCCTTCAATCAGATACAAAATATGTAACTTATTTCGACTTTCGAAATTTTGGGGCCTCTTAAACTTGTCGTAGCTTATGGCCTCAGAAGGTGAAAGTCCTGCCCTGTTGACATTCAATAAACATTCCAATTCATTCTATCGTTTGCAGAGGGAGAAGTCAATTGTTCGCTTTCAACGTCAGGTGACATGTATGATCATCGAAGAGATTCATCACGTGAGAAAAATATCAGACGATGGATTAATCAGTTCAAAGGAATAGAGAGATAAAAAATAAAACATCTTTCTTAAGTTATAGAAACATCTCTGAAACAAAGATGCATGAAGATGGATTCAGATTCAACTGTTACATCAAGTTCAGTCTAATAATAATAATAAAAATGGCAAATGGGAAGAATTCGTACGAATTACGTTTATTTTAGTTATTTTTAAAATGAGATTTTGTTCTTAGATGAAGCTACATTTCACGTAAATAGTCGGAATCACGTAGAGCTGCAAATGGTGCACATATTGAGTTTTATTTTGTTCATACCAAAACTATTTCAGTTGCTGAACCTAGTAAGGCAAAGTATCACGTGTGTGTTAGTTTTCCTAATATCAAGTTTGAAACCCATCATTGTTTTATGAACACTCTATTTAATGCGTGTGTGTAAAAATAATGCGCGTCCCCCCCAAAAAAGATACTTTGGGTGCGCCTTATGATACACTGTGCATAAGTGCTTATAAGCTCGACCATGAAATGCACACAAAGGAATAATGGAACTGATTTTTCTGCACAAATATTGGATAGAGAGTTTCGGTAATTCCGCCATTTGATTTTGTGATGGTGAGAGTTCGAAAGGGTCAACATCCTTTGAGCTACGTTTTCTAACTTAATTCAGCCCCTACTTCTATTTTACCTCTGAGAGGCGTTAAAGAACACGCTGGATGTCCTTGACGGGAGGTTACCATCTGTCTCCCAACAGCTGTTCCAGTGGGTCCCCTCCCCAACCTTCTCTGAGCCTTCGAGGTCAATGTGACCTGGCCATTTAGCCCATGGTGTGCAAAAAAGTGCCGCTCAGAGATAAAACAACCCAACCCAAAGCCAGGTCTCAAGGACCCCAAGGGCTCGGAGAAAATTAGGGAAGCTGTTAGGAGACAGATGTCCTTCAAGGCCATGTTCTTTAACGTGCAGAGGGTAATTTCCCTCTTGTAGAAGGGGCCACGCCCTTAAGTTCCATCATAAGGGCAATGGCCATCCCAAACCCATCTGTGTCCCCTTTCTCGCAGAGAGCAGGATTGGGGTTCAGCGGAGATAAATCTTTAAGCTGGCGGCACAGTTAGGATTCGAACCCTAAAATTGCAGATTACCAGCCTGGCCCATTACTTACTTAACCATCCTCCCCCTCTAATAAAGGAAAGATGAACTAATTAGCTTAAAGAATTCTCCCAACGGAGGAAAGGAGAAAGGTCGAAATCATATACTCATTAGGTATTCATCAATCTTCCAGAATTTAACAATCATCATTTGTTTTAAAAAGTATACTCGATTCAGACCCATCTTCGTTCACTAACGACTTTCGACACTCAATTCCTCGTACTATTATAAAGTGTTTTTTAGTTTGTTCATTATAATTTTCATTTATTTAAAACAAGAAGTCATTACATAACCATCACAAAATCGGAAATTTTAAAAACTAGCCATCAAGAAACAGAAAACTAGAATTAATTATTTGTACACCGAAATTCCAAAGGAATTAAAGGAAATTAAATTAAAAGTAATTTTTGAATTACTAAACGATTATTAAAGTTTGATAATAAGATCGATGCAGTTTAATTTCAGAATGGTGTAATTGTTTCCCATAATGTTATTAATCTGAAGATTTAAATTTTTAAAAGATGGTGACAGAAAGATGTGAATTGAAATATTATTTAAATTAAATTCAACCCAACTACATGTTGTAGTTGTTTAAATGTACTCCTTTACACACGAATGCAATTATTTATATTTACCCAGGAAAGAAATAATTCCCGTTTCACAATTTGCTAAATATCTGTAT
The DNA here is from genome assembly GCA_038380435.1 of Ryuthela nishihirai. Classification (NCBI taxonomy): domain Eukaryota; kingdom Metazoa; phylum Arthropoda; class Arachnida; order Araneae; family Heptathelidae; genus Ryuthela; species Ryuthela nishihirai. Next base: position 36,230,918 of record JAWZYU010000031.1, read on the forward strand.
GTTTATGTATTCCAATGGATTATAAGTAATAAAAAAAAAAGATTCTTTACTAATTAAGATTTTTGGCTGATGTAAATACAACAGCACGCTCTCAGTCTAATTCCATTCCCTTCCCCCCCCCATAAAAAGGTTACAAATTGAATAATATGGTTGGAATTCTGCGCACACTGGGGCGGGGGTGGCTCAGTCAGTAGCGCGCCAGGCTCGTAATCTGTAGTTTCCAGATTCGAGTCCCAGCTGGGTCAGCGTTGAGATTTATCTCCGCAAAATTCCCCGCCCTGCCCACGGTCAGAAGGGGACACCGATGGGCTTGGAATGGCCGCCGTCCGTCGGATGGGACGTTAAGCCGTGGCTCCGTGTGCGGGAGAGCCATACCATGTGCACGTTAAAGAACACGCTGGATGGCCTTGACGGGAGGCTACCATCTGTCTCCCAACAGCTATTCCAGTGGGTCCCCTCCCCCAACCTTCTCTGAGCCTTCGGGATTCTTGTGACCTGGCCATTTAGCCCATGATGTGCAAAAAAGTGTCGCTCAGAAGTAAAACAACCCAACTCTGCGCACACTTTTGTTTGCGAAAGTTCCAAATGAAATGATTTTTTCGAAGTTTACATCTTCATATCTTCCTTTGAAGAGAAGTGGCCCTGCAGACGACTGTCTCCCCCAGATCATGCTTTGAAGGCTAATCCGTTCGATTTTGTTTCCAACGCCTCCTGAACTGAAATTCAGATTTCCATCTTTAAGACATGCGAACTGAAGCTACGCCCTTAAAATGGCGTTACGAGCAGAAATTGACTCGAGACATTAAAAGTATGGGATCGTTGGTAAAAATTATTTAAGGCTATTTCAGGAAACCCTTACTCCCGGTAATTAATTAACCCGCGTAATATCGCGCACAGCGTCCCCCCCCCCCCCCCGACTAAGAGAAGGAATCAGAGAGAAAAATCATTCCAATCAGTTCCGTTTTTCGCTGCCACTGCCCCCCCCCCCTTCCGTATGTTACATAATACTTTTTGTAAAGGTTTTAATTATTTGTTTGCTTTCAGTACAATTCAGCAATATAATCTGCATAACTAGTGAGCGTTACGAAAATAATACGGTATTTAAATGGCAATATAAAGGAGCTCAATTTCTTTATCAGAAAATGGGAAAAGATTATTAATTGTCAAAATAAGGATACAGCGTTGGCGTCTCTTCCACCTCTCCCTCCCTCATGTTAGATTATGGAACGCAATCACTAACCCCACTCCCTTTTAGGTGTTAATAATATAGGTATGTAATTTGATGGGATGTATCATTTCGCCAATGCAAAAGAGTCCCACTTAGGTCATTCATGTTCGACAGCCCTGTGATGTTGGCGTGCGACCCCCCCCCCCTCCATTTCTGCTGTTTCAGTTTTTCGAGTCCGTCAATCGAGCCCCGCCCGACGATTACTCGTTTTCCTCCAAGGCCTGCCAGATCCCGAGAATAGCGTGCTCCATCGCCGCAGCCGAACTCAACTGAATGATGATTGTGGGGCAAGAAGGAAAAGAAACCGAGCCAGCGCGAAACCAGTTGCTCACAGTTTGTGTTTCCTGATCCGATTTTTGGTGGCATCGCTCGGATTCTGCTCACGTCGTCGTCTGCTGACAGCGAGGGTCGGCCTTGGCCACTCGGGGTCAGATCGGAAGCCAGGTCACCGCTCCGTCGCCTTGGAAACGGAAATCGTTCGTTTTCATAAATTCTTTATCGCTTGAAAAACGTTTCTGAACCATTTGGGTCAAGTGCGAAAGTTTGCAGAAGGCAGAGAAGAATTTCGCGGCGGAATTCTGAGGGGCGGGAGTGGCTCAGTCGGTAGCGCGCCAGGCTCGTAATCTGTAGTTCCCAGGTTCGAGTCCCAGCTGGGTCAGCGTTGAGATTTATCTCCGCAAAATTCCCCGCCCTGCCCACGGTCAGTAGGGGACACCGATGGGCTTGGAAAGGCCACCGTCCGTCGGATGGGACGTTAAGCCGTGGTCCCGTGTGTGGGAGAGCCATACCCTGTGCACGTTAAAGAACACGCTGAATGGCCTTGACGGGAGGCTACCATCTGTCTCCCAACAGCTGTTCCAGTGGGTCCCCTTCCCCAACCTTCTCTGAGCCTTCGGGGTCCATGTGACCTGGCCATTTAGCCCATGGTGTGCAAAAAAGTGCCGCTCAGAGGTAAAACAACCCAACCGGAATTCTGAAAAGGAATGCTGATCTTGATCGAGAAGTTATTAGTATCAGACGGAGACCTCAGCAGAAAGACAATAGAAGAGAAGAAATATCCATACTTTATCCTGGAATCGAACCCAGGTCCCTGTAATCAGTAGCCAAGCGCGTTAACTACTCACTACGTAATCTTTAAATATGCTCGAGTCTGTTCGATCAAGAACTGCTCTTAAGCAGTAAGAACTAAGACCACTGAAATCGATCCTTGGCTTCCTCTTGTCGTAAATTTAGAGCAACTTAAGAATTTGGTCCACGAATCTTTCTTCCCTCCCCCCCACCCCGAAAAAACACAGCGAGGGATTTATCTTAAGAGCTTAGAGAAATGATCTTAAAAACGAAGAGTTAATATCACTGACATCGGGTACAACTTCTCATCGTAAAACGTAAGATTTTGACTTCCCCCCCCCCCCCCCAGAAAAATCTTCCTCCCTCCACCAAGGAAACGGGGGAAGAATTTCTCCTAATTGATAAGAGGTAGAATCTCCTAATTAGGTAGAAAGATTCCTCTCATCATGATTCAAAGAAATGACTCACACGAAAAGGAAATATGTAGACGATTACAGATCGTAACGAGGAATATCTCAAACGAAAGCTTCCACGCGGGGAATATCATGGACCATTTCAAATTATGTTCCCTCCCTTCCCCCAGAAAAGGGGCAAGAAAAATATATATATATATATATTTCGGGGGAGGGGGGAGTCTATCGTAATGAGTTTTAATTAAATGAAAATTTGCAATGTTGGAAGTGTACTATGACTTTCAAAATGTTAAAGACCCAGCAATGCCGAGTAAATAAATCTTTTAGTATAAAAAATGTGAAATAAAAAGTTGCATGATTATAAAATTCAGTATAGAGAATGATACATACTATTTAACAAAATGAATAACAATGACTGAAGTTTGTCATTCAGAATGTATAAAATAAAATCAGAGAAAAAGAATGTGTGAATCTCGTGCTTCGATCTGCAGTTTTTTTTTAAACAAGATTGTTTCCAAGTGAAAATAGTTCGAAGATTATCAGAAATAATTCTGTGATAAACAAATTCCATAAACGCTTAATGCAAGGAAGAGTTTAAAAAGCATCGGTTTTAGAAACATTGAAAGATGAATCATCTCTCTCATCTCTCGGACGGGCCGGGGGTGGCTCAGTCGGTAGCGCGCCAGGCTCGTAATCTGTAGTTCCCAGGTTGGAGTCCCAGCTGGGTCAGCGTTGAGATTTATTTCCGCAAAATTTCCCCGCCCTGCCCACGGTCAGTAGGGGACACCGATGGGCTTGAAAAGGCCGCCGTCCGTCGGATGAGACGTTAAGCCGTGGACCCGTGTGCGGGAGAGCCATACCCTGTGCACGTTAAAGAACACACTGGATGGCCTTGACGGGAGGCTACCATCTGTCTCCCAACAGCTGTTCCAGTGGGTCCCCTCCCCCAACCTTCTCTGAGCCTTCGGGGTCCTTGTGGCCTGGCCATTTAGCTCATGGTGTGCAAAAAAGTGCAGCTCAGAGGTAAAACAATCCAATCCAATCTCATCTCTCGGAAATGCTTTAAAACAGAACTGGAGGAATACGGAATGCTCGCTTGCCAAGAGAATGGAACGTTTCATTTTCCAACTTTAGCACTTTTTGATACTTTAAATTCGAACTAATTAACAATTGGGAATAAATGCAAATACGAATATGCGTGATTTATTAGCACCTATAAAACAGTAAAAGAATTTTTCATTTATTTCTAAAAATGAAACATTTCATGTCTAGAAACGACAGACAGACGACAAAGCGAATAAAAAAAAGCTAAAAATGTCGTCAGTTACAAAAATTCTCTTCAGATACTTTCCATTTCCTTAAAGGATTTTTATATTTCTTTTGCAATCATTGAATAGCATCATGAAAATAAATCGCGCTTCATTTTAACCGACTGCTTTCGATGTTTTGAAATTCGCTAATGAAATCGATTTGGATATATTTTAACTCGAAGAAATGAAGGCGTTATTTACAGACATTCACTTCCCACGCAACCACAATATCCAAGGAATATCCATAAGATATTTAAGATGACTATAAGATATCCATTAGCTATCTCTGATATCTTTTGACTATATTCAAGATATTGTAGTTGTGTGGGTCACTGAGCAAGAATATATATAGTACATGTGATTAACGTAAACATAAGGTTTTTTTTTTGGTTCGTATTTTCCATCGCTTTGGACGTTAAACCGTGTTCTCTGTGCATACCCTGCTCACGTTAAAGAACACTCCAGATGGTAATGATGGAAGGCTTCCATCTGTCTTCTAACACTGTCCAACGAGTCCCTTCACCAATCACCGAGCCCTTGGGGTCCTTGTGATCTGACCATTTAGCCTTTTGTGTGCAACCAAGTACAACAGAAATCGAGCCAAGACTGAAACAGCCCCTATCCGTGGGGCGGGGGTGGCTCAGTCGGTAGCGCGCCAGGCTCGTAATCTGTAGTTCCCAGGTTCGAGTCCCAGCTGGGTCAGCGTTGAGATTTATCTCCGCAAAAATTCCCCGCTCTGCCCACGGTCAGTAGGGGACACCGATGGGCTTGGAAAGGCCGCCGTCCGTCGGATGGGACGTTAAGCCGTGGCCCCGTGTGCGGGAGAGCCATACCCTGTGCACGTTAAAGAACACGCTGGATGGCCTTGACGGGAGGCTACCATCTGTCTTCCAACAGCTGTTCCAGTGGGTCCCCTTCCCCAACCTTCTCTGAGCCTTCGGGGTCCATGTGACCTGGCCATTTAGCCCATGGTGTGCAAAAAAGTGCCGCTCAGAGGTAAAACAACCCAACCCAGCCCCTATCCGTAGCTCAGCGATTTTGACTTTGGTAGAGGGAATTCGAATCATTGTTAATTCTGGTTCATTTCTGGGGAGGTCATCGTCAATGTTTGCGACTTCTTAAAAAAAGTAATAAAAAAATAACCCCTTGCCACGGAGGTCTGACAGGAGCCTGTCAGTTTAAATGCCATAGTAGAAGATCTGTGACGCGTCTTGATAGATGTGAAAAACAAAACTCAGGTTCCTGCTCTCTCCCAATCGAAATAAATTTAGTGAGTCGATACAGATTCTGAAACTCGAGGTGTCAAACAAATTACGTAAATTAAAAAAAACTTTTTTTTTTAAGAAGACAAAAAAATTCTTTCCTTGAAGTCTTGAGCCCATTTCATTGGAAAAATGCAAATAATGAGACTGGTGCTTTTCACATCATTAGCTAATCTTCTGCAGCAAAAGTAATGCATCGGGGAACTTAAAAGCAAAGTCACTCTTAAAGGTCATTCATCCTGGTCACCCAAAATTTACTTTTTTTGTTCTAATCTTCCGCAGCTCACATAATCATCCTCTATCTCCTTTTAGGGTGATTCATTATCTTGCATTATGGCAATGAATTATTCCCCCACAGAAGCTCTTGCATCCGAAGCAGCTTTAGATGACACATCTTTTGAATTTTTTACTTCTGAAGTTTTAAATCTGTCGCAGTGCAGACTTTGCTCCTTTAACTCCTTTTTTCATCTGTTTCTTAACAGAGCACGCGAAGCATTCGTTCGACTCATTATTTCCCAGCTTACAAAAGAAGAAGAGAGAAAAAAAGAACAGAACGAGGGCCAAGTCACTATGACGACCAAAACGACTTGAAAGCGTCTTTAATTTCCGACTCGCTCCGTGGTGCCGAACAGACTGATGGACGACATGGCCTCATTGGTCTCGCTTGCGGACTCCGCTTCAAAAGGCGTCTGCGCGATGCAAAAAATCCATCCTCCTCGATGAGTGTCTTCGTCACATGTCGAGGATGTTAAGAAGGTGGTTCACTCCAAAACATTAACTCAATAGAATCCATTGTTGATATTTCAATGTTGAACTTTTCAATAAATCTGAAACACCAAACTCGAACATTTTCCCAAGGCTTTTCCTTTGGTGAAGGTTTCGGTAATGAAATTGAACATTGTTGCATTTAAATAAAAAAAATACTCCCAAAGCAGCTGCTTGTTAGAGTGGTCTGCACCTGTCGTGACCTCAGTGGAAAGACAACACAAGAAAAGAAAGAGCCATGGCGTTTCCAGGAATCGAACCCGGGTCCCTCTGATCAATAGTAAAACATAGTAACCATTTGGTCACCAGGATGATTGCATTTGGTTTAAAAAAATACTTTTTTCTTGTTACAGTTCATTTAAATTTTTCGCGTGATTTTCGTGTTTCCCATCGACCCTGGAAAAGAGAAACGTCATCCAAATGCGACTGATCTGGGTTTTAAATACTATAAAATTCATTTCTCTGGCAGTGCTGCATAGATTTAGACGAAAAGCTCTAAACTTTTTGCAATGGTGTTAAATCTTTTTTTTTTGTGTGTGTGTGTAACTGCCCTACCACAAAATATCTCCATGGACAGAAAAGATAAGGTTTTAAAAAAGATAAAATCCACCAAGTTTACTTCAGAACATATATCTGGAAATAGTTCATTTAAAGGGGGCGGGGGTGGCTTAGTCGGTAGTGCGCCAGGCTCGTAATCTGTAGTTCCCAGGTTCGAGTCCCAGCTGGGTCAGCGTTGAGATTTATCTCCGCAAAATTCCCCGCCCTGCCCACGGTCAGTAGGGGACACCGATGGGTTTGGAAAGGCCGCCGTCCGTCGGATGGGACGTTAAGCCGTGGCACCGTGTGCGGGAGAGACAAACCCTGTGCACGTTAAAGAACACGCTGGATGGCCTTGACGGGAGGCTACCATCTGTCTCCCAACAGCTGTTCCAGTGGGTCGCCTCCCCCAACCTTCTCTGAGCCTTCGGGGTCTATGTGACCTGGCCATTTAGCCCATGGTGTGCAAAAAAGTGCCGCTCAGAGGTAAAACAACCCAAGTTCATTTAAAAATTAATGTATAATTACAATAAAGTTTTAGTAATTAAACTTTTTAGAATTACCAAAAAGAAACGAACTGCTCATTACATATATACATATATTTTACTGGGTATTTGCATACTATTATGCTGTATTTACTTATATGATGACACAGGTATAAAAGAAATTGTCAAAAAATACTCCTCATATAAATAAGTACAGCATAATAGTGTGTGAATATGCGATAAAAGCTGAGCTGTGAATATAATTATTGCTCATTATATATTTCAGACGATTTTCACGTTTAATAGACTTATTGGTTGTATAGGTGCAGATAGTTTAGGATGCTAAAATTTTATTTCTTAGAAATGTCTGAAAACTTTCATGAGAGATCTGTTTTTCACATTTAAGTATATTTCTAATTTTTTTTTTTAATTTCTATACATCTTACTTTTCAGTTAAAAAAAATATTAAGCTGCCCACTTGCTACGGAGGACTCACAATAATTCTAATACGGCCGATTAAATATTACCGATTAAAACAACCTGGGTGCGAGTCGCTAACAAGGCATGAGGTTCGTTTTTTGTATATGTTACCTTTTCTACTGGGTTGGGCTGTTTTACCTCTGAGCGACACTTTTTTTTGCACACCATGGGCTAAATGGCCAGGTCACATGGACCCCGAAGGTTCAGAGAAGGTTGGGGGAGGGGACCCGCTGGAACAGATGGCAGCCTCCCGTCAACGCCATCCAGCGTGTTCTTTAACGTGCACAGGGTATGGCTCTCCCGCACACAGGGCCACAGATTAACGTCCCATCCGACGGACGGCGGCCTTTCCAAGCCCATCGGTGTCCCCTACTGACCATGGGCAGGGCGGGAAATTTTGCGGAGATAAATCTCAACGCTGGCCTAGGTGGGACTCGAACCTGGGAACGACAGATTACGAGTCTGGCGCGCTACCGACTGAGCCCCCCCCCCCCCCCCCCACTTTTTCTACTGGGATTCACCTTTCTCAGAAATCTTTCTCGGGGATATTGAGTTAGACATCTGGAGCGAGCAGAAGAAGCTCGAGCGATAATTTATTTTTTGATAGAAAATATCTGTCGGGAAAGACCTCAGCAGAAAGAAAACATCCAAGGCTTGTCTTGAATTCAAGTCGGAGCTTTTTTGCTTTGCGACAAAGTAGAATAGCCTCTCGACAGAGTTTAGAAGTGTCATATTGATATTAAAAGTATCAATTCTTGAAATTCGCATCCCTCAATTACTGACAAAAAGGCGACCCTAATAATGCACCCTGCCGGATTCCGACAAAAAATAATGTTTCTTTAATGTAGGACATGAACGCTCGACTTTTGAGTTCTGATAACAGGTTCTGATTTCGAACAAGTTCTACCTGGTTTTTTTCTCTTCACCGTCAGATTCTTTGAGTTCCAGAAAATGTTTTCTCACAAATAATCAACTCTTTTGCAAGTGGTCTTTGTCTGAATAACACCAAATACAGGAAACGGAAGAGACCAAAGGACATCCTTTACGTTCATCTCGTTAGAACAAAAAAAAGTTAGTATTAATTAGTAAGATTCAAGGGATCTCCGGCATCACTTTTAACAGGAAATATTTCGTACTAGCTGTTGCCATTATTTTTCAGTCTCAGAGTTCATCGTTAGCTGCAGAATCAATGATTGAGAAAAGGGAATGGGAATCGCACTTACCGCATCCCACTGCCAGCAGATGAAGAAGAAGGAGCAAAGACGATTTCCACCTCTCATCCACGGTATCCATGGCGACGCACTTCGTCACTCTCGACAATGAAAGTCTGTCGGTGCAACTCTTGCGCCTCTCACGTGCCCGAGGCTCGGTCTCATTGGCTGTGGACAAGGCTCTGCGATTGGCTCGACGGCAAAGCACGTGAGGCGACGTCGCAGCCAGCCGGGCCGGAAGCGGAGCCGCGACCGTTGAGCCATGGTTGAGCCGGGTCAGCGTCTTGGGGGCGACCGAGCGGAACGCTTGCCGAGAGAAGTGGGAGGCGGCAGGACACCTTTGCAATCGACGCTTCAAAACACATACAAATCATGAAACTTAGAAGAAATGGCATTTTAAATATTAAGGGTACACTACATTTCAACAAGTTGGATTGTTTTACCTCTGAGCGGCACTTTTTTGCGCACCATGGGCTAAATTGCCAGGTCGCAAGGACCCCGAAGGCTCAGAGACGGGTTGGGGAGGAGACCCAATGAACAGCTGTTGAGAGACAGATGGTAGCCTCCCGTCAAGCCCATCTAGCGTGTCCTCTAATGTGCACAGTGTATGGCTCTCCCGCACACGTGGCTACGGCTTAACGTCCCATCCGACGGACGGCGGCCTTTCCAAGCCCATCGGTGTCCCCTAATAACCGAGGAAAGGGCGGGGAGTTTTGAGGAGATAAATCTCAACTCTGGCTCAGCTGGGACTGCAGATTGCGAGCCTTGCGCGCTACCGACTGAGCCACGCCCCCTCCCACAGTTTAACATGTATTGGGACACTCGCAGGTTATGTGAAAAGAAAGACGCACTCCAGTGGCTCTACACAAAGCTCTTTACGAAGAAATGTCACTGCGGATAAATTGCAGATCGGGAACAAATATATCCGGATTCTGAAAAATATACTTTTAATATTTAATTAGTTACGGGGACTGAAACATTCAGCGGCAGCGTTGCTAGCTAGCAATATAGAGATTTGCATCAGAAAAATAACTTATCATTTCGATAAGGTGCAATTTTAAACGTCTCCATAATGAGTCAGTTGTTTATTTTGAAGTCTTTGGGACAAGCGAAACAGCAGCGTCTGCTGTTAAATGTTCGATCTTTAGGAACTCATAAATATTAAAACAATATTTTATCAAAGCTTTACAAAAGAGTTACTGTTGTCGGGGAGCTCTTTCTCTGCAGGATAAAGAATAAATCTTCTAGATATTTGTTTCATTCTAATATTTACTGTTGATTTAAGGAGACAAAAATAAAATGCACAAATTCCTATCTGTATTAATGCTAATTCAGTTTTGTAACACATAATTATAAATATAAATAAATAAATACCCCTTCAAGCAACTGCTTGCCACAGAGGTCTGACAGGAGCCTGTCAGTTTATATGCCACAGTAGGAGATCTGAGAGGACGTTAAAGAAAACTCTGTAATCAACAGATGTTTAGCATTTGGACATGATGACATCTTTCAATTACCCCGTAACCAAAACATATCTGGGTGTTGCCATCCTTTAAAAAATTCTAAAATTCCAGATTAGAAATATATGAGCGAATTCTTGAATTCCTCTCCAATGACTTTTTTATGTCTCAAGTTTTATTTGCAAAGTCAGGCAGTTTTGAATGTGGCTTTCCGTCTACGTGGAATGTCCCAATAAACGTTAGGGGGTAAAAAATGGATGATATCTCTAAGAACAGCCATCACAACTCCATATTGCTTTTGGATAGGAGATTTTAGGGACGACAAAGTATTACTTAAATATTTTTGCAAAACTTTATAATGGTTCTTTTTTTCGTAAAGAATTATTTTATGTTTATAAAACTTTGGGTAGATTCCTACTTAACAACTGAAAAAAAAAAAGATAATAAAATTAATTTATTGAAAACCAAGGTTTTAAAAAATTTCGTAATGCAAAATGAAGCAGCGGTAAAAAATCTCTTCTTTCTGATCGAGTGAATTCGCGTAACCTCCGATGATGAGTTTCTGTTGATACTTCTCGAAAGGGTATACTCTCCAAACTTACTCTTCCAAAAATCCAAAGAACAAGTCGAAGGCCATCGAAAAAAACTTTTCAAATGCAACTGTGAGGTGTAGAGATCTCGAGGGGCGGGGGTGGCTCAGTCGGTAGCGCGCCAGACTCGTAATCTGTAGTTCCCAGGTTCGAGTCCCAGCTGGGTCAGCATTGAGATTTATCTCCGCAAAATTCCCCGCCCTGCCCACGGTCAGTAGGGGACACCGACGGGCTTGGAAAGGCCGCCGTCCGTCGGATGGGACGTTAAGCCGTGGCCCCGTGTGCGGGAGAGCCATACCCTGTGCACGTTAAAGAACACGCTGGATGGCCTTGACGGGAGGCTACCATCTGTCTCCCAACAGCTGTTCCAGTGGGTCCCCTCCCCCAACCTTCTCTGAGCCTTCGGGGTCCATGTGACCTGGCCATTTAGCCCATGGTGTGCAAAAAAGTGCCGCTCAGAGGTAAAACAACCCAAATGTAGAGATCTCGTGCTCAAATATTTCTCGAATACATCGTAACACACCCATGTATACAGAGGGGTGCAGAAGTAAGTAGACAGTTTAATCGTGTGTATACAGTTTCTATTCTATTATCGTATATTGATTTTTTTTTTATTTTTTCAGATAATTAAGTATGATATATAAAAGATAAGGTATATTCACGAAAACCACGCACAGTTGATAACATGATAAGACTCGTAAAAGAAGCATGCAAAGAAATGAATGCCAATACTGAACTTTGTGCCAAAGTGTGCTCGAGTGTTGTTGTTGGGTTGTTTTACCTCTGAGCGGCACTTTTTTGCACACCATGGGCTAAATGGCCAGGTCACATGGACCCCGAAGGCTCAGAGAAGGTTGGGGGAGGGGACCAACTGGAACAGCTGTTGGGAGACAGATGGTAGCCTCCCGTCAAGGCCATCCAGCGTGTTCTTTAACGTGCACAGGGTATGGCTCTCCCGCACACGGGGCCACGGCTTAACGTCCCATCCGACGGACGGCGGCCTTTCCAAGCCCATCGGTGTCCCCTACTGACCGTGGGCAGGGCAGGGAATTTTGCGGAGATAAATCTCAACGCTGACCCAGCTGGGACTCGAACCTGGGAACTACAGATTACGAGCCTGGCGCGCTACCGACTGAGCCACCCCCGCCCCATTGTGCTCGAGTGTAAACACTAGATTACAGCAATGCGTAAATAGTGTGAGGACCGCCAATTTGAACTTAAGAGATTTGAATATAAGAGATTATACTTTAGATTTGAATATAAGAGATTTGAATATAAGAGATTGTACTTAATTGTTTTGTTATTGAATAAAATATTATTTAAACCTATTATTATTATTATATTTACCTATTATTTAAACTGTATACCTATTATTATTATTATATTTACCTATTATTTAAACTGTATACCTATTATTATTATTATAATATTTATCTATTATTTAAACTGTATACCTATTATTATTATTATTATTATTATTATAATAATATTTACCTATTATTTAAACTGTATACCTACTTATGCACCCCCGTATATAAAAGTTAACACTGCTTAAACCATCTTTTAATTTCTCGTATTAAAAATATAATTATTCGATGACAATATTAAAGCTCAATGTTATTTGGAACGAACAAAACTGGAAAAAATTCATAGGAACTGAAAAATTCTTGAAATAGCATCATCAAAAATGCTACAACCAAATAATCAAAGGCTGAATGGGGCTCATTTTTAATTTAACTGATTAAAATGTCAAACAATATCTTTAAATATTAACTTCAATTTCCTATTTTCACAATTACAAGGAAACTCTGAATTTTGACTGAGCCCAAGCTCTGCGTGTATGAAGGCATGCAATAAAAAATTATATAACAATAATTATTGAGTAGGAAACAAATATATGCATATTAAAAGGACAGTTGGGACTGCGCCCTCTTTTAAAAAAAAACACCTCAAGCAGCTTGAATCGAATGCATATTTTTCAATCTTTATAGACGTATATATCCTTGCTCTCGTGATCTGTGGTGTGAACCTCGTATACTAGGATACCTTGAATATTTTAACTACATTTAATCTTTTACGAGCCCCGGGTCAGGCATGAATGCTTGTGTTGTTCTTCTGCTGAGGTCTCGCCTTCCTCACAGACCTTCTCTATGACACAGGAACTGACAAGCTCCTGTCAGATCTCTGTGGCAAGCAGCTGCTTGAAGGGATATTTATTATTTTACATGTTTTTATATTCGCAGATTTTTTTCCTTTACACCCATTGTTGACTTCTTTGTTTCTAACTTTTTTCTCTCTATCATATGCTTTTAACTTTGCTTGTGTGTTAATATCCAAGGATATATATAATATAGAATATTCAAGTAATATAATTTTCTGCATGATTGCCGGCTGATAGTCGGTAATCCTGCAATCAAACCTTCAAGCAGCTGCTTGCCACAGAGATCTGAGAGATTTTGATGGCTGCCATTAGAGCAGATCTTTCAGGAACCATGTGAGCAGAAGAGTCGCATTTTGCGTAAATTAAAGAACACATAGAATGACCTTGACGGGAGGTTACCAACTGCCTCCTCAGAGTGAGTGTTAAGCGGATCCCCTACTTCAGCTTTCACTGAGACTTTGGAGTCCTTGTGACCTGGCCATTAAGCCCAATGTGTGCAAAAAGTGTCGCTCAGAGGTAAAAACAACTCAAACCAATGAGATTTGAAGAACATTAAAAGCGTTTGCAGACAACTCTGTCGCTGGAGAGACATTAGGACCATTCAGTGGTTGCACAGAGATATTATTACAAAGGTACATTTTAAAGCCCAAGATTTCTGAAAGTGAAAAATCGCCGCATTCAGAGCAAACAAGGGAAAGAAAAAAAGAAGGTAAATTAAGACAATGATAATTGTGAGTTGATCGATTACACGAAGTCGTAATTTAATCGACCAAGGTTTAGTAATTAAACAACATAATTTGACAAGTTTCGATATCAATTACCATACATAAATCTTATCGATATTACTTGACCCCCAATCTCATCGATATTGTAAACTTGTCCATAATGCAACCAGGATAGTCTATTGATTTCAAAGGGGTTTCTGCAGTCTAACGATAAAATTTTAGCACCAATAAACGAAAAATAGATTGTTAGTGATGTAATAGTAATTAAAATATTTTGAAATGACTTAAATATTTTTCAAACTTGCTATATAACAAAATGTACTACACAGAATATGGCTTCATTTAATAACTGATGAGGTCCCCCCCCCCTCCGCTCTTATTAGCCAAGGTTGGATTGGGTTGTTTTACCTCTGAGCGGCACTTTTTTGCACACCATGGGCTAAATGGTCAGGTCACAAGGACCCCGAAGGCTCAGAGAAGGTTGGGGGAGGGGACCCACTGTAGCAGCTGTTGAGAGACAGATGAAAGCCTCCCGTCAAGACATCCAGCGTGTTCTTTAACATGCACAAGGGTATTTCTCTTCCGCACACTGAGTCACGGCTTAACATCCCATCCGACGGACGGCGGCCATTCCAAGTCCATCGGTGTCCCCCTACTGACCATGGGCAGAGCGGGGAGTATTGCGGAGATAAATCTCAACGCTGACCCAGCTGGGACTCGAACCTGGGAACTACAGATTAGAGCCTGGCGCGCTACCGACTGAGCCACCCCCGCCCCCATTAGCCAAGGTCCAACAGTGTTTAATCCGTGGCAACTGATAAGATGAGTTCCATTAACGGAAATGAATACATCAATCGTGATTCGCCATGAGCAATGCTTTCCGCTTTCCGCGCTACCTCTCCCTTTTGAAAGGAATTCCTAATATGCAAAATATCGCATGTTTCCTTTGGGATTTTTCCCACAATCCTTCGCATCGTCGGTTTCATTCCCTCGGAGAGGAAGTCTCCCAGATAACCGCCATTTCTTTTTCTCAAGAAGCATTTGACGAGTGGCTGCTGTCAAGAAGATGTATCCTGTAACAACAGCAATAATGAGAGCAAAAAAAGGAATTTTCGAGATAGGTTAAAGTCAAGGGCTCCGAAGGATATCTTCAGTGGGAGTGTTGGGGGAGGGGGGTGCAAAGAAAATATTAACTTTATCGCTTGCAAACCGTAAAGGAATGTGCTTAATTTAGGTTCTGAAATTCAATGAATTAACTCTTGAATACTAAGTTCAAAGTTGATGGAAAACTTCTGTTAGGTGAGGATACGACCTCCCGATCACCTAATTGTCACGTGAGGTGCTCTGACCATTAATAAGCTGCAGGTCAATAGAGAGAAATTATCTACCATCTGAGCACATTTGCATTGCAAAACTTGACCAGAAAAATTAATAGTTACAGTACACTGATTTTTGAGATCGTATTGACGTTTGCATATTTTTATTTTTGGCTCAGAAAGAGCTGTTGTTTAAATCTGATGAAAATTTAAAACTTACGTTTTCCTTTTCTTATAAAATTTTACCATCCAAGACTTCTGTCGCTTTACTTGCTATCTGATTAATTCCTCTTGAAATCGCGCCCAATATTCCTTTTCCAATCGAATTTTTATTTTGTTGTTTATCATGTTTCTGATGAGCAATGACTTTGCTCATCCTCTATTCTTCTGAAAACGTGATTATCTCGTTTTTTCACGATCTGAGCTCTTCTCTCTATAAAATATCGAGGATTTGTTGCACTTGCAACGTATCCGCGACAAAATGCGGAGAAAGGAGTCCTTTCCACGGTACCAAGAATCGATTTCTCCGTTGTTCGACTTCTGGCATGGCTCGTAGATGACCTTTTTAGAAACTTTGTCCCAACGAACGACAAAGCTCCATTCTTCCAATAAGAATGCCTCTGGTCTGGTGAAGTCAGCGGTTTCGTGCCGTTGCAGGGTTTATCAGTACGGCATATCTTCCAACCATCTGTGACACAATTAGTATTAATCTCTGGATGATCTAGTTGACTCCCTGAGCGATGTCTTAATCCCATAACATTTGTCGCTGACGTTATGATCCAATTAAGTGGATGGTCAGACACTGAACAACGAAATAATAGATCATTAGCGACAAAATACCAAAGGAACCACAATAACATTTTAGGATAAGTATACTGATGGGAGCTGATATAACTTGAAAACCAACTCACTGCCATTCTTTATTGCGCTCATATTTCAACGTCTAGTTTAATGCGAAGGGCAATTTCTCTGCTGCGTGTACTGCTCTGAGCTCGTTAATTCCTGAGACCCGAGGTCTTTGTGGTCTGACCTTTCAGCCCATTCTGCAGAAAAGAGAAGAAAACGTTTAGGGGATATACATAGACGAACCAACGACTTGATAAAAGAATCACAGGACTTCAAGAAATGCTCAGCATCAATAATAAATACCAGGTTATCATCTGCAGATAGAGTTCCTCTAGAGATAGTTTCGATGAATTTTCGATTACCTAAGATGAAAAAGTTCCACTTAGACGGTATTTTGTTAAACAAAAGAATTCGACTGCCTTACTATAATAGGCCTTTCAGTCAGTTCCGTTAACGAAGTTTGAATTCGATTACGGTTTAATTTTCTAGCAGCAGACGTTAAGAAATTCCAGATTTGATCAGTTAACCGTGAATGCTTTGATGATCTGAGTCCCATTTCGAACTCTTCATTTGATAAAGTTGTTTTCGACACTTCTTCCCACGATTCATCAGGTTTGTGGCGCTTCTTTCTCCCCCCCCCCCCCCCCCCCCCAGGAAGTTACCAATGCGGTGCATTGGCTGTAATGGAGAAAATCGGGAAGTGTTAAGGAAGGGAAGAAAATGCAGTCAAGGAAGCCTCTTCTCCAGATCAATGCAATATCGACTCATTCTTTAAAACGGAAGAGGCGTTTTTACCACTCCTTTATTGGAGTGAAAATAAGAGGAAACTTTCTGCTTCAAACTCCTTCACAGTTCAGAAAGCGTGCTTCACTGAAGTACAAAGGAACCTGAGTCGGCATCTTGTATTATTGCATAGTCCCTACCTGGCACCTACCTAGCGAATTCGTCGGTACAACTCCCTGGTTTCGAAATCTTCAATTCTCTGTGCATAGTTCCCTTTGAAATGGATTTTGAAGCACTTCTAGCGGTCCTCTCTCTCAGCTGATCCAACTGTAGCAGCTCTCTGTTGCCGTACAGTTCATGCCAACAAACGTCTGTCCTGTCTGTCAGAGAGTTTTTCTCACACATTTGCCATGATTGGTGGATTTTTTTCTTTGACACCATTGCCATTTTCCACACAATTGGGATATTGCTTCCCGTGATTTTCCGGTGTGTTGGGTTGTTTTACTTCTGAGCGGCACTCTTTTGCACACCATGGGCTAAATGGCCAGGTCACAGGGACCCCGAAGGCTCAGAGAAGGTTGGGGGAGGGGACCCACTGGAACAGCTGTTGGGAGACAGATGGTAGCCTCCCGTCAAGGCCATCCAGCGTGTTCTTTAACGTGCACAGGGTATGGCTCTCCCGCACACGGGTCCACGGCTTAACGTCCCATCCGACGGACGGCGGCCTTTTCAAGCCCATCGGTGTCCCCTACTGACCGTGGGCAGGGCGGGGAATTTTTGCGGAGATAAATCTCAACGCTCACCCAGCTGGGACTCGAACCTGGGAACTACAGATTACGAGCCTGGCGCGCTACCGACTGAGCCACCCCCGCCCCGTTTGCGGTGTGTCTCATCACCTCTGTTATGGATCGGGGCGGGGGTGGCTCAGTCGGTAGCGCGCCAGGCTCGTAATCTGCAGTTCCCAGGTTCGAGTCCCAGCTGGGTCAGCGTTGAGATTTATCTCCGCAAAATTCCCCGCCCTGCCCACGGTCAGTAGGGGACACCGATGGGCTTAGGAAGGCCGCCGTCCGTCGGATGGGACGTTAAGCCGTGGTCCCGTGTGCGGGAGAGCCATACCCTGTGCACGTTAAAGAACACGCTGGATGGCCTTGACGGGAGGCTACCATCTGTCTCCCAACAGCTGTTCCAGTGGGTCCCCTCCCCCCAACCTTCTCTGAGCCTTCGGGGTCCCTGTGACCTGGCCATTTAGCCCATGGTGTGCAAAAAAGTGCCGCTCAGAGGTAAAACAACCCAACCTGTTATGGATGCTTCTGCTTATCGCACTCCAATGATGAGCTCCCTTCGAATTCAGCCTTTTTACATATATCACACTTGACTCGACTTTCCACCTTTATTTTCACGGATTTTATAGGACTTCGTAGTGACGTAAAATACTTAGGTCAGTAAGAGATTCTGCATACATTGGCATGCCTCGTGGTACTTCGTTCACGACCCACTGTTCATAACAATTTGACCACGCAGTGTATGTCTCTGCTGAGATATTTCCCGCACAATTTTCTCTCTTGTGAAGCTTCTGTCAGCCTTCTCTGGCAACGGTTGCTTGAGGAGCGATTTATTTATTAACAGAGGAATTTAAATTTTTACCAGAAAAAAGTTAAGTGATTTGGATGTGATTGCTCTTCTTTACGAGTAGTTTAATATCTGGATAAATTTCTATTAATTGCTAAAACAGATCGTCTCCTGGATTAAGGATATTTCTTTTGTATCGCTGTAGGGAAAAGCATTTGGAAAAGAATATTTCTAAGGATGGCAAGTGCCACAATATTCTTTTAAAAGTCTCCCCCCCCCCCTACCTTTTTTTTAAAAAAAAACTCCCCAGAATTACATCTAGTACAACTGGGGCTCGATTTCAAAACTCCCGTTGGGGCGGGGGTGGCTCAGTGGGTAGCGCGCCAGGCTCGTAATCTGTAATTCCCAGGTTCGAGTCCCAGCTCGGTCAGCGTTGAGATTTATCTCCGCAAAATTCCCCGCCCTGCCCACGGTCAGTAGGGGACACCGATGGGCTTGGAAAGGCCGCCGTCCGTCGGATGGGACGTTAAGCCTTGGTCCCGTGTGCGGGAGAGCCATACCCTGTGCACGTTAAAGAACACGCTGCATGGCCTTGACGGGAGGCTACCATCTGTCTCCCAACAGCTGTTCCAGTGGGTCCCCTCCCCCAACCTTCTCTGAGCCTTCGGGGTCCATGTGACCTGGCCATTTAGCCCATGGTGTGCAAAAAAGTGCCGCTCAGAGGTAAAACAACCCAACCCAAAACTCCCGTCCCATAATATAAGGTAGAAATAGACTTTTTAGGTGAGGATGATTTAAATCTGATCGGCATTTTCTTTTGTATACAGTGGGATAAATGTCCAGGTCACAAGGACCCCAAAGGTTCAGATAATATCGAAAGTGGTGATCCACTGGACAGCCGTTAGGAGAAAGATGAACTTCTCAATCAAGTTCACCCAGAGTGTTCTTTAACGTGAGCAGGGAAATGACGTTCGTGAACACGGAATCAAGAGGACTCTTTTCAATCTGTTAATGCCCTCTTCGACTGTGTACGTGTGGTGGGGGATTAGGGAAGAAATATCAAGCTAGGCAAAGGTTTTCTGACTGAGTGGACCCCCTTTTAATTTTAGCCTCCGTTTCATTAGTCTTTCCTCCGTACTTGAATCACATTAGCGTTGATGTGAAACGCTTTTCTGTTTGAAGAGGTGATGCAAATGTGATGACGCAAAGGTGGGTCCCCTGTCGGCCATTATCTCCCTCTCGATGGGCCCGTGCTGAAAGGGAACTGACCCCGGATAACAGAAGAGCTGCAACCGAGTTTCTTTTGGTGACTAGAGGCCGTGACCTCTTGTTCTCCTCTTGCGTTCCCATCCAGTGCTTGCAGAGGGGTGAGGTTAATTAGCGTGACAGCATTGCACCACCCTGTTGGCCAACCTCGGCGATTCCGAATAACGCACCCCGTAGCAACAAGACGAGCTAAAGTCTCTAAGAAGAGCGCGAATTTCTCTGTTACTTGAAACACCCAACTACTGCTAATTGCTTTCGGACTCTCGAGCTGCATTATTAACGAGAAAGTTTGTAATCCGTATTTCTGGCGAAACAATCTGTTTGGAAATAATGGAACAGACTAGGGATTGATTCAGTAACGACTCTACTACCAAATATTAAATGATAAGCATTTTACTGTGGGGAGATGAATCGATTGGAAGAGGGAAAATACAGAATTAGCAGGAAAATGACGACAGACAATAAGTCTTCTGGTCGGTGATAGGCAAAGGCTTTCCTTCTGGGCCCCAAAAAATACTGAAGCATTTGAAAAGCCACCGTGATGTTTTATTTTTACAGGCTGGAAATGTATCTTTGCTTATGCGCAGACCACGATATAAATCCTGATCTGCCCATACGCGCTGACCTCAATAAACAGGAGTATGCCCCAAAATTGGAATATAGGGGTCCCTCAGCTGCATGGGGCCCTACTCTGTGCATATCTATAAATCGCCATTCATCTCACGTAATCGTTTATGGGTAGTGGTCAGGGCTAGAATGTACTGAACTGTTATGCCAAACGAATGTCAAAGTTTTTAATATATAATAATTGACTTAATTTTGTACTAAAAAAGTTACGGAAAATAAAGTCCCACAAAGGTTATAAAAAGCTTGTCCGCAAGAATCCATATATAAGTAGCCAGTTATAATTTTATAAAATAAACTCAATATTACATTTAAAAGATACCACAGAGTAAAGAGTTTTAAACATTTTTCAGAAGTCATGCCCTGATCACTTTTTAACGTCTCTAATATGTTTAAAATTTAAAAACTCCTCAGGGATGTTGTTGAACACAGAGGAAATTTAATAATTTCTACAATTTTTTCCATAATTTTTCCTAAAACGTGGTAATTTGTATTTACTTTTATATTTATATCTAGTATTTTTATTATGATTAAGCTTGAATTTATAAGTATTATCAAAATAATACCTAAGTATTTATTTATATTTATATAGATGATTGATCGGTAATATATTCGTAGATCGTATAAGGGATACGCTATTATGAATATATTACCATGGGCACATGGTATGAAAACCCATATATATACAGGGTGATTCAGAATTCATCATCAATATTTGGTGTGGAGGTAGGTAATAAGAAACGAAGGAGATTTCACATAGGAAAGCATGGGCGCATATGCCATGTAGTAGGGCAAAATGACCCCAGTTCAATGATGGAAAGAACACATAAGAAGGAAGTGGTAAGGAAAAAACATTTATTATCTTACATGTAACATTTCTTTGCATTGGTTGTACAGACTTACAAGAGGTGCTCGAACTGCCGACCATGTGCTAGAATGCATGACTCACAACGGCGTTGCATGGACAGCCGGACCCTGTGGAAGAGCCTGGCATTTCCCGGATGTTTGAGGCAGCAACTGATATGCGTGCTACAAGATCCATAGCACTATCAACAGGGGTCTAGTACACCATGTTTTTCATAGCACCCCATACAAAGAAATCGATTGGAGATAAATCCGGTGAACGTGGTGGCCAAGAAACCGGTCTACCGCGGCCAATCCATTGACCACCAAACTGTCTGCGTAGGTAAGCACGCACAGCATTTGCGAAATGTGCAGGAGCGCCGTCATGCTGGAACCACATTCGCCGGAGACTACCATCAGGAACCTCGTTCAGAAGATCCGGTAACACAGTCTGAAGAAATGTTAGGTACTTGGCACCGTCCAAACGGGATGGTAGTAAATACGGGCCCAACAAACAGTCACCGACAATCTCAGTCCACACATTGACAGCAAAACGTTGTTGCGCAGCTCCAGGTCTTGTACCGTGTGGGTTCTGATGAGCCCACATATGCCAATTGTGTGTGTTGAAGACACCCTCTCGAGTGAACAACGCCTCATCGGTGAAAAGAACATACGTTGGGAAATTGGGATCAACGGCTGTTCTCTGCATGAACCACTGACAAAAAATAACACGCTTGGGATGGTCGTCTGCTGCCAATAATTGCACTCTTTGCAGATGAAACGGATGTAACCCTTCATCGTGTAATATCCGCCACACTGTTGCTTGCGAAATTCCAAACTGCCTAGCCATACCTCGTGTGCTAGCACCAGGTTGTTCCTCGATTTCCTGTAGGACAGCTTCCTCTACTGCTACTGACCGTGCCGATCTGCGCCTCCCTCGATTAACATTACTAGCAGCAAACGATCCTGTTTCACGCAGTTGGCGATGAATACGTGAAAACATTTGATGCTGTGGCACACGGCGGTTTGGGAAGCGCGCTGCATACAATTGCCTGGCTCGAAGACATCTTTCTTCTGCCGCACCGTAAGTTACATGTATATCTGCACATTCATTCCACGTATACCGGTTCATGTTACTTCTGCAAATTCACCTTGTCGAATGACAACTGACTGCACGCGTCAAACAGCTGTGCTTCTGTATGAGAGGTGTGTACACACAGCGCCCTCTACACCACCATGCGTTCGTCTGCCCCCATACTTTCCTATGTGAAATCTCTTTCTTTTCTTATTCCCTTCCTCCCCACTAAATATTGATGATGAATTCTGAATCACCCTGTATATATGGTCGATGCCCAGGTCTTTATGGAGTTGTCTGTTAGTGACAAACCAGGGGGCATCGACCGCAGTTCTCAAAATATTGTTTTGTAAGACCTGAATCTTACGAATATTGGTGGGTGTAGTATTCGCCCATATGGGTGAAGCATAGAGAATCACAGGTCGGATGATCATATCATAGAGTAAAAGCTTATGATCAATCATTAAAATGGGATTTCTCCTAAGGAGTGGGCCTAGCTGGCCCCTCAATGAATTGACTTTGCAGATTATATTATTTATGTTATAGTCCCGCTTTAACCTCTTACGTATAACAACCCCAAGATATTTGACTGAATCACTCCAATCAATGGGAATATCTTGTAAATATAGGCAAATGGGATTCATAATAAACTTTCCAGTAAAAAAGATGGCGGAACTCTTATCAGAGTTAATCTTCATCTTCCATTTTTCGTACCATGTGCCCAGCTTGGTCAAGCAATGCTGCAGCGTCATCACAGCGATAGCAGGACCGAGGGAGGGAGATAGTAAGGCAAGTTCATCTGCGTAAAGTGCAAGATGAATACGATCAAAGGAAGGTAAATCGTATAAGTATAAAGAGAAGAGTGTAGGACCCAAAAGGGAGCCCTGAGGCACACCTGCAAAGATGACTCTTCTTGTTGACATGGCAGATTTAATTTGGACTTGAAATGCCCTATTGGAGAGAGATGATTGGATCAAACAGATGAGTCCAGATGGTACTTCGGCTTGTGTAAAAGGCCGTCCAACCAGACGCAGTCAAAGCTTTGGCCACGTCCAGGAAGACAGCTGCAACGGATTCCTGGTAATATATTCATAATAGCGTATCCCTTATTGATTTTCGTGTTGTTTTCTGCTGAGGTCCTGCCATCCTCTCAGACCTTCTACTGTGGCATATAAACTGACAGGCTCCTGTCAGACCTCTGTGGCAAGCAGCTGCTTGAGGGGGTATTTATTTATTTTTTATTTTATTTTATTGATATTCAGGAGTTTATTTTTTGTAGTGGTTGGTGCAATGTGTAACAATTGTATTTTGAATGTTATTTTAGCTATATCTTAACAGTAAGTTTCGCCATAAATAGTAAACCATAGCTTATGACTGATTCTCCAATTGCATGATAAACCATTTGACAGAGTTTTAATGGTGAGATAGCACGGAGTCTGACAAAATTACATAGCAGTATCTTAATTTGCCACAAACATAATTTACATGTTTCTTCCACCTGAATAGATCATCAACAATCAGACCTAGATACTTCACCCATGGAACTCTTTCAATAATATCATTACACTTAAAATTACCTGAAACGTTAGTGTCCACATTTGTTAGAGAACTAAGTGAATGGTGCAAAATTTGATTGGTATCATGAATTGAGATGATAGGTAGATGGAAATACATGGCCTTAGGCTTGTTTGTGTTTAAATACAATTGTTTTGTAACCATACTGAAATAATATCGAAATCTTTTTGTAGGTCGCTATTAACTTTTTCAAAATTATTACCACTGCTTAATATCACAGTGTCATCAGCATACAAATAGATAGAGGAGTTGATCTTTAGGTTGTTGACATCATTAATATAGACCAGGAAAAGTAATGGTTCCAATATAGAGCCTTGAGGAGCTCCATAGCAAACTTGTTTGATTTCACTAGACGTTTCTACTTTTTGTTACAATAAATCCATTTTTCAAGTAATTTTGAATGAAGTAAAATAAATGTCCCCTAATTCCTATTTTATGCAGTTTATTAAGTAAAATCTTATGGTCTAATGTGTCGAATGCCTTTTGAAAAACAAGGAATAATGGTTCCACAATGTTGCCCTTGTTTAGGCTTGCATTGTTCCAGTAAATTTAGTGTTCCCGTGTTTCTTTGGAAGCCAAATTAATTTTTAGAAACAAGCTGGTATTTTTCTAGGTAATCCATAAGTACATTAGCAACAAGTCTTCCCATTATTTTTTCAGTCGTTGGCAATATAGAAATTGGTCTATAATTATCAAACTGCTTCTTTGATCCTGACTTGTAAATTGGTCTAAGACTAATAATTGAAGTTTTAAATTCAATAGGAATTATATGGGTATTATAAATTCCATTTAGTAATTTAGAAAGCTGCTCTGAGAGGGTAAATCCACAAAGTTGGAGATCTGAGTACCTGATATTATCAATGCCAAGAGTTTTTTACAATTAAGACTCGTAATAATATTTTGTACTTCTAAAGGTGTTATATGAGGGAGGAAAATTGTTTGCGGGCATATGCTAAGTGTGTGAGGAGATGTACACATGGGAGTAAAAATTATTAGATTGTTGAACATGTTTTCCTGAAGTTTAGGCAAGACATTTGAAAAATAATCTTTACAGGCATTAGCAATATCTTCGGCAGTATTTAATATTCTGTATAATAACATCATCAACAGATAACTTCTGCTTGCGAACAATGATTTCGTTAATCATCTTCCATGTTGAATTCATAGTTATTGCATTGAATAATTTTGTTTGAGTAAAAGGTTTCCTTTGCTCGGCGAATCACATTTGTGACTTCATTTCTTAATGTTGCATAGGCTGTCCTCTATTGGTCATTAGTTTTGTTGTTCTTAACATTTATCCATGCTTTGCCTCTTTGCTTGATTAAAGCCTTTATTTCTGTTGTAGTTCGTTCTCGAGTGTCGTACACGAAGCTACTTTATATCAACTTATACGTATATCCCTGCAAATACATTCCCAAGAGAGAGTTTGCAGCAAAGATGGAATATTAGGTATTCACAGGGGAAGAGACATGCGAAAATCAATGCCTTCTTTTCTTTCTTCAGTTTTTAGAAGGATCTTGACCCTCTTTTAGTGCCCATCCATATAAATAAAAAATAAATACCTCCTCAAGCAGCTGCTTGACCACACAGCTGCTTGGCCACTATGTCGTACCAATTGACAGCCCCTGCATGATTATAGATGATTCTTCTCTGCGTCATCCAATACCAAAAGTGTGGAGGATGCATTTGATTAATAGGGAGAAAATGTCGATCGTCTGTCGCATCAGCTATAGAAAGCAAAAGAAATAAAGCAAAGTTTTTCAAAAAAAATTTTGGTTTTAAAAATAAATTAAAATTATGCAGGTTTTAAATATAATTGACATTTTTATTAACCCTCCTCCCCCGAAAAAAACAATTGAATTTCAAGCTAATGTGTGGGAGCGCCTGTAACTCGGTGAAACATCTCGAGTTGTAAGTCCTCTCCCAAAAGCACACACACTCTAGCCCTCATCCTTCTGTGCATAAAGTTGGATCCTTAATTGGGTTTCCTTCCTTCCCTATCAAGTTCTGAGTAAAATTCATTACGAGACAAGAATATCATGAATTGAGATCTATCTCACAATGTGGTTATTGGCGTGAATTAGGGAAGGGGGATTAGTTATGTGGAACAAGAACGGAGCAAGTGATCGTCTATTGCTTTGGCATTTTCACCTTTCCTGAATAGCTGTGAAGGAGAAGGAGATGATCAATGCAACTTCTTTACTTAATTCCTGTGGACCGGAGTTCTCTCGATTAGTAACGAGGCAGGATTATAAACTGATGTTCCCAGTTGAGAATTTCTGAGCTTATCCATCTCTACCCTTTATGAGAAAGGGAGCACCAGTGAGCTTGGAAAAACCGTGGCCCGTCGAATGAGACGTTAAGCCGTCTCTCTATGTGCTGGAAAGCCATTCCCTGTGCGAGTTAACACACTGGATGACAATCTGTGACGGAAATTTCCCAAAATCCTTATGTCTTCTAAAAGCTGTACAGTGCATCGCCCATCTTTACCCAGCTCTTGAACCTATGAGGTCCTTATGACCTGTCACATTTAGCCCATTGCACTCTAAAAGGTACCGCTCAGAGATAAAATGCCTAATGCAAATTTCTACAGTGTGAAAAAGAAAGAAATCGTGGAAGCTCATGCGCAAAACATTCCTTTAGGATTTCAGTTCGAATGCGGAATTTAATTATACTTTTCCCTTTATTGATCAATCAACGTAATAACGATTTCTTTGCCTCCTGCAACTGCTCAGTGTGGGGTTGGTTTTCCTATTATTGAGCGCACGATTCACTTGGTACTTAATATTTGAAGTCACCACCGGGAAATATTAATTTTGGATCTCCATTCACTCTTTTTTTTTTGGAACAATTAATAAGTTTAAAAGTGTTTTACACAAAAAGCAAAGTGTGGCCCAGGGCATCTGGCACCTATATTTTCCCTACGGGGGCAATCATTCCAGAAAGGTATATTTTATGTATAAGTAAAAAATTCCCCCTCAAGCAGCTGCTTGCCACAAAGGTGTGACAGAGCCTGTTAGTTTAATACGCCGTAGTAGGAAGATCTGTCAGGAAGGACAACCTACCTTTTGTTTATAACTTATTTTTTTTTTGCCATGAGCTATTGGGTAATCCATAATATATTTTGAGAACAAACTGACATCTTAGCAGTCATAATAGTATCTCTGATAATGTAACACGTAGTTTCATGCCTATGAGAAACAATTTTGAGACTTTGAAACAACTGCAAATCAAAGCATTCGAGAATTTTTTTTTTGGAGGGGAGGGGTAGTCTCCCTCCTCCTACAGCTCGCGGACTATAATATCAAGTTGTTCATTAATCTGGCTGTAGTAAGATCAGAAGAGGATTTGGCACACTGTGTCATGATGATCTAAAATAACTTTGAGGTTGTTTTAGTATAATTAGAAGGATGAGTTATATTATCAATAATAAAATTTTTTTATTCAATTTATTTACTATTGTTATATGTTAATAGACGATTATAGTTAATATTTACTATTAAAGATAGATGTTATAGTTAATATATATAAAAAAAATAAATAAATACCCCCTCGAGCAGCTGCTTGCCACAGAGGTCTGACAGGAGCCTGTCAGTTTATATGCCATAGTAGAAGGTCTGTGAGGATGGCAGGACCTCAGCAGAAAAACAACACACACGCTTGGCTACTGATCTACGGGACCTGGGTTCGAGCCCCGGATAAGGCATGGATGTATGTGTCGTTTTTCTGCTGAGGTCCTGCCATCCTCTCAGACCTTCTACTATGGCATATAAACTGGCAGGCTCCTGTCAGACCTCTGTGGCAAGCAGCTACTCGAGGGGGTATTTATTTATTTTTTTGTATCTCAATTGAAAGCAGAATTCGAAGCACCAAGATATCTAAGAAGATGCTTTTTGCGTAGAAAAATTTCCCAAGATGAGTTCAAGTACTTAATGGACTTTGACCGATGGATCAAATCCATCGGCGGATTAACGTGATCACCTTAATAAACGCAACTACGTCCTGCATTAGTTGGTTCGGCCATGTGGCCGTATGTGTAACTATAGATCGGTGGAACCAGGGTGGGACTTACGCTCTAAGCTACAGCTTAGAGTCTCACGATTATGAGAGGTCTCAAAAATATAAGTTTTGTTTACTGTCCTGAATGTCTTTTATATTCAAGTTAATCTATTATGCAAACACTGTTCCCTTCAGCTTTGCACAGTGATTATTGTATACCAGTGTTAATATAGTTTCCACCACATCAATTTCATATTTATTTTTTTAATGTTCCCTTCAGTCAGATATATAACTTATTTCGACTTTCGAAGTTTTGGGAGCCTCTAAATCTTATTGTAGCTTAGGGCCTCAGAAGGTCCGAAGTCCATCTCTAGGTGGAACAGTGTGTCTAAAGGCCTCGGGAAAAGGGAAGTGACCTGGAAGCTCTGGTCAATGTCGTACAGGCCCTTGCTGGAATTGGCGTACAGTAACCAAATGCATCAGCTGTAGCTCGAACAGACGAGTTTGGAAGAGTAAACTACATAGTCTGATTGGACCTCCGTAGCCCATGGCTACATCAGGATTTTTATGTTCATGTATCTATATCAGAAAACTGGAAGTGGGGAACCTCAGCCTTCTTTTGGGCCTACTTACAAACCCGCTCCAAATCAAATCTGTGAAAATTTTGATTTTTCACCGACCGAATGGTTAGCGTGCTTGGTTAGGTATAAAAGGAACCTGAGAAAACCCCACCGCCATGAAAGTTTCTTGTGTCGTTTTCTGCTGAAGCTTTCTCACAGATTTTGTATAGGGCTTTTTATTACCAACAGGTTCCTATAAGACCTCTGTGGCATTCTTTGAGGAGTAATTTTATTATTTTTGTTAAAGTCGTTGGCGATAAATGTTTCGGCTTCGATGCCTCTCATCTAAGAAAATCTTTAAAATAAATGAAACTCGAAAAAAAGAAATATAATAAATTCGTAAGGGTAATAATCCTTACGCGAATTTTTATATTTCTTTTAAGAATCATGGGCGGCAACACCGTTGGTAAATATTTCAACTTTCGTAACTTTTTATTGAACAAATATTAATCAAAATGCAGGTTTAGATTTAACTGAGGCCTTCAAATTATTTTCAGCCTCGCTTTCCTTTCTTTATTTCCTGAATGAGACAACTTCGAAATTTGATTTCGTTTCGTGTAACATTGAAATTCTCTGCTTTTTGGCCACGCAAGAAATTTGTAGAAAGAAGATTAGCCGATTTTAATTCTCAGCGAAATATAGCAGAGAATGAATTCTATTCCATTTTTAAACTTGTTCGATTTAATACCAGCATGCCCGACGGGGATTTCCTAAATATGGAAAAAGCACACAGCCACCAAGAAAAAACATTTGCCAATTTACGACTAAAAAAATGAACAACAGCTTGAGGCACAAGGAACTAAAATTTAATATGTTCGACGGACGTTGAAGAGACCTCAAGGCTCGCAGACGCGACTGTTCGGAGGAAGGAGTAAATGTTTCTCCCAAGTGCAGTGAAAAATAATATTTCTCTGTCGTATGCAGTTTATTAGTACTGTTTTGAACTCTTTCTCGCCTCGAACTTTCCAGAGAAGCAGCTAAAGCATTTCCACAGATGCACTAGCGCGATTACATCGCTTGGAAATGTAACTTCGCGAAACCTTTTTCCCACTCGAAAGCAGCGCTACCTTTGCTGCTGAATCTGTGCTGCAGCGAGACGAAGAAGCAGACGAATTGCGAGAAACTCTGCACGAGTCTCGTTTGCCCGCTCGTCATTAAAGAGTTGTTCACAGCAGGATCCCCCCCCCCCAAAAAAAAATAAAAAATCCTGTTTTCTTATACGAAACCTCAAACCTGACCACCTGCTTTGATATCCAGAACAATGGCTTAGTATAATTTTATTTTAGCCCCATAATGTATGTCCGAACACTAAAATTAGATTTAAAAACTATAATTTTTTTTATTCCATATATCATTTTAGCAATTGGGAAACCTTGCTCAAGTCTTATTCTCAGACTCTCTCCCCAAAACTAAATTCTCCCCCTCCCCGAATCTAAATCCGAGGCACGTGCCTTGCTCACAACTCACGAGACTTGACAGTCAGCTGAAATGCATTGTGGCAAATGTTGCACGCCAAGATTTCTGTTCTGAATTCCGATTTCCTAATAGATATTCATTTATCTTCACATGGGTAATGCAGCAGACACTGGACAGGCTTGATGAAAAGTGTTGATTTGCTCAAAAGATCTGAGGTTCGATTTCCGCATTTTGCCTTTTGAGAGAAACGGATGAGACATTAAGCCGTAGCGCCGTGTGCGAAAGAGCCATACCCTGTGCACGTTAAAGAACACGCTGGATGGCCTTGACGGGAGGTTACAATCTGTCTCCCAACAGCTGTTCCAGTGGTCCCCGTCCCGTAACCTTCTCTGAGGCCTGGGGTCCTTGTGATTGGTCATTTAGCCCATTGTGTGCAAAAATAGTTAAAACAGATAGTCATTGTTCTGTGTAAGAAGAAACAGATTGTAAGGCAGGGATTATTGAGGGTAAGAATTCTGTCATGGCCGCGTGGGGTGATGATCACAGGAGAGGTGTTCTAAACAATGTAGTTAGTTCTACTCCCATTGTTTGTAATGATGAATAGATGCATTACTGGCTTTAATGTTGCTCTATATCACAATCGAAAATTGCTTTGGTTATCTCTAAATTAAAACTACACGAATCATCAAGGGTAGATGAAAGTCTATAAAAATGCTTAAAGCTAGGAATATTTCTATTGTCACGCTCCATTCGCAAGCACATCTGCATTTCCCTGGTTCGAGTCTGAATTGTGCCTGCGTCGAGAATTTTCGGAAAGGTAGGGGATTAGCATAAAAAATCTCAAAGCAAGAACAGTAGGTTTGGGTTGTTTTACCTTTGAGCGGCGCTTTTTGGCACACAGTGGGCTAAATGACCAGGCCACAAGGGCCCCGAAGGCTCAGAGAAGGTTGGGGGGGGGGGGGACCTACTGGAACAACTGTTGGGAGACAGATATTGTTGGGAGACAGATGGTAGCTTCCCGTTGTTGGGAGACAGATGGTCTCCCCTCAACAACTGTTGGGAGACAGATGGTAGCTTCCCGTCAAGGCCATCCAGCGTGTTCTTCAACGTACACAGAGTATAGCTCTTTCGCATCTGAGGCCACGTCTTAACCCTTTCAGGACCATAAGGTTTCTAAGAGTAAATATTAGTATGTAACTGTTTATTTTAGTTTGTTTAGACGTAAAATAAATAAAAATCATAAGAAAAATACATAACAATGTGTAGTTTTTTTGGAATTTTATGGGAAATATTTTCCCCAATGGACTATAAAGGTAACACAAATTATAGTTAGGCTTATTATGCAATGTCTTTTATTTATTGGTTTATTAGAACAAAATGTTAACTAAAATAATACAAAATTATGAAATAAAATTACTATACAAAATGATGTGCTAATTATGATATTCTGCGAAGCAATTTCTTTTGGTAGTGAGGCAAAGATGGGCATTGCACATAGTACATATATTATGCGTCCTGACAGTTCTGTTTTTGTTTTCTAAACGTTCCCGTTTACGTAATTGCGTTCGGCATACGTTCTATTTTGACATTCTGTATAAAAAATGCAGATAAGGTTATAATTAAATACGACAATCACCAATTTTAAAATGGGAAAAATGTTTCTCTTAGTCGTGAAAGGGTTAACGTCCCATGCGACGGAAGGAGGCTTTCCAAGCCCATCGGTGTCCACTGATGACCATGAGCGGGGAGTTTTGCGGAGATATAAATCAACGCTGGCCCAGCTGGGACTCGAATGGGAACTGCATATTTTGAGCCAGACGCGCTACCGACTGAGCCATTCCCGCCCTTACGAACAGTGGAGATTCTAACCTGGGCGTATCGGGATAAGAGTCTGGCGCGCAACAGACTGAGCCAACCCCTCCCCCCCCCCCTAAAACGATATAATTTACTAACTATAAGATAACTGAATAAAGTTGATTTACACAAAGGAAATCTGGTTTCATTAAGAAAACAAATTTCCTTTTGGATATTTACCGAAGTGAAGAACTGTATACGTAATACGTTATGGATAAAAACAATTCCGTTTTTATTTCCGTGAATTTGCAAAGAGATGGCTCGTTTGCTGTCGTAAAACCATCTTTAGCAGTGAATGCAAATGAAGTTGATCTCATGACCAGATAACGATGATCTAAAGCTGAAAACGCCTTTCTTTCTGCTTCCACGCTCAGCGTTATCTTTCTTCTTTCTCTCTGCAAGGTCAACCACCCGCCCGGGCCCACTCTTCGCGGTCATCGCGTGCTCAGTAAACGGAAAGGTCAGTCTGACGTCACTTCCATCTGGACATTCATTCTCCAGAGCATAAGTGAGACTTCTTGTTGCTTCGTCGGGATAACGTTGAGAGACTATGCTTCGGTGATCAACTCTCCCTGGGTGATTAATTTCCTCTTCGCTACATACACCGGCTAGCTTGGTGGGATTGATGTTAATGAATAAAGCAAACTAAACGAACTGAATGTTTTTTAAATGAAAAAGATTTCGATGGAGAGAAGACGCAATTACCGCCGATCAAGATGCTTGATATCGACAGGAAATAAAGTGTAGTGACATACTTCTAATTCGGTATGCCGTTTGTAAACAGCGAAGACACTACCTTCGAGAGAAACGTATGCTGTATGTGTACTTGCAAGTATGAAAGTTCATATTGTCAAAGAAAGGAGATCTGATCGGTGGCCATGTTATCATGAGGTTATGGATTCATATACCATTCGGCTCAACACAATTTTTCCTACAAATTTGAAATCGATGTGAAACGCCGAGAAGTTTTTTTCCTGTCTAATGGATCCACTTCTGAGGGGCGGGGGTGGCTCAGTAGGTAGCGCGCCAGGCTCGTAATCTGTAGTTCCCAGGTTCGAGTCCCAGCTGGGTCAGCGTTGAGATTTATCTCCGCAAAATTCCCCGCCCTGCCCACGGTCAGTAGGGGACACCGATGGGACGTTAAGCCGTGGCCCCGTGTGCGGGAGAGCCATACCCTGTGCACGTTAAAGAACACGCTGGATGGCCTTGACGAGAGGCTACCATCTGTCGCCCAACAGCTGTTCCAGTGGGTCCCCTCCCCCAACCTTCTCTGAGCCATCGGGGTCCATGTGACCTGGCCATTTAGCCCATGGTGTGCAAAAAAGTGCCGCTCAGAGGTAACCCAACCCTATCCACTTCTGAGACCTTGTCACCTGGCCATTTAACCCACTGTGAGCAAAAAAGGTGCCACTCAGATTAAAAGAATATGAACATGTTAATTTTCCTTTGGAAATCAGATTTTTTTTTTGGTAGGTTCAGAAAAACGAAAAAAAACAACAACCCCACCTTGAAACATTTCCAATTTGTCAACTCTATTTGCAGCTGTGGATGACGCTATTTACGGTGCAGTGCTTTATCAATAACCTCAGGCTTAGTACAAGAGTTGCAATTATATAAATCAACATTTGTTTTGCCTCACTGAAAAAATGAAACTCGCCAGGCAGCCTACTTTGCACACGTTTCAGAGGAGCTTGTCAGTTGAATACACATTAGAGAAGATCTGAGAAAGACAATATTACACGTCATAACTGCAATATAAATTCGGTCCCTTTACGCCAAACAAATCCTTTCGAAAACAACGACATCATTATCATCATCATATTTAAGAAAAGCATTATTTTCTTGCAAAGAGAAATCCTTCTAATTTGAAAAGCTGCTTTAGGAGTGTCCTTCTGCGTGCATATCATGACAAACACAATTTTGATATAAATGTTTTATTTTTTCTATACTACCTCTTCGAAACAGTTTTTTTTTCGCTTATAAATAACAACAGGTAGAAACACGATTATATTATTAATCTATAAGCAACCTACTCTTTGCAATTAGTTCTTAAATGCACAGTTTAATTATTTTTTACAACTTAATAAGATGATCAGTTTATTCTCAAATACCAAATCACCATCAACAGTTAAATAAGAAAGTTATGCAACAACGTGGTGTAGATTTATAAGAGGTCCAACTGTCGAGATTCGTCGCAAACTATCGAAAAACAGATTTTACATACTGCCACAAGGCTCGGATCTTGGGGACGGGGAATGTTTGGAAGGGGAATGGAGTTAATAAATTAATTAACCTATGTAAATTAATTAACTTATGTATATTTTACGTATCTTTAAGAACTCTAAACCGGAGGGGGGGATACACTCCCTTGCCCCGCCATTTTTTCTAGATCCGAGTCTGATGTCACATAATTCCAACTGTGCCGAACAAGGAATACTTAAGTGTTACTTCATGTTACACAAAGACGCCTAGAAGTGAAATTTAAAACACATCAATGGATCAAATGGCACAATTAGAAATTCCTACCACAATAAAAACTAACAATCTTTAAGGACATATATCTATACTTTAAAAAATTATATCGCAATTCTTAATCATACTGCAAGTTTCTGTAACCTGCTTTGTAAATATTTATGCAATTTCAGCAATAATATGCAAATAAATACCAAAAATAATATGGGAATAACAATATAAATAAGTTCTCCTGACTTCTAGAAAACATTTTTGCAAATATCAAACACTTTTTCAACTTCTTACACTGTTTTTATTCCAAAAATTTAAAGTTCTGCGCAGGGGCGGCTCGTCCGTTAGGCCACCACCTGGGGCACTGCAGCACTAAAAAAAAAACATTATTTGACATATTATATAAACAATAATAACTATTTACTTTGCAAATCTGGGCTACATCGGCTGCTTTAGTTGATACAATACGAATTTTAACATTACAGCCACCATCTGGAATCTTAGTATTGTCCACTACAGCGATGACACATATGCGCTGAAAAAGGATAGCGATGGAACTATACGAGGTGGGTCACCATTTTATAGTGGCCCGACATTTGATAGGCTAACACTGCTACCATAGCCAAAGATCTTATTTAGCGAATATCTTCATTTGACTGTAGCAAGCTGAACAACCCTAAACTTTACTAGCAAGATGTGTTTGAACTGGGTATCAAGTTTTTATTTTGCCAAGGAAGGATACTTATGTATGAAGAATTTAAGAATAACATACGAAAAATTAAAATGTGTCGAACATTTGGTCTACAATGGAATAGTAATAGTATATTTTAACATGACCTCTCTTTAGCAATGTTTAATCATGTCTGCTAAATGCTTTCTTTCATTTTTTAACTTGCAACTTAAGGGGCTCCGGTTCGATCCAAGCTGCTAGCATTATAGTTTTTTTTATCATTCATTTACAATTCTTTGTAAAATAAATTATATGTAATAAAATGCATATTAATATAACCAAAGAGAGAAGTGCTCAAGTGATAATTTACGATGAATTTGTCTTTTTCTCCCCAAATATTTTGGTAAATAATGAGTTTTGAGAATAGCCGAAAAAATATGTGCATTACAAAAAGTCTTTTTTTGTCTTATTCGGTTCAAATGAATATCAGGCATTTCCACAATTTTTTTTTCCTACATCCAGGCCCTGCCTACAGTATTTCAAAGTGTTAGATTATTATTAACAGAAGCTTTCACACCATTTTCAAAATATCTCAAATCCATTCTTACAAGAATGAAAACTGCCATTCAGCTCACATCATGTAATACAGTGTTGCTCAATCTTTTTGGCTTTGCATAATCCATAATTCTGTAGTTTAGAAACATTTTTTAGAACAGGCACCTCTTTCGGAACAAATCTAAATTATTAGATTGCTCCTTTTGAGTTCAACTGAAGAATATTATGTGATCTAGAGTTACCACCTCTCTAGTTTTGGGTCTGAGAGTCCAGAAATTGTGCATTCTCCTTCTGTAGTGCCTGTGCCAAAACTGTTGATGTTTACGAGAATTGCAAAAGCTGACAGTCATACGTTGGCAAACTAAATCATATAGAATAAAATTTACAACATGCATATTTGTTAGACCCAACTTTTGCGGCATTTTGATCTTGGAACTAATTTATAGTTTGCACTTGTAGGGATATTTTAAGATAGGCCTAATTTTTCTACAGTGCTCATATAAGACCTTTAGCCATTTGTATACTGTAGTGATAAAATTCTGAATGTGTGATGACACAGTTTTTTGCTACAATTCAAGGACACTTTTCCCCTTCCACATAATCTAAACATGCAGGCAGTTAAGAAAATTTCATATATTCCGGTTGTTTATTTTTCAGTTTCTCAAAACCCACAATGCTTTGGGGATGGCTTCAATAGAGCAAAAAAGTATGCATTTCAGTGCCTGTAAATTTTTTCTAAAAAGTGGAAACTATGGAAATATATCATTTGACTTTTACTATATGTAAATCTTTTTAAACTGGGAACTACAATGTTTGATACTTGCATTCGTTACATATTTTTAGCATAGTGAGTACCAAGAAATACGTTTATATGGCACTAAAAATGTTAAGAGATAAAAAGTATAAATTTTTATTTTCAGTCATAGAAATCATTTATGAATTAAATGAATTTGCACACAAATCCCATTATGCACTGTTACCAGAAACAATTTTTTATGATTCGAACGAAGAGGTATAGAAATGTCACTTTTCGTTTTGGTATCAAAACTTCCAGACAAATAGTATTTGGTATATTGAATATCAGTAAAAATACAAATCTTTGTAGGAAATCTCCAGACTTAGTATGCTTCAGAAGTGGTAGCATACACATTTAGCAACCAACATGGTATGGAGGTACTATTATCCAGTAGTGTCCTAAATTATTAAGAGCCAGTCCTATTCTCAACTGTAATTTTTATATTTTTTAAAATACAACAGTGTGAAATACATTTAGATAAATCATCCTTCTAAAGTTCAGTAAGAGAAGGTGCAATCACAATGGTTCTCTTAATAGAGCTACATTTGTTTCATTATTTTAGTGTAGGGAACCCCTCGATTGGAGGCTACTTTCACCATGTTCTTAAAATACCTTGAACCTTGTTTCATTATTAATGTTATATTTAACCGCTTCACCTGTACCAGTATGAACTGGATGGGCACACATCACTGGTGGTAACATTATATGAACCCCATGATACTACAAAAGAAATATATTGTTATTAAGTGAAAGAATATGTTTGTTTATAGTAAAAACACTCACCTGATACAAATGGATTTTTCTCA
Organism: Ryuthela nishihirai; assembly: GCA_038380435.1. NCBI lineage: Eukaryota > Metazoa > Arthropoda > Arachnida > Araneae > Heptathelidae > Ryuthela > Ryuthela nishihirai. The sequence continues at coordinate 36,267,629 of JAWZYU010000031.1, forward strand.
CACACCCTTGGCAGTAGGTGAGAAAAATTGGTTCAGAATTTCTGCAACAGTCTATGGAACAATAAACAAAATTGTATGCAATTGATATTTTACTATTGTTTCATATTCGTTGAAGTTTTAAAAACTGAAAGTGTGATGATTGGGTTTAATATTTAAGTGTTTTCAGCATGAAAAAATTATTTTCGAATCCTATCCTAAAATACGCAACACAGCAAAAGAAAATGAAAATTTTTTTTAAGTGATTACTTTTTTCTCAAAAGTCTTATAGTACTTTGGTAACAGTGGAGTCAAAATCTACACAATAAGAAAGATTTAGCAATATATATATATACATAACATTTATTGATGCTTTGGTTACCTAGAAAAAGAAACAATTACTGCCATCATAAGCTTTTCTTACATATTCCTGAGAGCATACATACCAGTTTAAAAATCAGTGCTTTTAGCAATCATGCATTATTGATTTTTCCTTTTGTATAATTATTTCATGAATATGAGTAAATGATAATATATATTGTTATAATAGATAAACGTACTACAATGAACAGTGATGTAGCATCGTGATGCTCGCATGAACTACAGCCTGAGAATTACATCACCAACAACTTTGAACAAAGAACCTAACTGAAAAACAGGGAAAACAATGTATGAAATAGGAGTTTGAGTGTGAAAAGAAACTTAGTCTCGGTTTGTGGACGATAAGATGATCTAAAGAAGAAGTGTTTTACGTGGTGTGTGCATGGGAGATTAAATAAGTTATTAGTGTTGATTCTACTAGTGAACTGACAAGAAAAATAAGGACATTTAGGACACTTAAAAGTGTGAATGAGGAGATTTTAGGTTGGTCGAACATACAGAGCTGATTTCAAGTGTTCAGTAGGAAGAGTTCATCAATTGGTATATAGTTACATTTAGTTTTTTTAACAAAAATTGGTAAGGTTATTCTCGATAGGTTTCAGATTTGTTTACAAACATATTGTACTGCTCATCGACTGATATAAGCCTTATTTTATGATTTGAATGTAAATAGTAATAAGATACTAAATTCTTTTGAAGATTTATTTTTATGCTGTTTGTTGACTTTAGTTTATATAAATGATTTTATCCATACTTTTGTAACAAATTACATTGTTTTAGAATTAGAATTGTTATATGCTATTTATTTGAACTAGCGCTCAGTTTTCATCCATTTAATTTGTAACAATATAATCACATACTCATAAATAATACATATAGGGTTTGATTTTGCGATGTTAATAACAAGGTTATTTACATCTTGCAAAGTACAACCTTTAAAAGTAAAGTTGCCTTCCCCAATCATAGATAGTGCCAGAACCAACAATGATGGGTTGGATTATTTTATATCTGAGCAGCACTTTTTTTTTGCACACAATGGGCTAAATGGCCAGGTCACAAGGATCCCAAGGGCTCAGGGAAGGTTGGGGGGAGGTGACCCACTGGATAGCTGTTGGGAGACAGATGGTAGCCATCCAACATGTTGTTTAACATGCACAGGGTATGGCTCGCCAACACATGGCCCATGGCTTAACATCCCATCCAACAGATGGCGGCCTTTCCAAGCCCATTGGTATCCCTACTGACAGAGGGTAGGCTAGGAAATTTTGCAGAACAATGATGGGAGATTGATAAGTCACATTAGTGGAAAAAAGATGGAGCTGGCATTAGTTTAGAGATCTTAAAACACTCTGGCATGAATCTGGAAGACATGGTTTGAATCCTGCACATCAGCAAAACTATTTACTATGTTTATACTTGTGCATGAAAAATAATTAAATTTGTACAATTTATTTCAGTATGGCTCAGAAGAGGAATTATTCTTGATGACAGCAAAACTGTACATATTTTCTAAATTACAACTAAATTTTTCATGTATATTCAACAATATATTTTAACACTGAAGCTCACTGTGAAGCTTCATTTTATTTCACATAATATGCATGTCTTTTCATGCTACACAACCTTTTAATTGATATAGTAAGAAAAAAAAGGTAGTATTTTTGTACCATATATTAGATCAAAGTATATATGTACAGAAATTATATTAAATAAATTTTCATAGGAACAGAAGTGCTGAAGAAGACAAGACCGCTTTGAACATTAAAAATCTAATCTGTAGCTGTGTATAATGTGCATAACAACTAAATAAACAGCAAAAAATAAATCCAGATTTCAAAATGCTAACTTTATTTAGGAATATGTAGAAACTCAAAATAGTAGGAGAGTAAATCTGTAGCAATATGATATAGGATAAACTACATAAGAAGAGCAGAAATTATAAATCTGTTCATTAAATACAAGTTCTTTTACACAATATGAAATCCTACACTAAATATTGAACAAACAATTTTTGCCTTTAATAAATGCAAAAGAAAAAAAATTATTGCTTTGCATAATTTCGTTGGATATATGCATATTTACATTTGTAAATCTATACGTACAAGAAAATAACACTGTCTTAATATTTCAAAAGTGTTTCAATGGCAGAAAATAAATTCCAATTAAAATGCAAATTAAACTTGTATTTTTCAAAAATTAATTATATAATTTGTACTGATGGTATAACAATGCTTATAATATTTATATTACATTTTTCGTGCTAGTATATGCAATTGAAGGAAAATTTAAAAATCTTCTAATGGGTTTTTAAACAATGAATATATGACTTAAGCAACATAATAACAAATAATAAATAAATAAATAAATACCCCCTCAAGCAGCTGCTTGCCACAGAGGTCTGATAGGAGCCTGTCAGTTTATATGCCTGAGTAGGTCTGAGAGGATGGCAGGACCTCAGCAGAAAAACGACACATACATCCATGCCTTACCCAGGGCTCAAACCAACTGCTGATTAAATTCCAGATGGTCTATCTAATTATTACACTTGCTAAGAACAATGAACCTTTATTTCTATATTTGAAAACTGATTACAGGACATAGTTGCTTGAGAACTTATTTAAATATATACAAAGAAAAAATCTGACTATGGACAAGCATATATTGCACCTGTTAATTATGTTACAAGGCAATAGTGAACATAATAGAATATTCAACAGTAATTTTAATGTTACCACATTAATCAGAAATCAAGGTCTGACAGATATACTGCCTGGCCAAATTATTATGAATTCTGCATTGTGCAAGAAGTGCCATGAAACATGCCAATGTATGTATGTATGTATGTATGTATGTAAAATTTTCTACTGACATTGGCATTCTATAAGTCCTATCATTATAAGTCCTAAAGGAATGGTGGGAAGTAAAGTCAAGCACAACATGGGTAAAAAGGCTGGTAAAATGCTTCTATAGTACTGTTTGCCCTAAGATGTTGGGGCTGACTTTACCTAAATGGTACTGACTTGTCCCCGACGTAGATAGTGGTAACATGGCACACTCTTAATAGATGGCATGCAGTCTCTGAATTGCGATACATCTGAGTGTGTCATTCTTATTACTTACCTGACCTTGAAAGGGCATCACGGGTGCTGTTTCAACTTGGATCCTCAATATCCTTGTCTGGAGTGACCCAGGACGCAGAGCAGATACCAGGTTTTATCGAAGTTGGGACTTCTATAGTATTATCACGCCTGACAGTGGATAGAAGTAAACATGGTACTGTCCCATATAGATGTAGTGCAGTCTCTGAATTGCGAAGCATCTGGGCTTCGTCATTCATTATATTACTGACCTTGAAAGGAGGCTCATCATTGGGAATGATGGGTAGAAGCATCTGTAACTGAGGTGATGGAACTCCGGAAAAAAACATGGGGTACAAATGTATGGAAAATGATAACAGTCTAAGAAAAGTACCACCAATCGTGGCAAATGTGGGAGGAAGAGAGCTGTGACAGGCAGAACAGGAATATGTTGGCACGAAGCATATGGCAAAACAAAGCTACTCGGCTGAGAGAGATCACCACTAGCAGACTTTAAAACCAATTTCAACAAGAATTATGTGCATAGAATTGAAAACTTTGGAAACTGTACCATGATAAATGATCAAGTATTAGGTAGGTGTTCATAATAATTTGGCCATGTAGTGTATTTCTCATGCAGCAATGAGTTAGAGGTTCAACCAGACTGCAATCTAGCTCTTGATATACTTCTTTCTGAGCTACTGCTGTGGCATTTGGACACTGCAGGCAAATTCTAACTTCGTGTTTGACATTGTCTACTCATCACATTCTAGGTATCTCTTTTTTTCTAATGCCTTTAAGCACACTGTTCACAACTCTATTCATTAATCTGGCGCTGTATGCAGACAACATGGCCAAACCAATATGTTGTTCAATGGCAGTTGATGATTCTTGTGTCTAATTTCAACATTACTCATGCAGTCAAACCATCTAACACCCAAAATGCTGCATAAGTATCAGGAATCAAAGGCATCAAGTTTCCTGTTACCTTGCTTACTAAGGGTCCAAGTTTCGCTCCCATAGCCAGGCCTGGATTTACACCTCAAGTCCCAAGGCAGAAAAAGTATTAGTACAAATTTGTGCATAGTCTTTTGTTTTCTAAAACTTTCACAAACATGAACAAAGGAAATACAGTTGAACTTAGTTGCAACAAGCATGGCTGTAATGAACAAAAAGACCATAATTTATGCGTATTCCCATACAACTGCTCACTTTTATAATAAGCGTACTACACAGATAGACAAAATGAAATGGATGACTTAGCTTTTATGATCACCCACATCGGATTACGGCCGGTTTATGACCTAACCTGTCCTTAGGGACTATCTCTACTCTACCTACCCCTAACTTCCAGCCCTGCTCCCACACTTGACTCAAACATCGTTAACTGTAAAATCAGTTAGAAACGAACCCTTCCATTGGAAATATGTCTACTAAAAGTGTCTCTCAATTCTCGAAAAATTCGAAATTATTTGTGAAGTCTGAACATGGTGCAAAAAACATTGAAGAGTGTAAAAAGTTTTCTTTGTCCTCTTCAACAGTATCAACATTAAATAAATAAAAATAAATACCCCTTGAAGCAGCTGCTTGCCACAGATGTCTGACAGGAGCCTGTCAGAGTATACGCCATAGTAGAAGGTCTGTAGGATGGCAGGGACCTCAGCAGAAAAAACGACACAAACATCCATGCCTTATCCGGGGCCCAAACCCAGGTCCTTAGATCAGTAGCCAAACACGCTAACCACTCGGTCATGGGACAGCTTAGTATCAGCATTGGGGTAGTTGGGTTGGGTTGTTTTACCTCTGAGCGGCACTTTTTTGCACACCATGGGCTAAATGGCCAGGCCACATGGACCCCGAAGGCTCAGAGAAGGTTGGGGGAGGGGACCCACTGGAACAGCTGTTGGGAGACAGATGGTAGCCTCCCGTCAAGGCCATCCAGCGTGTTCTTTAACGTGCACAGGGTATGGCTCTCCCGCACACAGGGCCACGGCTTAACGTCCCATCTGATGGATGACGGCCTTTCCAAGCCCATCGGTGTCCCCTACTGACCGTGGGCAGGGTGGGGAATTTTTGTGGAGATAAATCTCAACGCTGACCCAGCTGGGACTCGAACCTGGGAACTACAGATTATGAGCCTGGCACGCTACCGACTGAGCCACCCCTGCCCCCAGCATTGGGGAAGAATAAAGATGTTCACATATCAACACTGGAAAACAACATAACCGAAACAAAAAAATTTAGGAAGTGCCAGCTTACAAATGTCAATGAAGCATTGCACATAAGGCAAATGATGAGACTTTTAACCCATTGAGTGCTTTAAGGGGAAATTTGAGAAATATGAAAGTGAAATCTTTAAAAACAAACATCAACTTTAAGATTCATAAATAAAATTATTAATTAGTGAGAAATAAATTTGTTTAATATTAAGTATATCATAGTTTATGCAAGTATATTAATATAATTACATACCTACATATTATTTTTATTATTTTTTTCTAATTTTTTTTTGTTTTTTGAATATCTTTTTATCAGGATATTGAGAATTAAAAAAAAAATTAGGAGGTAAATTTAACTCGTCACTGATATAGTAATTAATGGTTATAATGAGGACATTTTGTTGGTCCCCTGGCACTCATTATAACCAAATTTGACTGTAATATAATCGAAATGAATGTGGGAATTTTAATGATAATACTAATTTTTTAACATATGCTATAAAAACTTAATAAATATTATATAAGACTATAATTTTAATAATAAACAGTAATATTTAAATTTAAACTATTTTTTTTTTACTTTTGCTGTGTTAATGAGCAAATGACTTGAAATGAGTCAAGTGGATGACTCTTGGCCACTTCCACTCTCTGTGAATGTAAAGTTGCATTTATTTGAAAGTTAAGGATCATTGAGTTTTTTATGATGTTACAGAAAACAAATTGCAAATGTTAAGAATCCCACAAATATCATTTTAAAGCAATATTTGCATCATATTTAGAGTTCTGGAAGCTGAAAACTTTAATCGTATCGCTGTTAGTTGTAAGAATTTACCTCAAAAGTTAAATAATTTTTAAACACCATTTCTGAGTGTTTAAATGAGCATAACAGCAGGGTCTGCTGTAAAATATTTCGAGTTGAAGATCTCTTTAGCTAGTAAACTGATATTGATAAATTTGATATCTATAATTTACTTCCTGTGGCATTCTTCTGTAAAAGCTTACTTTTGAAGTTATAGCTTTAAATGTGGGTTTCTCGCTTCACATAACATGAAAATGTTCCAATATGTTCGATAATATGCTATGTATTCTCACAATCCGTATTCTTTAAATGTTCAATTTTGATTGGCAGCAGAGAGTTTTCTTCATTTTGAGGATTTTAAAACACATAATATAGTTGCTACTTACACAAAATTTAAACTTGAATGCTGGCACCCCAAGGCAAGTGCCTAACTTGTCTTATAAGAAATCTGGCCTGTCCAGAGCAAACTATAGAAAGGACTAAACTATTATATATCATCAGATGTATACAGATATTTTTCCACAATATCCACAGATTCTTAAAGGTCCCAGCAAAAACGCTTTTCTCCTGTTCATCCCATGTGGCACATTACCAGTATCTGCTGCACAACTTCAAAGAAAACTGAGAAAATTGCATCACATTTTAAGAAAACATTGAAATATGTAGTTGCTTATTTTAGGTTTCAGGTAATTGGTTCACATCACTTTTTCAGCAAGCTTATTAAAATTGAAATCGTTTGGATTTCTATGTTTTTTGTTAACAGAAAAGTATTTTTCATTATGATTATAACAATAATATTTATAATTAAACAAGCAACTACTTAGAAAAGGCATAGTCAATCTGTAAAAACCAAATTATGGCTATATTCTTAGTATTTTAAAACTGCCGTATATGTTGCCATGCTGATGCAAAATTTCAATAGGCTTAAAAAATTCATGTAATATTTTAGTTGTTACCTTCTTTAACTGTTTGAAAACACTTTACTAAACATTGGTGACTAAGCTGCTCAATTGTGTATACAGTTTACTAAGTCTGTTTCATATTATGAAGGAAAATGTTTGTATTGTCAATGTAGTATTATGACATGGCATTAAAATTTCTAGTTTGTATAGATGAGCAATAGTATAATATATGAAAAAAAAAATTCAGCTGAGCAGATACAGCTTTTGGATGTGTGAAAGCTCTTGTGTATCCTTTTAACTCTTCACAAATTGAATGAAACAAGCTACATTTCAAACACCAACAAAAAGTAGGTCATCTAGTATTTGGTGATGACAAAAAGAGGCCACTTTGAAAAAGAGCTATAGTTTTATGGCCTAAACTGATTTCCATACATTTACAACAGGGATGAACAACCTGAAAATTAGTGTTTTGCACTGAGCTGCAATTATGAAAATATGAGCATTATCAACAATGGCAAACATGATGTAGTGAACTTAAAAGGAATCAATTAAAAGTAGCCAGAGGTAACAGGAAAGAGAGTTGTGCACTATTTCTCTGTGATGATGCACAGAACTGGCCACTGATAGCACCTAAAATCTGATCTTGCCATCTTGTGGTGCAAGTCTTCAGTAACATAAGCTGTCAGATCAGTTTGGCCTGCTTAAATTTCTGTGACCACTTTTTATCTGCTGAAAAATAGTCAATTTCACAGGGTCTCAGTGCTGACCATTTATATCAGCTTGGCTGTCCATAGTGGACCTCAGTAGCCCATGGATGCTTGGGAGAGGAAGGGTGACAATTAAAATATAAGTTTTATTTATAAAAATTTTGTTTCAAAATTATTTTTTTAAGAGCAACAAAGTCTAAACAACTGACAGATGACAAGGCTACATCTAAGATAGGGGTGGAGTTCTAGTGAAAAGTTCTCTAGTTGAAGTAATCTAGGATTAGGCTATTATTATCTTCTCTGTTTAGTGTATCATTTTATGTTTTGAAAATGTAATTTTTTTTATTATTCCCTTCCAATAATGGAAAATTAATTATGTAAGCATTATATTTATAGTTCAGTCCTCAATTTCAATTATCACTGAAATATTTTTCAGATCTAAGTATTAAAAATGGCAACAATATAGAATCTTGATCTTCTTTCTGGAAGTAGTTTTCACTTTTTAATGATCAACTGAGATGGCCACAATAGCTAATTCATGTAAGGTTAGAATTCATTTCTTTATTGTAGCAGAAAAGTGAGGAAGGAATTATTTGGATTATTTCAAACTATGGTAATGGTTGAAATTGGAAGTCTGCAGTCCATTCAGGCAACAAATATTTCTTAATTCCCTTCTACAATATAACCATAATGAAAAATACTTTTCTTTAACAAAAAACATAGAAATCCAAACGATTTCAAATTTTAATAAGCTTGCTGATAAAGTGATGTGAACCAATTACCTGAAACCTAAAATAAGCAACTACATATTTCAATGTTTTCTTAAAATGTGATGCAGCACTAATAGCTGTTTGTGTGAACAAATGGAAATCTGTTAGGAGTGATAATTATCTTGACTATTTAATTCATATATTTATTAAACAAGGTATGTGGAAAACCCAAAGCAGATTTCTTTTCAAAATGTTTTACTTTTTTTATTTTAAGTATATTGAAATCCTCATTAATTTTTATCTATTTTCAATAAAAATATGTTATTTCACAATTCTTACAAAAAACCTATTTCTGCTTCTAGCTTTTACTTTAGGAAACAACTGGAATAAATTTTCAAAAACTCAAGTTTATGATTTCTCACTGTCAGTCAGAATATTTTATCTTGTGTTTAATATGGTCCCTCTATTAGAACTATTACAATGAGACACTACACACAAAAATATATTCCTTTATAAGTCAATTTTGAATTCCAATTTTATGAATATAAGTGTATGATATCGTTTTAATATATCCTCTGTTTTTAAGATTTCAATACTTAATGTTTATCAAAAGTTTCCAATATGGAATGTAAATGCTAAAATTTATAAATGAGATAATGCATTATGCATAATAAACGGATAGTCTTCCTCAAGCAAACAACAGTTAAACATATTATAATGATAAGCATATCCTGTAGTTGAAATATTTTCCCTACAATTAGACAGTGGTAACTGTATCCAAAGCATTACTTGGCAAATTTCCATGTCGTGCTCGGGACTGTGGTGATGGACTTTCAACTTCTTCCACAGGAGTTACAACAAATCTCGAGGGTCTACCTCTAAAGCGTCCCTGCGGGGGCCATAATCCCATCCTGTTGACCTGTAGAAAGTTATTGTATGAGCTTGCAGCAGCTGTTGATGCAAAGGAAGAAGTAAGATGATGCCTGCCTTGAAAGTCAACTTCAGACACACTGTCCATTGGTTGATAATTAGACTGAAAACATAAATAAGATAAGAAGGAAAATAATAATAATAAAAAATACAGGGAGGGAAAATAATCATAATACATATTACAAAATGGACTGCAGTTTACATACTATTTTATCAGTAATCAGCTTAAAATAGCAAAACAGTAATTAGTAAATGCACAATAGTAACAAAATAATGCTGTTATACATGTTTTTTTTTTACAAATAATTTTCTTTTATGCAGAATTTTCTACCAACATTTTGCATTTAAAAGTACATATACTGTCTTGCAATATAGCAATATTTTGAAATAATTCAAAGTGTCATCAATTAAATGGAACAAAAATATGCTGAAATAGATATGTAAAGTCATTGAATATAATGACCACATATAAATGAATGCTCCATGCATTCACAAATGCCTATCACCCTGGTAAGTGCTCTTGAATCATTTCTGTATCATTCAACATTCTGTTTGTTGTTGAAGTTACAAAATGGAATGTATACACATTTATTGGAAAGCCTGAGATGGAGGGCAAGTATTAGGTTGGTGAGGATGAAATGTCCACTTTCAGCAGGTGAACATATTTGACCCCTCCAGTGGATTGGATCATCCAGCAATGTCACAAGGTCGATATATATCAGGTGTATACATTTTGTGGTCCTGTAAATGTTTGTAATTTTTGTGGTCCTGTAAATGTTGTAAATTTTGTGGTCCTGTAAATGGTAACTAGGCATAAACTGGAAAGAGAGCTGTGTACCAATCCCCAGTGATGATGCACAGAACCGACCAGGTCTAGCGCCTAATGTCCGATCCCACCTTCTCATGGTGCAGGCCGTTAGTACCTTTCAAAAGAGCTATTCTCTTTTGGAAGGGAACAGAAGAGGAGGGCTGCCAGTTCAGTATGACCTACTGATCTGGTCATCTATGGTATATCTATATCCATTTCTTTTTTTTTCCCAATCCTGCTGAGGAGTGATCAACTTCACAGGATTCTGGTTCTGACCATTTATACCTACTAGACTGGACTTGTTTATGGATTTGAGCTTGATTACGGATCCTGGACTTGCTGCACTGGTGGCCTCTGTTGAGGGATAATCTGCCACTGTGTTTTTTGTTTGCTTCTGGGTTGCTAGCTCTAAGTGAACAGAAGCATGGGATATCTTATATCAGCTAGTGGATAACCCTGATCAGAGGCCATCACAGGTACCTGAACCTCACTTAGCTAGTTGGGCATCGTCAAATCCTAGAGTAATGTGTCTCAGGCAGGCCATATGGCTCTTGAAAAAGTCCACTTGAAAAGGTGGTGCCTGAAGTTCCTACCAGCATCGGTGACTTCAGCCTTTAGCAGAGGAAAAACAGGTCTTTGCCCCATGCCTGTGAACAGGGGGCTGTTTGATATTGTTGGCCCTACCTATCTCACTCAATAACTTGGTTTCTTTAAAAATCCTACTAATCATTTTCTCTCTGCAGGAACGTGGAACATGAGGACATTACATACAGATTATTCTCTTGATGTCCTCACATAGGAATTCCAGCACTATAACCTAGATATTCTAGGCTTGCAAGAGACCAGATGGACAGGTAAAGGTGAGAGACTTAAAAATAACTTTAAATTTCTCTTTTCAGGGAGGGAGGGAGGATGGAAAACATCTCCAAGGTGTAGGTTTGCTTCTCAGTAGACACACCAGTGATGCTCTTCTAGGATATGACTGCATTAATAAAAGATTTCTTAGAGCAAAATTTAAAACAAAAATTAAAGACTTGAATGTCATCTGTTGTTATGCCCCCACATAGGACTCTGATGAGAACGAGAAGGATACATTTTAGAGCCAGCTTCAGGATATTTTGAATTCTGTGAAGAAAGGAGATATTTATCTTGTGATAGGTGACTTCAATGCTGAAGTTGGTACTGACTCTGACCTTTGGACAGGAGTTTTAGGTCCCTTTGGCATTGGTAGTTCCCATGGGGGAATGTCTCCTAACAGGTAAACTTAATGGTTTATGAACACTTACTACAAACACCGAGACATTTATAAATATACATGGGTTTCACCTGATGGGTGGGTTGCACAGGAATATTATAATTACATTTCAATTAACAGCAAATGGGCCAGTTCAGTTAGGAATACCAGATCATACAGAGGATCATACAGAGATCATACCAGGATCATACAGAGTTAGGAATACCAGATCATACCAGGTAATGGTCAGACCCATAAAATTGGGTCTGACCATTACCTGGTCAAACCATTACCTGGTTTTGACCATTACCTGACCATTACCTGGTTTTGCAGTTGAAGCTTAAGAAATGTTGTGCTAACTGTTCAACACTGAAGGTCTGAAAGATCTAGATATAGCCAAAGCATTCCATGATAGGCTACTTAGTCAATGACAATCATGGTTTGCTTACTGTTAAAGTGAGAAAGAATGGGATCAGTTTAAACAGGCTTTTCTTGAAACCAATAGTATTCTTTGGGGTAAAAGAGAACAGAGGAAACAAAATTATTTGAGTGATAAGGCTATGAAACTTATTTCTGAAAGAAGGAAGTGCAGGATTAATATGAATCAACACCCTACTAGCCCTAACAGAAGGCATTACAACAAGCTTAATAAAGGTGTAAATGATCAGTTAACAGCAGATAAGAATATTTGGCTTGATAGCTTTGGCTGATAAAGCATAGGAAGCAGTTAGACAGCACAACAACAGGGGCTGTACCAGTTTTCTAATATTTTATGTGGGAAGAAACAGACAGGTACACAGGGATTGAGTGATAAATATGGCAAGGTGGTTGAAGGTGAGGATTCTGTGATGGCTAGGTGGGCTGAACATTTCAGAGATGCTCTTAATAATGTGATTATTTCTACTCCCATTGTTTGTAATGAGGATAGATGCATTACCTATATTACATTCTGAAATTGCATTGGCTATCTCTAAGTTAAAACTGCATAAATCCCCAGGGGTGGATGAAATCACCACTGAAATGCTTAGAGGTGGGAACATTTGTGTTGTCACATGGCTGACTGAAATTTTGAATATTTTTTATGATAAAGGTGTTGTTCCTAAGGATTTTATTAGAGCAATTATTGTCCCAATTTTAAAAACAAGGGTGATCGTAGTTCTTATGATAATTATAGGGAATTTAGTTTACTTTCTGTTCCAGGTAAAGTTCTTTCAATGATTATACTTAATAGAATTAAGAATTTAGTTGATGGACAACTGCGTTATGAACAGTGTGAATTCAGAAGTGGTAGTGGATGTATTGATCAAATATTTTCACTTAGGCAGATTCTTGAGAAATGTTTCGAGTTTCAGAAACCTGTGGTTGCTAGCTTTATAGACTTCAAAAAGGCTTTTGACTCTGTTGATTGACATAATTTGTGGTTGATTGTTAGGTGATATGGAATACCTGATAAGTTAATTAGTGTAATGAAAGCTCTACATAATAACACTGAGTCATGTGTGAGAGTTGGTGCATCTTTCACAATTGGTTTAGCATTGCTAGTGGAGTTAGACAAGGGTGCATTTTGTCTCCTTTTCTGTTTAGTTATTGATTATGTTATGTGAAATTCTTTTCAAGGAAAAGATTTTGGCCTTATAAATGGTCTAGAGATTTCAAAATTTCTGATTTAGACTATGCAGATGATTTGGCCTTGTTGGCTATTGATGTTAATCAGATGAATTAGTTCATTAGGGCTGTTGATGAGACTGGTAATAGAATAGGTTTGGTGAGAAACAGAGAAAAAAACTAAAGTGATGAAAATTGGTCATGCAGATGGTACTTCAGTTGCTTTGAATGGCTGAACTATTGAGCAAGTGACTCAGTTTAATTATCTTTGGAGCTATGTAACAAATATTGGTGATGTACAGCATGAGATAAATAGAAGAATAGGGATTGCCGCTGGGACTTTTAAGAATCTATGGTGAGTGTGGAAAAATAGGGTTATACACCTAAAGACTAAAATTAGGCTGTATAATAATTTGGTTCTTTCTAAGGTTAGTTATGGTAGCGAAACATGGGCCCTTTGTAAGCAGGATAACAAGAAACTTGATGCCTTTGATTCTAGATGCGTACACAGTATCTTGGGCATTAGGTGATTCGACTTTGTAAGTAATGATGAGGTTAGGAGTCATCAACCTCTTTTGAGCAGCATATTGTGCAGAGAGAGACTGCATTGGTTTGGCCATGTTGCCCATATGCATAGCTACAGATTGGCAAAGAGGATTATGAATAGTGTGCCTAAGGGTATTAGAAAAAGGGGGAGACCTAAGATGTGATGGGCTGACAGTGTCAAACCCTAGAGTGGGTAAATGCAGCAACTGTAGCTCAAAAGAGAAATGTCTGGAGAGCAAAATTACACAGTCTGGTTGGACCTCCATAGCCCATGGCTGCATGTATGTATACATTTTGTACCTCATTTCATGATGAGGTTCAACCACGAATGCATAGGGTTCTGTCAAAGCAAGGTTCTTCTTTTTTTTCACACAGTGAGCTAAGTTGTGATGGTCACCCGATCGCTTTTACTTTTCCTTAACCAGTTCCTTTATTTACATTATATTTATTATTTTGGGGCTTTTTCAGTTGGATATCATTTCTCTCACCCAAGACCGCTTAAGGAGTTGCACAACTCTGACTTTTGATTGCCAGCTGTTAATGTGCATGTAAGGATACACCCCCTCTTGTATCATAAGATCATGCGCACTCGTGCTAGCTAAGTTTATAAAAATGTACTTTCCAGCATGCAACACACATGCATCAGTTGCATGCTGCAGGTATTGTAAGTGATGTTAGGTCATGAAGCTAAGAGAGAAGTTTTTGAAGTAGAGAGTTAAGAGGAATGAAGCTAAGATTAAGATGAGTAGTTTTTGGAGAGAGTTACTGGTAGTAGAGATGGAGTAGTTGAGATGTTTGATGTGAGCTTTCTAGTTGCTCAGAATATTGTATTCATCAGTTTATTTGACAAGTCTTAATTTTTTGGAAATAAACTTTGTTTTATGAAAAATTTTGACATTTCTGTTTTTTCTCTTGAGCAACGATAATTGATTGTTAAATTATTAAAGTTAAATATAATCAAATCTTTTTGAATTAAATTCTTTGTGACTCAGTAACTCAATAATATACTTAGCGAACCCTCATTTAGCTTTATTTGGCATGATTAATTGCCTGATACCCAATGCTGTCCGGAAAATTAGTTTAATTTGGATGAATTAAAAGGTCCAAAGAAAAAAAGTTTAACATATATCTTGAGCATTAGAAAGTGACCAGGTCACAGGGACCCCAAGGGTACAGAGAAGATTGGGGGAAGGAATTCAGTAGACCAGTGGTGTACAAATGCTTTTAAACTGTGACTAAAAAAAGGGGAAAATGTTACATTGCAATGGAAATCCACTCTTGCACCCCCCCATTTTTTTTTTTTTTTACCTTTTTTCAATTTGACTGCTTGCCCCCTCCCTCCCTCAATTTTATTTTCTAGATCCACTCTACATTCATATAATGTCTTTATCATTTTGAAATTAAAGCAATGGGAAAAATGGGCTTATTTGGAATGTATATTGAAAATATTTACATTTTACATAAATTTGAGTAGAAACATATTCAAATACATATTCTTCAAATAAATAATTAAAATTTCCATTCCTTTATATCAATGTGGGGTACGAGGTAAATTTTTTTGGGTATGCCATGAGAGCTCAAAACTCGCTAGATCTATAAAAAGCTGGCAACACCTCTACTGAAAATTTCTGAGTGATGAAGCACAGCACTATAGTTCATGTCTGTACATATTTGTCAATCCTCCCTTCCCTGAGAACTGAACCTACCCGAACAGCTGATCACCCAGTCAAAACATCCATTCTAAGTGAGTGAATGTGCCTTCTTACTGCTCTATATATTTGTTGTGATTTATTTCACTTGCTGTGCTTAAAGTTAGTTTAGACTTCAGTTTACTGTGAAGTTAAATGAACGTATTTCTAAAGTGCCTTGAAACATGGTTAAATGGATAATTAAGAAGAAAAGTAATGTGGAGCCGAAGCTAATTGCTTCTACATCTACAACTACATCATCATTCCAAGTGAGTAAAGAGGTGGATACAGCAGTAACTTAATAAAAAAAATAAATACTCCCTCAAGCAGCTGTTTGCCACAGAGGTCTGACAGGAGCCTGTCAGTTGATATGCCATAGTAGAAGGTCTGTGAGCATGGCAGGACCTCAGCAGAAAAATGACACATACATCCATGTCTTACTCGGGGCTCGAACCCAGGTCCCTTAGATTAGTAGAAGCGTGCTAACCACTCAGTCATGGGAAGGCTTAACTAAAAGACTGTTAAATGTTAAACAATCAAGTGATAAAAAAAATTTAAAAACGTAAATATCATGAATCATATTTACAATTTGGCTTTATATGGATAGGAAATTTAGTAGAACCAAATCCACAGTGCATTGTTTGCTCCGAAGTCCTGTCACAAAATTCTATGAAACACAGCGACACTTTGAAACAAAACATGATCATTTAAAAAATAAGCCCTTAAGCTACTTTGAATGTCTTTTGGAAAACTTGAGTAGTAGAAAACCTGTAATTAAGCATTTTTCTGGTGTAGAAGAAAATGAAAGTGCACTTAAAACATCTTACAAAGTAAGCCTTCAAATTGCCAAAGCCGGAAAGGCTGACACAATAGGAGAGTCACTCATTCTTCAAGCAGTGGAAGAAATAGCTTCTTGTACGTTTGGTCAAAAAGAGGCAAACCTTGTCAGAACCACTCCTTTGTTCAAACGACACACTTTCCAGAATTAAAGATGTGGCCTGTAATATTAAGGATCAACTCATTCAAGCTATTCAATGTAGCCCGCGGTTTGCCATACAAGTGGATGATTCAACATACTTAGCTGGGCTAGCTCAATTACTTGTTTTTGTACGTGGAAATTCCGGGATGCAATATTTGAAAATATTTTATTTTGTAAGTCTCTCAAAACTTCTACTATGGGTGAGGATATTTTTTAATATGATTGATTCATTTTTTTGCCGAAAACAACCTTGAATAGAAAAATTGTATTTCTGTATGTACTGATGGAGCAAAAGCAATGAGTGGTTATATCACAGGACTAGCAGGTCATATAAAACAAGTTGCACCAGAATGTAAGTTCACTCATTGTGCTGATAGCTAAATTTCTCCCTGATGATTTGAAAAGAGTTCTGGATGAAAGTGTACAAATGGTTAATTTCATCAAAACCCGACCATTGAAGTCTAGACTTTTTTTCAATTATGTGTGAAGAAATGGGTAGCCTGCATATGAGATTGCTCCTTTACACAGAAATACGTTGGTTGTCACAAGCAAATGTTCTTTGCCATTTATTTGAACTCCACAATGAAGTATGCCCTTTTTTCATGGACCACGAGTTTAGACTTTCTTTGATACTACAAGACTTAGAAGGGCTTCTACAGTTAGCATAGTTAGCTGATATTTTTGAAAAAAATTAATATTTTGAACTTATCATTGAAAGGAGACAACGTTGATGTGTTCTACGTTGAGAAGAAAACAGAGGCCATGATAAAAAAAATTCTCTCTGGGAAAACGGAATTAAAAAAAACAGCTGTGACCAATTTCAGTGACTAAATTCATTTCTTAAAGAAAATGAGCAAATGATTGCAGACTTTGAAGGCATCAGACAACAAATAATCGTTAAGCACTCTTAAAACTCTTATAAGGCAGTATTTTCCACCCCCTGATGAAACACAAGAATGGATTCGAGACCCCTTCACATTTGATTTGGAAAAATGTAAGCTTCCATTGTCGAATACAGAAGAGTTGATTGAGATATCTTGTGACAATAGTTTAAAAAGCATTCATTCCAAAAAGCCACTAATTAGTTTTTGGATTGGAGTGGAGAAAGAATATCCGACTTTGTCAAGAATTGAAGTACAATATTTGTTACCTTTCATAACAACTTATTTATGTTAAACTGTTTTTTTGTCTTTAACTGCTTTAAAAAATAAATATAGGAACAGGCCGAATGTTGAAGATGACTTGCGACTCTACCTTAGCAAGATAACCCCAACCATTGATGAACTGTGCAAGCGTAAACAAGAGCAACCATTTCACTGATTACCCAGTAAAATGTTTATAATTTTACAAAATTTGTTAAATTGTTTGTCATTTTTTGAGTTTATCAATATATGTAATTTATGAATATCAAATTTAATGTGTATATATGTTTTATTTTATTCCCATTGTTATGCTATAACTATGGTTTTATCTATCTATACAAGGGGTATGCCAGTTACATACACATTTCCAGGGGGTATGTGAAATATAAAAGGTTGAGAACTACTGCTTTATATGAAAAAAAATACAAAACAAAAATTAATGAGAAGAAAATCCTGTATGGTAGATAATATTTTGTCAATATTTCATGTAATATTGAAAACTGCTAATCTTATCCTCCTGATTAAGTCTGGAATGTACTGATTATCCTATTTTTCGATAACCACAATTTGCATCACCTAAACATAGATATCTATTAAATTACTCTAGAACTAAATAAAATCGATCTAATAATAATCAGAATTAATCACTTATTTGGCTTTTATAATCAAGCACTTACACAAAAAATTAATTTATTATAATTTTCTGTGACCCACAGTTTGCATATCACTGCACTAGATAGCTGTTAGAAGATGGAAGCCTCCCATTAAGGATCATCGTGTTTTTTTTAACATGAAATGGGTATGGCTCTCTTGCATAAGCAGACACAGCTCAACATCCTATCAGATAAATTGTGGCCTTTTTAAACTCATCTGTATCTTTATTCTCATGGAGGGCAAACCAGTAGTTCTCAAATTCTCAATGCAGGCACAGTTGTGACTTGGATGAGGGAACATCATATTATGAGCCTGATGTGTTACAAGCCCTGCCCTTTCCTTGTTTGATAACTTTTAATTAATTCACATGAATATCTCAATTCCTATTTTTAATTGTATATTTAAATACTAAGAGTGAAAGATAATGTGGCAAACATAGTGTGACCTAATATGAAGGTAGTGTAATATTTGTTACTTACCATAGAATCAAATGAAAACCCCACATATCTTGTACGCAAATATTTCTTAGCCTTATCAGTAGCTGAGATATGAGGTATGTGGTTTTCTACAGGTTCTTCTACACCAGTTTGCATCCCAAGATCCCACAACGATGGATGACTCTGAGGACTACTAAGTTCTGGAATGGGCCAAGTTAAGAGCTGTCTGCTGAGAGGCTGAAAAATAAAAGTAAGATTTTTCTATAATTTATATCTATACTACAACTATTAATTGTGAAAAAGACCTGGATCATGCATTTGTTTGGTTTACAACTGAATTGTGTAGATTAATTGATGAATTGGGCTATATTACTCATAAAAAGAAAAAACAATAAAAAGTTGAAACTCCCCTCCCCCCCCTTTTTTTACCTTTAGTTTTACTTTATAAAAATTATATAAAAAACTTTATAAATACTAGCACTTTATTAAATTCTATTAAAAAACGTAATAAATTATATAAACTATTAAAAAAAGCAACCCTTTAATGTACAACTTAAAGATAAATTAAAGAGTTATTGGAATATTTTATTTGATTTAATAAGAAAGGCAAAGTCAACATATTTAAAGGAGAAAATGTTGCATTATAAGGGTAATTCTAGGAAACAATGGGAGATCATTAATAATATGATGGGTAAGAAAAGATATGCAGTACCTAAAAAAAAATTAGTAATGCAGTACCTAAAGAAATTATTGTGGAATACAAAACCTATAATTTTATTGAAAATTCTGTTTGTAAATAAAGTTAATGAATATTTCACTGGGGTAACTATATAATTAAACTCATATTTTCAAAGTGATTCTTCAAACAGCAGTTTGCATATTAATTCAATATTAAATACATTTTTCATTGATCACATTACAAGTGCTGAGGTAAACGATATTATGCTATCTCCAGATTCAGGGAAGTCCTCAGGAATTGATGGCATTTCACCAGATGTTTTAAAGCTAGCTTCTCCCCATATTTCAACGATTCTAAGCAAGCTATTTAATCTATCACTATGAAGTGGAATTTTCCCAAAAATTTTGAAAACTGCAGTAGTTATTCCTATTTTTAAGGAAGGGGATAGGCAGGATCTAGTGAATTACAGGCCAATATCTATTTTGTCTCTCCTTTCAAAAACTTTTGAGAAATTGGTTAAAAATAAAATGATTGATTATTGGAGAAAAATTTATTTTTAAGAAATTAATTTGGGTCTAGAGAATGGACACTGAAGATGCTGATTTGCAAATGACCACTGCTATATATAATAGAATAAATCAAAATATAAAAGTTGCTACAATTTTTCTAGATATTCCAAAAGCTTTTGACGCAATTCTATATGATAGGGAACAGTTAACTGCTGAAGTAAATGAAGATATGTTTACAATTAGAAATTGGTTCTTAAATAATAAATTATTTATCAACATTGAAAAAACGAAATAAATCTATATGTAAGGCGATTGAGAGTATTGATGAATGCAGATATCTGGGAGTTTACACTGATTGCAAATTAAAGGGTGAACCATTTATCTCATGTTATTAAATGCATTAATGCAAAAATTCCAAGTATATATTTTAAAAATCAATTCAAATCCCGCCATGTCGGCGATGAATTTTTTTCAGAATCTATTAATATATATTTTACTCAAAATTTTCTAGATTTATCGGTTTTAAAAATGATATTCATGGATTAAATCCTACCTGATTTATGGAATTACATCCTGGAGTGGTACTTATTCAAGTCATATAAAATCTCTTGTTCAAGTACAAAATCATGTTGTAAGATGCATTGCCAAAAAAAGAAAATATAACAACACAAGAAATATTTATGAGTTCGATATGTTACCAATAAGAAAATTGTATTTATTGAGAATCCTATTGCATTTGTTTAAAAACTGGGATAAACATATTTTAGTAACATCAATTTATGAAGTAGAAGTAGCAAATACCCAAATATCTATATTTCTAAGCCTACAAAAACTCCCATTCAGAAGCATTTTTCCTACAGATTCCTTAAAATATTCAACAAAATGCCAGAATGTATTAAAAATGAAAGAAATCTTCATAAATTTAGGAATAAAATAAGAACTTAGTTGCATAATATATATTGAAGTTTTAGTGTGACCTCTGTTGTATATTTTTCTATTACTTGTTTAAATTGTATATAGATTACTCAATAGAGTAATAGTACTTCAGAAAACACTTTTGTGTCTTGTACATAATATATGTATTTTCTTATCCACTGGCGAGTTTGTAACTCTTGTGGGTAGTTTATTTCCAACTATGAGAAGTAAATGTGTTTCTAGACACTATTTTATCTGGAAATAAATTGAATTATATAGCAACAGTAATGTGTGCTTGGTGGTATTCTGCTTGAATTGCACATACTGTGCTATTATATATCTATTATATATTATCTATTTAATTCAAATTCTGAATTTTTTTTAAAATGTGAAGGAAACTATCTTACCATTAAAATTTTTAAAGTATATCATTTAGGTATAACTGAGAAGCGTTACATGATGGTATGGTGATCTTAAACCTCTGAATGTAGAGAAGGCAAAATGATACGCGACTAATCCAGCTTGATGTACATCAATTATGTGTTAATCTATGGGCTATTCCATGAAATTTTGCTAGATTTGGCCACTGCACCATGCTTTTTTCATTTAGAAAAATTTCCCTTTAATTAGTCTTATCTACATGAACAAAAAAGTGCTTAAAATCTGCCTCCCACCATTCCAAACTATAAGCCCTTGAAATGGCCCTGGAAGGCCTTACCCTGTTGTCAGCTGGAACACAATTATGTGGTATTCATACGACTTTTAATGTTGGACATTTTTTTTTTATCATACATGATGTTCATGACTTTGTATTTTTTTTCAGCAGCAGGCTAATAATGGCATAAAAAGAAAGGGAAAAAATATAGTTTCAATTTGCTTTTGTTACACATGCCTTAAAGAGGTGTTCTAATAGTAGTGATAGTACTATGTTCACTTAAGACAAGGACATACCTGGGGAGGGTCCAGACCCAACCCTCATGCTAGGCTCGTGATCTGCAGTTCCCAGATTTGAGTCCCAACTATGTCAGCATTGAGATTTATCTCTGCTAAAACTCCACCTGTCAGAAAGGAGATACTGACAGACTTGGAAAGGCAGCCATCCATCAGATGTCAAATAAAACTGTTGCTTTGTGTGCAGGAGAGCTATATCCATTGTATGTTAAAGAACACCTTTGATGGCCTAGACAGGAGGCTACTATCTCTTAACAGCTGTCTAATGGGTCCTTCTTCTCTGAGCCTTTGGGGTTCTTGTGATCTGTGTATTTAGCCCATTGTGTGCAAAAAAAGGAAAACAACCCAAATGTTACAGGTAAAGTTATGTCTATTTTTGTTCTTAACAGAATTAAACCGTCACCCGCAACTTTTCCTCTTCAAGGCATTCGACATGAACAAAAATTATATTCCGTGTTTATCAAAAATAATTATCCATACATAGTTATAACACATCTAAAACTACTTATCTATACTTGTCGATCTAACTTCAAACAAAAATTTACTTTCTAACAGATACTTCTGAAAGAGTGGCTCAGAAGATTCGAGTTTGAACCAGAAACAACCCACAAGCTAGTAATACACAGTCATGTACTCCCTAACTGTAGCTGTGATGAGTAGAGGATTTAATAATAGACAAATGCAAATTTGGTTTAAACAATAACTAAAAAAAAGAAGATTTAAATTTATTTAAATTTCCAAATCAATATAATTCCTCCACCAACTTATAAAAGTGAATAAATTCACATTACAATAAGTTATCATATTTCCAATCCACTCAAATAAATTCAATTATAAAGTAACAGTCAAAATATTAAAGAAAAGTGACAACAATCAGATTAATATGAATTAAAATGATTATACCCTGATTGAAGATATATCCATAATGAAAACAGAGTTCCGCTGGACTACAGTTGTGCACTCTAGAATAATAAACAATTATTTCGAGGACAGGAGACCGAACATGGGTCCTATTAGCACCATCACCCTGCACAGAATCCCTTTGCCGGCTGAAGCGAGGCAATAACTCAGGCAACCCCGAGAATTCTCCAACACTAGGGGCCAATCAGATGCCATCCCCGGGCAAACACAACATCCACAGTATTTCACAAGTGTGGATGGAGTCTTGTTGCCAGATCCCAAAAGTAAAAAAATGAAATTACAAATACCAATAGGTCCATGATCCTATCAAAACATTTGATTCATGGGCAACTACAGGATGAAGAGTGTGTTTTCAGAGGTGGTGTAGGATGCAAGACCAGATCTTTTCACATACAGATTCTTGAGAAATATTTAGCTTCAAAACTCTTTGGTTACTTTGTTTTGTAGATTTCAAAAAAACTTTCAATTTTGTTGATCAATATAATTTGTGGTTGATTGTGAGATCATATAGCATTTCTCATGAATTATTAACATAACGATGGTTCTTATTATAAAGCCTGAGTCATGTGTTGTGAGTTGGTAAAGCATGCCATGATTAATTTAGTATTATTAACAAGGCTGTAATTATGCCACCTTTCTTTTCAGTGTGGTTACTGATTATCAGGAATTTATTGCAAGGGAAAGACTGGGGCTTTAGATAGTCTAGCAGCTCCATCATCTGGCAGCCACCACCACGATTCTCTTCTGTTGGGTGCCCGGTCATGTCGGAATCAGGGGCAACGATTTGGCAGATTCTGCTGCCAGGTCAGCCACGCCCCTGTCCGACTCTCCGTTGCCGGTTCCATATGTGGATTTCCGGCAGCATTTCACCATCGAGCTCCGGGCACAGTGGCAGAGATCTTGGTCTGAACAGGTTGCTAACGAGCTCTTCGAGATCAAGCCCATTGTCAAACCGTGGCAGTCTTGTTTTCGCAGGAATAGTAAGGAGGAAGTTGTCCTTGCTCGGCTCCGCTTAGGTCACTCGTTTTTAACCCACTCTTTTCTACTTAAGGCGGACGCAGTACCTAAGTGCGAGTTTTGTGACACCGTTTTAACTGTGAAACATATTTTAATTCAGTGTCCAGCTTTTAACCTTGAACGTAAATTGTATTTTACTTTCCACAATTTTATGGCTGAGCCTCTTACACTCAGCCATCTTTTATCTGATGAATCGTTTTTAACTCCTGTTTTTGACTTTTTACGTTTTACTGGTTATTTTACATGTCTCTGATTTTTACTATATTTTCTAGTTTTACTCTTGTTTGCAATTTTACATAGGTCCTATACACCCATTTTTATTGTTAACTTCTACTCTTGTTGTTTCTTTTTACACTTTTTACTGATCGATTTTGTGTTTTTTCGTTTGTGTTCTTTTTAACTTTGGTTGTGGGTTTCATGTCTTTTACCCTTTTTATCGTTTGTTTGGCGCAATATAGCCTTAGTTGCTATTGCGCCAATAAACTCCAAACAACCAAACCAAACCTTAGATAGTCTAAAGATACAAAAATATTTTATTTAAATTATTCTGATTTGGCCTTTTGGCAAATGATGTTGGCTGGATGAATTCTTTCAGTAAAGCTTTGGTGATAAATAAGAGAAAATTAAAATGATGAAAACTGGCCAGGTGGATGGTGCTCCAGTTTTTTGAATGGCTGTGCTCTTCAGGAAGTTTCTTACGTTTAATAATCTTGGGATTTTTCTGACAGATAATGGTAATGTGCATAGTAGAATAGGTATTGCTATATGTGGAGGTTCAAATTAACAGCATCTAAGTTGCACTTATACAACTATATATATGCAGCATGCTGCACACTCAGTGAGTCATACATACCTAGGGTGTACCAAAAGCAATGCCTGTTAGGTAATGTCTCTTTATTATAATGAATAGAAGGTTCCAGTTACACATATATGTAATCCAACTACACAAAATTACCCTTCAAAGTAATCTCCTGCACACAAGAAACTTTTGCACCACTGCTGAACCCAATACAGGAACCTGTTTGGAAAAATTGTGGAAAGCAGTGTTTGATTCAGTAGACACACTGACAGCCATCCATATGTGGTTTGTCCTTTGGTAAACTTCTTCACTCACCTTCATACATTACTGATGTCGATTGTCTGCGCATTGTGCACCTTGGTTAGCCTGGCATGAATATCATAAGCACTACAGCCCTCCTTTGTCAGGAGCTTGATAAAGCTCTTTGTTTTAGCTCTGTAGTCATGGTTCATCAGTACTGATACGTTGAAAAGATGATATGAAAGACATAAGAAGATGCAATTTATGTATCTTACAAAGTACATAAAAACACAGCTATTGTTATGCATTTTACAGCACTAAAGGCATTACTTTCAGTATGATCCTAATACCAATGATCTGTTATATAAATGATTACAATGTATGTTAATTAATGAATTTTCTACAGAGGCTTGAATTATTTTAGCTATGTCAGATATTCTTGGTATTATTAATAAGGGTTTATATTAGAGCTGTTGTTGGTTTATTGTTTTAAATTTCTGCCTAATGGTCACCAAGTTGCATTTGAAAGGTATGAAATTTTTAAAGTATACATGTTTTTTTTTGTTTTTGAGGATCTATTTAATCTTATCAGATGTATCCCTCCTGATGATAAAACTATATAAATATGATGATAATAATATATAATATATGATAATAATAATAATAATATATAAATATCATGGTCATTAATATTTTTTTTACTCTATGAATTATTTGAATTGGAACAATTAAATTCACTTAAAGTCTTGTTGCAGTACTTTGATATATAACCCTCCTGATGTTATTATATATCATCTCAGAAGTTTACAGATCTTGATCATAGCAACTTGATACCTTTGATCATACCATGATAGTAGTATTTTGAACATCAGGTGGTTTCACTAAGTTACTAATGATGAGGTAGATGGAGTCATCAACCACTATTGAGCAGCACTTTGTGTGTAGGAGAGACTGCATTGGTTTGGCATATTTACTGTCTGCAGAATTACATATTAGCAAACAGAGATATGAAGATTATGTCTAAGGGCTTCAGAAAATGATGGAGACATAGAATGCAATGGATGGAAATGTCAAACAGGGCCGTTAGAATTGGCCTGCAAAATTAATTATTAAATTAGTCTGGGTGGACCTCTGCAGTTCATGGATGATTATCAAACAATCAATCACACTCCATCCATTTCTATCACTGAATATAAGGTGAAAAACTCCAAAGCATGTAAAATATTAAGAAATAACTTGGGACAGAAGCATTTGCAACATTCATGTAATCAAAAACAAATAAAATTTCATTTGCAAAACGATGACAATAGAAAACACCATATATTTAAATAAGATGTAGAAATAATCAGTGATGTAGAAGGCATCAGAAGAATCATTTTATGAAAATTGATTACAATTTTAAATATCAATCAAAATATTAATAATGAAAAATACATTTTTTAAGCATATGCACAGCACATACAACATATAAACAACAGGTATTTCTTTAGTAAAAATGAAAAATACATACTTATTTCAATAAAATACAACTCAGGTTCAGTGTAAATTAGCACTGCAGTTTGAAAAAACATTTGTAACAAAGGATTTTATGTATTGACACAGACAAAAGAATACAATGAACAAATTTGCTTTTTGAATGCATGGTGGTAGTTTTCTCAATAATTAATTTCAAAGTGTATGTAACTATTGCAGTGACTCTACAATATTCAAGAAAAGGTAACTTATTTACTCCAAGTCTTTGTTTTGAATTAATTTGAAGCATTATTGTTATGGTGGTTAATAATAGTGACTTACAGTAGGAAAGGATCACTTTTACTTCATGATAGAGACAATAGAGATGAGTTCAAGGCCAAAATTTAAAGCCCAAGCCTAAAATTATTGAGCTGGTGCCTGACCAGGCCTAAATCATTTCAGTAATTACTTAATTTTTTGGGGGGGTGGGGATTATTAATATTTTTTTAAATACTCGTAGGCTATTAGACTTTAAAATAATGCAATTATTTACAGACAAAACTAAATAATGTTATTTGGAATGAAAACCACTAGAAATAATTGTAGAAACTGAAAATTCTAGAGTAACATACCCCTCAGTGCGAGCTCCTGTGAATGGTGAGGGGACCACCCTGTGAAGGTTCCGCTGGCTCGGTTACCTTCACAGGGTCTGAACGCTCGCCCAAGTGTTTTCTGTGAATGGAGACCAGTGTCCCTGGAAAGGAGTTGTGCATGGCAGTTGCTCGTGGGTCCACGTCTTCTCTCCCCAGCTCATGACTGGTGGGGTCCCCTTTGGCCGTTTTGCCATTGGGGAGCCTGTCTGTCACAGAGCTGGGGTCACTGCTATACACTGCTTTGGCCTCTGCTTCAGGTAAACAGGAGGTCCTGGGGCAGCCCCCCCAGGATCAATCAGCTGGTGGGCAGGTCCTGCTAGGGTTAACTGTGCAGAATGGTGAGTAACCTTGTCCACGTCCGGACAATGGTTTATGAGTTTCCTTACCCGTTTACTAATTTTCTAGTTTTATTTCTTTTGTGAGGCCAGTTCTTTCCTCACACTTTATTATTTTTTTGCTTATTTTATTTTGTGAAGACTCGAGTGAGTTTCTCACGTTTTTCTTTTCATTTTCCTTCTCTTTAGTTGTAAGGGCTTGGCTCACTGGCTGTGTGGGTATGGTGCCCAGGCAACCCTGGCACCCAATTGGGCATCCCCTTGTTGGACACCGTGGTGGTGGTGGGGGACAATGGGCACTGAATCTTAATACCCAAACATGAGTCCTAAAAATGAAAATTTTGAGACAAATGCAGCAAAAAGAGCTTGGCACGATCCTCCGTCTTCGTTGTCATCGTCGCCGCCATCTTCGTGTCTTCCTTTGTTCCCAAGGTTCCTGGTCATCCATTCTACGGGTGATCAGGTTCTTGAGGACATGTCCCCATTTTTTATTAATAAGGGATTGAAAGGTCTTGTGGGAGAACCATTATCAGTCAAGTGCCTAAGATCTGGTGACTTGCAGGTGGAAACTGCTTGCTCAAAACATTCTGAGCTCCTCTTGAAGGTAACAGATTGATGGAGTGGCAGTTGAAGTCACTCCACATAAGATGCTGAATTCCTCCCGTGGTGTGGTTTCTGAGTGGGGCGTCCTCAAGGTTTCTGAGGAGGAGATGCTCCCAGAGTTGTCATCCCAGGGAATGATAGCAGTTCACCAGGTTTCACAATGCTGTGGTGGGAAATTAAAACCCACCTGGATACTAATTCTCACTTTCAATATGCCACGCCTGCCTGCTTCCATCAAGGCAAATTACCTTTACTGCAAGGTATGGCCATACATTCCTAACCCCCTGCACTGTTTCCAGTGTCGGAGGTTTGGCCATACCGACACAGCATGCTGGGGCAAACCCACCTGTGCTCGTTATGATGGCCAGGATCACCTTGATCCTGACTGCGCAGCAGACAAAGCATGCTGCATGAACTGTGGAGGCGAGCATCCGGTATACTCCTGTGACTGCCCTAAGTGGCTGGAGGAGAAAGAGGTGCAGAGGCTAAAGACTCTAAATAACATCTCCTATGCAGAGGCAAGAAGGTTGGCTGCACCGCCTGCCCCACCTGGCAAGGTCTCCTATGCCGTTGTGGTCGTTGGAAAGCCCATTGTTATGGCTTCCGTAGTGGTGCAGACCGATATCAGCGTCCCACCAGCTGAATCTTTCGTGCCTGCTGTGAAGTACCTATTGATGCAGGCGAAGCCGCAGACAGTGTCGATCTTGACATTGACTCCGGTTTCCATTCCTGCATCTGTGCATGCAGCCCTTCATGTGTATCCCAGTGGAGGCTTGATCAGGCTGACTGGAGTGACTTTGAGCTCTTGTCTGAGCTCAATGAACACTCTGTCAGCCAGGAGCCAATCAATGTTGCAGTGGTGGAGATGACTGACTGCATCATCCATGCAGCTGCCTCTACTATTCCTCAGATTTCGACTGTTTCCAAGGTTCCCAAAACCGTGGTGGAATCCCAACTGCATCACAGCTTGTAAGGCTCAGAACAAAGCTTGGGGGGTGTTTCAGAGATACCCGACACCCCCCAACCTTGAAGCATTCAAATGCGCCAGGGCAAAAGCCTGTTTCGTCTGGCGCCAGAGCCAGAAAGAATCTTGGATCAAATATACCTCATCTATCAACCGCACAACCAGTTCTAAGGTCCGGAAGATGGGTGGGAAGTACACGTCCCACTCATTATCAATCCTGGAGCACAATGGACAGGCAATTGCTGATTCTTGAGCAATTGCCTGTCCATTGTGCGGAAGGCCCCCATACACACACTGAAAGCCTGATGGTGTAGAGGGTAGAGCACCTTCACCACCGAATCCCGGGTGGTGTCGTACCCCTGGGATCTGTAGTCCAGTTTCAACCAGACAAATGCATGGTAAAGGCAGAGCAAAGAACATTGGTTCGCCCCCCCCCCCCCCCCACACACACACACAAGAGTTGGCCCCTACCAGGAGTCTGGAAACTGCTCCTCGATGAAAATGTGGTTGAAGAGTCGGAGCAGCCGATCCTTACTCAATGGTGAGAGATGTTGGAGCATAGCATAGTGGACATTGTCTGAGCATAGCAATGTCTGCATAGTGGACATTGTTGGAGCATAGCATAGTGGACTGTTGTTTTGATCCAAGATTCTTTTTCCTCTGGGGGAGTCATTCTCCTCCATCTCTTTCTGCTCATTCTCCCCCGAGTTTCTGGCCCTGAAGAGCAGGGCTGAACACTCTCCACTATCCTTTCATTCGAATGGCCTGAAGTCTTACAACAGGCCATTCATAGCAGAGGAGCTTCGCCTTGCTCTGCACTCTTCTTGTGCATCTGCCATCGGGTCAGACAATGTCCACTATGTTATGCTCCAACATCTCTCACCATTGAGTAAGGATCGACTGCTCTGACTCTTCAACCACATTTTCATCGAGGAGCAGTTTCCAGACTCCTGGTAGGAGGCTATCATCTTGGTATTCACTAAGACATGCAAAGATCCCAAGATTCCTTAAAATTATCATCCAATTGCCTTGACGAGCTGCATCTGCAAGGTGTTGGAACAAATGGTAAATACTAGGCTAACCTGGTATTTGGAACATCATGGCCTTCTTTCCAACACCCAGTGTGGCTTTCGCAGGCACAGGTCTACTTTAGATCACCTGACGTGCCTCGAATAGGTGAGCAGGAATTCATTTTTACGTCGAGAGCACTTGGTGTCAATTTTCTTCGACATTGAAAACGCGTACGACACGGCATTCTTCGTGACCTCCATAGCTTCGGCTAGCGAGGTCATATGCCAATCTTCATTGCCAACTTTTTATCTACTCGTAGTTTTCGAGTTTGTGTTGGAAATACTCTGTCGCGGCTTTTCCCCCAAGAACAGGGGGTGCCACAATGTTGCATCCTGAGTGTTACGCTTTTTATTGTCAAGATAAATTCCATTACACAGCAACTTCCTCCAACTGTAGGCAATGCCTTCTATGTTGATGACTTTAGCATCTTTTGCTCATTGTCCAGCATGAGGATAATTGAACGACAACTGCAAACTGCCCTGACAATCTCTCTGGGTGAAGGCCAATGGGTTTCGGTTCTCCCCACAGAAGACTGCTTGCGTGCACTTTTGCCGCAAGCGTAATCTTCATCTGGACCCCGAGCTGCAGCTTGGAGGTACCATCATTCCAGTTGTGGCAGAGATCAAGTTTCTCGGTCTCATCTTCGACTGGAAATTGACCTTTTTACCATACAGCCAACATCTCAGGTCCAAGTGCATGTAGGGATTGAACATCTTCATGGTCCTCTCTTCCCTCTCTTGGGGGGCGAACCAATGTTCTTTGCTCCGCCTCTACCATGCACTTGTCCAGTTGAAACTGGACTATGGATCCCAGGTGTACGACTCCACCCTGGATTCTGTGGTGAAGGTGCTCAAACCTCTACACCATCAGTCTCTCTGTGTGTGCACGGGGGCCTTCCGCACTTCACTGGTCCAGAGTCTCTATGTAGAGACCGCGAACCATCATTATCTATTTGCTGTCAGCAGTTGTCCCTACAGTATGCAGCGAAATTGTGATCCCTGCCAGGCCATTCCACTTGGTACTGTGTTTTGAGTCCCCAGTGGGAAATGTTATACCAGAATCAGCAGACTGCCATTCGTCTTTTTGGTTTGCATGTCCGAGGTTACCTCTGAGACATCAACACCAGTCTCAATAGCATCGAACTGTCGACAGCTGAGCCACTTCCACCTTGGCTCGCTGTTTCCCCTTCCTGTGATTTCTCTCTTTGCAGGACAGGGAAG
Source organism: Ryuthela nishihirai (assembly GCA_038380435.1). Taxonomy (NCBI): domain Eukaryota; kingdom Metazoa; phylum Arthropoda; class Arachnida; order Araneae; family Heptathelidae; genus Ryuthela; species Ryuthela nishihirai. The sequence goes on from JAWZYU010000031.1 coordinate 36,298,752, forward strand.
GCTTTTACACCTGACTGTGTGTATTAGCAACTCTTTACCAGCCATCGTGCTGCACACCCAAACTTATTGCCTGTCTTCACAGATGGCTCAAAGTCTGACACATCTGTGGGATCAGCTGTGATGTAATCATTGCAGACCAGATCCCACAGCAGTGTTCCATCTTCACTGCAGAGTTGCATGCTATCAGCCTTGCCATGGACCACATAGCAACTAAGCGTCGTCGTCGGTGTGTGCTTTACACCGACTCGCTTAGCTTGCTATAGGCTTTGGTCCCGGTGAGGCATCGGCCTCACCCTGTTCTCTCCAAGATCCACCAGCAGCTCCATCAAGGCAGCCACCACCAACTTTCTCTTCTGTTGGGTGCCCGATCACATCAGGATCAGGGGCAATGACTTGGCAGATGCTGCTGCCAAGTCAGCCATGCCCCTCTCTGACTCTCCGCTGCCGGTTCCACACGTGGACTTCTGGCAGCATTTTTACATCGAGCTCTGGGCGCAGTGGCAGAGATCTTGGTCTGAACAGGTTGGAAACAAGCTTTTCGAGATCAAGCCCCTTGTCAAACCATGGCAGTCTTGTTTTCGCAGGAATCGCAAGGAGGATTTGTACTTGCTCGGCTCTACTTAGGTAATTCATTTATCACTCATTCCTTTCTTCTTCGAGCAGATGACGAACCTGAGTGCGAGTTTTGTGACACCATTACGCAAATTTTAATTCATTGTCCAGCTTTTAACTTAGATAGACGTTTATATTTTAACTTCCACAATTTTACTGATGAGCCTCTTACACTCAGCCATCTTTTATCTGACTTTGTCTTTTTACGTTTTACAGTTTATTTTAAGACTGTGATTTTATGGCTTTATCCTTTTTACTTTGATTATCCTGGGTCTTTTACATCCAGGTTCGTTTTATCTCTTTGTACTTTTATATTTATTGCTTTACACTCTTACAGTTTTTGTTTCTTTTAAATTTGGTTGTGGGTTCGTCTTTTAGCTTTTTCTTTGTCTCTGTTTGGCGCAATATAGTCCTTGTCGCTCTTGCACCACAAAACCCCAAACAACCAACCAACTAGAGTAACATAAATAACAATCGCAGCGTTACCTGTTGTGATGCCCCCTCATTCACTTTTACTTTACCTTAACCAGTGGGGCGGGGGTGGCTCAGTCGGTAGCGCGCCAGGCTCGTAATCTGTAGTTCCCAGGTTCGAGTCCCAGCTGGGTCAGTGTTGAGATTTATCTCCGCAAAATTCCCCGCCCTGCCCATGGTCAGTAGGGGACACCGATGGGCTTGGAAAGGCTGCCGTCTGTCGGATGGGACGTTAAGCCATGGCCCCGTGTGCGGGAGAGACATACCCTGTGCACGTTAAAGAACACGCTGGATGGCCTTGACAGGAGGCTACCATCTGTATCCCAACAGCTGTTCCAGTGGGTCCCCTCCCCCAACCTTCTCTGAGCCTTCGGAGTCCATGTGACCTGGCCATTTAGCCCATGGTGTGCAAAAAAGTGCTGCTCAGAGTAAAACAACCCACAACCCTTAACCAGTTTTGCTTAATTTACATTATATTTATCATTTTGGGGATTTTTATTTCCTTTTTGGCATCACAGTGCTTGTTTCTAAGAGTTAGGAGTTGCGCATGTGCAACTCCGAACTTTCGATTGTCACCCAGTAAAGCGTGTGTACAAGGACACGCCCACTCTTGCGTCATAGCTTGCGCCGCTCGTCAATTCATGCCAATGTCTTCCCCTGCGTGCAACATGACACATGCGGGCTTTGTACCTCTTGTTATAACCTGGTGACATGTTGCCACAGTAGCACAGAAGATAGTAGAGTAGAGAGATTAGAAGAGCACAGTTTAGAGATCAGTTTTGGTTTGGAGTTTGTTGAAGATGTTTATAGTAAGAAATGATGTAGTATCTTCTTTATTGAAGTTTTGGTGAGTGCTTTTTGGAAATAAATTGTTTGTTATTTAAATCTTTTGAATCTTTACTAATTTTTTTCTCTTGGCAACGTTAGTTTGTTTTGATTAGTATTAACATAAAATTTTGACAATCATTTAATATTTTTGAATTCTTACTCATTAATGCTCGTTGGTATTTCGAACCCAAATTAAACTTTATTTTTTGGCAATTTGTTAATTATTGCCTGGCGTCCGACTCAGCTATCCGGAGCATGAAAATAATTGGATCAGACAAAGGGTCCAAACTTTAAAAGTAATTCATTTCTTTGGAGCGTTACACTGTTGACTTTTTAACGTCTATAAATCAATAAATATTTTGTGGAAAAAATTTTGTTGACATATTGGACTTTAATTCTCATCTCTCCAGAAACATGCCTGAGTATTCTACCCTTGAACTAATGCCAACTCTTTTTTCCATTGTATAAGACTTTATACTCTTCCTGAGATTGTAGCAACTATTTCTTTTATATTGCACTGAGTAAGATGGAAATATATAATACTCTATCTGATGTTTAGTGTTATTAATTATTTAAACAAAAATGACAATACCAGCATTATTTTTTAAAGTCTATAAATCAATAAATATTTTGTGGAAAACATTTTGGTGACATTTGGAATTTGAACCTGTATCTCTCCAGAACATGTCGGAGTATTCTGCATTAGTTCAATGATAGAATACTCTGGCATGTTTCTGGGGGCGGGGGTGGCTAAGTCGGTAGCGCGCCAGGCTCGTAATCTGTAGTTCCCAGGTTCGAGTCCCAGCTGGGTCAGCGTTGAGATTTATCTCCGCAAAATTCCCCCGCCCTGCCCACGGTCAGTAGGGGACACCGATGGGCTTGGAAAGGCCGCCGTCCGTCGGATGGGACGTTAAGCTGTGGCCCCGTGTGCGGGAGAGCCATACCCTGTGCACGTTAAAGAACACGCTGGATGGCCTCGATGGGAGGCTACCATCTGTCTCCCAACAGCTGTTCCAGTGGGTCCCCTCTCCCAACCTTCTCTGAGCCTTCGGGGTCCATGTGACCTGGCCATTTAGCCCATTCTGTGCAAAAAAGTGCCGCTCAGAGGTAAAACAACCCAACCCAACTGGCATGTTTCTGGAGAGATGTGGGTTTAAATCCTGTATGTCGACAAAAGTTTTTCCACAAAATATCTAGAATAACATTATAAACTCTAAGAATGATTCATTAATCAAAGAGGGTAGTCAAATCAGTAGTGGTCCAGATTCTACTCCCAGCTTGAACAGCATTGAGATTTATCTCCACAAAACTCCCTACCCACAATCAGCACAATACACTGATGGCTTGGAAAGGTTGCCGCCCATCAAATGGGATGTTAAGTCATGGCCCCATGTACAGGAGGAGACAGACCCTGTGCACATTAAAGAACGTGCTGGATGGCCTTGACAGGAGGCTAACATCTATCTCCCAACAGCTGTTCCAGAAGGCAATCTGGAATGCAATTATGACATTCTTACCTACTCTGATTATGTGTAATTATGAAAAGAATACAACGAACAAATTTGTTTTCTGAATGCAAGGTGGTCCAGTTTTTTCAATAATTAATTTCAAAGCACATGTGATTATTGCAATGACTCTACAGTATTCAAGAATAAAAAGTAAGTAGATTAAATACCTCATTTACTGGACCTCCAGGCATACTTCTCAATACAGTTTGGTATACACCATCTGCTTCTACATCCTATAATGATACATACACTTTACAAAGAAAAAAGTGAAAAATAATTTATGGTTAATGATTTTAATAATTGTTAAACTAATACTATAAAAATGTATTTAAGTATAACTGAAAAAAATAAGCACAATGAAATTGATAGGATACTATGATGAACTAGATATAGGATTTTACTTTGCTATCAACAACATTACAAAAGAGATTTTAAGAACTACTACAATGATTACATAAGAAGTATATTTAAACTATTTTGAAGGAAAACAAAATAACATTATACCTCAAGGACTTGATAAGACTTTGGATGCAAAATTCAATTTATGGGTCAAGAATACCAAGCTGGTCTTGCCAATACACCAACTCTGTCACAATTGTTTCTGTAGAGTGAAACTACTCTAAAAAACCTAAAATTTGTCATTAATAAATGAGACTGTATGCTGCTTAAAAGAGCATTATACCTTTGTCCTCAAACTGAATTTAGAAGCCTACAAATAAATTTATTTAGAGTTAATATCAATACACAATGTTACAAGTGCTGTTCGTTGATATTATCTCTCACTGTATCCAAGTATACCGATCGATCTTGTGCAAAAAAAAAAATTTCAAGAACTGCTCTCAGTAAATAAAAACCCCCTCAAGCAGTTGCTTGCAAGAGGTCTGACAGGAGCCTGTCAGTTTATATGCCATAGTAGAATAGTCTACATAGCATAGTAGAAGGTCTGTGAGGATGGCAGGACTTCAGCAGAAAAACATCACAAACATCCATGCCTTACCTGGGGCTCGAACCCAGGTCCCTTAGATTAGCAGCCAAGCGTGTGAACCACTCAGCCATGGGACGGCTGCTCTCAGTACTATCTACAAAAAGAAGCATCACTATGCAAAACATTAATTTTTTTTTTAACAGATTCAAATTTCTCCCAAGTTAATGATGCTCTGTTCATGAAAATCAGAATCCAAGAAGGAATGTGACTTGTATGGTGCATGTTTAGAACCTACTAAGCTACAGACCAATGAGAACATTCTGGAAACGGTATGACTGGAACCTTCCCACAGGTATTTAAAGGGGCTATATCTGTGTTTAGCTTATTAGTTCTTATGCAGGTGTTGTTAAGCCACACAGAGCAATGCAAGTTTCATATCTCCAGGTGAGGAAATTTGACAGAGGGAATATTTTGGCATGAGAGAAGGCAATCTTTTTTTTGCATCAAGAAATTGCAGCTTGTGTGGGATGTAGCGTATGTGTTGTGCATCAAACATGCAAAGAATGGTTCGAAGATCGGCAATGAATACATCGGGAAGGTTCTGGATCTCACCCACAGACAACTCCTGGAAGATTGCTATCTTTGAGGAGGTCCTGGACAGGACCTCCTCAAAGATAGGTCCTAATGCCTAATCCTAGGTCTTGTGCCAGCATCGAGATTTATCTCTACTAAACCCCCACCCTGCTTTTGGTCAGTAGAGAACACCAATGTGCTTGATGAGGCTGCTGTCCATCAGATGGGACTTAAAGCCAAGGATCTGTGTGCAGAAGAGCCATACTCTGTGTACATTAGCGAACATGCTGGATGGCCTTGACAGGATGCTATCATCTGTCTCCTAACAGCTGCCCAGTGGGTCCTCTTCCCCCAAGCTTCTCTGAGCCCTTATGACCTGCCTATTTAGCCCATTAGGTGCAAAAAAGTGTCACTCAGAGGTAAAACAACCAGCCAACTATAACCAGAGAGCTTAAAACCAATAATTGATTATAATATATAGTGAAAGAGAAGCAAAGCTATTTATCCCTCCCAAGGAGAAAGACCAAGAAGGTACCCCTGATTGACATGGAGAGACTGCATACAAAGGGACTTAGATGAAATACAAAGGGACTCAGATGTGGAACTGGGAGGAAAATGCCATGGACAGATGAGAATGGAGACAAATTGTACTCTCAGCAAAAAGCATTTCAGGCTCAAATAGCTAGAGAATAAGTATGCTAATATCTTGCTTATGCAAGTGTGAATAATCTCCCCATCTTATCTCAAATGATAGAGCAACTGGTGTGTAACAAGCAGGTACCATGATTGATTGAGTCAGAGAGGTAAAAGGGAGATTTTATTTCGCATTTCTTTCTATTCCATAATCTGGCTTGTGTGGTGCCTTCATTACTGAAAATTGGTCTGTTAGTGAAAAATATTAAATGCCCTGATTTAAAGTTAAAGGAGGTTGTTATAGACTGCAGATAACATGGTTTAGCTTGAAAAAATAAAAACATTTTTTTTAATCAGCATTAGTGAGACATTAGGTTGGGTTGTTTTACCTCTGAGTGGCACTTTTTTGCACACCAGGGCTAAATGGCCAGGTCACAACGACCCTGAAGGCTCAGAGAAGATTGGGGGAGGGGACCCACTGGAACTGCTGTTGGGAGACAGATGGTAGCCTCCCGTCAAGGCCATCCAGTGTGTTCTTTAACGTGTGAGACATTAGGAGAAAACATCTAGTACTGTTTCGTTGATTTTAAATGCAGTAATGGATACATCTAGCAGTTGGTATTTTAAAACTAAAATTATACAAAAAAAAGACTTTCGCTATTTATGTGCAGTTGAACAAGCAACAAATGAGTAACAATGACAAAAAAATTCTAAAATTAACTAAGATAGATATTAAAGTTAAAGAATTTAAAATAGGAAGAAGCATGCACTGCATGTTTATTTATTCACAATACATAAACTCTGAATTTGAAATTGCACCACCCAGAAGTAGTGATTTTTATGTAAATCAGCAGATGAGACAACATAGTAGGGTATGCAAATGATTCCATTATCAGACAAATCAGGCAAAGAGGGTTGGCATTATAAGGCAAAATATGCTACACCTACACTAAATGCTTCATAAGTTTGCAGTCAGTAAAACTGAGTGATCCCACAGAACAACATCAGATATTGAATGTCAAGACATCACCAGCTTATGAGTGCTTGAGAGAAGATGGATCATTTTACTCCAGGAGGTGGAGTGGTCAAGCTTGCATATAATGGACCATGTCAGCTGCAACCATATGAGAGTTAGTCAATACTGGCAACAGTGGTTGTGAGAAACTGTACAGTCATCAGCAAGGATCTGAGGACCTATCAGTCAGGTACATGGTATCAGTCAGGTTCAGTCAGTCATCCCATGTATGTTGCCCTGAGGTACACACCAGAGGACAACACCATGGGATGACTGACTGATTTTGCGACAGGCTTCCACTGCACCAGTAGTGATGCTACCCATCATCAGCAGAGTATTATGCCAATCTTGCATCATCCCATAACATGAAGGGCCATTTTCCACTGACTTGCAGAGGCAGGGTTACATGCACATTGCCCATTGCATCACCTTCCACTGACCCTAGTGGTCATCAGTCAGTATCATCTACAGTGTCTGAAGTGGTGCCAAACTCAAACAACCTGAGATGTGTAATGGCACATCATCTTTAGTAATGTACCCTAGTTTTGTCTAGGAGCTGATAGTCATTATACACATGTATGGAGATAACTTGGCCAATGCTCCCATCCAGCTGCCACTGACAAATTACACACTCTGAGCAGCAGGTATTATGATCTGGGGTGCGATAAATAATGATATCCAGTCTTTTCTGGTATGTCTCCCAGACACTATAATTGCACAGCACTATGTCAATGATGTTCTGGAACTTGAAACACTCTCCTTCATCACAGGAGTGCTTGGTGCCCTGTTTCAGCAAGATAATGCCAGGCCACATACCACTAACATCACCCAGGAATGTCTCTAACTTGTTAACATTCTTCCATGCCCAGACATGCCCCTGGATTTATCATCTATCAAATGTTCGGTAGGGCATCATATGCAGATTCAACCATAACCAATGCAAAGTAGCCATCCTGAGAGACGAGCAGCAACAGGCATGTGAACCATGTCTCATACTGTTCAATGCCTATATGATTCCATATCGGATGTGTAGCTGCATGTCACAAATCTTGGGGGATTTACAAGGTATTGACTACCACATGTAATATGTCTGTGTGTGAAATAAATTTATATATTTGCTCTGTAATTTTTATTTGATTCCACCCACATTTTCTATGTGGTGCAATTTCATTGTGAAAGAGTTTCATGGTAACACTATAAAACTAATATTACCAATTTATTAATAAGTGTAAAAGTTGAAAAACTCACTTCTACTATTGATTTTAAAGTACGAAGCTGGATCAACTGTGCTTTATGTGACCTATATTCTTCTTTAGAGTCAATGCCATTAAGTTTCTATTAAAGAAATTAAAACATTATTAATTGCAATATTCTTCTTAAAGTGCTATTTCCAGAAAATTCCGATATGCTCTTATGCAATATTCGTATAAATTCTAAAGGAACTAAGATTTTTTAGAATAAGTTTATATACTATTTTAAACACAAAAGAATAATAATGCCAGCTATTGGCAACAGTTTATGACCCCAGCATATGTGACAAAGACATCAGCACTCAGTGAAGTCTGTTCATTGTGTGCATACTGTTTTTAAAATTCAAACCTTTCATTGGCATATTTACCAAAAAGAGATAAAGAGAAAACTAATACAAAACACTGCTTTTTCAAAGAAGTTATAGACTACATTTTTTTAATACCTTAGAAAGAATTTCTTATGTAAAGGAATGGAAATATACAGGACTTGTTAAAGTTTTGTTAAATTGAAAACGCAATAATATGCCAATTACCAAGTTCAAATCTTTACAAGTGAACACAGTGAGTAATAATAAATAACAGATTTTACAATTATTACCATTTTGCATCTCTAGCTGCAACACAGGAGACATAAATCTCCCAACAGTGATAATCCTGAAATAAACCTATTGTTACGACAGAAGAATCTGGCAACCGAAAGCAAAGTTTCAGCGAACGAATAAGAACTTTGGGAGAATTTGGAGAAGAAGAGTGGAGAGTTAACGGTCATTTTGTATTGTAACGGTCGGTGAGTTAGAAAATGGACGGTGAGCTGTTCTGAGACAGTGCGCGTAAGTATCAAGAAGTAACTTGATGTGTTGTGTATACGCGGAAGGATAAAAGTGGGATCTTTTATCGTTAAGTATCAAGAAGTAACTTGATGTGTTGTGTATACGCGGAAGTATAAAAGTGGGAACTTTTATGGCTAACTTCGAATGTCTACACGGACTGTCTTTTTGTTCGGCTATTGTGTGAAAAGTTATTAGCACAGGACGGGAATTGGTTTACGAGTGAAGATCTTCGGGTGACCTGGTAAATCAAGTAAAAGGTAGTATTTAGTAAAATACACAGAGCTGATATTGTGTGCTCTACGCAGGAAGATTGATGACTTGTGCATGTTAATAGTTGATTTGTTGATAAGATACTTCATCCATATTTCCTTTGTAACAATTTACCTTGTATTGAATTTGGTTTTGAAATATAGCTTTTAATACTCACGCTCAGTGGCTATCCATTTTTGTAATCCGCAACATTTGGTGTCAGCAGCGGGATAATTTATTGAATGCCGTTAACTAGAAGTATGGATGAATTAGTAAAGTTGTTAAATGACTTGAAAGCCGATATGAAAGCTGATATAGCTGCCCAAAGCGATAAAATAGGTGACCAGATGACTGATATGGCTACACAGATGAATGACATTAAAAGTCAAAATAGCGAAATGGCCGCACAAAATAATGAGTTGAGAACTGAGATAGTTTCTCAAAAAGATGATTTGAAAGCCGAAATGGCCGCACAAAATAATGAGTTGAGAAATAAAATAGGTGACCTGGCCGCACAAAATACTGAGATGAGAGCTGAAGTGGCTTCTCGAGTTGGTAAGATTATTGATCACTTCAAGGATCATAAAACCGAACTCAATAGACAATGCAATAGTTTAAATGTTGAATTTGTCAGTGAAAAAGATGATCTTGATAGTGTTAAGTTAGATTGTAAACATGGAAAAGAAAAAGAGAAAGGCAACGCATATAAAAATGTGGATCTGCTACTGGAAATCAAGAATCGTAGAGATAGCGCAGATAATGCCTTTGACCACGCAACTACTGGTAATGCATGGCAGAGTGTCTATGTCGCTGGTGACATGTCTAGGAACTGTGAAGAACAATCACACAGATCAGAGAGCTGTGAGACTATACAGTACGCTTTGCACTTCAAAATACCTAGGTATACAAGTCTGTCACGATCTGAAGAGAGATCCACACGAAAGGTATTCTATTCCTCGCCGTCAGCAAAATGCGTCATGGACAATTATCGCAAAGGCAGAGTAACGAGTGGTAATGAGGGGGAACGAAACAGAGTTTACGTTTCGCAGAGTGGTCCGAGTAAAGAAGAGGCGTCCATTCATCATAGAAACAAAGTGCCATTCGACGTTACCGGGGAAGTCGGAGAGATTTTACCGAAGCATATAGCCACACTCGAATCGTTTATAGAAAGTGGGGATTTAAGAAAGAAGAATTCCGAAGAATGGCTTAGAAGCGTAACAGGTGATGCTAGTAAAGGAGCTTCAGGCAGAGACAGTACTTCAAAGACTAACTTTCTGGATGAAACTAAGCCTCAGAGTTACGATCAGAGAGAAGTGAATCCCTCAGATGATTTCAACGTAGCCACGCTGAATTTCTTTGAACAGTCAATGTGCAGATTTGGGCATTATAACCATTTAGATTATAAGGATATAGAAAAGTTTTATCACGACTACAAGAGCTCTAAAGTGGACAATATGTTACAAAACTCGTCGCTGATCTCCAGAATGAACAATTTGGCAATCATGACTGATATTTCCCTGGTTAATTACAATGAGAGCTCCAAGAAGGTGAATTCGGAAGAAACAGCAACTATGACCTCCTCGGGTCATGTGTTTTGCTGGAGACCCGAGTGGCGCCATCGGATGGTGGATAAACACAGCACAAGAGGTGTCAGCGACAAAGTGAGTCTTGTCTTGGCTCCTGCACTTGCTGCTTTAGGTCTCAAGGTCCCTATGATCTCCGGTCGTGCTCTCCAATTGAAGGGAGATACTCTGGACAAATTGGAATCCATCCCTGGCTTCACAGTCGACTGCACTAAAGATAAAATCGAGCAGATGATGGAAGACGTCGGATGCTGCATCGTAGGACAGACAGAGGAGCTGGTGCCAACAGATAAGGAGATTTACCGCTGCAAGGATCTGACGGCTACCGTAGATAGCGTTCCTCTAAGGAGATGCTCAATTGTGTCCAAAAAGCTGGCTGAAGGAGTGTGCGCTTTGGTTTATGATGTTGAATTCGGAAAAGGAGCTATTGATCTCATCAGTACAGAAGATGTTGCTGTTGATTTAGTTAAGAAAATGGTTGCAGCATCACAGGCTCGTGGAATGAAGAGTTTGAGTTGTTCAGCTGTTATCAGCAACATGGATTCACCTCTTGAAAACTCTGTTGACAACTCTCTGGAAGTGATGGAAGCTGTTCAGTGTTTCCTTGGTGACGGATCCTTGGAACTGCAAGAGCTTGTCGAAGAGTTAGGAGGAGAACTTCTGCGTTTGGTGAACATTGTGGATAATAGGGTAGATGAAGCATCACGTGTCTGCAAGGTTCTGCATAACGGCAATGCTTTGAACAAGTTTCGTAACATGTTAATAGAACAAGGAGTATCTGAAGATGTTGCAAGCTGGCTATGTGAAGGTAAAACAGAAAAAATATTGCTAGCAGCCCGACACATCACTGATTTCACTTATACAGGAGAAACAGGTAAGGTTGTTGGATTAGAAGCTGCAGTTCTAGCAAGAGTATGGAAGGAGGAGATGGACCGAAGCGCTAAAAAGAATTATGGAGCTGATATTATATTTGTGAAGCACCTTGGGGATCAAATTGAATCAGGTGAAATATGGCTGAAGGTTCATCACGACAGTTCTGAATTAAGTGAAAGTCAACTGACAAAAGGGTCAGACTGGAGGATGAAACTCCTCCCTAGATTTTATGTCACTAATGACTTTCATTCCTTGTTACTGTTGATAGAAGTAAAAATCCAAAGAAGAAAACTTTCGACAAAGAAGAAAACTTTTTACAGGTTTTGCACGAAAACTCTTAGTCGATTCTTCTCCCTGCGGAGACATAAACGTGTTCACAAGGGCTATAGGCCTTACACGTATTATATTTGTGGACGAGGCTTCAGTCAGAAAAGAAATCTAAGTCATAATGAGATTCGCTTTCATTTTGACACAGACGTGGAATACCGCATTCGTCGACGTCCAGCTACAAAGTGCAAGGTGGTTCACGTGGATCGTTTAGCCCCGTTTCATCGAAGAACTGAAGAAACTTTGGAATCCAGAATTGTTCGGGACGAACAAGACCTAGGAAGGGGGCAGTGTTACGACAGAAGAATCTGGCAACCGAAAGCAAAGTTTCAGCGAACGAATAAGAACTTTGGGAGAATTTGGAGAAGAAGAGTGGAGAGTTAACGGTCGTTTTGTATTGTAACGGTCGGTGAGTTCGAAAATGGACGGTGAGCTGTTCTGAGACAGTGCGCGTAAGTATCAAGAAGTAACTTGATGTGTTGTGTATACGCGGAAGGATAAAAGTGGGATCTTTTATCGTTAAGTATCAAGAAGTAACTTGATGTGTTGTGTATACGCGGAAGTATAAAAGTGGGAACTTTTATGGCTAACTTCGAATGTCTACACGGACTGTCTTTTTGTTCGGCTATTGTGTGAAAAGTTATTAGCACAGGACGGGAATTGGTTTACGAGTGAAGATCTTCGGGTGACCTGGTAAATCAAGTAAAAGGTAGTATTTAGTAAAATACACAGAGCTGATATTGTGTGCTCTACGCAGGAAGATTGATGACTTGTGCATGTTAATAGTTGATTTGTTGATAAGATACTTCATCCATATTTCCTTTGTAACAATTTACCTTGTATTGAATTTGGTTTTGAAATATAGCTTTTAATACTCACGCTCAGTGGCTATCCATTTTTGTAATCCGCAACACTATTATTTATTTTCATATTTTTTTATCAAATGAAAAACCTAAATTTTCATACTTATTCAAATAAACATTTTTGAGTTTAAATGATATGGAAGTGTATCAGCATACATTAGATGTCGTTTACAACACTAAGAGAAGACTGTTTAAGTGTGAAACACATTTAATATTAAGCAATCACAGGGAGCATTGGGGCAGGGATGTCTCAGTTGGTAGTGCACCAGGCTAATAATCTGTGGTTTTCAGGTTTGAGTCCCACCTGAACCAGTCAAGATTTATCTCCGCAAAACTCCCTGCCCTTGGTCAGTAGGAGACAATGAAGGGCTTGGAAAGGCCACAGTCCATTGGATGGGATGTAAAGCCATGGCCATGGATGTAGGCCATGGCCTTAAATGTAGAGCCATGGTCCCTTATGTGAGGGAGAGCCATACCCTGTGCACATTAAAGAACATACTAGATGGCCTTGACTAGAGGCTACCATCTATGTACCAACAGCTGTCCAGTGGATTCACCCTCAATCTTCTCTAAGCCCTCACCATCCTTGTGATCTGGCCATTTAGCCCATTGTGTGCAAAAAAAGTGCGGTGCAGAGATAAAATAGTCCAACTCAAAATTTATCTCTAAAAGCAAGAAAAGTTAAAATTCTACAGACCAACATACCACAAAATGAAAACATTAGCTTTTGTTTTGAACATGAATTGAAAAAGAATTCCCAATTAGGCAGAAGTCTGCAACATTCAATAGGATATTTTAATCCTTCAAATTTTACAAACTATAGTCAGACCTTGTGGCAAGCAGCTGATTGAAGGGGTATTTGTTTTTCATTTAGTCTAGAGAAAAATTAAAATCGTTGAGCAAAAACACCACGTTTCCTTCTCCGCATATTAACCTGAAAGGAAAGATTTCCATCTGCCACTGTTATTCAGTGAGTTCCATTCATCAGTCATGTTTAAACTCTTGGAATCTTGTGTTGGATTATTTTAATCCTACAATTTTTTATTGTCAGAACTCAATTTGTAAAATAGCCAGGTCACAAGGAACCCAAAAAGGGCTCAGATTTTAGTAGGAGAAGAGGACCCAATGGATAGTTGTTTGGAGACAGAAGGTATGGCTCTTCTAACATGGGGCTACAGCTTAAAGTTCCATCTGACTGATAGGTCCTGATCATCTGGACCCTGAACTGTGGCTTGGGGGTACCATATTCCAGTCAATTTCTGGTTGAAGAAGAGACCGAGTTTCTCGATCTCATCTTCATTTCATCATCATTAACCAGAAATTGAACTGTTTACTCCATATCTGCCATCTCAGGTCCAAGTGCACGAGGGCACTGAACATCCTCAAGGTCATCTCCTTCCTCACATGGGGTGCGGACTGATGTTCTTTGCTCTGCCTCTACCATGTACTTGTCTGGTCAAAATTGGACTATAGATCCCAAGTGTACGACTCCACCCAGGATTCAGTGATGAAGGTGCTGGACACTCTCCATCATCAGGCCCTCTCTGTATTTGCAAGAGGGGCTACCAAACTTTATGGATACAGAGTCTTTAAGTTGAGACTGATGAACTATCATTATCTATTTGCCATCAGCAGTTACAGAAACTCAGAAAAATTGGTACAGTACTAAGAAAAATTGGAATCCCTGCTGGGCCATCTCACTTGGGACTGCATTTTCAGCCCTCAGTGGGAAATGCTTTACACAAATCACCCGACTGTCATTTGTCCTTTCAGTTTGTGTGTTCGAGGCTACCTCAGCAACATCAACATCAGTTTCATCACCCAGTCACTTCCACCATGACTTACCCTTTTCCCCTTCCTGCAACTTTTCTCTTTGCAAGACAGGGAAGGCTTTTACACCCACTGCATGTACCAGCAACTCTTAGTCAGCCACTGTGCTGAGCACCAGGACTTCTAGCCTGTCTCCACAGATGACTCAAGGTCCATCACATCATTGGGATCAGTCATGGTCTGCTGTCATACTATCATTGCAGGCCAGATCCTACAGCAGTGTTCCATCTTCACTGCAGAGTTGCATGGTATCAGTCTCCTCTTGAACAACATAGTGGCTAAACATCATCGTCAGTGTATCCTCTACACAGACTCGCTTAACTCACTAATATGAAACAGGGACAGAATTGATCCAAGAAACTCTACTAGCTCAATCATCTGGCAGCCACAACCACCATTCTCTTTTGTTGGGCAGCATGTCAGGCCTATAATCGGCAGTTCCCAGAAATGAGTCCCAACTAATAGTTGAATCTTACAGATTCTGTCTGTAAGAGAGCCACATCTAGTGCACATTAAATAATGTTGGAAGGCCTTGATCAGAGGTTCCTATTTGTCTCCTAACAGCTGTCCATGGGTCCCCTTACCTAACCTTCTGTGAACCCTTATAATCCTATGACCTAGTCATTTAGACCATTGTGTGCAAAAGAGTACCGTTTAGATGTAAAACTCAACACAACCCTGATGAAATACACATCTTTTTTACTAATAAATCAGCACTTTGACGTCGATTCACATTTTAGAGGAAAAACTGCTTTGAGCCGGGTGGGATATGAACCCATGACCTCCTGATAACATGTCAAGTGCTCTGGACCACTGAGACCGGCCGCCGATCAAGATCTCCTCTAATTAACGCTATGAACATTTCTATTATGTCACATATAGGTGCTATTCAGGAAATTTAGCTACAAGCGGCTTTCTATTTGCCATATTGTAATATATGCATTCCATCTATATGGCAAATAGAAAGCCGCTTGTGACTAAATTGCCTGAATAGCGCCTATATGTGACATAATAGAAATGTTCATAGCGTTAACTAGAGGAGATCTTGATCAGCGGCTGGTAGCTCAGTGGTCCAGAGCACCTGACATGTTATCAGGAGGTCGTGAGTTCGTATCCCACCCAGCTCAAGACAAGTTTTCCTCTAAAATGTGAATCGACGTCAAAGTGCTGATATATTAGATGTTGAATAGTCGAGTTTATTTCATCTATTTAACACATCTTTTTTATTCCATTGCTTCAAATTGTTAAAAACATAATCATCTTCATTAACAGATCTATCCATTTTTTCAAAGACTGATGACTCTGGTAGTAGTCGGCACAACAGGTAAACATCACTAATAGATGATGGCTGCATGAGGATTGTGAGCAGGCAGGCATATGGGTGAACAAGAAGAAACAGAGATAAAATCTTGAAAAAATTGTCACAGTTCTAATATGTTAATGATCAATTTAACTGATGAACAAGGCCAATTAGATATTAGGCTTAGATGAATCAATAGCATGAATGTTTCAAAGCGCAACATAGAAACAATCATTTACATGTTAAAATAATATTAATATTAAAAATTATTCTTCAAGCAACTCTTAGTCATGGGGGTCTGACAGGGTCCTGCCAGTGTAATAAATCATGAAGATTGGAAGATATCAGAAAAATATCCATACTTTATGGTAGAATAGAACCCACACCCCATTTCCTTCAAAGCCAAGTATACCAACCATTCAGTCACTTGAACTGTGGTAATATATGGAAAATATATAAGGGAAGTTCAACTAAAAAGAACCAATTTATGTGGAGTTATGCATTTTTCAGTTGAACCACTCTTATATATGTCTGGACAGTTAATATAATACTAATTCATTATATAGCTTATTTACTTACAGCCCATTCTTCTAACACTTGTTTGCCCAAGGTTTTAGCTTCATTTCGCCGAAGAGTTTTATTATAATCTCTAGCAATCTGCAAAAATACACAATATGCATTTTAAGTGAAAAATGTTACAAAATTAATGAAAGTTATATGGCAAATAACTGATATTAACAAGTAACAATTAAATAGTACTGTAATTTAAAAATATACAATAGAAGAAATATCATCATCCTCTTCAAGTAGTCATGGACTACCAAGGTTCAACCAGCTTGTGCAATTTAGTTCTCCAAACATATCTGTCCTGAGCTACATCTGAAGCAACTGGCCACTGACAGGATTATTCATCAGCTGATAAAATATATCCTGTGAATCTATTCACTTGGGGCTGTCAACCCACAAACAGAAAATACATTGGAAGATTTTCCCTCAACAGAAGTCCACCAGTGCAGCAAATTCAGGATCCATAATCAAGCTCGGAGCCATTATTTCATATATAATCAGCACCAGGTCCCTGTGTGGTTGACCATTTCTCAGCAGGGTAGAAAAAAAATAGACATAGTAGTCCAGATCAGAAGGCACACTGATCTTGCAGCCCTCCCCTTCCACAAGAGAGTATCTCTTTTGAAAGATACTAACGTTTCTGCACCACAAGAAGACATTAGGTGCCACACCTGGTTAGTTCTGTGCATCATCATATAAGATTGGTGCATAGTTCTCCTTCTAGTGACTATATAACTACCATTTATAGACCAATATTTACAGAAGAAATATAATGTAAAAAAATATGCAGCTTTATATTACTAATTTGTGAATGAAAAAAAATGTGATGATACATATTAATGAGTTACAACTGAAACATATGTTTCATATTTTTGAAGAAATAAACTGAAACTAACAAATGCTCTTTTTAAGCTACTAACAATGCCTTAAAACCAACCTTTATGTCTTGTTTCCAGAAACGCCTTGTTTTCAGCACATTAGTGGTTGGAGCAACCTCTTTAATCTGCAAAGTAAAGATCAATATACACTAAATAGAGACAATGCAGTTCTTAAATAAGGAATAACTAAATATAAATTGTGGTGCAGTAAATATTGTGTAAATGCCCTCATAAGCTTCGATCATTAAACAACAAAAAGTCATTTAAAACATTACTAAGCCTCCCAAATATAGATTTTGTATAAGCTAAACTTAATGTGAGGTTTGCCAAAGTGAAAGCTTACATAGACAATAAACTTTATTTAAATTCATCACTAATGATGCCAATATTTGGCAGGAAAAAGTTTGAACAGAGAAAAGTTATTTTTACCAACATCTTGCATACCTCTATTTTATAAGCCTTAAGCATATTTTCTACATCACAAGTATAATCTTTTCACTTATATTGCCTCGAAAGATTCTGAAAGCTGTGAAAAAATATCAGTGAAGATGTGTCAAAGCAAAAATATTCAAAAAATAATCTCAGGTGAAGATCAAACAAGGAACTTTTGTAGTCTTAAAAATTATTGGTTATGAAATAGTTTTAATTAAATTTCAGATAATGTTGAATAAACTATGTAGCAAACTTTGAAAACAGCAATTAACAACTTCTTATGTCAATACTGAATCTGAAAATTAAGCTTGCCTCAAAGAAGAAATGACCATGGCTTATAAAGCAATGGAATACAACATATTTTTATAAAAATATTTTTTCTACTCTCTTACTTGGACTTTTTCCAGTTAAATCTTAGAGCTGTTAGTGGTGAATATAGAGGAAAGTTTTCACCAAGGCATTTTCACTATGGAAAACCGATACTAAGATAGATGGAGCCCAAACTTGCCACTGATTACTGCTAAACACTGATATAGGAATATATCAGTGTTCAGGTATATAATAACCTGATAAATGTTTGCCCAAGTATATATGCAATTATTTTGATCAAAGTATGTATCAGATAAAAAAATTTAAGTTGAGTTTAAGATTATTATTGCAAACTATTATAGGCTGTGAAACTTTTACTTCTATTTATCGCAACCTTTACTTATATATTTCTCAAAAATTGTGAGTGGCAGAATACTTTCAAGACATTTTTGTAATTAGCACATAAAAAATTAAATAAAAAAAAGTTTAATTTGCTATTCAATGCCATTATCAAATGATTGTGCTAATGGTATTTGCATACTTTTTGAGCAAAATATAGTAATAACAGCATCCACATATAAACCTAGGATAAATTTTTAAGAATATTAATAATGTAATAAAAATTTATAATATTTACAAATATAAAGCTACCTGCTTTTACTTGGTTATAATTGTGCAGTGAGCAACTATTCTCCATTCCAGGTCATACCCCTCACGACCAACTTGGAGGTGGTTGCCATCTGCCTCTTTGTGGCATTTTTGTTGAGTCTGTTCTGTCTATCTACCACTGGGAAGCATTGTTTTCCGAGATGACGATGACCTCATCTCGCAGCTGCCGTCCCCCTTTCGCATCATGGGGGACTTCAGCAGACAGAACTTCAACTCTGGGGCAATGCTGACACCAATGGGAGGGGTGGTCCCACTCATTATCTATCCTGGAGCACAATGGACAGGTAATTGCTGATCCCAAAGCAATTGCCTACACTCTGGGGGAGTCATTCTCCTCTACCTCTTCTTTATCCTCCTACTTCCCCTCAAGTTTCTGGCCCAGAAGAGCAAAGCTGAATGCTCTCCGCTGTCCTTCCATTCGAATGGCCTGGAGTCTACAACAGGCTATTCACAGCAGAGGAGCTTTGCTTTGCTCTGCACATTTCTCGTGCATCTGCTATCGGGCCAGATAATGCCCATTATGCAATGCTTCAACATCTTTCATCACTGAGATTATCTGGTGTCGGGATCAGCTGCTCCAAACACTTGAACCGTATTTTCATCGAGGAGCAGTTTCCGGACTCCTGGCTGGAGGCTATCATCTTGGCCTTCCCCTAGCTAGGCAAAGATCCCAAGATTCCTTCAAATTATCATCCAATTATGTTGATGAGCTGTGTCTGCAAGGTTGGAAAGAATGGTAAATACCAGGCTGGCCTGGTATTTGGAACATCAGGGTCTTCTTTCCAACACCCTGTGTGACTTTCGCAAGCACAGGTCTACTCTAGACCACCTGATCTGCCTCGAATCGGCAATCAGGAATTCGTTTTTATGTCGAGAGCACCTGGTGTCCATTTCCTTCGACATCGAAAAAGCGTATGACACAGCATGAAGGTTCAGCATTCTTCGTGACCTCCAATGCTTCAGCTTGCGAGGTCACATGCTGATCTTCATCACAAACTTTTTATCTTCTCGTAGTTTTCGAGTTCGTATCGGTAACACTCTGTTGCAACCTTTCCCCCAAGACCAGGGGGTGCCACAAGGCTGCATCCTGAGTTTTTACTGTCAAGATAAATTCAATTACTCGGCAACTTCCTCTGACTGTACGCAATGCACTCTATGTTGGCAACTTTAGCATCTTTTGCTCGTCGTCCAGCATGAGGGTCACTGAATGACAACTCAAACTGCCCTGAACAATCTCTCAGTTTGGGCGACAGCCAATGGGTTTTGGTTCTCCCCACATAAGACTGTTTGTGTACACTTTTGCTGCAAACGTAATCTTCATCTGGACCCCGAGCTATGGCTCGGGGGTAACATCATTCCAATTGTGGTGGAGACCAGTTTCTCTGTCCCTGACCGGAAATTGACCTTCTTACCTCATATTCGACATCTCAGGTCCAAGTGCATGCAGGCATTGAACATTCTCAAGGTCCTCTCCTCCCTTTCTTCGTGGGGGGAGGGGGGCAGATGTTCTTTGCTCAGCCTCTACCATGCTGTATTGCATGTCTGGTCGAAACTGAACTACGGATTCCAGGTGTATGACTCTGCCCGGGATTAGATGGTGAAGGTGCTGGACCCTTTACACCAACAGACCTTCCATGTATGCACAAGGGCCTTCCGCACTTCACCAGTCCAGTCTCCACTTAGAGACCGACAAACTATCTTTATCTATTCGCCATCAGCAGTTGTTCCTACAATATGCAGTGAAATTGCGATCCCTGCCAGGCCATCCCCACTTGGGACTGCATTTTCAGTCCCCAGTGGGAAATCATATACCAAAATCGGCAGACTGCCATTCATCATTTCGGTTTGAGTATCCAAGGTTTCCTGTGAGACATTAACACGTCTCAATAGCATTGCATAGCCAACAGCCGAGCCACTACCATCTTGGCTCACTGTTTACCCTTCCTGTGATTTCTCTCTTTGCAAGACGGTGAAGGCCTTTACACCCGACTGTGTGTATCAGCAACTCTTTGCCAGCCATCGTGCTGTGCACCCGGACTTCTTGCCCGTCTTCACAGATGGTTCAAAGTTCGGTACATCTGTGGGATCAGTTGTGGTCTGCTGTGATGTAATCGTTGCAGACTAGATCCCACAGCAGTGTTCCATCTTCACTGCAGAGTTGAATACTATCAGCATTGCCTTGGACCACATAGCAGCTAAGTGTCATCATCAGTGTGTGCTTTACACTGACTTGTTTAGCTCCCTACAGGCTTTGATCTCAGTGAGGCATCGGCCTCACCCTGTTCTCTCCAAGATCCACCAGCAGCTCCACCTGGTCTGGCAGCCACCACCACCACCGTTCTCTTCTGTTGGGTGCCTGGGTATGTCGGGATCAGGGGCAATGACTTGGCAGATGCTGCTGCCAGGTCAGCCATGCCCCTCTCCGACTCTTCGCTGCAGGTTCCATACTTGGACTTCTGGCAGCATTTTTTCATCAAGCTCTTGGCACAGTGGCAGAGATCTTGGTTTGAACAGGTTGGTAACAAGTTTTTGGAGATCAAGCCCATTGTCAAACCGTATATGTCATTCATATATTACACATTCCTTTCTTCTTTGGGCAGACGATGAACCTAAGTTCGAGTTTTGTGACACCGTTTTAACCATTATGCATGTTTTAATCTCTTGTCCAGCTTTTAACCTTGAACCTAGATTTTATTTTAGCTTTCATGATTTTACGTCTTAGCCCCTTACACTCGGACATCTTTTATCTGATGACTCCTTTTTACCTACCGTCTTTGCTTTTTTACGTTTTACTGGTTATTTTAACTGATTCTAATTTTATGGCTTTGTCTTTTATACCCTATACAACCTGGGTCTTTTACACCTGTGTTGGTTTTACCATTTATATCTTTGTATTTATTGCTTTACACATTTACTTGATTTTCTATCTGTTGGTTTTGTCCTTTACTGTCTTTACTTTTAACTTTGATTGTGGGTTTCTGTGTCTTTTACCCTTTTATTTGCCTCGCTTGGTGCATTATGGCCTTAGCTGGAATTTTCTCAAAGTATGGTACCCAGAAAAAAAATTACAAATTGAGAGAAATATTTACTTGAAGCAAAAAAATTTTTATTCAGAAATAAATATTTTGTTTTCAGAAATAGCCTTTCTATTCATGTGCATTATAATCATTTCTGTTTTTTTTTAATAAATTTTTATTTGTGTTGCCAGATGCATTTTTACTACATGACTCTAAAAAAATTTCCTATTAAAATAAAACTTGTCTTTTTTTGTTAATATTTTATTTTCAGAAAATCCAGAATTAAATACTGATTAATTTGGCATATAACATGCCATAATTCCTTTTATTAGTTATTTGACAAAATAGTTTTAAAGTTAATTTTTTTGGCTGAGCACAGAGAAATTAGTTTGGCCTCTGAATGTAAATCAGTTTTTCAGGCTGGACACTGGAAGGGTTAAACATTTTGCATTTTATAGATTACTTTTAATGCAAAGATAGAATACTAATTAAATCACATTTTCGTTTGAAGTTGAAATATATAACCAACAGAATTTCTTATAGTTAGCATATTTAAAATAATATTGAAATAGTATATATCTGTTTTGATACCTTGAGAACTGCAACAGCAGCAATAAAGATGCATATTATATTGATAACTGTAAGAAGAAGACTAACTACTCCCAGAATGGCACATTCTTTTGCAATTGTATCCGAGTAGATTAGGCTGTAAGTCATTGGTGGTTCAACAAAGGGCTCTGAAGTTGCATTTGTTTCCTATTGTATATTTAAGTTATATTAGTCTTGATCATAAAAAATTATATATGACACGTTTTTAGTTATAATTAATTACTATCAATTTAAGCAAATAAATTTCACAATACTTAAATCATTTCATGCATACAGTATGGCACATTCCATATAACAGAATTAAACATTGGTGTGCAGGTTGTCTCCTAACCCTTGTTGTTATAGCCATTGTCGTGAACAGGCTACAACAGCCACCAATCATGTTGAGTGTTGAAGTTGTCAGTGAAGAATGTGAAAGTGTATCTCCAGTGGGAGCAGGAGCATTAACACTAGACTATTTAGGACTGGAAAAAGGTAGCCTGGTCAGATGAATCAAGATTTCTTTTGCATCATGCTGATAGAAGGATCAAAATTTGCCACAAGCAACATAATGTCATACAGCCATCTTGTCTGGTGTCAACAGTACAGGCTGGTTATAGTGTGTGATGGTGTGGGGAATGTTTTCCTGGCACACATTAGACATCCTGATACCCATTGAATGCCATGGCATATTTGAACAGTGTTGCTGACCAAGTTCATCCCTTCATGGCTACAATTTATCTTCACTCAGATGGACATGTTCAGCATGATAATGCACTTGCTCACAAGGCACATATCACCAAATGGTTCCAAGAACTTGTCAATGAGTTTTGCTTGCTTCACTGGCCTGCACAGTCCCCAGATTAAACCCTATCAAGCATCTTTGGGATGAGGCAGTAAGAGCTGTTCGCAGTGAGACTGTGCCACTGTCCAATTTGCAGCAACTGTGGGACACTATCATTTCCACATGGTACAACATTCCTGCACAATGCATCCAGTATCTTTTTAAGTTCAATGCTCCAATGAATTCGAGCTGTTCTGAAGACCAAAGGAGGCACACAACATGCTACTAGGTAGGTGTACCTAATGAACTGGCATCTCAGTGTATATTTTAACTAACTTATTTTTTGTTACTTATATTTTATAATATATATATTTAGTCTCTAAATGGTAGATAGGTAGTCACTGGAAAGAGAGCTATGCACCAATTCCTTGTGATGATGCACAGAACCGGCCATGCCTAGCACTTAATGTTTGACCTCACCTTCTTGTGGTTCAAACCATTAGTACCTTTCAAATAAGATGATCTCTTGTGGAAGTGAACAGAAGGGCTTCCAGATTAATGTGGCCTACTGATCTGGAAAATTATGGCTACTTTTCTTTATTTTCTACCCTGCTGAGTGGACAACCACACACGGTCCTGACCATATAAACCTACTGGACTGAAACAAGGCTCTGAGCTTGATTATGGATCTTGAATTTGCTCTACTTGTGGGCTTATGTGGAGGGAAAATTTTCCGCTATTTTCCATTTGTTTGTGGGTTGACAGCTCCAAGTGAATAGATTTACAGGATATGTCTATCAGCTAGTGGATAATCCTGAGCAGAGGTCATCGCAAGCATCTGAACTCTGTTTCTACCGGCATTGTCAAATTCTACATTGGAGGAAGTCTTCCAGTGTAGATGGCTTCAGCCGTTAGTGGTGGGGGGAAAGGGTATTTGCCCCATGTCTGCGATTAGGGGGCTGTTTGATATTGTCGGCATTCCCTCTCCCAATAAGGGGCAGGGGTGGCTCAGTCAGTAGCACGCCAGGCTCGTAATCTGTAGTTCCCAGGTTCGAGTCCCAGCTGGGTCAGCATTGAGATTTATCTCCGCAAAATTGCCCCGCCCTGCCCACAGTCAGTAGGGGACACCGATGGGCTTGAAAAGAATGCCGTCCGTCGGATGGGACGTTAAGCCGTGGCCCCGTGTGCGGGAGAGATATACCCTGTGCACGTTAAAGAACACGCTGGATGGCCTTGACAGGAGGCTACCATCTGTCTCCCAACAGCTGTTCCAGTGGGTCCCCTCCCCCAACCTTCTCTGAGCCTTCGGGGTCCTTGTGGCCTGGCCATTTAGCCCATGGTGTGCAAAAAAGTGCTGCTCAGAGGTAAAACAATCCAATCCAAAACCCTCCCAATAAACATAGTTTCTTTAAACAGCTCAATAACCATATTAGTTAGAATGTGAGGAATCTTCACAAAGCTTATTCTCTTGATGTCTTCACATAAGAATTCCACTGTTATAATTTAGATATTCTTGGCTTGCAAGAGACCAGATGGACAGATAAAGGTCAGATTCTTAAAAACAATCTTAAATTTTTTTTTCAGGGAGGGAAGATAATAAACATCACCAAGGCATGGGTCTGCTTCTCAGCAGACACACTAGTGATGCTCTTCTAGGATATGAGTGCATTAATGAAAGGTTTCTTACAGCAAAATTTCAGACAAGCAAAGACTTGATTGTTATCTGCTGTTATGCCCCCACTGAGGATGTCGATGAGGATGAGAAAGATAGGTTTTACAGACAACTTCAGTATATTTTAAATTCTGTCAAGAAAGGAGATATTACCCTTGTTCTAGATGACTTCAAGCCAAAGTTAGTACTGACTCTGACCTTTTGGGGAAGGGTGATATGCCTTTTTGGTATTGGCAGCTGCAATGACAATGGGCAACATCTCCTACAGGAAAGTAAACTCAATGGTTTCAGAATAACTAACACTTATTACAAACACCGCAACATACATAAGTAAACATGGGTTTCACCTGATGGGCTGCATAAGAATATGATTGATTATATATCAATTAACAGCAAATGGGCCAGTTCTGTTAGGAATACCAGGTCATATAGGGGAGCTGAAATTGGATCTCACCATTACCTTGTTAAAAGTGTTGTGCTAAGGTTAAAAAACTTACCTTTAATACTGAAGTTCTGAAAGATCCAGTTACAGCTAAAGCTTATCATGATAGGCTACTTAGTCATTATGACAGTCATGGTTTGCTTACCACTGAAGTTGAGGAAGAATGGGATAATTTTAAACAGGTTTTTTTGGAAACTAACAGTTCTTTTAGGAAAAAAGGAGCAGAGGAGGCAGAATTATTTGAGTGATAAGGCACTTGAGCTTATTTCAGAAAGAAAGAACTGCAGGAATGTCCTTAATCAATATCCTACTAGCCCTAATTGAAAGCATTACATAGAGCTTAATAAACGTGTAAAAGATCAGTTAGCTGCTGATAAGAATCTTTGGCTTGGCTGACAAAGCCGAGGAAGCAGTTAGACAGCAGAGAGCTGTACCAGATAGTTAATGTTTTGTGTGGTAGAAACAGATAGGTATACAGGGATTGAAGGATAAACAAGATAGTTATAGAAGGTGAGGATTCTGTCATGGCTAGGTGGGCTGAGCATTTCAGTGATGTTCTAAACAATGTGGTTAGTTCTACTCCCATTGTTTGTAATGATGATAGATGCATTACTAGCTTTAATGTTGGCCCTATAACACAGTCTGAAGTTATTTTCGCTATTTCTAAACTTAAACTTCATAAATCCCCAGGGGTAAATGAAATTACTGTGGAAATGCTTAGAGCGCGGGAGTGTTTCGGTTACTATATGGATGACTGAAATTCTGATTATCTTTTATCATAAAGGCATTGTTCCCAGAGCTGTTATTATCCCTATTTTTAAAAAAATGCAATTGCAGTTCTTGTGATAACTATTGGGGTATCAGCCTACTCTCTGTTCCAGGGAAAGTTCTTCGCATGATTGTGCTTAATAGAATTAAGAATCTGGTTGACAGGAAATTGTGTGAGGAGCAATGTGGATTCAAAAGTGGTATGGGATGTGTAGATCAGATATTTTCACTTAGGCAGATTCTTGAGAAATGTTTAGAGTTTCAGAAACCTTTGGTTGCTAGCTTTGTTGATTTCAAAAAGGCTTTCAACTCTGTTGAACGTCATAATTCGTGGTTGATTGTGAGATCATATGGTATACCAGACAAGTTAGTTAACATAATGAAAGCTCTCTATAATAACACTGAGTCATGTGTGAGAGTTGGTAAGTCTTGTAGCAATTGGTTTAGCATTACTTCTGGTGTTCGACAAGGGTGCATTTTGTCTCCTTTTCTCTTTAGCTTGGTTATTGATTATGTTATGCGAAATTCACTTCAAGGGAAAGATTTTGGCCTTAAATGGACTGGAGATACAAAAATTTCTGATTTAGATTATGCTAATGATTTAGCCCTTTTGGAAAATGATGTTGATGAGATGAACTCTTTCATTCGAGCTGTTGATGAAACTGGTAGTAGAGTAGGTTTGGTTATAAACAGAGAGAAAACTAAAGTAATGAAAATTGGTCAGGCAGGCTGTGATTCAATTAATCTGAATGGTTGCAATTTTGAGCAGGTGTCACAGTTTAATTATCTTGGGAGCTATGTAACAGAGACTGGTGATGTGCAGCATGAAATTAACAAACGAATAGGGATTGCTGCAGGGACTTTTAAGAATCTATGGAGAATGTGGAGAAATAGGCGTATACACTTAAATACTAAAATTAGACTGTACAATAGTTTGGTTCTTTCTAGGGTTAGTTATGGTAGTGAAATTTGGATGCTTTGTAAACAAAACAACAGGAAACTAGATGCTTTTTATTCGAGACGCATACACAGTATCTTGGGCATTAGATGGTTCAACTTTGTAACTAATGATGAGGTTAGACAAAGGAGTCGGCAGCGTCCTTTAAGCAGCATATTGTGCAGAGAGACTGTTGGTTTGGCCATGTTGCCCGTATGAATAATTATAGATTGGTGAATAGGGTTATGAACAGTGTGCCTAAACCCCTCAGAAAGAAGGGGAGACCTAGGATGCAGTGGGCAGACAATGTCAAACAGGACCTTGTTAGAATTGGTGTGCAGTGGCCAGATGCAGCAGATGTAGCTCAGGAGAGATATGCTTGTAGAACTAAATTGCATAGTCTGGTTGACCTCCGTAGACCATGGCTGCTTGAGGATGATGATGATATTTTACAATATTAATTAACTTATATGGAACAGTAATTATAGGTTTAGAAATAATATTAGATGCTCTTTTATGTGGTAAGTAATAAAACATATTTGTTCTAAAAGTTTTTCAATTTGGTTGATTGTCTCTCCCACCCCCACCCCAGAAAAGAAAAAAATTAGCCTTCTCGGATAAAAGCTAGGATATCAGTAATCTAAACTAAATCTATGGGAATTTTGATTTTTTCAACAACATTCATTTGGCAATTAAATAGAGAAGATGAAATATCTAATAGTAATGTCACATACTTTTTTCTTGAAATTGATAAAAACAGAATAATAATGAAAACTTCTAAGCAATATATTTATTTTTGTGAATAATTTGATATAACAATTAATATTTATATTGCAATCAGAGGCATAGGAACGTATTGGCATTGGGACAGTTGCTGGGGCGGCACGAGCCGTTCCATGATATCTGACATTTACGTGCAAAATAAAATCTAATTATTAGCCGCTCGTAGTTCGTTGAATTTAATACGTATTGTTTATACAGTTGTATCATCTAGACAGCATATTATAGATTTTCATTATTTCCTACAAAAATATTTTTTCTTTTTATTGGCGGACAATTAGCCCCCCTTCTGCAGTGCACATGCTATAAAACAGCTTTGGGGTGCAATTTCCAACTGTTCATATTACTTTTACAAATCATGCCGTTACAAAATAAAATTCTGTTACATATGTATATTTTTCTTTGAAAGGGAGTTCATAATTTGTACATTATATTGAATTATTGTTCATAAACCCTGGGATTGTTAAGATCAATATGGGGACAGGAGCATACATCATCACTTTGTTTCCTATCAATCAGCAAGAACTAACTCAAATTAATTTTGATGAAATTTTTCCAACAAAAAAGTAGGAAAAATTAAAATACTTTAAAAAATAATTGCAATTTCTTCTATCAATTATTTATTGCAATTAATATTTATTCATGTAACTGTATTAAAATAATGACAATAAATATATATAATATAAATAATGTGTATTTTTTTATCAGTAACTGAAGAAGGGTGGACAATTATAAATATGCCAATGGCACAAAAAGCCTAGCTATGCCTCTGATTGCAATTAATTTTTGAGTCATATTTTTGTGACTGGTAATATTTATAAATATTCTAGCATCTACAACTCTTCAAATACTGAATGACTAATTGAAAATCAAGGCAGATGGAATTCATTTCTGTTGTCACTTTTAACCTCATTTTCCCACAAAAAAAAAACAAACTATTTTGGAAAAACAATGACTTTGTAAAATATTAGATTATTAAAAGGTATTCTAATAGGGCATTTTATTTTGTTAATTAAAAGTGCTCTGATAATTTGAAATGAATTTGACTTTTTACTGGTTTAATATAGAATTCTCTAAAAATTCACTACTGTAATAAGTCAATACATGTAGATACAAATATAACTACCTGATGATCAGAATTCTGTATTTTCAACTTAAATATTAAACATTAAAATTAAATTGTTACCATTGCTCATGGCTACATTTATATATGGGTAAAATGTATTATGGAAATTACGATTTATAAGAACAGAACACCGATTTTGAAAAAAATGGAAGTTATTAAACAAATACATGTCTTATATGGGTTTTTTTTTTTGGAGACTATTCCAAAATCGTTTTAGAATTAGGAAAAGTGGTGGTGTTTAACAATTAAACTCAAAGAGCCCTCTTTAAGATAGTTTTATGCATATTATAAAAATTTAATAGCTCAATGAAAAGTACATTGAAGGATTAGAAATAATTAAACTGTAAAAATAGTCCAATAGTGTACCATATGTAAATTGAATGGCATAAAATGGTAATATACAGTATTTTACATTTTATTGATATAGCAATGGAAAAATAAACTTGGGATATTACCATTTTGCTGTTGTTCTCTAGAAAAGAATACTTGGAGAGGATAAGTGCCATGCCCCAAAGTAGACCCTAAGCAAAAATTCCAAATAAATATTTCAGTAATGAGAAATATTACATTCGATTACTTAGACAGTTACTACATTTAAAATAGGAAATCAGCTTTAGAGATTTTCACTTAGCTAAGTTATAATTTATTTCAATTTACTTTTTTCACTTCTTACAGTGAGTAGTAAAACACAGTACATGAATTGTTGAATATAGTAATGATTCTGCTGAACACTCTTTACTGTTAAAAAGTACTAGAAATAAATATGGTAAAAGAATTATAAAACAAAACTAACAGGAAAAGCATTAGAGTCCATCCAATTTTTTAGAGAAAAAATTGGATCGACATAAGAGTGGTAATTCCCAGGTCTGTGAACCTGATAAGTCGAGATTATTCAAATTTAAAACATTAGAGTGTTTAACAAAGTGCACTGAACAAAGTAAAGTTATACTTAAAAAAAAATGCCTATGCAATGTCACTTTATAATGAGTTACTTTTTATTAAATACAGTATCATAAGTCTGGCAATCACACTAAAATTAACTGAGATTGGATACATACATCTACAAGAACACAGTCTATGGTTGCTATGCAAATTAACTGATACTCTAAGGTCAGTCTAGTACTTGCAATCACTGCCTTGTATTCCAATGATATTAGTGTACAGATAATTTATCTGTATACTGCACATGATTGTAATCTTGCTGCTACATGAAATGCTGTAAAAATTCATTTTAAAAAAGTAAACAGATTATGTCAGCAACAATGAAAAAAATTGTAAACCACTTTGAAGAGATAGGAAGTGTAAATGATTGTCAATGAACTGGCTGTCCTATATAAACAACAGATGAGGCTACTAAAACATCATATATTGTTACCATAGCAGGGAATCCCAAGAGGTCAACATGGAAACTGGCACAAAATTGCCAAATCAGACAGAAATCTGTGCATCACAAATGCCATCCTTACAAGATTCAATTTGTGTAACAACTCTATCCTGATGATTATTACTGCAAGATAGAGTTCTGTGAATGGGTGGTGCATCATGAAGAAAACGTAGGTGAAAGTATTGTATTAGATTAAGTAATTTACATATGTCTGGACACATTAACTATCAAACCTTTAGGTATTGGTCTAACACACATCTCCATTGGGCACAGGCATGCATGCATACCTGTACATTGCTCACATTAAACAACGCATTTGCTGCCATAGCTACTTTTATTGTTTAGTTTGTCACATTATTTTGCATATGCTTTCCATTTTTTACCGTAATTGGGTAATATGTTACCATTGTCAGACTTTTCATACATAGTGTATATTTGTCTTTTTCAACAACAGTGTCGAAAGCCTTTCTGAAATCAACAAAGCTAGCAACCAAAGGTTTCTGAAACTCTAAACATTTCTCAAGAATCTGCCTGAGTGAAAATATCTGATCTACACATCCTTTACCACTTTTGAATCCACATTGCTCACCATGCAATTGCCCATCAACCAGATTCTTAATTCTGTTAAGTACAATCATGCAAGGAACCCGACTTGGAGCAGAAAGTAGGCTGATACTCCTATAGTTATCAAGTGCGAACACTTTTTTTAAAAATAGTGTTAATAATTACTCAGGCAAAATCCTTAGGAAGGATGCCTTTATCATATCATTATACATTAACAATCTGGTACAACACCCTGCTGTTGTGCTGTCTAACTGCTTCCTCTGCTTTGTCAAGCCAAGCTATCAAGCCAAAGATTCTTATCAGCTGCTGATCCTTTACCTGTTTATTAAGCTCGTTGTAATGCCTTCTGTTAGAACTAGTAGGGTGTAGATTCATATTAATCCTGCACTTCCTTTTTTCAGAAATAAGTTCCATAGCCTTATCACTCAAATAAATTTGTTTCCTCTGTTCCCTTTTACCCAAAAGAGTATTGCTGGTTTCAAGAAAAGCCTATTTAAACTGATCCCATTCTTTCTCAACTTCAGCAGTAAGCAAACCATGATTGTCATAATGGCTAAGTAGCCTATCATGGTAAGCTTTAGCTATAACTGGATCTTTCAGAGCTTCAAAATTAAAGGTAAATTTTTTTAACCTTAACACAACACTTTGTAATGCTCCAAAAGATTGTTAAACTTCTTCTCTTTGGGCCTTTCGACTGATCCAAATTAAACTAAACTTCTGGATAGCATGAGGCGCCAGGCAATATATTTTGCCAAATAAAGTTAAATGAGGGTTTGCTAAGTGTATTGGGGTTATTTATTGAGTACGAAATCAAAAGATTGTCAAATTATTAAAGTTGAATCTTAATAATAAAAAAAAATTATCGTTGCTCAAGAGAAAATATAGCAAAGTCAAAATATTTCATATAATAATCTAAGTTTATTTCCAAAAAAATCAAGACTCACCAAATATACTGATGAATACAAAAGTCTGAGCAACTAAAAGCTCATCTCTACTAACATCCTTCCTCATTACTGACTTCTGTCCTCTAATGTCAATTAGTTTACATGTGGCATGCAACACTTAACACGCCCATTAGCAACTGCCAATCAAAAGTCAGAGTTGCAAAATGCACAACTTTTCAAATCAACAAACATCTCAGAAGAGAGAAATGTGATATATTCAACTGAAAATCCCAAAATGATAAATATAACGTAAATAAAGTAAAACTGATTAAGTGAATGGGTCATCACAACTTCTTAAGTTTAAGTTACAAGACACTTTTAACAAGGTAATGGTGTTCCAACACAAATCACAGATTCTTGATTGGATTGATGTCTGGGGAATTTGGTGGCCAGGGCAATACCTGGAAGTCTTCCTCGTGTTTCATGAACCATTCTCAAACAATCCAGGCAGTGTGGCATGGCACATTATCCTGCTAAAAGAAGGCACTACTAGAGGAAATACCATTACCATGAAAGGATGTACCTGGTATGCAATGATGTTTAGGTAGGTGGTAGACATAATTTCCTGCACATGAATGACTGGACCCAGGGTTTCCCAGCAGAACATTGCACAAAGCATTACACTTCCTCCACCAGCTTGTTTTCATCCCACGGTGCATCCTGTTGCAAACACTTCCCCAGGTAAACAATGCATACGTACCTGGCTGTCCACATGGTGCAACAGAAAATGAGATTCATCATACTAGATGACCTTCCACCAATCTTCTTTCATCCAGTTTTGATGCTTGTGTGCCTATTTTAGGTGCTTTCGACACTGAACCGAGGTTAGCATGGGCACTCTGGTGACAAAAATTCAAGGGAAGAGTGATAGTCATTATTAGTAGAAAAAAGACTGAGCCGGCATTAGTTCAACACGTTAGAATACTCTGGCATGTTTCTGGTGAGATGTGGTTTTAAATCCCATATGTTGGTGAAATTTTTTTCACAAAAACGTTTATTGATTTATAGACTTTAAATGTCTACAGGTAACGCTGAGATTATCAATTATTGTTTAAATCATTAATAACGCTAAATAGCATGATGTGACTTTATTATTTACCATCTACTCGGAGCACTGAAAATAGTTTCCACCCGAGATCATAGATGGTGCCAAAAGGAGATGCCCAAAATTCACAGGAAGAGCGATAGTTATTATTAGTGGAAAAAAGACTGAGGTGGCATTAGTTCAACATGTTAGAATACTCTGGCATATTTCTGGAGAGATATGGGTTCAAATCTCGTATGTCAGCGAAATTATTTTCCACAGAAACGCTTATTGATTTATAGATGTTTAAACGTTTACAGGTAACGCTGTGATTGTCAACTATTGCTTTTATAGAAACACTTTTCCCTAATTAAAAAAAAGGTGAAGTTGAGCATATACACCGAGATGCCAGCTTATTAGGTACACCACCCTCATCACATAAATGGTTCATTCCAATATGTAATGTGTCACATAACCATGGTGTGTGGTATAAACCAGAAAGACCAGCTCTTCAAGCATGAGAGTTGGATTGAACATCAGAATGGACAAAACAAGCTACCTCAGCAACTTTGAAAGTGGCATGATAATTGGTGCTGGACATGTCAGTTCTAGCATCTCCCACATGTGGCCATTCTCCTGGGCTTCTCATGAACAACTATTTTAAAGGTTTATCAAGAATGGTGCAAAAAAGCAAAAAACTACCAATTATCAGAGAGCCTATAGACAAAAACAACTTGTGGGTCATAGGGGTTAAAGGAGACTGGTGAATCATGCAATTGAATAGACAGACCACAACCAGGCAAATCACAGCAAAATTAAACACTGGTGGGCAGAAGGTCATCTCTGAATGCACCATATACTGGATCTTGTCGTGAATGGGCTACAACAGCCACCGAAGCTGTCAGCAAAGAACATGAAAGCACATCTCCAGTAGACACTGGAGCATTAACACTGGACCGTTGAGGACTGAAAAAAGGTAGCCTGGTCATATGAATCAAAGTTTCTTTTGCATTATGCTGATGGATCAGAATTTGGCACAAGCAACATGAGACCATGGAGCCATCTTTTCTGGTGTTAACAGTACAGTCAAGTGGCGATGGTGTGGGGAATGTCTTCATGGCACACATTAGGCTCTCTGATACCAATCAAACACCATGGCATATTTGAAACTTGCTGTTGACCAAGTTCATCCTTCATGGCTAGTTCATCCCCACTTGGATGGACATGTTCAGCATGATAATGCACCTGCTCGCAAGGCACATATAATCACTGAATGGTTCCAGGAATATGTTCAAGAGTTTTGCTTGCTTCACTGGCCTGTACAATCCCCAAATCTAAACCCCATCAAGGAACTTCGGGATGAGGTGGTAAAGGATATTCAGAGTGAGAGTGTGCCACTGTCGAATTTGCAGCAATTGTGCAACATATGATTTCCACATGATACAACATTCCTGCACAATGAATCCAGCACCTTGTTAATTCCATGCCTCAGCAAATTCAGGCTGTTCTGTAGGCTAAAGGAGGTGCAATACCCCCCCCCCCCCCATCCCCATGGTCCAGTCCTGGTGATTGGATTATTTAGTCTCAGAGTTTTAAGTGCAAAACAGAAGTGTCTTGTTCAGGAATTTGTGTTATTTGAACTAGTTTATCTCTAATTGGATTTTTCTAACATATTGTAATACAGCTCCATTCTGCACTTAAAAAAACCTACCAAAACTAATAATTCCTTAGACATTCTTTTAGTTTTCAATTCTTGATCTTCCCTTCAGAGTGCTAGCAAAAAGAAACCAAACCCAATAAATTCAAGGCTCGGTATTAATTTTCCATTTCCTGATAAGAGAAGTTTTATTCTTTATATTGATTTCATTAGTGATTCCACCAAAATATTTCGATTAAGAGAGGTTTTCAATCTCATACAAAATACACTCAGCCACATAGTTGGGAGAAAAGAAAAATAGAATTTTAAGATATAAGAAACAAACTTTTGCGTGTATTGATTTGTTTTTAAAACATATCTAATTCTATTACATGTATTGAATCTAGTAGAAATAAAAAACAAAACTATTACACTAAATTTTTAATTCATTCCATGTTTTCTACCTACAAGTTGGTTGCTATATATATTTACTAGCCCTGCCAATTTAGAATCCCAGTTAGCCACTGAGAAGCACCAACATCAAATTTAAGAGTGAAAGTCTTTTACAGTTTGCTCAGCATAATGAGATTCTTCATAGATCTTAGCAGCAGATACACCAGCTTCTAGGTTCTCAGTTACATTTAATTTGTTACCAATACTGAGAGAAGTATATCTTCCTTTTCTTTTAGTTATTATGAAGGAAAAAATAACATTTCTTATTACTTTATCAACACAAACAGCTATTTATCTGCATGAAATCATGAAGACAATATCTCATACAGTTATCAGGATCAAATTGAGAAAGCAGTATAGCATACACAACCTAGTGATTTTCACTGAATAAAAACAGATGAAACCACTTTGGTGTAGGGGCAGGCTGATGCTCTCCATAAAATTCCAAGCCCATGATATCAAGGTATGTTGAAAACAGTAAAACTTCCTAGAAAACACTAAAAATTACATTCCATTGAAATGCACAAGATATAAACATTAAAAATTTACAATGTTTTAATTATCTGTATGTGTAATGTATAAACAAGAGAATGAATAAAAATAAAAAAAATTAAAAAATTCACTCTAGTTTTTTTACATACACCCATATTCATATTCTTTTAGTAAAGTACAAATATTATTTACAAGATGATTAAGAAATATAAAAAAATGCTGTGATGTATTTTCAAAGATCAAAATATTAGAATAATATAGAGGAAAAATTGTCATTAGCAGGGTGGGATCTGAACCCATGAATCCTGATTCATATTGCTCTGACCACTGAGTTACCGGCCGCCGAACAATCATCCTCTATTAGTGGCTTTAAACATTATACCATAGAATAGTCATTGGAAATGTAGTTGCTGGCTAATGACAATTTTTCCTCTATATTATTCTAACAAACTACTACCAGGTGTATATCTAAGAAATTCTATTATTATATCAAAATATTTATACTATGATATATTTTAATATGTAATTTAAAATTCAAATAAGAATGTAATCAATAAATATTTAGCGGAAAAATTTTTTGCCGACATACGGGAATCGAACCCACATCTCTCCAGAAACATGCCAGAGTGTTCTTATCAGTTGAATTAATGCCAGCTCGTCTTTTTTCTGCTTATTTTAAGACTAAACTCATCCTCAAGATTTGTGGGCCAACCATTGGCGCCATCTATGATCTTGGGTGGCAATCATTACTGATATATTGCACAGAGTAAGATGGAAATAAATAATAGTCTCATCACACTATTTAGCATTATTAATGATTCAAAAAATAAGATGATAATCGCAGCATAAAAACATAGATTAAACACAGATAAAAACATAGATGATAATCGCAGCATGACCTGATGCTCTTTTGTCATTGATAAATCAATAAATATTTAGCGGAAAAAATTTTCACCGACATATGGGAATTGAACCCGCATCTCTCCAGAAACGTGCCAGAGTGTTCTTACCAGTTGAACTAATGCCAGCCCATCTTTTTTTCGCTTATTTTAAGACTAAACTCATCCTCAAGATTTGTGAGCCAACCGTTGGCACCATCTATGATCTTTGGTGGCAATCATTACTGATATATTGCACAGAGCGAGATGGAAATTTATTATAAATTATTATATATTATAAATATTTATTTATTTATCAATGCCAAAAGAGCATCAGGTCATGCTGTGATTATCATCTATGTTTAAAGTATGTAATCATTTAAAACCTTGAAAAGCACAGTGTTTTTATAACTTTAAATTCTTGCATTATTTCACCATTAAATTTTGAAAAATCCCAATATATTTTATACACTATACATGTGAAAACTTTCATGTGGTACTACTGAGGATACTTGTACCTGCCAGTCTCTATGTTTGTCAATCTTTCTACGATTTCAGCAGATATTCCTTCTATATATTGAGTCCAACTCTGTTGTATGACTGTTGGCACTTTACCTGGCAGTTCTAGCTTAAGCCAATGGATTCTGGCATATGGTAGAAATAAATTTCACAAGATATAAGCTATTTTTACTCCTAAACGACATTTATTTCACTTCGCTACAATTAAACAAAATAACCAGACTAGTTTTGCATGTTCACTGGTAATACAGAATATAGAAAATGGCACTTAAAATATTCTTACATACAAGAAGTTAATTGTTGCATTTCTTTGCACCTACTGCTATAAAAACATCAGAGAGATAAAAAAAATACCTATCTTTCTATATGAACCCTAAAACATATCAATGGTGCAACTAATAAACATATCAAAGTCCTGAATTTATTCACTTCAATGGAAGATAGGGTTCACGTAATCTTGTTGAGTAGGCAAAATAGCACCCTATCTTCCTTTGAAGTTAATATTTTTAAAAACTTTTTTATTTACCTTCAGGACTTTCATTTGATATGTGACTCATAAACATTAACCACATTTTTCCTCCCCCTTTTTTTTGTCGTTTCAGGTAACCCATGACATTGCCAACTCACTTTAATTTCACAAAAATAATCCGTTTTCACACATCATCTGCATTTTACCAAGTGGCTTCGAATTTTGCCAAGTTGCTTCGAATTTCGCCAACTCCGGTTTACTTTTTTTTTGTGGAGGGGGGGAGGAAGCCTTTCCCTAATAGCTATGCTGTCAACCACACGTGATTTCATGTATTGAGAGGTCTAAAATTTAACAGTAAAATAGTGCAAGAATTTTAATGCTATATAATAATTTGTATTGCTTGTATATTTTCAGTTTGAAGTGATTGTTATATTTTAATGATTGAATTACGAAATATAATGAAAAATTGGAATTAAATAATGTGAGCTGAAGTTTTACAGAATAAACTGCAACCCATCATTTTTAATGGACATTTAAAGCTAGTGAAGGAATTCTCACTTACACAGACACAAAAAGTTTCTAACAACTAATATCTGAGCAATGTGATAGCAATAATTTACCAGTGCAATCATATAGTAATGCCCATTTCCATATTTAGTCTATATGTTATGTATTAATCATTCTGTTCAATAAGAAACATTCTCTTTAAGCATACCTACATTACTCCACCTTTAGATAACATATACAAACTGCTCTTTGGGGGTGTGGTTGAACCACTGATGTTCATAAGCTACAGTGGCACCCACACAAATGAGTCTCAAAAGCACATTCTTTAGTAATGGTTGTTGAGAGCTGACTATAAGTTGATTAATGATTGTTGCTATGCATAGGGTTGGGTTGTTTTTTTTATCTGAGTGGTATAATGTGCACATAATGGGCTAAATGGCCAAGTCACAAGTTCCCAAGGGCTCAGAGAAGGGTGGAGAAGGGGATCCATTGGACATCTGTTAGGAGACAGACAGGAACCTCCTATTAAGGCCATCCAGCATGTTCTTTAATGTGCACAGGATATAGTTCTCTTGCACTGGAGCAATGGCTTTAATGTTCCATCTGACAAGCAGTGGACTTTCCAATCCCATCAATGTCTCCCTTCTACTGATAGGTGGGGGTTGGTGGAGATAAATCTCAATGTTGGCACAATTAGGACTTGAACCTGAGAACTGCAGATTATAAGCCTGGTATGCTACTCAATGAGCCACACTAGTCCCTCCTACGCATAGTGCTCACATACAGGATTATGGCATGGATGTTTGTGTTTTTCTGCTGGTCCCACCATTTTCAGAGATCTTCTCTTATGGTATATAAATTAACAGGCTCATGTCAGACCTCTGTGGTAAGCAGCTGCTTGAAGGGGTATTTTTTTTTAAGTGAATATGAAAAAAGCTACTTACTGCATTTACAGCAGGTGGAAGTAAAGAAGCAGAGATAGCAACACCAACTAGAGATCCAATGTTGCCTCCCAGCACTGACAGTGCTACTCCTCCTCCAGATGGTAAAGCAATAAATGCGCCATAGATTAAATTTGTGATGTATCCCCTGAAAAAATTTATATGAAATAAGAAAAAAAAATTGCCATTAATGTAATATACAAGTTTAAGAACTAAAACTGTTAAATTAAGATTTTTCCATACAGAAAATTCATCAGGCCCTCTGTGTTTGCACAGGGACCTTCCACATCTCACTGGTTTAGTCTTTATGTTGAGACTGACGACCCTTTATTTCTTTGCCATCAGGAGTTGTCTCTACAGTATGCATCCAAATTGCAATCCCTGCCTTGCTATCCCATTTGAGACCGTATTTTAATCCTAAGTGAGAAATGCTTTACCATAATCACCAGACTACCATTCATCCTTTTGGTTTGCACATCCAAGGTTACCCAAGAGATATCAACATCAATCTCAATAGGGCCACCCAGTTGACAGCCAAGCCACTTCCACCGTGGGCACAATCTCTCCCCTTCCAGCAACTTTTCTCTGTGCAGGACAAGGAATACTTTTACACCTGACTGCATGTACCAGCAACTCTTTGGCAGCCACCAAGCTGAGCACCAAGATCTCTTGCCTGTCATCACAGATGGATCAAAGTCTGGCATGCCAGTGGGATGAACCATGGTCTGCTCTGATACTATCACTGCAGTGTTCCATCTTCACTGCACAGATGCACACTATCTGTTTTACTAGAGGATTATGGGTTCAGATCCCATTTGGCATGAGACAATTTTTCCCCTATATCCAGTTTTAGTAGAATACAACAGGGAAGATAGTGGCTTCAAATAAACCTGATGATTGCTGTGAATGCAAAAGTAGATGACTATGGTTTACTAACATATGTCAACATGCACATGCATGGAGAGATGTTAAAATATGCTAAAAAATACATTTGAATTGTCTTGGTGCACTTCTGGTGTTGTGCACAAGCCTGAAAATAGCTCCAATGAATGGAGACTATCTGCAATCAAAATATCTACTTGAAACTAGAGTATGAGACTTAACAACAACAAAAGGGAAAATCTTGAGCAGTGGCCAGTAGTTCAATGGCCAGAGAACCTGATATGTTATCAGGAGATCATGGGTTTGGATACCACCTGATAGGAGACAGTTTTCCCCCTATACCCAGTGTTAGCAGAATACAACAGCAAAGATGGTGGATTCAAATAAAGTTTAATTTGTGTTTAAGATTTTCACTTAAGATGAAATTTATCACTATCTACACTCAAATTAAATTGGAACTCTAATTTTTGGCAAGTAGATTATTGCCTGGTACCCAAATTTCTAACCTATCTGGCATTTGTTTGATGATTGGGAGCATTACAAGAATAGCTCCTTCAAGATTCTTGGGTGATGATCTGGTATGGAAATTCACTATCAAATTATTGGTTCATTTTTCTTCCAGAACAATGTGGATGCTCAGATCTATCTTGACCTATTGGAAAATGTACTGACCACCTATCTCAATTTATTTACTTTTATCCGTTCTAATCAAAACTTGTTTCCTACAGAATGGTGTGTACTGCACATTATGCAGTAAGTGTTTGGGTTGTTTTATCTCTGTGTGGCACTTTTTTTGCACACAATGGGCTAAATGGCCAGGTCATAAGGACCCTGAGAGTTCAGAGAAGGTTAGGGGAAGGGGACCCACTGGAGAACTCTTAGGAAACAGTTGGTACACTTTCATCAAGATGATCGATCATGTTCTTTAACATGCACAAGGTATGGCTCTCCCACACATGGGGACCATAGCTTAACATCCCATCTGACACATCTTGGTGAGGGGACTATCTTGTGGTGGTTCCACTGGCTCGGGTACCTTCATAGGGTCCTGAATGCTTGCCTGCATGTTTGAAGTGCGCATAGACCCGTGTTCTGGAAAAGGAGGATCCTAGTAGTTTCTCGGGGGTCCTCGTCTGCTCTCTTCAGCTCATGACTGGTGGAGTCCCCTTTGGCCATCTTGCCATTGAGGTTGTTCAATGTTCTCATTTCTGTTTGCCATGGGGCTGGCAGCATATTCCAGGGCCGCTGCTACATACTGCTTTGGCATCTGCTTCCAGTAAACGGGAGGTCCTAGGGTGGCCACTTCAGGATCAATTGGCTGGTGGGCTGGACCTGCTAGGGCCAACTGTGCAGTATAATAAGTGCCTTGCCCATGTCCAGGCAATGGTTTGCAAGTTTCCCCACACATTTACTAATTTTGAAGCTTTCTTTCTTTGGTGAAGATGGTTTGTTTTCTTGCATTTTATTCTTTCACTTTTATTTTGTGAGCACTCAGGTGAGTTTCACAGTTCTGGTTTTACCCATAGAAGACCATTTGCATGTACTTTTGCTGCAAATGTAATCTTCATCTGGATCCTGAGTTGCAGCTCAGGGGTACCACCATTCTAGTTCTAGTGGAAACCAAGTTTCTCGGTCTCATCTTCAACTGGAAATTGACCTTTTTACTTCACATCCATCATCTCAGATCCAAGTGCATGCTCGAATTGAACATCCTCAAGGTTCTCTCCTTCCTCTCTTGGGGGTAGACCAATGCTCTTTGCTTTGCCTATACTGTGCAGTTGTCTGGTCAAAACTGTATTATGGATCCCAAGTGTATAAGTCTGCCAGAGATTTAGATGAAAGTGCTGGACCCTCTACACCATCAAGCCCTC
This sequence comes from Ryuthela nishihirai, assembly GCA_038380435.1. Lineage (NCBI taxonomy): Eukaryota > Metazoa > Arthropoda > Arachnida > Araneae > Heptathelidae > Ryuthela > Ryuthela nishihirai. The sequence continues at coordinate 36,339,955 of JAWZYU010000031.1, forward strand.
CATGTATGCATAAGGGCCTTCTGCACTTCACTGGTCCAGTCTTTATATTGAGATCGACTAACTGACTTTATCTATTCGGCATCAGCAGTTGTCTCTACAATATGTGCCGAAATTACAATCAGTTCCGGGCCATCCCACATGGGATTGCGTTTTCAGTCCTCAATGGGAAATGTTTTACACAAATTGCCCGAATGCTATAGTCCTTTTGGTTTGAGTGTCTGAGGCTTTCTCAGAGACCTCAACATCAGTCTCGATAGTATTGCCCAGTCAACAGCCAAGCCACTTCCACTGTGGCTTGCTGTTTCACCTTCCTGTGATTTTTCCCTTTGCAGGACAGGGGAGGCCTTTGCATCCAACTGCATGTACCAGCAACTTTTTGCCAGCCATCTGCTGAGCACCTGGACTTCTATCTTCACAGATGGCTCATAGTCTAGCACATCAGTAGGATCAGCCATGGTCTGCTATGATGTAATCATTGCAGACCACATTCCACAGCAGTGTCCATCTTTACTGCAGAGTTGCAAGCTGTCATTCTTGCCTTGGACTACATGGATGCTAAGCCTCATTGTCAGTGTGTTTCACACCAACTCACTTAGCTTATTACAGGCTTTAATCTCCACGAGTCATTGGCCTCACCCTGTTCTGTTGAAGATCCACCAGCAGTTCCATCGTCTGGCAGTCACAACCACTATTCTCTTCTGTTGGGTGCCCAGTTATGTCGGGATCAGGGGCAATGACTTAGCAGATGCTGCTGCCAAATCGGCCATGCCCCTGTCCGACTCTCCACTGCCAGTTTTCCATATATTGACATCTGGCAGTTTTTCAACTGAGCTCTGGGCACAGTGGGAGTGATCTTGGTCAGAACAGATTGCAAATAAACTTTTTGAGATCAAGTCCATTATCAAATCATGACAGCCATGTTTTTGCAGGAATGGCAAAGAGGAAGTTGTACTTGCTCGGCTTGGCTTAGGTTACTCATTTCTTCTTCAAGTGGACAACAAGCCTAAGTGCAAGTTCCATTTTAACCATTAAACATCTTTTAATTGAATGTCCAGCTTTTACTCTTGTAAACACCATTTATATTTTAACTTTCACAATTTTATGGCCAAGCCCCTCACACTCAGTCACCTTATATCTGATGACTGTTTTAACTCCTGTTTTAGACTTTTTACTGTTATTTTCTTCATATTTAATGTTTTTACTATTTGTCATTTAGTCTTCATTTCATTTCATGAGTCCTATAGACCCATTTTTAATTTTTCAATTTTACACTTTACTTTTTACAGCAGTTTTAATAGGTATTTTTGCATTATACTTTACTCTTGTTCTGTTCTTTTTATTGCTTTCATCCTCTTTGTGTGTTTGTTTTAAATTTTGTTGTGGGTTTTAATGTCTTTTACCTTTTATTTGGTGCATTATGACTTAAGTTGCCAATGCACCATAAAATCCCAAGCACACAACCAACCACCCATCCCACAGATGGTGGCCTTTCCAAGCCCATCAGTGTCCCCTATTGCCCAAGGGCAGGGAATTTTGCAGAGATAAATCTCAATGCTCACCTAAGCAGGACTTGAACCTGACAACTGCAGATTATGAGCCTGGGTGCTACCAACTAAGCCACCCTGAAATCCGGGATCTATCAAAATTCTCTTCACATGATTCAGGTACTAAAAAATTACATAGTGGCTGAAATAGCCATAATCAGCAAATTAACATTGGTAGTAGTAAATAGACACATGAAAGTGTACTATGAATTCGCAGGTGCCTATGTTGAAAATTTTCCTTTCTAATTATTGTAATATCATTTGTGATCCTTAATAACCACTGACTTTTCTGTTTCTTTTATTATTTCAGATTAGTCTACCAATGGATGTTCTAATTTTGTGGTTTTACCAGTAGTTTAGTAGCAAAGGGAGATTTCTTGTTAACTTCCTTACAACTATATCAACAAATCATAGGCCACAACAATGAACAGCAACTACTACCCATCCAACTTCATATCAGTGCATTATATTTTCATTCTATTCTACGTCTTCCATTTCTTTTAGTAGCATAAGCACTGTGAATTGCAGAAAAATCAAACGTTCAGTTCCCAGAAAATGGAGTTATGATGGCCCAGTTAATTAAACAAAAGATTTTGTGCAATGTCAATTGTAGTTAAGACATTAATATTTTTAAACCTTAATTTTTAACCAGTAGACAAAAAGTGAGGTTCACATAAATTTTCACTCCCTAAAATGGACATCTCTGTTTGAAGACACTTTTGATCAGCTCCCCTGTCAGAAGCATTACAAATTACATATTAAGCAACCTCTCTAAAATGGAACTCTCCAAAGCAGACATTTCAAAAGGTGTCTCTTTTGTTTTCTTCACCTCTCTCTAATGAACACTTCAACACATCCAGGTAAATTTTTTTACTTAGGCTACCAGGTTCACCAGGTTAATTTTTTTCAAAACTTTTATATCTTTAATTATAATACTACCAGTTAAATAGATTGATAGTTATTATGCATAAAAAGGATAATGTCTCATCTAACCTAGCACTACCAATGAATTGCATAATGCTCAATTGTGTTCTTTACAAGTAAGGTTGTTGTCAACAATTTCAAGTGTGTAGTGAACTTTTGGAAAGTTTATAGAAATTTTATAGATCCAGATACAGTTTAGGACTCAATATGTCTCAAAAGATGTCAACTTTATACAACTTAAAAAAAAAAGATAAAGTAGAATTGAGAAAGCATGAACAGGAAAGAAAAGTGTGGAGTTCTAGGTTAGCTAAACATTTCAAAATAAATAAAACTTCAGCAGCATTAATCATAAACAAATTTACTAAAAACAGTGGTAGGAAAATATGAACAGAAAACAATAATGTATAATTTCAAATGACAAAGGTCCTTTAGTGGATAAATTGACACTTGAGTGGTTTTTGTCATGTACATAGTCAAAAAAATTCCCATCTCTGAAACTATGATTCAAACAAAAACTTTAATAATGGCTGCAGAAAATGGTGTAACCAATTTAAAATGCTGAAATGGATGGTTAGATATATTCTGTTCATGTGATAATATTTCCTCCAAAGCTATTTTGTGGAGAGTATGCTGTTGTAAATTTCAAAACTGTTGCTGAATGGGAAAAAGAGCTGCCATCAATACTTGAATCATATTCTCTAAAACCGTATCAAACACAGATAAAATATGTCTGTTTTTCCATGAAATTCTGGAAAAAATGATTTGCCTTAGAGAAAAAACATATGATTTAAACATAGATGATAATCACAGCGTTACCTGTTGCTCATTTGCTGTAGATAAATCAATAAATATTTAGCGGAAAAAATTTATTGAAGAAACATATACTGGGGGTAAAGTAGCAAATGAGTTCTTGCTGTACTCTTGTGTACAAACATGATCGGTTTTGGTGAAGCCCCTTGTTATTGGTAAAGCAATGAAACCAAAATGCTTTAACTCTTCCAGTGTCCAGCCTGAAAAACTGGTTTCCATCCAGAGGCCAACCTATTTTCTCCCTATGCTCAGCCAAAAAAAAAATTAACTTTAGTTATTTGGGAAAAGAGTTTTAATGAAAAGAATCTTGGCATGTTATATACCGAATTAATCAGCATTTAATTCTGGATTTTCTAAAAGTAAAACATTCAATAAAAAAAACTGTTTTATTTTAATGCGACTTTTTTTAGAATCGTGTAGTAAAAAAATGCATCTGGCAACAGAAATGATTTTAATGCACCCGAATAGAAAGGCTATTTACTTCTGAATAACGAAAAAAATCATTTTTTTGGTTTGAAGTAAATATTTCTCTCATTTTGTAAACTTTTTCTTGGTACCATACTTTGAGAAAATTCCAGGCTTTTAACCAATTATGCTGAGTCAGATAAACAAGTCAACTTTAGAATTAAAAAAAAATAACCAATCAACAGAAATAGGTCATATTATATACCAAATTAAACAGAATTTAATTATGAATTTTATGAATAAATTTGCAAGCATATTGATTTTAATAAGCTTTTTTAATGTAATATGTTGAAAAAAAAGATTGCACTATACAATTAACGCTTCATTTTCGAAAACCTGATGAATAAAAATAGTTAAATTATATATTTATCAAAAGGAAATTTCTTCCCAAATAATACAATATTCAACCTGAAATGTGATTTTCATTTCTTTTAATGATTCTTTTCAGTATCATATATTTTAAATACGACCAGTGTTATACAGAGTGACTTGAATTTCTCACATTCCTGGAATTTTCTGAACTGGTTATGAAATAGAAAAAAAAATCTTCGCTGCTTTTTTTACTAAACATTACAAATTTTTTCATTGGGTGTTGAAGTTTGGCGATCTTGGCTAAGTGCAGAAAAGTTTGTGCACCAAACAAAAAAAAAACAGTGTTGTATCATCTGTGTGGCACAGCAAAGGTACTGGGAGAGAGTACCGAGTGGTAGTATTGAGAGGAGTGTTTAGTAGTATTAGGAGTATTGAGAGGCCAAGGGCATATGTATACATTTTTAGTACAACAACAATAAAAAAAAATCGAAAATTTTTTTAAACTAAAATTGCCATTGTAATTTATATATATATATAACTTATAAAAATATATAATTCAGGCATCAATAATAATATTTTGTTTTTTTAATTTAATGCATATTTTATTAAACTACAATATAAATAATTTTATAAAGCCATCTGATTGCCATTGCAGATTTGCTTGTTAACATTCCTATTTGCTGAAGCAACTTTCTGATTTAAGCTCTCAAGTTTGATTTGAACTGTTATCAACAAAATTTTCCTTAAATTTTCAAAAATCTCCTAAAAATTAACAAAAAATCTGCTATTTTTAAAAACGATAGATTTTGGAAGTAATTATAAAATATGTACTGCCATTTTTTTTTCCGTTTCACAATCTTTTCTGTCATAAACCTATTTCAGTATTCCCAAGTTATTTTTATCATTTTTCCCAGCATTCTATGCATTTTTCCCACCTTAAAATCGAAACTGAAAGTAAACACATTCTTCTTAAAAATTCTGGTTGCACCTGCATTAGTTATGCTTTACTGAGTCAAACAAGAAGCAGAAGGCTGACACATGCTATCTCCGTTCTGGGTGCTGTGTTTGTTTTACAGTTTTGGTCCAGCATAGTGGATACTCTTTGTAAAGTAAGTATTTTTTTTATATATATTTAAACCTTAGTTTTCATTTCAGTAGATTTATTTTCGAAAATTAGCTATCTTTTGGCCGATCAATAAGCACTGATTTTTTTTTTCATAGTTATGCTACATCGTATGGCCAGCCTATAACTTGTTGATGTGGATATTTTAACATCTCATAAGGCTATATGTTAATTTTTATTTCATTGTTTATTACTTTTCCAGTAAAACTTTGATCTGGTATTTTCTGAAAATAAATGAGGTCTTGGATATGGAAGCAAATTCATTTCTCTAGATTTATTTCCATAAGTTAGCGAGCTTTCAGTTGGTTGATTTATCAATCTTCTTGAGTTATGCTATATCGGAGGCCAACTTAAAAGTTGTTGTGAATATTTTATTTAACATCCCATTAGGTTATATGTAATTTTTTTTATTATTTGTTTTTAGAGTACAAAAAATTTGAACTTGTACCATTTTCTGAAAATGAATGTCTTGGATATGGAAGTAAAATAGACTTCCTTGCTACAGAAATCAGCCATCAGGTGGGAGGGCAATTTCTGGAAGGCTTCCCCTCCGTTAAACTCACTGTGAATGTTTCACCCCCCCCCCCTCTTTATAGGAATATAATTTTTTCAAATTATGAGTAATCATTCAATATAAATATAAAAAAAGATATTGCCTAAAATAAATTTATTGTTACTTGGAGAGTAAACAATAATGCATGGAATTACAGGACATAAAGATGAAATGGTTGACCCAGTTAGATTTTTAAAAAAATCATTCACCAAAACTGAAAAGTTACTTTATTTTCAGATAAAGAAATATCTTATCCAAAGATTAAATATAAAACAGCATTTGTCTCTCGCCATCACAGCCACTTCTCAGTCTCTAGATCAAGGAATTATACAGAATTTCAAGATAAAATATCGACAAATAGCCCTTAAACATCCAATTTCAGAAGTAGATGATAAAATAGTGGGGCAAAACTTGGTAAAAGCATTAATGTATTAGAGGTCATAACCTAAAATTAGTGCAGCAAGCCCCTCTAGAAATAAAAAATTGTTTCCAAAAAGCAGGATTTAATTTTAATATAGGATTTGATGGCAATGATACTGAAGATGCATTTCAGTACTAAGTAATGGCTTGCTACAGACATTAGGAAATCGAACAATGTGTGGTGAGGAATATGTTTCTATTGACTGTAATGCAGTGCTAAAATTTGGTACAAACATTGAGGTACAGGAAATTGCTAATATAACATGGGGAGGAAACAAGGCAGAAGGGCAATAAGAATCAAAATTAAAAAAAGCCAATGCATTAGAGCACTTAACAACTTTAAGGGACTTCTATATAAACGAAAACAATGATTTTTGACTGAAATTAATAAGTGGCTTAATTATACAAAGTGAAAGTGCAATTGTAAAAATTAAATGCTGTAAACAGAGCAGTTTATCTTTTTACCAAAAATTAAATACATATTTGTATTTACTTATTGCTTAATTTTTTTTATTTATTTTTTTTTTGTACATATTTGTATGCCTTTCATTTGTTCAATTTGGCCAAACTAGAACACTTCTAACTGGACACTTCCATAGAGAGAATTTTGTCCCACTGGTGTCTGCTTTAGGGAGGTTTCACTGTATTACAGAAACTGCAACAAAAAACAAACCTTGATGCCATCTCTGAAGTAGGCCAAGATTCTGGATGCCAGGAAATATTTGTATAAATTAATCCAATTATAAAACCTAATATAACAAAAAAAACTTAATAAATATCAAGATATATAAATATAATTTTACAGTCCATTCATTCACAAAATAATATCTCTTTAACAATGTTTAATTCTTATTAACCAAGTTCTACAAATAATGTTAGGTTTTAGGGTTAAAACCAAATATTTAAATTACAACACTGCCATAAAATGAATCTTTCTGGCAATCTGAATTTCATTCAGCAAAATTAAAGCCACAGATATTATAAATACAAACTATGACCCAGGCCATCAAAAATAATTGCACAGAGAGATGAGAATTATTTTGCTGACAGAGTCACGCATACATCCATTAATTTTGTTGTAATTGCTTCAAGGTGCATATTACAGTGAATAATTGGTATTTCTGTTTCCTCAAATTGCCTATCTCTACAATGTTGCCATCTATGACATATTATGAAACTTAATAGGTGAATAAAAAATATTCTTACAAGTGCCAGTCATTTAAAACTTTCAGCTCAAAGGGTTAGGACAGTATTACCAGCAGTATGAACAGAATTGTTCAACTTACTCAGTGTAAAAACAATTATTAAGTATACTGAGATCTTTTTTTTTTATTTTTGTGCATAAAAATAAATTCTATTAAGATATACAGTATTTCCTTTTTTCAAACATGAGCACTTCAAAAATTAGCTAATATAAAATTTACCAGTCTACTGGGTTGTTGGGTTGTTTTACCTCTGAGCAGCACTTTTTTGCACACCATGGGTTAAATGGCCAGGTCACATGGACCCCGAAGGCTCAGAGAAGGTTGGGGGAGGGGACCCATTGGAACAGCTGTTGGGAGACAGATGGTAGCCTCCCGTCAAGGCCATCCAGCATGTTCTTTAATGTGCACAGGGTATGGCTCTCCCGCACACGGGGCCATGGCTTAACATCCCATTCGACGGACGGCGGCCTTTCCAAACCCATCGGTGTCCACTACTGACCGTGGGCAGGGCGGGGAATTTTGCGGAGATAAATCTCAATGCTGACCCAGCTGGGACTCGAACCTGGGAACTACAGATTATGAACCTGGCGCGCTACCGACTGAGCCACCCCCCCCCCCCTTACCAGTCTACCTAGGGGTTTATAGCTATAAAACTATCATTCTAGTACATTTGACTATACATATTATTTTAAAACTACAAACAATATTTTTTAAAAATTCCCTGCCCTTCCTCTGTGAAGGGTGATCATGATAGATTTTCACCTGCTGAGGAAGTTTATTGGAATATCTAATATTGATTAAAAATAACGTAAAAAATCTCTGTTGAGCAATAAAATTTTAAAGTTTATCCTTCAAACTATTTGCAGTTAAAAGTTTTTAGGAGAAAACTCGGAAGCTTTTCAGAGCAAGGACAGTGCACAGTCTTCAGTGAAGTTATATTATGTGGACTTGGGCTGTTTAGAGCTTCTTTCCACATGTCGTGAAGGGCAATTACAGTATCTTGATTGCATGTGGGATGGGCGAGGTTATTATTTCAATAGCCTCGTGGACTATGATTCTGTAGGAAGTGGATGCATGCATGTGCAAGCAGTGTGGCATGTTTCCAGTCTGTTGTTGCCGCATGTTTTACTGCTAGCTTGGCAGTGGCCATCGTTAGTTTGTTTTGGCTGACATCTGTTTCATGCTCTGCAAACCTCTCTTGTAAAGAACGTATGGTTTTTCCAATGTAGTAAACAACAGAATTATCTGGCAAATGAAAGGAAAATCAATATACACCTGACTTTTGAAGTAGACTAAATTTATCTCTGCCCCTTTTGATAATTTTCCTCAGATTTGAAGCTGGGCTGAAAACAATTTTGATATTTTGGGCTCTGAGTAACATGCAGACTGTTTTGCATAGGCCAGGAACATAAGATATAGGTCTGGCAAAAGTTGATGTTTGGAGTCAGTGATTGGGAGGAGAGCTGAATCTCTTCTGTTTTCGGTTCTATATTTATTAATTAGCTTTTCTATTGTTGTTGGGTTGTACTATGGGATGCAGCAATGGAATGGATGTTTTGAATTTCTTTTTTAAGCAACTGCTCATTTGAAGATATGGTGAAGGCCCTATGGATGAGGGAACAGAAGGTTGCATTTTTGTATGCCCATGGGGTGCATGAGTCCACGCATATAACAGAGGGGGCATAGAAGGGCTTTCAGTATACTGACATCGTCAAAGCTCCTGCATCATCTTTTTGGATGAAAACATCAAAATAGGGTATGGCACTGCTATTTTCCTCCTCCTTCGTAAAACGTATCATAGGGTAGATATTGTTAGCCAAATTAATGAGGCAATTTAATTGCTCATTGCTTCCATTCCAAATTAAAAATATATAGTCGACATAGCGAACCAGAAGATGGGTAAAATTGCTGCTGTGTTGAATAATTTTGTTTCGAGATCTTGAAGGACAATCATGGACAGGATGCCGGAAAGTGGTAAGCCCATGGGGGCCCCAGAGTCCTGCCTGTAAATTTGGTTGCCGAACTGGAAATAGTTGTTTTTGATGGCAAGTTTTAGAGCCTCATGAATGGCATTTATTTCAGGGTTGGGTTGTTTTACCTCTGAGCGGCACTTTTTTGCACACCATGGGCCAAATGGCCATGTCACATAGACCCCGAAGGCTCAGAGAAGGTTGGGGGGAGGGGACCCACTGGAACAGCTGTTGGGAGACAGATGGTAGCCTCCCGTCAAGGCCATCCAGCGTGTTCTTTACGTGCACAGGGTATGGACTCTCCCGCACACAGGGCCATGGCTTAACGTTCCATCTGATGGACAGTGGCCTTTCCAAGCCCATCAGTGTCCCCTACTGACCATGGGCAGGGTGGGGAATTTTGCGCAGATAAATCTCAATGCTGACCCAGCTGGGACTCGAACCTGGAAACTGCTGATTACGAGCCTGGCACACTATCGACTGAGCCACCCCTGCCCCATTGATTTCAGGAAGGGAAAATTTTTGCGCTTCAATAATTTGTGTGTGAAATAACATGACAGCATCAAAAACTGGAGTGGATGGGAATAAGGAGACTATGTCAAGTGTGACTAATTTGCTGTCAGGAGAAATGGACAGATCTTTGAGTCTGTTGAGAAATTCTGCAGTTGACTTTATAGAAAATGGATGATCACTAAAGAAGCTGGACAAAAATTTTGATAAATTCTTTTCAAGAAAGTTGGGGGTGATCTTTTGCACACTAGCGGCTGGATGGGGCAATTTTCTTTGTGTACTTTGCACTAGGCAAACATTTGCAGTGCCTGACAGTTGGAAGGCACTGCACTCTTCCATAAGGTCCTTGGGGAGTCACGTGTTGTTTTTTAGCCTGCAAACCTTGTTTTTGATGCTAGTGGTGGGGTCAGCATTTAGATTGGTACAGTGGGAGCTATTTATAAAGTCTAAAACTTTGGCATCGTAGTCATTTTTGTCCATTATAACAAACTGATATGTTTTATTGAGTAAAGTAATAACAATGTCAGGGGTGTTTCTAACGTTTTTAAGGCCTGAAAATATTCATGTGAGAATGTCTTTCTGAGTGGGGTGAAGACTTTTGTTGGAAGCTCATGAATCTGAAGATTTTCTGTCTTATAGCAATTATTTTATGCTCTTTCAGATACCAGCACACATTGTTAATAATATTTTCAACTTCGGCGATAATTTTTTTTTTGTCCTATTTTCTATGGAATGGGCTGAATTTAGGGCCATGTTCCAGAGCAGCCAGTTCATTAAGGGGAAAACTTTTGTTGGACAGATTAATGACAGGAAGGGGTTTAAAAATATGGCAAAAAGGCTTGTCTGAGGTTTAAGTGAGCCACTGAATCTTTTTGAGGTGTTTTTGTCTGGTGTCGTTTTTGCGTTTTTCTTCTGTGTAGTAGAACCATAATAACCATATAATAACCATAAGCATGATGGGAGGGCAGCTGTAGCAGAAGTTTTGGTGTGTCTGGTATGTTTCTGCTTTAATTCTTGAAATGTGCTGCCTTTTCTCTTGTATTGGAGCATGGAGAAGTTTGCTTTCCACTGTGTGTAGCACACATTGACACGAGCCGGGGAGGCTGCTGTGTGTTAGGCAGATTGACTGGTGGGATAACACTGTTGAGTCAACAGCACAGAAGAAACCACAATTGTTCTAGATTCATGACAAATTTTAATCGTAAAGTTCATAACACTTTCCAGTGTTGATAGTAGGTCATTCTGCAGCGATAGACTTTAAAACAATTAAAAGGACCTTCTTGCTCAGAAATTAAAAATAACTTAAAATTCTCTGTCATTGAGCAATAAAATTTTAAAGTTTGTCCTTCAAATTAATTGCATGTTAAAAGTTTTTAGGAGAGTTTGCCTTCACAACATGTGGAAAGAATCTCTAAACAGCCCTGTCACCATATAGTGTCACTTCACTGAAGACAGAGTGCTGTCCTTGCTCCAAAAAGCTTCCAGTGTCCAACAGTTCGTGAATCTCGATGAACATGGGCAGCAACACAATGTATAGTCCATCCAGCTTCACATAGGCCTATAATTCTTCCTCTCTCAAAAGCATCCAAATGGCGATAAACCTGCCAACGGCATGTACTAGGCATTTTCGGCCTTCGCTGAACGATTTCCAAGTGGAACCACCTAATCTCAACAGTTCGCACGACTTCCACCTGCATAAACACAATACCATCCCTGTTCCTTCTTGCACCTTTTATCTCTTGAGCCACACACATCATTGGCTCCAGATTATCATCATTTGCATACACACACACCCTTCTATTTGCATGTTTGTACAACATGCCCTTCTGGGTGGGGCATTTCAATGTCGAGCAGTGGTATATACTATATATATATACATGTATATACTATATATATACATGTATATACTATATATATATACATGTATATACTATATATATATATACATGTATATACTATATATATACATGTATATACTATATATATATACATATATATAGTACCCACTCACGTTGCTGCTTGCCACAGAGGTCTGACAGGAGCCTTTGAGTTTATACACCAAGTAGGTCTGTGAGGATGGTAGGACCTCAGCAGAAAAATGACACATTACATCCATGTCTTATGCAGGGCTCGAACCCAGGTCCCTTAGGTCAGTAGCCAAGTACGGCAACCACTCGGACATGGGACTGTTACAATTACATATGCAAATAGAAATTAAGGAATGCTTGGGCAATTTTAAATGATAAAAAAGCAGAAAGAAACACTGAGAGTTTTATTTATAGCAATGATGTATCACATGAATCTGACAAAGAAATGGCTAGTATATATTTCAAGAAGGAAGATATTGATATCAAAAATTATGAAAGAATGCCACATCCTGAACATTTTCCAAGAAAGATAATGTCAATATGATATTGCAGCTTTTAGAAAAACCAAAGCAAAAAACTTCCCATTTCAGAATTCCACTGTGTAAAAGTGCTAAAGCCCATATTTGGTGTCCAATATTTTTATCTTAGCAAAAATAAGTTGATTTTTGATGCATCATTAGATGTAAGATTGCGTTTCTGTTGTTGTTTTTGGTAATTTTGGCTTAACATTTAGAATCCTCACTGGCTGTGCTAATAAAGTTGGACATGCAATATATAAAGAATCACAAGGAATGTTCCTATATGTCAATACTTTTTAAATAACTCAAGCAGTGTCTTTTTTTATGTATGGTTTTCTTTCCAATTTTAATATGAAACTTTTTGTCATGCAAGGAACTTCTTTGCATAACCCATACCCTTTTAAGTCCCTGTGTATCTCATAGGATGCATCAAATTTTGGACTGAAAACATATGTCAAATATTTTATTAATTCATCCCCATTTTATTATCTTTTAGAAAAAAAAAATATGTGACATGAACTTTGGTTAAGCTGCTGTCTGAAGAGATTAATGCACTGGTATGTATGTTACTCAATGTACAATAGCAATCTTAAATTATAACTGCACTTTATCCAGTTCTAGATGTTTTTTAATAGGGACATTCCAAGAAATTAGTTTGGGGGTGGGGTGGGGGGTTGAGAGTTCAGCCTTTGGTTGATATTTTATTTTTTTTTTTGGGGGGGGGGGGGTGAGAATAAGACTTGAGTAGGATTTCCCAGTTACTAAAATATTCCACTGGACAGAAAAGCTTAAAATATTCCACATAAAATAAAAAAAAAATAAAAATAAAAAAAATTTCAAACGCAATAATTTTTTCCACATAATTATTTATTCAAATTCCATTTTAAGTGTTGGACTAATCTACTATGGGGCTAAAATAAAATTATAAACTGTTGTTTTGAATTTCAAAAGCAGGTAGAACAATTTGAGATGTATAGGGATATATGGCGTGGTCTGCCCTCCCCCCTGTATATCCCTGATTTTTAGGTTCTAAAAGTGATATAGGTAAATATGGTTGTTCCTTTTTATACTACACAGGAAACAAGGATTTCAAAGGGGAGGGGGGAATGCGATAGAAAATTATATATCGCATAGAGGACAGCTCAAGAGAATTAAATAAGAGGGCTGTCTGTAGAGTAACATCATATAAATAATAAAACTTACTTAAAAGGATTTACTCCACAATAAACACTGTAAAATTATCTCTCAGAAAAGCAATAGATGCAACATAGCTACTGAAATATCTTCTTGCCACTAGGGCAAAAGTTCAGAGCTTTGTAGTTGCTGTTACATAATAATAGTGTCCAATCTTTACGATTTTCATACTGTTATTAGGATATGATTAAAGAGTTCCTCACCATAATTGCTGAAAACAGGCTGGTGCACTTCTAGTTGTCTTAATCCTCATGTTGATCTGTAACTTGCATTGGGGTTGTTAACATCCATCCAATCTTCAGTTGCACCACTGACGTTTAATTTGTAGGCCATTGTTGTCACTGTCTTACATCATATGCTGTTACAATGCACTTGTGGTGGTAGACAATTCTTGAGATACCAGTCCTTATTAGCAATCCTCATGCTTAAGGTGATTTATTATCTTCTAACAAGACACTATCTCATGATGCACTACACATTCTGAGAGCCAACCACATTTAAAAAGCTTAATTTCCACTTATAACCTACATGGAAAAAAGAATTAAAAATGAAGCGTCATACCCTGAACGCGTTTCGTCCACTGGCGGGTGGCTTCCTCAGTGGGTAATGATCGTAACGTGAGTATGTTATTTACGCTGCAGGCACACTGGTAGTGCAGCACAAGTATGCTAAGTTGGTCTGAGTAGGAGATTCCATGCAGATGGAAGGGGTGTAATATCAGTATTACAGATATTATTTACTTTGCATATTATACAATAAATTTTCCATGTAGTTTAACTGAAATTTAGTATATGGTGCAGCAATAATTTTTGGATTTATCTTAGTTATATGTAATTTATTATTTATTATTGTTTGTTTAAGGGCAGTAGTAATTGTGTGTATGTCAACATTGTAATTCAAAACCAAGAAGGCAGAAAGTTTGAATGCATATTTAGGGAGACCTGAGTGTTTGCAGGTGTTCAGGTGTATTTTTTTTATCTTCTTCCTATTGCTTTTCCCTCATCACATACTGGTTTATTTGTGTTTGTCAAAACAGTTGCTCCACCATATCTTTCGAACATGAGGGACAAACTTTAATGATTTATGTATCAAATAAAAGCTTATGACATAGGCTATAAACATTTACCCCTATGCTTCCTTCCCCAAAAAGGGGTGGAAATGAAAACAGTTGTTCTACTATATCTTCAGAATGCGAGGATTGAAAGTAAAACTGGCTATGCATCAGAAGAAAGCTTGTCACAGGTCACAATGCCACAGGTTATAAAATTCAAGTTAATCCCAAGCCATGGCTTGGGATTAGGATCTTAACTCACAAATTATCTTGGAATTAACTTGAATCTTAAACTCACGAATGTGCAAAATCTCTGAGGGGCTGCTGTCACCTCAGCTACATTGTGATTTTGGCAGGAAAAGTTACCATGGAGAGATGATATAAGCTCCGAATCATGTTTGACTCTCTAAGTGACATAGAATGTGCTGTTCCCTGATTGCTGAGTACAGAGGCAACTGGTAAGAGGTGCTGAGCATTATAGCATCCCAAGCCCATAGTGTCATAGGCTCCTCCTGAGCTATAGCTTTTGCACTTAACCACTGAAGGCCAATTCTAAATAGTGCATGTTTGACATTGTTTTTCTAAGTACTTTAGGTACATAACTCTCATTAGGTCATAACTCTATTCACTAATCTGTAGTTCTGCATATAGGCAACATGGACAAACCAAAGTAGTCATTCCCTAAAAATATTCAAAATAATAACATTCATCCTCAACCTCAGTTGTAATCAAACCACAATTGTATTAACTATTGAGTAACCTATCATGGTAAGCTTTGGCTAAGGGTCTTTCAGAGATTTCATGTTAAAGGTAATTCTTTTAACTATCCTGTCAGACCTCTGTGGCAAGCAGCTGCTTGAGAGGTTATTTTTTTTTTATTTATGGTATAATATTTCTTAAGCTTCAATTATAAAACACTTTTAACAAGCAATGATCAAACCCAATTTTTGCTCCCCTATATGATTTGTTCTTAATGGAGCTAGCACATTTACTATTAATCCATAATCAATCATTTTCCTATGAAACCAATGCATGTTTATGAATATCCCAGTGTTTGAAGTGTTAGTTATTCCATTAAGATTACTTATGTTGGAGATGTTTCCCACTTGCTATTAAAATTACCAATACCAAATTTTGGAATTGAAGCTAAACCAGCACAAGAGTAATATCCCTTTTTTTGACAGAATTCAAAATGTTGTCTGTAGAACTTATTAACATTCTCATCCAGATCCTCAGTGGGGAGCAACTGATACCATTTACACATTTAAAAGAGTTATTTTTTTTGGAAAGGTTCCTCTATTGGCATAAACAGGACAGAAACCTCCTATGAATGTGAACAATGCAAAGTAATCATGTGCAACCATGGCACATTTTTAAAAGTGTATCACAGTGAAAAAAAGTTACGATAAAAAAAGCCCTGTTTCAGGTAAATTCTTCTGATTATATTATCCAAAGATAAATTATCTTTTTGTTGATATATACTTTAAAAAAAAAAGGTTTAGAAAATTAAGCCTTAATTGCCTTGCCATTTTTTTTTTGATATATTGCCATAAAAAATTATTTAAAAAAAATTATTTTTATGCAATTCAGTATTACATGATGCTTAATTTGGTATATAATATGACCTGATGTTGTTCATTAGTTATTTCGCAAACAATTTCTCAATTTAATTTTTTTTCTGAGCCCAGTAAAAATATAGCTGAGCATATGGATTCATTCCAGATTATCAGGCAGGGTGTGGGAAGTGTTAATTCCTGTTTTAAATTTAGTTGTAAGGAATCTTTCATTAATATTTTTAAAAAAAGCTCAATGACATTGCTACTGAGAAATGAAGCTACACCTTGTGAGTGTTTACTGTCATCACATCCTGAAATTTAAGATTATTTTCAAGTATCTGACCTTTACATTTCCATCTAGTCTCTTGCATGAATAAAATGTCATGCTGTTTGAAATCCTGTGCGAGAACATTCAGAGAATAGTCTGTTCAGAGTCTTCCCATTTCAGGTAGCTGTGGAAAGAAAATGGTTTAAAGGATTTTTAGAGAAACTACTTAAAGAGGATGGCTAATACCAAACAGCTTTTTACTCAAAGGACTTGACTCAACAGACTTCTTCTGCATCTGCTAGAATCTGAAGCAACCATATTGGCAAGAACTCAACCAACCAATGGAGTATATCATGCTTTTGGAGTACCAGCATCTCAGATACATTACTCTAGTTTGCAATTGACAATGCTAAAACTAATTACAAAGGTTCGAATACATGCAACGGCTTTTGAGCAGGATCATCTGCTAGATGACATAAAGTAGTACCTGTTCAGTTGGACTTGCAACCCACACAAACACAGTGGCAGATCTTCTAAAGAAGCCAATTCCACTAGTGCAATAGATTTAGGCTCTACATTCAAAATAGATGCAGGGTGGCTCAATCAGTCCATCAGGCTCATAATCTGCAGTTCCAAGGTTTGAATCCTAATCATGCATTGAGATTTAGTTCCACAAATCCCTAACCTGCCATTGATGAGAAAGAGACACCAATGGGCTTGGAAAGGCTGCTGTCCTTCAGATGGGACATTATTAAGCAATGGCTCTGTGTGCAGGAGAGCCATACTCTGTGCAAACTGAAGAACACACTGGATGGCTTTGACTAGTGACTACCACCTGTCTCTTAACAGTTGTCCAATGGATCACTTTCTCCCAACCTTTTGACCACTCAGTCTTTTTGACCTGGCCATTCAGCCCATTGTGTACAAAAAAGTGCAGCTCAAAGGTAAATCAATTCACTAGACAATCGAGTTGGTGTAGGTGGTCAGTACAAAGACCCTGTGAAGTTCAGAACTGCTCAGCAGGGGTGAAAAAAGAAAAAGTGACCACAGAAGTCCAAATCGGTAGGCCAAACTGATTTGGCATCTTAACTATCCATTCCACTTCAGTTCAAAATGAATATAATAATAAATTGATTACTTATTTTTCCACTACTTTCCAGTGATATTAGCACTGATATATATTTCTGATAAATAAGTTAATTTATTTCATTATTACTTATAATTAGCTTACACAATAACACTTACTATACTGATTACTTTAGAAAAAGTGGAAGTACAGAATTCAGATAAAAATATTTAAAATTAACACTAATGAGTTAGTTCTTGCAATATATGAAATGATAATCTCTATGGTCTGGTGTTGTGAATTAGCTACAAGAGCATTCAGCAGCTAAAGCATTCTAATTCTAAAAAATTCTACTGATTCTCACTAAACTTTATATCTAAAGTGATTAATTCTATTTACTAAAATACATATTTTTTTTGGGGAAAATGACTTTTTTTTGTCCAAAGGTATTTTGTTACCTTTGACTTTGATTACAAAAACTTCCACTTTTACTTTACTGTAATACTTGTGCTGTCATCTGTTACACTGTTTTTAAAATTTAACCTGTTAATAAGCAAAAATGACATAAGAGACAATATTTTAAATATATTCCTAAAAAATATTATTATTTGGGTGTGCAGTGAATTTTCTACATATGTTCAAAAGATATTAAATGTATTCACAATCACCAGTTCTATAATACTAAAAAAAACTATGACAGATAACAGCTTTACAAAAATAGTACAATAGACAAAGTTTGCAGTAGTAAATGCAAAGAGGTAGGTTGCACTATGGTTCATATATATCACTTATATTCACCAGCTTCTTAAAAAGGCTTTTCAATATTAAAAGCATCCAAATGAAATGTCATAGCTGTGCACACCTTTGAAAGAAGTTATTAAGTAAAAAAAAGTGCAATATAATTCTTGTGATAAAATGCTTGACTGTAGCATTTTATGCTTGTCAAAGGCTAACCATAAAGTTTTATATAAATTTTTGCTCTGAGTTCTTGAGAAGAAAACTGAGTGGCATAGTTTTACCCATGATAATAACATATATATTTATATCAGATTTATTGTTTTATGTAAAGCTTACCTAACACTATGCAAAGAGTTAAACCAGCAAGTTCTGTTCTAATTCCCATTGTCCACAATGAACGATCTTGAACAACAAAACCAAATGTACCAGCCAAAATAGGTCCCTATGAAAACATTCAAATTGTTACTTTTATACTATACTTTAAGATTAATGCATTTATAATACACATGAATTACAAGTAGGTTAAAATTTATACAAATTTATTAAAATTATTATTGCAATACAAAACTCATATCGTTATTAGAAAATGTTTCATACTTTAGCTTAGGCTAATTTACTTCTCTGAAACTTTTCAGAGCACTATTTCCCCCTTTTCCATTGCAAAGAACATTTCTCAATCCTATTAGAAATAAACATGCTTCAATGGCAGCTAAAAAGCACATATAATAAGTGATGTGTGCAATGATATTCTCTTTAGAGGAAGCTGACACATATTCTCCCTAATGCTTGTTAATGTACATGAAATTAATATGAGAATTTCAAATTTAAAAACAAAAAAAAAGTACTTTTATTGATTTTGGTTATTTTTCAGGAAAGATCTTCAGTAGATACTCTTAACAAACCTTTAAATGTGTATTTTCATTAAAATCACTTTTTTTTTTAATTCAGATGCAGACTGTCCTGCATTGTTACAAGGAATTGCACAGCTACCATGGAGCAGATAACTTCCAAAATTGAATGAGGGCACATCCACAAGCTTATTCACAAAGACTATTCATTGTACCATGGAAAAAATAGGTTATAGCAGTGGATGTCCACATCATGTCCCCTTGTTGACTGCAAGGCATCAAAAGATTAGCCTGCAGTTTGCAAAGGTCTTTTGTAACTGGAGTGTGGAGGATTGCAAACATGTCATTTGGTCTGACGAATCAGTTTCAATTCTATCACACTAATGGGAGGGTGCATGTGTGGCGTAAACCACATGAAGTGATGGACCCAGCTTGCCAAGTTGGGGTCATACAGGCAGGTGGGAGCAGTGTAACAGTTGGGGTGGTTTACATGGGCTACTTTGGGGTCCCTTGTAACCATCACGTCACTGGCACTAGGTATGTGAACATCCTCGCCAACCATCTACACCTGTTCATAATGATTCTCTTTCCGCATCATGATGCCATCTTTCAACAGGACAATGCCACACTGCATACTTCGCGAGTGGTGACCAATTGACTCTAGGAGCATTCAAGTGAGTTTACCACATTCGAATGGCCCCTTGATCACCGGACCTCAACCCCATTGAGAATTTGTGGGACAAATTGGAAATATGTGTTTGAGTCCACCAACCCCCACAGGTAACTGTGGATGCTCTGTGACAGGTGATCTTCGCTTCATGGGTGGCAATACCACCTCGGTGTTTTCAACACCTCATTGAATCCTTACCAAGATGTCTGGCTGCTGTTGTGAGGGCAAAAGATGGAGCAATAGGTTATTAAGTAGGTGTATATAATAATTTGTCCATTCAGCTTAGCAAGGCTTTTAACACTTGTTTACTATGTCTATTGGTTCATAAAGTTGAAAGCAAAAGAAATTAAAATCTTTAAATTAGGAATATAAAACAGATTTTATATCTGTTTCATATTCCTAATTTAAAGTTTTATTATCGATACAGCAACTATCAAAGTGTTAGACAGAAGAAATGCTCCACCCCCACCCCAGCTGCTTTATTCAACACTACACTCACAACATTCAGAATGCAAGGCTTGATAAGATTTTCTGCATTGGTGTGAGCTTCCCCTGCCATTGCTGTTCTTGTGCTCATATGTTACCAATAATTTATTATTCAATATAGTTCTCAACTGCATGAATCCTTGTATTTTTTCCAGCTTGTCAAGCTTAGCAGCAAAGAATGTTGCATCCTAGCCAACCAAATATGTATGTTTATTCTTGAGATGTCTCTTTATTTTGGCTGGCAGAACTGAGCTGTTTAGCAAGATAGTCTTGCATGAAATGCAAAGACCATCCCAGACCATGACCTTTAGGCTATGACAGCCAAGGATGACATTATTCCTTCCATCCGATTGGGGATTGCTTGCTCTGCAAACGGAACCTATTTCATGATTAGAAAAAGCAAAACTTTTTTCTTTAACTCCAAATTATTTCCCATTTTCATTATTCCTTTTCTGCTCTTATATCATTTTCCATGCAAGAAGGAAAAACACCTGTTCAAATAATTTATTTCAAACTATGTGTGATATTTACTGCAAATTTTGTTTGCACTTGTTTGAAACAAACAGAAGCAATACTTTATAAGCAAGAGAGTTGAACAACTATTCACTTGAATTTGTCATTACATTAGAAAAATGGAAATAATTGTCATATATTTATCATGTAAATTTGAAAAAAGCTAGAAATGGAAATGACAAATAGTTAAAATTATATATTTCCTTGAGATCAAGCTTGATATATCAAATTTTCTTGATTTTGTTTATTTAAATTTTTGTTCAATAAAAGCTGTAAAAATTTTTCCATTAATACTTTTGTATAGTTTTTCAAACAAATGTCTTCAAATATGTTTAACACTTTCACAATGTAATCAAATATTTGGGTATTGAAAGATTGACAGACCAATTTCATCTCTCTCTGAATAAGCACCATACCACAGACCAAGGAGAGAAAAATTACAATGTACGAGAGGCAGAGACATATATTGTAAACAGTAATATATTTTAAACAGAACAATAAAATATTACATTTGATGCATTTTCGTCTGATATTTTTACTCAAATATAGGAATTTATTCAAACTATAAATACAATCATTCATAATACAAAACAGAAATTTCTATTTGTCATCCTTGTGTTTCCAGTTTGAATTTCATATCAACTGTTGTTGACATAGAATTTGAACATCGCAACTAAGAGGGTTAAAATTATACTCAATCACAGCAATATGGAATATATTTAATTTTTCACGATTTTTGCTGTATTTACAAATTAAGGCTTAAAATCGACCATGAAGTGTGTGTGAAATCAGTGGTCCAGTAGTATGAGTGAACCCAGTGTTTAGATGCAATCTGCCTTCACAAGCAAGCATTATTGACAACAATATGTCAAGTTTTGCAGTAATGAACAGACTGACATTATCTCCACAAAATTCCCTGCCCTGCCCATGGTCAGTAGGGGACACTGATGGGCTTGGAAAGGCCGCCGTCCATCAGATGGGATGTTAAGGCATGACCCCATGTGCAGGAGAGCCATACCCTGTGCACATTAAAGAACACACTTGATGGCCTTGACAGGAGGCTACCATCTGTCTTCCAACAGCTGTTCTAGTGGGTCTCTTTTCCCAACCTCTGAGCCTTCGGAGTCCTGGTGACCTGGCCATTTAGCCCATGGTGTGCAAAAAAGTGTCACTCAGAGGTAAAACAACCCAACAGACAGGCATACAAGGCAACAATAACATTGAACTGTTCCAGAAATGTGAAACAAGTTCATTACCAATGCAGGAGATAATATCATTACTCATAGCTGAGAATACAATGTGTGAGTCAACTGTCATCATTACAAAGATTAGTAATATCAATCATATTTTGGACTTTGGTACTTGTTATTATATAGAAAAGGCATTTTAAGTTTTTAATACTGTAAATTGAAAATCGCTAAGCACATTGTATTGTAGCAATGAAAAGAATATAACAAAAATGCTAATTTAGGCCCTACTCATGTTTAAGTCTTAATTTGTAAATACAGCAAAAATCGTGAAAATTAATTACAACTAAGAGAGTTTGGCAAAGGATTCATGTTAGAAATAGTAATTCGCACTGCATGGATATTACATTTTTAAAAAAGCAAAAACACTGCACTAGTCTATTCTGTTCTAAAATCATCCTCTTGAATATTCCTGTGAACATTAGTGTGTTCACAGACTCATTCAGCAATAGTTTTCATTTTTTTCACTCATATATATGTATTATTATTATTTTAATCATTTTTTTTATAAATTCTCATTTTTTTTATATCTTTTAAATAAGAAATGAGCAATTTGTAAAATTTTCCTTTCAAGGAATTTTCAGGTTCTAATATATTTTTAAAATTTAAGATGTTACAATTATAATTTTCTCTTTCTTTTATTATATATAATTTTTTTTTAGAAATTTTTACACATGAAGATGTTTTACACATTACCTAAAACACATTATTTTGAAATAAATTTCAGGTATTTTACAATGTTTGCAGTTAGGGAAGTCGATCTTTTTCATTTTAATTAATAGGTTATTAGTTAATGCCATATTGGCTTTAATTCTTAAAACAATATGTATATCTTTTTTATTAAGGTTAAAATTGTTGAATTTAGTTATTTTATATCTGTGTGTTGAATATGCTTTTTCATTGTACCAGGTTTGGATTTCTTGAAGCATTTTTTTTTCTTTGTTTTGATTTTTAATTAAATATAGTAATTCTGGGGAGACTATCTCTGCGTTGAGATTTTTGGCTTGTTTTGCTAAGCTCTGCACTAGTCATAACTTTATCTGCCAATGTATTCCATACATATACAGCATTTTTAAAGCTATTATCAAAAATGATTTCATAATCTTGAACATCTATATCTGACTATTGCTTTTTGACCCATTTTTAAATTTTATGCTATATTGGTTATTTTAATCAACTTTAATTTTAGCTTCTTGTGTTTTATTCTATCTTTAATCTAGGTCTTTTACACCTGGTTTGATTTTATTCTGCATTTGTCTTTATTTTACTTGTTCTTTATTATTTGTGTTTCATCATTGTTGCTATATACGTTTTTGGCTTTTGTTCTTTTTGTTGTTCATTTTTAAATTTTGGTTAAGGGTTCTTTATCTTTTAGCTTTTCAGTCTTGTGTTTGGTGCATTATAGCATGGCTGCTCATGCACCATAAAACCCCAACCAACCAAATGAAACAATTTTAAAGTAACAGAAAGACGGACGACTCTGTTATTATATCTTAGAACTGTAAAATAGAAATATTTACACTTCTAGTAAAATTGTTGGGAACAGCAGCAGCCAGTGGTTAACACCTCATCATTCATTCATATTACACAGAAATCACTCATTCATATTACCTCATCATTCATATTACACTCAGTCATTCATATTATAACAGAATCATCTCAAGCTCTTACCAGTGATTTCATTTACACCTAGTGGCTTGTGTAGCCTTAATTTTGATATCAACAAAGTAACTTTGTAACATAAGGCCAACATTAAAGTCATTTATCTTTTGTGAACACAACAGTGCAGAATCACGTTATTCAGAATATTTTTAAATTTTCAGTTGACCTTGCACAGAATCACTTTATATAACCATATCATCTCTTACCATTAATCCCTGCACACTATTCTATTTTTTCCAGCATGAAATATTTAATATCTAGAACAATTTTCTATTGAGTTATCCAGCTGCTTTTATTTTTACCCATCTTCCTATTGCTTTTCGCTCATTATCTGTTGGTTTGTCAGTTTGTGGATTTGTCAATAGAGTTGTTCACCATATCTTTTGAACACAACAGACAAACTTAATGAATTATGTGCCAAATGAAAGTTTATGATGTGGGGTGTGTCATAGGCAATAAAAAAAATTTACCCCCGATGCTTTCTTCCCTATAAAAAAAGAGGAAATATGAAAACCATTGTTCCACTATATCTCTAGAATGTAAGTGCCAAAAGTAACAAGCTATACATCAAACGGAAGCTTGTGATGCAGGGAGTGTCATAGATTACAAAAAAATTGATCCTCGTGCTTTCTTCCTGCCTTAAAATGGGAAATATGAAAATGACTGTTCCACTATGCAGGAGTTTATCAAAATAATGGAAACACCGACAGCAACTGGAGTACACACAATGCATTGTATGCATATCACAGGGATGACGTCACCCACGATTTGAGGTATATAAAGGAGAGAAGTACGATGCTATCATACAGCAGTGCCACAGACACAGGTGAAACAGCTGTTGTGGTGTAATTGTCGACAATGTCAGATCCCAGTGACCTCCAAAAAGGCATGATCTTTGGTGCATGTCTTGCAGGAGCTACAGTAACCAGAACAGCAGAAATAGTAGATGTAATACGAGGAACTGTATTGAAGATTATGATTAGCTATCAAAAAGGACAAGGTATTGCCTCCAAACATGCAAATTGTGGATGCCATACGAAGTTGTCATATAGGGATTAGCAAATGTTGGCACAGATTGTACAATGGAAGCAGAAGACCACAGCACCGCAAATAACAGCAGAGTTGACCACCAGTTAGAATGATCCCATTTCCTTTATAACAGTTCATCAGGAACCTCATCGTGCTGGTATTTATGGCCATGCTGCAATCCACAAAACTCTTGCCAACATCAGTGCAAAGCACATAAAAACTGGGATGCTAAAGACTGGCAATGTGTCATCTGATCTGATGAATCATGCTGCACATTGTTTCCCACCACTGGTAGAGTATACATCTGGTGAAAACCTGCAGAAGCATACCACCCCAACTGTGAAGCACAGAGGTGGATGCCATATCATGGCATTCCTTAGGGCCATTAGTTATTCTTCAGGGTCATGTCACACCTCTAATGTACAAATCCATTCTCAAGGACTACCTGTATCCAATGTTGCAGGTATTGTCCCCTAATGACTATCCCTGGTTTCAAGTAGATAATGCACCCATGCATTGTATGAAACATGTCAAGTTGTGGTTTGCAAAGCATGAGATACAGCAGCTACCCTGGCCACCTCAATCTCCAGACTTCGATATTATTGAATATTTGTGGGAATATCTGGGGCACAAGGTCAGATCACACTTTCCACCTCCAGCAGCACTGGCACAGTTGGGCCATATTTTACAGGAAGAATGGTCCCACATTCCATTAATGTATGTGCATGACTTGTATAAGTCTATTCCACATCGAATTACGTCTGTTCTGAATGCCCAAGGTTGGTCAACAGCTTATTAATAAAATGTTCTCCACAAACAGTACATGTTTCCATTATTTTGATAAATCCCTGTATCTTCAGAACATGAGTACAGAAAGCTACAAGTTATGCATCAAATGAAAGCTTGTGACATGGGGAGTATCGTAGGCTATAAAAAAATCAATCCCCCATGCTCTCACCTTGTAAAAAAAGGGGGAAATATGAAAATGATTGTTCCATTTTATCTCCAGAATGTGAGTGCTGAAAGTAACACGTTGTATATCAAATAAAAACTTCTAAACTGGGGAGTATTGTGGGTAATAAAAATATACCCCCTTGCTTTCTTTCCCTCCTAAAAAAACTGAAATGTGAAAGTGATTCTTCTGCTATATCTTCCGAATGTGAATGTCTATAGTTATAAGGTAGATGCCAAATGAGAGCTCATAAGATGACCAACATAAACTATTTAGAATTTTGCCCCACACTATTCTCTCCTGTCCCCTGATAAAGAGGGGGTTAGAATTGGTGTGCAGTGGCCGGATGCAGCAGATCTAACTCAGGACAGAAATGCTTGGAGAACTAAATTGCACTGTCTGATTGGACTTCCGTAGCACATGGCTGCTTAAGGATGATGATGGGGGGGGGGTCAACCTTAATTAGTTCCATCTCAAAAGCTTGTGACATCTCTAGTGTCATGGGCTACCTCAAACATCATCATCCTCAAGCAGCCAGGGGCTACGGAGGTCCAACCAGACAGTGCAATTTAGTTCTCCAAGCAAGTCTATCCTGAGCTACATCTACTGCATCTGGCCACTGCACACCAATTCTAACAAGGTCTTGTTTGACATTGTCTGCCCACCACATCCTAGGTCTCCCCTTCTTTCTGAGGCCTTTAGGCACACTGTTCATAACCCTATTCGCCAATCTATAATTATTCATACGGGCAACATGGCCAAACCAACGGAGTCTCTATCTGCACAATATGCTGCTTAAAGGAGGTTGCAAACTCCTTTGCCTAACCTCATCATTAGTTACAAAGTTGAACCACCTAATGCCCAAGATACTGTGTAAGCATCTGGAATCAAAAGCATCTAGTTTCCTGTTATCTTGTTTACAAAGTGTTCAAGTTTCACTATTATAACTAACCCTAGAAAGAACCAAACTATTATAGTCTAATTTTAGTCTTTAGGTGTATACGCCTATTTCTCCACACTCTCCATAGATTCTTAAAAGTCCCGGCAGCAATCCCTATTCGTCTGTTAATCTCATGCCGCACATCACCATTATCTGTTACATAGCTCCCAAGATAATTAAACTGTGACACCTGCTCAAGACTGCAACCATTCAGATTAACTGAATCACAGCCTGTCTGACCAATTTTCAACACTTTAGTTTTCTCTCTGTTCATAACCAAACCTACTCTACTACCAGTTTCATCAACAGCTTGAATGAGTTCATCTCATCAACATCTAATCCAACCATCCATCTCAACAACAATGAAAGGGTTCATCTCATCAACGTCATTTCCCAAAAGGGCTAAATCATCAGCATAATCTAAATCAGAAATTTTTGTATATCCAGTCCATTTAAGGTCAAAATCTTTCCCTTGAAGTGAATTTCGCATAACATAATCAATAACCAAGCTAAAGAGAAAAGGAGACAAAATGCACCCTTGTCGAACACCAGAAGTAATGCTAAACCAATTGCTACAAGCCTTACCAACTGTCACACACGACTCAGTGTTATTATAAAGAGCTTTCATTATGTTAACTAACTTGTCAGGTATACCATATGATCTCACAATCAACCACAAATTATGATGATCAACAGAGTCGAAAGCCTTTTTGAAATTAACAAAGCTAGCAACCAAAGGTTTCAGATACGCTCAACATTTCTCAAGAATCTGCCTAAGTGAAAATATCTGATCCACACATCCCCTACCACTTCTGAATCCACATTGCTCATCACGCAATTGACTGTCAACCAGATTCTTAATTCTATTAAGCACAATCATGGAAAGAACTTTACCTGGAACAGAGAGTAGGCTAATACCCCTATAGTTATCACAAGAACTGCGATCACCTTTTTTGAAAATAGGGATAACAATAGCTCTGGTAAAATCCTTAGGAACCATGCCTTTATCATAAAAGATATTCAGAATTTCAGTCATCCAAGTGGTAACCGAAACATTCTCGGCTCTAAGCATTTCTGTATTAATTTCATCTACCCCTGGGGATTTATGTAGTTTAAGTTTCGAAACAGCCAAAATAACTTCAGATTGTGTTATAGGGCCAACATTAAAGCCACCAATGCATCTATCATCATTGCAAACAATGGGAACAGAACTAACCACATTGTTTAGAATATCACTGAAATGCTCAGCCCACCTAGCCATGACAGAATCCTCACCTTCTATAACCTTACCTTGTTTATCCTTCAATCCCTGTATACCTGTCCGTTTTCTACCACACAAAACATTAACTATCTGGTACAGCTCTATGCTTTTGTGCTGTCTAACTGCTTCCTCGGCCTTGTCAGCCAAGCCATCAAGCCAAAGATTCTTATCAGCAGTTAACTGATCTTTTACACGTTTATTAAATTCTCTGTAATGCTTTCTATTAGGACTAGTAGGGTATTGATTAAGGACATTCCTGCAGTTCTTTCTTTCCGAAACAAGCTCAAATGCCTTATCACTCAGATAATTCTGCCTTTTCTGCTCCTTTTTTCCTAAAAGAGTACTGTTAGTGTCCAAAAAAGCCTGTTTAAAATGATCCCATTCTTCCTCAACTTTAGTAGTAAGCAAACCATGACTGTCATAATGACTAAGTAACCTATCATAGTAAGCTTTGGTTATAACTGGATCTTTCAGAGCTTCAGTATTAAAGGTAAATTTTTTAACCCTAGCACAACACTTTTAACAAGGTAATGGTCAGATCCAATTTCAGCTCCCCTATATGACCTGGTATTCCTAACAGAACTAGCCCATTTGCTGTTAATTAATATATAATCAATCATATTCTTATGCAGCCCATCAGGTGAAACCCATATGTACTTATGTATGTCGCGGTGTTTGTAATAAGTGTTAGTTATTCTGAATCCATTGAGTTGACTTACCTGTAGAAGCAGACCCATGCCTTGGTGATGCTTATTGTTGTCCCTCCCTGAAAAAAAAAAATTAAGATTGTTTTTAAGAATCTGACCTTTATCTGTCCATCTGGTCTCTTGCAAGCCAAGAATATCTAAATTATAACAGTGGAATTCTTGTGTGAGGACATCAAGAGAAAAAGCTCTGTGCAGAGTCCTCATATTCCAACTACCTATGGAGAGAAAATGGTTAGTGGGATGTTTAAAGAAACTATGTTTATTGAGAGAGGGAATGCCGACAATATCACACAGCCCCCTAATCACAGACATGGGGCAAAGACCCGTTTCCCCACCACTAAAGGCTAAAGCCATCTACACTGGAAGACTTCCTCCAATGTAGAATTTGATGATGCCAATAGAAGCAAAGAGTTCAGGTGCCTGCGATGACCTCTGCTCAGGATTATCCACCAGCTGATAAACATATCCTGTGAATCTATTCACTTGGGGCTGTCAACCCACAAACAGAAAACACAGCGGAAGATTTTCCCTTCACAGAAGCCCACCAGTGCAGCAAAATCAGGATCCATATAATCAAGCTCAGAGCCATATATCTGTCCAGTCCAGTGGGTTTATATGGTCGGCACCAGGACCCTGTGTGGTTGACCACTCCTCAGCAGAGTAGAGAAAAAAAAGAAAAGTAGCCATAGTTGTCCAGATCAGTAGGCCACACTAATCTGGCAGCCCTCTCCTTCCATTCACTTCCACAAGAGAATATCTCTTTTGAAAGGTACTAACGGTCTGCACCACGAGAAGGCAGGGTCGGACATTAGGTGCTAGGCCTGGCCAGTTCTATGCATCATCACAGGGGATTGGTGCATAGCTCTACTTCCAGTTACTACCTAGCTACCATTTACAGACACAACTCCATAAAGCAGGGGAGGAATGATGTGGTCAATATTTATGAGTCATATATCAAATAAAAGTTTCTGAAGGTAGGCATTTCTTATGACAAACAAAAATATAAATAAATTTAAAAATTTATCTATCTTCCTATATGCACCTTAAAAAGTAGAAGATAAAACTAAATCATATTTATTGTGCAATCAATCACTGGTTTTGCATTCACTTCAAAGAAAGATAGGGTAACAATTTACCTACTCAACAAGATTGCAGGCATCCTATCTTCCTTTGAAGTGAATATGAAGTCAATGATTGATTGCATCATCGATATGCTTTAAGTTTATTTTCTACTTTTTAGGGTGCATACACTGAATTAGGGATAGCAACCTAGTAACATGTTGGACCCCCTCTGGCCCTGATAACGGCCGCTACACGATGAGGCAAGGACTCCACAAGCTTGCGTAAATGTTCCACAGGTATGGCAACCCATGCATCCTCCAGAGTTGGCCACAATTATCTCAATTATCACAATTACCACAATTATCCATCGCTGATGGGACATGGCCTGAACACTCTGTTCAATGGTATCCCAAAGATTTTCAATGGGATTTAAATCTGGGCTTCTAGGTGGTCAATTCACTATTTCAAAGTCAGCAGAATGCTCCTGCAACCATACAGCCTATCTGGACCTGTGAGATGAACAGTTGTCTTGCTGGTAGATGCCATCTCCATTGGAATGTATGATGGACATAAATGGGTGTAAATGGTCAGCCATGAGTTCTACATACTGGAATGCATTGAGAGTCATCGGTACACATACCATAGGTCCTACAGGTATCCAACTGAAGACACCCCCAGGCCATCACTGAGCCACCACCAGTTTGTATTGTTCTGATCTGACATGCAGGATCCATGGCTTCATAGGGTTGGGGCCATACCCTCAGTCTCCCATTGGCGTGATGAAGTTTAAATCAGGATTCATCACTTTAGGCTATCTATTTGCAATTTTCGATGGTACAGTTTCGATGTTCTTTAGCCCAGGCAAGGTGTTGAGCCTGGTGTCATGCGTTTGAAGTGGACTCTCATAGGTTGGTGGCTCCCGAAGCCAAGATGATGAAATGAGCTTTGCACGGTCCGTGCACTAACTTTCTAGCTGGAACTTGTGTTCAGATGGGAGGTGATTTTAGATAATGCCTGGCCCCTATTGGTCTGTACGATTCAGGTCAGATGACAAAGCCCACAATCATTCAAGGCTAGTTATCCTTTGCAGTTTGTCCGAGTTCTCGTTTTTTTGCCAGAATTTTCATATTCCTGGAACACTCTTGAAACTGTCATACAAGAAAATCCAAGTTAGTTGACAATTTCGGAGATCAAGTGTCCCATCAGTCGGGCACCTACGATCTGCCCTCTGTCAAATGCATCTAAATCTCATGCCTTTCCCATTATGCTTCTCACAACGAATGCTTGGGGAAGCCAAATCTGACAGCTATATATGACCAGCCATGCATGCGCACAAATGCAGGACTTGCGGTACTGAATTTGGATAACATCTCCTATCTGTAATTCAATGGCACTTCAGTGTAAAGGAAGTAAGATAATTTTAAAAATATTTTATTTATTTTCATTTGCAATATATAGTACATAGAACCATCCTAGAAACTACTAGATTGTATCAGCTTTCTTGTACATGGACATGCTCTGCTAAGATTGAAATCAGTGATGGTCACTGCCTCAGTTAAAGTTAACACAAACAAGCAAAGTTTAGCTGCTGGAACAGCAGCTAACTTTCTAACCACTATGACATAACACAATAAGCAAAAGGATCCTTATCAGCTTTCAACTGATCACTTAAATATCTATTAAGCTCCACATAATTCTGATGTTAACATGTTTGAAATAATTTAGATCAAAAATAGGTTTTATCATTATAATTTATATTAAACAAATGACAACCACAAAGATAGCAAGGCATGATCCAATCCTCATCTGTTCAAAATGTAGTATCACTTATCACCATACAAATTAACATTACTTTAGCAATAATAGTATCCCACAGAGGTTTAGTCAGCATAACAGAAATGGAATGGAATGTACGACTTTATGAAATAAACTATTCATGAAGAAGTGAATAAGAAATGCTGTCCTTTACTTGTTTTGATCTACAAAACAGATAAAATGGTAACACATATCTTTTTGTATCCAATCATATTGTTAGATTATTATTATGCAGAGATAATTAATATGCTAACATATCTATGCAGTGATTGTCAAGAACATTAAACACTAATGTTATGTAATGATAATAACATTAATAAATTATGTAGGGCACATTCATATCCACAAATATATAGACGAATTAGACATCTTTAACCCTTAAAGTGTCAGGGTTCTTACAATGTATGCAATTATGGTGAAAATAACAGAACATTCAGGTCAAACATCAGATGTATACAGGTCATGTTACATAACAAATAATAGAGCATTTCATTCTAAATAATAGTATAAATTCAAATTAAAGTACTACTTACCATTTTTTTAAATTGGGCCTCTGTGGCAAGCAGCTGCTTGAGGGAGTATTTATTTTACTATGTTTACTGCCGTTTGATGCGTATGTGCTTCATGCTGTTCGTGTTGTGATAAGTGTGTCATCAACCATTTGCAGTCCTTCCCATCTGAACTTGTCAATATTAGCTGTTCCCCCCACCCCAGTGGTACTCAGATTGAAGTTAAAGTTGTGTGGGTGTGAAAGGCTGTTCCTCATCCCAGTGGCTTTCCAAGTATGGGTGTCAAGCTGTTAACTATCTTTGGACACTTAAAGGGTTAAAATTGATTACAGCCATAGTTTTAACCAATATTTGTAAATCTTTGCTAACTAATTAATAAAACTAACATATCACAAGATTAAATAATTCATATTAATAGAAATTAAAATCATAACATACAAAAAATACCAACCATGAGAGGAGATATTAGCATACTGGCCACCAAAATAACTGAATTGCTTTCCATCAAGCCAATTGCTGCTATAATACTGAAAGACAAAGGGCTTGCATTATTTTTCATATATTTTAATATAGGGTATTTATAGTCACTACTGGTTTTATAGAAATCAAAGCAAAAAAGGGTAAATTATGTAATATTTTTATAATCATTACTGATTTTAACAAATGGTATACATATAATAATAAATTTCATTATCAAAATATCTTAAAGTGAATGTACAAGAACATGTGATAGTAATAAATAACACTTTGACTCCAAAGAAATTAGGAAAAGTTTTAAAATAAGATATTATAAAAGCCTGCTCCTACAAAGAAATGAATTGAGAGTTTGGCTAACAAATTTTATATAACAGGATCCATTACTGAAGAACCAAGATCTAGGCATCCAGGTATCTCTCAGCATGTTTTAATTTACTATGAAACCTCATGGAAGAAAATCGAAGAATGTCAGTTTGCAGTAAATCATATAGACTGAGTCTTCCCAAATTGATTGATTGTCTACAAAATTTTGAAAACTGTGTTAAAGAAAAAAGTTAAAACATTCAGGTGCTTCATGATTTACATGAAGAGGATTACAGAAGGCAAGCTGAAATGAGCATGTGGCTCCTTGAACAAATCGAGAATGCAAATTCTCAATAGATCACATTCTCTTCAGTGATAAGATGCTTTTCACATTTGTAGACAAATTAATACACATAACTGCCACATCTAAAGTAAAACCACCTGATTTCTATGAATGAAAGAGAAAGAGATTCTCCCAATATTACTGTTTGGCTGAGCATGGAAAGATCCAAGGTTTATAGTCCTTTCTTGGTTGCAGAAGCAACAGTTAGTCTGTTTATGTGGACATGCTTCAGCAATTCCTAGAACTGCAGCTTCTTTCAAACAGCATTCTTATCACTGTTGTCTTTCAACATGATGGGACTCCATGTCATTATGCAGATATTGTTCAGGACTACCTTGACAAGAATTTTCTAAATCATTGGATTGAACAAGGCAGCAACAGGTACTGGGTAGCTTGGTCTCTTGATTTAACACATTTGGATTTTTTTTAATGGGAGTTTATTAAGTCAGATGAATATCGAAAAAGAATAAAGGATCAGCAGAATTTAGACATATAGAAAGGGTAGTTGCAAAATCCCACAATGGATGCTGCAAAATGTGTTCTATAATGCAATTAACAGATTTGCAGATTATTTATGTTACTCAAGTAGAATTCATGAGTAGTTTAAATAATAATAATACTTCAATTTATTAACAAATATACCTCTCATTATATTATTTCAAATTTACATCTTTTTTGCTTTGATTTCTATATAACTGGTAGTGACTTTATAAATGCTATGTATATTGATGATGTTTGCAATGAAATTGAAGTTATGCATTTCTAAATATAAACTGAAAAACAAATCAAAAACATATCATGCTATCCATAATTTAAAAAAATTATGATATATAATTATAAAGACACTTTTTTTCCTTTTGTATGATAAATTAAACTTTGCTACTCCTATTAAAATATTATGAGCATTTCCAATATTTGTATACATCATATAATTATATACATTAAAATGTTCTTGAGATCAAAAGTAAATGTCAAGATTGATAATAAAGAAAAGTAATTTAACTATTACAAAACATTTTAATTTGCATATTCATACCTTGCAAAAACAATGAGTAATGTGAAATCAAATGTTAGAGCAGCGTTTGTCCGCACTCCTTCGACAACCTGCAACAGATAAATTGCATTAAAAGCATAGCTTTAAGTATTAATTTATCCTACAGTATAAAAAAAAAATACAATTAAGAGGAATTATTATTTCAAAGAACTGCAAATATTAGCATAGAACTAGTGTTGGGTTATTTTATCTCTGAGTGCCATTTTTTTGCTCGGCTAAATGGCAAGTTTAGAAGCACCTCAAGAGCTCAGAGAAGGTTGAGGAAAGGGATCCACTGGACAGAAAACGGATATAACCTTTTATCATGGCCATCCACGTTTTCTAATGTGTACAAGGTGTGACTCTCCTGCACAAAGTACTGTGGCTTAATATTCCATCCGATGGACAATAGCCTTTCCAAGCCCATAGGTATCCCCTTTCTCACTGAGGGAAGAATGGGAGTTAGCAGAGAAAATTCTCAATGCAGGACTAGGCAGTACAGCAAAATCAATAATAATTGAGCATACACTCATGAAAAATACTATCTCACCCGAAACGAATGCTGTAGATATGATACAAAGAGACCTGCTAAAAGTTAGTAATGTAACAAATGACCACATTTGCAGCCTATTTATTGAGGCAGGTAACATCAGCATCAGGTGTTGCCACTTTTCATAGTAATACAAGCACTAATACAATTAGGAAGTCCAAAACGTTCCTAATAATGCCCTGGTCTATGGTTCTCCAGCTTTTCTACACTTGCACTTGAAGATCCATCACATTATGCACTGGAGTCAGTTGTGCTCCCTGACATTGTTTCATAATGTTACAGATGTATTCAATTGGCAACAGTTCTGGGCTGCCTATGGTAGCTCAGGAATAGTTAGCAGATACTGTTGAGCAATCAGTTCAGTATTTGGTTGGGCATAGATGGCACCAACAGTAGGTGCTGAAATTTTGGTGAAGAGTTTAAAGTCTTAAATTAGTGGAAAAAAGACAGAGCTGGCTAACATTAGTTCAACGGTAGAATACTCTAGCATGTTTCTGGAGAGATGCGGGTTCAAGTCCCATAAGTTGGTGAAATTTTTTCCACAAAATACTTATTAACCTTATAAAGAACCAAACTATTATACAGCTTAATTTTAGTCTTTAGGTTTTTTTAGTCATCAAAAGTTATTAAGGAGAGATTTACATACCATAGAGGATGGGTAGTAACAGGAATTTCTGGGATGCTTTCGGTGACAAATTTAATAATTGACATTCTTGCCGGCAAGTGACATCTCAGTGGAGATTAAAAGAAGGATAATAGATGCCAATGGTCTACCTGCCTTGGTGAAAGAAATAACCATTTATACCTTTGATAGCAAAGAGTGCTTAAAAAAAGTTTTTGATCTATGGCGCACGTTTTGTGCCCTTACTTTGGGTGCTTCATCAGGTGGGAAGTGAGGAGCTTAAGCTAATGCAGGAGAGGCAGTTGGTTGTTGAGCGTGGGGGAGGGGTGGGATGCCATAAATTGAATTGTCAGTGGCTCAGCTCCGAGGATAGGAGTGGTCGGCAGATGTTTGGGTGGCTGTAATGCAATCTGCGTGTGACGGAGGTTGGAAGAGGGTGTGGGATTATGGGAAATCGCTAAGATCAGCGAGTGTTGGGGAAAGCTTCACTATTTGTGGCTAGTAATTCATAATAATAATGAGTGGGGTACTTTTAGTGAATTCCGTAAACTGAATTTTGGGGTTAAGATAATTATGTCAATGAGGGCCTGAATAATGGTATTGCTATTGGGAGCTGTGTCTGTGTGTGTGTGTGGGGGGGGGGGGGTTACTTTAATCGCCGATTTTAGGATGTATTATGGACCTCCATTAAACTATACACATCTGTATACAGAAAACCTACATTCATACCTAACATAATAACTAGCACCTCCACCCACCCAAACAACTACAAATTATCAACCTTCTACTCACACTTTACCAGAGCTTATAAATACTGCAATATGCAAGAAGCACTAAACAATGAAATAAAATACATTTTTGAACTTAACAAACAGGGCAGGAAACAATCGCAACCATATACCCAGCTTTGAAGGCGTGTATACATCCACTCAAAGACCCTGCAGGTAAAATTTTCCCCAAAGACAAATATATAGGTAAAACCTCATGTGCATTTAATGCCAGACTTAAAGAGCATAAATACGACATCTTAAATAAACTACAAAAAACCGCACTATCTCAAGCAATAACCGAAAACAATCTGCCCATTGATTTTCATTCCCCTAAAATTATAATATCCACACCTACCAAATTCCAGCTAGCAGTCACAGAAAATATCTTCATTAAGGTAAAACTAACCGAACTCTGCAACACAGACATAGTCCCCCTCCCCCCAGCATGACGTCTGATCCTTAGGGGATATACACCTTGGAAATACCACGCCTCCCTAAACACTCTCCTCTCATCTCCAATCCCCATCTGCCACCTGCACTAATGCACACCCACCAAACCCTTTAGAACACTTCCATAATACATCCTAAAATCAGCGATTAAAGTTCCTCCCCCCCCCCCCACAAACACACAACTCCCAATAGCAATGCCAATATGAAAACCATTATTCAAGTGATTTTGAAGGTACACGATATTTAACCCAGGAAGGGTTAAATATTGTGTAATTTTATTGGAACTTTATATAGCAATAAATCTGATGAGTTTTTGAAACTACCAAAATCATAACTAACATTAAAAATCAATAACTATCACATAAGGCCCTTAACCTACATAATAACTCTTGACCTACTTACTCATTAACATGAATGAGGAGACAGCTTATTACCATTTGATTGCTTACATTTACCTTAGAAAATGAGAAGAGAGATATTTTACCTTCTAAGAGGCTATCAGAATACTTGGACAGATGTTTTATCTTTTCTATCTTCCAAGTCAATGTTTAATGACTTGGGAATTACACTGCTCTACATTGAAAGTGCCCCCCCCCCCCCCCCCCAGAAGGACATTATACAAATAGAAGGGTGGGTGTGCACAGTTGAGATATGCAAATGATGATAATCCAGAGCCAATGATGTGTGTTTCTCAAGAGATAAAAGGTGCAAGAAGGAACAGGGATGGGTTGTGTTTATGCAGGTGAAAGTCGTGTGAACAGTTGAGATTAGGTGGTTTCACTTGGAAATTGTGCAGTGAAGGCTGAAAATGCTTGGTACACGCCATCAGCAGATTTATCGCCATTAGGATGCTTTTGAGAGAGGAAGAATTATAGGCCTATGCGAAGCTGGATGGACTACACGTCATGTTGCTGCACATGTTCATCGGGATGCACGAACTGTTGGACACTGGCAACAGTGGCAAAATGAAGGTTCTAGCATGTGTAGCAGAGGGAGTGGTGCCATCTGATTCTTGTATTACTTGAAAATTTACAGAAATCAAAAGGGAAGGTTAATACTGACTAGATATATAGTCACAATATCCTATATCCAAGAAGAACTCTTTCTGCAAACATCCACTATAGAGCCGCAATAACTAAATCTTGTATTACTCGATAATTTACAGAAATCAAAATGGAAGGTTTCTTTTGACTAGATATGTAGTCACATTAGCCTATATCCAAGAAGAGCTCTTTCTGTAAACATCCACTATATCAGATTTATATTCGCTGACAGACGTTAGCATGGCTTGATAGGCCCATTGTTTGACATGCTCATTCGTCACCATAGAACACTGCAGGCGATATTCAATGGGCTATGTCAGCAGCCATGGACCTCCCCATAACGACCAGAATGGTAAACCGAAGATTGCATGAAACCAGTAGTGAAATTAGGCCAGTATGCGATGGTATGCTGTACCGGCAAGAAATTATTTGCCGGTACGACATACCGGTAAAACATTTTTCAGTAATAGCTGTGTTAATGATTTCCTTCACACCTTAATGCTCTTTCAACCAAGAATTTAATAAAAAAAAAAGTGGATTGTTCCTTTTAAGAAAAATTCCTCAATTTTAATTACACTACTATAGTTTAATCCTTTAGATACCAGCTGCTTGAAAACTGCATACTTGAGGCCCAACAGGGAGTGCCAAGTGAGAGTGCTATATACTGTATTTGAAATAGTGCTTCTTTCTCTCTTTGGACAATTAGCAAAAGCAGACTGTGAAAAGAGAGCAGAACTAGACTAAATGAATAAAGGTGATTGCAATCAAAGCCATGCCTTGGGGGTTGTAAGTGTTCACGGACAATGCACATTCGGCACATCATGTTGTTAGCAACTTATAAGGCGGTCCGACAATGCACATTCGCCACATCATGTTGTTAGCAACTTATAAGGTGGTCCCCCCCTAGCGGGAATCCAAAGCATAACCAGTAAGATGATTTGTCAGTAATTTCCACTCAGCAGGTAATGGTTTTATGTCTGTATTATTCCATTTATCTTGATTTAAATTTATAATTAAATTTTCTATACAATTTATTTGTGGGGAAACTATTAATTTACATGTTACTGTGTAATTATATAAATCGACCTGCAGCACGGTTAGGGTCAGTGCCGTTTTTCCTAATTGATTTGCAATGCCATACTGATTTTCAGCCATCTGCCAATATGTTTTTCGTACATATTTTACATTATCATCATTTATAATTTCAATTAAATATACTCCCACTGTTGATGTTCTTTTATTCCTATCGTTAATAACAACTGTTATTAACAATAGACAGGGGGTCCCAATTGGATCACCTCTGTCTTGACTCGTGGCCGACGTTGTCTTTCATCATGTCGAGGAAGAAGCATTGCAGTTAGCAGAACTTAAGCCAATAATAATACTGACCGCCTTATAAAGTTGCTAACAACATGATGTGGTGATAACACTACCTGAAGAAGCTTAAGTGAAATGTGCATTGCAGTGGAACTTGGAAGATAGAAAAGATAAAACATCTCCCCAAGGATTCTGATAGCCTCTTGGAAGGTAAAATATCTCTCTTCTCACTTTCTAATGTAAAGTGTAAGCAACCAAATGGTAATAAGCTGTCTCCTTAGTCATGTTAATGAGTAAGTAGGTCAAGAGTTA
Organism: Ryuthela nishihirai; assembly: GCA_038380435.1. Classification (NCBI taxonomy): domain Eukaryota; kingdom Metazoa; phylum Arthropoda; class Arachnida; order Araneae; family Heptathelidae; genus Ryuthela; species Ryuthela nishihirai. The sequence continues at coordinate 36,378,971 of JAWZYU010000031.1, forward strand.
TTATGTAGGTTAAGGGCTAATGGCATTTGGCATTTACAATGATTATGTGATATATCTTTAATGTAACAACCTATCATTGAGCTCTTACTGCAATTTTTAATATCTACATGCTTTGTAATTTCCTTCAGTGAAAGTGCTGTGTACTTCTGTTCTACGTGTTACAGAATGTAACATCTTGATGTGTAATATGCAAAATATTTAAGAATATTAAAAGTTTCGAGATCCTCCAGAAAAATTGACTATAGACTTTACTTTTCAGCATTTCAAACTGTGACTTTTGATACACCCACTATAATTCATTAACTCTTTAACATTTTATATCAATAAAAAAGTGTCTTATCAACTATTTTGAAAAATGTTTACATCACTAATCGATCAAAGGTTTTGAAAAACAAATTAATCAATAAATTATTTACTGGGCCAAACAACTTTACTTAGCTGGAATGCCATTCTATCGCATAATTTTCCACTTTGCTTTAGTCAACGTTTAAAAAAAATGAACTCTTGCAAAATATGTATAATATATATTTAAGATTTTTTTCATCCCTATCACTAATACCTTTGCTGTTGTCCTATTCATTTACATCATAACTTCCTGAAGAAATTAACACTTTCATGCTTTTCTTTGTGCTGAGGGAAACATTGGTTATCCTAAAATTAATAGAAATACCCTTTATAATTCAACTTGTTTATAGCATTTCACTTCCACTATCTCCTGGGGGGTGGGTCCAAAACCTACTTCTAACAGCCTTGAGTGTTCTTCATGAAGATGTTGGACCTTATGATAGTGATATGAAAAGTAATGAGGATGTCAAGTCCACATCCTCACTATTTTTATGTCAACATCATCACAGTCCAATAACTACTCAGAGAACTCAACACTTTAGTGCATTTAAAGGAATTGAAGTAAGTCTAAATATCGATATTTTTCTTTCAGAAGATAATGGTAATGAAATGTTATACAAAAGGTTAACTCCACCTCTGAGGAAAGTTTCAGCATATTTTGGATGACATATTTTTCTCATAACAGAAAATTAAAAAAAAATCAGAAAGTGTTGAATTCTTCAAGAAGTTATTGACCAGTGATGGGGATATAAATGTGGTGAGGATCTGGATGAAAAGGAATAGCAATGGTATTAGTAATGTAGAGTAAACAATATTTTAAATAAATTTTAAGCAGTGATTTTGTTTTTTGTTAATACGAATTACATAATAATTGCTTTTTACCAGAAAAACTACATTTAAAAACAGGAAATTTTTAAGGTAAAAATTTATATATATATATAGTTTTCATGAAAATTGTCTTATAGCATATGCCTAAGTATAACCATTAGAGGAGGTTAAAAATAGTCAATTGACATGCACATTCAAACCCCTATGAGAACTGGTTTACCATTTTTAATTTGAATTTCATTTTAAACAAACAAGGTTGTTAAAAAGTGTAAAAACTTGGCCATTTAATTTTGCATTTGCTAATATTAAACATTTCTGTTTTTATTTCATACACAAGTGTTAATTTCCATTTAAATTCATTATTGCAATTTTCTTTAGGTAGTGGTGTGATGCCCCATCGTTCACTTTTGCTTTACCTTAACCAGTTTTGTTTAATTTATGTTATATTTATCGTTTTGGGGATTTTTATTTCCTTTTTGGCATCACAGCACTCGTTTTCAAGATGTTGTGAGTTGCGTACGCGCAACTCCGATCTTCCGACTGCTAAAGTGCATGCCAAGGACACGGCCCCTCTTGCGTCATAGCTTTTGCGTCGTTTGTCATAGTATGTAAATGTTTTTCCCGGCATGCGCTGGCTATTGTCAAAAACCGGTGACCTGCGAGTCACATAAGCACTAAGCATAGGCACGAGTGCACGAGCACAAGGTGCGTAGCACCAAGCACAGTGCGTGTAGCACAGGATTTGTATCTTCATTGATGTCTTGGTGAGTTGAATTATTTTGGAAATAAATCTGTTTTGTTATATTTAAAACCTTTTGAGTCTGTACAATTTTTTTCTCTTGAGCAACGCGAATTAAGGATTTTTGAATTATATTTAAAATTACTTGACAATCATTTTGATTCTTACTCATTAACGCTCGCTGGTATTTGAACCCTAAATCAACTTATTATCAACTTATTCTACTTTTGGCAATTTGTTAAGTATTGCCTGGCACCCGTCTAAGCTATCCGGAGCATAAAACTTCAAGTATTTTGCATTTGTTTGGAGCATTACAGTGGTGTTTTAACCAGAAATGAAAATTGTGCTGAGGAATTTTGGGAAAGCTTATTGCTAAAAATATAGCATATTTCGAATGAAGCGGGTTGTAAATTCATTGTATATGTACTGTTCAACCCTTCCATTTGTCATGCTCAACTAATTTAAATCCTCCTTTTTTTTGGGGGGGGGGGGTTTGTTCAGTCATTATCATACCATCGCTGCCATGGTGGAAATCGAACCCGCATCTCTCCAGATTCATGTGCAACTGTCAGCCTTGATGTGATAGACTTCAAAAAATCTCTTTGTAAATCCCGCCATGGCGGCGATGAATTTTTTTCAGAATCTATTAATTAATGTTCTTAACAGGGAATACTGTGCATTCACATTGGATTGATTTTCATTATCATACCAATCTCATAATCTGAAGTTCCCAAGTTAAAGTCCCAACTGCACCTGCATTCAGATTTATCTCCAATAAACCCCCACCCTGGCCTTGGTCAGTAGGGAACACTGATGGGCTTGGAAAGGGTACCATCCATTGGATGAGTAATTAAGTCATGGTCCCATATGGTTAAGGGAATTATTTGGAAAAAAAATTCTCTGTAAATAAAAACAAGCAGCAGTCATAGGAAACAACCCAAAACTATTAAACACAGATGCTCTTGTCATACAAATATATCCTTGAAACACATCAATATAAAAAGATTAAACTTACTTGTGCAACTGTCAGCCTTGATGTGATAGACTTCAAAAAATCTCTTTGTAAAGCTTTTATTCCTCTCACCTCTTTCTTTGCATCAGGCTTGGGGCATTCATCATCACTAAGCAAAAAAATATTACTTAACTTTCCTACAAAATATCAAGCAATGTTTCAAAATATCATTAATTTTTAAAACTAAATTATTCTACACCATTTTAAATTATATTTATCTGGAGGATGCAGCATAAAGATGCTGTAATTTTCCTCCTACTGACACCACACATACAAAATAATTACTAAAAAGAACTATTACTAACTTACCTTTGGCTCTCTGAATTCAAAGATGATGCAACTTCATCTATCTCATCTACTTTTTCCCGATAAAATATAGCACATGGTATAATCCTAAAAACATAATTAGTTGAAATTTAAATTTACTGTACTTTGGGGCATGAAACAAATTCAAAAATTCTTATTTTTACTTTTTCTTCTTAAGATAACAAAATGAAAGCTTAATAGAATAGGACCTCATAAATCTGGCACTCTCAGGTCCCTTTTGGAATTGCCAGTTTTTTGAATGTGCTTTACATACCCTAAACATCAAGGTACTATTATGGGATATTGTGGAATGAAACAAAAGAAACTACTGTGGGATAAAACAAAAGAAAACTTTTTTGTAATCTATGTAATGTATTTCAAAATTTAATCAGAGATTAGACCAAAATATTTTAAAATAAAAAATGCACATACAAAATATTAGCACATTATCTTTGGGAAATGTACTGTAATGTGTACTAACATGTATTGGTCAGCTGACAATTGTATGTATCTTGATTGACTGCTTGAAAATTGGTTCTAGATCATGAATTTTGATGGGACACAGTGGAATCGCCATTTCATAGCAGAATACATTACAAAATATTTAAAAAGTGCACCTGTCATATTGGATTTTAAAGTGCTTGATTTATGAGGTTCTACTATAATTAACATTAATTCTTTAACCTATGAATTTATAAATTAAATTAAATACATAGTGATAAATATTTAAAATACTTTAATCACAAATTCACTGTTAAAACAAATTTAATTGTCCTTAATTATAGTCTTAAGCTTAATCATGGGGTCAGTCTTTCTAATTCAAATGTTGTAATATACAATATTTAGATTTATTGTACATTGTAGCATACTTACAGAACAGCTGTGATGAGCATAATCCATCATGGCATGCCATGAGGAGAGCTTCCATAGATTTTGTTGAATTGAACAGGGATGCATTGAACATGTCCTCGTCAAGCCAAATGATTGCATGGCGTGAAACATCTTCACTGTGGTTGTAATAACATCAAAACAGAATGGAATAATTTTTAAAACTAAAGTGTGGAATGATACATGAGTGTATCATTCCACACAGTGATATTCCACAGTGTTTTGATGTTATTACAGGCTGGTACACTCAACATTAAGAACCTGTTGGTGATGTCATAAGTGGAGAAACAGTCCTGTCTCTCTACACTTAGACTTCACCAATGGATTCTTAGTATTGAGTCTACAAGCCTGTAATAACATCATAACAGTGAAAACATTGTCATGCCATGCAATCATCTGGCTTGACAAAGACTTGTTCAATGTATCCCTGTTCAATCAACAAAATTTATGGAGGCTCTTGGCATGCCATGATGGATTATGCTCATCACAGCCATTATGTGAGTATAAACTAGATTCTTGTGTTAAACAAATGTATCCAAAGTATCAGCAGGTAGAACTTGACCTAGTTAAAGTAATATTATGCTACAACATATGATAAGCTAAATCTACTCCATGATGTAATATTACAACACTTCAGAAAAGGTAACCCCATGTCTAAGCTTAAGAGCAAAATTATGTTATATTTGTTTTAACAGTGAATTTATGATTAAAGCATTTTACCTATGAATTTGTTTTTAACATGCTGCATATTAAAACTTTAAATGGTTATGATTTGTAGCACAAGGGTCATTATAAAAGAATACCCATATTTCAAAGTGTTAAATTTTATTAAATAATTATGCAAAAAAAGTAAATGTCTACAAAATGTCAAGAAACTCTCAAAGTTTCATCTTGTGTTTGACAAATTTCAATGTGGGCACCATTAGGGGGCATGGTAAATATTGATGCAATATTCAGTTTGTGTAATAATTGCAACAGCTGCAGTGATTCTATCTTTTAAATGTTGCAAATTGTGAAATTTTTCAAGATAAACAATGCACTTAAATGTATCCCCCCCCCCCCCAAGAAAAACTTTAAATATCAAATCAGGACTTACTGGGAGTCAAAAGATCAGTCCACCTCTACCACCCCAGTGCTTCGGAAATTTGGCATTTAAGATATTACATGTGATACTAACACCACTTGATAGTAACTTCATGTCATCATAACAAGGGAACTTTGAGAGTTTTTTTGACATTTCAGACACAATTATTTTTCTACTTAATTATTTAATAAAATATAACTATTTGAAATATGAGTATTCGTTTATAATGACCTCTGTTATTGCATTACTATTGTCCCATATGAATTATACACTGCTTTGCAATATAAAAGAAATTAGTAGAAAAAAGATACAAAACAATTATTGTTTGGCCAATTTGCAAAAAAAAAAAGGTTGGTGAGGAACTGTCGGTATATGTGCTGAATATTAAAAGTGTTAGAAATGTTCCATCATCTTATCCCTGAAAATGTCATAATGACATTAAAGGTGACATCCCAGTTGAGACACAAAGCTTTATGAGTTGTGTGCTCACCTCTTACAGTAACACAAGCCTGCTAACAGTGCCTCATAGTGTGTATGAGGTTATCCAAAAGTGTAGTAGATATGAGGTGTCATTTGTATACAGGATGCTATTATTCTTATAAATAAATGTTATCAACTAAAATCATCTATTTAATTTTCCTTTGAGGAGACTTAGGCTATGAGTCACTCTTAACACTTTTCTATTACTAATAGTTAACATGTGACACTGAATTGAAATTCTGGATAGGGAATTGATATTGGGTCTATACAAAAGTTCTGTTCTTTTGATATCATTTGATACATTTCACGTGCTTTATGCAAATGTATGAAGGTGACACACAATAGTCTGTGTGAGTTTAGTATCAAATAGCATTTATTTATAGTAGAGGTAGAATTCAGTCTGGGTTTAATTATAAAATGCATTTCAACATATTCAGAAAGAGGCTATTACAGTTTGTACTATGACAGAGAAAGCATATGTATCCTAAGAATGCCTCTCAGGGTTAGCTTCTTGGCCTAATGGCTTTAGTCACATCACCTCTCTCAATGGCATTTGTTGACTTCCCTTGGGGTCCTCAGTTGGATCCCATGTTGGGGAACCCCATCTTGGCAAGGTAAGCAGCTTTGCTCAAAGTAGAGAATATAAGTGTTATTTAACTGACAAGCAACAAGGTACAGAGATTTGGATGGATTACTCCCATACCTCCAAGTCAATTAAAGAGAAAATTAATGTCCACTCAAATTCAGATCCTCATTCTCCACTTTATGCCTAGATAGCAATGTTAAGCTTTGATTTGCATCAGGCATAACAATCTTTTTTTCTTTCACTTAATTGGGATTTTTAGCAATGCACAGGGAATAGACAAACAGATGTCACATTAATTTTCATTTCACGAGGGAAGAACATGGAATCTACAACTGCAGGTCATACTGCATCCCAAAAGCCCAAACATACATGACACAAGTGATCATTGTTCACATCCAGAGAACCCCCATCCTATAAACAATACTCCAACTCCTCGAAACACAATGAACAAAATGACAAACAGAACCCTGATTTATTCCCTTACAATGGAAGGCCAGACACTGAATTGTCGAGTGGTGAGAATAAATGCAGAGCAAAAATGTGACTTCACATAGTAAACACTACCATAAAATTGTATCCTTGGCCAGCTGAAGATGTATAGCTAAATGACACTGTTCATTGTTGATATTCACCAAGAGCAGATCTAGTTGTCTCATATGGCAATTTCAACAGTGTATCAACATCTAGAGCAGAAACAGACCCCTGCATGGAATTTATGATTCTTAAGTTTATCTACAGATGGTCACTGCACATAGCACATATTCATGAAAAACAAGGGGGGGGGGGAGTAACAGGCATTAATACCTAGTGAGAGACAGGAGGGCTTCAACAGCTCTTAGATTTTGTATAAAGCAATTGAATTTCAGCCTAGCATGAAGCAAAAACAAAGGGAGACCTGAGCTCTGGTCTGCCCCAGGCATATCAAAGTATCAGAAATGAGATATTGAAGTATAAAATGCATAGGAAGTCAGACTAGTGATCAGTGACAGCATAGAAGTGTAACAAACGAAGCAGACTGAAGAGGGTTTAGTGAGTGGATTGAACTATAATGAATAACAATACATTAAAGCTTAGCCCTGTAGTGTGCAATTAGATAATCCCAATGAAGGACTTCTGAAATTTGATGCAGAGAGACAGTTTATGACTTCTGATCGCCTGACTAATGGAGAGCAAGCTCCACTTACAACTGAGTTCACTAAATGGATAATGCAGTTGCCTTCCCCAATCTCAAGCAATTATGACATCAATCCCAAGAAGAAAGTGCCCATGTGACGAAGGTCAACCGAGGGTCCATCCTCATATCAGACTCGAGTTTGATATATCTGTCATCCCCATCTTTTAAAAAGGCACTTTAAAGAGATGATACCCCACCTTGACATCGGAGTGATGAAAAGAACTAGACTCCCCTAACCACAATCTGATACCTGCTGCCAGACAAACTGAGGATGATAAATGGAAAACTGTACACTCAAATATCCTTCCTTTGATTCAAAAGTAACTCTCATAAAATTAACATTTTTAAAACGGTGTCTCATAAATGATTTAGCCATAAGAGTTTTAGTTTTAAGTTCCTTTAAGATAAGAACAATGATTTGGTTTCCAAGAATATTTGTCCACTGTTAGCCCATTTTTATGTTTTTGTTAAATGTTTCGGATAAATCTGAATTAGTGTTTATTATTGAAATTAAACAGAAAACATCTTTAAGGGAATTAAAGAAACGGCCTAGGGTTATAGTGGCCTTCATTATTCTGATTAAGGGAATGGCGAGGTGCACATGACAGGCAACATGGACCTCACCTCGATAAATAAGAGGATTTCAAATTAACAAATGTAGCTGTACTTCAGCCACTAGATAGTGGCACTTTGCAGGGAGATTAGGTAACTTAGTTGGTGGTGGAATGACTTTTAGTACAATAGCAGGCTTTCAATGGCTGCACTCCTGACATTATGGTGCATTGACTGTGCATTTACCCTGAGATTTGTGCTCTCTGTATTGGTCTGAATTCTCTCTGTGTTCACCTATACTATTAACTGGCCAGCAGAACTTGTTGTACTCTGTCTCTAGATGGTGGTTGGTTTGTACAGAGGCAGAGCTTGTGTGCCATGCATGTGCTTCTTCAGTTCACCACAGTGAGCTCCTGTATCCTTCTGCACTTGAAATGCAGTGTTGTATGTAAGAGTATTTGCACAATGAGTGAAGTCACAAGGTTGACAAAATGCATTTAAAACATGTGATACTCTAAGCTAGGGGTTCTCAACATGGGATATGCAGTTTAATTTTTTGGGGTATGCTATGAGAGCTCAAAAGTCACTAGATATATGTTATATTTATGTGTGTGTGTGTTTTACTTTATTCCCATTGCTATGCTATAACTATAGTTGATTCTACCTATACAAGGGGTATGCCAGTTATATACACATTTCCGGGGGGTACGTGAAGCATAAAAGGTTGAGAACCACTGCTCTAAGAGTTTCAAAAAGAGATGCATCAGCCGTGGCTAGGAACATTTGTAAAGTCTTTGGCACTGATACAGTAAATGAGAACATGTGATGTCATTGTTTTGAAAACTTTCATTCCAGCAATTTCAACTTGGAAGATAAGCCACATTCTGGAGGATCTTCAGCAGTTGATGTAGATCGGTTAGCAGCCATAACTGAAGAGAATCCATGCCAAACACAAGAAGAGATTGCAGAAAAGCTGGGATTTCATCAGTCAACTGCATCTAGGTACATTTATAGTTGGTTGATTTTAAAGAGCAATATTATTTGGATATCTCATCAATTTTTACAGGGGAGAAGGGGTGACTGAACAAGTAGATTAGCAGATAGGAGAATTTTTTTTGGGATATACATTATCAGTGATCAAAAATGATTACTCCATTGTTAAACACACCAAAAAGGGCATCATCTTTCATTAACCTACTAAATCAAGAAATTATCAAAAATTTTCCAGCCCCAGCCAAGGAAAGGTCATATTTAAGCATAACAATGCTAGACAACACATGGCACTGATGACCCAGCCTCAGCAAAAGTTAAAGGAATTAAACTGGGAAGAGCTTCTTCATCCACCCTATTCCTCATAAACTGCACCACTAGTTTTCATTTATTCTAGAATCTGTGAAATTTCTTAAAAAATCATATTCCAACTTTGAAGATGTACAAACTGCTGTTGGTGAATATTTTACTTCAAGCCAGAAAGTTTCTACTACTGTGGAATCTACATGCTTACAGAAAACAATAGAGACTAGGCAACTGATTAAATTGATTAAATATCTTCCTAAAAAAATTAGTTTTACATAATGGACAGAACATTTGCCTATACCCAATATTTGATTCTAGTCTTGTCATTTAGACTAGAGAAGTGGAAAGTTCAACAAACCAACACTTAAGGTTTGAAATAAGCCTCTGTCATTGTCAAAAGTAAAGAGCAGTTTTGAACAAAACTGAGGAGCTTGAGACTCTGAGAACCTAGCTTGAAAAGTAAGACTGATTTCTTGAAATTGTCATTTCAGGTGTCCCTTTGACTGTTACTTATGAAGCTGCAGAGTTAAATCAGGTGCGCAACTGAAAAAACACAAACTCAGTAAATATTGTCACAAAATCATAAATTGCATTTTTATACTCTTTTTATGCATGTGTCAAAATAATTTATGTACTCTGTTACATATGATAATAGCCATACAAATTTTAAAACCTGCAACAAATTAGGTCATCATGTTAAACAGGATGCAACCTAATAACCTGAAAATGATATTGCATAAAAGAAATATTCGAATATTAAATATTTTTTTATTAAACCACAACAGTTTATTAAATTTTAACATTGCCACAATGACAAATATATTGTGATCAACAGAAAGTAAAAAGTATGTATAATTATATGCTTAAATTACTATTTACATATTTCTTCAAAATATTTTTTTTTCTCATTGAAAGCCTCCTTATAGATTAGTAACTGGTAGAAATGGCCAAAATCAAAAATATGTTTCACAGTAATTCCTAATATAACAAGTTTTCATTATAATACAATCTATTAAGGAACACTTTTCACAGTACATGATATATCCTCTTTTATAAACACGGTATATTTAGAGAAGTTGTGCAGTAATTGGGAAAGGTGGAAAATGATATGCAATGGATTTCCCTCCTTAGCTTTCTGTTCTATCATTTTGTGAGTGTTAAGCAAATTCAAGTTTATTTCTTTGGACATGCAATTCAAAATAATATTATGGTTCAAAACAGTTCAGCATGTTCATGGTGTCATGGGTTTCAACAAAGTAACCTTAAGAATAATGTGTGCATATGTTAAGATTAAAAAAATTGCAAAAGTGTTACAAAAGTTATACACAATCATTCATAATGGAAAATATGAAAAGTATGTTTTCCATGAGGACTTACACAAAACTTAGCAAAACACTTTTCACATATGCAACCTCCCCATTTCACATTATTTCTTAAGGAAAAAACATTTTCAATTAACACAATGTTAGATATTTACCCTATAGTAGATCCTCGATGAAATCCGATGCCTCTTGAAGTTAGCGATCTTAGCACAGTGTCACATCTTGTACCTGAATCACATGGAAAGCTGACCTGTATGTCAACAATAATCTTTTCAGCAGTTTAAAAGTACCAGTATAATTGTTTAAAAAAATGAAAAAACATTAATTCTTAATATTAGACTCATTGAAAGCCTTCTTATAGTAGGTGTATTATTCTTTAAAAAAACTGTTCAAATTACAATCCTCATTACAGAAGATAATTACTAAGTAATATATAAATGACATATAAATACCAATTTTGCACTAAATAAAAATTATGGCACCATACTGTAAAATCTATAATTCAAAACAATTAATTCAATTTCTCATTCTAAAATATTAAGTTCCAACAAACTATCTTACAGATGAATATCAGAATTCTCAACAGAATATTGTGATTAAAAGTTAATCAGAAATTTAAAGTTTGTGTCAATGTGAGAGCTGAGTTTAAAAATTGCACAGGAAAATGGCAACAGACTTATTTAAAATGATGCCTAACCTTATACACTTTGTTCACACACCTTTAAGATAATAGAGGCATGTGCCAAGGACACCTTGAAGGTTAATCATAAAATCATTTCAGGCTGATTGCAAATGAAAATTATTTGTACATATCATTTATTCAGACATACACAAACAGGTGCATGAAATACTTACCTGGTATGTTCTTTTATCTTGAGATAATACCCAGACAGCATCAGTAATTATTAAATGCTCCAGAACTTCTTCTAATAACTGGATGTGAAATAAACAAAAAAATTATCTCAAAATTTTACTAATAACAATTTCCTAATTACAGGTTTGTTATAACTGGTAGAAATTTTCAGTTTGGAAAATTTTGGATAGAAATTTCTTACTTATATTGTTGTGAAACAATGCTAATCAAAAACAGAATTTCCTTCTAAAATTAATTTCCACAAAAACAGAGAAAGGTTACCTTCTGTAGCATTATGAACTGGCTGGGTAGAATTACCAGCTAGTTCAAAATGCTACAGAAGTGTATTCTTCAGTCAGAGAGAAATAAGCTAGTTGGACTGGAGGCAATTTTATATGTTCCAATAAATAAGGTTAGAGGGAAAGAAACCAGACTCAACTCTCCTTAATTTCACGAACCCAATCCCAATTATCACAACTCGCCCGTATTTTCCTAATGGATTCGATTTTTGCCAACTGCCCTACATTTTGTCCAACCCTCTTTAATTTCACAAAACAAATTCCAATTTTCACAAATCGCCTATATTTAACCATGGATTCAAATTTTGCCAACTACCCTAGATTTTGCCAACTCATTGTAATTTTACAGAAAAAATTGTAATTTTTACATCTTCCCTGAATTTACCAAGTCACTTCGAATTTTATCAACTCTCCTTAATTGCACAAGGCACAATTTTCACAACTCCCCTGTATTTTAACAAGTGGCTTCGGATTTTGCCAACTCCTCTAGATTTTGCCAAGAGTTCTCAGTTTTTCCAACTCTCCTTAATTTTACAAAACCAATGCCAATTTTTACAACTCACCTGTACTTTACCAAGTGGTTTCCAGTTTTGCCAACTTCCCTAAATTTTGCCAAGTTGCCTCGATTTTACCACCTCTTTAATTTCGCAAAACAATCCTAATTTTTACATTTCTCCTGAATTTGCCAAGTCACTTCAAAGTTTTCAAACTCCACAAAATTTTGCCAAGTTTTCTCGATTTTGTCAATTCTCCTTAATTTCACAAATCGTCTTTATTTCACCAAGTGGATTCGAATTTTGCCAACTGCCCTAGATTTTGCCAAGTTTTCTCGATCTCACCACAATTTTACAGAAAAAAATCCCAATTTTTACATCTCACCTGAATTTTACCAACTCCCCATGATTTTGCCAACTCCACAAGATTTTGCCAAGTTGTCCCAATTTTGCCAACTCACCTGTATTTTACTAAGTAGCTTCGAATTTTGACATCTCTCCATTTTCCAAACTGCCCTAGATTTGCCAAGTTGCCTCGATTTTGACAACTCCCCTAATTTTACAAAAAAAAATTACAAATTTTCATAACTCACCTAGATTTAACAGTCACTTCGAATTTTGTCAACTCTGAGTTACTTTGAGGGGGAGCCTCCCCCACATAGCAACGCCCCTGGTACCCGTCATTATCCTAGTAACATCCGTCAAAGAGACGGTTATGGCAGAGGTAGCGTGTGTGTTTGGGGTGGCATTTCCTTAGGTGGATGCCCAGACCTCTGTGTTGATGAGTCGGAACTTCAATGCTCAAAGGTATAGAGATGACATCATGGACCCTTATGTACATCCTTATGCTGGTGCAATAGGTGAAACATTCATCTTGCAAGAAGTCGTCCACACAGAGCTCATCTAGTGGAACAATACCTTCAAGAGGAAACCATTATGTGCATGGAGTGGGCAGCTCGATCTCCCGACCTAATTCCAATTGAGCATGGGTGGGAAGCTCTAGGGAGTTGCTGCCCTCAACCCCCACCACCTGCACCAAGGGGGGAGCTTATTACTGCTTTAAAGGAACAATGGTTCTTACTCCTTACTGAACTGATTAACAACATCATAAACAGCATGGAACATCACTATCATGCCTGCATTGCTGTAATGGGTGACCACACTCCTTATTAAATAACTTTGCCCATTGTATTCTGGCACCTCAGTTTTGGACAAGTTCTTGTGTTATTTTTTGACGAAAAATGTTTTTAGTGTAAAATATTTTATGCCATTTTGAAACTAGCATTGTAATTCGTTTTCATCAAATTTCATTAAAATCATTCATGTATTCTTTTGTTTATCGTAATTTTTCTGGGTTTTTTCTTAATTAATGGAAACCAGTGTACTTTATAATTGCTTCCAAAATCCTCTGATTTTAAAAATAGCAGTTTTTGGTTAATTTTCAGAAGAATTTTGAAACTTGAAGAAAATTTAGTTTTTAATATTTCAGGTCAAACTTGTGAACATAAATTGGGGGTTGCTTTAATACAGAAAAATGGAAATGTGCAAATCTACTTTGCTGTATATCACATCTAATAAATAGTGATCAGATGGCTTTAAACAAATTATTTATCTCGTAGCTTAATAAAATATGATTCAAATAAAAAACTACTATTTTTGAAGCTTAAATTATGTATTTTTATAAGATATACAAGAAAATTTTCAATGGAATTTTTTTTAACTGAAGTTTCATGTGTTCTACTAAAAACAGATATAGCCATTTTTGGGCCCTCATTTCAGATTCTTTCAACATGTATAATCAATGGGACCCTGGAAAGGGTAATAAATAATAAACACTTGAGATGTTGAGTCCTGGTTCAGCATAATAAGGGATGACAGAAACCTCTACAAATCTGTAAAGGATAGCAAAGATATTTTAATAGCAGGATGCTAGCAAACCTAAACAGATATTTGAGCTTTAAAAAATTTATAAAAAAGAAGTTAAAGTGGTAGTCTTGAATTGCATAGCACATACATATATATCTTGCATGCTATTACATTCCACAAAGTTTGGTGAGACTGACAGCCTCCACTGCAAAAACAATTCGTGGCTTTTCATTCAAGCCTGCAGATTATGATACGAACATAATTTATTTAATAATGGTAACAGGATGTGCAGTTTTTAGCTGTACAAATCATCAAAAGAAATTACTATTTAGGAATGGTGACAAATGTTACTTAAAAAGATAAGTTCTGCATAATGATTCTGGTGAAACGTTTATGCCTGACTTCTATATGTATTACTATGGATAGTTTACTTATCATTTACACATGAACATAGTTGATACAAATTAGTTTCCTGTTTATTGGTATAGTAATCGAGTGTTTGAGAAATATTGCACTGTAAGTTCATAGTAGGTAAAAATAACAGTATGATATAGCACTTTTTCCATCTGTGGTTGCCATATTTCTAGACTACAAAAATAGTTTCACAACCATAGTAATAACACAAGCTTTATGTGACTTTTGTTACACTTTCAAACAAAAATAAGTATTAAAAAAATTTACTAATTGGTAAATTTGATAGAAATTACAGTGATAAAATTAATATTAACATACATTTATTCATGGACTATTTTTTTCAGCAGTGGATCAGTTGACCCACAATCAGCAAATCAGCATCTCAAAAAAATTTCTGCAACTGGCAAGGACCTATTGCACATCATAATTTTGAATAGAAATATTGAGTTTGAAAGTAATGTTCATGGCCGTCCCATGGCCGAGTGGTTAGCGCGCTTAGCTACTGATCTAGGGGACCTGGGTTCGAGCCCCGGATAAGGCATGGCTGTTTGTGTCGTTTTTCTGCTGAGGGCCTGCCATCCTCTCAGACCTTCTACTATGGCATATAAACTGACAGGCTCCTGTCAGACCTCTGTGGCAAGCAGCTGCTTGAGGGGGTATTTATTTATTTATTTTATAAAGTAATGTTCACATCAGTTATCTTGCATGAATTGCAGACATTTTTGATTTATATAAGCAAACATAAAATATTAGCTATTTAAAATATAATAAACAACTTAAAACTTCAATAGTAATTACAGGAAATATCCTGTAAACATGGTACTAATGAACAGTTAGCAGAAAAATTTTAGTTTTGCTACGAGTGTTCAAGCCCACATCTGAATATGTGCCAGGTGTTCTATCCATTAAACTATCAGCTAGTTCTTTTCAGCTGTGACTAAAATGGTCGAAACAGTTGATATATATTCAGGAGACCTGGGTTAAAGTCTCACTGATGGTGAAACTCAACATTTATAAATAAAAAAAAAAATACCTCCCCTCAAGCAGCTGCTTGCCACAGAGGTCTGACAGGAGCCTGTCAGTTTATATGCCACAGTAGGAAATCTGAGGATGGCAGGACCTCTGCAGAAAAACGACACACACATCCATGCCTAATCCGGGGCTCGAAGTTATTTATAAATTCAAGCTTATATAAAAATGTAAATTATTTTTGCAGTGTTTGGCAATTTCTGGATTTATTCTCTTCAATAAAGAAAATAATTTACTAATCATTCTTAATTTTATTGACTTTTTTTAATAAAAAAAATATTTAATACCCTTTCCATTGAAATCCTTTTATCAATGAAATCAACTAAGTAGTCACTATCATATTTTAGATCTTTCTCATTAGTGTCCACAGTAAAATTTGAGTCTTGGCTTGAATTTCTCTGAAGAATCTCAATGTTTTCACTCTGATCTATGATCTTCTCTCCTATAAATGCATCAGTATCACCTGAAATTAAATATCAGAAATCAGTACATCTGACACATATAAATGCACAGAATTAAAAAACCTTAACTCACGAGTCGGTATATCTTTCGCCACAATAACCAATGCATTTAGTCTATTAGCTATTTTTGGGTGAAAGCTAAAAAAAATTACCCCTGAAGTAGCTACTTACTACTGAGGTATGTATGAAATATGATACAGGTATTATATTAGACATTTCGGTGCTTAAAGGTGAAATTCTCACATATCACAGACATTCTCTAATAGCATGAAATGGAAATTTTCTAATTCTTTGGTATGGCAGTGTGTAACATAATGTACACTATAAGCATCCAATTAAAAGGCTCTGATAAATGTACTCTTTTTATAATGGAAATGCAAGCTTATCCTCTTTTTCACATGGGTGGGGGTGGCTCAGTCGGTAGCGTGCCAGGCTCGTAATCTGTAGTTCCCAGGTTCGAGTCCCAGCCTGGTCAGCGTTGAGATTTGTCTCCGCAAAATTCCCCGCCCTGCCCACGGTCAGTAGGGGACACCGATGGGCTTGGAAAGGCCGCCGTCCGTCGTATGGGACGTTAAGCCATGGCCCCGTGTGCGGGAGAGCCATACCCTGTGCACGTTAAAGAACACGCTGGATGGCCTTGACGGGAGGCTACCATCTGTCTCCCAACAGCTGTTCCAGTGGGTCCCCTCCCCCAACCTTCTCTGAGCCTTGGGGGTCCATGTGACCTGGCCATTTAGCCCATGGTGTGCAAAAAAGTGCCGCTCAGAGGTAAAACAACACAACCCAACCCTCTTTTTCACAGAAGTGAAATATAGTAATTCCTATTCAAAAGTCAAGACCATTGCACATGTAAGCAGCTAGTAATTGTTCAATTTTTTTCTCTTGTTATATATGCTCCCATATTTTCAGCAAAATTTTAAAGATACTGAACAGGTTAGTCCTATATTTAACAGAAGTGCAGTAGGATTGAGATGGTAAAGTTGTATATTGAGAAATACTTCTCCCAGATACAAAATATTTCAATTATTACAAATATTAGTAGTTGAATATACAAAGTCATTATGAACCAACATTGCTACCATTAGAATAAATTGATCATACTATAGAGCTGTAGGAAATACATAAAAGCACAAAAAGCTCAAAATACATGTCCTGTTTCTCTCCTACTGATTCTTATTAAAATTTTAAGTTAAAAGCATTTAAAATCCACAAGAGCTGAAGCTACAAAGCATTTCACACTGTTCCATATAATACATCATTAGTTAAGATTTGCTGATTATTAAAATTCTCTAAGGGGTATGGAGGCAAAAAAAAAAGTGATTTATACCAGTAGTAAAGAATCACAGGCTAAGTCCTATTGACATGGAACTTGTGAAATATTTTTTTTTCAGCTCATTTCGTGATTTATACATTTATTACTAAGAATATTTAAAATGCCACTGTAAAGGGGGGGGGGAGAAAACATAAACTAGTTGACAAGATCAAATTATAATTTTATCATATGTAGATATAAAGAATTTGTATGTTAAATTAGTACTTATAATACATATATATGTTATATTAGTACACTATTTAGTTCTTACTAATATTCATTTCAAATCTTTAATATATGGATTGTATTATTGTAATACAATTTTTGATTTCATACTGGAAAACATTTGCATTTTTAAGTTTAAACATATGCAATTTGTAGCAAGGTGACACTTCTTGTTGCCCAAGCATGAAATCAAATGTCACTTATTTACAAAAAAAATATATAAAAAATATTTCTCCTTAGTTCAAAGACACTCAAAGTATGCTAACTTTTGAAGTCTCTCTTATGCATTCCACTCACCTAAAACAGAATGTGCAGTTGAAAATGTTCCAGTACTTGAAGTTTTGCTTTCTAATGAGCTTTGTTTTGTAGTGCTACCTTTAGGTTCAGAAAACTTGAAACAAAGTTTTGTTTCTTCATCAGTACTATCAGTTTTCGACTTTAAATCATGTAGTTCACTAGCCTCTGTTGGCAAAGAAATAAGAAACCAAACACCACTCATGGTGCTTAAGATAAATAAATACTAAGTTTTCAAAAAAAATTGTAATTCCAATGTTATTCTCTAATCCGAAATCATTGTAAAAGTATTATATGATTACAATTACACAACAAAAATGTCAGTTGAGTGAAAAGAAAGAACTGAAAATATATTTTAGTTTATAACTTTAACTTCGAAAACATTTAAGAAAAATTACTACTTTTGCAATCGTTGTGTTTACTTTCTGTGATGAACATACAAAAACATGATGAGTTAGGTAAACATCCTTTCGACTTCAAGAAAAACATCTTCAACAGTGAGATATCTATATATTATTGAATAGATAGTTTTCATGTTTTAAATTTCAAAAAGTAAATTCCAGCCACTTTAAATAAAAATAAACATTTTTATTGCGAATCACACAGAGTTTATAATACCACCTTCGTGACATGTTACGATTACGATGTACTAAAAACTTGCCCAAGCTAAAAACATCGAGCTTGGTAGAGAGAGCAGCTGTCGCTGCGCAGTACGTCAGGTGCCTCAATGGATGGAGCATAGAGGTCGTGTATAGTTAGAGCCATCGAGGTAGGAAGATAAGAGGAGTAGCCCTAAGCACTTGAAAATGATGCTTCGGCGACTGCGCGGCAGCCATGTTGTTCTATTCAAAACATTGATCAGTAGTGTAGGTGAGTAACGAAGTGTTGCGCTATAAAAATTTAATTTTTTTCCCCATTTATATTACGGCAGCCTGTTCAGCTTACGGCTGCACGAATCGCCCTTCAAAAAACATACCAGGAATTACCTTTCATCGGTAAGTTTGTCATTTTTATAAAAGTTTAAATAATTATATAATGATACAAGCAACTTCGTGTTGAAATTACGCCGCTATGAAATCGGTTTTATTTCGAGTTACAAACCTCGATTCTGCACCAGATTTTTTTTTATTTTCTTCAGATTGTACTCAGTGATAAATGTGAAGATGTACTTCTTATATTGATTGATTGATTTTGCGTTACACTTATTTGAGAATTCCTTCTGCAGGCTTTCTCAGTTAAAAAATTTTGTTGGCTGTAATTGAATATTAGTGTGTATTCTATTTAATGGATGATGAATTTACATACTTTTAAATAGAGGTGATTAAAATATCAAGGAGTTTCTTTTTTTTTATTTTACGTGGAAGTATTAGATATTATTTTGTTTAAATGTTTCAGTGTTTAAATTCCTCTATCTTCATGATTTAATAAGTTCAGTGTAAGAAGGGAAAAGTATATTACAATAAAGTATTTTCATAAGGTGAGAAATATAATCTTTCTTTTTTTTTATTTGGATAGCATTTAAGGGTTTTGTTTAAATGCCCCCTTTTTTTCTTGGATTGGAGTCTTATATTTTTGAATTTCTTTTTAGATTAATTTAATGTATATGGTGTAAATTGTCATAGGTGAGTGACAGCGATCATTAGTTAGGGTGAAAATTTTTCAAATTGTTTAAATAATTTTAGTTAAAAGAGGAGAGGAGAGTGTAATGCTTTTCTCCTTTTCGTTAATTCTTCTGATAGGGTTCTAATTGTCCCTTTTAAGGTGAATACTGAATTTAATTTAATTCTGTATGGATTTCAAATAGAGCGAGTTTATTGCTTGTAGTTATTTTATTTTTACTTTGGTTGAGGGGTAGGTTAGGCGTACATGAAGATAGGTATGAGAGACTGAGGAGTCAGGCACTGAGATGTCGGGTTCAAGCCACTGTCTGGAACGTTGGCTTTTTTTTTTTAAATGGATATTATATTCCCTTCACCCTGTGGATATATATTTTTCTTTTTCTTATATTTTTTTAATTTTTTGTTATTTTTGCTTAGTATAATTTTTAGTTTGTTTTTTTTTCATATATTTTTTTCAGATATTATTTCGAAATTTTCCTTTGTGGCTGAGGAAGGATGTATTTCAATCCTTATGATATTTTTTTTTTGAGAGATTGTAATAATTGTGTATTTTGCATTGATTTTTAATTCTAGTTGAGGGAGGAGAATGAGCATGAGATGGGGGAGAGATGTGAAGCTAAGGGTACATAGAGCTGGTGGGTTCGAGCCACCATCTGGGGCGTTTTTTTTTTGTATAAATATATATATTTTTTTAGTTCTTTTTTTTTACTTCTTATACAATTGGCTTTATTTAGTTTTGTTACGCAAATTTTTTTTATTTTTGTGGAATGAGAATTTTTTTAACGTAAAACAGCTATTTTCTGTGATTTTTTTGCAGTTTAAATGCTGCTATTGCATATAATGTTTAGTGTTTTATCTATAAAATGTATTCTGCTATTATCAGTGCAGTATAAATAAACTTTCAAAATCTGGTAATTGTTTGTTATTGGCGCATTCAACGAAATACATAAATAGGTCTGCTATATAGTAATTCTGTATTGAAATATTCATTGCACTGAAAAAAAAACAATATAAATTCCAAATAGCTTAAATGGGCTTTCTCTTAGTCGTAAAAAAATAATCTTCCCGTATAAAAAAATGTTTTACTGCGCGTTTAACGCACAGTAAAACTGAGTATAGCACATGAAAAGGAGAATTGATTGCAGCGTCAGACGGTTTTTGAATGCAACAATATGGCTACTGCCCTGCTTCCTAAGCATCATTTTCCTTGGACAGGGAAAGTGCGTTAGGGCGTCTCCTTATCTTCCTACCTCCATGGTTAGAGCAAGTAGTGTGTAGGGAGAAGAGAGCTAGCTTCCATAGGCGTAATGTAAACGGTGCGACTGGAGCGCCCTCTAAACATGACAAATTGATGCATCGCAGTGGAGCCTCCTTCGAAACCGATAGGGGCATGGTGCCTGTACCATTCATCTTGTTGAATTGTATTTTTTCCCTCTTTACATCCATTGCAAAATCGGCTTAGATAGCAAGATGAAATCGGACTGGGAGCAATTATAAACGTTAAGCAATTTCAAAGATGAAAGATTGTGATGCCCCAACGTTCACTTTTGCTTTACCTTAACCAGTTTTGTTTAATTTACGTTATATTTATCATTTTGGGGATTTTTATTTTTCCTTTTTGGCATCACAGCACTCGTTTTCAAGATGTTGTGAGTTGCGTATGCGCAACTCCGATCTTCCGACTGTACCGCTAAAGCGCGTGCCAAGGACACGCCCCCTCTTGCGTCATAGCTTGCTTCGTTCGTCATAGTATGTAAATGTCTTTCCCGGCATGCGCCGGCTATTGTCAAAAACCGGTGACCTGCGAGTCACAGAAGCAGTAAGCATAAGCACAAGTGAGTGCACGGGGAGTTAGTGCAGAGTGCACGAGCACCAGGTGCGTAGCACCAAGCACAGTGCGTGTAGCACAGGAGTAGGAGTTGTGTTTTCTTCATTGATGTCTTGGTGAGTTGAATTATTTTGGAAATAAATCTGTTTTGTTATATTTAAAACCTTTTGAGTCTGTACAGTTTTTTTCTCTTGAACAACGCGAATTAAGGATTTTTTTTATATTTAAATTTACTTGACAATCAGTTTGATTCTTACTCATTAACGCTCGTTGGTATTTGAACCCTAAATCAACTTATTATCAACTTATTCTACTTTTGGCAATTTGTTAATTATTGCCTGGCGCCCGTCTAAGCTATCCGGAGCATAAAACTTCAAGTATTTTGCATTTGTTTGGAGCGTTACAAGATGACCTTTGGTTAGAGGCTGGCGGAGGCTGGCCTTTCTTCTTCTTATACATCCTTCTTTCTAAGCTGGACCTATTTGTAAAGGGGGCCTTGGCCCCCTTATCATCAGGTCCATAGGCATAAAGGCCAGTGGGTGCGGATGAAAACGGCAAAGACTGGACAGCACAGTGAAGGCTGCCAATCGTACATATTGGCAATTGGGCTTTAGGCCGCAGGCCGCCCAGTGGTGGAGAGGCTGATGTTGAAGGGTGAAGGAAAATAAATACCAGTTGCATGTCATGTGAAGGCGGGGAAGGTGGGTGGAGAGTGATGGAGGAAGAAGTAGTGTATATATAGATTTTTTTTTATAATTTTCCGAGTGGCGAATGTTATGTTATTTTTTGAAGTTGTGGCCATGGTTGGTTGCGAGTATGGTAGATTTGAGTCAATCAAAATTGACCCCTACTCATAGGGGGAGGTAAATGGGGGGTGGGCGAGGGTGGTCATGTCCATGGAATAGATGAGACATGGGGTGCTAGGGAGAAATCCCTTTGGGGGGGACGAAGAGAAAATAAATTTTCTTTTCTCTTCTTTAAAGTCATCCCAAGATGGGTTGCAGAGCATAGAGGGGGAATATTTGGTGGGGGGAGCTGAGACGGTGGGATAGGTAATACTCCTGTGTCACGAAGATGTAGGAGGAAATATTTATGGTTGCTTAAGGGACCTGGGTTCGAGCCCCGGGTAAGGCATGGATGTGTGTGTTGTTTTTCTGCTGAGGTCCTGCCATCCTCTCAGATCTTCTACTGTGGCATATAAACTGACAGGCTCCTGTCAGACCTCTGTGGCAAGCAGCTGCTTGAGGGGGTATTTATTTTTTTTTTATTTTTATCTAACTCCAGAGGTTAGCAGTGAAATGTTGCACAGGAGTGGATCTGGGAAAAGTCTTAGCTCAGTGACAGCCTTATATAAGGCCATCTCGGTGATTCACTGCCATTGGTTGATTGAGTCACATGGTAGACATTGTCAAAATATGCCAAGTAGATGCCATGTTTATATATATATATAAAGCCATGTTTTGTCGTACCGTGAGACGAAAGCCTATGAGCTAGTGTATGTACCAAGTTACAACTTCACAGTTGTTATAGTTTTATATATTTCTAAGACTTTTTTGTTTATGAAAGCTGTCATATTGTATGAATGCCTCACTGCGCTGCATTTGGGTGTAAAAATTTCACTCAAAGAAATAAATAAATGAATATTTTTTCCCTAGAAACTCCATCGAGGACTGCAAACGGCTGGAAAAGAAATGAGCTAGCTGAAAACCAACAAATAATTTCTTTTAAGGTTCATTTGAAAAACGAGCTACTGTTTTCTCTTTGTCGTCTGCCTATGCCAGTTTTTGTTCGTCTGTCTGTCCATCTGTCTTTCCACCTGTATGTCCGTCTATAGACAAAATTCACTTTTATCAATTTTTTTTGCTTTTAGAGCTAATGAAAAATTATTTTTGTTAGAAGTCCTGTATAGCTAGAGGCTGGCCTTCTTCTTCTTGCACATCCCTCTAATTGCTGGTCCTATTTGTAAAGCAGGCCTCGGCCTGCTTATCATCAGGACCACGAGCCCATCTCGGTGATTGACTGTCATTGGCTAATTGAGTCACATGGTTTATGGGCGCCATGTTTTGTCGTAACGCGAGACGGAAGCCTATGAGTTAATGTGTGTACCTAGTTAAAACTTCTCAGTTTTTACAATTTTTATACATTTCTACCGCTTTTTTTTTTGCCTATAAAAGCTTCCATATTTTGACAATGTCTTGCTGAGCTGCAGTTGGGTGTAAAAGTTCCACTCAAAGAAATAATGAATATTTTTTCCGAGGAACTCCGCCAGAAGACAGCAATCGGCTGCAAAAATGAAAGGAGCTAACTGAAAAAAAAACAAATAATTTCTTTTAAGGTTCGTTTGAAAAACCACCTAATGTTTCCACTTTGTCTGCTCATGCCAATATTTGTTCGTCTACCTGTCTGTCCGTCAATAGACAATCGACTTTTTTACTTTTAGAGATAAATGAGAATTCTTTTTGGGTTGGATGGATTTCAAAGAAATATTGCAATTTGCAATTTTAAAATCTTCCAATAGCGCCCTCTAGCGGTGGAAAATGCTAAAATTTAAAAAGAACGTTGCGAACAAATTATTTACACTAGAAATCCGAAATTTTGGTAGAACAGTGTTAGGGTCAAAAAGTTTACAACGGTAACAAGGCGTTACCCTCTTAGACAAAACGAGGTACAAAAATTTAACTTTTTCATTTTAAGAGATAAACGAAACAATTTTTTGGGGGAAGGGAGGTTTAGAGGTACTAACAAAATATATTTACATTTTTCGAATTCCCATCAGTTAGAAATTCCACTGTTAGAAAATACTAAAGGTGGTAAATAAAAACTCGAAAGGCGGCCTCTAGCGGTTGAAAAAAGCTGGAAATACCAAATCTCTAAACGAATATTGCAAACGATCTATTTATAATAGAGATTTAAATAATTTGGTCATAGAGTATAATGGTCAAGTGGTTTACGCTAACAGTAATAATTTGACCCATTGTAGCAAGGTGTTGTTGGTAAAATGCAGCTTTTCTGCCTTAAGAGAAAAAAAAAACATTTTTTGTGTTCATAGGTACTAATAAAATATTAATAGTTTATTTTACCAATGATGCAGTAGTTCGATTACCACTGCCAGAGGGTACTGAATGTGTAAAATAAATAGAAGAAAGCATATCGCCTCTGGCGCATATGGGAATCTCGTTTCAAAGAGAATGAAGTTTTTCCTTTGCCAACTTTTTCACTCCTTAAAAGTTTTAATTATGGATGTTCGTGTTGTTTTCCTGCTGAGGTCCTGCCATCCTCATGGACCTTCTACTATGGCATGTAAACTGATAGGCTCCTGTCAGACCTCTGTATAAGCAGCTGCTTGAGTGTTTTCTTAATGTATGATGGGAGGAAATGCACATAGTATTTTATTAATAATAATAAATCAAAAAGAAATATTTGTCTTTTAGTTCTTAAATTTGAAATGTTGCTTTTCTCTTGCTCCTCTGAAAATAGTGGGCAGATCATTGCTGTCAGTGGAATTTCTACCATAACAACTCTACACGCCGAAATTTCTACCATAAACAGATCACTTAAAACATTCGTTAAAAGTGTTGCAGTTTCGATATTTAATGATCTCTAATGATATAAATTAAAACTACCTTTGAAAATGCGAATTACATATCATTAGTAACCAACTAAAAATGAAATTTCCAATTATCATTTAAAACAAAACCGTTCCGTTTCTTACCTACTTTGGGCTTAGAGTCAACTCATTGTTGTCAATAGAATTTTCAAGACTGTAACATTCCACGAGCAAAATTTCAAATGTCTAGCATAACTACATCGTTTGCAACATTCGTTTTAAATTTTTGGGATGTTTCGATTTTTTTCCACCGTTAGAGGGCGCAATTATAGCTTTTGGGAAATTTGCAAAATGCCAATTGTAATATTTCGTCGATACCTACCCAACCCAAAATGAATTTTTAATTTATCTCTAAAAACATATACTTTTCTGTTTAAACAAAAAAAGTTGCATTCAACATTCATTGCCTCCTGGGTCTAAAGGGTCAAGTGATTGTTGCCAATGGTAACTTCGTAACCTACACATTTTAACACCAAAATTTAAAGCTTCTAACATAACTACATCGTTTGATATTTTGGAAATTTCAAATTTTTCCACCGTTAGAGGGCGCAGTTATAACTTTTAGGAGATTCGAAAAAATGCAAATCATAATATATCATTAATTCCTATCTAACACAAAAAGAATTTTTTATTTATCTGTGTAAAAAAAATTCGATGTCTACAGACGGACAGACAACAAAGCGAAATTATTATTATTTTTTTAAAGCTCTAAAATTTACTTTTCTATTTTAGATGTTTTCTAAAGTGCTTCTAATCATGAACACCGAAATCTGTATCAAATATTACCCTACCCTTTTCCGGAATCCATAAGTACCTTCCAATGCGAATCAGATATGTACGTTAAACAACCCGAACGACGACAAAACATGGCGTCCAATTTTGAGATGGCCAACCTCTACCTATATAGAGCCTCTAGTATTACCTTACCTCCGTGAGTTTTTGAATAACAATAATTTATATCCTCCCTACCCCTCTTAGAAATATTTTGCCACTCCATGAAACTAATTTCCCGCAGTTCAAGATCGGGTGAAACAAAGGCAGAATTGCTCTCAGTATCTTTGCGATGAAGTCTGTATTGCTCCATTCTCGCAATCTGTTATTCGCAATTTCGAGTCCCAGCGGATCAGTGTTGAGATTTATCTCCGCAATTCTCCCCGCCCTGCCCTCAGTCAGTAATGAGTTGAATGGTACGGTGGTGCCTACGTAATGGGAATGCCTACCGATTTCCGCGATTCTCTGTGTTAGCAAGCGCGCATATGAGGGCAGCACCGTTCCGCGGTAAGCTAACCTACGCTAATGGTAAGTATATAGCGATCTGGTCGAAGTCATATGGTAAAGAATAGGACAGATGGCTAATCAAGTACAATAAACTAGAATCTTTCTCAGATGCAAACGGGAATAATGAATCCTTAAATATTAGACGAATACTGTTGAAAATCGAGATTTAAATAAAATTATAATCTTGAATTTATAATAAAATTCACATTCACATAACAGAAATTCTCTAATATTATGTTAGGGCAGTGTAATTCAGTTCCATATATTGTAAAGGTTTCTGCGATTCCAAAATATTATTTATTCAAAAGTGATCTCAGAATTTTTTTCCAATTACTCATGTCATCGTTACGTTGCCGACATATTGATGCAGCCACCTGTCTTGCAGATCCAGTTTGGAATAGATTCGATAGAAACTGAGTTTCGCTTCTGCGAAACATCACACAATACCGCATCATCGTTACTTAAAAACAGCAGAAAGTAAACAGAATAGTAAATAATCACTTACGAACAAATCCGTATCAGAATTCAATTTTGAAGCAAGTGGTAAACAGCGTAATAACCTATACTGCTACGAAGCAAGTATCAAGCAAAACAGCGGATCGCGAGCGCCAAGCGGACGAAAATGTAACTAGGCTGCTGTTGCTTCACATCTTTAAATCGGCAGGCATATACGTTACGTAGCACCGGGTACGGTTTATTATTGAGAAATTTACAACAACCCCCCCCCCCCCCAACACTGAATTTCTATATAATGTGTGTTGGCAATAGTAAAGGCGGCAAATATGGCGGCAAATTTCAACGAAAGGTAGCAATTTATTTATATTTTCTGTAATAGACCGGAGATATTATTCTAAGAATTAGTTGCTAGAGAACAGTAATCAGCAGATTACCTGGGTGTGTGTTTAGCTCTGATGTTTTTTTTTCATAAGTCAGAAGAGAATAGTCGTGAAGAGAAACAGATTAACAGGGACCAGATTAAGGATAGGTGGTACGCTTGTGTTCATAGCCAGGCTTGTGATAAGTTTTTATGTGCAATACTATTCTTCTCACAGAGCGAAGGGTCTGTGAGCAGAATGTATCTGGTTTACATAAAGGTACCAGTGTTCCTGTTATTCCGCTCACAGCCGCTGGATGAAAAGCTACCCTCGGTAACTAACTATTCCCGGAATTTGTTTTTAAATATTAATTATATACGGGAGCAAGTCTTTTACTGATAAAATAGCAGTAGAAAATCTGTTATAAGAAATATCAGTAATGCAGGTAACTGAAAAATTCAGGGCAGAATTTTAAATGAAAGTCGTCAGTCCAACTAATTTGAAAAAGTTCCCAGACCATTTTCTGTAGATCAGGTCACTGTAACATGTAATTTAACTATTAGCAGAGGTTCCCAGACTTTTTGGCATCATGCCCCCTTTTGATTTTTGAGAAACATATGTATTGTCAGCTGATTTTAGCAACAATTTCACTTCATAATGTAAAATGAACAAAAAATTTTACATCCTAATACCCCCAGGTTCAAACTCCTTCTTTAAAGTGACAGAAAATCCTGTATTTTAAATTAAAATGTTACAAATATATTTTATAAATAAAACATTCAAAATTCTGAAAAATAAATATCTAGAATAAAAATTGATGTGAGACATAATAAGGTTAGAGTCATGGCTATTTGACTTTCATGAAGCACTTACTGAGGTTTAGCCTAGTAACGTATATCAGTACCAGTATCCATATAAGTCTGGATAGTTATATTGCAAATGCAGTCTCAGCATATTAACCTAATGTGCAATAGCATGCTTCCATCTCTTACAAATAATATTAGTACATTGCAGTCTCTATGCAGACTTAGAATAGTAACTTAAATTGGAATAGTCTACTATTCTCCTTTTACATTAATATTCTAATGTAATAAATAATTGTAATACAGCAAGACATCACTGATTCAGACTGATAAGAAGGGATAGTTTGATTGAGTGAAAAGTCTGAATAATAGAAAATAATTTTTATTTTCAAGTTACAATTCATAAAAACAGATTCATTCATAATCCAGTAATAAATTGATGATAGGACACAAATGACAAAAAAAAAAACTTTATTGAAAATGTTTGTATATATATTTATATTATGTTCAAAACAAAATTGAATACAAAGAATTCAAATAGAACAAAAAGAGCTCAGTTTTTTAAACAATGAACTTCAGTGCTTCAAACATAATAAGTACAGATTTAATTAGATCTGGATTATACCTCTCCAATGTATATCTTTCTTTGAAGAAAGTCAAATTGTTTAGTAAAAGCTTTATGGTATTGCCATTTCATAATGCATTATTCATTTATGTTCGGGTATATATATATTTTTTTGACTTGGTAAAATTCATCAAGGTAGTTTTGTGCTTCCTGTAATTTAACTTTTTATTCTTAATGCTTGACCTACAGATTTTTTTCCTTGAACTGCTGTTGCTATTTCTTCTGTCATATGAGATCCAGCCTCATCTAGCCATGTTATTACATCCTCTAAATTAATATCCTTTTTGCCATTATTTTGCAATACATATTGAGACTCTTCAGTTTAGTTTCTGTCTAAATAAGGGGCATCAATATTGGCCTTTTTAATAGTTTTCATCATGCACTAACTATTGTACTTTGCTTTACTTCATTCCAGCTTGCAGTGCAATTATAAATAGCTCTTTTTTATACTATATTTTTTTATATTGCTCACTGTCTTTTCACCTCTTGTGTCCTGCTCATTACCAGAATCATAAATAAAAATCAGATACTCTTCTAATTGTTTCCTTTGATAGAAATATCTGAGTATGACTCCCTGATCTATTGGTTGTATAAGAACTAAAGTAATGGAAGGTGAGAAAAAACACTTAACATTGCCATTTTATAGAATTTCAACAGAAGGATATGTAATTGATGAAAAAATTATGTAAATATTTACATTAACCAGTTGGAGATGTAATGTTTATTTAAAAAGTGATAAAAATGAAGAAAAGTAGGGAAATTAATAGTTGCAGTCTGAATTAGTGAAATTTTACTATATATATTATAATTGCAACTTAATATAGTGTTAACCCTTCATTGCTGGCCCAAGACATTTTGCCACCCTCAAATAAATTTACTTTTTGCTGGTAACTTTACCAAAAAATTTGTTTTCCCATCAAGTGAGTGTACCTTGTTTTGCCATTACAGCTGAATTTTTTTTTTGTCATCTCAAACACTGTCAATAATTTTAACCAATATCAGTAGCCAGATGTTTACAAATGATATAAATCTTAGATTATTGAATTTCAAATCTTCTGATTTCATGTGTCTTGAAATTAAATTACTGCTAATTATTATATAAAATTCAAAATTTCATGAATTATTCCTAAAAGTAATAAATAAACTACCCCACAATCAGCTGCTTGCCAAAGAAGTTTGAAAGGAGAAGGTTCGGGAGTGGCTCAATCAGTAGCGTGCCAGGCTTATAATCTGCAATTCCCAGGTTCGAGTCCCCAGCTGGGCCAGTGTTGAGATTTAGCTCCACAAAACTCTCCACCTGCTGTCAGTAAGGGACACCAATGGGCTTGGAAAGGCCGGTTTCCATCGGATGGGATGTTAAGCCATGGCCCCATGTACAGGAGATCCATACCCTGTGCACATTAAAGAACAGGCTGGATGATTGTACCCTATGGTTTCCTCTCAGAAACCTCCATGATCTTAAGCATTTTGCACTAGTGGAGTTTAATGTCTTCAGAATTGATTGGAGACATTTTTGACTGTATTAGAAGGTACTTGCGAGTCCATTGCTGTCAGGAGTTTTTACATTAGATTTTTGAGTTTTTCATTCAAACATAATCAAACAGCTTACTGGCCTTAACTGGTTTAGTGGCTGTTGTTCCAGCAGGCAAACTTGTACATTGCGTTAGCTCAAACTGAGGCGGTGGTCAGTAGTGTTTATATTATTAATAAGGCATTTTCTTGTATGACAAAGTCTGTGCAAACTAAGAGTACTTTTTGGGATGTTCTCTGCCCTCTATGTTGCAAAAAAAAAAACTATTTAACTTTATTCGGTACTTATCGGTTAACTCTGGTCACATTTTTTTTTTTTGGTGACTTTTTTTGGAAAAAATGGCAGTTTTTGATGGAGTTAGGAAGATTAATGAGTAATTTAGGGGTGGGTTATTTGAGCTATAAGATGTTGTTGTTGTTTCTGATGAGATTATTTAGTTTCAGGGGCTTTTTTATAATTCGGTTATCTCCGGTCACATTTTCTTGGCAGCAAAAAATAAACACCAAAGTAAACCAAGAACATCGACAATGCATCGCCAACCTGCATTATAAAAAAGCCCCCAAAACTAAATATCATTAGAGACAACACATACCAAAAAGCATGAAAATCGGTAACAGTGCACTGCCGACCAAATTATAAAAAAGCCCCCAAAACTAAATGTCCTTGCAGACAACACAAACCGAAAAACATGAAAATCAGAAAGTGTA
This sequence comes from Ryuthela nishihirai, assembly GCA_038380435.1. Taxonomy (NCBI): domain Eukaryota; kingdom Metazoa; phylum Arthropoda; class Arachnida; order Araneae; family Heptathelidae; genus Ryuthela; species Ryuthela nishihirai. The sequence goes on from JAWZYU010000031.1 coordinate 36,409,643, forward strand.
CTGCCGACCGAATTATAAAAAAAATGCCCGAAACTAAATCTCCTCAGAGACAACAAAAAAACATCTTGTAGCTAAAATAACCCGCTCCTAAATTAGTCATTAACCCTCCTGACACCATCAAAAATTGCCATTTTTTTCCAAAAAAAGTTGCCAAGAAAATGTGACCGGAGATAACCGAAAAGTACCCTTTATTCTTATGTAGAATTTTAATCAGACTACCACTTAAATATAAGTTTTCTTTAATATTCATAGAAACTTGTCTTAGCTTTTTAAAGTTTATAACTTAGCTTTTACCCTTGAGTGTAGAATTAAACATTTGTTTGCTGGATAACTTCAGGTGTGAGATAACTTCAAGTTTGTGGCTTCAACGTTTGTTGTGGTTGCATAGATCAAATTTTTGCAGTTAGATTCATGAGAAATATTAATCTAAGATTACTATCTTTCTAGATTTTAGCAAGGCCTTTGATTCTGATTATGTCATTTGTGAGCTTATATTGTATACCTGAAAAGTTAGTTAACATAGTAACTTTGTATAACACTGATTCATATTCTAAAGTTTGTAAAGCTTGCCATGATTGGTTAAGTATTACTATTGCAGTGTGACAGGGCTGTTTTTTTTTAACCTTTTTTTTTTCAGATTATATTATGTGGACTTCATTACAAAGGAGCGATTAGGGCCTTAGAAATTTGAATATATGACTAACCTGAAGTTGCATTTTATGCATTAAAAAATTAAGTTTTTGCAGAAACATTATGCTGCATTTTAATGCATACAATTTTTTTTTCTATTTTCTTGTCTAGGAACATTGAGGAAGTTGAAGAATTAATTACTGTAGCTAGACTTGATGAATCAGAATTAACATCATTTACTCAGTCATTAAGTATGGCAAGTGAGTTAAGTGATGATATGATGTTGATTGAACTCAAACCAGAATTTCTTGATGCAGTAATGGAAGGTCAGATGTGAGTATATGTTAATAAATTTGCAAAGTTTGATAGCATAAATTAAATTCCTAGCTTCACTTGTTAGTTAAGCTCCCTGAGAATTTTTGATATTTAAGTTTTTTCACATATTAGTTAGAAATTTTTATAGTTATGTGAAATGCTAATGATGTTCCATACAGTAAGCATGAAATATGTTGCACAAAGTTGCTAAGAAGAGACACCTGCATATATGGTCATAAACCATAAAATTGGTCTTTTAGTACCATAAAAAAATTAAAAATGTTAAAGTTTGAACTAACTTTTTTTTATTTATATATATTTATGTGTGTAAAATAAACATTTCAGAACTCTGAAAAAGTGCTAATTTTTTTATTTATTCCTCAACTTGATGTTTCAGAAAATAAAAAGCCCATTCTTTTGCTCAAGCTGCTATTAGCACAGCCCAAATGACACCTTTGCTATAGATGCTGTTGTCTTCACAACAGACCCCCACAAACTGGCTGAGAGCTCCAGCGAGTTAATCGAGTTATTTTGCAAACATCCTACCATCTGTTTCTCAATAAATTGAAGTCAGATGTTAAAGAAACTTTTTTTATTGGAAGTTTTTAGTGAATTGCACAAAAAGTTCAGCCATGTATGTTTTTGTATCATTATAGCATATTTTTCAATTAAAACTACTTTATTGTTACCTATCATTTTTATTTAATTTTTGCCATTTTCTTAATCCCTATTTAAATGTTCTTTTATATATATTAACATGGCCTATTTCTTTTCATTTGTTATTTAAAAAAATATAAAGTTGACTGGTCTATTTGACTGGTCATAGCTGGTAAAAAGCCTTGACTTTTCTCAAAGTATGGTACTGAGAAAAAAATTGTAAAAAGAGAGTAATTTTTATGCTTGAAGAATAAATTTATTTTTAAACAATAAATGACAATCTCAGAGTTACCCATAGACTTTATTAACATCTATAAATCAAGAAATGTTTTGTGGAAAAAATTTCGCCGATGTACGGGACTTGAACCCACATCTCTCCAGAAACATGCTAGAGTATTCTACCGTGAACTAATGCCAGCTGTCTTTTTTCCACTAAGTATGATTTTAAACACTTCCCTGTAATTTTCGGCACCTACATTTGGCGCCATCTATGACCTCAGGTGGCAACTAATTCTTTTTATTGCACTCAGTAAGATGGAAGTAAATAATGAAGTCATAGCATGCTACTTAGCGTTATTAATGATAATACTGTTACGACAGATGAACGTGCTACAGTGACTTCATGACTTAACGTGACTTAAACCCTCGTGTGCGCTTCTACGTGAGATTCAATTAGCCAACGATTTGGAACTTAGAACGATTTGGAAGAATGAAAATATAGCAGTGTGTAAAAAGTTGTGAGATCTGAAAGGATGTTCAGATGGTCTGAGTCAGTGCGCATTAAGTGAAAATAAGTATATTTATTAGTGTGTGCGCGGGCGGTCGTTTTGTTTTGCTAGTGTGATAAGCTTAATGAACTAGCACAGGACGAGAATTTGTTTACGTCTGAAGATGTTCAAGTGACATGGTAAAGGAAGTAAAGAGGTCATATTTAGTAGAATAGTCAGAGCTGTTGTTGTGTACTCTGTGCAGGAAGGTTGATGACTTATGAATGTTAGTAGTTAATTTGTTTATAAGGTACTTCATCCATATTTTCTTTGTAACAATTTGCATTGTATTGTATTTGGTTTTAAAATATAGTTATTATTACTCACGCCCAGTTCCAATTCATTTTGTAATTCGCAATGATACAATAATTGATCCATCTTGCTCAGCGCAATAAAAAGTAATAGTTGCCACCCTGATATCATAGATGGTGCCAAATGTAGGTGCCAAAAATCATGGCAAGAGTTTAAAGTCATACTAGTGAGAAAAAGGCAGCTGGCATTAGTTCAATGGTAGAATACTCTGGCATGTTTCTGGAGAGATGCAGGTTGGAATCCCGTATGTCGGCAAAAGTTTTTCTACAAAATATTTCTTATAAATTTATTGTTTTGCTATAATATAGAATACAAAAATAGCTTTTGTATTCATATGCATTATAATTATTTCTGTCTATTTGTTGTTGTTTTTTAGATAAAATGTTTGCATTGCCAGATGCATTTTTTACTACATGCCTGTGTAAAAGCCCTATTAAAACAAACCTAAGTCATCTTTTTTATTAAATATTTTATTTTCAGAAAATCCAGAATTAAATGCTGATTAATTTCACATACAACATCCCGTAATTCCATTCACTAATTATTTGGGAAAAAAGTTCTAAAGTTCGCTTTTTTGAAAACACATTGGATAACCTTTGTTGAAAAAAAGCCTGGCCATAGGGTACAATTCAGTTTTTCAGACCTGGCATAGTAAGGGTTAAATATATGCAATGACAAATAAAACATGAACAACTTGTTTGTGACAATGCCTGAATCCAATTCAGTATGGATGCTTCTTTATGTAAATTAGATTCTCTGCACTGCCAGATTGAATACTCACTAACATTCCATCAAGCACACTATTGCCACAACCACCATTCATTGTTGGGATGGATATTTTTCATTGTTTTTTGCTTGTGTACAATTAAAATCCAAACATATTGTTTGTTTCCAGGGTTAAATTTAGAAAATAAGAGATCCCAGTTTGTTTCCTCCCAAACTAACCAACATCTGGGGCTATGCCCACCATGTTAGTACCAAATAGTATAATTATGTGGCATCTATCATCACTGTTACACCCATGCTGTGAGGCACAGAGTCGGAGTTAACATGGGTTACCTCTAAATGGTATTTATTTTGCACATGATAAGCTTAATGGCCAGATCACAAGGACTCTGAGGTGGGAGGGGGGGGGGGGGGGGGAGACCCATTGGACAGTTGCTGGGAGATAGATGATAGACTTCCATCTAGCCCATCCAACATGTTCTTAGCATGCACAGGGTATGGTTCTCTTATATAAGGGGCCAGCTTTACAGCTCATCCAGTGGACCACAGTCTTTCCAAGCCAATCAGTGTCACTTTTTTGACTAAGAGCAGGGTGGGGGTTTTGTGGAGATAAATATCAATGCTAGCACAGGTGGGACTCAAACATGGGAACTGCAGATCATAAGCCTGGCTTGCTACCAACTGAGCTAATCCCCTCCCCAGTGAACATGGTGAAGGTATTGCACATGTATATGCAGGCCCTGGATCTAGAAAAAATCAAAGAGGAGGCCAAGACACAAATTTAAGCTGAAAAAATGTAAGAGGTTGGAGAGGAGGGGAAATGGATTTCCAATGCAGTATAACATTCCCTCTCTGTTTTAAAGGTCTTGAAAAATGCATGAAATGTAAATAAGCTTAATAATTTTTTGCATCTATTATCCTTATTAGCATTCTAAAAGGGTCGGGGGGAGGCATTGCCCCTTGCCTGGGTATAAGCATGCCCATGACTATATGGAACAATAATGCATATATAGGGAAAATCCCTGTACATTATCTATAGAGCAGGGGTAGCTCAGTTGGTAGTGCTCCAGGCTAGTAATCTGCAATTCCTAAGTTCAAGTCCCAGCTAGGTAAGTGTTCAGATTTATCTCTACAAAACTCCCCTCCCTGCCTATGGACAGTAGGGGACACTGAAGGGGTTGGAAAGGTCGCTGTCTGTTAGATGGGATGTTAAGCACATGTGCTGAAGGGCTATACTCTGTGCATGTTAAAGGACATGCTGAATGGTCTTGATGGGAGGCTGCTATTTGTCTCCCAATAGCATCCTAGGTGATAGCCCAAAGAACCTCCCAAGATAATTAAACTGTGACACCCCCCCCCCCTTTTTTTTTTTGAGGCCTTGAGGCACACTGTTCATAACCCTATTCAGTAATCTCTAATTATCCATATGGGCAATATGGCCGAACCAATTGAGTCTCTCTCTGCACAATATGCTGCTTAAAGGAGGTTAGTGACTCCTTTGCCTAACCTCATCATTACTTACAAAGTTGAACCAACTAATGCCCAAGACACTGCGTAAGCATCTAAAATCAAATGCATCAAGTTTCCTGCTATCTTGTTTACAAAGTATCCAGTTTCCCTACCATAACTCTAGAAAGAACCAAACTGTTTTACAGTCCAATTTTAGTCTTTAGGTGTTTATGTACCTATTTTTCCACACTCTCCATAGATTCTTAAAAGTCCTGGCAGCAATCCCTATTCGTCTCCCAAGATAATTAAACTGAGACACCTGCTCAAGACTGCAACCAATTAGATTAACTGAATCACAGCCTGCCTGACCAATTTTCATCACTTCAGTTTTCTCTCTGTTTATAACCAAACCTACTCTACTAACAGTCTCATCAACAGCTCAAATGAAAGAGTTCATCTCATCAACATTAGTTGCCAAAAGGAATAAATCATCAGCATAATCTAAATCAGAAATTTTCATCTCTTCAGACCATTTAAGGCCAAAATCTTTCCCTTGCAGTGAATTTCGCATAACATAATCAATAACCAAACTAAAGAGAAAAGGAGACATAATACACCCTTCAAACATCAGAAGCAATACTAAACCAATTGCTACAAGCTTTACCAACTCTCATATATGACTCAGTGTTGTTATAGAGAGCTTTCATTATGTTATCTAACTTGTATGTTATGCCATATAATCTCAAAATCAACCAGAAATTATGACGATAAACAGAGTCAAAAGCGTTTTTGAAATCAACACAGCTAGTAACCAAAGGTTTCTGAAACTCTAAACATTTCTCAAGAATCTGCCTGAGTGAAAATATCTGATCTACACATCCCCTACCACTTCTGAATTCACATTTCTCATTGTACAATTGTCTGTTAACTAGATCCTTAATTCTTAAGCACAATCATGCAAAGAACCGTACCTGGAACAGAAAGTAGGCTGATGCCCCTATAGTTATCACAAGAACTGCAATCCCCTTTTTTAAAAATAGGAATAATAATAGCTCTGGTAAAATCCCTAGAAACCACGCCTTTATCGTAAAAGATATTCAAAATTTCAATCATCCATGTGGTAACTGAAATATTCTCAGCTCTAAGCATTTCTGTAGTAATTTCATCAAACTCTGAGAATTTATGTAGTTTAAGTTTAGAAACTGCCAAAATAACTTCAGACTGTTATACAGCCAACATTAAAGCCAGTAATGCATCTATCATCATTACAAACAATGGGAGCAGAACTAACTACATTGTTTAGATGATCACTGAAATGCTCAGCCCACCTAACCATGACAGAATCCTCACCTTCTATAACCTTACCTTGTTTATCCTTCAATCCCTGTATACTTGTCTGTTTTCTACCAAACGAAACATTAACTACCTATTAATTATCATTAACTATCATTATATCTATTAATTATATATATTATTATATATTAACTCTGCTGTTGTGCTGTCTAACTACTTTGTCAGCCAAGCCATCAAGCCAAAGATTCTTATCAGCAGCTAACTGATCTTTTACACGTTTATTAAGCTCTCTGTAATACTTTCTATTAGGATTAGTAGGATATTGATTAAGGACATTCTTGCAATTCTTTCTTTCTGAAATAAGCTCGAGTGCCTTATACTCAAATAATTCTGTCTCTTCTGCTCCTTTTTTCCTGAACGAGAACTCTTAGTTTCAAAAAAAGCCCTTTTAAAATGGTCCCATTCTTCCTCATCTTCAATAGTAAGCAAACCATGACTGTCATAATGACTAAGTAACCTATCATGGTAAGCTTTAGTTATTACTGGGTCTTTCGGAGCTTCAGAATTAAAGATATATTTTTTAATCATAGCACAACACTTCTTAAATTTAAGTTGCAAGACACTTTTAACAAGGTAATGGTCAAATCCAATTTCAGCTCCTCTATATGATCTGGTATTCCTAACAGAACTAGCCCATTTGCTGCTAATTAATATATAATCAATCATATTCTTATGCAGCCCATCTGATGGAACCAAGGTTTCAAGGTGTTGTAAGTTCATGGTGAAATTAGCTTCCAATGAGGGGCTATCTACACCAACTGAAGGAAACCATGTGTACTTATGTATGACACGATGTTTGTAATAAGTGTTAGTTATTCTCAAACCATTAAGTTTACTTACCTGTAGGAGACGTTGCCCATTGCAGCTCCAATACCAAAAGGGCCTATTACCCCTCCCCAAAGGTTAGAGTCAGTACCAACTTGGGTGTTGAAGTCACCTAGAACAAAGGTAATACACTACTGGCCATTAAAAGTGCAACAACGGGAAGAACTCATCAGATTGTCCCAAAATATGCAAGATGGGTAGCCCATGGGAAAACAAGTAAATGATTCAAAGCACAGCACATACACCCATCATGTATGACATTGTCCAGAATTGTTAAATGTTCAAAGTAATTGACATTAATGTCCCCTGGAAGTGGTATAAGAGGAGATTACAAAAAGCCAGTGTAAAGCATTGGAATTGTGTTTGCTCACAGTTTTTGCACACTAAAGGATCAAGTATGCCCCTTCGAAGAACACAGCATCCATATGACCAGGTTTCCGACTTTGATCAAGGGAGAATTGCAGGATTACGAGAAGGCAGATTAACGTACCGAGACATCGGTGCTTGTGTTGGATGGAATGCTGCCACACTGATGAGAATGTGGCATCAGTGGGTAGAGGAGGAACAAAATCACCGATGTGAGAGATCTCAATGACCCTATCACACAAACAAACGAGAGGACAGACATCTTGTGCGCATGGCTATGAATGATCGTACAGCCATATCAAACACCTTAGCTCAACAGTTAGGGTGAGTTGCACATCAACCAGTGTCTGCATGTAATGTTTGACATCATCAGCAGCATCAGGGCATCTTTGTTAGCCGTCCATTGCTTCAGCTACCATTTAGTCTACAACACAGACGTATGCGACTGCAATGGTGCCAAGAACATTGCGCATGGATGTGTGAGTGGCATCGCATCATCTTTTCAGATGAATTCCATTTCAGTATGCAGCACCATGATGGACGAATCCGTATCTGGCAGTACTGCAGCAGCAGGCTGTGAGACATGCATGATGCAGCACCATACAGGTCCAGCCCCTAGTGTTATGGTATGGGGTGCCATTGAACTCCACTCACACGTGCCTCGTATGCATTACCGGTACTTTGAACAGCCAGCATTACATCACTGAGGTATTAGACCTGTGGTTGTACCTTATCTTCAGGGGATCTCTGGTGCCATTTACCAACAGGACAATGCCTGACCACATGTGGCATGCATCGTCCAACAATTCCAGGATATCCACCATGTGACAATTCTGCCTTAGCTTCGCGCATTCACCGAATCTGTCCCCAATTGAACATGTCTGGTCCATGTTCTCATGACAACTAGCACACCAGCAGCTGCTACAACAGATGAACTTTGGCTACGTATTGAAACTGCGTGTACTGACATTCCCCAAATGCACATTTGACGTCTCATCCTGTCAATGCCGGACTGTGTAGCAGTGGTTATTGCCGCTCATGGTGGCTACACAAAATACTGATTTCTTTGAATCCCACAAGTCTAACCGAGTTGTATTTGTAATCATTTAATCCTTGTAATATAAGCTATGTATTCACAAAATATGGCTTTGATATCTCTTGTCGTTCCTGGTGTTGCACTTTTAATGGCCAGCAGTGTATCTCCTTTCTTGACAGAATTCAAAATATCCTGAAGTTGTCCATTAAACTTATCCTTCTCATCCTCAGCAGCATCCTCAGTAGGGTCATAACAGTATATAACATTTAAGTCTAATTCTTGTCTGAAATTTTGCTGTAAGAAACCTTTCAATAATGCACTTATATCCTAGAAGAGCATCACTGGCGTGTCTGCTCAGAAGCTGATCTATGCCTTGGAGATGCTTATTATCTTCCCTCCCTGCAGAAAACGAAATTTAAGATTATTTTTAAGAATCTCTCCTTTATCTGACCATCTGGTCTCTTGCAAGCCAAGAATATCTAAATTATAATGGTGGAATTCTTGTGTGAGGACTCAAGAGAAAAATCTCTGTGCAGAGTCCTCACATTCCAACTACCTATGGAGAGAAAATGGTTAGTGGGATGTTTAAAGAAACTATGTTTATTGAGAGAGGGAATGGCGACAGTATCAAACAGCTCCCTAATCGCAGACATGGGGCAAAGACCCATTCCCCTACCACTAAAAGCTGAGGCCATCTACACTGGAAGACTTCCTCCAATGTAGAATTTGACAATGCCAGTAGAAGCAAAGATTCAGGTGCCTGCGATGACCTCTGATCAGGATTATCCACCAGCTGATAAACATATCCTGTGAATCTATTCACTTGGAGCTGTCAACCCACAAACAGAAAACACAGCAGAAGATTTTCCCTCCACAGAAACCCAGCAATGCAGCAAATTCAAGATCCATAATTAAGCTGAGAGCCATTACCTATGTCCAGTCTGGTAAGTGTGTATGGCCAGCAGCAAGACCCTGTGTGGGTGACCACTCCTCATCAGGATAGAGAAAAACGAAAAGTAGCCATAGTTGTCCAGATCAGTAGGCCACACTGATCTGGAAGCCCCCCCCCCCCATTCCGTTCCCTTCCACAAGAGAGCATCTCTTTTGAAAGGTACTAGTTGCCTGCACCACGAGAAGGCTGCATCAGACATTAGGTACTAAGCCTGGCCGATTCTATACATCATCGCAGAGGATTGGTGCATAACTCTCCTTCCAGTGACTACCTAGTTACCATTTTACAGCCCAAATAGACTGCAGGGTGACTCCAATCTGATACTTTGGCATAGCAATAATCTACACTATTGTAGTATACACACTATAAACATGTTACTTGGATTACTTAGATAAACAAATCAATCCAAGAAATTTTGTTTAAAATAAGACCAAAAATATGTTTTTGGAATAAATGTATTATTACCTTGCCTGTTTTTTAAAAAAATTTTTAGCAATTTTATCGGCATATTGTACAACAAAGAGTTAAGATTTTGACTATATACTGAGTTTTTCTTCTAATCTGTGATATTGTAGCATCATATTGTTTATATTGTCCCATAAGAACTTGTATTGCTTATATTCACAATTGGGTATTTAAATACTTTGGTTTTGTTTCCATTAATTCAAATAATATCTGTTTACCCTTGTTTGAATTTCTATTAGACTAACTATTAGAGGAGAACCAGGTGAACCAGCAGTTCTATGTACAGCATCAAAAACCTTAGAAATTAAAGAAGCTGAAACATCAAATTCATTGCTTCTTCTTCAGGATTTGATGTGGCCAAATAATTCTGAAATGTCTGTAGCAGCAGAAAGTAAGATTATAGTTCCACAGGAGGTAAGAACATTTCAGCATCGAAAGAGCCAACAAATACTGTTATCCAAATTAATCCACAGCACATCATTGGTTTACCAAGCATATAATTACTATTAGGATGTTTAAGTATCATAATGACAATAGGTGTAGAAGAAATATTTTCCTGAGCTGGGTGGGATCTAGATGCACTACCTCCTAATGTCATCAGGAAGTCTGGTTTGGATCCCATCCAGCTCAAGACAATATTTCTTCTATACCCATTGTCATCATGATACTTAAATAGCCTAATGGTTATTAAATGCTTAGTAAATACTGTTATCCATTAGCTGATAAACTCTTATGACAAAATTTCAAAATATATGTAAGGGTTTTTCAAATGAAAAGTGAACCCTCCCCCCTATATCTGGGTAATGGGCTGTGACTTGTTCCCTCACTGATCAATGCCAAAATCAGTGGCAAGTGGACATCTTGAACCTGAGAGACATTATGTGGATTCCAGACCAACCCCTCATGGAAGTGTCCGAAGTTGAATAATGTGAGGCATGCAGACAGTTTAATTTGATTATCAGGGTATAGTCAGATATAGGCAAGTATGATAAAAAAAAAAAAAATGCACACTAGCCATCTCCTGGACTTGAACTATGGATATCCTGGTAATGCACCAATTTTTCTACCACTTTCACACTCACCTGGGAAAGCATTAAGATTTATCTTTGCAAAATTCCTTGTCCTGCTCTCGGTCATCAGGAGACACCATTGGGCTTGGAAAGACTGCTATCATTTGGATGGGATGTAAAGCTGTAGCCCCATGTGCAGTACAGCCATACCCTGTGCACGTAAAAAAACATGCTGGATGGCCTTGACAAGAGGCTACTATCTTTCTCCTAACAGCTGTCCTGTGGGTCCCCACTCTCCAATCTTTGAGCCATCAAGGTCCTTGTGACCTGGCCATTTAGCCCGTTGTGTGCAAAAAATGTCACTCAGAGGTAAAACAACCCAACTTTCACACTTCATTAAGTAAGTTTATGAAGAAAGTGGTGGTAGGCTTGACCCTCCGTGTGAGCTCCTGTGAAGGTTCCGCTAGTTCAGGTACCTTCACAGTGTCCTAACACTTGCCCGCGTGTTTGTCATGCACCCTGACCCATCTTCCTGGAAAAAAGGATCCTGGTAGTTGCTTGGGAGTTCTTGTCTGCTCCCCTCAGCTTATGACTAGTAGAGTCCCCTTTGACCTGTCTTGCCATTGGGGAGCCTGTTTGTCATGGGCTGGGCAGCATTTCAAGAGCCAGTGCTTTGGCACTGGCCCTTGAAATGCTGTTTATTTATTTGTGAGAGCTTGGATTATTGGCTATGTAGGTATAGTGCTTGTGCAGTCCTGGTGCCCGAATGGGCATCCCCTTGTTGGGTTTAGTGGTTGGTGGAGACCATGGGCACTGAACAATGCATCAACAACCATGAGTTCCATTAAGGGAAGTAATTCTGCCAATGCTGCCAAGAGGGCTAGGTATGAGGCCCATCTTCTCAATCTTCTTTGTTGTGCTCATTATCATCGCCATCATCTTCTCTGTCTGTCTCTTCATTCCCAAGATTATCTATTCCATGGGTGAGGAGATGATGGGGATATGATCCCCTTTTTCATAAGCGAAGATTTGGAGGGCCATGTGGGAGTTCTAAAATCAGTCAAACTCCTAAGATCTGGTGACTTGCTATGGAAACTGCTTGCTGGAAATATTCTGAGCTCCTTAAGGTTATGGCAATTGAAGGAGTGTTGTGAAGCAATTGAAGAAGTGGCAATTGAAGGAGTGTGTGAAGGAGTGTTCTTTTCTGTGACACCCACAAATCACTGAATTCCACCCAGGGTGTGATATCCGAGTGTGACCTCTAGGTTTCTTCCCAATTGCCATGCCTGCCAATTTCCATCAAAGGTTACCTTCACTGCAAGGTACAGCTGTACATTCCAAACCCTCGGCATTATTTTCAATGCCACAGGTACAGCCATGCCCACACAGCTTGCTGGGGCAAACCCACCTGTTTTCGTTGTGGCAGCTAGGATCACCTTGATCCTGACTGCAACGCTAACAAGGCAAGCTGTGTGAATTGTAGCGATCATCTGGCATTCTTCGATGACTGTCCCAAGTGGCTGGAGGAAAAGTGATACAAAGCCTGAAAACTGTTAAATCTCCTATCCAGAGTCGAGAAAGCTTGCTCTCTGCCTGCCCCATATAGCAAAGTCTATGCTAGTAGTGATCAGAAATCTCCAACTTTGCAATGGCTTACATGGTGATGCAGACTGATATCAGCATCCCATCATCTGAATCTTTCTCACCTGCTGCTAAATAACTTGTAAAGCAGGTGAGACCGAGGTTGGTGTTGATATCAACACTAGTTTCTATCTCTGCTTCAGTGTGCCTTCCACTTTCACCTCTGGAAGGCTGCATCCTTCACACCTGCAAACAGCCAGACATTCCAACCTAAGGGACCTCCACCGGGGCCAAAGAAGAAAACATTGAACTTTCCTTCTTTTTGGTGGTCTATGATCCATGCTCTTCAGATGATTCCAAGGACATGGACCACCCCAATATTCTGAAACTATCACTGGCAATGCAAAAAATTAATTGAAAATCGCCATCCACCCATTCTCCTAAGTCCTGAGATAGCCACACTGAAATACAATGAAATTGTCATGGATTACAGAGGAATTCTGAGGACATCTGGGTCCTCCTGAGGGCACATAAACCCATCTGCTTGTGCCTGCAGGAGGCATACTTGCAGACAGTCACTAATCCCATGATCCAGCACTTTTCCCTCATTTGCAGGGACTGGGATGGAGATGATCAGCTCACAGGGGTGTCACCATCCTCATGAGCAACCATTCTCCATTCCAGGCCATTCCCTTCACCACTACTGGAGGCAGTAGCCATCCACCTCTTTGTGAGATTTTCATTGACTCTCAGCTACATCTATCTACCACCGAGAAGTATTATCTTCCAGGAACACCTTGATGACCTTGTCTTCCAGCTGCTGTCTCCCTTCCTCATCGTGGGGTAATTCAACAGACACAGTCCTCTGTAGGGCAGTACTGACACCAGTGGGAGGGATGGAGTCCTGGAGTGATGGAACCTTCCTGTTCACACCAGTGTCAGTGCATACTTTCTCCCCAACCTGTGCTTTTCCTGCCACTGATCTCACCATATACTCTCTCTTTGATCCTTCCACTCTTTACACAGGAGGTCGAAACAACCCTTAGTGAAGCGATCATCTCCCATGGTGTGTATCATTTTCTGTGGGGAGTATTTCAACCCTTCACATGTCTCATGGAGGAGACTTGATCAGGTTGACTAGAGTAGTTTCAAACTCCTTTGTGAGTTTGATGAACACTTGGTCAGTCAGGAATCAATGTTGCAGTGGTGGAGATGATAGACTGTATTGTCTATTCAGCTGCCTCAACTATTCCTCAGACCTGACGAGTGGTTTTGAACTCCTTTGTAAGTGTGGTTGGACCTGGCTGACTAGGCAGTCATCAGAGTTGCAGTGGCAGAGATGTTGGACTGTATTGTCCATGCAGCCGCCTCAACTGTTTTTCAGACTTCAACCAAGTTTCCATGGTTTGCGAAACCAAGATGGAATCACAACTGCACCGCAGCTCATAAGGCTTGGGGGGAGGGGGGTTGGACCTGTTGTCGATTTTCTTTGACATCGAAAAAGTGTACAATTAGATACTTTAAGTATCTAATTGTACACTTATTAGTGTACAAACACTAATTTCGATTTCGAGATTCAGCATTCTTTGTGACCTCCATGCCTTTGGCTTGAAAAGTCACTTGCTGATCTTTATTTCGAATTTTTTATCTTCTCAAAATATATATGTTCATGTTGGGAACACTCCTTTGAGGTCTTTCCCCTCAAGACTTCCCTATGTGCATAGTATTATGCTTTTTGCTGTCAAGATAAATTCCATTACTTGACAACTTTCTCCAACTGTAGGTAATGCCCTCTATTTGACGATTATAGCATCCTTTGCTCATCATCCAGCATGAGGGTCACTGAACAACTGGAAACTGCCCTGAACAACCTCTTGGTTTGAGCAATAGCCATTGGGTTTTGGTTCTCCCCACAGAAGACTGCTTGTGTGCACTTTTGCCGCAAATGTAATCTTCATCTGGACCCCAAGCTGTGGTGTGGCAGAAACCAAGTTTCTCAATCTCATCTTTGACTTGAAATTGATCATTTTATCTCGCATTCATCATCTCTGGCCCAAATGTATTTGGGCATTGAACATCCTGAAGGTCCTCTCATGGAGAGTGAACTGATGTTTATTGCTCTGCCTGCACCCGTGCATGTTCGGTCAAACTGGACTATGGGTTGTAGGTGTGTGACTGTATGGAATTCTGCTGGACCCTCTCCATCATCAGGCCTTCCATATTTGCACTGGGGCCTTCTGAACCTCACTGGTCCAGAGTCTTTATATTGAAGTTGTTAAACCATCTTTATTCGCCATTAGCAGTCCCACATAGTATGCTTTGAAATTATGAGCCCTGCTTGGCCATCTCACTTGCGACTGCATTTTTAATCCTCAGTGTGAAATGCTATATCAGAATTGGCTTACTGCCATTCATCTTTTTGATTTGTGTATCCATGCTACCTGTGAAACATCAACATTAGTCTCAATACTGTTGCCCATTCGACAGCTGACCATTTACACTGTGGTTCGCTGTTTCCCCTTCCTGCAACTTTTCTCTTTGCAGGATGGGGAAGGCCTTTACACCCAACTGCATATACCAGCAACTCTTTGCCAGCTACCATGCTGAGTACTTGTGACTTCTTGCACAATGTGTGAACTCGATTTGTACGTGAAGTAAAGCACATCAGTGGGATCAGTCATAGTCTGCTGTGATACTTTCATTGCAGACCAGATGTCACAGCAGTGTTTCATCTTCACCACAGTTTCACACTATCAACCTCACCTTGTGCTGTGCTACCTAGCAGCTAAACATCATTGGTGGTGTTTCCTCTACATCGACTTGCTTAGCTTACTACAGGCTTTGATCTTAGTGAGGCATCTGTCTCACCTTGTTCTCTTCAAGATCTGGCAGCAGTTTGTCTGGCAGCCACAGTCACCATTCTCTTCTGTTGGGTGTCTGGTCATGTTGGCATAAGGGACAATGATTGACAGATGCCTGTCCGACTCCACTGCCAGTTCCATACATGGACTTCTAGCATTATTTTTCCAATGAGCTCTGGGTGCAGTGGCAGAGCTCTTGGTCTGAACAGGCTGATAATAAAAATTTTTGAGAACAAACCCATTATCAAACCATGGCAGTCACATTTTTGCAGAAATCGTAAGGAGGAAGTTCTGCTTGCTTGGCACTGCTTAGGTCATTGGATATGTTATTAGTATGCTTAAGTTATTCATTTCTTCTATGGACAGATGATGAACCTAAGTGCAAGTTTTGTGACACCATTTTAACCATCAAACGTATTTTAATTGCATGCCCAGCTTTTACCTCTGAACTTCATTTTTATTTTGGTTCTTATCATTTATATTCTCAGCCCCTTTCATTCTGGCATCTTTTATCTGATCTTGCTTTTAACTCATGTTTTCAAATTCTTTTATTACACTGTCTATTTTACTTGCATTTAATGTTTTTACTCGATTTTTTTTTATGGTTCCTATACACCTATTGTTGATTTTTCAGTTTTACAATTGTTGAACCTTTTTACTCAGGTTTTATACATGTAGTTTGTTGTACACTCTTCTTTCTTTTTGTGTTGTTTCCATTTTCATTGCTTTACTCTCTTTGTGTGTTGTTTTTACCTTTGGTTGCAGGTTCTATGTCTTTTATGTTTTACTCTCATTTGGCACAATATATCACATGTTGCTTTTGCACCATGAAACCACAAACAATCGACCAAAAGGGATAGGTCTTTTCACAATCTGAGCTTATAAATAGCTAATTTTTATAGTTAGATGGATTTTTTTTTATGCTCTTGAAAGAAAAATTTAGATCTTATTTTTAATTCAAAAAACAAAAAAGGTGTCCAAATGTGTTTTTGTGCTTGTTCTGTAGTAAATTGAAATGTTTATAACTTTTAAACAATAGTCCTTTGACACTGTACCACTTCTATTTCATAATGTGTATTATACTTACATATATATATATATAAAGAAATTCAATCTATACTGTGTAAAATAGAGTCTAGAATCATGTAAAATGAAACTGGTTGCATTTTTTTGACCATGTAAAACTGAAACCATGTAAAAACAGTACCACGTAAATTGAAGAATAGGTGTAATTTAGTTGTTAAACTATATTAAAATCTTGAAAGAAAAAAAAAAATCTTTTCCTGATCAAGACATTTTACCACTAGCATTTCTCATTTCAAGCATGGGTCAGCATTGAGATTTATCTCCGCAAAACTCCCCGCCCTGCCCACAGTCAGTAGGGGACACCGAAGGGCTTGGAAAGGCCGCTGTCCATCAGATCGGATATTAAGCTGTGGCCCCGTGTGCAGGAGAGCCATACCTTGTGCATGTTAAAGAACACTGGATGGCCTTGACAGGAGGCTATCATCTGTCTCCCAACAGCTGTTCCAGTGGGTCCCCTCCCCCAACCTTCTCTGAGCCTTTGGGATCCATGTGACCTGATCATTTAGCCCATGGTGTGCAAAAAAGTGCCGCTCAGAGATAAAACAACCCAACACATTTCCAGCATAAATATATTGTTTGTAATATTATTTCAAGTTTTACGCTATCTATATTTAGAGTTCTCTAATGATGGAAATTAAAGCCTTTTTGAGGATTTGAAAATTATGAATCATCATACTTTGATAGTACCTATTCAACTCAAAATGAATTTGTCATTAATCTAGATTGAGATTAATGCCACACCCCTGGCAGTGAAGGAACAAATTGTTGCTGCCAATGCAAACTCCTGGTCATCACACTCCTCCACTAAATTATCAAATATCGTTTGCAATCATCATTTAAAGTTTCAAAATTTTTAAATTTTTCCGCTGTCAGATGGAGCAGTTACAACTTTTTATTATCATCATCCTCAACCAGCCATGGGCTATGGAGGTCCAACCAGATTTTGCAATTTAGTTCTCCAAACTCATCTGTCTGCCCACTGCATTCTAGATCTTCCTCTCTTTCTGAGGCTATAGTTTCACTACCATAACTAACTAGAAAGAACCAAACTATTATAAAGTTTTAATTTTAATCTTTATGTGTATACATTTGTTTCTAGATTCTTAAAAGTCCCAGCAGCAATTCCTATTCTTCTGTTTATCTCATGCTGTACATCACCAGTATTTATTACATAGCTCCCAAGATAATTAAACTGAGACACTTGCTCAAGGGGGCAACCATTCAGATTAATTGAACCACAACCTGACTGATCTATTTTCATCACTTTACTTTTCCCTCTGTTTATCCCCAAACCTATTCTACTACCAGTCTAATCAACAGCTCTAATGAAAGAGTTCATATCATCATCATATGCCAAAAGGGCCAAATCATCAGCATAATCTAAATCAGAAATTTTCAAAACTCTAGACCAGTGGTTTGCAAATCCCAAAGGGTTTGCACTAAAAATTCTGTAATGGCACCTTAAGCAGTAAAGAATTGCCCATTTATGTTTCAAATATATTTTTCCTCTGTGACAGCAAACATGTGCATGTTTGAATTATTATAGGTTTGTTTCTGCAGCAATTTGACAAAATTCAACAAAATTTGTGAAATAAAAAAATTTAATATGAAGTCTTGCAGATATATTGTTTTATAATTAGAGATTTATAATTTTATATTTAGACACTAAATTTTAGAGGTTTCATAATTGTAGGTAGTAAAATTTTATATTTTATAATTATAATTATATAATGTAAATTTTAATTTGGAGCTTTAGTCATTATTACCATGGGGGTTCATAACACCTTTTTTTGGTTGAAAGGGGTTTGCACAAGAAAAAAATTGGGAACCAGTGCTCTAGATCATTTAAGTCCAAAATCTCTCCCTTTGCAGTGAAATTTCTGCATAATATAATCCATAACTAAAGAGCAAAAGAGACAAAATGCACCCTTGTTGAACACCAGAAGCAATGCTAAATCAATTGCTACAAGTTTTACCGACTCACACATGATTCAGTGTTATTATAGAGAGCTTTCATTATGTTAACTAACTTGTTAAGTTGAGATTTTTTATTAGCAGAGTGAAATGCATTTTTGAAATCAACAAAGCTAATAACCAAAAGTTACTGAAACTCTTAACATTTCTCAAGAATCTGCCTAAGTGAAAATATCTCATCTATACATCCCCTACCACTTCTGAATCCACACTACTCATCATACAATTGTCCATCAACCAGATTCTTAATTCCATTAAGTACAATCATGGAAAGAACTTTATCTGGAACAGAAAGTAGGCTGATACCCATTTAGTTATCACAAGAACCCTGATCACCTTTTTTAAAATGTATTTATATATATAGTAAGAGGATGAGAACTCACTGCATACTTGTATACAGTACTTCATTACTTTAGCTTTCTTTGCTTTCATTTGTGAAAGCTATTCAATATAATTTAAGATAGAATATTTTTAAAATACATTAAGAAAATATTATAACATTCAATAAAAGAGATTTTGTTTTGTGTTTTAAGAAAAAATAATGTGGCTATTTTTAAAAGTAAAACATGTCTGTTTTTTTTTTCTTCGTAGGTTGTTGGGATATTTCACACTTATTATGAACTGCGACCTTCTAATCCAAAATTAAAGAAATTAAGGACATTATTAGAGAAAAATCTTTATCAAGGTCATGAGTATGAAACTGAAAATTTTGAGACAAAGGTAGTAAAAAGTAATACTTAATCAATAAGTGCAATATAATTTATGAATACAAAGTACTTCCTGAAGTAGCATCCACCTTCACACCTCCATGAAATAAAATGATTTATTTTTTTTAAGGAACATTTTCACATTAAGCACACTATCCTTGCAGTAGCACTGATTACTTGGCTGAGTGTTAGAGTACACTGTGGGTATTCGCTTGCATGGAGTAAATATACAGTCAAACTTGATTGTAACGAGATAATGGCTGTAATGAGCAAAAAGCCATAATGATTTTAATTTATGCATATTCCCATAGAATTGCTCACTGTTATTTATATGTTATAACAAGCATACTAATGGATATACCAAACAAATTTTGGTAACTATGGAAACATGCAAACATTCTTAATTGTTCGGGCAGTCAGAAAAAAGATCATAAAGACAATGATAGAGATGATAACTGTGATGATATGATGACAAATGAATCAAAATTAGTGTCGACAATCTCCCAGGCTCAAGGTGAAAAATTGGAGTCAATGTTTTTTTGAAGGAACTGGGGCAAATAATGAGACTTTTAACATGTTGAATGTTTTGAGGGGAAATTTGAGAAATATCAAAGTGAAATCTTTAAAACAAACATCAATTTTAAGATTCATAAATAAAAAGACTAATTGAAATCATGTTTATTATTAATTAGTATCGTTTTTAATTACAGAGGAATAAACTGTATTAATAAGTGTATTTTAGTTTATACAATCATTAATACAAATAATATGTAGGTATGTAATTATATTATTTTTTTCTCTCTAACATTTCTTTTGTTTTTGAATCTATCTTTTTATTAAGATATTGAGAATTAAAAAAAAATAGCAGGTAGATTTAACTTATCACTGATGTAGTGAGCAATGGTTATAATGAGGAAATTTTGTTAAATCACTGGTGCTTGTTATAACCAAGTTTGACTGCCTTACCATTTGTCTCTCAATAATTTGTTTGCTATTGAATCAAACAATTGTGATTGGTATGGTTTGAATATATCTTCAATTGTTTACCAGTATGCAATTGAAGTTTGACATTATTCCTTACAATCAGTAGCAAATTTGCAAAAAGCAATACTGGTGCTTCTGCAAGGGAAAGACAAAGAAAAAAGACTCATAACATTAGAAAAGAAACATGGAATAATGAAGTGTACAGATTTTATTTCCATATCATGTATGATTTTATATTAGGCCATCTTTATCAAGCATAACATTTTAAGGAAACTTGCGATGAATATATACATAAATAGATAGGCATTGCATTCATACCAGTAATATACTGACATAAAAACAAGCATGCTAACATAACTGTACACATGCAAACATGTACTTACTTGAAATAATAGAATAAAATTTAAGTGGGAAGTGACAGAATTCCTGCCTTTTCCATTAATTTTAATGAGAAAACCATCCCCACATTAAATATTTTTGCACAAGACATAGGTTTTTCAGATCAGAAATGCAGCTCTGGTGTTATGTGAAGAATTATTGTGCTATCAATTTACCCAGTATTGCTTGGATCTTAACCCTTCCAGTATCCATGTTGTCTGTATACATTCAGAGAATCTGAATTGAGAGACCAAGGATGTATGTATCCATTTTTAGTACAACAAAAAAAAAAAATCGATTTTTTAAAAATAAAAATTGCCATTGGAATTTTATATATATATATATCTTTATAGAAATATATAATTCAGGCTTTAAAATATTTCATTTTTTAATTTGATGCATATTTTATTAAATTGCCGTCCCATGGCCGAGTGGTTAGCGCGCTTGGCTACTGATCTAAGGGACCTGGGTTCGAGCCCCGGTGTAAGGCATGGCTGTTTGTGTCGTTTTTCTGCTGAGGGCCTGCCATCCTCTCAGACCTTCTACTATGGCATATAAACTGACAGGCTCCTGTCAGACCTCTGTGGCAAGCAGCTGCTTGAGGGGGTATTTTTTTTTTATTAAACTACAATATAAATAATTTGATAAAGCCATCTGATTGCCATTTCTTAGAAGCACTAAACGGTATTGCCGATTTGCTTGTTAACTTTCCTATTTGCTGAAGCAACCTTCTGATTTAAGTTCACAAGTTTAATTTGAACTATTTATCAACAAATTTTCCCTTAAATTTTCAAAAATCTCCTAATAATTAACAAAAAAGAAAACTGCTATTTTTTTAAAACAGTAGATTTTGGAAATAATTACAAAATGCATACCAACATTTTTTTTTCTCCATTTCACATTCTTTTCTGTCATAAACTTATTTCAGTATTCCCAAAATTATTACATAATTTTTCCCATCATTCTATGCATCTTTCTTGTTCTTAAAATCGAAACTAGAGTAAACACATCCTTAGAAATTCTGGGTGCAGCTGCATTTAATTAGTTAGGCTTTACTGAGACAAACAAGACACATACTTCTCTGTTCTGTGTGCTATAAATGTTTTTTACAGTTTTGGTTCTGCATATTGGATACCCTTTGTAAAGTTAGTATTTTTTATATTTAAACCTTAGTTTTTCATTTCAGTAGATTTATTTTTGGAAATTAGTGATCTTTTGGTCAATCGATAAGTATTGATTTTTTCATAGTTATATTGCATCATATGGCCGGCCTATAACTTGTTGCTGTGGATATTTTAACATTTCATTAGGCTATATGTTAATTTTTATTTCATTTTTATTACTTTTCCAGTAAAACTTTGATCTGGTATCATTTTCTGAAAATAAATGAGGTCTTGGATATGGAAGCAAATTCATTTCTCTAGATTTATTTCCGTAAGTAGTGATCTTTTGGTTGGCTGATTTATCGATCTTCTTGAGTTATGCTATATCAGAGGCCAGCTTAAAAGTTATTGCAGATATTTTATTTAACATACCATTAGGTTATATGTAATTTTTCTTTTATTATTTTTTGTTTTTTTTAGTAAAAAAGCAGTAGTGTGATCTTTTTTTTCACCATATTACATTGAAAAAGGCATATTAAAATCAATATGCTTGCAATTTTTTTTATATTATTTATTTTCATAAAATTTTCAAATAAATTTTGTTAAATTTGGTATATAACAACCAATTTCCGTTGATTGTTTTTTTTTTTTTTAATTCTAAAGTTAACTTGTTTATATGACTCAACACAATTGTCTAAAAGCCTGGAATTATTTAAAAATATAGTAAGAAAAAAAATTACAAAACGAGAAATATTTATTTAAAAGCAAAAAATATTTTTTTTGTTATTCAGAAATATATAGTCATTCCATTCATGTGCAATGTAATAATTTCTGTCTTAATTTTTTTTAAATAAATTTTTATTTGTGTTGCCAGATGCATTTTTTTACTACATAACTCTAAAAAAAGACCTATTAAAATAAAACATTCTTTTTTCTTAAGTACTAAATAACAAGAAAAAATTTTTTTCCTTTTGAATAAGGATTTCTCTCGTTTTGTAATTTTTTTCTCATTACCATACTTTGAGAAAATTCCAGGCTTTTACACAATTGTGTTGAGTCATATAAACAAGTCAACTTTAGAGTTTTTCAAAAAAATAACCAATCAATGGAAATAAGTCATGTTATATACCAAATTAAACAGAATTTAATTACGAATTTTATGAGAATAAATAATATAAACAAATTTGCCAGCATATTGATTTTAATAAGCCTTTTTCAATGTGATGTGGTGAAAAAGAAGAAGATCACAGTATACAATTAAGGCTTCATTTTGGAAAACCTGCTGAATAAAAATAATTAAATTATATTCTTATCAAAAGGAAATTTCCTCCTGAATAATATAATATTCAACCTGAAATATGATTTTTACTTCTTTTAATGATTCTTTTCAGTATTGTATATTTTAAACACTGCCAGTGTTATACTGCATGACTTGGACTTCTCACATTCACGGAATTTTCTGAACTGGTTATGAAATTGAAAAAAAACTTCCTTGTTTGTTTTTTTGCTAAACATTAGGAATTTTTTCTTTGGGTGTTGAAGTTTGGTGATCTTGGCTAAGTGCAGAAAGGTTTATGCACCAAAGCAAAAAAAAAAACAGTGTTATATCGTCTGTGTGACACAGCCAAGGTACTGAGGGGGGGGGGGAGAGGGTGCCTTTAGAAGTCTTTCAACATAAACATAAAAAAAAACTCATAATTTAAAAAAAATTATATTTTTCTAGAGAGGGGGTGGGAACTTTTTGAGTTTAGCAGAGGGGATGCCTTCCCGAAATTGCCCTCCCACATGATGCCTGATTTTCGTAGCAAAAAAGTATTTTGCTTCCGTATACAAGACATTCATTTTCAGAAAATGGTATAAGCTCAAAGTTTTTTTTACTAAAAAACAAGAAATGATAAAAGAAAAATTACATATTACATAATGGGATGTGAAATAAAATATCTGCAACAACTTTTGAACCGACCTCCGATCTAGCATAACTCGGAAAGATCAGTAAATCAGCCAATTGAAAGATTGCTAACTAATGGAAATAAATCTACAGAAATGAATTTACTTCCATATCCAAGACCTCATTTATTATCAGAAAATGATACTAAATCAAAGTTTTACTGGAAAAGTAATAAATAATAAATAAAAATTAACACATAGCCTAATGCAATGTTAAAATATCCACAGCAACAAGTTGTAGGCCAGCCATATGATGTAGCATAACTATGAAAAAATCAATACTTATCCATCAGCCAAAAGATCTCTAATTTCCTAAAAATAAATCTACTGAAATGAAAACTGAAGTTTAAATATAAAAAAAATACTAACTTTACAAGGGATATCCAGTATTCTGGACCAAAACTGTAAAACAACACTTAAAGCACACGCAACGGAGATTGCATGTGTCAGCCATCTGCATCTTGTTTACTTCAGTGAAGCATAACTAATTAAATGAAGGTGCAATCAGAATTTCTAAGAAGGATGTGTTTACTTCCAGTTTCGATTTTAAGGTGGGAAAGATGCATAGAATGCTGGGGAAAATGATAAAAATAACTTGGGAATTCTGAAATAAATTTATGACAGAAAAGAGTGTGAAATGGAAAAAAAAAATGGTGGTACGTATTTTGTAATTACTTTCAAAATCTATCGTTTTTAAAAATAGCAGTTTTTTTTGGTTAATTTTTAGGAGATGTTTGTAAATTTAAGGAAAAAATTGTTGATAATAGTTTAAATCAAACTTGTGAGCTTAAATCAGAAGGTTGCTTCAGCAAATAGGAAAATTAACAAGCAAATCGGCAATACTGTTTAGTGCTTCTAAGAAATGGCAATCAGATGGCTTTGTAAAATTATTTATATTGTATTTAATAAAATATTCATCAAATTGAAAAACAAAATATTATTTTTGAAGCCTGAATTATATATTTTTATAAGATATATAACTGACAGGCTCCTGTCAGACCTCTGTGGCAAGCAGCTGCTTGAGGGGGTATTTATTTTTATTATATATATATAAAATTACAATGGCATGTTTTTATTTTTAAAAAATCGATATTTGTTGCTGTATAAAAATCGATTTATAAAAACGGATATATAACATCCTTGGCCTCTGAATTCAGATTCTCAGAAATTATACAGATGACGTGAACACTGGAAATATTAAAGCCAATAATGCAGTATTTTTCCATATATACCAGTATTTTTCTTCTCACAAAACAAACTACATGGTACATCTCTCAGCTGTTATGTTGTCTAGCTGCTGCTTCTGCTTTGTCGTCAAAGTTATTAAGCATAAGATTCCAATCAACTTTCAACTGATCATTTATGCATCTGTTAAGCTCTTTGTAATGCCTTCTGTTAGGACTAGTAGGGTTTTGATTCAGGATATTCCTGTTATTTTTTCAGAAATAAGCTCCAGTGCATCACTCAAATTCCTCAGTGCAAGTTCCTGTATATTGTGAGGGGACCACCCTGTGAAGGTTCTGCTGTCTCGGGTACCTTCACAAGACCTAAATGCTCACCCACATGTTTGCTGTGTATGGTGACCCATGTCCCTGGAAAGAAGGATCCTGGTAGTTGCTCAGGGGTCCTTGTCCATTCTCCTCAACTCATTAATACTGACTTAAAGATCCCTTTGGCCTGTCTTGCCATTGGGGAACCTATTCATTGCGGGGCTATGCAGGGATTTAGAGGGCCTGTGATTCATGTAAAACAGGAGGTACTAGGTGGCCCCCTCAGGATCAGTTGGCTGTTGGACTGGACCTGCCTGGGCCAACTATGCAGTACCCACGTCCTGGTAACAGTTTGCAAGTTTCCCCACACCTTATTTTGCTTTTATTTTCTGAGGCCGGTTTGATCACTTTTATTTACCTTTTTCATTTGTTTTATTTTGTGAGAACTTGGGTGAGTTCCTCACAGTTCTCTTGTCCTTTTATATTTAATTGTGAGGGTTTGGTTTACAGGCCTTGTGGGTATAGGGCCCATGCAGCCCTAGTTCTCAATTGAGCATCTTCTTGTGTTTTGTGGTAGGTGGGGTCCATGGGCATTGAACCACCAAAATCAAACACGAGTCCCATTAATGGAATTTCATTGGAGTGCCACCAAGAAAGGTCACCATGAATCCCCATTTTCATTGTCTTTGTCATTGTCACTGTTGTCTTTGTGTGTTTCTTTGTACCCAAGATTCATGATCATTCCACTCTATGGGTGATGAGGTACTTGAGAACATGTCCCCATTTTTTATCAATAAGGGATTACAAGGTCTCGCAGGAGCACTGAAATATGTCAAGTGCCTAAGACCTGGTGACTTGTTGATTGAGACTGCATGTTCAAAATGCTCAGGGTTCCTCTTAAAGATAACTGATTAGTGGGGTTGCTGTCACTGTGATGCCCCATAAATTGCTGATTCCTCTCATGGTGTGATCTCTAAGTGGGGCCTCCTCAAAGTCTCTGAGGAGGAAATCCTCTTGGAGTTATCTGGCCAGGGACTGACTGCAGTCCACCAGGTTTTGGTTTTCTGGGATGGGAAATTAATAGTGCCTACCATGGTACAAATTCTGACTTTCAACTCTCCACCCCTGCCTACTTCAATCAGCAGATTACTTGCATTGTGAGGTATGACTGTATATCCCCAACTTTCTGCAATATTTCCAGTGTCAGAGATTCAGTCATACCCACACAGTTTGTTTGGGTAAACATACCTGTACTGGGGCGGGAGTGGCTCAGTCGGTAGCATGCCAGATTCGTAATTTACAGTTCCCAGATTTGAGTCCCAGCTGGGTCAGCATTGAGAGTTATCTCCGCAAAACTCCCCACTCTGCCCATGGTCAGTAGGGGACACCGACAGGCTTGGAAAGGGTGCCATCCGTCGGATGTTAAGCTGTGGCCCCTGTGTGGGAAAGCCATACCCTGTACACGTTAAAGATCATACTGGATGGCCTTGACGGGAGGCTACCATCTGTCTCCTAACAGCTGTTCCACTGGGTCTCTTCCCCCAACCTTCTCTGAGCCTTCAGGGTCCCTGTGACCTGGCCATTTAAAACAACCCTACCTGTACTTGTTGCACCTACCTGTACTTGTTGCCTAATCCTACCTGTACTTGTTGCACCAGCCAGGATCACTTTGATCCAGACTGCATAGCTGAGACAGCAAGCTAATTCAACTGTAGTGGTGCTTTGTATTCCCATGACTGTCCAAAATGGAAAAAAGGAGAAAGAGGTTCAGTGTATGAAAGTGGTTACAGAACATTTTTTACCTGGAAGCATGAAAGATAGTTGCACTGCCTCCACCACTTGGCAAACTCTAGTATGCAAGTATGGCTGTGAGAAGCCCATCATTCCCACAGCATTAGTGGCAGTGCAAACTGATATTAGTGTTCCACCTGCTAAGTCTTTTGCCCCAGCCACTTGGTACCTCTTGGAGCAGGTGAAGCTGATCTTGGTTTTCATTTTGACTTTGACTCTGGTTTCGATTCCTGTTTCTACACCTTCCACTTCAACCACTAGAAGGCCTCCTCCTTTCAGGCTTCAGACAGCAAGACTTTCCAAACCAAAGGGGCCCCCACTGGAGCCTAAAAAGAAACTTTAAATTCCACCTCATTTGGCAGTCTCTGGCTCATGGTTTTAGAATTATTCCAAGGACATGAACATGCATCACCCCAATTTTCTTAAACTGTCACTGGAAATGGGGAATTTCAAAAGAAATCGTTGTTTGCCAACTCCTCTTAAGACCTGAGATGGCCACACTCCTACAATGGAATTGTCGTGGATTCCAGAGGAATATTGACAACATCGAGGTCCTCTTGAGGGCACACAAGCCCACCTACGTGTGCCTACAGGAGACAAACTTGCAGACATCCAATGATCCCACGATCTGGGACTTTTCTCTCATTCATCAGGATAGTGGTTGAAATAATTTAAAATTTCTTTATCAATCTTGAAATATATGTATTTATATAATAATATATATATATATTTATCATTTTGAGTAGTATGAATGATGAAGTAAAACCAAATTCAGAGTTGTTTATAATAAACATGACTAAATTTATTCACAGATAAAACAAATTGATCTTGATGGAGATGGTCCAGCTTGAGGGGGTGTCACCATCCTTGTGAGCCACCATTCTCCATTCCAGGTCATACCCCTTGCCACCAACTTAGAGGCAATAACCATCTGCCTCTTTGTGGCTTTTCATTTGACTATCTGCTCCATCTACCTACCACCTGGAAGTATCATCTTCTGGGAAGACCTTGTCTTGCAGCTGCCATCCCCCTTCCTCATCGTGGGGGATTTCAATAGACACATTCCTCTGTGGGGCAGTACTGACATCAACAGGAGGGATGAGGTCCTGGAGTAGTGGCTCCTGGATCCATTACTCTCCCTGTTGAACACTGGTGTCAGTAGCTACTTTCATTCCCCAACTCGTACATTCACTGCCATTGACCTCACCATCTACTCATCCTTGATCCTTCTGCTCTTTACGTGGGAGGTCGAGGACAATCCTAATGGTAGTGATCACCTCCTTATGGTATGTGCCATCTACCATGAGGGATCTTGCACTCCTTCATGCAACCTTTCTTTTTCTTCACACTTGCCTAATTTTTGGAAGTGAATTGCAGTGTTATTTTAAGCAGTGCTTCTAAGTTAGTGGCAGGTGAATAGCAGTATATCTTGTATTTGTTTAGAATTTTTAAAAACTTCATTACTTCCTATCATTTTTATAACTAATTTAAAATTATATGGAGTATCTTTTTAAAATAATTTAGCTTTGGCTGTAATGGTTGAAATAAATGAAAATTTCTTTATCAATCTTGAAATATATGTATTTATATAATGATATACAGGGTGATTCAAAACTTATTGTTCAAATTTCGTGGGGAGTTAGGGAATACGACAGGAAACCGATTTCACGTAGGAAAGTATGTCCGCAAACGTCATCTACATGAACAAAATGGACAAGTAAAGTGAACACAAGGAAACAGTACAGTTAAGTGGTAACGAATGTGACTTTTATTCCAACAAAGTAAAGTACAGGTTCACAGTAGGTGCTCAAAATTGCGACCATTTACACGGACACAGGATTCACAGCGCCGTTGCATTGACCGCCGAACATTTTCAAAAACGCCTAGCATATCACGGACAATGCCTGCGGCGGCCACTATTCGTGCAACTAGGTCCATTTCACTGTCGACGGGGGTCCCGTATACATGGTCTTTCATGACCCCCCACAAAAAGAAATCCATGGGCGATAAATCAGATGACCTGGGTGGCCAAGCGATCGATCCACCTCTACTGATCCATCGAGCTCCGAATGTTCGGTTCAGGTAATCACACGCAACAATTGTGCTATGGGCTGGAGCCCCGTCATGTTGATACCACATATCTCGGCGGATATGCGCAGGAACAGCGCCCAGAAAAGTCGGTAACACTGTCTCGAGAAATATTAGGTATTTCCGGCTGTCCAATTGGGGCAGTAGCAAGTAAGGTCCCAACAAACAGTCACCAATGATTCCAGTCCACACATTTACGGCAAAATGATGTTGCGCAGCGTGACTTCTCGTACCATGCAGGTTGTCGTAAGCCCACACATGTGAATTGTGTGTATTGAACACACCTTCACGAGTGAATGAAGTTTCATCTGTAAAAAGGACAGAAGCTGGAAAGCTGGGGTTCACGGCACCTTTCTGCATGAACCATTGTGCAAATTCCACACACTTTGGATAATCGTCAGGATGCAGTAACTGCACCCTTTGCAGATGGTAAGGATGCACACGTTCCTCATGCAGTATCCGCCACACTGCTGACTGAGAGACCCCAAGCTGCTGAGCAATAGCTCGTGTGCTGGTATTCGGATTATCTTCGATGGACTGTAGGACTTGTTCTGCGACGTTGAGAGTCTGCGTCAGTCGTATTCTCCCCGTATCCTGCATGTTGCTGCGCAGTGAACCACGTTTGCGCAGATTGCGATGCACAGGTGCAAACATTCGATGCTGCGGTATTCTTCTGTTGGGGTATCGGTCTTCTTAAACTTGCCTAGCTCGGCGGCCGCTTTCGCCAGCTGCCCCATATGCGAGATGCATATCCGCTAGCTCTTGATGCGTAAAACGATTCATCTTATCACTAGTAAGTCAGCTCGTACACTGATGACAGCGGGAGTGGTCGGGCGAGCTGTACACTGGTTGGGTACACACAGCGCCCTCTACATACGCATGCGTACATTTGCGGACATTCTTTCCTATGTGAAATCGGTTTCCTGACGTATTCCCTACCTCCCCACGAAATTTGAACGATAAGTTTGAATCACCCTGTATATATATCATGAGTAGTGTGAATGATGAAGTAAAACCAATTTCAGAGTTGTTTATGATAAACATGACTAATTGATTCACAGAGAAAAGTATCTTTTGGCCAGTAATAAGACCATCTAATGTCTTCAGAAAAGTGGTTTCTCTTATAATGAAGCATGCATATACAGTGTTATCAGTGAGAAATTCAGTAATAGTAATTCAAAAATGTTCTATTAATGTAGAGCAAGCAAAACATTAGCTAGAAAAAAAAAAGAATGAAACCTGGTTTAGTGTGACCTGAAATTGTTGGTAAGAGTGCTTGACATGTTATACGATGGTTGTGGATTCAGGTGCCACTCCCACAAAAACTCAATTTTAGCTACATTTTAATAATTAATTTTATTTTGATATCAGAAGTTTATGTAGATTTTTAATTATATTTAGTACACATTTGAAGATTTGTTGAACTGTATTCAAGCAAGTGAAGAAGAACTTAAATTAGCTCTTTTGCAGATACAAGCTTGTTGTATAGGAGGTCAGTGTATTTGTTTAGAATTTTTAATTAACTCATAAACAAAAAATTCCACTATCTTGTTCACCTGGTAAAACAACTGATGCATGACTTGGAGATTCTACATTTGAATATGAGAGATGACTTGGGAAATATTTCTCCTTTGTCCTGCCTTATTTATGTACCATTGCATTGAAATTAATAAAGCATATCTGTATAATCTAAGATTTTAAAGATCAGATATAGCTGAAGCATTGTATTGGAATTTATCATAACATTATATAAAATATGGTCCATAATGTATATATGCAGTAGTGTTTGTACTTATTACTTACCTTCCTTGTATGCATAGCCCAAATTTCACTTCCAAGCTAAACATCAATGCTCAATGTGGTAAAAATAGTTTTGCACAATTGTGAGTTTTGAATGATGTGAAAGGCACTTAATGTGCCAGAAACTAATGTTTATGTTAAAATCTGTAGAGTGTTAAATATTTATTTCAGTGATCAACTGGTTAGTATGCTTAACTGCATAAATAGCACCTTGTTTTGAATACCAGATTAGATGTAGTTGTTTCCTTTTTTATATATGTCTTTTTTTCTGCTGAAGTCTCACTATCCTTGTAGATCTTTTCTATAACTGACAGACCTATCATGCCTCCTTAGCAAGTGCTAATCAAGGAGAAATTTATTCTAATTTTAGCACTTTGTTATAAAATTTGTGTTTTCTAAGTGTTTTTTTTTTCCAGTCTTAAAGTTATATTATGTACAGGGAGTCTACAGGGAAGTTTAGATTGAGTATGATCATTATTTTGTTAAATGTGTCTTATAGCTGAAGAAATGTTACACAGGGGTTAAAGACATATCTGAAATTCTAAAAGCCCCAAAAATAGCTAAAGTTTACTATGATAGGTTACCTAGTTACTATGGCAAACACTTGTTTTTCTACACCTAAGGAACAATGGGGGCCATTTTAAATGGGCTGGAAAAAGGAGCAAGCAGTTTTCAAGCAATAATGGTAATATATCTAATAGTGTTATTCTGTGTAAAAGGAATAAGGGAGATGTAACACTCTACTTATTAAATTACTAATTTCCTTATAATAAGAATCTTGAGTTTGAAAGTCTGACAAAGCAGAGAGATATCTAGAGAGCATAATAGAGAATACTAGAAAATATGTTTAAAAAAAAAACCAGGAATGTTGTGCAGGTATTGGTTTAAAGAAGGCAAAGTTAATGAATGCAAGAATTCTGTCATGTAAAGTTGGGGTGAGCATTTTAAGAATATTTTAAATAAGATACTTCTCCTTTTATTTGCAATCCAGTGTGTAATTAAAGTTGAGAACTGACCTGCACCAAGGCACATTACTCCAGTTTAGAATCAGCAATGCCTCTAAAGTACCTGCAAAATACTTCTCTAAGTTCAAGTATCTATTATGGCCTCTGATCAGGATCATCCATCATTTCAAATAAGGTATCCTGTATGTTATTGGATTGTTTTACCTCTGAGTGGCACTTTTATTGCACACAACGGGCTAAATGGCCAGGTCACAAGGATCCAAAGGACTTGAAAAGGTTTGAGGGAGGGACCCACATAACAGCTGTTGGGAGATGATGGTAGCCTCCGAGCAAGGCCATCCAATGACTTCTTTAATGTGCACAGGGTATGGTGCTCTCTGCAAGCAGGGCCATAGCTTAATGTCCCATCTGACAGACGACAGTCTTTACAAGCCCATCGGTGTCCCTTATTAACTGAGGGCAGGGAGTTTTGCATAGATAAATCTCAGTGCTGGCCCAGGCAGGATTGAACTTTTGAACTTCAGATTATGAGCCTGGTGAGCTACTGACTGAGCCCACCTCCCTTCCTGTATATATTAATTTTATTTCAATAAAACTTCACAGTGTCAGTATCATAAATCACTTTTAAAAAACTTTTATTACTGTACAAATTCAAAATTTGGAATTTTTAAAACCAAGATTATGTTTTTCTTTATGCATTGGGTTCAGTGGATCCTCTTCCTTTACCCAACTCGGAACCCTTGTGGTCCTTGATCTGGTTATTTAACTCGTGCATACAAATGCAACTCGCATGTAAAAAAACAACCCAACCTTTGGCACTGACTCTAAGGTCCCAAGGTCTCTTGTTAACCAATAGCATAAGTGACCACCTCCTGAAGCACTTATAGAATACCAGAGATGTTCAACATCCTAGGTTTATTTTTTTCAAAATGTCCATGTGTATCAGCTAAGGTGTTTGTAGCTCCCCCCCCCCTCCCATTGCTCTCTTTCTTAAATGTATTGAAGAACCATACATTTTTCATTATTTGCTGATAATGTAACTATTTGAATATGAGGAAACAGGCTTTGCCACATGCAACATAGATTAACAAAACCTTGAATAGGCATATTATTGAAATTGGAAATTTCCAAATCTATTGAAAAAACAGTATTCTTAACATTCTATGTCCGTAAAAGAAGTTTTAATATTGAACTCACCTATTTAAAAGAAGTAATGGAATATATGTTGTGGAGAGTACTTTTCAGCTCCAAACTGACCTGGTCACCCTATATTAAGCAATAGCTCTATGAAACATCTTGTAAATAAGCATAGTAGTATGATCAACAGGAATCTCAGCTCATCTAATTCATATCTATCAGTCAGTTATTGAAATACAATAAAATCAGCTAATTCATATCTACCAATCAGTTACTGAAATAAAATTTGAAACGGAACATTCCTTCATTTAGAATCTATCCAGGATAAATAAGCTTGTTTTGTAATGTCTGCAAAACCAAGCTATTAGAATTAGTCTTGGTATTCCTGCTCTATACCCCCCCCCCCCCCCCCCCACACACACACACACACACATCACTTCAAGCTGAAGAAGCAGGTCCCCTTCTTGAAATAAGATCAATTGCTGCTTTCAGATAACTTGTAAAAGCTTTAACCTATGAAGACTAACACCCAATAACAGAAAAGAACATCCATGGGGAAGAACCAAGCTCATTAGTGAAAGATACGGACAATTTTGCACTCTTCAATTTAATCCAATCTAAGCGTAACTTCAGTGCTCTTCCAGAAATTTCACCCTGGACCTCAGTAAGGCCCAATTGTATTTTGTGTATTCCAAGTCTCCAAACTAAAAAAGGTTGAAAGCCAGAAAGCATTTGTAGCCTTTTCATGAATAACCTTGAAGCATCATTTGGAAGCAATATTAAAATTTTATACAGATGGGTCCTGATCACCAGATGACTAGGTTGTCACATCAGCCTTATATGACCCTGAAGCTGAATTTTTGAAAGTAACCAAACTGGAAAATGTTTGTGATAGTACAACACCAGAAATATACAATTTGAATGGCCCTGGGATGGATTAGTGACAGGAGATATTCTACCTCATTTGTCAAGACAGTCAGTCATTAAACACTCCACTTTTTTTCAGGAGCAATCCAGAAAGATCTAGCAAGAGGGAGTTCCTACACTGCTGTTCATAATTTAAGGAAGTTGAAAAAAATGCAAATATTTCAAGAAATCCTTTTTAGAATTTAATGTAAGTTTCAGAGGATAGTTAATATCACATATGTTAATATTTACATTTAAAATAAAGAATATATCAGAATCAGGAAACCAGTTTATACTTGTCAAATTACAAAACTAAATTTCCAATTGAAAAAGATACCAGATATTTTTTTAAATTATGAAAAAAAATATAGATCACATAGATATTGAAGTGAATTATTAAGTAAAGAGTCGATAGCGCACCAGGCTCGTAATCTGTAGTTCTCAGGTTCGAGTCCCAGCTGGGTCAATGTTGAGATTTATCTCCGCAAAATTTCCCCGCCCTGCCCACGGTCAGTAGGGGACACCGATGGGCTTGGAAAGGCCACCGTTTGTCAGATGGGACGTTAAGTCGCGGCCCTGTGTGCGGGAGAGCCATACCCTGTGCATGTTAAAGAACACGCTGGATGGCCTCCCAACAACTGTTCCAGTGGGTCTCCTCCCCCAACCTTCTCTGAGCCTTTGGGATCCATGTGACCTGGCCATTTAGCCCATGGTATGCAAAAAAGTGCCGCTCAGAGGTAAAACAACCCAACCCAACCCTTATGCGGGGCTCAAACCCATGTCCCTGAGTTCAGCAGCCAAGCGTGCTAACCACTCGGCCATGGGACGACCTCTTCTGAAACTTTCGTTAATTTCCAAACACAATTTATTGTGCTATTTTCAACTTTGTTTAACTTCCTTAAATTATGAACAGCAGTGTAATTTAAATCTTAACTCTTATCACACTTCTTTCAAGCCAAAATTCAACTGTCTTTTTCCACTGGTCTCCAGGACACTTCAGTATTCTAATGAAAAAGTGGATAGAACAGCTATAGAAAATGAAACCAGCATTAAATTGAAACTGAATCATACTTTCATTAAAAAAGCCATAAAAAAGCATAATTTCTTCATTCTTTAAAAAACTGCGTAAAGGTTTCTAATTCAGTTGCCAGTGTGTGTAGGTGCTGTAGCTGTGAAAAACTTAGCAAAGGGGTAGTGATAAGAATGAGGGAAGGGTGAGAGGAGGATGACTGTGAAAGGCAAGGTAAAGAATTAA
Source organism: Ryuthela nishihirai (assembly GCA_038380435.1). Lineage (NCBI taxonomy): Eukaryota > Metazoa > Arthropoda > Arachnida > Araneae > Heptathelidae > Ryuthela > Ryuthela nishihirai. The sequence goes on from JAWZYU010000031.1 coordinate 36,444,559, forward strand.
TAAGGGCAGGAAGAAGAAAGGATGGAGGTCTTTTCTTTCCCTGCAAATTCTTTTCTACCCATCCCTCCCTGTTTCTTTCCTGCTTATCCCACCCACTTCCCCACCATGATTGTCTCTGTAAATACTTTGCTCAAAGCCAGGGCACCTAGCTCTTGAATGTTACAGAAGGGGCAGCTTTCTCTTCCAGTTGCTTTATTATTTATTTTGGGTTGTTTTACCTCTTAGTGGCACTTTTTTGCACACCATGGGCTGAATGGCCAGGTCACATGCACCCTAAAGGCTCAGAGAAGATTGGAGGGAGGGGACCCACTGGAACAACTGTTGGGAGACAGATGGTAGCCTCCTGTCAAGGCATCCAATGTGTTCCTTAATGTGCACAGGGTATGGCTCTCCCACACGGGACCACTGCTTAATGTCTCATCCAATGGACGGCGACCTTTCCAAGCTCATTGGTGTCCCCTACTGACCGTGGGCAGGGCCGGGAAATACCATTTATTTTGCCTCACACAGCTATCACCATGGCCTGAAATATCACTTAAAATCCTGTAATATTTTTTATTTGTAAATGTTTCTGTTTTATCTAATTCGTTTAATGTTTGAAGTGTTTGCTGAAAAAACTGAGTTGCCAAGAGTGGTATCCAATAAATTTAATTATACGATTAAGCTGTATTTAAAGAAAATCTGAATACACCATTACATTCCTAAACATTAGTAAATCTGCTTAAGATAAATTTCAGAGTCATAAGCTCTGTTATCATTAACTGCAATGCTCATTTACCTAAAAAATTAATATACTACCATTTGTGAAAGTGGAAAAGTCTACTGTTGTAGAGTTGTTGATTATCTTGCTGGCTCACTCATCCCTGATACAGTTGTTCTGTTGCATACAGATACTAGTCCAGGTAGGGTGCAACTGTATATGCAACATTATTCTTGTATGCCTTGATTTTTTTCATTGAGTCTCAGCTCTGTGATGGCTGGAGATGGTTACAGAAATCTACGGGCATCTCACACTCATTCATCATTTACATTGTATTGTTATGGCTGATTTTTTTAATATCTATAGGGTGATTAGAATTTTGGTGGATAATGTTCAGAATAAAAGTTGGTTTCTGATAAACTGTTATTTCACCATGCTAAAGTACTCTGGATCAGTGGGCCTTATGACTCTCATCCATTCAGATTACAGTTGCATCGAACACTGTTGTGTTTGGATATAGTAATACATCTAATGATTAATTGGTTGTGGTATTTGTAATAGTTTGCTGCTATACAATTTTAATAGCTTCGTAATGTGAAGTAGGGAGGAAAATAGGTTTTGAAAAAGCCTAAAAGTACCCTTTCCTAGATATAAGTTGGAGACTTTCTTTCGAATATCAATGATCAAAAAAGGTAATTTGTTTTAAGAAGTTTAATTTTCACAAATAACTGCAGGATGGTAGGGTATATTGGTGCTATGCATCCTTTCCCTAATTTTTGAGGTAGGAAGATTTAAAATGTGTTCCAATAAATGACAACTCTTTACACATGATATTGAATAAACTGAGAAGTTGAAAAGCAACTCTTTCCTACTTGATAATTTAGCAAAAGCATGCATAGTATCATTGTACTCTATCATCCTGCAGTTATTTGTGAAAATAAAGCTTCATCATAAGACAAATTACCCTTTTTGACCATTGATATTCAAAAGAAAGTCTCCAACTTATATCTTGGCAAGGGTGCATTTCAGCTTTTTTTCAAAACCTGTTTCCCTCCCAATATATATACTGTAACTTCACATTGCAAAGCTGTTAAAATTATACAGCAGTAATGTGGCAAGCAGCTGCTTTTGAGGGGATTTAAAAAAAAAAAAAAAAAAAACTATTACTAGTACCACAATCATTCACTCACTAAATGTATCACTGTATCCAAGCAAAAAAGTGTTGGATGCAGTGATGCGACTGAAATCTGAATGGATTAGGGTTGCCAGGCCCCCTGTCCCAGAGTACTTTAGCATACTTGAGACCTTGGGCCAGTTGGCACACTCTAATTGGTTTGTGATTAATGATTTGCACATGAGAGCATAGAGGTGTTCCTATGAATTTATCACTCTTTGGTCTCGTAGTAGATGTTGCCATGCGATACATCAAAAATAAAACTTTAGAAAAAGTAAAGTTGAAACTAGCACTGTACTTAAGATATATATAGCTGATTGTGAGTAGCTGACTGACTGACTGACAGGGGATAATGCTAACTCTTATTATGATGTAGAAATAGTAGAGCTATGAAAATTTTCACCTAGGGATAATCCAGTTCATAAATCTTGGGGAAATTTTGAAATTTGAGCTTCAACCTCTCAAGGTCAAATAAAAGTAAGAGATTAAAGTGTGATCTATGAGTTCTAGAAAAATGAAAATTGCTGTCTTAGGGTGTTTCAGCAAAGAATATGTAAGGAGAAGAATGAAAGACTTCTTGTATCCTGAGCTGAGTTGCTACTACCACCACTCAGCTCCAGATACATGCTCTGTCATACAACATGCTTACAGGGGCAATGCAGCAAACCGGTTGTTGGTAGTCTAGGATTGAATTATCTCTGTGCATGCCTGATCTGTGGCTTTTCAACACTTTGCTTATGAACGACAGCAGATATGATCTCAAATTTCAGGTACGTTGAATGTTTTTTCTCCTTCAGCACTTTTATTTGATATATTTGCTACTCTAAAAAAATTAGTCAAAGTTTATTTGTAACAATATAGATGTAGTTTTCCAAATGCAATCTTCCTTACCAGATGCATGTGGTTTACCTTAAGCCCTGCTGCCATGTTGGCAGTTACGGCAGGCGATGACTTATAATGTGTCAAGCAGTACTTGTTTCTGTTCCCTCTATAATTGTAGGATTAATTCCAGAAGTATATCTAGCATTAATAAGTGACTGATACTTACAGTTTGATTACACTAGACAACAAATTTAAACTTTTTTTTTTTATAACATAGGTCAAATAGGATTTTTTTTAACTAATTTTGGAATGCTGAATTCAAATATGGCTGTGAAAAATCTGCAGCACTTAATTTTTTTTTAATTACAGATTGATGTATTTCAAATTTCAATGAAAATGCGTATCTGGGAAATGAAAATAAATGTGACTTTTATTAAATTGCAACTTAAAACTCATTAATTAATTACTTGATTACAATTAAAAAAATTAGAAACATAGTTACAGACCACTGAATGTGAAGTAACAAATGAAATAATATTGAAATTCAAAATAAGAAAACACTGGTAAGGATCTTTTATACTTACAAGAAGTTCATTTTTGTCTTTTATATGCTAGAACCAGCTGTAGTCACCTATCATTGCTGGGTCCCACCTACTTTGGTATCTCTCCTCTATGGTTCGGATATCATGGTGAAATCTTTCCCATTGCTCATCACTGATAGCTCCTAAGTTCTTGGGAAAAAAAAGTCTAGATGCGAGTGCAAGAAATGGATCTTCAAAGACATTCACAACAGCCAAGATTTTCGTAGTTTTCGAGATGATCTTGAATGAGCTGATGGTAGTTTTCCTCTTTGTGATTCCCCAGAAAACCCTGCCACAGATGTGAAAGATTTTCATGAAGCATGCTCCTTCATGTTCAGTTTTTCTTTGAAGACAGTATCATTCAGTAGCTTCCTGATCTGAGGACCAACAAAGATCCCTTCTTTGAGTTTGGCATTACTTAATTTTGGAAATTTTTCTTCAAGTGCAAAAACCCTTTACCAGTTTTGTCCATAGCTTTACAAAGTTTTTCATAAGCCCCAGTTTGATGTGTAGTGGTTGGAGCAGAACATCAGAGGGGTCAACTAGAGGCTTATACCTCACATTATTCTTTACAGGAATAAAAACATCTCTTTTGGGCCAATCTTTTGTAGTTTTCCTTTCTGGCCCTACTGTCTCACAAACATGGAAAACAGCAAAATTTTGTGAAGCCTTCTTGAAGCCTGAGCAAGAGAAATATGACTTTTAGGTCACCACATATTGTCCACTTAAACTCGTCATATTTTATTGGAGCAAGCATTTTTTTCATGCTTTCATAAGTTTCCTTCATTCCCACAGAATGTGTCACTGGAATGGAAGGTTTTTGGTTTCCTTTATGCAAAAGAACAGCTTTTAAGCTGAATTTTGACGAATCTAAATAGACGCCATTCCTTAGGGTCATGAGTTGTTCCAATTTCTTCCTTTAGCCCTAAAATATCTATGCAGATACACAAACCATCTTGCATCTCGTAATAAGCAGATAAAGCTAAATTTCTCTTTCTGAACAGAGAAACTCTGGTGCCCTTGGCTAGAAGATTCCACTTTGAAGTCTTGAACCTAAAACCTCAGCTTGTTGTTTGGAAAGTCCTAGGTCTCAAACAAGATCATTTAGTTCATTTTGTTGAATCGGATGAGGTTCGTCTAACTTTTTAGGGGTGTATGCAGGATCAGAATCTGTATGTGCCTCAAAGTCTTCTGATTAATGTTAATTCATCTCCTCCTAGTTGGTTGGAGGTGTTGGTATAGGGAGATCTTCTCCAGGAGGAACTGGTCTTATGGCTGAAGGCACATTTGGATATTGTATTTTGCTTTCGTTTGTTTTTTGAAAGCCCAACACTTTAGTTAAACAAAAATAGCAATCAATGCATGACTAATTGGCTCACGCCAAACCGTTAGAGCTGCAAAGCGCATGGATTTCATCTTACCTTTCAACTATTCACTCAGGCCAATAAAACACAAAATGCAGCACACATGTGAAGCCCATGTTTTGTCCTAATCACCAACATGACTTCCAAAATACAAGTTATAGGCTTTCTTCACAATCTTTGTCAAAGAATGACCTGGGATTTTAAAATATAATTTCCACACACATAGCAAAATTTATCTGTCACATTAACACATCCGCAACACTGCCTTTGTGCCATTAAAACGGCAAAATTCACTCAATGTAGAGCACAGTTTCTCCTAGAATGAAAACAACAAGAATGGCAATCTGAGGTTAGGTTACTGTTACATGTTTTCTCCCACTTGGCAATCAGTGTTGCCAGCCACAAAAAGAAAATATCTAGTAAAATATCTCCTCCCAGTTGCCTGGAGGTGTTGGTATAGAAAGATCTTAATGGGAATCAAAATGACCAATAACATAAAAACGTGACGTGCTAGCCATTTTTAAGGCCAGATATGAAATCAGCACCTGAAAAATAGTTAAAGGCAGTTACAATTGTTCATGTTATAAAAACCTTGTAAACCAGTGTTGTTAGTTTTTCATAATACCATGTACTTCTGTCCAGCTCCTGCTGCGGAAGAGTGCTTGCCATGCGGCATAGTGAGTGCCAGCATGATGCGATTCCAAGGAGGAGTCCTGTTGGTCTTCCTCACCTTAATCGCAAAGCAGCATGGAATATGGATTATATTTTCAGCATATTTGCAATTCACATGAAAATTGCATGAATTTACTATCTTATCATTTCTTTATAACTACGAAATTTGAAAGAGAGGTTTGAGATTTTGCAAACATTACAAATAAAATTTATACCCATTGACATAATCTGTTGTAGATAACTTCTCATGCTGTGATCTCAGTTAAAATAAATATATGATATTAAATAAATTTTCTTAACTCACTTCTTAATATTTCTGTGCTTTTTTATTTTAATTACATTCATTGCATGTGTAAAAAAATTATAAAAACTCGGTGATGTTAAAATTCTAAAAAGGAGAAAAATTTACATATACATTTTAGAGTGTTCAGCTTGTTATATGTAATGAAGATTTACTGAATAAATATAAAACAAATTCGGGAAGGATTGTATGAGATAACAAAAAATTAAATAATCATCACATCAAAAAACTTCTATCAGATAAATTTGTTTTAACACAGCAAAAAAAGTGGAGTGAGGGAGCTTGTAAACCCTAAAGCGTAAGTCCGGGCTTGTCCTTGTGACCTGGTTATTTAGCCCATTATGTGCAAAAAAGTGCCGCTCAGAGGTGAAACAACCCAATATGGCATATTTTATGCCAAATTAATTGGCATTTAATTCTTCATTTTCTGAAAATAAAATATTTGACAAAAAAAAAAGACATGTTTTTTTAATACAGTTTGTTTAGAGTCATGTACTAAAAAATTCATCTGGTATGCAAATAAAAATTTATTTAAAAAAAAAAACTAATTGGAAAACATAATTATAATGCATATCAGAAGAAAGTCTATTTATTTCTGAATAACAGAAAAATAAATTTTTACTTGAATTAAGAAAATTACTATTTTTTTGCAATTTTGTTTCTTGGTCACATACTTTGAGGAAAGTCCATGCTTTTTGCCAACTGTGCTAAGTCAAATAAACAAGTTATCAACTTGACAATCTTTTTTAATAAATAGCCAACAGAATAGGCCATGTTATATGCTAAATTAAACATATTTTAATTCCGAATTTTATGAAAATAAAATATTAAACAAATTTATAAACATATTGTTTTAATAAGACTATTTCACAGTGATATAGTGGGGGCGGGGGTGGCTCAGTCGGTAGCGCGCCAGTCTTGTAATCTGTAGTTCCCAGGTTCGAGTCCCAGCTGGGTCAGCATTGAGATTTATCTCCGCAAAAATTCCCCGCCCTGCCCACGGTCAGTAGGGGACACCGATGGGCTTGGAAAGGCCGCCGTCCGTCGGATGGGACGTTAAGCCGTGGCCCCGTGTGCGGGAGAGCCATACCCTGTGCACGTTAAAGAACACGCTGGATGGCCTTGACGGGAGGCTACCATCTATCTCCCAACAGCTGTTCCAGTGGGTCCCCTCCCCCAACCTTCTCTGAGCCTTCGGGGTCCATGTGACCTGGCCATTTAGCCCATGGTGTGCAAAAAAGTGCCGCTCAGAGGTAAAACAACCCAACTCAGTGATATAGTGAAAAAAATAGATCTGGCTATGTAATTAGGGCTTAATTTTAGAAAATCTGATGAATAAAAGCATTTATATATTAATCAAAAATGAAATTTCTTCCCGAATAACATAATTTTTTTCCTGAAACACTATTTTGATTTCTTTTATAATTCTTTGCAGTATGGTATATTTAAACAATGGTCAGGTTATGCAAGGTGACTTTGACTGCTCACCTTCTTGAGATTTTCTGTCCTGTTTATGTAATGAAGGAATACTTTTTGGCTATTTTTTTTTTGCTAAATATTTTTTTTTTTCCTTTGGGTTTTGAATTTTGGGGATATTGGCTAAGTACCAAAAAGTTAGAGTATCAAGGTAAAAAAAAAATTGGTTGAATAAACTCTTTTGAATTATTTTATAATAATAAATTATTTTTTTTCAATTGAATATAAACACTCATAATTTAAAAGAAATATACAATTTTACCTAGGGGGAGGGTATAGCACCCTTGCTGAAATTGTCTTCCCATAGGAAGACTAATTTCCATGCCAAAGATTCCTTTTCACTTCCGTGTGCACCATTTATATATCGGTCTCATTCATGTTTAGGAAATGATAAAAGATCAAAGTATTTTGACTGGAAAATGCAGAAACCAAGAAAGGGAAATTTAACTTATGACTTAAAGCAATGTTAAAAAAATTTCACAGCAGCAAGTTGTAAGCCATCCATTGTCATAGCCACTGATGCAGCGAAAAGATAGATAATTACGTGTAAATCTATGGAAATAAAATCAAAATAAATCTACAAAAATAAAAAAGGTTTAATTATAAAAGTGTAAATAAAATACTGAGTGAATGGAGATAATATATAATGTGTCATGCCAATGCTGTAAACAATTCATGATGCAAGCCACCAAACACACAATTTGCAAGTGTAAGTAATGTTTTTTCTTCTTGCTCAGCCATTACCTAGTTTATGCTGCAGGCTCAAACAACAAGTTCTGATTATAGTTTCACTTTCAATAGTGGGAATGACGCATAGAATTCTGGGATAATTCAATTTTATAAATATTGCAATAGATTTATAGTATAAAAACAGTGTAAAATGGGAGGGTGGGTAACCTCCAAAACAGATGTGTGTATTTTGTAATTACTTCCAAAATCTTCATATTTAAAAAATAGCAATTTTTGGTTGAATTTTGAAATTTAGAAAGATTACTGAATTAGTTAAAGCTTATGAGCTTAAATCAGGGTGTTGCTTCAGCACAGTAATATTAACAAATCGATGATCTTGTATATTTTTTTTAGTCATAAAATAAAATTTCATACTCTTGCTGAATAACAAACATTAAAATCAGTTTCATTATCATGCTTTAACTTGTATAAAGCATTTTAACCTTCCTTACAGAAGGCAACATATTGCTTTCTGTAAGGAAGTTTGTGATGTTACCAGTTTTCAATCAGTATAAATGAAAGGAAAAAAATCTTTTGTTGAAATTCCATATAGTGAAAATACAAATCTGGCAGCATAAAATTTTGGAGCAAGAAAAATCGAGCAGTTTCTATCTTCAGCTCCTTAAAAGCCGAGTGTAATTATATGAAAATGCAGAAAATAAATGGAAAAAAGTGCATTAGCAAATTCCTGAACACAAACGTGGAGTCATGGAATCTCTTGATGATATTTTAGTTGCTCTATCAGTTGAGTTGATAAACTGTAGTTTGTTCTATAATTTCTGTGAGACAAGAATGTCTAGCATTTACTCATTAGAAATGTATGATTTAAATTCTAAGTAGAGAATTTTTCCTGTGGCTATTTAAGAATATAATTCTTTTTAGTGGTTCCATGCTAAGTTTGGGTTGGCCACCCTTGCTCAATCAAATCAATGTATTTGGTTGATGCAAAAGTAATGGGGGAAAGGTATGAACCACTCATTTGCTATTGTCAGGAAATGTGCAGTGGTCTTGTAAACAATGTAAAAGATGGCACATGCATAGCTCTGGTATCTAATGACATTCTGTACTTACATTTACTCTACATTTACTTACATATACAAATGGCAACAGCATTTCATAATGGTGATGTGAGATGTATGTATCCATTTCATCATGCTGTATGAATTCAGAAATGGTGTCAGTGTCCAAGAGTACTTGTGTAAACTGTGCAAAGCTTATAGGGACAAATTCATCTCTAAAAGCACCTATTACTGATGATATGAGAAGTTCCAGTCAGACGATTTTTAACTCTGAAACGAACCTCGAAGCAGCCAGCTGGTGAGTTGAACAATGACCATTTAAAGGCACTGATGAATGAAAATCCACATTAGACATCCAGGGGATTGTCATAGTTACTGAACCCCAATCAGTCCTTGCCATTTGATATCTGCAAAAGCTGGGCTATATGTCAAAACTGGATACCTGGATCACACATCAGTTATCACAGCAGAACATGGTGGCTCACTATACTACACGTGCTTCATTGCTGGCTCTGCAAAAGACTGATTTTTTTTTTTTGATAGAATGATTACAGGGAATGAAAAGTGAATCATTTATGATAATGCTTTCCATAAAAAATCATGATGACAAGCAGGAGAATCGTTCCATGCTATGACAAAACTGGAACTGTATTCTTGTAAGGTGATGCTCTGTTATTGGTGGGATTGCAGGGGTAGCATGCACTATGAGCTTTTAAACCAGTCCCAAACCACTAACTTGGATGTCTACTGTGAGCAGTTGGCCTGCTTTAGTGCAGTACTGATGGCCAAATGCCCAGTGTTAATATACAGAAATGGTATGTTCCACCAGGACAATGCAAGGCCTCATCTTGTATTACAGACACAGCAGAAGATGTGTCAATTAGGCTGGGAAATAATGAGACATTCCTCATATTTGCTATATCTGTCTCCTTAATATTTCCATCTGTTCTAATCCCTGAACAATTTTGTTTTCAGTAGGAAGTTTCAGAATCGTGACAAGGTGAAAGAGTGTATTGCTAGTTTCATTGACACAAAGGACAAGAGTTTCTGAAGGAATGGCATCTACAAACTTGCAGATCATTGGAAAATGGTGATATCTACTAATGACAATTACATTCTTGATTAAATAACACATTAATTAATCATGGAAATGATTATTCTTTCATATTTCCGCATTACTTTTTTTATCAACCTAATAGCAATAATTTTAATAATAAGTTATGTTTTATGGTAATTTGAAATTATATAATTTGTCTAACAAATGTGCCTTGTATATTTATATGGTGTGTTAATAATGTATTTTTATATGTCTTGATGTAAATGTGTAGTATTTTTGCTTGCTTTTAAGATGTAGCCATTTGGTAATGTAATTGTTATAGGTTTCTGGCGAATTCTGGATTTTGAATACCATTTCAGACTGTTTTCAGAAATTCTTCAGCTAGTTGATTCTGAATCTTGGCCACTGGATAAGATTCTTAAGAAAAGTTTGTTAGACATACTTGAGGATCTTGAACCTAGGTATGTAACATATTCAAGTTATGAAGTAAATTGTAAGAAAATTTCACAACTGGAGGATTTTAACAAAGCTTTTATAAATAACAGAACATTTTGTCAAGTTCTGTTATCTATTAAGACTTTCTAATCACAATATATTTTAAGAATGATGAAAATTGAAAAAAAAAAAATTAAGCTAAATTAAGAAATCAAATTCGACAAGCTGGGGAAATCCACCACTTGGCATAGAGCTTTTGAAAGTTTTAATGTCAGTTTCTAATAAGTTTGTAACATCACATCAATCTTAATAATTGAGTCAGCTCTGTATTGTAGTCATCAACCCATTTTTGTAGATAAATGGACATTATAAGAATTAATGATTAAAAAGTGTAAAACACAGTATTTGGTAACTAAATTTAATATTTGCACACTTTTATTATTAAATATGCTAAATGATTGTCTCTTTTTAACATAGGCTCAGAATATAAGTAAGTTAGTGCTATTAAAGCTCTAATATTAATAATTCTTTGAGTGATAGTCAGCATATGTAACATTAAACTTTTATTACATGATGTAAACATTACAAAGTATGTTAAACTTTGCCGGATAGCTTAAAATTGGGCACCAGGCAATTAATCTTGCCAAGAAATTAAACAAGGGTTCTTTTTAATGGTGCAAGACAAAAATAAACCTAAATAAATGATTGTCCATTAAAGTTATAAAGTAACTCATATATGTTTAAACAAACTCTGCTCAAGAGAAAAAATAAGAATTTCCAAACACAAATTTCATAAAGTAAAATGATTATTCAAAATTTAGACTCTCCAATTAAATAAATTGCATCAAAAAGCAACTTCCTTCACAAAAAAAAAACTAATAGCAATCTTCTTCAACACATCTCATCTCTCTAACTCATCTACTAATTCCTATCTCCTCTCTCACACCACTCTAACTCCCTCTGTCTAAATATCACTTGGCCATACATTTTGGCTTGCAAACTGGTATGTGTGACATCACGGATGGCTGCCACATTTATATATAGCAATCGGGCACTGATGATGATGTAAGTGGGCATAACTCCTGCTCTGTGCATTTAGAGGTTGTCAATTAAAATAAAGTTGTACAATCAGCAATGCTATGGGTGGGGAGAGCAATGATTCAAAGCAAATAAAAAGCCCCAAAATAATAATTATGACTTAAATAAAGTAAAACTGGTTAAGGAAAAGCAAAACTGAATGGGTGAACCATCACAATAGTAAAAGTAAATATATTTGGATTTGATGGTAAAATTCAGAAAGTTTATATTACCCAGTCATTTGTGGTGATAGTTGATGGCTGGTTCACTCATTGCTCTTTCTGATCTCTTGTGCAGATGGTAACCCTAGAAGCTAGGCTTTAATGTGATGTTAATTTTAGTAAATGAACTACCAGTTTTTAACACTTAGGTTGCAGTAAGTTGAAATGCTGTTGAAGTGATTCTTGTGATTCAAATGTCTCACATAGAAGAGGACTTGTCACCTTGAACATAAATGATCATTGCTTCTTTTTGGAGATGATGTCATCATGTGATTATCACAATTGTGGATGATAGCAATTGTCATTCAACTTAAATAGATGCATTACATCAGATCTTTATCTTTTTGAATTTATGTAAGCAAATGAGCATAGAATAAAAGTAAAAAAAAAAACTATCTTCCTATATGCACACTAAAAAGTAGAAAATAAACCTAAAACATATCAATGGTGCAATCAGACTGAATTCGTATTCACTTCAAAGAAAGATAGGGTGCTGATTTACTTACTGAACAAAATTGCTGGTGCCCTATCTTCCTTTGAAGTGAATGTGAATTCAGTGACTGATTGCATCATCGATATGTTTTAGATATATTTCTACTCTTTAGGGTGCATAAAGAAGATAGGGTTTTTTTTTTTTGATAAATAGTATAAATCACAGTTCACATTGTGTTCTGTATCAAAAAAAGGTAGAGACCAAATTGCTATATCAGTCTCTCAGACTGCAGAGAAATGTGCCCTGTGAGTGAATAACAACAAAATGTCCAGATGTGCCTGCAGCAAAACAACTTGGCAGTGAGAACAAGATGTTATAGCAAGATCTGCATAAGCAGTGGACTGCTAGTTATTGACAGTGATTCAACCATTAACTGTGAATCTTTACCAACTGATTCCAAGTCATCAGAATGAAAACTTGTCAGTAGAGTTGCTGCTTTATTTTCTGTAATAAGGTGAACAGTACACCTAAATGTTAGCAATCAGGGGCATAGCGAAGGACTATGGTTTGGGGGAATTTTCCAACTCGAAATTCTAATTTTGCCAACTGAGCAAACTTAGATGATTTTCGCTCGCGCGGGGGGGGGGGGGGCTATTTTCAGAACTCTCCTGCATTTTGCCATTTAACTTCCAGTTTGGCCAACTAACCATAATTTCACAGAAAAAAATTCCAATATTTACATCTTGTCTGAATTGTAGCATGTCAGTGTGAATTTTCCCTTCGTTTGGCCAACGCTCCTTAATTTTACGAAACCAATCCCAATCTTTACATCTCTCCTAAATTTGCCAAATCACTTAAAAATTTTCAAATTCCCCAAGATTTTGCCAAGTTTTCTCAATTTTAGTCAACTATCCTGAATTTCACAAACTCAATCCCAATTATCACAACTCACCCATATTTTCCAAGTGGATTCGAATTTTGCCAACTCCCTACATTTTGTTAAGTTTCCTCAATTTGTCCAACACTCCTTAACACTAAACCTACCGACACTTTATGTATACCTATTCCTACCGTGACCGGTCCTTAAAAAAAGTAATGTTTTTTACAACTGAATGCAGATAATAATCATTTTGGTACTGAATTAAATAATAAATGAAACAATGTTCACAAAATGAAAAAACAATTTTTTTTTCATTTCAATTATGAACGTGAAAAGAAAATGAAAAATATACAGTAGTTCTATAGTTTCCTGTATTTATAAATAAATAATGGAACCATATTCATCTTCAATGCATTTTTTACAAATTATTGAGTTCTCAAATGTATATTTGCTGCACACATATATTTTGCATTTCAAACAGATTTTCGTAGTTTTGTTGTCTTTGCAATAAATATCACTTGGCAAGATTTTCGTACATGTGAAACTGAACTTATATTTGTTGATGTTTTCGGTATATTTCCTTTTTCTTTTTCCTGCGATTCTTGATATTCAGCAACAAGTTCTTCAGTTAAACTAGAATAAAAATTCCTGCCTTGAAATTTTTGCCCTGTTGTTTCTTTATATAAAATTCGTGCATTTATTCCAGCTAGGTCAAGAATATTGAAATACTTGGAGGGGCCATCTCCAAGATTTCGATTTCATGCTGTATTTTCTTGCCATTTGATCCATCACATCTACACCGAATTTTGTGCTATTATAAAATCGAATCATTTCCAGTATACGCTTATCACTTTCTTCAGTGTCTATTGAGTTATGCATTGAACTTAGTAAAACCACTTTTTTATTTAGTTTACTTTTATAAATTGTTAGAGTAATATAACCTGATTTATATAGTTTTATTGTAAAGCGTGCCATATTTTCTTTCACTTGTTTGACAAGTTTTAGCAATTCTCGCTTGTCAGCTTTCAGTTGAAGTCATGCCACACTTTGGTATCCTTTCATTTATACCAACTGTATAGTTTTAGAATTGAGTTTCCAGGCTAAATAACAGAAATCTTTCAACCAGTCAAATTGACAGGTTGCGGTAGGTATGACAAGCTACATATAATTCTTGGAAAAATGACAATAAGAGGAGATGTATATACTGAAAAAAATCGTATGTATATTATAAGAAAAGTCGTAAAGTTAAATAGCAATGTGGGAAATTGTACACAAAAGTTTGAAAAGGTCAATTTGACTGGTCATGGTAGGTTTCGTGTTAATTTCACAAAAAAATCTCAGTTTTCACAACTCGCCTATATTTTACCAAGTGGATTCGAATTTTGCCAACTACTCTAGATTTTGCCAACTCGCCTTAATTTTACAGAAAAAAATCACAATTTTTACATCTTCCCTGAATTTGCTGTCACTTCGAATTTTATCAACTCTCCTTAATTGCACAACAAAGGCACAATTTTCACAACTCCCCTGTATTTTACCAAGTGACTTTCATCAAGGCTTCGAATTTTGCCAACTCCCCTAGATTTTGCCAAGAGTTCTTGGTTTTTCCAATTCTCCTTAACCCATTAAATCCCAGATTATTTTTTTTATTAGATTTTAAAATTGAGCCCACTTCTCTGCCCACTGATGCATATTCTCATCATTGTGGCAGCATTCCATCCAACACGAGCACCAATGCCTCGATACAATAATCAGCCTTTCTGTAATCCCACAATTCTCCCTCAATCAAAGTCGAAAACCTGGTTGTATGGATGCCATGTTCTTTGATGGGGCATACTTGATACTTTAGTGTGCAAGAACTGTGAGCAAACAAAATTCCAGTGCTTTACACTGGCTCTGTAATCTCTTATACCACTTCTAGTGGGCATTACTGTCACACATCATGTATGTATGTGCCTTGCTTTGAATCATTTACATGTTCTCCCATGGGCTACCCATCTTGCATATTTCGGGACAATCTGATGAGTTCTTCCTGATGTTGCACTTTTAATGGCCAGTGTATTTTGAGGATGTAATCTTCCCTCAACCAATCAGGTATGCCCACATTCCAAGCTAGTGGGTGACCTTCATTGAATTCAACTCCAAGCCCCAGACTTCATTAACCCTTACAGTGTTGGGTTTCTGAAATTGAGCTCACTGTGGTGGCCAGATTTATTTTAAAGTGCTTTCAGAAAATAAATAATTTTAGGCCCTCATCCTGAAGTAACTGATGAATGGAAATATGTCATGTTGTATACCAAAAGAAAGAACATTTAATTCTGCTTAATAAAATAGCAAAAATTTGAAGAAGGAAAATTGTAGGTATTTTTTCCACTTTAATAAAATTTCAAAAATATATATTTTTTCCCTGTTTTTTGTATATTATTTTAATATAAACAGTTCATAATATTTCGATTATTGCTTAAATCTTTCATTTATTTCATTTTTTCTAAATTATTTAGTCGTTTATGCATATAACGCATAATGCGTATTCTTAGCCTTTTTACATTCGACAAACTCAAAGCCTAAGTAAAGCAGTGCCATAAAAAATAATTTTGCTTTAGAAACTGGATAACTTAAATAAGAAATGAAAAATATGCCAGAAAAGTGATAAAGAACTATGAAAAAAATTTAAAAAAATATTTCAAAGCATTTAAAGTTTAATCAAAGCACTGAATTTGAGAATGAGTCGCTTTATTATGGAGCTGCATAACAGCTACAGAAAAGTTTAATACTAAAATTCCGACATAAATTTTGGTTAAAAATCACAATTTTCTGGTCTTAATTTGTTTATATGCTTTAAATGTAATTAAAAATATTGATAAGTCCTACCGTTTAAAAATCACACTCTGAATAATCCTAATGCTTGTTCTGATTGCTGCCATTATAGATTGCTAGCAGTTTCACTTTCAATTATTTCTAATTATTGTTTATAATTGCAGTATCCATTTGAGAAGCAATAAAAAGTAATATTAGAAATATTAAAGTAAATAAAAAAGTCTTTAAAATTGAAAGTCTACTAAAATATTGATCGAAAGCCGATGTGCATAGTTCCTGAATGACACAATTTCTGGTACTAAAAAAAAATTCAGTATCCTTACATTAAAAGTTTAGAAAGCATTACACCTCTAGTAGAGTTATAAATAGCAGAAAAGAGTGAGAAATGCAACCGATCGATAATCTAAGCACTGTATGGCAGAATAAGGCATGAACTGAATTTGCACTACTTGATGCTGTTTACGGTGACTGAACATGCACATTTGACTCAAATAGATTTATTTTTAAACTTTATCATAATTTTTTCAAGCAGAATCAACAAGTAAAAAATTTATATCGTAGATTTAATGTTATTTTCGATTACTGATTAGAAATAGTTGCAAAAAATCAGATTTCTATTTGCAAATTTTTTTTTCACAACCTTTTACTATGGGAGCAAAGCTTTGGTCTCTGATCACTAGAATGGGAAAGATGAAAGCAATTCTTTGGGCTGCAACATGGTAAGGGTACACATATATGCTCTTTTTCACCTGCCCTGGAGTTGCTCTACTTGTTGTTAGGCAAGGCTCTGCAGAAAAATGGCACTCCTGCCTTGCCCTAGTTGATCAAGTCCTTACACTGAGTATTTTAAATATTCAGTGTGTTGGTTTGATGTAACTTGTATTGATCACTTAATGCTTTACAATCTTTTTATCAGTGATAAATATCTGATGTGAAGCAATGGAACTCACATTAGTGATAGTCTTAGCAGACATTTAGTATCAGCAGATAGAGCAAGGTTCACTAAGCTGTGACATGGGCAAATCTTTTCAGTCTCTTAGACTTTCACTACATAAGTTGCGCTTTCATGACAGAATTTAGTTTCATGTGTTAAAAGTTTTGAAAACATTGAAAGCGTATTTGATAAAAAAAAAAGAGTATCACAACAGGTGAGAAACTAAAACCAATTGATAGTTCTTTTGTGGAACAGTTGAGTTAGATTGAAAACATGTACTATGGCAGATGCTGCTACTTGGGTGGGAGATGTATGATTGAAAGCAGAAATAATTTTTTTTAGGTTTACTATCACTTTTGCATGCAGTAATCAATAGGTAAAAATTTATTTTAGACTTCGATATATTTCTAACTTATTATTTTGTGTTTGTTTCTATATATCTGTAGATGTTCAACTTCTTTGTTTTAGAAATAAATTCTTTGTGATAGATACATGTTAATGAAATATTAAGATTTGCATTTTCCAAATCTTCACTAGTTTTAATTTCCACTATCACAGGGACTTAATGTTGGAAGATGAAACACTTTAGATGAATAATGTAAATGATTTATTCATTCTAGAGATTTTGGTGGCAGAGAATTCGTCAGAGGCGATTTTTATTATTCTAGTCAGATTTGATTAAAAAAGAGAGATTTCTGTTAATGCTTCACCAGCAACTTGAATCCAACAGTAAACTGTGTAAATGCTGTTCTGACATACAAAGGGTTAATAGTGTAATAAAAAGATAGTACTTATGTGATATGAGTTTTGGATTGGCATTTCATAGAAAACTTATATATATTGATCTTGTCATTTCAGAAACATTTTGGAACAGTGCTTCTCATGGTATGCAGATGATACAGGACACACTAATGCCACTGGTTAAGTAAATTTTTCTATTTGGGAACAGAAAATTCTAATGCATGCAGAGGACCTTGAGTTATGAAATTTCAAATAATACTGGCTTACTCATATGCATTTTATAAAATGCAACCAAAAATAAATAAATAAATACAATACCTGCTTTTCACATACACACTTTTTTGGTTCACCATGCTGTCGGCATATACATCCCTCATAAAACAAATTGTGATGCCCCATCGTTCACTTTTGCTTTACCTTAACCAGTTTTTTTTAATTTACGTTATATTTATCATTTTGGGGATTTTTATTTCCTTTTTGGCATCACAGAGCTCGTTTCCAAGAGTTAGGAGTTGTGCATGCGCAACTCCGATCTTCCGACTGTCACCCGTTAAAGCGCGTGCACAAGGACACGCCCCCTCTTGCGTCATAGCTTCCATCGCTTGTCATTTTATGTAAATGTCTTTCTCGGTGTGCAACATGACACGCATCCGGCTCTTGTTAAAACCGGTGACTTGCTAGTCACAGAAGCACTTAGATAGTGCAGAGGCACTTAGATAGTGCGTTGAAGCACTAAGCAGGTAGTGCAGGAGCACTTAGCACAAGTTAGTGCAGGGGCACTTAGCGAAGCACATAATACGTTGCAGCACTTAGAGTTGTCAGAGCATAAGCATGTAGCACGGAAGAGTGCTGAGTTAATGTATCTCCTTAATTAAAGTTTTGGTGAGTTGATTTTTGGAAATAAATTTGTTTGTTATTTAAATTTTTTTAGTCTTTACTAATTTTTTTCTCTTGAGTAACGTGAATTTAAGTTTTAATAATATTTAGACATTAAAAATTTGACAATCGTTTTTGGATTCTTACTCATTAATGCTCGCTGGTATTTTGAACCCTAATTATTCCATTTTTTGGCAATTTGTTAATTATTGCCTGGCGCCCGTCTCAGCTATCCGGAGCTTAAAACTAATTGGATCAGAAAAAGGGTCCAAACTTAAAAGTATATGCAATTCTTTGGAGCATTACAAAATCTGAATATTTCAGTTACTAATATCTGCAGTAATAGCATCATCATCTTGAAGATTTTCTACCATTTTTGATTATTCTAATCCACCAAAAATTGTGAAAATGACATCAAAGAGCATTTCTGATGTGCGAATGGGAAAGCATATGGAAGTCAAATACCCCAAGAAATAGAGAGCTTGGGTAAGTCAAGAGAAGGTAATGGTACTGCATGATTACCCACCAATACAATCTAAATATGTCTTCTGTGTACACCATTAAAAGAAAGGGGAAATAATTAGAGACCATTTAAATAACAAAAGCTAGAATTTGTCATTGAAGATCATGCGCAGCTTACTGCATTCTGCAGTGACCACAAGGAAGAATAAGAGACTAAGATTGCCATTACTGCTACAGCCATTAATTTCCTGTACAAGACTTAATGCATGCAGAATGGGCTTTCAACAACTTTCATGTTACAAGGAGCTCCAGAACAAAACCTTATAACTGTTTATAGTTAATATTATAGTAACTGGCCTATAATTAAGACAGTACAGTTAATTAATTAATATTATACTAACTGGCCAAGAATACAAAATGGCAGAGGATAATCTTTTTTGAGCATAAGCTTGTTTTCAGAGGTTGCCAGTATCGCTCAGGAGGAGAAGCCAAATTAGTGAATGTAACCTGAGGAATCTCCATCACTTGTCTAATTTGCAAACACTATTAATTACTTAATTTTGTGTTTAATTTTTCTTCCATTATGAAATAAGGTTATTGAATCTGGTTCAGGTCCTTATCTCTCTACTTCTACTTAATGCCTCATGTTGCAGTTTAACATTTTCTATGAACATATCCTCCACATAACTCAGGATCCCATTTATATGTTATAAGATATCCATTTCGTTGCTTTTTATATATTATTTATCACTGATGTTTTATATAGATGTGAAAGTGTGCAACAAACACATTCAAGTATTAAAAAAGTTGAAATATTCTGTTTAATACACTGTGCAAGATAAATTTGCCAGATATAATAAATGATTAAGATAGAAAGTCATAGTAAGCTTAAATTAGCAATGCAAAATACTAGATATGTTGACTACACATTTTGATTTACAGCCGCTAATGTATGCAGAAGGACATGCCTGCTTATGTCATAGCTAGCGCAAGCATGCGATCATCATTTATGCAAATGTGATTTCACTACTGTGATGTGCACGTGCCAGTTTGCATGCCAGAGATGTATGGCAAGTGACATTGGTTCACAGAGTTGGTTAAAGCTTTGATGGTAGTGAGAGGAGATGTGAATTGTTGGGCTGCCAGTTTAATTTTTGTAAAGAGTTACTTTTTGGTGCAATGTATTTTTGGTGAATCTAGATTTCAAAATAAACAATAACTTGATTTGATTTTCTTATTTTTTTTTCTTAAGTAGAATATGGTTAATATTTAATTAAGGTTAAAATTAATTTTGGACAATTATTGATTTAAGTACTTTTTTATTTAATGCATTTAAAAAAAAATCCTTATTTGATTTATTGCCTGGTGCCCAAAATTCAGCATCTGACAAATTAAATTCAACATACTTTTGGAGCATTACAAAGTGTTTCTGTGTGTCTCAAAACTCAAACCATATAGCAAATAGTTATATGCCAGCTGCTCCAATTATTGAAATAATGAGTCAACTAGTTTTAGAATTTTAAATACTGATAGTTCCAGAGATTTATCCTAGTTGTCATTTTTCTGTGAAGCAAAGCCTGAAAGTAGATTTTCAGTATATTTACAAGAAAATTTCCATTTTATTGATAGGTGATCATTATTATAGTTTAAAAGAAAATGCAGTATGTAGGTTTTATGCAGAAGTTCTTCTCAGACCAGCTGAAAAGGTGAGCAAATGACATAATTTTATGAAATGTATCATAAAATTATGGTCAGTGTTTTTTATTATGTGAAACTGTTAAATATTACTAATAAATATCACGTAAAATAGTAAGAGCATTAGGATAATTATTCAAAGGAAAAAATCTTAGTAAGGGTCAATTAAGGCAATACACATATACACTCAGTGGTCACTTTGGAACAGATCAATATATCAATAGTCATAAAGTGTTGGATAAGAGGACCACTGTGGGATAGAAAATTTTCCTGTAATATACTACTGTTTGTTTTAGATATCAGTATTTGAGAGAGAACTTTTAATAATTGTTTACTATGTTTTAGAGATTAGTTATATCAGATTGTACTTAGTTTGATTGGTATATATATATATATAAATGATTATTGGACAAACTGCTAAATATATGCTTATATTTTTTAATAAAGTTAATATTAGTTATTGCCTTTTTTTTTAGCTTGTTTGAAGTAACTTTTCAAATAAATTATTTTAATTCATTAAATATTTAAGATGATAGATTTAATGGAGATCTTTCATTTATCTTTGGATGTGTTTTTCCATAAAAAGGTTATATAAGAAGTAGTTGCCCTCTTAATTTAATTCTATATTGATTCCCTATTAACACAAGTTCTGAAAGACCCAGAAATATGAAAGGTTATCATGATAGGATATTTAGACATTACCACAATTGTGGTCTGCTTATAATAGAAGTTGAATGGGACCTTTTAAACAGGGATTTTTGAAACCACAGTACTCTTCTGGATAAAAAGGTAAAGAGGAGACAGTCATTTGAATGATTAAGTAATGGAACTTATTTCTGAAAGAAAATTGCAGGGATAGACTGAATCAACACCTGTTAAATCTTAACAGACAACTTTAAATAGAGTTTAATAAACATCTAAAGGATCAGCTAAAAGCTGATAGGAATCTTTGGCACGATAGCTTTACAGGAAAAGCAGCTATATAGTACAATAACAACAGAGAGTTGTACAAGACAGTAAATGTTATGTGTGGGGGAAAAACATACTAGCATACAGGGATTGAGGTATAAACATGGCAAAATTATTAAAGGTGAGGATTTTGTCATGGCATTGTTTACCATTCACAATAGAGAATAATTAATTGGCAGGTGGTAGCTCAGTGGTCAGAGTACCTGGCATGTCAGCAGAAGATCATGGGTTCAGATCTGGCCCAGCCTAAGATAATTTTCCTCCACATTGACCTACAGCATAAAAGTGGTCAAAAAGTTGTTACTATGAAGTGATGTCATTTAAAATATTATTAATGTGACAGATGATGTATACTTGAGAAAGCTTCTAAGTTTAATTATTTAGAGAGTTGTAACATAAGTGATGTGTGATATGAGATAAACCAAAGAACAGATATTGCCACCGAAACCTTTAAGGATCTGCAGAGATTGTGGAAAAAATGTATACACCTCAAGACTAAAATTAGACCATATAATGTGGTGTCTGGGCTAGAAGTATTGAGAAGGGAAAGGTAATATTGAGTAAATTTACAGTTTATTAGTGTACAACTTACATGGTTATTGGACTTACCAAGTTATTGATCTTACCAAGTTATTGATCTCCAAGCTTTCTTGGGTGTATGCAGATAATGTGGATTGAGAAGAGCAATTACTTCATTCAACTGTTCGTGACATTGTTTATAAGCAGTGATGCAGCTTCATCACCATATTAAACCTAATGATCATTGTCCTAGGACAGAAATTGCAATTGAGATGATCTCTTATATTAATGAAAACAGCTTTTATCTGGATAGTGTTCATTTCCCTGACAAAGCAACCTTCCAACTATGTGGCAAAGTCAACAGTTGCATATGGAATCTAAGACCTTGTGTTATGCTAGAACATGAAAGGGATAATTGAAAATGAAATTTTTGGTGTGGGTTATGAAAAATCATGCCATTGATCCCATCTCCTTTCATGAGGCAACAGTGCAGTGATCAGAAAGTTTACCTGAACATTATTCAGATTTTTCCTGTTGACCAAATCCCCCAAGGATCAATGTTTCAACAAGATGGCACTTCTCAATATTACCACAGTGAAGTATGCACTTTCTTGCATCAAACATTTCCTATTGGTGAATCAGAAGAGGTGGACCTCTTTCCCAACTACTCAGGTTACCAGACCTCGTCCCACCAGATTTCGTGTTTGGGGATTTATGAAGAACATTGTGAGTATGATACAAGAGATACATATAAGAGATACAATATACAGATGATACAAGAGAAATGTTGGTATGCATAATTTGCTAGAATGGGGGAATGCAGCACAAATGCAGTAGTGTAGATCACCATTAATGGCTGAAAAATACATGGTGGAAAGTTGAATATAATCTCAACATCTGCTGACAAGAGATTCACACATTGAGTAGTACTAAATGTAATTGTAAACTTGCAGAGCTTCTTCATCATAACATGAAAGTTGTACACTGATAAACCTCTAAGTTGACTCATTATTTATTCTCTTTCTTGATAAAATAGGTCAATTGATTATATCTAGCCTTGATACCTTGTAGTTTGGTCCTTTCTAATTTACCCTTTGTAAGCAAGAATGCAGGAAACTTTAAGCCTTTGATTCTAGATACTTACACAGCATTATGAGAATTACGTTCGACTACGTAAATAATGATGAAGTTAGGCAAAGCAGTCAACAAGAATACCATCTTGTGCAGAGAGACTGCATATGTTTGGCCATATTCTCCATCATGCAGAACTACAAACTAGTGAATAGAGTTATGAACAGTGGGCTAAAGGCCACAGAAAAAGACCTAGAATGTGGTGGACAGACAATGTCAAACAGGACGTTGTCTGAATTTACCTGCAGTGGCCAAATGCAACAATTGTAGCTCAGGGCAGAAGTATTTGGAGGACTAAATTGCACAGTTTAGTGGGACCTTTATAATCTGTGGCTGATTGAGGATTATGTGTGTGTGTTGACATGGTGTCTGTAGTGGTAGTTTAAAACACAATATAGCAAGACCAGATCTAAGGGAGGTATGGGGCCCATGTCCCTCACTCCCTGAATGCTAATAACTGGAATAAAGGTAAAAAAAGATAAATATATACATTAGACATATTTGAGATACTTCATTGTGGGTGATGATTGGTAGTCTTAGTATATCAATCCAGTAATTTGATGAAAAATAATGGATATTCTTGCTTTCAGCTGATACTGATCTCCAAGTAATGCATATATTGTGAGTGCTTATTTCCATAATAGTGTCTATTGTAACAGAATATGTAGATATTGCATTATCCAATAAAAATTTATCAAACTAGTTTACTTTTTACACTATGTGCTACCATTATATCAACTGACTGATGGACTGATGTGCTAGCACTTTATAAACTTGCCAAGTTCCTTCATATCAGATAAAGATAGCACTTCAACACTTATTATTTATTAATTATTATAATACTTTTTAACTTTAAAGTGGCTTTTAACATTCAGTCTACTTGCTGTTACTGCTCGTCCTTGAAATTACCCCGTCTACAAAAGAATGCTCACTTTGAGCTCAAAAGAAATGGAGTGACACATAGCAATGTAGACAAGAAATTATTTAGTTTGTGTATCAAATTAGCAGTATTTATTTATGCAGATGCAATGTACATCAATAAGAAGTATGACCTCCATGAACAGCAATAGAAGGGGCTAAACATCATGGTGACAAGTCAAAAAAGTGGCAAATTAATCTTTTTGGATCCTGGTGAACAGACCATTTAAGGACAGACTTTTCCTCTTGCACTAAATTGCATATAAAATAATCCATAACCAAACCAAAGAGAAAATGAGACAAACTGCATCCTTGTGAAATTTCTATAGCAATGCTAAATCAATTGCTACCGGTCTAACCAACTTTCACATGTAACTCAGTATTATTATAGAGAGTTAGAATTATTCTAACTTATCAGATATGTCATACATTCTCACAATCAACCTAAAATTATGACAATCAGTAGAGTTGGATACTTTTTAAAATCTACAAAGCTAGTAACCACAGGTTTCTGGAACTCTAAACATTTCTCAAGAATCTGCCTAAATGAAAATATTTGATTAATACATTCCTCCTCAACTTCAATAATCTTATGAGGTTTATTCTTTAATCCCTGTATGCCAGTCTCTTTCTTCCTACACAAAATATTTACTCCCTGTTGTTGTGCTGTCTAGCTGCTTCCTCTGCTTTGTCAGCCAATCTTTCAAGCCATAGATCCTATCACCTTTCAACTGATACTCGTGTATTAAGTTTTCTGTAATGTTGTCTGTTAGGATTAGTAGGTTATTGATTCAGTTTATCTCTGCACTTCATTCTTTCAGAAGTAAGCTCCATTGCCTTATCACTCAAATGACTGTCTGCTATATCCCATTTTATTGTTTGAAGTAGGTGTTAATTATTATCAAACCATTAAGTTTACTTAAATGTAGAAGACTATCATTGCTTTGCAACCACCTATCGCAAAAGGAGCTATCACTCTTGCCCAAAGGTCACATTAGATCATGACAACTTTGGCATTGAATTCATAGCACAAGAGTAATATTTTTTTAGAATTCAAAATATCCTGCAATCAGCTCATAAAACTTATCTTTCTCATTCTTAACTGAGTCCTCAATGGGAGCATGGCAACAAATAACATTCAAGTCTTTAATCCCTGTTTTGGATTTGGCTGTAAGAAATCTTTAATACATTAATATCTCAAAAGAGCATCACTGGCATTCTTGCTGAAAAACAGTTACACCTTGTAGATGTTTTCCACTTTCACATCATGAAATGAGAAATTCAATGTTTTTTTTTTATATCTGAACTTCATCTGCCCATCTTGCATGCCCAAAATGTCCAGGTTATACCATTGGAATTCCCATGCGAATACATCCAGAAAATAATCTCTGATAAGAGTCCTCACATTCCATGTGATGTGGAAAGAAGATGTTTGCAGGTTTTTATGTTTGCAAGAAATATGTTTATTGAGAGAGGTATGGCTAATATCAAACAAACCACTAATATCAGATGTGGGGCAAAGGCCTGTTCCCCATTTACTAGGAGCTGAAGCTACCATGATGTAGGAACCCAAATAGTGATGCCCTTTACCATCAGAATCCATCCCACTCTCTAGTGCCAGCGAGTTTGCATCTGAGACGTGGTACTCCAATATTGGTTTTGAAATGCAAGCATTAGTTTTATGTCTCAGGTACCTGCAATGGCTTCTAATCAGGATCATTTGCCAACTGAAGTATCCTATGTATATGTTCATTTAGGGCTGGCAATACTCAAGTAGCAACATTCAAATATTAGACATAGCAGTATCCTTCAACAGAAGACCACCCGTGCACCAAGTACAAAATCCAATATCAGAATCATAGCCAATAGATGTCAGGTAGGCTTAGATGGTCAGCATTGAGACCCTTTGAAGTTCACCAATCCTCAGCAAGAGTAAAAATAATGGAAATGTGGCCACAGAAGTCAATCAGTAGGCCAAACTGATCTAGCAGTCCTCCACTTTTATTTTCCTATAGGAAAGAAAGAATGTATCTCTGAATATTAATGACACACAGCACTAGAAGATGTTATTGGATTTTAGGTGCTATGAGTGGCTGGTTCTGTTAAACATAACAGAGGAAGAATATACAGCTCTTCTTCCACTTGTGCCTAGTTACTATTTACAGACAGGCCTGATTTAAATGGTGCCATGATCATTTAGCATGGACCTGAGAATAACAGAGCCACACCTTGTTCACTTTAGTTTAGATTTTCTCTATAATTGTGTAATACATATAATGGATTGCCTATTAGGATGAGAATGCATATGTACTTAATCGTAATGACACCCTTTGGGGCTATCCTCTTGTCATTGTGAATTAAGTCAGTGTCTCTCAGCAGTACTTGCCAACTTCCCTCTGGGTCCCAAGTTTGATCCCAGCTGTGAGAAGCCTCATCTCAGCATGATACATTCTCTTCTCTGAACTGAGCAAGTCTGATTTGGCTGATAAGCAGTGACGTTCAGAGATCTGGAAGGATCTCTCTCATGGAGTGATTATTAATTAGATAAAAATTAATGAGTTGAAATTCAGATGTTGGTTCCCTGCTCTTTGCCTAGATGGCATAAAAGAAGAACTCACCTTATAGGAAGAAAAGGACAGTTACAAGCATGTGACCAGAATAGCACTAGTACAGTTATGGTCTTCAGATGGCTCTCTTCAACTTCACAATGGAATAATGTGGCCTCATCAATGACGAAATTGTACTCCAAAATTTATTTGGCCTTTTGAAATGATTGTAGCGGCAGATATTTGTAGGAATTTATATGGAGGATTGATGTATGAAGAGTATAGAAATTGCAGAAGGTTTATATGAGGTTTAGTTGAAAAGATTTAAAGAGGTATTGAAGAGATTTAAAGAGGAATTGTCACATATGGAGGTCAAATATGAAACAATTTGAAGTGATTTAAAGCGAGTTTGTCACATTCAAGACAGCCCAAGTGTATTGATCTGGAGAGAGGTGAGAGCCCAAAACCAGCCCCATCATGTCACTGAGAGAAGTATATTGGTTGTAGAGCATGACTATTGGATGGATTTTCATTGGATGGCCATACCAACCTCCATGTGTTTAACACAGGCTCTGAATTTATGTTAAAAAAATTTCACTGTATAAATAACAGTTACTTTTTTTAATATGTAGCCTTTAGTGTTTTTGTAAATTCTAGTGATAAAGTTTGTGACATCCATGATTTGCTCTTGGACAAGATAAACTCCCGTGAGAATATTACTTTCTGCATAGAAGTTTGAACCATAATAAATGTGTAACATCCATCATTTCATTGAAAATAATTTTCCTAAAGATATTAAAGCAGTTAATTTTAAGCATTGTGAACTGGTATTGTAGGCCCATAAAGGATTAAAGTAGTTTTAAAAAAAGGAATGATTCCATATCTAAACATATATACACTGGCAAAAGTTAAAAAAAAGAACACCCAGAAGAAATTCCTTTAGGAATGTCATATTATATGTTAATAGTTAAGGGCAGCAGAAACAGTTATCCAAGAATGAAAGTCATTGGGTGAAATAATGATGTCACCCAATGACTGGAGGATGACAACATGCAAATGTAGGCTCGGGTATTTAAGGAATAAGTTTTTCAACCTTCTGATAACATATCAATTGCTCTAACCACTGAGCTATCCCAAGACTAGTTTAATTACAGATAAAAGGGAATATATAGACATTAAATTCCATTATCTGCAGTTGCTTGCAGTGCCATATAATGATCATAAACAGGCTAGATGCACACAGAGAGAGGTTATAAATATTTTTACATAGTCAAATACAGAAAAACAGTGTTATCTGTTTAATGCTTATAGTCCCTATTAACTGAAATTAAACTAGCTTGGGGATAGCTCAGTAGTTACAATACCTGATATGTTATTAGGAGGTCATGGGTTCTGATTTCACACCCTGCATAATTGAAAATTTTAAGCTAACTCTTCATGTGTTCCTTGATTCAGAATGTTAGCTTTTTTATTATCGATTCTTATTATTAGCTTTATTACTATCGATTCTTACTTAGATAATGCTGTTTCTGCATGTTTGACAATAAAAACAAATTGTATTCATGGCTGTCTTAGAATAGGTAGATTAGTATACGTTCAAATGTAAGGCAAATAGATTCAATTACTTGTGGTATACAATTAAAAGACCTTCTTGCTCAAAAATTAATTTAAAATAATTTAAAAATTCTCTGTCATTGAGCAATAAAATTTCAGAGTTTATCCTTCAAACTATTTGGATGTTCAAAGTTCTTAGGAAAAAAAACCCTACACGACATGTGGAAAGAAGCTCTTTGTCTAAACGGACCCAGCGTCAGTACATAACATCACTTCACTGAAGACGGAGCGCTGTCTTTGCTCCGAAAAGCTTCTGCGAGTTTTTTTCTCCTAAGAACTTTGAACATCCAAATAGTTTGAAGGATAAACTCTGAAATTTTATTGCTCAATGACAGAGAATTTTTAAATTATTTTAAATCAGTTACTTGTGATTAAATATCCTAATATTTCGACCCCTGATTGGAGTCATCAATCAAGGAGGTTGTGGCATTGTTGGAACCTCCTCGGAAGAGAAAGAAAATTCCAACAAAGCTGCAACCTCCTCAGATGACGACCCCAGTCAGGGGTTGAAATATTAGGATATTTACTCACAAGTAAGTTAATCTATTTGTTTTAAGATTCAATGTATATTAATAAAAACAAATATAATATCTTTGCATAAGCAGCTAGTATGTTTCATTTCCAGTTGCTAGAAGGTGTCATGAATGACTGCAGATATGGAATCTAATGTTTATATTCCCACTTTGCTGGAACTGAACTAAGCTTGGAATAGCTCAGTGGGTAGAACATTTGAAATTTTATTGGGAGGTCAAGGATTTGGATCCCACTCTCCCTGAAGATCAGTGTTTGCAGCTAACTCCTCGTGTGATTTTTTTTAATAGTGTAACACTTATGAGTTGTAAAGATTTCAAAATATTTTATTCTTTTACATGCTTAATGATTTGCCTCATTTAAGGTTTAAAAGATGTTTTAGTGCTTTATGTCATGGAATAACTTTAGCAATTGTGATAGTGGTTTTAAAATATAGTTCTTCTACACTCTGAATTAAATTTGTTCACTAATATATTATTTAAAATATGTTTTCACAAAATTTTTTTAGGTAGCTCATGTCAGAGTTTAGTAGGTGAGGAGAAAATGTTTAAGGAAAAGGTAACATTCTGAAATACTTTTTGTATAAGAATTAAGTTATTTAATTTTTTAATTATCTTGCTGAAATTTTTAATCAATAGCAAGACTACTAGCTCTTTTGTTTCAGTTTAATCTGCAAGAATTTCTAGAAAGTTGGCAAAAGAGTGTTCCTGAAGGAATGACAACTAACCTTTCACAATTAGAGGTAATGCATTTATCATTGTGTTCTTAAGTAACTTATATGTTAACAAAGATCTTCCACATTTAACATATTAATGTGCCACAGGAAATATATATATATTTTTTTAAGATTTATCATTTTTATTTTTAATTATTATCTTGTGCCATAATATCTTTAGTTACTACATCATTAGAACTACATCATTCACAAGTCATATAGTGCATAAAGGGTAGAGCCATGTTCTTTCAAAAATCTTTTTTATTAGTGTGAAATGGGATTTAAGGTGTTGCAGTCCAAATAGATACATACAATAACAATTAGTTAACTGAGTGCATGAGCTGAGGCTCTCAGTTTTTATCCCCAACTGCAGTTTCTCAAAATCAAGGTTTTCTAATTCCAAAAAGAAGCAGGTCGTTACTCTAAGGTGATACACAGGAATAGTATAAGACCAAATAGTGCCCAAGCAAAAGAGCCCATGAAACGCCCATTCCCCCTCTTAGCCCTTCCAGTGTCCACATCATCTGTATACATCTGGAGAATCTGAATAAATGGATCAAGGACATGCGTATATGTTTTTAGTATGACAAAAAAAAATTGATTGTAAAAAAAATAAAAATTCTCGTTGTAATTTGATATATAAATATATATATATCTTATAAAAATATATAATTCAGGCTTCAAAAATAATATTTTGTTTTTTAATTTGATGCATATTTTATTAAACTAAAATATAAATAATTTTATAAATCCATCTGATTGCCATTTCTTAGAAACACTAAACGGTATTGCCGATTTGCTTGTTAACGTTCCAATTTACTGAAGAAACCTTCTGATTTAAGCTCACAAGTTTGATTTGAACTATTATCAACAAATATTTCCTTAAGTTTTCGAAAATCTAAAAATAACCAAAAAAAATGCTATTTTTAAAAACGATAGATTTTGATTTTGGAAGTAATTACAAAATATGTACCGCATTTTTTTTTTCCGTTTCGCACTCTTTTCTGTCATAAACCTATTTCAGTATTCTCAAGTTATTTTTATCATTTTTCCCAGCATCCTTCAAATCAAAACTGAAAGTAAACACACCCTTCTTTAGAAATTCTGGTTGCACCTGCATTTGGTTATGCTTCACTGAGTCAAGACACAGATGGCTGACACATGCTATCCGTGTCCTCTAAGTGTTTTTTACAGTTTTGGTGCAGCATATTGGATATTCTTCGTAAAGTTAGTATTTTTTTTACATTTAAACCTTAGTTTTCATTTCAGTAGATTTATTTTCTGAAATTAACGATATTTTGGCCGATCAATTTTCATAGATATTTTCATAGTTGTCTTATAGCTGGCCTGCAACTTGTTGCTGTGGATATTTTAACATTGCACTAGGCTATTTGTTAATTTTTATTTTATTATTTATTACTTTTCCAGTAAAACTTTGATCTAGTATCATTTTCTGAAAATGAATGAGGTTTTGGATATGGAAGCAAATTAATTTCTGTAGATTTACTTCCATTAGTTAGCGAACTTTCGATCAGCTGATTTATCGATCTTTCCGAGCTATGCTGGATCGGAGGCTGGCTTAAAAGTTGTTGCAGGTATTTTATTTCACATCCCATTATGTAATATGTAATTTTTCTTTTATCATTTCTTGTTTTTTTAGTAGAAAAACTTTGAGCTTGTACTATTTTCTTAAAATGAATGTCTTGTATACGGAAGCAAAATAGGCTTTCTTGCTACGGAAATCAGCCATCATGTGAGAGGGCAATTTCGGGAAGGGCTGGTTTTTTTTCTATTTTATAACCAGTTCAGAAAATCCCATGAATGTGAAAAGACCAAGTCACATTGTATAACACTGGCGATATTTAAAATATACGATACTAAAAAGAATCATTAAAAGAAATAAAAATCATATTTCAGGTTGAATATTATATTATTTGGGAGTAAATTTCCTTTCGATAAATATATAATTTAACTATTTTTATTCATCAGGTTTTCCAAAGTGAACCCTTAATTGTATAGTGCAATCTGTTTTTCATCATATCACATTGAAAAAGGCATATTAAAATCAATTTGCTTGGAAATTTATTTATATTATTTATTTTTTATAAAATTCGTAATTAAATTACGTTTAATTATATATATATAAGATAACCTATTTCTGTTGATTGGTTATTTTTTAAAAAAATTCTAGAGTTGGCTTGTTTATTTGACTCAGCACAATTGGTTAAACGCCTGGAATTTTGTCAAAGTATGGTACCGAGAAAAAAATTACAAAACAAAAGAAGTATTTGCTTAAAACCAAAAATTTTTTTTTTGTTTTGTTTTTCAGAAATATATAGTCATTTTATTCATGTGCATTGTAATCATTTCTGTCTGTTAATTTTTTGTAAATAAATTTTTATTTGCGTTGCCAGTTGCATTTTTTTGTACTATGTGACAAAAAAATTACATATTAAAATAAAACATATCGTCTTTTTTGTTAAATACTTGATTTTTCAGAAAATCCAGAATTAAATGCTGATTAATTTGGTATAGAACATTCCATAATTCCTTTCATTAGTTATTTGGAAAAAAAGTTCTAAAGTTCAAGTTTTTTTTTTTGCTGAGCATAGTGAGAAAATAGCTTGGCCTCTGGATGGAAACCTGTTTTTCAGCCTGGACACTAGAAGGGTTAGTGACTGTTTGTTTACTTTTCAGATACCATTTGTGATGCATGATTTGCATGGTTGAGTATTTCTATCATAAAAAAACTTACATATATTGCACCTCAAAAGAGCCCACTGTCTTAGGTGCCTTGTTTGGGTTGCCTGTCAAAGCTGGTCCTGACCATACATGTAAATAACTACACATAATACCTGGTCTGATGCCAACTTCAAGGGTTGCAAATGTTGGTTCAGAGATTAATTATTTCTTTGTAAGGGTTACTTCTAGATCAAATTGCTGCATGGTTACCTTTTTTTTTACTTCTCAATGGTGAGGAGTAGTCATCTTTACAGTTTTGGTGCTATTTCAACTAATTTGACTTTGGATATGATTTATAGATTTTGAATTGCTGCAATCGTCTATTCAGGATGAATCTACTCCTGGTTGTCATTTTCTGTATTTCCAAAATGGTCAAATACAAAAGATCCTAATAGCAGCTGGTGGCTGATACTGAATACCACTGCAGACTTAACACTTCTGTTTCTTGGAACATTGGCATTCCTAGACTAATATGTTTTGGGCAAGTAGTATATTTTAATAATGCCAGTGATTGAAGTGCTGAAAATTGAGTGTGGGAAGATATATTTTACTGAGCGAAGTGAGATCTCTGATTCTAGGCAGTCTTTCAGCATTTCCATTTCCCCCCCCCCCCCCACAATGAATCTCAAATGGGTGCCCTCCATCATTTTGATATTTTTTTGGCAGTTAGATTCTGTATATAAAAGTACATTCCAAGTTCAAAGATGAAGTAGAACCAACTATTATAAAAATAAAGAAACAAATTACTTTTAAGCAACTCTTGCCACAGAGGTCTGACAGGAGCCTGTCAGTATAATAAGCCACAGAGAATATCTGTAAGGAAGGTGAGAACTTGGCAGAAAGATAGCACAAGAAACTTCCATGCTTTATCTGGTGTGATGCCCCCACATTCACTTTACTTTACCTTAACCAGTTTTGTTTAATTTACGTTATATTTATCATTTTGGGGATTTTTATTTCGTTTTTGGCATCACAGCGCTCGTTTTCAAGAGTTAGGAGTTGCGCATGCACAACTCCGAACTTTCAATTGTCACCCGCTAAAGCGCGTGCACAAGGATACGCCCACTCTTGCGTCATAGCTTGCACCGCTCATCAATTTATGCAAATGTCTTTCCCGGCGTGCAATGTGACACGTGCAGGCTTTGTACCTCTTGTTATAACCTGGTGACATGTCACAGTAGCACAGAAGATAGTAGAATAAAGAGAGTAGTAGAGCACAGCACAGTTTAGAGATCAGTTTTAGTTTGGAGTTTGTTGAAGATGTTTGTAGTAAAATGATGTAGTATCTTCTTTATTGAAGTTTTGGTGAGTGCTTTTTGGAAATAAATTGTTTGTTATTTAATTAAACCTTTTAAATCTTTACTAATTTTTTTCTCTTGAGCAGCGTTAGTTTGTTTTGATTAGCATTAACATAAAATTTTGACAAGCATTTAATATTTTTGAATTCTTACTCATTAACGCTCTCTGGTATTTCGAACCCAAATTAAACTTTATTTTTTGGCAATTTTTTAATTATGTCCGACTCAGCTATCTGGAGCATGAAAATAATTGGATCAGACAAAGGGTCCAAACTTTAAAAGTATTTCATTTCTTTGGAGCATTACACTGGGCTCGAATCGGGTCCTTTTAATCTCTGTCCAATCAAGCTACCCACTTTGCCACCAGGATGGTTGTGATCCACCAATTACAGAAAAAAAGTAATAATTAGCTAACCAATATACAACAACCATAATAGAAATCTGAACTAGTAGTGACTTGAAACCATTTTTCTGGATCATATACTTCATTTTTGTATGGGATTATTTCATCAATTACAGTATTGGGCTATTTTATTTCATTGTTGTTTATGGTAAACACAATGTTAAGCTGTCAGTTTTACTGAGTACTGCCAGTACACAGTAAAACTGACAAGCAATAGAATTCCAAGGGCCATAAAAGTAGGATATTGCATAAATATAAATCAGATTCTTTAAGAGCTATTAGTTCACAACCCATTATTATATGCATGTACTTTATTCAATTTTTTTTTCCTGCATTTAGTCATATCTAATATATAAAGAAGAAAGTTTATTTGTTTGTCTGTCCACTTATGCACTCAGCCCCTAGAAGAGGTAGAGACTCCAAACTTTGCATGAACATTCCCTTCACCCAGGGGAAGAATATGGGCTATGTGTGAACTTGCTGGGGTCAACCAAAATTGGGGTGGGCAGGTTTGAATTTTTCAAAATCCCCATAGACTTAACATTAACAGTTGAAAGTTATTCAAAATAACTGTTACCACTAATAAATATGAAAAAGGAATACATCAAACTAAACTAATATTTGATTTCTCATGATTAAACATTAACAGATGAAAGTTTTTCAAAATAACTGTTGCCACCATTAATCAAGTTTTCCTAATGTTTTTTGAGGCATCAGCCATTTGAAGTCATGTATACCTAATGGTTCATAAATAATGAGATAAACTCGACAGTTCAATATCTACTAATAAATCAGCACTTTGATGTCAATTCCAATTTTAGAGGAAAAATTGTCTTGAGCCGGGTGGGATACGAACCCATGACCTCCTGATTAACATGTCAATTTTTCCTCTAAAATTAGAATCGATGTCAAAGTGTTGATTTATTAAGAGTGGCTAATGGTTCATTTTTGGTCAAGAATGAAATTATTTCTAATTCAATATATGTATAAATGAAACTCGCTTTCTGGTGATTAAACTGTCTGTTTCTGCCCAGTTCTAGAACAGGTTGCATTATTTAACTATTTAGGTTTAATTATTGATAAGCATTTCAGATGGAAGATCCATATTGGTAATCTAAGTGGAAAAGCTTAGAAGATTTGCTTATAAACTCTAAAATACAGAGTGTAGTTCCCAATAATGTGTGTCGTGATGTACAAATCTCATGTGAATCTATTATTTGACACAGCTTATCAGTCTATAGTTCAACCTACTTTTCTCACATTTACTACATTTTTAGAATACAAAAAACAGTATTTCAAAACACCATATTCATTTCAAACCCTTATGGTAACCAGTTTCAAGAAGCCCTTAACTGGCATAGTAGTTTGGGAGCTAACTACAATTGCAGCAAATCAAACTTTGTGTGTTGTGTTGGCTCTATATGAGGCAGTGGTCAGTAGTGACTTTGGTCTTAGTGGGACATGTCTTTGTATGAGAAGACCTGTATGAACTAGCAGTAGTTTCTAGGACTCTTCTCTATCCTATATGTTACAAACGAAAAGAGAAAGAAGGAAAGATTGTTTACAATAGCCACCCTACCAGTCAACGATTTATACAAATATATAATTATTTTAAAATATTACTTTAGTAAAGATTTCAAAACTGAAAAAAAGTTTTCTACATCCAGCAACAGGGTTGAGCACTAATTACTACTATTGCTTATTTATTGCCTAAAATTACTAACAACTCTGGGAGAAACACCCAAGCATACCAAGTACTGTTCACTTTTAATGCAATGCCATGATACCTAGTACAATTTAAAAACTATGCCTATGTAGGATCATATTCATTATGTATGTATTATATGATTGTTCTAAATGCGATGTGAATAAAGATTGTTTTTTCTTTTAGAATTATAATAATAATACACACATACACAATACAGCAATCCTTTATCAGCCATGGTTTTGCCAATCATGGATTTGAAATAGGTGGTTTTATATTTGAACAACAAAAATTTGGTCTTTTTTTTTACATTATATGCAGTTCAGTGTGGACATGTCCCTTCACCTCTCTCTTCTGTGTTCTTTAGGAGTGAGGGAGGATTGGGGATTACTAATTGCTCTTGTCTCTTTATATTGTAATTCCCACTACCTTGAATGCCTGTCTGTGGCCAAGGGCAGGAGTGGCTCAATCGATAGTGGGCCGTTAGCTTTGAGATTTATCTCTGTATCTTTATATCTGCTTGAGCTTTGAGATTATTTCTATATCTTTGAATTAATTGAACATTCTCAGTATTTGAATAAAGGAAGAGTCATTGGCTGTAATGAGCGAATACAATATTGAACCAAACTTCATCATGCACAACTAGATGAAGAGAATTTATTTCAGCTCTCCCACATGAAAGCATTGAGATTTATCTCTGCACCCCCACCCCACCCTCCCACTCTGCTCTCAATCAATAGGGGACACTGATGAGCTTGGAAAGCCACTGTCCATCAGATGGGACATCAAACTGTGGCCAATGAGCAGAAGAGCCATACCCTGTGTATATTAAAGAACATGCTGGGGGCTGTCATCTGTCTCCTAACAGCTATCCAGTGAATCCCCTTTCCCCAGCCTTTTCTGAGCCCTTGGGGTCCTTGTGACTTGGCCAGTTAGCCCATTATGTGCAAAAATAGTGCTGCTTGGAGGTAAAACAATGCAATGTTTGTTGCCAAAGCTAGAAGTTTTTGAACTTTCTGCTCAAAATCAGGGTCTGTCAAATAGGATCTGTCTGTCATAACATGTCAACTATCCTCATAGATTGCATCTCCATTTTATATCATGATATTGATAGGTAATAGAAAGGTAAAATACACTGAAGTGCCATTGAATAAGGATAGCAACTTAGTAATGTGTTGGACCCCCTCTCCTGTCCCAGTTGGTATGAAAGTAATAGTGATGCAATGATATAAAGCAACGAGTCCATGAGATGGTTGTTTGTTTGGGGTTTAAGGCTGCAAGAGCAACTAGGGCTATATTGTGCCGAGTCTATGAGAAAATTTCTGCTAGTTGAATATGGAAAATGAGACTTCTGTTGTACTACTGACTGAGCCAACCCCCATTCCTGTGTAGATGCAATATTAAATGCATCTATTGCAATACTGTTTAATAATAATTAATAACTAATTAATATCCAAGTTGGTATTACCATCATTCACAAATATAACTTCTTACAATATATACAAATATAACTTCATCACAAATATAGTCCAGGTTGGCTCCTGCAACCATGCAGTAGCCAACCTGGACCTGTGAGATGAACATTGTCTTGCTGATAGATGCAATCCCCATTGAGATGCATGATGGCCATAAATGGGTGTAAAATGGTCAGCCATGAGTTCTACATACCAGGATGCATTGAGAGTCATCTGTATAAGTACTATAGGTCCCACAGACGTCCAAATGAAGAGACCCCAGGCCATCACTGAGCCACCACCAGCTTGTACTGTTCTGACCTGACATGCAGGATCCATGGTTTCATGGGGTTGGTGCCATCCCCTCAGTCTCCCATCGGCGTGATGAAGTTTAAATCAGGATTCATCACTCTAGGCTATCCGTTGCCAATTTTCATTGGTCCAGTTTTGATGTTCTTTAGCCCAGGCAAGGCATTGAGCTTGGTGTCATGTCATTAGAAGTGGGACTCTCATAGGTTGGTTGCTCTTGAAGCTGAGATGATGAAGTGAGCGCTGCACAGTCTGTGCACTGACTTCCCAGCTGGAACCTGTGTTCAGATGGGAGATGAGTTCAGAGACTATGTGGCTCCTATTGGTCTGTGTGATTTTGATCAGACGGCGAAGCACATGATCATTCAAGGCTGGTTGTCCTTTGCAATTTGTCTGGGTGTTTGATTTTTTGCCGGAATTTCGTATTTATGGATCCTCGAAACTGTCATATGAGAAAATCCAAGTTCGTTGACAGTTTCAGAGATCAAGTGCGATTTACCATCCGTCGGGCACCTACGATCTGCCCTCTGTCAAATGCATCTAAATCCTATGCCTTTCCCATTACACTTCTCATGATAAATGCTTGGGGAAGTCAAAGCTGACAGCTATATATGACCAGAGTTTCAGCCACGCATGTGTGCAAATGCAGGTCTGGCCGAGCTAGCAGTACAACACATGGCAACAATAGATTGGGAGCACACCACACTGCTTGCATATGTGTCCACTTTCTACAGAACCATAGTCCACGAGGCTATTGAAATAATGACCTCGTCTGTCCCCACCTGCAACTGAGACACTGGAATCACTCTTCACGACATGTGGGAAGAAGCTCTTTGTCTAAACAGACCTAATGTCACCACACAGTGTCACTTCACTGAAGACTGAGTGCTGTCATTGCTCCGAAAAGCTTCCGAGTTTTCTCCTAAAAACTTTCAACATGCAAATAGTTAGAAGGATAAACTTTAAAATTTTATTGCTCAACAACAGATAATTTTAAGTTATTTTTGATTAATTTCTGAGCCACAGAGATCTGACAGTAGCCTGTCAGTTTATACATCATAGGAGAATTAAACTTTAAAATATATTTGTGTTGGAAAAGAAATTATCTACCATTTTCTGTTGTTCTGAAAGGTCATTTATGTTATAGTAATGTACTATATTTGTATTAGTGCAAATATGATCATTATAGGAACACTTTATTGACATTACTTAATGTATATTATGTATATACTCAATTATATATATATTAAGTGTTTTATTTTAATAAATTAAAATATTTATTTTTTATGTTTTCCCTTATTAGGGTTTGGCATTAACAGATCTCAGATGTAGACCAGAAGTTATTTTTTACTTTCCCATCTATAGTCTGCCAGAAAACATGAATGAAAGGTAAAACTTTATTGTAATTGGGAAATATTTCCAAAAATAAAAACTTTTAGATTCCTTGCAGCTTGTGTTTCATATGCACTGTATTATAAAAGTTGAATGAAGATTCTCTATTTCTATGTAAAATATTACAGACTTAAAAATAAAAACCACAGGAATATGAGCAGCATTAACTTCAGTTCTAGATATACACTGTGCCTTTAGTATTACAAACATACTATATGTGATGCTGTATAGTAAGCAATTTCAGATGTAGTAATAATTCATGGAGATAAGTCCAAGTCCAATAAATCAAGAAAAAAGGTCACCTACTTAATGATGTAGCCAATCGGAGGCTGGAAAATATGTCATTTACACAATTTATTAATAAGAAGTTATATTTGTGAATGATGGTAATACCAACTTGGATATTAATTAGTTATTAATTATTATTAAACAGTATTGCAATAGATGCATTTAATATTGCATCTACACAGGAATGGGGGTTGGCTCAGTCAGTAGTACAACAGAAGTCCCATTTTCCATATTCAACTAGCAGAAATTTTCTCATAGACTCGGCACAATATAGCCCTAGTTGCTCTTGCAGCCTTAAACCCCAAACAAACAACCATCTCATGGACTCGTTGCTTTATATCATTGCATCACTATTACTTTCATACCTTATTAACTGCTAGAGGTCGCTGAAGTGTTTTCCTATATAAAAGTCAACGTTCAACTAAGTCGACATACTTCTTGTAAATGACGTGCCACACATTGACTGATACAGGAAGTGAATTCCAGATATTAAATTTGTGTAGAAACTTTTGATACTAGAGTAACAAATTTATAGCAAAATTGTGCATCATTTCACTTTTTTTTCTTCATTATTTACGAATTACTATCGAGCAAACATAATGTATGTTGCGAGAGTGATTTAATCGGCAATTTTTTTAAACATGTAGATATAATGTTGGGTTAGAATTACCATCCTCCCTATTTAAACAATGCTTATACTGATGTTTTCCAGGAATGCATTGCTCAGCATAATGCTATATTGTACTGTCTTTAAAGTTCAATTCGTTACCTATAATAGAATCTGGGTCGAACTTAATACTAATGTAATACGTTGTAAATTCTAAAAGACCAAAATATCTAAGTGGCAGGAAAGTTTAAAACAGTTCATATAAAAATTCTGCCACATTTCAAAAGTGATTGTTTAGAGTGAAATTATAAAATGTTACTAATATTTCTCAGAGTTTTCAAGCAGCATTCGACTAGTACCATTCATTTTCTTTTATTAATAAACAAAATTAATCACTAGCAGTGGCTCTCATTATCCATTTCAGTGGTAACCAATCGTTTACTCACATCTCTCAAACACGAGAATCTTGAAACAGTTTATATTAGGGCTACTAAGTAGCTGTCTACCGTGTAGAAAATTATTTTTAAGTCCTTGAAAAATTCTGAACAATACAAAAATAGGGTGTTTTTGAAAATGAATTATTAAAAACGAATGGCTGGAAATCGTGAAACATTTTGCACTCAAGACATAATTCTTTTGGCTTTTTACTATTTTGCTTGCAATCCATAAAATTTTTGGCTTTTTTTTTCTATTTACTGATGATACAAGTTTATTCAATGTTAATCACATATTAGTGCTTTTACACAGTAATTCAATGCATTAAATTTAGAAGATTGAATTTAGGATAAATAAAATGAAAATCAAATTAATTCTCTATCATTTCTACTTAATTTTGGAACAACCACACTCAAAGCTGTACAATGCAAACATTTTTATTCTTCTTGCTAGCAATGAGTTGTGGCTTGAACTTTGTCAGGCTGAGCCCAAGTCTGGCAGGACCGGGCTGGCTTGAGCACAAATAGCACAGATGATTTTGGGCTCAGAGTATTTTAAATTTCAAATTTTTTCAAATTTTGAAAGAAAGGCCGTAATGTAAAATGTTTTTGATTATAATTTCAACCTTTTAATCAGTTTTTAGTAATTAAAAATAAGTACTACGCAGTTTTATTTTTGCATATCCTCTTATTTTTAATAAATTAATGGCTCTTTGCATTTGTAATGATGCTACCCACAAAATTTCAGTTTTTGCTGGTATTTCTAATATTTTTTGTTCCAAATAGCATTTAACATTCAATTTTGTCATAAAATTATTTTAATTAATATTATAAGAATAAAATAAATTATTAGTGACATTCATTTCAATATATGTGTTTTGTGATGCATCTGAATTTTTTTTCCCAAAGCAGGCTCAGTGGGTGCAGATTCGAAAAATTGAGCCGAAAATCATCTCTACTTCTCTCTAAACGGTCTCCTTTGCTGTTTTGCATATTTTTCTCTGACTTCCAATCAAAAGTCATCAGAATAACTTTTGTGTTTAGGCATATGATTGGGGGCAGTTTAATTTGTAGCACACCAGAGACTAGTTTTCTGATGTTCCCAAGTGGTAGCCTCCTTCAAAGCCACCCAGCATGTTCTTTAACGTGCATGGACTATGGCTCTCCTGCACATGGGACTACGGTTTAATATCCCATCCAACAAATGGTGGCCTTTCCAAGCCCATCAGTGTCCTTTATTGACCAAGGCAGGGCTGGAGCTTTGCAGAGGTAAATCTCAACACTGGCACGGTGGGACTCAAACCCCCAAGAACTGCAGATTATGAGTCTGGCACACTACCAACTAGACTTCCTATCTATTTTTTCTATCTCCTATTTTTCCCATTTTATTTCTCTCTGTTACCATCCCCTCTCCCCCCCCCCTTTTTTTTTCTCCCCTTCCTTTACTTATTATCTTATGATTTTATTCTGCCTCATTTCTATTTGAATTCAAGACTTCCTATCCATTTTTCCTATCCTGCATTTTTCCCACTTTATTTCTCTCTGTTACAATCCCTCCTTCCCCCCTTTTTTTTTCTTTCCTCTCCCCTGTCTTTACTTACTATCTTATGATTTTATTCTGTCTCATTTCTATTTTCTGCACCTATTTTTTTCCCCCACTTCTCCTTTTTTTTCTCTCTCTTCATCTCTCTCTTTCCTTATTATTCTCAATTTTTCTTTTCAGGAGAGTCCTATTATGATGAGTACATTGAAGCACATGCTAGATGATTTTTAAAGAGATTTCCACCAGTCTCTTAATGGTTGTCCACTGGATTTCCTTCCGCTTCTCATCTCTGAGTTCTGGGGGAGGGGGTCCTTGTGACCTGATTTTTAGCACATTGTGTTTACAAAAGTGCGACTCACGGATAGAGCATTTCAAAACTGGCATAACTGTTTTTTTTGAATGACAAAATTCCAGATCTTCCACACATCTCTTTATAGAATTCAACATTGGAAGGAAGAATTATAGAGCATTTCTTAATAATAATAATGCCTTTATTCAAGCGCAAACACAATATCAATTAAATGAAAAATAATAAGAATGAAATTTAGGAATCACACATAATTCTTTCTTATACAATCAGTGGCATAGCCAATATTAGTCAAAATATTTCTGTTTATTAGGTTTTTAAAAAATTTGGTTAACAATTTTATTAATGCAAGTTAATGAACAAATAAGTGAAACACCCCTCAAGCTGATGCTTGCCACATAAATCTTACAGGAGCCTGTCAGCATAATATCCTTATCTTTTATTGCATTGCTTGAACCCAGGTTCCTAGGATCAGTAACCAAGTAAGCTAACCATTCAGCCACTGGGATTCTGATGAATAAATTTCCTAAATGAGGGGGAGATTGCATCCTCAGTACACCCCCCTCCTTTGTTACTATGAGATAACTCATATATATATAGGTACTGGACTGAAAAATGTAGGTAGTTCCATATTATATCAATGAGTATTCACATTCAGAGCTCAATAACTTATTCAATATGATTTTTAGTGAATAATATGTCTAAAGATAAATTAGACTTCAGTCAAATCTGTCTAAATCCCGATTTTGAACAACATTTTTTCAGCATTCAAAGAGTTGTGAACACTGGAATATTTCATCATCATCATCCTCAAGCAGCCATGGGCTACGGAGGTCCAACCAGACCGTGCAATTTAGTTCTCCAAGCAAGTCTGTCTTGAGCTATATCTGCTACATCCGGCCACTGCACACCAATTCTAACAAAGTCCTGTTTGACATTGTCTGCCCACCGCATCCTAGGTCTCCCCCTCCTTCTGAGGCCTCTAGGCCTCAGAAGGAGGGGAGAGGCCTCTAGTGCCTCTAGGCACACTGTTCATAACCCTATTTGCCAATCTATAATTATCCATGTGGGCAACATGGCCAAACCAGCGGAGTCTCTCTCTACACAATATGCTACTTAAAGGAGGTGGCAGACTCTTTCGCTTAACCTCATCATTAGTTACAAAGTTAAACCACCTAATACCCAAGATACTATATAACAGGCTGCAAAAAAATTTACCCCAAATTTTAATTAACACATTAAAACAGTCAATAATAGGTGCAATGCATTCTGCACTCTACTAGAGTCAACTATGATCTCATATATCTTAACCTGTTTTAATTAAATTATGGGATAAATTTTTTTTGTAGCTGTTGAATATATTTCAGCATTCATAACTCTTTGAATACTGAAAAATATTGTTTAAAAACGAGGTTAAGACAAATTTTATTGGTCTTTATCTTTAAAAATCATATTGACAGAGTTATTGAAATCTGAATGTGATTTTCTATTGAGATAACATGGGACTGTTTCAATTTTTTTGTCCAATACCTGTAGATAATACAAAGGGCTTTTTTTTTCTGAGGATACACAGGTATGCCTTGTATCCCCACCCTGTTTTCATCTGTATAAAAATAAAATTTAATTATTATCTTTTAGTTGAGAGTTTGCTAATAAAAGAATTTTAATGTACAGTTAGTGATATTTTTCTTCACTCCATTTTTAACTGGACTACAATTTCACAGTGTAGACTACCAAAAGCCAAGAGCAAATCAAGATATTCCTCAGAATTCATGACTCAAATTTGGAGTTTATTATACAACTTTTGTGAAGGGGACTTTTTTTGTAATATTAATATATACTTTCATTCTTGCTTTCCAGTAAACAAAATTAAATTAAAACATATGTTTAACTTTTTTCATGTGCTTGAGCTATTTTCTGACCCCCCCCCCCCTCCCTTGACTCTCACAATAACATTGTTGCAAGGTCACTGTATCTCCACAGTTCTTCCTAGAAAAGATGCAAATATAATACTAATTTCCAATAATATTTATTTTAAAAAGTATAGAACCGTTTTTCACTCGTAGATTAGGAAGCATCAAGTACCAGATCAGCGATCTCATTCAATGATTCAGAAATATTGAGTGCTGGAACAGCATTCCTGTTCAGTTATTTGAAAACATCAAGTACTGGACACCATTCCAGTTTAGTGATTCATAAACATCGAGTACTGGAATGGCATTCCGATTTAGTTGTAGCACTGCTTCAGTAATTTCTTCCTCTGCTCAATCAGTTGCAGTTCACCACTGCTACATTCCACCATTCACATTAAAAAAATGTAATACATGGTAAGAATATTGAAATTACAGCATTTAATCCTTTCACTGCCATATCAACCAAAAACATTCAAGTTTTTTAGTGGAGTCTTCCGATCAGTGCTATTCCTTTTCACTATCTCCTACCTGCAGTTTGGGCCAGTATGGTTAGTAAAAGGGTTAAGCAAAATGCATAAACTCAAAATGTTTGTGCATCTTTAAAAAAAACCCTATTAGTACTATATAATGGTTGGGCATGCTATATTAGCCTAGTGAAGAGCTTTATTTTGGCTATTTAAATGAAAAATTATTATTACTGTTCAGTGTTTCATGCCACAAATATTATTTTACACCTTGTGTTTTATGTTTCTTCTAGCTATAATGGATTATCAGGTAGATGTATAGCAGGAGAACGAATTATTTTTATTCACTATTGATAAATCTGGAAGTAAATGGGTTTAAAATTGTCGCTCAACTGATACTTTAGTCA
This sequence comes from Ryuthela nishihirai, assembly GCA_038380435.1. Classification (NCBI taxonomy): domain Eukaryota; kingdom Metazoa; phylum Arthropoda; class Arachnida; order Araneae; family Heptathelidae; genus Ryuthela; species Ryuthela nishihirai. The sequence continues at coordinate 36,489,234 of JAWZYU010000031.1, forward strand.
TTGAATGCACCATAAAGGATCATTTTCTAAACTATGATTCACAAATGTGTAGAAAATTCTTGAAATCAGTTCGAAAGGTAAAGTTATTTGAAAGGATAAGTGTGAAACGTTTTAACTGTACAAAGATGAAATGCAAACACCCAACTCATTTGTTCCTTGCTGCTCATTCAATGTTGCAGCTGATATATAATTTGCTAGCCTTATTTTGTTAGTTCTTTATTGAAGATCTTTAAGTCAAGTCGAAGGGTCATCATCAGCAGAGGGAAATTTCATGAGTTTATTCTTTTTTACAAAGATTAATCAAAAATCAATTCTAAAAAAAATTTAAATTCTTATTTGCATTAATTGAGAGAATTAAACTTTTAAAGAGTTTTAAAACTAAGCTTAAAAAGAAGTTAGAAATCAGAAGCACTCTAAAATGCTGAAACAACTTTGATATTATTATATCCAAGAAAAAAAATGTTCCCTCCAGTTTTTTAAAAATGAAAGAGAAAAGAAGTAACTTATTAAAGACCTTTCATTGGATTTTGTTCTTTACTAATATTGATTGCATTCAACAAATTTCCTATTTTGTTCAAGTTTATAGTTAATATGCATAATTTTCCATTTTTTACTTATATTTCATTTCTTATGTTACTATTGTAAAATAACTCAAGTGCAATCGTTTTCAGGTTCAATAAATTATTCAAAACAAAAGAAAAGTGGACGTATGAAGAAATTTGTCCTTATATAAGGTACAGTTTTGAACAATGAACTTCTCATTAATTATGTAATGAAATTTTTTAATACCAATATTTTACTGCCTTTACTGTTTTGAGCCTTTGGAAAGGCTTTTGAGTACATATAAAAACTTTTTTTCTATATTAATATCAAAAACTTTCCGCCAAGATTAGTTTTAGAGAAAGTCATGTTTTCATTTGATCAAGACATATCAAATAAAGACATTTTTGCACTTTTATCTAATAAGATTTCTGGCTATAGAACAGGTTTTGAAAGCTTTATTAAATCTATAACTTCAGTCTTTACAGATGTTAATCCTTTTTTTAAATAGTTTCTATAAAACATTTTGCATATTAGTTATTTGACCCAAGGCCCATGTCTATTATACAATTGACAGAATCTGAATTGAGATACTGCCGATGCCTATACCAGTTTGTAATCATGATGATGATGATGATCATCATCATCATCCTTAAGCAGCCAAGGGCTATGGAGGTCCAACCAGACCATGCAATTTAGTTCTCCAAGCATATCTGTCCTGAACTACATCTGCTGCATCTGGCCATTGCACACCAATTCTAACAAGGTCTTCTTTGACATTGTCTGCCCGCCACATCCTAGATCTCTCCCTCTTTCTGAGGCCTTTAGGCACACTGTTCATAACCCTATTCACTTATCTATAATTATCCATATGAGAAATATAGTCAAACCAACTGGGGTCTCTTTCTGCACAATGTGCTGCTCAAAGGAGGTTGACTCCATTGCCTAACCTCATCGTAAATTACAAAGTAATAAATAAGCATCTAGAATCAATGCGTAAGCATCTAGAATCAATGCATAAGCATCTAGAATCAATGCGTAAGCATCTAGAATCAAAGCATCAAATTTCCTGTTGTTTACAAAGTGTCTCAGTTTCACTACCATAACTAATCCTAGAAAGAAAAACTATTATACAGTCTAATTTTAGTCTTTAGGTGTATATGCCTACTTCTCCACACTCTCCATAGATTCTTAAAAGTCCCAGCAGAAATCACTATTTGTCTGTTAATCTCAAGCCACACATACTAGTATCTGTTGCATAGCTCCCAAGATAATTAAACTGTGACACCTGCTGAAGACTGCAACCATTCAGATTAACTGAATCACAGCTTGCCTGACTAATTTTCATCTCTGTTTATAACCAAACCTACTCACCAGTCTCATCAACAGCTCGAATGAAAGAGTTCATTTCATCAACATCATTTGCCAAAAGGGCTAAATCATCAGCATAATCTACAACAGAAATTTTCATATCTCCAGACCATTTAAGGCCAAAATTTTTGCAGTGAATTTTGCATCATAACATAATCAATAACCAAACTAGAGAGAAAAGGAGACAAAATTCACCCTTGTCGAACACCAGAAGTAATGCTAAACCAATTGCTACAAGCCTTACCAATTCTCATACATGACTCAGTGTTATTATAGAGAGCTTTCATTATGTTAACTAACTTGTCTGATATACCATATGATCTCACAATCAACCACAAATTATGACGATCAACAGAGTCGAAAGCCTTTTTGAAATCAACAAAACTAGCAACCAAAGGTTTCTGAAAACTCTAAACATTTCTCAAGAATCTGCCTAAGTAAAATATCTGATCCACACATCCCCTACTACTTCTGAATCCACATTGCTCATCATGCAATTGCCTGTCAACCAGATTCTTAATTCTATTAAGCACAATCATGCAAAGAACTTTACCTGGAACAGAGAGTAGGCTGATACTCCTATAGTTATCACAAGAACTGCGATCACCTTTTTTTGAAAATAGGGTTAATAATAGCTCTGGTAAAATTATTAAGAACCATGCCTTTATCATAAAAGATATTCAAAATTTCAGTCATGTGGTAACCAAAACATTCCCAGCTCTAAGCATTTCTGTAGTAATTTCATCTACCCCTGGGGATTTATGTAGTTTGTTTAGAAATAGCCAAAATAACTTAAGATTGTGTTATAGGGCAAACATTAAAGCCAGTACTGCATCTATCATTACAAACAATGGAAGTAGAACTAACTGCATTGTTTAGATCATCACTGAAATGCCCATCCCACCTAGCCATGACAGAATCCTCACCTTCTATAACTTTACTTTGTTTATCCTTCAAACCCAATATACCTATCCGTTTTCTACTGCACCAAACAACTACCTGGTACAGCTCTCTGCTGTTGTGCTGTCTAACTGCTTCCTCGGCTTTGTCAGCCAAGCCATCAAGCCAAAGATTCTTAGCAGCAGCTAACTGATCCTTTACATATTTATTAAGCTCTCTGTAATGCTTTCTATTAGGACTAGTAGGGTATTGATTAAGGACATTCCTGCAGTTCTTTCTTCTGCAGGAATGAAATAAGCTCAAGGCCTTATCACTCAAATAATTCTGCCTCCTCTGCTCCTTTTTTCCTAAAAGGGTACTGTTAGTTTCCAAAAAAGCTTGTTTAAAATGGTCCCATTCTTCCTCAACTTCAGTAGTAAGCAAACCATGACTGTCATAATGACTAAGTAACCTATCATGGTAAGCTTTAGCTATAACTGGGTCTTTCAGAGCTTCAGTGTTAAAAGTAAATTTTTTAACCCTAACACAACACTTTTTAAGTTTAAGTTGCAAGACACTTTTAACAAGGTAATGGTCAGATCCAATTTCAGCTCCCCTATATGACCTGGTATTCCTAACAGAACTAGTCCATTTGCTGGAAATTGATATATAATCAATCATATTCCTATGCAGCCCATCAGGTGAAACCCATGTGTACTTATGTATGTCACGGTGTTTGTAATAAGTGTTAGTTATTCTGAATCCATTGAGTTTACTTACCTGTAGGAGACGTTGCCCATTTCCATTGCAGCTACCAATACCAAAAGGGCCTATTACTCTTCACCAAAGGCCAGAGTCAGTACCAACTTTGGCATTGAAGTCACCTAGAACAAGGGTAATATCTCCTTGACAGAATTTAAAAAATCCTGAAGTTGTCCATAAAGCCTGTCTTTCTCATAAAACACATGAAACTTCAATTTAAAAAAAATGCCTTTTGAAATTTTTCTTACATATGTATCATAAAAATACATTATTAATTCTTAAAAAATAATACTTTAATAAAATATGCATTAAATGGAAATAAAGTATGATATGAAAAAAAAACGCTAAAACCATCTGATTGCCATTTCTTAGAAGTGATATATGGTATTGCAGATTTGTTTGTTAAATTACTCTATGCTGAAGCAATCCTCTGATTTAAGCCCACAAGTTTGATTTGAACTGTTATTAACAAATTTTCCTTAAGGTTTTGATAATCTCTTGAAAATTAACAAAAAAAAATGCTATTTTTAAAAACTGAAGATTTTCGAAGTAATTTTTAAGTATACCTATTTTTTTTTTTTATTTTTATGTTCTCTTTTCTGCCTTAAAACAATTTTAATACATCTAGAATTATTTTTATCATTCATCCCAGCATTTAAAAGTGCTCTCTGGTTACTGAACCCAAAACCACAAGTAAAAATAACTTAAATATAAGTGACAATCACAGCGTTACCTGTTGACTTTCTAACATCTGTAAATCAATAAATATTTTGAGAAAAAAATTTTTGTCGAAGTACGGTTGAACCCACATCTCCCCAGAAACCTGCTAGAGTATTCTACTGGTTGAACTAATGCCGACTCTGTCATTCTTTTCTCACTGTGTAAGACTTTAAACTCGTCCCGAGATATCATGACCTACAGTTGGCACCATATATGATCTCAGGTGGCAACTATTATTTTTATATTGCCCTGAATGAGATAGAAATAGTCTCTTCACACTATTTAGCGTTATTAATGATTTAAACGTAAGTGACTATCACAGTATTACCTGTTGACATTCTAACATCTCTAAATCAAAATGCTGTAATTGTCACTTGTGTTTAAATCATTAATAACACTAAATAGTGTGAAGACTATTATTTATTTCCATCTTACTCAGCACAATACAAAAACAATAGTTGCCACATGAGATCATAGATAGTGCCAACTGTAGGCACAGATATTGCAGGACAAGTTTAAAATCTTACATAGTGAAAAAAGACAGTCGGCATTAGTTCAACTGATAGAATACTCTGCATTTTTCTGGAGAGATACAGGTTCAAGTCCTATATGTTGATGAAGTTTTTTCCACAAAATATTTATTGATTTATAAAAATAACTTGTTTGTGCAAAACTGGTGGTAAATAGGTTATGGCCTTGAATTATGGATCCTGAATTTGCTGCATTGGTGGGCTTCTGTTGAGAGAAAATATTGTGCCATGTTTTCTGTTTATGGGTTGACAGCTCCAAGTGAATAATCCTGATCAGAGGTCATTGCAGGTGCCTGAGCTCTTGCTGCTATGGGCATTGTCAAATCCTACATTGGAGGAAGTCTTCCAGTGTAGATGGGTTGGGTTGTTTTACCTCTGAGCGGCACTTTTTTGCACAACATGGGCTAAATGGCCAGGTCACATGGAGAGTGATGGAGAGGATCATGGAGTTGGGGGAGGAGACCCACTGGACCAGCTGTTGGGAGACAGATGGTAGCCTCCCGTCAAGGCCATCCAGCGTGTTCTTTAACGTGCACAGGGTATGGCTCTCCCGCACACGGGGCCACGGCTTAACGTCCCATCCGACGGACGGCGGCCTTTCCAAGCCCATCGGTGTCCCCTACTGACCGTGAGCAGGGCGGGGAATTTTGCGGAGATAAATCTCAACGCTGACCCAGCTGGGACTCGAACCTGGGAAGTACAGATTACGAGCCTGGCGCGCTACCGACTGAGCCACCCCTGCCCCAGTAGTGTAGATGACTTCAGCCTTTATAGTGAAGGGAGCTGGTGTTTGCCCCATGCCTGTGATTAGGGGGCTCTTTGATATTATCAGCACTTCCTCTCTCAATAAACAGTTTCTTTAAAGATCACACTAACTATTTTCTCTCCAATGGTTCTTAAAATGTGAAGACTTTGCACAGAGATTATTTTCTTGATGTCTTCATAAAAGAATTTAACCATTATAACCTAAATATTCTCAGCTTGATTAATATAAATATTCTCAGCTTGATTAATATAAATATTCTCAGATGATTATTACCAACAGATATAATAAAAAAATTAGAAATATTAAAATATTTTTCTTATGATGACTAAAACGTTGAACACAATCAAACCATTTCCTTTTGTCAACAAATCAAATACTATGAAAAACTCCAGAAAACAAAAATGCATTTTAAGCTCAACATTTGACAAAGATTAACACGTAATAAAAATTTAAAAAGTACGGAAGTACAAATTGTTGTGTAGTATTATTGTTTTAAAACTTTGCACACACCAAGACTCTGGACAGGACACACTGGTTGGAAACCATTGCACTAACCTATTTGTGTAATGAACATCAAATTGAAAACTAAAATTTGATATAATTAGTCAGGAAAAGTATTATTACACGATGGAATGAATGTTTAGCTATATTTTGACAAGGAGGAGGAAAAATATTTGAAAAATTCATAATTAACAGATATATATGATAGGTTCAAAAACTATCATCACAAATCTTGAATTAATATGGTTAATCCAACAATGAAGCAAATAATATTTGGACTCAAACATTTTTTGGGGAAAAAAAGTAATAACGAAAACTTATGCACAAAATGAAACTAAATACCAAATAAAAATACCCTTGTATTAATTATAAATGGAGTACATTGCATGTTCTCATATGGGAGAGCATTTTTCAAAAATGTGTATAATAGTTATCAAAAATGCCTACAATGTTCCTGTATGGGCACATAGAACTAAAAGTGTTAATCCTAGTAGCAAATTCTCAGCTGGAAATTGAATTACCAGTTTATAAATATAGTAAAGTATTAAAAAGGTAAATTATTAATTGAAAGTTGAATTGCAATTAAATTTTAAATCGTATTTTCTTTCATTGTATCTAAATGTTACCTTTAGTCTTAAGTGACTGTTCAGAATGTAATCTCAGTTACTACAAATGGCAGGATTTTGCCTTTACAAAGTGAAACTTTTTGTCTTTTTTTTTGTTTTTAAATATTTTGTTAGAAATTTGTCATTAAAATTAAATATTTCATTTTTTTTTTGAGAGCTATACTCGTAATAAGGATTTTTAAACAGTTGAACAGCTACAGTTCTTAATAAGTTCCATCATAATTCTTACCTTCTGCACCACAATATGTTTACCACCACAATATGTTATAGTTGATTTTATTGAATTTTTGGATGTATTACGGTTTAAACAGCTCACTATCACTTTTTCAGAGATCAAACTATTAAAGGACAGAATGTGAATACATTGTTGACAAAGTATGCAAGAGCATCTATAAGCAATGGGATAAAAGTATATAATTCAAAATGGCCACTTTCTTGATCAAGATTAACCAATATGCAACAGTAGAAAAAAAAAGGTAAATGGAAGGCAAGTGAAAATGAGGTGATGTAAATATAATATGTTGTAGAGTACCAATAAATATCTATGTCATAAATTTCCATCCTTGTCTCTAAATTTTTCTTTGAACAAATTCAAATAAAATTGCTGGTGGCACTGCTGGTTTTATAATTACCAAGTTTGATGCAAAACATGATGATTATTGATTTGTGTTAGTATAATGATTAAATGTACTTAACTCTTGAGGTGATGATCAATAAATCCTGGTATATATCCTTATTAAACCAATGTATGTACCTAGGCAGTTTTTCTTGCACTCTCTGGATCCAATAATGTTGTAGTTAATATGTCATTTTCAATGCTGTGATAGCATTCAAAATGGCCTACAACATTGCAAACCTGTCTACAACATTGTTTACAAAGAAATTTTGAAATAAAAACGTGAATCATGAGGTTTTAGTTTCATTAGCATTTTTCTTCACGTTTGAAATATCCCACATTAAAACAATGCAGAGAAAAATCGGCAGTCAAGGCATAAATCGTAGTATATGCATTATTACGATTGTTATCCTTAAAGAAAATTACTACTTTGTTTACTTTGGCACTTTGTTCTTGCTTATCCACTTCAAAAATATGCCAAAACAATGCTGTCATGTTGGAGGCCATTTATGGGAGGGTGTGTGGGGAACAGGTCTAGACATACTTCTCCCCCCTTCCACTTCCATAACTAAAATGTGTACATAGGAAACTTAAATATAACTCTATATATCACATTGAATGCCACATCATTCATTTATGAATGATCCTAATAGTTCAAGAGGTTTAAGTGATAAAAGAACATAAAATGACATTTAGAGGTAGAAATGATGACAATTGAAGAAAAAAAGCCTGCATGACCCCTGGGAAAATCTTGGTGAAATCAGCTTGGCATGCAATGTGTTAACATGTTAACAAAGGTGTAGCAGATGAGAGTTTTGTTTCTATATTTATAATATTTTCAGAATGATAGACATAGGGTTCTTAACCACTATGTTGTTCTTCATGGTGTAAAGTTTGAAAAGTAGAATAGGAACAAATCTCAAGCAGCTGCTTCTCACAGAGGTGCAGGCAGGCAGGCCTGGCCTTTGCATAAGCTAACTAAGCTGCAGCTTAGGGCCTCAGAGCATTTTAAATTTTATGTATCATGCAAAATGTTTACTATTATTTAAATTACTCTTGTGTGAACACTTCAGCATAGCTTCACACAGTCATCATTGTATACCAATGCTATAATGCTCCCAGAATTTAGGGGAGGATTCGAGAATTTAGTTTATTTTAGAGGGGCATGGAATTTAATTTTTGGGTGAGTCTGATAATAAGACGTAGGGTTTCCCTGTTACTAAAATATTCCACCCAATAGGAAAGGTTAAAATATCGGGAATTGGGTCGCCAAGCTACCACATATGATGGTAGTAATATTGTGTTTCCTGTCTACAGGACGTTTTTCTGTGATAATTTATTTTTAAGGTTAAAATATATTCTATTTGGGAATAAAATTATGTACTTTTTTAATCTATTTTATTTGTTGGAATAAATTACTATGGTCCTAAAATAAAACTGTACGAAGACAACTGTTTTGTATTTCAAATCAGGTAGATAAATTTGAGATTTTTTATAGAACAACCAGATTTTCAGAAGGAGGGGGATTCTGGACCCCCTGTGTGTGTCCCCGATTTCTGTCACATCAGTTTTCCAATCTACTAATAAATCAGCACTTTGAAGTCGATTCAAATTTTAGAGGAAAAATTGTTTTGAGCCGGGTGGGATACAAACCCACGACCTCCTGATAACATGTCAGTGCTCTGGACCACTGAGCTACGAGCCGCTGATCCTCTAACTGTGAACATTTCTATTATGTCCCATATATGCGCTATTTAGGCAATCTAGCTACAAGTGGCTTTCCATTTTGCCACTTTGTCAGGTGCTCCGACATGTTATCAGGAGGTCGTGGATTCATATCCCACCCGGCTCAAGACAAATTTTCCTCTAAAATTTGAATCGACTTCAAAGTGCTGATTTATTATTAGATATTGAATATGTCGAGTTTATTTCATTATTTATCAGTTTACCAAGCTTATTATTTTTTCTTCCAGAATTTTAATTAAATATTTTGACTTTCGAATATTTAGGCCTTTTAAAATTGCTATATCTTAAGGTCTCAGAAAGTCAAAATCTAGCTGGGTACAGGAACCTGTCTGTATGAGATAGAGATGTATGGGAAATTCAAGACTTTGGGAACCAGAACACCGAAAAAAAACATCCAAATCATATCTGAGGCTTTAACCTGATTCCTGTTATCATTAACCAATCATACTGACTGCTTGGCTGCAATCCAAAGAAAATATTTTAACGTTCTTTATTGAAGAAAAAATTTTAACATATGAAACACTTTAAAGGTTTATTGTCATAAACATCTAAGATTTAATTAGAATTCCAATTTTGGATTTACACTTGAATATAAGCTCTCTGGACAAAAATTTAGTCATCTCCCTCTGTAATAGGGTTACATCCGTTCGACAGCAACTAAGGGTGCACCGGTAATAAACACATCCTACAAATAGCTGTGCTGTGCACTATGGGGTTCATACACTGACAAGAAGTGGTTGTGTGCCAAGTGTGTGAGTTGTTTTGTGAAACATGGGTCGTGCCAAAGATGTGAATGAGTAGCAAAAAAAGTGTTGTTGCATTTGGCTAAGCCAAAGGGCATAGTGTACAAGAAGTTGCTGCCTTTGCAGGTGTGTCTAAACGTACTGTCCAAAGGGTCTTCCAGCAGTGGCGTACATCACAGTCCACTGCTAATCATTGCCAGAACTGCGGCAGAAAGACTGTGCTCACCAATAGGGACTGCCACACTGTGTCATTCACTGTTAGGGCAAACCGCTTTGCAATGAGGCAGGAATTGCTCCAGTCAATCAATGCAGACCTACAACAAGATGTTTCCGAATTAACACTCCGAAGGGAACTGCATGCCATGGATATCTGGAGCAGAGTATCGTGGAAGAGACCCATATTAACAGCTCTGCATGGTTACAGTGGACGAGACGCCACAAAGATTTGACTGTTGATTCTTGGAAGCATGTGATCTGGTTGGATGAGTCACGTTTTTGCTTGTACTCGAATGATGTGAGGCGATGGGTACATTGTAAGCTGCATGAAGCCTTCCATGTGGACTGCGTGCAAGGTCCTGTTCAAGCTGGAGGAGGCTCTGTGATGTTCCAGGGGTGTTTCACATACAAGGAAATGGGTCCTTTGGTTGTGGTGATGTCACACTTGAACCAGAGCAGCTATATGGAGCTACTGGATGACCACATGTTGCCTTTTGTGCAGCATCTCCACAGCAAATGCCACAGTTTGGCCAGATGGCTGGGACAGTGCATCACTCTTTGCCCCCAAACAGTCCCACAAGTTTTCTATGGGATTCAAATCCGGGGATTTGGCAGGCCAGTCAAGATGTTCGAAGGCTTCAGAATGCTCATCGTGCCAATCCGACACACTTTGAGCCCTGTGCACGTGACAATTGTCATCTTAGAAGACACATCCTTCTGGTGTTCAATGTGGAGATGATGTGCGAAAGGCAACATGTGGTCGTCCAGTATATAACCCTTCTGGTTCAAGTGTGACGTCACCGCAACCAAAGGACCCATTTCCTCGTATGTGAAACACCCCCCAGTACATCACAGAGTATCCTACAGCTTGAACAGAACTTTGCACATAGTCACATGGAAGGCTTCGTGCTGCTTATGATTACAGGGTGAATCTGAAAAAGTGGTCAAAACTTTACGGGGTGGTAGAACGCAGCTATACGAGCAATATTCGTCATAGAATGTATTTTCGGAACTCAAGCAGTGAGAAGTTAAAAGGTAGTTTTCCACTGTCACATTTAAAGAATGAACACAAGAAGGAGAGGAGAGACTTCAGAAAACATTTTATTAACAGGAATGTAATTGAGGTACATGCTCAAAGAAATTGCTCAAAAGAGCTGCCGCCAGCTGAAATGCAGGCTTCACACCTGCGGGATAGGGACCGACGCACATTTGCGAAGACACCAGGCATTTCCCGAATATCGCCGGCAACAACGGCGATCCTGGCGACTAGATCCATATCGGTTTCAATGGGGCACTCGTAGATTAGGCTTTTCATATGGCCCCACAGGAAAAAGTCCAAACACGAGAGATCCGGCGATCTTGGTGGCCAAGCTATGGGACCACCTCGACCAATCCATCATCCTGGGAACGTTGCATGTAAAGTGTTTCGCACATCTAAGCTGAAGTGTGCAGGCGCACCGTCGTGCTGGAACCACATTCTCGACCTGCTGGTGGTTGGAATCGGACGCAGCAGCTCCGGCAACACCTCTCGTAGGAATGTTTTATACGATTTGCTGTCCAGACGGTGTGGCAGGAGGTGTGGGCCAACCAAATGGTCATGGAGGATCCCTGCCCAAACATTTACGGAAAACCGCTGCTGGAACGAATGAGGACGTGTGGCATGCGGGTTCGTACCCACGTGTGTGAATTATGGGTATTCAAAACGCCCTCACGGGTGAAAGTGCACTCATCCGTAAACAGAACGTGCACCAAAATCCGCTGCGCTGCATTCTGCTGGAGGTACCAACATGCGAAATCAACACGTGGCTGATAGTCCACCGGTGACAACGCTTGTACCTTCTGCATACGATAGGGGTGCATTCCTTCCTCCTGTAGCACACGGCAAACCGCATTTGGGACACGTGTACTGCACGGGAAACCGCTCGCGTGCTACATCGCGGTCGCTCTTCCACCCTACGCAGAATGTCCTCTGCAAGTTGCGGCGTCCTGACACTCCTTTCACGCCCTGCGTCTTGCTTGGCCGCAGTGAAGGATCCCGTTTCACACAGCCGCAAATGCTCGAAGGTTTTCCGATCTGGAGTGCATCTCATCGGAAACCGGTCGCGGTAATGTCTCTGTGCCTCAGTTGCATTCCTGTCCGTCGCACCGTACACAAAGTGCATATCCGCCATTTCGTGGTTAGTATAACCAGCCATCCTCTCGCCAATCCACGGTAGAAATGCCATTGGGTGCGAGGACCGACCCTTTTATTCCATTTCCAACGCCAGCTAGCGGCTTGCCATTTGCGTTCCGACCATACATTCTGTGATGAATATTGCACGTATAGCTGCGTTCTACCACCCCGTAAAGTTTTGCCCACTTTTTCAGATTCACCCTGTATACCTGTCACCTTGCATTATTCGAGCACAAGCAAACACATGACTCATCCTTTGCTGCTGGAAGAGTGGATGAATATTGATGTGCACTACATTTGCACACTGGTGGCATCCATGCCAGACAGAATTTCTGCTGTTCTTTGGTCACAAAGGCATTACGCACTAATAGGTGACATTCAGCCAAGGGCGACTATTTTTTTGTCTGGTGAGCTTATCATCAGTATACAGGGCAGGAAGATGATGTACACGCTCATATCAGAATAATATGACCACCCACGGAATCACTGTATCCGCCCATGGACATTATAGAGTGCACATGACAAGGTTGACCACACGGAGATATAAGCGGCCAGCCAGGGCAGATGAGTCATAGTACATAACGTGGGCACAATGGACAGAGGTATTGATTTGACCGACTTTCAAGAAGAAATGATCATTGGCTACCACACCAAGGGTGGAAGCATCTTAGAAACAGCAGACTTTGTGGGCTGTCGTGAGGTGCTGTAGTAAGAGTGTATCAAGAATGGACTGCAGGCACACCAAGCACCTCCAGATGTCATAACTGTGGAGCCCCAAAGGCCATCGACCCCAGAGGAAAACGTCACCTCTGTCGACTGGTAAAGGGCAATCGCACAGCAGTGCAGCAATTGACCGTTCAAAAGAACACCAGGTACGTGCCCCCGATAACAGTAGAATGAACCCTGTTATGCACGGGTCTCGAGTCGATGCTGCATAAAGGTGCCCATGTTAACCAAGGTCCATCGGCAACGATGCCTACAGTTCACATGGGACCACCGTCATTGGACCCTGCCATGTCACTAAGGTGGTGCGTGACTGGTTCCAGGAACACGACAGCGATGTTTCCATTCTCCCTAGGCTGGTGAAATCGTCCGACCTCAATATCATACAGCAATTATGGGACCATTTGGATCAACAGATTCGACGTGCAGACCCACAACCATGTCATCTCCAACCGCTGTGCTCTGCTGGAGTCCAAATGTGCACGTGTGCCTCTGGTAACCTTCCAGGGCCTTATTGCATCCATTCCATGCAGACTCGCCACTGTCATCTGTGCCAAGGGTGGTTATTCCCATTATTAGGTAGGTGGTCATATTATTCTGATGCAACTGTGTATATAGCTTAGTGTCAAATTACTTGAGTGATAGGGAGATCATTTTTCCCATGTCAGTGGAGTAGTTTCGAGTAATCTGGATAGAGGCTACCTATAGGGTTCGTGCAGTTGTCTGCTTCTCTGGAACTTAGTTGCAAATACGGCTTTGGATTTGACCCTATCGAGGGTATCTGCTAGAGGCTTATGCAGACGACATGCTGCTTGTCATTTCAGCCTCTTCCAGAGAAACGAGATTGCTAGTAATGTAGCATTGTCGGTTTTCAAAGGATAGTCTTCGGTACAAGCTATGGTTCAGCTGTACTAAGGAAATACCAATGACAGTGGCTAAGGAGGGTGTTCTTAACAAAAGGTACCCCATATTTAAAATAAATGGCAGAAACATCTGCCGCCAGACAATGTGGGGATCGAGATGGATTCCACACTTGCAGGACAAAGATTAAATGCACCAAGATTATGTGCCAACTGGGTCGAATGGCTTGCATCTTATGGGGTCTCCAAGGAGAGGTCCTAAAGGAAATTTTTTTGAGGGGTATAGAGAGGATCCTGACATATGGAGCAGATGCCTCCCAACGAATCACTCTGAGATGTGCAGAAAGCTGCTTGCAGCCCAGAGTCCAGTTTACTGCGTATTTTACTAGAGCTTACAGAACTACATCTACGGATGCACTCTTGGTGATATATTTCACGTAGAGTACATTCGTAGATGTATATCACAAAAAAAGGCAACATGTGGTCATCCAGATGGCAGGGATTCCGTCTGTATTTATCAGTAGGAAAAGAAGTGATCATTTTTAGTCCTGCAGGCATGGGAAAAGACAATATTTTTTAGAGTTCAGTGTGACCCTGAGGAATGTGAAATAGACAGCGAAGTGGGATACGCATCTCACTAAGAGACTGCTTGTGCCATGGTCAATGGAGTTAACATCAGGTATAGGAGTGGAAGTCTACACTGAGTTTTAAGAGCGAGGAGGCCTGGCTTACACTCTACAATCAAGAAGCCAAAGTGTATGACTTCAAAAAGAAGGTTTCTATCAATGGCTCAGTCTTCCAAGCAGAGCTGCTTGCCTCAAAGAGGTCCTGCAGTGGACCCTCAATGACGGCAGTCAGTATACTAACAGCGAGCAGCTCTACAAGCACTTGAAATTGCAAACAACAGGCAAACGAGATCAAGCAGCTCTTGGGCAACAATACAGAGCCAGCATTTCACTCTCCTAGATCAAGGTGCACGTGGGCCATGAAGGAAATGAGTGGGCTGACCAACTTGGCCCACTCAGTAGGTCCTTACGTCCAACCTGAAATTGCGGTTAAGACTTCAAGACAAACTTTGGAGCTTACATTAGGTAAGCAGGTGGCTAAGGAGTGACAGAGGCTCTAAGACATGGCTAAGAATGGTCTTCAAACAAAGACATTCATACAGACAGTCGATTTGTCCTTGTCCTCACCATTACTTTATGCAGGTATTAACAGGACATCTGCCTTCAGTTACTGTGGGGATCCACACACAGATATCGGGCATTACATCCTGTAGTGCCCGATTACAGAGGGGTTCGCTAACGACCTCAGAGGGGCCCAGCAATCAGCTAGCAGGTAGGCCGACCATAATATCCATTGGGCAAATTTCAGGGATTTGGGCTGGCGCCGGGACTCGCTACTTTGAGACCAATGCTATTACTCTTCTACTTCGATATTTTTTTAAATGGGTTGTTGTCCGCACCACCTTTAATGCCCCCATACCCCAAATCCCTACTGGTCTCCTCTAAGACAACCTCTTCTACTTCAAGACTTGCCACTCATGTAGTATTGAGAAAACGAAGCACGTTTTTTCCCCAGGGGGAGTCCTTTGGGATACCCCACCCCTCAACAAAGGGCTTGTACAGTGTCCAGGATAGCACAATTTTGTGGGAGCCTCCCTTTGGGCGGAAAAAATAGGGTAAAAGACGTCAAATATACAAATTGTTGAAGGACAATTTGATATGCGAATTGTGTCAATTTTATGGAAAATTTTTATTATAGTGTAATTCATATTTAAAAAAAATTCTGCGTTAATAATTATATTATAGCTGTCTAGCCCTCTCGGCATCACATTCTTCAATTATGTCATTTAAAAGGCTAGTTTACACTGAATGAATTACTGGTTCCTGTTGAACTGGCGCCAATAAGTTGGGGTGTTGCAATTCGTTCACGTCTCCTGAACACGTCACATGTTCTAACCACTAAACTCTCAAGACTAGTTCGTTTTTCAGGTAATTGTGACTATAGGTCTTTCCGATTTTGTCGCCATCTATGATTGGGATGAGCAACCTTTCAACACTCCCAGAAATGAAAGATGGTGAATAATTAGATAGTCTATGTTTATGGGTAATCCGTGACTTTATTATTGGTTGATGACAGCAGATATTTCAGAACTATTCAAAACCACTGGTTCTAACCCCACCCCCATCAGAAAACTCTGTACACCATTGGTTTCAGGGGCTGGGGTGGCTCAGTCGGTAGCGTGCCAGGCTCGTAATCTGTAGTTCCCATGTTCGAGTCCCAGCTGGGCCAGCGTTGAGATTTAACTCTGCAAAAATTCCCCGCCCTGCCCATGGTCAATAGGGGGACACTGATGGGCTTGGAAAGGCCGCCGTCCGTCGAATGGGACGTTAAGCCGTGGCCTCGTGTGCGGGAGAACACGCTGGACGGCCTTGACGGGAGGCTACCATCTGTCTCCCAACAGCTGTTCCAGTGGGTCCCCTCCCTGAACCTTCTCTGAGCCTTTGGGGTCCATGTGACCTGACCATTTAGCCCATGGTGTGCAAAAAAGTGCCGCTCAGAAGTAAAACAACCCAACCCATTGGTTTCATCATGATAAGAATTGTATTACGGTGATTAATGGAGGTTTTATAACTCTCCCGTTATATTGTTTAACTTATATTCCTACTGTAGTGGTATTATTAAACTATAATAAACTACAGTGCATACATATAAGCAGTACAACGTTGTCGACAGAAAAAAAAACTATCTTGCGAATTATCACTTATTCCTTACAATCTTTTATACACCAAAGAGCCAAAACATTATGAGAGAAAGTTATACGCCAGTTAAACAGCTCTTACCTGACGAGGCATGGAAGCTAAAAAAATATCTAAAAATGTCTTCTGGTATCGATACAAACACATTACCAGCAGATTCTTTAACTCTTGTAAGTTACGTGGTTGAGCCATCACAAGTCAGATATACTCTTCCAACACAAACCACAGATGCTCGATTGATGTCTAGGGAATTTGGAGGCCAGTGCAATACCTGGAAGTATTCCTCATGTTCTGTGAACCATTCTCGAACAATGTGACATGGCGCATTATCCTGCTGAAAGAAGGCACTACTAGAGGGGAATACTGTTGCCATGAAAGGATGTATCTAGTCTGCATGACGTTTAGGTAGGTGGTAGACGTCATAGTTTCCTGCACATGAATGACTGGACCCAGGGTTTCCCAGCAAAACATTTCCCCCACTGGCTTGTTTTCATCCTACAGTGAATCCTGGTGCCAACACTTCCTCAGATAAACAACGCATACCTACCCGGCCGTCCACATGGTGCAATGGGATTCATTAGATCAGATGACCTTCCAATCATTAAAGGTGTAGTTTTGATGCTCGCCTGCCCATTATAAGCGCTTTCGATGGTGAACCAAGATTAGCATGGGCATTAAGAGTGGCCTGCGGCTATACAGCCCCATTTTCAGCAGGGTTCGATGTACTGTGTATTGTGACAGATACCGTCACCAGCATTCAAATTACAGGCGAGTTGCATCACAATATCCCTTCTGTTGGCTCGTACCATTGCTACTACTCAAATTACCAAACCTACATAGTTCCTTCTCTAAACCCCAAGTGTTTAAGCGGATCACAGGGAATTGTAATATATTGGGGATTTTCGCCGCGTTGCAATTGCCGTTTTTCTTCTGCATAAATGGAGACTCGCCCTTTCTTTTCCACTGCAGCTTTTGTCTGGCTATCGCAAAGCACTTTATCTGAGCGCTAATTATGACGAAGGTGGCTAAGACAGCTGCTTCCCCAAATCTTTTGGAATTGGCGTCGCTCGTTGGTCATACGAGTAAATTTTTACATCTGTTTGTGTCATGCAAGTTTCTAAGTAGATCTTTGAAGGAAAAATTTGAAAGGTATCAAAACACAAAACTGAAAATAACGAAATTATTTTTTAACGTTATTTGTTACGTTATAAACATTTTGAAATTCCGTTGTTATTCATAAATCATTTCTTTATTCCGTTGTTATAATAACGTTTTCCAACACTGCTTCATATCCTAGAAGAGCATCACTAGCGCACCGAATAAGGATTAACTAATCTGTGCACTACGGCATCTGAAGCAAACGTACAGCTTGAAGTTGCTTTCATCCTTCCCTCCCCTCCCCGAAAAAAAGAATCTGACCTTTATCTGTCCATTTGGTCTCTTGAAGCCAAGAATATCTAAGTTATACAGTGGAATTCTTGTGTGAGGTTATCAAGAGAATAATCTCTGTGCAGTCCTCACATTCGAATTACCTACGAAGAGAAATCTACGCTATGAAATAGTTGGCTGAAAAAATCCCGTTCATGGCAAAATTTTTCAGCTATATCGGGAGCCCCGTGTCTACAGGACATTGCTTGTGATATTTACTAAATTATATGTTAGTTTCAACAGATACGTGTGTAACCAGGGACAGGCTGACATATTTTTTTTTCAAGGACGCATTGTAGCAGGGGGAGTGGCTGCGATAAAAAATTAGTCTTCAGGATTTGAATATATATTCTATTGATAGTTTTGTGCATGATGCTTAATGTAAATTTTCCCCAATTCTGTGGAATTTGTGAAAAAAATTTTTATAAAAAAAATCCTGCTCGTTTCTAGTTGCCCCTGTAAGTACATTTGAGTGGCAGTAGTAACGACTCAGCTACGGACTTGCCAGGGTGTCAGCTTGCCCGATGGCAAGTGGGGCCACTTATACAGACAATATTTTAAAAGTAATAGTCTTATAGTTGTGAGTGGGGCCCATTTGTCTCCTGGCACACAATATTTTTAGACCCAGTCCGCCACTGCAAGAAGCCATCATTCTTCTGATATTCTTTGGCCCAGCTGCCTTGCTAGCCTGCACCTGTATGTAATCCACTTTAGTTTTACGTTGATATCCAAGTGGAAAAATTGGCTTGAGGCGGATAGGTTACCCGACGTGTTATCGGTAGGTCGTGGGTTCCTATTCCATAAGGCTCAAGATAATTTTTTCCTCTAGCTTTTATCTCGATATGAAACTAAGAATGATTACATACATTTCTATAATATTCATAATTATTGAATTGTACTAAATTACTCTTTACAACAGTGTGAACCGTTAAGGTCTGTAAATGGTAGCTAGGTAGTCACTGGAAGGAGAGCTATGCACCAATCCCCTGTGATGATGCATAGAACCGGCCAGGCCTAGCACCTAATGTCCAACCCCGCCTTCTCGTGGTGCGGACCGTTAGTAACTTTCAAAAGAGATACTCTCTTGTGGAAGTGAACGGAAGGGGAGGGCTGCCAGATTAGTGTGGCCTACTGATCTGGACAACTATGGCTACTTTTCTTTTTTTTCTACCCTGCTGAGGAGTGGTCAACCACACAGGGTCCTGGTGCTGACCATATAAACCTACTGGACTGGACAGATATATGGCTCTGAGCTTGATTATGGATCCTGATTTTGCTGCACTGGTGGGCTTCTGTGGAGGGAAAATCTTCCGCTGTGTTTTCTTTTTGTTTGTGGGTTGACAGCCCCAAGTGAATAGATCCACAGGATATGTTTATCAGCTGGTGGATAATCCTGAGCAGAAGTCATCGCAGGCACCTGAACTCTTTGCTTCTATTGGCATCGTCAAATTCTACATTGGAGGAAGTCTTCCAGTGTAGATGGCTTCAGCCTTTAGTAGTGGGGGAACGGGTCTTTGCCCCATGTCTGCGATTAGAGGGCTGTTTGATATTGTCGGCATTCCCTCTCTCAATAAACATAGTTTCTTTAAACATCCCACTAACCATTTTCTCTCCATAGGTAGTTGGAATGTGAGGACTCTGCACAGAGCTTTTTCTCTTGATGTCCTCACACAAGAATTCCACCGTTATAATTTAGATATTCTCGGCTTGCAAGAGACCAGATGGACAGATAAAGGTCAGATTCTTAAAAATAATCTTAAATTTCTCTTTTCAGGGAGGGACGACAAAAAGCATCACCAAGGCGTGGGTCTGCTTCTCAGCAGACACGCTAGTGATGCTCTTCTAGGATATGAGTGCATTAATGAAAGGTTTCTTACAGCAAAATTTCAGACAAGCGTTAAAGACTTGAATGTTATCTGCTGTTATGCCCCCACTGAGGATGCTGATGAGGATGAGAAGGATAGGTTTTATGAACAACTTCAGGATATTTTGAATTCTGTCAAGAAAGGAGATATTACCCTTGTTCTTGGTGACTTCAATGCCAAAGTTGGTACTGACTCTGACCTTTGGGGAGGAGTAATAGGCCCTTTTGGTATTGGTAGCTGCAATAGCAATGGGCAACGTCTCCTACAGGTAAGTAAACTCAATGGATTCAGAATAACTAACACTTATTACAAACACCGCGACATACATAAGTACACATGGGTTTCACCTGATGGGCTGCATAAGAATATGATTGATTACATATTAATTAACAGCAAATGGACTAGTTCTGTTAGGAATACCAGGGCATATAGGGGAGCTGAAATTGGATCTGACCATTACCTTGTTAAAAGTGTGTTGCAACTTAAACTTAAAAAGTGTTGTGCTAGGGTTAAAAAATTTACTTTTAATACTGAAGCTCTGAAAGATCCAGTTATAGCCAAAGCTTACCATGATAGGTTACTTAGTCATTATGACAGTCATGGTTTGCTTACTACTGAAGTTGAGGAAGAATGGGATCATTTTAAACAGGCTTTTTTGGACACTAACAGTACTCTTTTAGGAAAAAAGGAGCAGAAGAGGCAGAATTATCTGAGTGATGAGGCACTTGAGCTTATTTCGGAAAGAAAGAACTGCAGGAATGTCCTTAATCAATACCCTACTAGTCCTAATAGAAAGCATTACAGAGACCTTAATAAACTTGTAAAGGATCAGTTAGCTGCTGATAAAAATTTTTGGCTTGATGGTTTGGCTGACAAAGCCGAGGAAGCAGTTAGACAGCACAACAGCAGAGAGCTGTACCAGATAGTTAATGTTTTGTGTGGTAGAAAACGGACAGGCATACAAGGATTGAAGGATAAACAAGGTAAGGTTATAGAAGGGGAGGATTCTGTCATGGCTAGGTGGGCTGAGCATTTCAGTGATGTTCTAAACAATGTAGTTAGTTCTACTCCCATTGTTTGCAATGATGATAGATGCATTGGTGGCTTTAATGTTGGCCCTATAACACAATCTGAAGTTAGTTTGGCTGTTTCTAAACTTAAACTTCATAAATCCCCAGGGGTAGATGAAATTACTACGGAAATGCTTAGAGCTGGGAATGTTTCGGTTACCACTTGGATGACTGAAATTCTGAATCTCTTTTATGATAAAGGCATGGTTCCTAAGGATTTTACCAGAGCTATTGTTATCCCTATTTTCAAAAAAGGTGATCGCAGTTCTTGTGATAACTATAGGGGTATCAGCCTACTCTCTGTTCCAGGTAAAGTTCTTTCCATGATTGTGCTTAATAGAATTAAGAATCTGGTTGACAGGCAATTGCGTGATGAGCAATGTGGATTCAGAAGTGGTAGGGGATGTGTAGATCAGATATTTTCACTTAGGCAGATTCTTGAGAAATGTTTAGAGTTTCAGAAACCTTTGGTTGCTAGCTTTGTTGATTTCAAAAAGGCTTTCGACTCTGTTGATCGTCATAATTTGTGGTTGATTGTGAGATCATATGGTATACCAGACAAGTTAGTTAACATTATGAAAGCTCTCTATAATAACACTGAGTCGTGTGTGAGAGTTGGTAAGGCTTGTAGCAATTGGTTTAGCATTACTTCTGGTGTTCGACAAGGGTGCATTTTGTCTCCTTTTCTCTTTAGCTTGGTTACTGATTATGTTATGCGAAATTCACTTCAAGGGAAAGATTTTGGCCTTAAATGGGCTGGAGATAGGAAAATTTCTGATTTAGATTATGCTGATGATTTAGCCCTTCTGGCAAATGATGTTGATGAGATGAACTCTTTCATTCGAGCCGTTGATGAGACTGGTAGTAGAGTAGGTTTGGTTATAAACAGAGAGAAAACTAAAGTGATGAAAATTGGTCAGGCAGGCTGTGATTCAGTTAATCTGAATGGTTGCAGTCTTGAGCAGGTGTCACAGTTTAATTATCTTGGGAGCTATGTAACAGATAATGGTGATGTGCGGCATGAGATTAACAGACGAATAGGGATTGCTGCTGGGACTTTTAAGAATCTATGGAGAGTGTGGAGAAATAGGCGTATGCACCTAAAGACTAAAATTAGACTGTATAATAGTTTGGTTCTTTCTAGGGTTAGTTATGGTAGTGAAACTTGGACACTTTGTAAACAAGATAACAGGAAACTAGATGCTTTTGATTCCAGATGCTTACGCAGTATCTTGGGCATTAGGTGGTTCAACTTTGTAACTAATGATGAGATTAGGAAAAGGAGTTTGCAACCTCCTTTAAGCAGCATATTGTGCAGAGAGAGACTCCGTTGGTTTGGCCATGTTGCCCGTATGAATAATTATAGATTGGCGAATACGGTTATGAACAATGTGCCTAAAGGCCTCAGAAAGAAGGGGAGACCTAGGATGCGGTGGGCAGACAATGTCAAACAGGACCTTGTTAGAATTGGTGTGCAGTGGCCAGATGCAGTAGATGTAGCTCAGGATAGACTTGCTTGGAGAACTAAATTGCACGGTCTGGTTGGACCTCCGTAGCCCATGGCTGCTTGAGGATGATGATGATGATGATGATGAACCGTTAAAAAATCAAAAGTTATTTTATTGACGTTTTTTTTTATAGACATGAGAGAAAATTAATAGTATGACAAAAATTACCAGAAAAATACTTTTCAACAAGTGTCCTATATTTTCCTCGAAAAAAATGGTCACAGTATCCATTGTCCAGAGCAACACATTGACAGATAGCATGTAAAGGGTAAACAAAGCACGATTTACCAAAGCTGTGGCAAAACGTATATCCCCCCACATACACTTTTGTGGTTGATTTAAGATTTAAAACTTTATCTAAATACCATATTTTATTCGTTGAATAAAAAATTATTAAAGAAAATTAAATTTAATATGTTTAAAAAACAATTCTTTAAAAATACTTTTTCCTTGGTACATCATTTATGCATAGTGATCAATAATTTTATGCGAGTTCACCGTAATCTATGGAATTAAAAAAAATTATCCCAATAGTGATAATTTCTATCTTTGAGATATAGGACGAGTTTGAATAGTCCGTAAGCCTGTATTTATCACCGTATTATTGGTCATTTAGTCCATTGTGTGCAAAAAGTGCCATTCAGAAGTAAAATAACCTACACTATTGTTACACCACTGGACCAGAGCGAATCTCCTGTAAGGCATGTTAGGCTCTTGCTTTGGGAGCAACAGTGTAACATGGCTGAGTTGCTTTACCTCTGAGTGGTACTTTGTTTTGCACACAATGGGCTAAACGGTCAGATCAAAAGGACCCCGAATGCTCATAAAGGTGGGGGTGACCCACTGGACAGCTGGTAGCCTCCCATCAAGTATGTTCTTTAACTTGCACACGGCTTAACATCCCATCTGATGGATGGTGGCATTTCCAAGCCCATCAGTGTCCCCTACTGACTGAGGGCAGGGTTTTGCGGAGATAAATCTCAACGCTGGCCCAGCTGGGACTAGAACCTGGCACACTACCGAAGAGTATTGCAACATTTCCATGCTATGCGAGTAGAAAACCATATTTAAAGCTCAATATCTTTAAAAATATGTGGAAATGCAAATGGAGATTAATTATAGATCTCAAATTCATCAAAATCTCGATTTTTAAGCAGTATTCATTTACTATTTAAAGAATTATGTGCAAATACTACACAGCAGACACTGCTGTTACCCTCAAGTGTTTCAAGTTCATGGAGACTAAAAAAATTTACACAAACTTAGATTATCTTAGCAATATATTAGGTTGGAGTAGATGAAATGTCCGCTTTCAGTGGGTTACCTCTGAGCGGCACTTTTTTGCACACCATCGGCTAAATGGCCAGGTCACATGGACCCCGAAGGCTCAGAGAAGGTTGGGGGAGGGGGACCCACTGGAACAGCTGTTGGGGGACAGATGGTAGCCTCCCATCAAGGCCATCCAGCGTGTTCTTTAACGTGCACAGGGTATGGCTCTTCCGCACACGGGACCATGGCTTAACGTCCCATCCGACGGACGGCGGCCTTTCCAAGCCCGTCGGTGTCCCCTACTGACCGTGGGCAGGGGGGGGGGGGCTTTCAGTGGGTGGGCATGTTCGACCCCTCCAGTGGATTGGTGTCGTCCAGCAAAGTTACAAGTTCAGTATATATATCTGGTGTACGTGTTATATGTCTCATTTTGTGACAAGGTTCAACCACGAGTGCACAGGCTCCGGCCAAAGTACCACATGCCAATGGTTCACTCATTTGGATTTTCAAGGGATATGTCCAAGCAGAAGACGCAGCCTTTGAAATTGAGCCTCATGGTCGTCCACCAGTAGCTGTAACAGGTGAGGTGAAGAATGATGTCAGATATACAGTTTAACCCCTTAATGCTCAAGAAATCTCAGAAAAAGGTAGAAGGTAGTTAAGACAAAGGGTTGGGTTGTTTTACCTCTGAGCGGCACTTTCTTGCACACCATGGGCTAAATGGCCAAGTCACTTGGATCCTGAAGGCTCAGAGAAGGTTGGGGGAGGGGACCCACTGGAACAGCTGTTGGGAGGCAGATAGTATCCTCCCATTAAAGCCATCCAGCGTGTTCTTTAACATGCACAGGATATGGCACTCATGCACACAGAACCACGGTTTAACGTCCCATCTGAGATGGTGTCCCCTACTGACTGTGGGCAGGGCGGGGAGTTTTGCGGAGATAAATCTCAACACTGACCCAGCTGGGACTCGAACCTGGGAACTACAGATTATGAGCCTGGCATGCTACCGACTGAGCCACCTCCGCCCCTAAAACAAAGGAATAGTACTATTTTGCCTAGTCCACTTCAAATTTATGCCATTATGGATTAATACCCATGGCATTATTTTTACTTCTTGTGCTGTCAGAGAATTTAATTTCCAACCTGCCCAATTTTATTGCGCAATGGTCTCACAAACAAGTAATACACAATCTACATATTTGATTCACTTATATTAAGAGTGGATATACTTGCTATAATTTTAACCCTTTGCACTCATTTCTTTAATATGACATAAAATAGTATTAGTATGTCGCTGTAGCGGCTCCTACGGAGTGCAAAGGGTTAATAGTCATTAAATTCACATAAAAATCAGAATGAAGGATATCCAAAAGTTTTGTCCCAGATGCATATATGACCCCAATTATCTGTCAATACTGGTTATGGGTATATTAGTTTTAGAAACCCTAATTCAGAGTCTTCACACAGAGTCAGGTGCTGTTAGATACACAACAACACAAGTGAATTGTATGATTTGTCATGTAATAGCAGACCCAACCACAACCATAGCTATCATCTGCTGCTAAGAAAGTTTCTATCACAATTAAGACAATTGCCACGATATTGGTATGTACAGGGCTAAGGAATCAAGATCTACTTCATAGACAGACCTTGACTATGCACCACTGTCAGGCTTGGCTGGATTAGAGCTATCTGGAATGATGAATGGCAATGTCCTTCATCACTGAAGACACTGCATTTCCATTCCTCATTCCAGGTGACTAACACAAATGTGGTCCAGCTGAGCCTAACAGTGACACATGGTCAAGATGTCTATGAAACAGACATTGAACCCTGCAGCTACCAATCTCCTGGCAATCATCCTAGTTGTGGTTGAAACTTCCATAGCAGCAGTTATGGTTCAGCAAATAGTGGCTACAATTGGATCTGCGATCATCTGCAGATGGATCATACAATTCACCTGTGCATCTGACAGTTCCTGACCATGTATAACAACTCTGAGTACCTTCTTATGATAACTGACACCAAAAATGTTCAACTGTCCTTGGATTGTGGTTCACATGTGCAGGGATATGGTGGCTACAATAAAACCTGTTTCATACAGCCTTAAAATCTAACCATGCCGAAATGCATCCAGCTAGCTAAAGGCTCATCCTGGTTTTCATCCTCAACACCAGTTATCAACTCTTTCTTGCTTGCTGCAGACAACTACAATGCCTGAAGAATTTGGCTTAGCCATGCAGTTATTGTCCTGTGATCTATCACAGATATCACGTCCTGGAAATGTAATCATTTCCACATATCACAACCTTGCACTCATGCCGATTTGCATGCAAATCTGTACACTCTTTCCGCTTGATGCAGTTCAGTGTCAGAGTACATATTACCGCACAATCACAAGAAATAAATTTAGAAATGCAAACTAGTTTCAATCCAAAACCTTCATAGGACTTACCCTCAAACCTTTCATGGCCAAAGATTTACTGCCATTGAGGGTATTTGTTACTTCTGAAGACAATTACAAAAATATTTGGAGTAATAGCAGCATCAATGGAAGTGTATAACCTCCCAAGGAAACAACTGATGACAACACTAATTTGGATGTATAATACAAGTATGTTATGCAAATCAATCTCTTTACAGTCACACCTTATACACAGCAATATAGTAGAAACTCCAATATAGAGATTGTGGGTGTACCAGAAATCTTAGATGAAAACATCAGTTCTGTAATTATGAAACAGCTGGGTAATATAGGTTGAAGTTAAATTTGGAGATATTATAGTTATATAGTGTCTGTGGTGAAAAAAATAAACTTATGAACTTCTACTATTGTAATACAACAAAAGATGGATTTTAGAGCCAAAGAAATTGATTAAAGCAACACATATATAAGAATCTTGAGGACAAACTAATTAATTTTAATGAGCACTTGAAACAAGAGTAAAAAACTTAGCGTAGATAAAAAATCGTAAATGCAACAAATTTTTATAGGCTAAGGATTATAAAATTTAATTCTTTTACGTTAACATTTTGAACCCTAGTTGACATATCAGCAGTTTGATAGTAATGAGGTTAAGGAAGACCATTCCAAGATAGAATTAAAATAAGTCCGCTGATAAGCTTCGGCTTAGTGGGATTGTTTATGTAATATAATTATAGATAATACTTATTGAAAATAAATTTGAATTGATTTTGAAAATTTGAGTGGATAACACATTTTTGCAGTGATATATAATGTACAATGGTAAATAATTGGTGAATTATGTACTGTGTGTATTAAATGTCATAGTGTGATATGCTGAAAATTGGCACATTTTTGCACATAATGGGCTAAATGGCTAGGTCAGAAGGACCCCAAAGGCTCAGAGAAGGTTGGAGGAGGGGACCCATTGTGTGGTAGCCTTTCGTCAAAGCCATCAAGTGTGTTCTTTAACATGCACAGGGTATGGCTCTCATGCATACAGGCCATGGCTTATAATCTCCCATCTGATGGACAGCGGGCTTTCCAAACTCATTGGTGTCTCCTACTAACAGAGGGCAGGAATTTTTTTGGAGCCATCCCTGACCTCCACATTAATTTTGTAATTTCTCCCACCCACCCCCACTGAACAAAAATCTGTTACTTCTGAGTTGGCAAAATTTGACACCAGAGTTTGTAAAATTTACATCCTCTCCCCCCCACAACCAGTCTCTTCACTAAGCTCCTGTGTGGAGGTCTACCAACATGCTTTGCTGCTTGCATTCAAATGCAACTTTGTAACTTCAACCACTCCAGCTATCATGCAGCTGCTACACATCTATAATGCTGCCGTCAATTATAGTGTTGATAAAAGTTCATATCCTTTGGTACAGAGGAGCAAACAAAAAAGTCATTTTTGAGGGAACAAATTTAGCAATAGAAATGTTGAGTGATACATAGGGTGACCAGATTTCGATTGGTAAAAACTAGGGCAGGTTATTAAATGTTATCATCAAAGAAATGACATACTCCAAATTCCATACAAAGTTTCTATGGAGTATAACGCACAACATATGTCAGTTTCAATTTTTTTTTATCTATAGGATCACATCACCTTTTCTTAAAATTTTGCTTTTCAAAATTTTTTTGAAACTAATATATTTTGCAAATTTGGTTTATTGAATAATTGAAATCTACACCAAAATACCAAGTTTGGTCTTCTACTATAGAACAAAAAGAAAAACAGTCATAATTGCAATTTGAATATTTTCCCCTTAGGTACATGATTATAACTCCTTACGAAAAGATTTTTTGACTCGAAATATTTTGGGCAATTAGACATCTTATATTTACTAATATTTATGGCAAAGATCATTGAAATCTGTGATGATCAAAATCTCTGCCAGAACTAATAGTGCTCCACATGGCTGAGTAGCTTCATCAGTTTGTGCTTCTACGAGACAAGTAAATTGAGGCGAGTTTACATTATCAATTGCTTGCTGACAGCCCTGTTGGGTCCTTGGGACCTGGCTGCTCCAATTACGGCTGTTTGACATCTTTTTTTAAATCAAATATAGCTTAAAATATTTTAATAATCTAAGTAATGACTCCCCCTTCAATTAATTTTAGATTATCATGGTATGTTCCCCATGAATTTCAATGATCCTCAATTTTGTTAAAGAAATCCTAAAACAGCTTGAGGAAAAGGTAGATTATGTATGCAACATTGACTTTATTATTTTTTAAATAAATTTCATTTCTTTATTAAAAGTTGTTTTCAGCAGTTCTTTTAGAATCCTATGCTATCACTAATGATGCACTTCAGGGGACAGCACTAATGCTCTTGCACCTATGCACTAGGTGGAGAGGCTATGGACATGCTTTGCTGATTGCATTCAAACACAACTTTGTAACTTCAACCACTCCAACTAACACATCTATAATGCTGCTGTCAATGATATACAGCTACACACATTTATAATGCTGCTGTCAATGATATACAGCTACACACATTTATAATGCTGCTGTCAATGATATACAGCTACACACATTTATAATGCTGCTGTCAATGATATAGTATTGATAAAAGTTCCTATCCTTTTGGTAAAAAGGAGCAAATAAAAAAGCTATTTTTGAGGAACAAATTTAGTCATACCAATGTAGAACTTAGAAAAATATATGTATATAAAGCACATAATTTACAACTAAGTTATGTGTTGTACCATAAAGGGATTTAAACTTTAAAAATTATCACTAAAATTACACTAAATTCAATTACCTGTCACTATACCAAATACAACTCAACCATGAGAGATTAACCCAGATATGCAGAAATCAGTTTGAATAAATGAGATGCATGATTACAACAAATTGATAACTACCACATCACCTAAATTTGGTTATTTCATACATATTCACCTTATTTAAAAATTTTCAATACTTAATGAATATACATAGTTATACTATAAGAATTATACTGAATTCATAGCTTCAGAAATACGATGTACACTATCAACAAAAACTGCAACATTTTCAGGTTTTACATCAGGGTAAATTCCATGTCCCAAATTTGCAACATAATGTTGAGTTCCAAATTCAGTAAGCATTTCCTTAACCATAAGTTCAATATCACCTGGTGTAGCATACAAGGCACATGGGTCTAAATTTCCTTGGAGGACCTTTTTGGTTTTTCTTGCATTTTCTGGCAAGGTAGTCCAATCTAATCCAATAATATTGTATCCTGTATTGGCTAATTTATCCAAAGCATAATGAGCATCTTTGGCAAATATTATCAATGGTACATCGCACTTACACTGTACACATTCTTGTATTTTTTCCAGGTATGGCAGAGCAAAAGTGTCAAAAAGTTTTGGTCCTAAGAATCCAGCACTAGATTCAAATAATTGTAATATTTGTGCTCCAGCTTCAACCTGTCCCACCAAATACTCTACAATAATATCAGTCAGAGTTTTTAAAAGTTTGTGGCTTGCTTCTGGCCATTGATAAAGCCAACGCTTGGCATTAGCCATTGTTTTAGAGCCACCACCCTCAATCATATAACCCATTAGTGTCCATGGAGCTCCAGAAAAGCCAATTAAAGGCACTTTACCCTCTAGTTTATGGCGTGTTAATGTAATAGCATCAAAAACATAGGAGAGCTCATTCCTTACATTAATCTTAAGTTTCAGTTTTTCTAAATCAGCAGGAACTTTTAGAGGTTCTGGAAAGCTTGGCCCTACACCAGGCAACATCAAAACTGTCATACCTAAAGCCTGAGGTACGACAAGAATATCGGAAAAAATTATAGCAGCATCTAAATTAAAACGTTGAATTGGTTGTAGAGTGATTTTACAAGCTAATTCCGGTGTTTGGCATATTTCGAAAAATGAATGATTCTTTCTTACTTCTTGAAATTCGGGTAAATATCTACCTGCTTGTCTCATTACCCACACAGGTACTCGTTTCGTTATTTCTCCTCGCGCAACTCTTAATAAGAGATCATTTTTTAAAGCAGGAAAAACACAGTTACCTTCCATTCTAAACTAACTTCAGCAGTGGCAACGATGCACTATTAACCTTTGCTACCAACAATACATAAGTTAGCAAACACTTTGAGCCGATTTGCTTTGAACCGTACTTAGCAAGTTTCTCCGCAGCACTCTATTCTGCACTAAGCGGTTAGAATTCTTTGCATTAAACACGTGACAAATATATTTTGTAACAAAATTGTCTTTAAAGCTGTAAATCATTCGTTGCTGTTGGTCAACTTGAATGATGCTACAAAGCTGAAAGAGTGGTAGAAGAAAAATAACATATTAGGAACTACTGACAAGGTAGGATTACAGATAATAAAATGAAGAAATAAGATAATGGCAACAGATGACGTCATTTGAAATATTACTTGCTACGAAAATTGTCAAGCATTTGTAGCAATGCTTGGAAGCCAAGTTACGGAAACAGATTACTTAGAACAGATACGGAATTCCTAAAGAGAGAAGTTGGCGGCCTCTAGACGTTAGCCGCCAATGGATCACCGGTAACGGAGATATAGGCTGATCATAGATAGATCAAACAGTGAAGTTGGCGACCTTTGTAGACGTTAAGCCGCCAATGGATCACGTTAAAGGAACTATAGACTTATCATAGACAGATCAAAGAGTGAAGTTGGCGACTTCTGTAGACGTTAGCCGCCAATGGATCACGTTAACGGAACTATAGGCTGATCATAGAGTGTCAGAATGAAGTACAGGTTTACTTAGCTAGTCCATAAAATAGTAGTTAAACCTGGAGCTCGAATGCTAGTAAGGAACTATAAAGACTGACGATATATGAAAGATTAAACACATTTTAAGGTATTCTGATGCACCACCATCGAAGATTATAATCAATTTGGCCGTGATGACTAATGTTTTAAGAAATAGGGCTCACTAAAGTGATAGTCATAATTGGCAATTGACAAGAAGGTAACTAGAAAGCCTAGGTCGTCCTGAGTTCAGGTCTGGGAGCAACTTGGATGTAAATTACAGAATGCAACTGGCTGGAATGCTGTTCCAGTATACAATTGCTCTCTCTGCTTCCGTGGTCTTCAAAAAAAAAATTCTTGTTGTAATCTTGTAATATAGACATTGTTTTTCTCCTTTTGATCTAGCTCTGTCTTCGACACCTTTTGCATCGCAATGCCTCTTACGAAGCATTATTGTTTTCACAAACAAAGTAATTTCTATTTGGGGAGAAGGGGCTGATTGGATAGAAAATTTTCATTGGGACATCATTCTGGTATATATCTTATTGGTATTTAACTATGGAAGTGCTTAGAGCTGGAAACGTTTCGGTTACCACTTGGATGTCTGAAATTTTGAATATTTTTTATGATAAAGGCATGGTTCTTAAAAATTTTACCAGAGCTATTATTAACCCTATTTTCAAAAAAGGTGATCGCAGTTCTTGTGATAACTATAGGAGTATCAGCCTACTCTCTGTTCCAGGTAAAGTTCTTTGCTTGATTGCGCTTAATAGAATTAAGAATCTGGTTGAAATGCAATTGCGTGATGAGCAATGTGGATTCAGAAGTGGTAGGGAATGTGTAGATCAGATATTTTCACTTAGGCAGATTCTTGAGAAATGTTTAAGGTTTCAGAAATCTGTGGTTGCTAGCTTTGTTGATTTCAAAAAGGCTTTCGAATCTGTTGATCGTCATAATTTGTGGTTGATTTTGAGATCGTATGGCATACTAGACAAGTTACTTATAATAATGAGAGATCTGTATAATAACATTAAATCATATGTGAGATTTGGTAAGGCTTGAAGCAATTGGTTTAGCATCACTTGTGGTATTCGAAAAGGGTGGATTTGTTCCCTTTTCTCTTCAGTTGATTTTTGATTATGTTATGCGAAATTCACTGCAAGGGAAAGATTTTGGGCTTAAATGGTCTAGAGATCGGAAAATTTCTGATTTAGACTAGGCAAGTTTTTTCTGAATAGGCAAGTTAGTTAACATAATGAAAGTTTTGTATAATAACACTGAGTCGTGTGTGAGAGGGGCATAGCGAAGGATTATGGTTGGAGGAGGGGGAGAACGAAAATTTTACAACTCTGAAAATAAAATTTTGCCAACTGAGAAAACTCACAATTTTGCTCCGTGGGGGGAGGAGGGGGAGCATTTTGACAACTCACCTGCATTTCACCAAATGACTTCAAATTTTGCCAACTTGCCATAATTTTACAGAAAAAAACCCGTCTTTACATCTCACATGAATTTTACCACGTCACTTTAAATTTTGCCAACTCTGCTTAATTTCACAAAATCAATCCAAATTTCAAAACTCGCTGTATTTTACAGTGAATTCGAATTTTTCCAATTCCCCTAGATTTTGCCAACTTAGCTGTAATTTTACAGAAAAATCAAAATATTTTCATCTTCCCTGAATTTGTAAAGTCACCTCGAATTTTACCAACTCTCCTTAATTGCACAAAAACAAGCCCAGTTTTTACAACTCGCCTGCATTTTACCAAGTGGTTTCAAATTTTGCCAACTACTATAGATTTCACCAACTTGCCATAATTTTAGAGAAAAAGTCCCAATTTTTACATCTCACCTGAATTTTACCAAATCACTTTGAATTTTGCCAACTCCCTAAGATTTTGCCAACTTTTCTCGATTTTGTCAAGTCTCCTTAATTTCACAAAACCAATTCCAATTTCTCAACTTTCAGTATTTTACTACGTGGATTTGAATTATGCAAAGTTGCTTTGATTTTGAAAACTATCTAGATTTTGCCACCTTGCCATAATTTTACAGAAAAATATTCCAATTTTTACATCTCCCTTGAATTTTGAAAAGTCACTCCAAATTTTGCCAACTCCCCATGATTTGTCAACTCTCCTAGATTTTGCGAACTAGCCATAATTTTACAGAAAAAAAAAATCCCAATTTTTTCATTTCACCAGAATTTTGCCAAGTCATTCCGAATTTTGACAACTCCCAGAAATTTTCCCAACTCACCTGCATATCACTAAGTGGCTTCGAATTTCGCCAACTGCCAAAGAATTTGCACTCCGGATTTGGCAAGTTGTCTAGATTTTGCTAACTTCCCTTAATTTTACAAAGAAAAAAATCCAAATTTTCACAACTCGCCTCAATTTTACAAAGTCGCTTTGAATTTTGCTAACTCCAATTTACTTTGGGAGTAGAGCCTCCACCCATCCCCCCATAGTTACATCCCTGTGAATAAGAGTTGGTAAGGCTTGTAGCAATTGGTTTAGCATTGCTTCTGGTGTTTGACAAGGGCACATTTTGTCTCCTTTTCTCTTTAATTTGGCTATTGTTTTTATTATGCGAAATTCACTGCAAAGGAAAGATTTCGGCCTTAAATGGGCTGGAGATACAAAAATTTTTGATTTAGATTATGCTGATGATTTAATCCTTTTGGCAAATGATGTTGATGAGATGAACTCTTTCGTTTGAGACGTTGAGGAGACTGATAGTAGAGTAAATTTGGTTATAAACAGAGAGAAAACTAAAGTGATGAAAATTGGTCAGGCAGGCTGTGATTCAGTTAATCCGAATGGTTGCAATTCAGTTAATCCGAATTGTTGAGCAAGTCTCACAGTTTAATTATCTTGGAAGCTATGTAACAGATAATGGTGATGTGTGGCATGAGATTAACAGATGGATAGGGATTGCTGCCCAGACTTTTAAGAATATATGGAGAGTGTGGAGAAATAGGCGTATATACCTAAAGACTAAAATTAGATTTTATAATAGTTTGGTTATTTTTAGGGTAGTTATGGTAGTGAAACTTGGACGCTTTTTAAACAAGATAACAGGAAACTAGATGCTTTTGATTCTAGATGCTTATACAGTATCTTGGACATCAGGTGGTTTAACTTTGTAATTAATGATGAGGTTAGGCAAAGGAGTCTGCAAACTCCTTTAAGCAGCATATTGTGCATTGAGAGACTCCACTGGTTTGCCCATGTTGCCCGTATGGATAATTATAGATTGGAGAATAGGGTTATCAACAGTGTGCTTAAGGGTCTCAGAAAGAGGGGGAGATCTAGGATGCGTTGGGCAGAAATTTTCAAACAGGAATTTGATAGAATTGATGTGTAGTGGCCAGATGCAGTAGATGTATAGGACAGGTATGCTTGGACAACTAAATTGTGCAGTCTGGTTGAACCACCATAGCCCATGGCTGCTTGAGGATGATGATGATTTGAAAACGTTTTTGCCGAATATATCCGTTACATGTTTCATAACATTTCGTCTTCGTTTTCCAGTCATTCATATTCTCTCGGGAGAGAGAGGATGGTCTTTACCTCCAATAAATCCGTCTCAGTCCTAGATTCATATGCTGTCTAGCTCATGGAGGTATGAAGAGGGGGAGACGCCCTATCGTTTGAAAACTGTAACAAGCGTCCCCAAATTTTTCCTACTCTTGAGTTTGCTGTCACTGTGTTAGCGAAGGACAGGTTAAAAAAGGGGGTACGTGCATAGTAAATGGATTGGTCAATAAGCCAGCGAAAAAGAACAAAGGGATAACATATCAAAGTAATGCTAAAAATTTCCTTTGAAAATTGAAACTTTTTCGTTATTGCAACTATTTATAATAGTAGCGTAATTAGGACTTGTGGATGGGGGGGAGGTAATGTGGGTTGCAAAGTTTTCCCAGTGTTTTAAATGTAAAATGATGAAATGAGGACATTTGAAATTCATAGAAAAAAAAAGAAATCAAGAAACGGGAGAAAACAATACCCACACTATTCATTTCCAGTGCTTTTTTTGTATCCTACCTAAATTCGACATAATTTCCCTGTGTTGTTAATGAAAATCTAACTTTGAAGCTCTATGACTACTAAAATATTAATTTAATGAAAAAATATGACTGAAGATAAATATCATAATCAAATGTATACAAATCTCCATTTTAAACAGCATTCTTTCAGTATTTAAAGATGTATGGCAGCTGGAATGTTTCACAATAAATTATATTCCATGTTATATCGATGGGAATCTAACTTAGAAATGCGAAACTTCTAAAATATTGATATGAATTCAAAGAGATGAAAACTTAGCGTGAGTTCAAAAATGGTATATATATGTATACTAAAGTATAAATGAAGTAATTTATTACAAAGGCAC
Organism: Ryuthela nishihirai; assembly: GCA_038380435.1. Taxonomy (NCBI): domain Eukaryota; kingdom Metazoa; phylum Arthropoda; class Arachnida; order Araneae; family Heptathelidae; genus Ryuthela; species Ryuthela nishihirai. Next base: position 36,524,514 of record JAWZYU010000031.1, read on the forward strand.
AAATATTATACGAATTAATTAATCTTATCTAAACACAAGTATTTCTAATCTTCCTAGTATAAAGTCAAACCATAAAATGGACGATTTACTATGTTTAACTAATTCTCAATGTTTAAGCCACAATGCTGTCAATATTCAGTTCCTACGACGAAATAGAATCTTTTACTTTGTAGCATCCAACAAACAAACTAAATCATATTGAATTTCATTCGTTTTAGAGGATACATTAATAATGCTTTACACCTTATAGATGCGAAATATCTAGCGTTGATCTCTCTTGATAGAGAACTCAAAAGTAATTTTACTGTTGATTCTCTTTCACACTGGAACCAGATACATCTTGAATCAAATGATAACAGTCTTCTTACTTAGGATCACACAACACTAACTTAATACAATATATCCTTATTTATTCACTACTCCACTCCACTTTTTTGTTTTCCTTCCACAATTTTTTGCTCCTCAAAGCATTATCGTTCTAAGCAGTTGATAACGTAATTGTCGGGCTGAAGCATAGGTGAGCGTTTATGACACATCTGCCATAAGCCCATTGCGGCATGTCCATCTGTCCATCTATCGTAACAATATGCATTTTAATCATAAAATGTGATTGAAGATGAATAAAAGATCCTAATAAAATCTACATTGTAAAGCAACATTGGACACTTTTGAATAAACAATGATACAACTTTGAAATATTATGTGGTGGAGGGCACATTTAACATGTTCTATATCAGACACCACAAATTTTTTCATTTGGTATATTTGTTACAAACTATAAGTTAGTTTTACATAGCTTATATCAAAGGTAAGGTGTCATGTCATGTATTTCAAAAATTTGCATTTTAAACTTTTTTTCCGGGAAGGGAGAATTTTCTTCCCAAAATTCAGCTGAATCAGGACTAGATTTTGAAAAAAAATCGAGGTGAGGAGGTGGGGGCAAAAGAAAAAGAAGAAAAAGAAAAAAAAAAACGCAATCGACCTGAAAATAATAAATAAAAAAAATACCTCCTCACGCAGCTGCTTGCCACAGAGGTCTGACAGGAGCCTGTTAGTTTATATGCCATAATAGAAGATTTGTGAGGATGGCAGCACCTCAGCAGAAAATTAACACGAACATCAATGCCTTACCTGGGCTCGAAACCAGGTCCCTTAGATCAGTAGTCAAGCGCACTAACCACTTTGCCACAGGACAGCAAATTTCAGGTAGAAAAATATAAGATGTGGTGGTGGAACAATCGTCTTGAAAAATATAAGAGGGGAGGGGGCAAGAGATGATTTCCAATGAATATACATTTTACCCTACGTTTTACATGTCTTTAAAAAAATGAAGCTAAATAAATTTATTCCTCAATATCATGATTTATGAATAAGTTTAATAATATTTTGTCTCTATTACCCTTACCAGCATTTTGAAATGGGGTGGGTACTTCCTAAATCCGGCACTGCACTAGATACAATTCTACAATCAATACTTATGAAAAAAGATGATGCGTAGCATTCATTTGATATGTAATTTGTTGTCTGCTTAAGTGGGGTTAAATTGTTATTTAAAAACTAAAGCTAATGCAAAAGAGCAAAAAATAGTTTTCTGATAAATATAAAAAAAACTCTTCACTTTCCAGGAAAAAAAGAAAGCGATTTTATCAGTATTCAGAGAAATAGCCTACTAATTGAATCAAAGGAGTTCAATTACTATTTCTACAACGGAAAATATAAAAACCTTTAAAGGCTGAATAAAATTTTTTTGTACATGAAACAATTGCAATTTTATTGAGCAGTATTCTTATAAAACTTTTGGAGATATTGCAACTGATGTGCAGCGGGTGGCATTCTGAGTAACAACAACATTGCTACAGTTTTCTTTTGCGGCTGCACTAGCGACTTATGTAAAAAAGATAGTAGCCTTCCGCTCTACCTACCTCCATGGCCTAGCTAGGGTGCCTAGGAAGTCTGTCCGCCAGAAAAAATTATTCAGCTGCCCTACTTATGATTCCTTTCTTTGGTTGTCGTAAGTATTTTATTTTAATTCGTTATTACGAAAAAACATTTTTTATGTACATTTTCAGTAATAAGTTAATATTTTTTATTTTTGTTTTCAGAATCTCTAGTTTTATTATGGCATAATGTATAAAGAGTTGGACTTTGCTCCTCTGAGGCTCTCATGTAACTCGGTGTAATAGAATGACTAACCCCCTTATATGAATGACCCATTCGCTTTATCGAAATGAACAAAAAGAGAGATCTTAAGTGTAGAATTTTCACAACGCTAACAATACTGGTATTAAACACACTATATGACTGTTTACATAAAGATACCGAACATATTTTCTTTGTTTTTTTTATATCACGTCTTGCTACATAAGAACTGGCTGTGCCATAATGAAATACAATTGTAGAGTAGGACTAAGTGTCAATGGAAAGGACTTATCATATTCAGTAGCATGTCAACAATCTTGTTTGTTCCACATCGGTTGATGTACATCCGAGTATTATGATCAGAGAAAGTCCTTTGGATGTCGACTTTTTCAGTACCAGGAACACACATAGAAGCTCTATTTTCTAGTTTCTCTATTTTCTATTTTCTATTTTGTCAACAAGATAAATGACATAAAAAAGTTAAAATGTTCAAAGAAATTCTTAAAAGGCAAGACCTGACTGGAGTTCCCGCGACTTTGGTCGTCGCTTTTCCTAGGGTATGTCACAGTGCGGCAGGCACACAGAAGTATTTATGGCATCCCACATGCACTATGGGATTGTTCACTCACTACGTGCGCTCGAGTTCATGACACAAAATACGTACCTTCAGAGTAACAAGTTATGTACCACCAAACATTTGGAGTTCCGATGGGATCACCACTTTCTGGACTACTCAGCGACTTAGCAGTTCGGCATATGGAACATAAGGTGCTTAATAAATATAGCCCTCCACCTCTACTTCGGACGAGATATGTTGACGACGTATTTGTCATAACGAAACAGACGAGTATATAAAGGGCCTGCAGAATGAGTTCAACAGCATCTTCCCAACTCTTCAATTCACAATTGAAACAGAAATTGAATGCCAGCTACTATTCTTGGCCTTATTAATCACTAGAACAGATAAAAAGTTCCTATTCTCAGTATATACTAAACCTACTGCACCAACAATGATGATCCCCTTCAACTTTAAACAACCCATGAAACATAAGAAAGTTGCTATGCATACTGCACTTTTGCGGAATCACAGATATGCAACAACAACACCTGTCTTTGAAACAGAAAGATAAAAGGCTGTATGATGTCGCCACCAAAGCAGGTTACCCCCTAAAACTGGATCAGAGCTGTCAAAAGGAGGTGCGACTTCAAAGTCCAATAAGTCACCCAAATACCTTCGGCGCAGAATAGGGCATGTAAATATACATCCCTTATACCAAATATTCCATGGTTGTCTGAAGCACGGAATAATGCAGTATGCCCATATAACATAAAAATGCCTCCACTACTAAATGCTCAATCCTAGAGAAAGTAAAAACTGATCGTGACTATATACCCCCACCGATGGTTTCTACAAAATACCTGTCAAAGACACCATCAAGCAACATGCGGAAGTACTTATGGACTTATGGAAGTATACCAATGGACTTTCCCTGATCATAACACACAGATGTACATCAACTGATGTGGAACAAACAAAATTTGTTGGCCTGCTACTGAATATAGTAAGTCCGTTCCATTGACTTTTAGTACTACTCTGCAAATCTATTTCATTATGCCACAGCAAGTTTCAAAAGTCCGCTTGGTCTTCCCCACAGATTCTGTGGGTCTTCCCATAGTAGTCAAGTACTTCCGCATGTTGCTTGATGGTATCTTTGACAGGTATTTTGTAGAAACCATCGGTGGGGGTATATAGTCACGATCAGTTTTTACTTTCTCTAGGATTGAGCATTTAGTAGTGGAGGCATTTTTATGTTATATGGGCATACTGCATTATTCGGTGCTTCAGACAGCCATGGAATATTTGGTATAAGGGATGTATATTTACATGCCCTATTCTGCGCCGAAGGTATTTGAGTGACTTGTTGGACTTTGAAGTCGCACCTTCTCTTAACAGCTCTGATCCATTTTTTGGGGTAACCTGCTTTGGTGGCGACATCACACAGTCTTTTTTCTTTCTGTTTCAAAGGCAGATTTTGTTGCATATCTGTGATTCCGCAAAAATGCAGTATGCATAGCAACTTTCTAATGTTTCATGGGTATCACATGATAGCGGGTCTTTCAGATCCGCTTACAAAGTGGTCCAGTTCTTTGATGAAGGATGTTTGAAAGGAGTCAAAGGATCCGTTTGAGCCAATTGAGTCAGTCACTCTGATTCGAACGAAAGGAGTCAGTGGATTCATTTGAGGCATTGAGTCAGTGAGGCCGATTCATTCAGTCTGATTCTTTCGGCTCCTTCGGTAGGAACTTTGTGTGAAAAAAAGGTAATTTTATGATTAATCGCAATAATTTTCACTTCTCTGGTGACTATGTTTTGTTATTAAAATGTAAAAATAATCCATGGTGAAGTCAAACGATTCAAAGAATGTATTCTTTTCAGAAAGGAGTCATGAACGAATGAATCACTTACTACTCATCACTATTAGTCATTGTCAGTCTTCGCTGTTGATTCATTCACAGTGTATATGATTTCAGGTTCCATGGTCTTGTATTCTCAAACTCTTTACAAAACCCGTAGAATAATATTTCCCGTAGTAGAATAAGTGATCTTAGTAATTCCAAAATCTTAGATCGTAGTATTTTTTGAAGCACAATTAATGTTGTTTTTGGTGTGCTGTAATTTTATTAACATCTGAAAATAAGAAATATTTTGGTTTTTTTTTTGACGTTTTTAATTTATCATTCAAGAAATAGAAACTAAAATCTGGCATTACTTATATATTGTTCAGGTGATCAACAAATGTGTGCGAAACGCATCTACAGAGAAAAGTCCACTCCGAAGGCTAATGTTAAGAGTATAAGACTACGTCGTTATTTCAACTTGTTTTACTGAATAATGAATCGACTTAAAAAAGGTGTCAACAAGTAATTACTCTTAAATTTGACGAAAGCAATAAAAACTTATTTGTTTCACGCATGATTAATTAATGGATTTTAATTTAATTTGAAATATTTTTGTGGAAAATTTCACATTAGTAACACGGCACGTTTCGCCATATGGCTTACAGAACATTGCTGATAAGAAAGCCGTGTAGACTCTAACTTGAAACAACTTTTAAGTTGATTGCTACAGTTTTTTAAGGTAAGTTGTTCATATCTGGTTGATGATAAGAAAAGAATTATATCGTTAACTATTTATTCATTCTGATAAATTGTTTCTAAAATGGTTGCTAAATCCTGAAAACACTTTGGGACATAGGTTTCAATTGATATTTAGAAAAATGGCCGTGAACGGTAGCGTTATATAATGCATAGTGCATTGTTTATATATTTAAAGGATATGAATATTAGTAAATATTTTATATACGAAGCAGTTTTACGAGATAGTTCCGTGAAAAGGTAAATATATCGTACTATATTAGGAAAAGATTAATATATATATACTCTTTGAAATTCTAAAATGGCATTAATTGTATAATACGTTAATGTTGAGTTGTTTTAGTTTATCAAAATACGAAGTACTAAAAATGACTGAAACTATGAAACCCATGTTTCTAAATATATGAAATGCAAATTATTATGCTCTCCATTAGTGTAAATATTTGATTAAACGTATTTATTAATTATTGATTAGAATTGATGTTTTAAGTTACTACCAGTTGAAATTGAACAAAATTGCATCAGACAGAAAATGAAAAAATCGTGAAATATTAAAAATATTGCTTGATTGGAAAATTCCCAGGTTCCACAAATATTTCTTGGTGCTATTATTTCCTGTATTTCCTTTATCACAGCAGTGATGCAAGCTGTCCTTGCTTGTATTGTCTGCATGTAATAAGTAAAAAGAGTCCATAAAATGCATTTAAAATATATATTGAGCTCTAGTCTAGAGAAAAAGAATAAAGCAGAAATTCAAAATTAATGATATGCAGTAGTACTTCAGGTGAGTAGCTTATATTGGCCATTAGATATAAACCTATAATGTAAAGATAAATACGAAGCACCCCCAGTTCTTCAATCTACAAAGTGAAACTTGTTTCTAGAAATTAGATAAAGCATGGTTTTTAGTAGTCTGAAAATTCAGTTTAGAAAAGTCGCATCTCACTGTTGATTCAAAACAGGCTTCATTTGGATGTCCCAAGATTGCATTACAATAACAAGAATATAATTTTATCCAAATAATATATAGCTTGTTATGGATGATGTTTACTACTATTTTTTTATTCTTGAAAATAAATATATTAAAGCTATTTAGTTGATTTTTTTCTTTGCTTTAGGATAACAATCTAATAATCTCCCTTGGCACTATACCACTGCTACTTTATAACATGTATTATATCTACCTACATAAAAAGGATTCCAATCTGTAACATGTAAAACTGGGTCTATAATCATATGTAATAAAATTGTTGCATGTTCTTGCTGTGTAAAATAGAGTATTACTGTGCAAATCAAAACTAGTAGAATTTTTTTGACTGTAAAACTGAAACACTGTAAATTGAGGGATAGGGTATAATAGTTTGTGCTCCAAAATTGACTTACTAAATGCCACCATATAGCACTTGAGTACTTTCAAATAATTTTTCCAGCTAAATGCTCGAGAAATTTGTTCATATATTAAGTTGTACATCACAGCAATTACTGAACTTTCAAAAGTGGAATGTGATACTGCTTTTCATTACTGAATAAGACGTGAAGCTGTTTAAAGTGTTTTTTAATGTGTGTAATCTACTTGCTCAGCTATATAAATACCTTAAAGCTTGAACCTGAAATCTTTTAGTACAAATGAATATTCCATTTTCTTTTGGCACTGACAATGATCACAAGGATCAGGATCTCAGCAACAGACTGACAGTTATTTGAGTTTTTTTTATCTCTGAGTGGCAGTGTTTTGCACACAATGATCTTAAATAGCCAGGTCCCAAGGACCCGAAAGGCAGAGACGTTTGGGGGAAGGGGACTTACTGGATAGCTGTTAGGAGAGAGTATTCTCCCATCATCTAGTGTGTTTTGTAGCATGCACCAGGATATGGCTCACCTATTCATTGGTGTTCCATTTTTCACTTGGGCAGGGTGGAGGTTAACTGAGATAAATCAGTACTAGCACAGTTGGAACTCAAACCTGAAAACTGCATATTATGAGTCTGGTACTATACTGACAGCTACCCAGTTGCAGAACTAGATTGGGATATTTTCCTAGGACCCAGTGAGAGGGCCATGATTGGGTTTTGAGAAATGTTTTCCTTAATGGAAATTGTTAGATGAATATAAGTCAAACTGGATGGGAAGTTGTTAAAGAGAAGAAAGGTGTTCTCCCAGTACTTGATCACTAGTCCCCTTTGTAATGATTTCTAAAGTCTCCCTTTTTTTTCCTTTAATTATTGACATAACAGAAGATTATAATTCTGCAGTTTAAATTGCTCAGCTCATTAGGAACATATATAACATGCTTAGAGTAACAAGTGGATTTATTGGATTGTTTTGGTTGGCCTGTTTTTAACTTTAGTCTAAAGGTAAAGGGTAGACAGGCAGACATTTAATATTTTTTAAGTGATTTAGATTTATTTCTTTATAATAATAAATAAATAAATACCCCCTCAAGCAGCTGCTTGCCACAGAGGTCTGACAGGAGCCTGTCAGTTTATATGCCACAGTAGAAGATCTGAGAGGATGGCAGGACCTCAGCAGAAAAACGACACACACATCCATGCCTTACCCGGGGCTCGAACCCAGGTCCCTTAGATCAGTAGCCAAGCGTGCTAACCACTCGGTCACGGGACGGCTATTTCTTTATTCACGGCAGAAATTGAAAAAAAGAACACCCAGAAGGAATTCTTTTAAGAACATCATATTTTGATATGTTAATAGTTAAGGGTAGCAGAAACCGTGATACAAGATTTAAAGTCTATTGATGAAATAATGACGAAACTGAGGGTGACATGCAAATGTACGCAGAACGTATTTAAGGACTAGGGTGTGAAGAAAGAAGTTATTCCTCTTGTGTCATATTGTTTAGTGCTCTTTGAAGAAGCTACCATGCCTGGACAATGCAGCTGTGCAACATTTGTTCAGTTAGTGGAGTTTGAGTGAGGTCATAGTGGGTCTTCAGAAAGCAGGTTGGTCTTTTCGTCAAATTGCACACTGCATTGGACGAACGATATTGGCTGGGGTACAATGATGACGTTGATGGTCAGAAGGGCATTCACACAATCGCAGACATTCCGGGTAACAGAATTACGGATGCCTGAGATGATTTCGGTATCAGGAGGGCAGCAAAGCAGACGGCTACGGTGTCACAAATTCGATCCTCAAGTATGTCTACAAGAATAATATGCAATCGTCCTTTGGTAACAGGACTATGGACACGCGTGCCACTGGCATGGTTACGATTGTCACTGTCAAGCATGTTTGCAGTGGTGTCAAGAACGAGTTCATTGGAGGGAAGAATGGCAGTCTGTGGTCTTCAGTGATGAAAGCCAATTCTGATGGTTATTTATGCATCTGAAGGCAACAAGGTGAGCGGCTTCTTCCATCGTGCATCCACCAGTGACACACAGTGCCTATGCTGGGCATCATGGTGTGGGGAGCGATTAGCTATCACTCTCATGTGTCTGGTGTTTGTACAGGATACACTGAATAGCAACACGTACATCAGTGACATCGTAGAGCTGATCATCCTGCCATATTTGAGTGTAATCCTAAATGCAATATCCCAGCGAGATATTGCATTTAGGATTACTTGTTTTTCTTTTCAGCGCCCACACTCCGCCCAGGCAATTCAATATGCTCTTCAGGCAGTGCACCAACTCCTTTGGGCCAGCAGGCTCTCCAGACTTGTCTCCAATCGAGCATGTTTTGGGACTGGATGAAAGACTTCCGTGGACTGCAGCAGGCAATGACCATTGCTGAATTGTGCATCCAAGATGAAAGCACATGGAATGGTGTTTCCCAGCATGGTATCCAGCATTTGTATGACCGATTGCATGCCAGATTGGAAGCTCGTATTTATGCTCGATGAGGTTTCAACACCTTATTAAAATGTAATACTCATTATAAAAGGTACAATAAACATTGAATAACCTCACACATGTGAGCACTGTCCTTTCTCAACAAGTTGTTTATACTAAATAAATCTAATTATGCTTCAATTATTAATGGTGTTCTTTTTTCAATTTCCCCAGTGTACATAGGAAAAAGGTGTAAATTTTGCCACTTAGATAGGTGTAGCAAATTGCAGGTGGTTTTTTTTAGATATGTTTATTGTTTATATGTGAAGTCGGAAATATGGGACAATGGATATATAATTTGCATGTTTCTGCTTTTGACATTTTTTAATTGGACTTTTTTTGTGGGGTGGGTAATTTGATATTACCATATTTTTTTCTTGGGAGTGTTGCTTGTTTTGGCTCATGCATTGTTGAAGGTAGTATATCTCCCATGAGATTATATTGTTTTTGGGTTTTTTTATAATGCAAATCGGCGATGAATTGTTTACTTGTTTTTCTTTTTTATGCTTGTTGTCCCTGAGGGATTATTTGGTTTTGGGGTATTTTTATAATGCAGATCAGCTGTACATTTTTTAGAACACATTTTTTAGGTAGGTTTTTTAGGTTGTCTCTGATAGAATTGTTTAGTTCTGTGTTTTTTTAATAATGCTGATTGGATGTGAATTGTTTACGATTTTTATCTTTTTTAGATTGTTTCCGATGGGAATATTTAATTCCAAGGGCTTTTTTTTTATGATGCATATGGGCAATATATTGTGTGCAATTCTTTTTTCTGTTTTTTGGACAGTTTTGGGGGAAGCAAGGGTTTGTCCCATGAAGATCGAAATCATATGTGTTTTTACTTTAGCTTTAGCTTTTCCTTTACTTCCTTAGATTGGTGGAGCGCTGATTCTTATTTAATTCAGAATAACAGATTCACTGAACTCTGAAGTTTTCTTTTACAAACAAAGTTTAATATGAGAGAAGATAATAGATATAACACTGCTGCTAAAAAGTTGCTGGCTAAAAAGGTCTAAGCAGATTGAGACTAGTTCTATTTTTCCACAAAGAATTCTAAGTTCAATGACATCTGAAGTTTGGCACCAAGTTCATGTAAGTTGTGATATTTACTTGAAAGTTAGATCACGCTTCCTCCAGGAAGGTCCATCATCCTCAAAAGGCTTTGGGGAATCCTCATCTATGGTTATGGCACTCGGAGAAATAATACTTAAAAGGGAGGGCTTGCTTTTGATTTGAACGCTCAGCTTTGGCAGCTAAAGAGCAGAACTAAGGGGAGAATCCACAGAAAAGTGTGATGGCTGGATTTTACACAGCTGGGGTGGGCTCTATCTAGCTCAGTTGTCTCTGTTCTATGGTGGCTAAGTGTGAAGAGACATACATCTGTGCTTGGACTCAGGGTAATAGTCTTTTGCCATTTCCAAAAAAACATCTCCCAAGTCTTACATTCTCCATTTATTTATTTATTTATTTTTTTTTTGGGGGGGGGGATAGGCTTGGAGGAGGATGACTGTGTTAGGCATCCAACTGGGTGATGGAGATCTTAGGGAAACCGAATCTCTCAATTGTCTGAAAATAGGAGAACATCCAAATAAGGTGCAGGAGTGGAATAGATAGAGGCCTCTAAAAAAACTCCTGGTTCCTTTGCTTCTTTTCGAGTTGTGAGAGACTGAATTGTTTTATTATAATTTCAATATCATCAGTTATGAAGGTATGCTAATACCATGATAACATTCTTCTCCCTTTAATTTTCAAGTCCAGGGTTTCTGGAACTTGTGCTGATAGATTCTCTTTTTTTCAGCTGTCACTGAATTTCACATACTTTTTGAAAAGATTATATTAATAATCTGCTTTTACAAAATGAATAGCAGCTCTAAGCACATCTAGAAATATTACAATACAAAAAAATACAAAGACAGTTTCAGTTATGCTGCTTGAATCAAACTGAAGTAGATGATAATAAAAGTAAATCTGCTTGTACAAACTTCATTAATAGTTTTCAGCTCATGACAAAATTATGTGGACAATGAGAAATTGTTGTTAGACAATAACATTTGAACATCAGATTTGTGGTGGTTACTTAGAGCAAGATTGTTATTCCAGGTTGATTGCTGAGAGAATGTTGGAAGACAGATCAAAATTTCACTTCTAATTGGAACATTAAGATAGTTCAGTTAAAAGAGTAATCAGAGTCACTACATTTGAAGAAAGTTCCAGTGCATACATTGGAACTTTTTTCAAATGTAGTGACTCTGAAGACACCTTAGATGCAATCCTAGATGAGTCACTTGTAGAAAGGGTTCAGCATTAAGCAACAGCAAGAAACGAATTCATCAGAACCAAACGTAAGATACTTGTTCACATAAGTAGCTTTTAAATAAGGATTCTTCTGGTTCTTGTCATAATATAATTGTTGAATATATCCCTGATGCAAATGTATGGTAATTTCTTCATCCTTACAGTAGCACAGTGTTGATCCATGAAACAACAGAACCAATATAGAATATTAGTACTGTTCTTATCAACAATAACATTTACAAATAATTTATGCGAAATGAATTGCAAGCATAATCCAATAAATATAATCAAATACATAGATTATCTTAAGTTACCTCCAAATATTGAAGTCAGTTGGCTCAGAACAAATTAATTCAGAAATCGACCCATCTGGAATATAATCCAGCATCTTTTAACTAAAGTAATTTAATTCATAAATGGATATCATGAGTCCTGATAAATTGTGGTTGAGTAGCCAAAATAATATTTCCATTAAAATAAATCTTTTCTTTATGACATCTAATAGAAGTTTTAAATTTTATTTTATATATTTCTGCTGAGGTCCTCACAGACCTTCTACTATGGCATATAAACTGACAGGCTCCTGTCAGACCTCTGTGGCAAGCATCTGCTTGAGGAGGTATTTATTTATTATTATTTTTTTATAATTAGGATAAATAGTTAGTTTGACTGATTAGGTAACTACTATGATATTAGTAAAAACCACTTAAGCAGTTCTGATAAATAGTTATGAAACAGACAAATTTTTATTTATGACCTTACATTATCCTCTAGGATAGGGGTTTTCGATGTGGGGTATGCGGTTAAATTTTTTGGGGTACGCCGTGAGAGCTCAAAAGTTACTAGATATATTATATATAAAGTTACTAGATATATGTTACATATATATGTTTTATTTTATTCCCATTGTTATACTATAACTATAGTTTTAGCTATCTATACAAGGGGTATGTCAGTTACATACATGTTTCCAGGGGGTACGTGAAGCATAAAAGGTTGAGAATCACTGCTCTAGGACATTCAGCTGTTGGTGAATTTTGGGACACACTGTAAGTGCTTCCAAAGCAATTTCATATCCATTGAATGAGAGACAACACTAAATTTATGCTTTAAAGTAGAGTGTTGATTAATTCCCAGTTCCGAGTTCAACACATAATACTTTTAATGGTAAGTGAATTTTTTTTCATCTAATAGTTTAAATATTTTGCATTATAAAAATATTTTTTTTTAAATACATTTACAAATAGGGTGATCAACCAAGTTAAATGTTTTGTGTAGCATAATGTGTTCTGTTGCTAGACACAATCTGTCCTATGAGGAACATAACATAAAGTGTTTATCTATGCTTCGATTCTCTTGAATGTTCCTAATCTCAGAAGTTCAAGTCTGGAGCTTTGGTTGCTTATTTTAGGCAAACTTCAATAGAATCATCAATTTTAACAATTAAGTTAGATGTTAAAATTTAGATATTAACTTATAGTTTAATATTTAATTTAACATGATAATACAAGATTAATATAAACATAGATGACAATCGCAGCATTACCTGCTGACTTTTTCGACGTTGATAAATCAATAAATAGTTTGCGGGAAAAATTTCGCCGACATATAGGACTTGAACCCGCATCTCTCCAATAACATGCCAGAGTATTCTACCATTGAACCTAATGCCAGCTCTTTTTTCCGCTAATTAAAGTCTAAACTCTTCACCGAGATTTTTGGGCCAACTGTTGGTGCCGTCTATGATCTCGAGTGGCAACTATTGCTTTTTATATTGCACTAAGATGGAAATAAATAAAGTCTCATCACTCTATTTAGCATTATTAATGATTTAAACATAGATTTGCTGTCCCATGGCCGATTGGTTAGCACGCTTGACTACTGATCTAAGGGACCTGGGTTCGAGCTCCAGATAAGGCTTGGATGTGTGTGTTGTTTTTGTGCTGAGGTCCTGCAATCCTACTATGGCATATAAACTGGCAAGCAGCTGCTTGAAGGGGTATTTATTATTATTTTTTATTATTAGAATACTCTGGCATGTTTCTGGAGAGATGTGGGCTCAAGTCCTGTATGTCGGTGAAATTTTTTCCGCAAACTATTTATTGATAAAATTAATATTTATTATGGGCACCAGTTACTTGAAATTCAATGTTAATAGCAATTCTTAGATGATTTTTTTCAGCCTAACAACTTCTATGGTATCATTATAACTTTTCGAAACTCCTAGAATATATTTATGAATCATAAAATTGATTTCCTTTACCCACCATAATTGATTATATGACTAGCATCTGATGAAATCACAACAAATAATTTTAGTATAATTGTCAATATTATTCTCAGTTGATCAAGAAAAGTTTTTCTTTGTATAAAATAAATATCCCCTCAAGCTGTTGCAACAGGGGTCTGACAGGAGCCTGTCAGTTTAATATGCCAGAATAGAAGGTCTGAGAGGATGGTGGACCACAGCAAAAAAACAACTTAAGTTAGATTTATTACTCTATGTTTTGTTTAACGCTGGACAAAGATTATTATTTTTGCTCAAGTTATGTTAATAGCTGTAATAACTAAAGTATAAATTTATCAGCACCTTCACAAACAGAAAGAGTTTTTATATCTCAAATATCCCAATGTAATTAATATCTTAACCCAATACTGTTATTAACATTGAATAATACATCAATATTAAAAACATTAAGAATTAAAAGTCTGAGTTTATTCACTTTTATTATAAACAATATTACATGATAATTATAGTTTTTCCTTCAATAATCTCTAAGTAAATATGGAGATTTCCCCTTTCTCTTAAGGAAGCTCTCGTTTTCTGCAAAACAAGAAAGAAAACTGCATGTCTATTTCGTCTTTCACTTTATTTTTCGCATTCTCCCTCTCATGATACCCAAGGAGAGTCATCCTCAAGATCGGCACATGTGATATATTTTTCTTTGTGTTACTCCTCGATGTCTATTTTTTAGCCTAACTCCCTTATTTCTCTCTGTGCTCACTTCCTAATTATCATCCTTTATCTTGACTCTGTTGGTTACTTAGAGTGTTGGGTTATAAAATGGCTTACTCTAATAGTGGATCTGAAGGTCAATGTGTGGCTTGTTCCCGTGGTTTTCTTAATTTTGCTCCACATGTACGGTCACAGTGCCCTATTGATCAACCCTCATCTAAAGACCAGTAATTGTGGCCTGTGTATTTCAAGATGTTCCACCAAAGCTAGGGTATATGGAGGAATTTCCTTTCAATCCCAAGGATTTTAGTGCTTAGGTATGGATTACCATATTTTGGTTTTCTTATGTCATTTATCCTTGTCAACAGTGTTGACAAATAACACAATGAAATAAAACTTAAAAGGAATGGATTTAAAATGAATTAATCCACTTGCTTATTTAATTCGTCAAAGAATAAAATAATTTATTTTCATTACTCAATTTTTTTTTCAACTCTGGAAAGTGACTTGAATTTTAATCATCATATTTATTGTATGTAATATTTTAAACACATCAGGAATAATTCTTTAAAGGAACACACTTCATTTTGCATTTGTATAATAATAATAATCCCAAAGAGCACCAACAATAGAAAATATTTCAACAAGTTTATGGAAAACCCCAAACTATAATTTAAAATATACAGTACTTTAATACACTCACAACACATACACTGATAATCAATTTTTTTTTCTCTATGTAATATTCTATATGAAACACTTAACCTCTGTAAAGTCGTCTTTTTCTCTCTCATATTCTTTTAGTGGACATCTGATTTTGCAGACATACGAATTATGTTTTTGAGTGGCCTTACCCTCTGTGTCAAATTACTTTCCTAACATTATTTTGATGCTAAGCATCTTTATAAGTTAGCAACGTGACAAACATTCGATAACACTCTCCAACTAACTTGGATATTTATACTATAAGGTGGCAGTGCTCTGTTTTCCTAAATCCCAATTTACACTCATGGATATATCTGAGAACTTACACTATATTTTTTCACTGTGAACTTAGGGGCGGGGGTGGCTCAATCGGTAGCGCGCCAGGCTCGTAATCTGTAGTTCCCAGGTTCGAGCCCCAGCTGGGTCAGCGTTGAGATTTATCTCCGCAAAATTCCCCGCCCTGCCCACGGTCAGTAGGGGACACTGATGGGCTTGGAAAGGCTGCCGTCCGTCGGATGGGACGTTAAGCCGTGGCCCCGTGTGCGGGAGAGCCATACACTGTGCACGTTAAAGAACACACTGGATGGCCTTGACGGGAGGCTACCATCTGTCTCCCAACAGCTGTTCCAGTGGGTCCCCTCCCCCAACCTTCTCTGAGCCTTCGGGGTCCTTGCGACCTGGCCATTTACCCCATGGTATGCAAAAAAGTGCCGCTCAGAGGTAAAACAACCCAACACTGTGAACTTAATTTGCTCATCTTTACGATTTGTTATTAATAACAATAATGTATCTTTTCCCATCTTATGAAAATTAATTTAAATTTCCAAATATTATTTTTTTAAAACACCTTTGAAAAAATATATATATGTAGTGATATATTCTGATACTTAGAAAAGGAGAGAAACCAAATTTTTTTCTCCCATAGTTTTAATTTTACTCTTGTTTCTTATCATTCATTTGAAATCAAATTACCCATTTTCACTTCAGTCAACACCCATTACATACTTTTTCCCTTCATCAGTTACTACACCACCATTCCACTGGTCAATGTACTATTTCATTTGTCAATTTCTTTAGCAGTTATTAATCATCGCCATTGTTTTAGCAGCTTGTCATAAAAGAGTTTCATCATCAGTGGAGTTTCCACCCTTTTGTAGGATTCTTAAAAGATTTGGATTTGCTCCTTTCTTTCTGGGAAAATCGCAAAAGCAAATTTGACTGAGGCAGGTTCAGTCACAGCCTAGGACTTTTTACCTTTATTTATTACACTTTTCCATCCTTCTTAAGTTTAATCTCTAAACTATACCTCTCACGTATCTTCATATCTATCAATTAATTTATGGTGTCTGAGGTGTCTTCAGTTGAAACAAAGATTATTTTTAAGAGTGGAATGGGCCCTCTTCCACTCTTGAGACTCTTATTTCAAGATCAGACAACCTCATTCCCCCTTTCCCTACCAAATTCCTTCTTTGTTCCTCACTCTATGTTCTCTTAAAATAGCCCTCAAGCATTCTTTAATTATTTGCCTAATAAAGACTACTGCTATACTACCACCTCCTGTAAATATGACAGGTGCCCTTGACTTCTGAGCTATCCCAGAATTAGTTTTAATTTTCTCTTTGATTAAATTCATTGACCTTCTTCATTGGCATGACCTATTCTGTTATCTTCATCTCCATTTTTTTTTCTCTAATCCTCCTGTTTTAACTTTATGTAGGATGATAAGATATCTCCCTTTGTCTAACCCTCTTATTCTGGTTTTATTATAGGGAGGCGAGGTACCTCTTTATATTTCATTTCTTCTCTTTCCTCTCTTATTCCCTAGTTCCATACACCCCATCCTCCCTGGTTTTGTATGGAATCATTGTCTACCTTTAAATTTCCTTTTTAATCCTTTACTCTCTCAATTCACTGGTGAATTGAACATTTAACACTTCAACCATTTAATTAAACTTCTAATAATTTCACATCATTTTCAAGTGAATGATAAGTAACCTATTAAGCATCATTGCATATCATAAACATAATTTTAAGATCTGAACCATATCATGAGAAAATGAATTTTTATATATTTTTACTTTAGCAACTACTCAATACATCCATATCAAAATTGCCAGCTACTAAGGGTGATCATTTAGGATTCAAACATGGTAAAAGCATTCTAAGAATCAATTTACATCAGAGATAATAAATCGTTTGGAATCCTTAATAATGGTTTCTAACATAAATCTTGCTCCATTAAATGCTTATAATTTATACTTAACCTTGACACATACTTGTGAAATAGCACCTAACAAAATATAACTGACTAATGCTCATATCATTGATCTTAGGTTTCAAGCCTATGAGAGAATTTTCCTTAAGAATAAGTCCTAGAATAATCAATAGCAATTTATAGGTGTATTTTCTCCTTAATGTCCTTTCCTTGATAAACCCTTTCATGAAATTGCAAATTCATCATCATCATCATCCTCAAGCAGCCATGGGCTACGGAGGTCCAACCAGACCGTGCAATTTAGTTCTCCAAGCAAGTCTATCCTGAGCTACATCTACTGCATCTGGCCATTGCACACCAATTCTAACAAGGTCCTGTTTGACATTGTCTGCCCACCGCATCCTAGGTCTCCCCTTCTTTCTGAGGCCTTTAGGCACACTGTTCATAACCCTATTCGCCAATCTATAATTATTCATACGGGCAACATGGCCAAACGAACGGAGTCTCTCTCTGCACAATATGCTGCTTAAAGGAGGTTGCAAACTCCTTTGCCTCACCTCATCATCAGTTTCAAAGCTGAACCACCTAATGCCCAAGATACTGCGTAAGCATCTGGAATCAAAAGCATCTAGTTTCCTGTTTCTTGTCTACAAAGTATCCAGGTTTCACTACCATAACTAACCCTAGAAAGAACCAAACTATTATACAGCCTAATTTTAGTCTTTAGGTGTATACGCCGATTTCTCCACACTCTCCATAGATTATTAAAAGTCCCGGCAGCAATCCCTATTCCCTATTCGTCTGTTAATCTCATGCCGCACATCACCAGTATCTGTTACATAGCTCCCAAGATAATTAAACTGTGACACCTGCTCAAGACTGCAACCATTCAGATTAACTGAATCACAGCCTGCCTGACCAATTTTCATCACTTTAGTTTTCTCTCTGTTTATAACCAAACCTACTCTATTACCAGTCTCATTAACAGCTCAAATGAAAGAGTTCATCTCATCAACATCATTTGCCAAAAGGGCTAAATCATCAGCATAATCTAAATCAGAAATTTTCATATCTCCAGCCCATTTAAGGCCAAAATCTTTCCCTTGAAGTGAATTTCGCATAGCATAATCAATAACCAAGCTAAAGAGAAAAGGAGACAAAATGCACCCTTGTCGAACACCAGAAGTAATGCTAAACCAATGTTTACAAGCCTTACCAACTCTCACACACGACTCGGTGTTATTATAGAGAGCTTTCATAATGTTAACTAACTTGTCTGGTATACCATATGATCTCACAATCAACCACAAATTATGACGATCAACAGAGTCGAAAGCCTTTTTGAAATCAACAAAGCTAGCAACCAAAGGTTTCTGAAACTCTAAACATTTCTCAAGAATCTGCCTAAGTGAAAATATCTGATCCACACATCCCCTACCACTTCTGAATCCACATTGCTCATCACGCAATTGACTGTCAACCAGATTCTTAATTCTATTAAGCACAATCATGGAAAGAACTTTACCTGGAACAGAGAGTAGGCTAATACCCCTATAGTTATCACAAGAACTGCGATCACCTTTTTTGAAAATAGGGATAACAATAGCTCTGGTAAAATCCTTAGGAACCATGCCTTTATCATAAAAGATATTCAGAATTTCAGTCATCAAAGTGGTAACCGAAACATTCCCAGCTCTAAGCATTTCCGTAGTAATTTCATCTACCCTTGGGGATTTATGAAGTTTAAGTTTAGAAACAGCCAAAAGAACTTCAGATTGTGTTATAGGGCCAACATTAAAGCCACCAATGCATCTATCATCATTGCAAACAATGGGAGTAGAACTAACTACATTGTTTAGAACATCACTGAAATACTCAGCCCACCTAGCCATGACAGAATCCTCCCCTTGTATAACCTTACCTTGTTTATCCTTCAATCCTTGTATGCCTGTCCATTTTCTACCACACAAAACATTATCTCTCTGCTGTTGTGCTGTCTAACTGCTTCCTCGGCTTTGTCAGCCAAACCATCAAGCCAAAGATTCTTATCAGCAGCTAACTGATCCTTTACAAGTTTATTAAGGTCTCTGTAATGCTTTTTATTAGTACTAGTAGGGTATTGATTAAGGGCATTCCTGCAGTTCTTTCTTTCCGAAATAAGCTCAAGTGCCTTATCACTCAGGTAATTTTGCTCTTCTGCTCCTTTATTCCTAAAAGAGTACTGTTAGTGTCCAAAAAAGCCTGTTTAAAATGATCCCATTCTTCCTCAACTTCAGTAGTAAGCAAACCATGACTGTCATAATGACTAAGTAACCTATCATGGTAAGCTTTGGCTATAACTGGATCTTTCAGAGCTTCAGTATTAAAAGTAAATTTTTTAACCCTAGCACAACACTTTTTAAGTTTAAGTTGCAACACACTTTTAACAAGGTAATGGTCAGATCCAATTTCAGCTCCCCTATATGCCCTGGTATTCCTAACAGAACTAGCCCATTTGCTGTTAATTAATATGTAATCAATCATATTCTTATGCAGCCCATTAGGTGAAACCCATGTGTACTTATGTATGTCGCGGTGTTTGTAATAAGTGTTAGTTATTCACGAATCCATTGAGTTTACTTACCTGTAGGAGACGTTGCCCATTGCCATTGCAGCTACCAATACCAAAAGGGTCTATTACTCCTCCCCAAAGGTCAGAGTCAGTACCAACTTTGGCATTGAAGTCACCAAGAACAAGGGTAATATCTCCTTTCTTGACAGAATTCAAAATATCCTGAAGTTGTTCATAAAACCTATCCTTCTCATCCTCATCAGCATCCTCAGTGGAGGCATAACAGCAGATAACATTCAAGTCTTTAACGCTTGTCTGAAATTTTGTTGTAAGAAACCTTTCATTAATGCACTCATATCCTAGAAGAGCATCGCTAACATGGCTGCTGAGAAGCATACCCACGCCTTGGTGATGCCTATTGTCGTCCCTCCCTGAAAAGAGAAATTTAAGATTATTTTTAAGAATCTGACCTTTATCAGTCCATCTGGTCTCTTGCAAGCCGAGAATATCTAAATTATAACGGTGGAATTCTTGTGTGAGGACATCAAGAGAAAAAGCTCTGTGCAGAGTCCTCACATTCCAACTACCTATGGAGAGAAAATGGTTAGTGGGATGTTTAAAGAAACTATGTTTATTGAGAGAGGGAATGCCGACAATATCAAACAGCCCCCTAATCACAGACATGGGGCAAAGACCCGTTCCCCCACTACTAAAGGCTGAAGCCATCTACACTGGAAGACTTCCTCCAATGTAGAATTTGACGATGCCAATAGAAGCAAAGAGTTCAGGTGCCTGCGATGACTTCTGCTCAGGATTATCCACCAGCTGATAAACATATCCTGTGAATCTATTCACTTGGGGCTGTCAACCCACAAACAAACAGAAAACACAGCGGAAGATTTTCCCTCCACAGAAGCCCACCAGTGCAGCAAAATCAGGATCCATAATCAAGCTCAGAGCTATATATCTGTCCAGTCCAGTAGGTTTATATGGTCAGCACCAGGACCCTGTGTGGTTGACCACTCCTCAGCAGGGTAGAAAAAAAAGAAAAGTACCCATAGTTGTCCAGATCAGTAGGCCACACTAATCTGGCAGCCCTCCCCTTCCGTTCACTTCCACAAGAGAGTATTTCTTTTGAAAGTTACTAACGGTCCGCACCACGAGAAGGCGGGGTCGGACATTAGGTGCTAGTCCTGGCCGGTTCTATGCATTATCACAGGGGATTGGTGCATAGCTCTCCTTCCAGTGACTACCTAGCTACCAAATTACTTACAGATAATCCCTTAAACATTGATCAGGCGACCTCACAATATTTGTTTTTTACAGTAAAAGCAAAAATGCAAATGATAATTGAGGATCTGGCACTAAACTCAATCAGAAACACAAAATAGAAACAGCTTTCTCAATAGGCATAATTTTCACTAAAGTAACATATTGGGAAAAGAAGTTTGTTACAATATTATTCTTAGTGAGCTCATTAATTACTGTATAATGAAAAGCTTAAAGTAATCCTCCCAAAGTAATTCTGAAATTAGTGATATTTTAATTTTACTAACTATTTATAACACATATCAGTTGGTTCTAAAACTTTTGTTATAAAATATATGGAATGTCTTAACTGTTAATTTACCTATAACGTCCCAGTTCGATAAGAACTTAAAAGACTTTGAACCTTGACTCACGGGAACCATAAATTTTAATAACCAAAAACAAATATGTACATTTTTAATAGTTATTTAGCCTCAAAACTATAGAAATTGGTATATGCTATTTAATAACAATGATTTACATGTCTTGGTAAGTCAGAATGGGTTGTACATTAATGTGAACTGTAGGCATTTGTGCAATTAAATGCTTATATTTATTACTTATTTCTTCTTAATATTTATTTAATTAGAAATTCCACTCTTATTTTCTGATTTTAGGTAAAATAAACACTTCTGTAAAATTAATAACAATTTCTCATTAATAAATCAATTGATTCAAAGAATGCTCTGATTTTTTTCTTTTAACTTCGCAATTGCATCCAAATATTAGGATAGTGTTCATCCTATATTGAATAATTTGGAAAAGGTTATTACTTCCTCCAGTTTTTCCTATTATTCAGTTTGCTGCCTAAGGATTAGAAAACATTTTTCAATTTTCCTCTAGAACTCGTATGTTGCTAACAGAGTTTTCTTTTTGATATATATTAATACTCATAGATACACTAAATAACTAAGCTAAATATATTGTTCAAATAAATAAGTAAGGATGCCAGTGCTAAGAGAATGTGTGAGAATATAATTTGTTCACCCGTTATTTCCGGAGGACAATTGAATTAATATAAATATACTGAATGTCTAAGAAAAATTAGACTTTTGAAAACTAGCAAATTTATAAGACTTTTGGATATAAATCTCTGCATTATTTCATTTAATTTTCAAGTGTTAATGCATGATGCCCAACTTATATATATATTCATAATTATTGGGACGTACAAATAATTGGTCTGATTACTGCAGTTTACTAGTTCTTGAATGTACTGAATTTAAAACAGGTCTAAATACATAAGCAGAATCTCAATAAACTTCTTCATATGCTCATGATCTAGTATGGAAATTTATCTCAATTTTTTTTTGTTTCTTTCGTTAACTAGGTCATAGGTTCAAAACTGGGCTGTTTAAATTCTATACCTATTAATGTAATTCTAATTAGATATTATTTCATTTATTGTATATATTACCTGAGCTGTGGCAATTACTATGTATTTTTATAAACTTTTTTTTCCACGAGGATTATTAATAAGCTAACAATCTCAATTTAGTTAAATGATTTTGGTTGTTAATTTATATAATTCTCTTGAAATAACCGTTCATAAGATGTTCTTCTTCAAAAATTACTGTATAACTTTCATTTGATTCAGCTTAATATTCACTGAATTAATAATTAGCACCCCATACTTAAATCCAAGAATAATATCAGACTTCAGTTAACTACATACAATCCTTATAACTAAAAACTTTTTCATGATAAGGTTAACTATAACCATCAACTGAGGCACAATATTTTTGTTAATACCTTAGGTTTCTGAATTTCTTAATTTAGTAAGAATTTTATACTTATTTTTAAAATTTATTGTGATATCAAAATGACACAATACATCAATATCTATTTGTCCCTTTAAACATTACTCTTATACTAATCCTAACAAAAAATTAACTTTATGAATTCCATTAACAATTGAACAAAATAATTAATGGTAAAGGCTATTTTCTCCATATGAAACCTCATTTGACACCCCAGTAACAAAAAAAAAAATCTGTTTACATCCCTTATTAGTTATTTCACTCCCTTTATCTTTATTACCAGGCCTTTTGCCTAAATTTGCAGTTTCTCAAGAAATAACCAGGTCTGCCACAAAAGTAGCAAAGGCCAACATATCTTGAATTAGGGTTAACAAATGTATTTCTCTTCGAATTTTCTCCATTCATTTGTATCTCTGGAGCTCCTAAACATTCTTTTTATTTCTTTATTGCATGAAACTTATTTACATTTTTCTCTAGTTTCTTTATTTCCCTCTGCATAGTTGCTCTTTTCCAGTTAAATCGTGTATTTGCTTGATCAATTTCTCACTTATGATCCAGAGATCTCACAAAACTGTTTAAATTGTCCCATTAACATTTCCAGATTTTCCCACTGAGATGAACAAACATGATCTATTTTTTGTAATTTATTGAAGAAGGAGGACCTCCTAATTTTCGGTAACAACCCTACATTAAATTGATTTGTAATTCTGTCATCTTTTTACTAATCTACTTTCTTCATTTTCTTCCTATCCATTATGTAATCGAGGATCTGACAGTATATTTTTTATTCATTTGAATATTTTCACCTGCTTGGCTACTTAAATCTATATTGTAATTTAAATCCTTCTGGTAGTTTAAATATTTCTGGGTACATGATTCTGTCTGACTACTAGAATCTGAATGGATACATGAATGTGTCTGGCTACAGGAATCTATCTGGTACTTTAAATTGGACTGGCCTTTTAAATCTGTCTGGTACATTAAATTTCACTTGACTCTTTGAATCAGTCTTGTATTTTTGAATTGAACTGGCCCACCCCAACTGCTGAATGAACCTGCCATTGCAAGGAATTCGACCTTGTATTATAACCTGTATTATACAATTTAATTGTTCACGAATAGTGCTGTTACATTTAAATTCATCTAAAACTTATCGTATCCCAAGTTGTGAGGAATGCAAAAGGTTGTATAACACGAACTGTATGTATCATTAGTTATTAACTACTAATTATCTAATTTCAACACATACTTAGGTCTTAATAATTATTACATAGCCTTACGATATATCCTTTGTAAAATAACTCCAAAAGTATACTAGACTAATTAGTAATGTAAAACTAATTACCAGTATTTGTTGGCTGGTACATCTGCTTAGGAGTTCTCATCAAGAAGCTGAATGCCTTCAGTGGATGTTATACTGCATAGTTGTTACTTACTAGTCCTTAACTATGAGTCCTTTGGAAAAGCACATTCAAAGGACTTTTCCAAAGGACTGGTAGCTAAGAGCTAGTAAATAACAACTATGCAATGTAACATCCACTGAAGGCATTCAGCTTCTTGATGAGAACTCCTAAGCAGATGTACCAGCCAACAAATGCTGGTAATTAGTTTTACATTACTAATTAGTCTAGTATACTTTTGGAGTTATTTTACAAAGGATATATCGTAAGGCTATGTAATAATTATTAAGACCTAAGTATGTGTTGAAATTAGATAATTAGTGGTTAATAACTAATGATACATACAATTCATGTTATGCATACTTTTGCACTCCTCACAACTTGGGATACAATAAGTTTTAGATGAATTTAAATGTAACAGCACTATTTGTGAACAATTATATTGTATTAAGTTAGCTGTGTTCATCTTTATTTAAATAATCTGTATTATAACTTTAATTCCTCCGGTTAACCTTACATGCTATAAGAATTATTCCTTTCATTTTAGTTCCACCTACTAATAGCATAGAGTTAGCTGCAGTTGACTTTGAGGATATTGACATTTTATGCAACTTAGGACAATATTTTTCTTAATTATTTATATAAAGCATTTTAAGTTTTTAACAAAACCAACAATTATTTAGAATAAAATTATTTCCTTATTTTTTTTTCAATCTGCAATTACATATGTTTTAATATTTCTTCCAGTTCTGTTTTAATGGTAATCATGTGCAGAACACAAAATTTAATCCTGCAAAGCAGCACCAAATATTACAAGGGAAACAAGGGTTTGACCCTCGAAGGTCGAGATTGTATGTGTTTTTACTTTGACTTTAGCTTTTCCTTATGCTTCCTTAGATAGGTGGAGTGCTGATGTTTATTTAATTCAGAATAACAGATTTACTGAACTCTGAAGTTTCCTTTAACAAATTTTTAACCCTTTGCATTCAATAGGCGCTGCTACGGTGACATACTAATACTATTTAATATCATACTAAAAAAACATCTGGAGTGCAAAGGGTTAATATAAGAGAAGATAATAGATATAACACTGCTGCTAAAAAGGTCTAAGCAGATTGAGACTAGTTCTATTTTTCACAAAACAATTCTAAGTTCAATGACATCTGAAGTTTGGCCCCAAGTTCTTGTAAGTTGTGATATTTACCTGAGGAAAGTTAGATCACTCTTCCTCAAGGAAGGAAGGTCCATCGTCCTCAAAAGGCTTTGGGGGATCCTCATCTATGGTTATGGCACTTGGAGAAATAATACTTGAAAGGAGGGCTTACTTTTGATTTGAATTTGGTCAGCTTAGGCAGCTAAAGAGCAGAACTAAGGGGAGAATCCACAGGAAAGTGTGATCGCTGGATTTTACACAGTTGGGGTGGGCCCTGTCGAGCTCAGTTGTCTGTCGCTCTACAGTGGCTAAGGGTAAAAAGACACACAATTGTTCTCAGACTTGGGGTAATAGTCTTTTACCCGATCCAAAAACAGCTTTATTTCTATGTTCAGTTATATATATATATATTTGAATATTTGAGCAAATAATTGTAAAGTAGCATTTTACGTTCACATTCTCCATTGGTTTGGGTGGGGGGGGGGGGAGACGCTCGGAAGATGATGACCACTTTAGGCATCCAACTGGGTATTATTAATTGTCCTTTTAGGTAATGAAGCCTGTTACTCAAAGTTTGGATATCCTACAGAGAAACACAAAAGAAGAATATTTGTTTGGGTTATCTATTGACAACTATAGCAATGATGAGGAAACATTTTTCTGTTGTTGGTAAGTTGCAATTTTGCCAGCTGCTTCTGACAGCAGTTCTGGCAGAAATTGACAAAAGGTGATGAAATTTTCATCTTTCCATTTCATAATTATTTGTTTTAGGTTCTAGGGGCAAATCTGTAAAATATGTTATCTCTTGTTAGCAAATCCCATTTTGAAATAACCAAATTTGCATAAATGCTAAATGAATATTAATTTGAAATAATTGACAAATCAATCAATGTCATTTCAAGAAAATAATTGTAAAGTAAAATGCCATAGATATATATATATATATTTAGATTTGACAAAAACCAAAAGAATAAGGAATTCCACTTGGATACTAATAAAAAATAAAACCAATAAGGAATTCGTGATGAGTTTTTCTCGACATTATTTTTCTCCCCAAGGCAGACTAAGGGTCATTCTTAAGTGATGACTGCTCAATAAAGAATAAGGTAACATTCATTAAGTGTGTTGGGGCCATGTCTAAACTTCGTTGTGATACACTGGTGTTGCTTTGATGGCATCTGCATTCTTGTCTGCTTTAGTGGTGGTGCACTCGGGTCATCATCTGGACTATTTTATCTCCTTTATTTTGCTGCTGCATGAAGTAATGCAGCTGTGATGTATTAACAAGGTCCAAAATACAAATGGATTTTCTACTTGTTGTATGATTTTGCTTATAATGACAGCACAATGTTGTTACTGCTCATTTTCATTGGCTATTATGTTATAAAATTGCTTTTCACAAATTTTGGGCCATAAAAAAAATCTTCAATGCAACAAAAAATCTAATCGGTTTTAAATATTTTTGTTTTATTGAAAAAAATTAAGCAGGTATTTCTTATGTAAAAGCCAAAGTGATCATATAAATATTTGAAATTATCTTGAAAGAAAACTCAAAACTTGTAAATAATCACAAAATACAAAGTAAGACTAGAAAATATAGGAAATATAATGACATTAATTTCTAAAGAAAAGTGCTATTCTGCAATGCAAATTGATAACTTCAATTTATACAACCTCAGCAAATATATGGGTGATCATCATCATCCTCAAGCAGCCATGGGCTACGGAGGTCCAACTAGACCGTACAATTTAGTTCTCCGAGCAAGTCTGTCCTGAGCTACATCTAGCCACTGCCCACCAATTCTAATAAGGTCCTGTTTGACATTGTCTGCCCACTGCATCCTATGTTTCCCCCTCTTTCTGAAGTCTTTTAGGCACACTGTTCATAACCCTATTCGCCATTCTTTAATTATCCATATGGGCAACATGTCCAAACCAACAAGTCTCTCTCTGCACAATATGCTGCTTAAAGGAGGTTGCAAACTCCTTTGTCTAACCTCATCATTAGTTACAAAGTTGAACCACCTAATTCCCAAGATACTGCGTAAGCATCTGGAATCAAAAGCATTTAGTTTCCTGTTATCTTGTTTACAAAGTGTTCAAGTTTCACTACCATAACTAACCCTAGAAAGAACCAAATTGTTATACAGTCTAATTTTAGTCTTTAGGTGTATATGGCTATTTCTCCACGCTCTCCATAGATTCTTAAAAGTCCCGGCAGCAATCCCGATTCGTCTGTTAATCTCATGCCACCCATCACCATTATCTGTTACATTGCTCCCAAGATAATTAAACTGTGACACCTGCTCAAGACTGCAGCCATTCAGATTAACTGAATTACAGCCTGCCTGACCAATTTTCATCACTTTAGTTTTCTCTCTGTTTATAACCAAACCTATTCTACTACCAGTTTCATCAACAGCTCGAATGAAAGAGTTCATCTCATCAACATCATTTGCCAAAAGGGCTAAATCATCAGCGAAATCTAAATCAGAAATTTTCTTATCTCCAGCCCATTTAAGGCCAAAAACTTACCCTTGAAGTGAAATTCGCATAACATAATCAATAACCAAGCTAAAGAGAAAAGGAGACAATATGCACCCTTGTCAAACACCAGAAGTAATGCTAAACCAATTGCTACAATCCTTACTAACTCTCACACACGACTCAGTGTTATTATAGAGAGCTTTCATTAACTAACTTGTCTGGTATACCATATGATCTCACAATCAACCGCAAATTATGACGATCAACAGAGTCGAAAGCCTTTTTGAAATCAATAAAGCTAGCAACCAAAGTTTTCTGAAACTCGAAACATTTCTCAAGAATCTGCCTAAGTGAAAATATCTGATCCACACATCCCATACCACTTCTGAATCCACATTGCTCATCATGCAATTGACTGTCAACCCGATCGTTAATTGTATTAAGCACAATCATGGAAAGAACATTACCTGGAACAGAGAGTAGGCTGATACCCCTATAGTTATCACAAGAACTATGATCACCTTTTTTGAAAATAGGGATAATAATAGCTCTAGTAAAATCTTTAGGAACCATGCCTTTATCATAAAAGATATTCAGAATTTCGGTCATCCAAGTGGTAACCGAAACATTCCCAGCTCTAAACATTTCAGTAGTAATTTCATCTACCCCTGGGAATTTATGTAGTTTAAGTTTAGAAACAGCCAAAATAACTTCAGATTGTGTTACAGGGACAACATTAAAGCCACCAATGCATCTATCATCATTGCAAACAATGGGAGTAGAACTAACACATTGTTTAGAACATCACTGAAATGCTCAGCCCACCTAGCCATGACAGAATCCACACTTTCTATAACCTTACCTTGTTTATCCTTCAATCCCTGTATACCTGTCCATTTTCTACCACACAAAACACGAACTGGTACAGCTCTCTGCAGTTGTGCTGTTTAACTGCTTTTTCGGCTTTATCAGCCAAGCCATCAAACCAAAGATTCTTAGCAGCTTACTGATCCTTTACACGTTTATAAGCTATCTGTAATGCTGTCTATTAGGACTAGTAGGATATTGATTTAGGACATTTCTGCAGTTCTTTCTTTCTGAAATAAGCTCAAGTGCCTTATCACGCAAATAATTCTGCCTCCTCTGCTCCTTTTTTCCTAAAATAGTACTGTTAGTGTCCAAAAAAGCCTGTTTAAAATGATCCCATTCTTCCTCGACTTCAGTAGTAAGTATACCATGACTGTCATAATGAATAAGTAACCTATCATGGTAAGCTTTGGCTATAACTGGGTCTTTCAGAGTTTCAGTATTAAAGGTAAATTTTTTAACCCCAGCATAACACTTTTTAAGTTTAAGTTGCATGACACTTTTAACAAGGTAATGGTCAGATCCAATTTCAGTGCCCCTATGTGACCTAGTATTCCTAACAGAACTAGCCCATTTGCTGTTAATTAATATATAATCAATCATATTCTTAGGCAGCCCATTAGGTGAAAGCCATGTGTACTTATGTATGTCGTGGTGTATGTAATAAGTGGGAGTTATTCTGAAACCATTGAGTTACCTGAAGGAGACGTTGCCCATTGCCCTTGCAGCTACCAATACAAAAAGGGCCTATCACCCCTCCACAAAGGTCAGAATCAGTACCAACTTTGGCATTGAAGTCACCAAGAACAAGGATAATATCTCCTTTCTTGACAGAATTCAAAATATCCTGAAGTTGTCCATAAAACCTATCCTTCTCATCCTCATCGGCATCCTCAGTGGGGCCATAACAGCAGATAACATTCAAGTCTTTAACGCTTGTCTGAAATTTTGCTGTAAGAAACCTTTCATTAATGCACTCATATCCTAGAAGAGCATCACTAGCGTGTCTGCTGAGAAGTGGACCCTATGCCTTGGTGATGCTTATTATCGTCCCTCCCTGAAAAGAGAAATTTAAGATTATTTTTAAGAATCTGACCTTTATCTGTCCATCTGGTCTCTTGGTGGAATTCTTGTGTGAGGACATCAAGAGAAAAAGCTATGTTCAGAGTCCTCACATTCCAACTACCTATGGAGAGAAAATGGTTAGTGGGATGTTTAAAGAAACAGTGTTTATTGACAGAAGGAATGCCGACAATATCAAATAGCCCTCTAATCGCAGACATGGGGCAAAGACCCATTCCTCCCACCACTAAAGGCTGAAGCCATCTACACTGGAAGACTTCCTCCAATGTAGAATTTGACGATGCCAATAGAAGCAAAGAGTTCAGGTGCCTGCGATGACCTCTGCTCAGGATTATCCACCAGCTGATAAACATATCCTGTGAATCTATTCACTAGGGGCTGTCAACCCACAAACAAACAGAAAACACAGCGGAAGATTTTTCCTCCACAGAAGCCCATCAGTGCAGCAAAATCAGGATCCATAATCAAGCTCAGAGCCATCTATCTATCCAGTCCAGTGGGTTTATATGGTCAGTACCAGGACTCTGTGTGGTTGACCACTCCTCAGCAGGGTAGAAAAAAAAAGTAGCCATAGTTGTCCAGATCAGTAGGCCACAGTAATCTGGCAGCCCTCCCCTTCTGTTCACTAAAAACCACAAGAGAATATCTCTTTTGAAAGCTACTAAGGTACTCTGCTTAGGTCATTTGTTATAATGACGTTAGATGTCATTATTTCTGCTTTTTTTATGTAATGAATGAAAATTTTATATTTAGAAATAAATGTTTATGATTATATGTTTTATTTGATATATTCACATTCCCCTGTATAATATAGATACATAGCCACTTATTGAAGGTTTGAGAAGAAGATTATAAATGTAGAATTTGGAGGGATATTTAAGGAGAATTTGAGTTTGTAGAGAAAATTGTAGGATTTAAGATGATTTACAGAGATTCTCAGAGTATATATGATGATGGAAGAAGATGAGACGAGGTTATCACAAGTTGGCGAGTGTGTCATAGGATGTCCAATATAGTATATCAACATTTTTACTAAATTTGTATCTTGCACCAGAAACCTAATAAAGTGAAGGTTTAATGAAGACTAATAACTTTTGATCAACAACCTTAATTAACCTTAAAATTTAAGTGTATGAATATATAATGTATAACTAAAAAGAAATGCCTGATTTTTGCTACTTTTATGTTTTAATTCTTGTTAAAATAAAACTTTTGCCTTTTTCAGATTTTGATCATTAAGTTACAAGGTTTTCAAAATGCAAGCAGAAGAGAAGAATGAAATATCAAAGGTATACATTTTTTTCCTATTTTATTATTTAGCATGTAGCTGGTTTAAATAGAGATTTATCATTTAAAAAACAGTAACATTACTGCAAAATGTTGTTTTTTAAGATACATTGTCTAGTGGTTAGTATTGATGAATTTTTCACTGTCACAGTGTTCTATTTAATCTTTCATTGGAAATATGGAAAGCTAAATTTCCGTTTAATGAATGGCAGTTTTAAAATCTAAATCAAAAGTTTTGAGAATTTGAATTATAAGAGTGATTGGCAATATAACATTTTGATTAAACCTTTCTAAAGGTCCCATATTAGATTTGTATGCTCAACAATAATGGTTGCTAATTAGATATAATTAAAATAATAAAGAGAATAGTTATTGCATTGGATTGTGTACTCAAATTCTAAAAAACATTTCCTATGATGTTCATTTCTTTCAATCAAATCTTTGATGCTAAGTCCAGATTTCTTTGAAACTATAACCCTTGTAATTAATAATGTATCATGATCAGTGGCATGCATAAAATTATTTGCAAAATGATATATGGTAAATATTAATTTTTCTCTGGTTGAACAATAGAAATAGAACAATTAAAAATACATCTAATGAAAAATGAAAGGAAATTGGAAACGTGCACTTCTTGAATACAAAAG
Source organism: Ryuthela nishihirai (assembly GCA_038380435.1). Classification (NCBI taxonomy): domain Eukaryota; kingdom Metazoa; phylum Arthropoda; class Arachnida; order Araneae; family Heptathelidae; genus Ryuthela; species Ryuthela nishihirai. The sequence goes on from JAWZYU010000031.1 coordinate 36,556,371, forward strand.
TGATAATCAATACTGATGTTGACAGAAATTAGAAGTTTGCCTCTTGAAGTTTTTAACTACAAGAACATGCTGCAGCAACTTCACTACCTCTAACACTGAAACAGCCAATAGAATGAATCCTTTGACTCATCTGTTTTCCTAATGAATGATCAATTAACCAAAAAGGCTAGAAAAGGTATGAGTTAGGGTAGTTTAATTAGTAATACATTTTCCCAAAAATTTCAGTCTGTAGGTGAAATTCAGATTTATGTAATGATTTTTGCATTCATCTCCCTGTGTAATTACATTTATTTTAGAGAACTAATACCCTAGCTGTTTAGTATCATTCCCTGAAAAATTAGGCCTTTAATGAATAAAACTTGGTAGTTCTCAAATATAAATCTAAGCAACATGATTACTAGTAACATTTCAGTACTCTGATATGGGAAGTTGAATTGATTTATTATTACATGTTGTTTTTTTTTCAAAGAAAGAAATTTACATGATGGCACAGTAAGAATTTTTAAAATCTTAATACTTTATTGAAAATTAATGATATGAGCAGTCCAAGTCTCATTTAAAATATTGACAGTAAACAGAAAATTGCCTATCCAAAGGGAAGGGGGTGACTCAGTGGGTAGTGCGCCAGGCTCGTAATCTAGAGTGCCAAGGTTTTAGTCCCAGCTGGGCCAGTGTTACGATTTATCTCTGCAAAACTCTCCACCCTGCTCTCGGTCAGTAGAAGACACCAATGGGCTTGGAAAGGCTGCCATCTGTCGGATGGGATGTTAAGCTGGGGCCCCATGTATGGGAGAGCCATACCTGTGCATGTGAAAGAACACACTGGATAGCCTTGACAGGAGGCTACCATCTATGTCCTAACAGCTGTTCCAGTGGGTCCCCTCACTCGATCCTTCGGGGTCTTTGTGACCTGGCCATTTAGCCTGTTGGGTGAAAAAACAAAACAAAGTTAGTGATTGACATCCATGTGGATGGGTGAATCTTTTTTTATCACAAACTTTCCTTTTTTCCCCCTTTTCCTTAAGAATTTGTTTCCAGTTTTTTTCTACACTTTTAGCAAAAGTAATAATGTAACACAAGATGAAACCACACACACTAGAAAGCTACACTGAAAATTTTGTAACACCCATCTGAAAAATGCGTGAAACAAGTCCTTCTTGGGAAACAAGTGGGTGTAATCTGTTTATAGATCATGCTCACATGTTTCAGTGCAGAAATGTTTGCTTGCTGTAACAGTAGGCAGTTCCCTAACCACTATGCCAGTTAAGGCTTATACTAAAAATAGACATTTGAATGCTTCTAAATAATACTATATTTTTCAGTTTATCCTCTAGCTTGATACATCAGAAAGTAAACACTTTTGCACTTCTTGAAACTGCATTAGCTCAGTCCAGCTTACTCAATTTCAGTAGTTGCTATATTTTGCTGTTCTACATTTTGAACAATCTCCCACTAGCTGGCTGACAACTCCAGTTAGTTCATTGGCTTCTTTATGATCATCAGTGTTTTCAATCAAATGGAGTTGGATGCCGAAGGAATGTTTTTATTGCAGGATTTCAATGATTTGTGCGAAAATAAATCTGTATGGTTTTGCTTCAGTATAGTATATTGTGTGATTTAAAACTGTTCTACTGACTGACCCACCTCTCATGCAACCATGGGCTACAGAAGTCTAAACAGACTGCAATTTTGTTCTTCAAACCTGTCTGTCCTGAGCTACAGCTGCTGCATTAGACCACTGTAGATCAATTCTAGCAAGGTCCTGTTTGACATTGTCTACCCATCAGGTCTCACCCTTTTTCCAAGGCCTTTAGGCATGCTGTTCATAACCCTATTTGCCAATCTAGTTGGGTTGGGTTGTTTTACCTCTGAGTGGCACTTTTTTGCACACCATGGGCTAAATGGCCAGGTCACATGGACCCCAAAGGCTCAGAGAAGGTAGGGGACCCACTGGAACAGCTGTTGGGAGACAGATGGTAGCCACCCGTCAAGGCCATCCAGCGTGTTCTTTAACGTGCACAGGGTATGGCTCTCCCACACACGGGGCCACGGCTTAACGTCCCATCCGACGGACAGCGGCCTTTCCAAGCCCATCGGTGTCCCCTACTGACCGTGGGCAAGGTGGGGAATTTTGTGGAGATAAATCTCAATGCTGACCCAGCTGGACTCGAACCTGGGAACTACAGATTATGAGCCTGGTGCGCTACCAACTGAGCCACCCCTGCCCCTTGCCAATCTAGAGTTATGCATACAGGTGACATGGTCAAACCAATGTAGTCTCTCTCTGCACAAAATGCTGCTAAAAGGAGGTTGATGTTTTTGCAGGAATCACAAGGAGGAAGTTGTACTTACTTGGCTCTGCTTAGGTCATTTGTTTATTACACACTATTTCCTTTTTTGGGCGGACGTGAACCTAAATACGAGTTTTGTGACACCATTTTAACCATTAAGCACATTTTAATCTCTTGTCCAGCTTTTAACTTTGACAGATGTTTGTTTTTACCTTTCACAATTTTGCATCCGAGCCTCTTACACTCGGACATCTTTTATCTAATGAATCGCTTTTAACTCCTGCTTTCGAATTTTTGTTTTACTGGTTATTTTACTCGTTTATGAATTTTGACGATTTTTTTTCTTAGATTTTACCCTTGTTTGTGATTTTCAGTTGGTCTTATACACCCATTTTATTGTTGACTTATACACTTGTTCATCTTTTTTATTCTTTTTTTTTGTACTGATCTTTTTTGTGCCATTTTGTTACTGTCAATTTTAACTTTGGTTGTGGGTTACCTGACTTTTATCCCTTTGTCTTTTTGTTTGGTGCAATATAGCCTTAGTTGCTCTAGTGCCAAAAAACCCCAACCAAAGGAGGTTGATGACTCCTAACATCATCATTATACTTACAAAATCAAAACACCTAATGCCCAAGATATTGTGCAAGCATCTAGAATCAAAGGCATCAAGTTTCTTGTTATCCTACTTACAAAGGTTTCAGGTTTCACTACCATAAGTAATTCCAGAAAGAAGCAAACTATTATAGAGTCTAATTTTAGTCTTTAGGTGTATACACCTATATCTCCACACTCTCCATAGATTCTTAAACGTCCCAGTGGCAATCCCTATTCTTCTGTTTATCTCATGCTGAATATTACCAGTAACTGTTGCCACGTTCCCAATATAATTAAGGAGACACCAGCTCTAGACTGCAACCATTTAAATTAACTAAACTGCCTGACCTATTTTCATCACTTCAGTAGTTTTCTCTGTTTATCATCAAACCTACTCTATTACCAGTCTCATCAACAGCCCTAATGAAAGAATTCATCTCAACAACATCATTAATCAACAAGACCGAAGCATCTGCATAATCTAAATCAGAAATTTTGAACGGTCTAGACAATTTAAGGCCAAAATCTTTCCCTTGCAGACCGACAAACCATCTTTATTTATTTGCCGTCAGCAGTTGTCGCTGCAGTATGCATCAAAATTGTGATCTCTGCCGGGCCATCCCAATTGGGACTGTGTTTTCAGTCCTTAATGGGAAATGTTGTACAAGAATCTGCCAACTACCATTCTTCCTTTCGTTTTGTGTGTCCAAGGCTACCTCAGAGACATCAACATCAATCTTGATAGTGCCTGGTCGGCAGCTGAGCCTCTTCCACCATGGCTCGCTGTTTCTCCTTTCTGCGACTTTTCACTTTGCAGGATGGGGAAGGCCTTTACTCCTGACTACATGTACCAGCAATTCTTTACCAGCTACCATGTTGAGCACCTGAACTTCTTGCCTGTCTTCACAGATGGCTCAAAGTCAGACACAACAGTGGGATCGGCCATAGTCTGCTGTGATATAATTGTTGCATACCAGATCCCACAGCAGTGTTCCATCTTCACTGCAGAGTTGCATGCTATCATTCTTACCTTGGACCATGTGGCAGCTAAGCATTATTGTCAGTGTGTGTGCTTTACATTGACATGCTTAGCTTACTTCAGGCTTTGATCTGTGTAAGGCATTGGCCTCACCCTATTCTGTCCAAGATCCCCAGCTGCTCCATCATCTGGCAGCCACAACCACCATTCTCTTCTGTTGGGTGCCCAGTCATGCCAGGATTAAGAGCAATGACTTGGGAGAGGATTCCAAATTGGCCATGCCCTGTGAGACTCTTCACTGCTGGTTCCATATGTGGATTTCCAGTAGCATTTTTGCATCGAGCTCCTGACACATCGGAAGAGATCTTGGTCTGAACAGATTGGTAACAAGTTTTTTGAAATCAAGTCCACTGTCAAACTGTGGCAATCATGTTTTTGCAGGAATAGCAAGGAGAAAGTTGTACTGATCGGCTCCTCTTAGATCATTTGTTTATGAAACATTCTTTTCTTCTACATGCAGATGGCAAACCTAAGTGAGAGTTTTGTGACACCATTTTAACTATAAAACATTTTAACTGCATGCCCTGCTTTAGCCTCAAATGACGTATTTATTTTAACTTTCATGATTTGCGTCTGAGCCTCTTGCACTCGGACATCTTTTATCAGACAACTCTTTTATAGCAGTTGTTTTTGACTATTTACACTTTACAGGGTATTTTAACCAGATCTGATTTTATTGATTTTGTTTACCATGGCTGGATTCAGCAGATGTAGCTCAGGATAGAAATGTTTGGAGAATTAAACTGCAGGTCTGGTTGGACCTCCGTAGCCCATGGCTGCTTGAGAAGGATGATGGTTTATTGGTTTTATCTGACCCGGGTCTTTTACACCTGGGTTGGTTTTCTTTTTGCATATGTATCTTTGTTGTATTTATATTTATACTCTGCTGTTTTTTTACATTATACCTATACTGTTTTCAACTTTTGGTTGCGGAGGGGATATGACTTTATACTTTTTACCATTTATCTTGTGTTTAGTGCAATATGGCCTTAGTTACCATTGCACCAAAACACCCCAACCAAACCAACTTTCCCTTGAAAAGAATTCGACATAACATAATCAATAGTTGAACTTAAAGAGGAAAGGAGACAAAATGCACCCTTGTTGAACATCAGAAGCAGTGCTGAACCAATTACTACAAGCCTTACCAACACTCACACGTGATTTAGTGTTATCATAGAGAGCTTTCATTATGTTAACTAACTTGTCAAGTATTCTATATGATCTAACAATCAACCACAAATTATGTTGTTCAACAGAATCAAAAGTCTTTTCGAAATCTATAAAGCTAGTAACCACAAGTTTCTGAACAATCTCAACAATCTGCCTAAGCAAAAAAATCCAATCAATACATCCCCTACCACTTCTGAATCCACACTACTCATTATACCAGTGTCTGTCAACCAGATTCTTAATTCTGTTGCACACAATCATGCAAAAATTTTTTCCTGGAACAGAAAGTAGACTGATATTCATAGTCATCACAAGAACTATGGTCGCTTGTTTTAAAAAAAATGGGATAATAAGAACTCTGGTAAAAATCCTTAGGAACAATGTTTTTAGCAATATTGAATGGACAAATTATTATATGTATACCTATCTAATAACATGTTGCTCCACCTTTTGCCCTCCAACATCAGCCAGACATCTTGGTAAGGGCTCAGTGACGTGTTGAAAACATGGAAATGGTATTGAGGCCCATGAAGTGGAGATTGCCTGTCATAGAGCATCTGCAGTTGCTGGTGGTGGTGGTGGTGGTGGTGGGGGGGGGGGGGGGGGGGGTTGGCAGGCTCTAACAGATGACTCTCAACAATTCTTCCCATAATTTTTCAATTGGATTGAGGTCTGATGATCAATCACTTGAATGCTACTGCAGCCAATTGGTGGTCACTCAGAAAGTATGTGGTGTGGTGTTGTCCTGTTGAACGAAGACATCATGGTGTGGAAAGAGAATCATTATGAAAGGGTGTAGATGGTTGGTGAGGAACCCCAAACTGTTGCACCGTTTCCACCTGCATGTATGACTTCAACTTGGCAAGCTAGGTCCATCACTTCATGTAGTTTATGCCACACATGCACCCTTCCATCGGCGTGATAAGAGTTGAAACCATGATTCTTCAGACCAGGTGATGTGTTTTCAGTCCTCCGCACTGCAGTTGTGATAGGCCTTTGCAAACTGCAGCCTAATCTTTCAGTGCCTTGCACTCAACAAGGTGACACAATGTGAACGTCGACATCCATAGCCTATTTTCTCCAGGTATGGCAGATAGTCTTTTTGCATAAGCTTGTTGATGCACCCTCATTCAATTCCAATGTTATCTCTCCACAGTAGCTGTGCGATTCCTTGTAATGCACGGCTAATGTGGAGACAATCTGCACTCACCTTGAGAGTCAATTGCATGTTTACGTTCAGATATCTCCTGCTGGTTGGAAGTTTAGCCGTATTTCAATTAGTCTTGGTATACACATGTGACTGACGTAGAAATCCCAACTGTTCAGCAGTTGCGGTGATGGAACAACTGGCCTTCCTCACATCTACTATCTGGCCACGGGCAAACTCACTCACATCGCTGCCCTTACCCATGATTACTTCTTCATGACTGGTTTCCAATTCATAGAGACCTGCTTTATTTATAGGCATTATCAGTTTTAATGTCCCAAGTGACTGGGCACGATATTCAGAAGGGGATACCGATGGGCTTGGAAAGGTTGCTGTCCGTTGGATGGGATATTAAGCTGTGGCCCTGTGTGCGGGAGAGCCAAACCCTGTACATGTTATTGAATGTGCTGGATGGCCTTGATGAGAGGTTACCATGTCTCCCAACATCAGTTCCAGTGCATCCCCTCCCCCAACCTTCTGAGCCTTGGGGGTCCATGTGGTCTGGCCATTTAGCCCATTGTGCAAAAAATCAGTTATTGTTCTTCAGATGGGAAAGGCAGCAGACTTAAGTGAGTTTGACAAAGACAAATTGTAATGGCCGGATGAATGGATCAGAGCATTTCTGAGATGGCAAGACTTGTGGGGTGCACATGGTCAGCTGTGGTTAGTACCTTCAAAAAGTGGTCTGAGGAGGGAAAAACCACAAACCACTGGCAAGGTGTGGGCCGACAACGGCCCATCAATCCTAGAGGTGTTTGAAGGCTATCCTGTATGATCCGAACCAACAGAAGGGATACTATGGTGCAGTTCTCCTATAATTTGAATGCTGGTGACAGGAGTAATGTATCGCAACACACTACATCGAACCCTGCTGGAAATAGGGTTGCACAGCCGCAGACTACTCGAAGTGCCCATGTTAACCTCTGTTCATCGTCAAAAGTGCCTACAATGGGTACGCAGGTATCAAAGCTGGGCCTTGAATGATTGGAAGAAGGTTGTCTGGTCCGATGAATCTCACTGTGGGATGAAAACAAGCCAGTGGAAGAAGTGTAATTCTTTGGGCAATGTTCTGCTGGGAAACCCTGGGTCCAGTCATTCATGTGCAGGAAACTATGACATCTATCATCTACCTAAACATCATTGCAGACCAGATACATCCCTTCATGGCAACAATATTCCCCTGTAATAGTGCCTTCTTTCAGCAAAATAATGCACCAGTCCTCATTATTTGAGAATGGTTTGGGATCATGAGGATGACTTCCAGGTATTGCCCTGGCTTCCAAATTTCCCAGACATTAATCCAGTTGAACATCTGTGATTTGTGTTGGAAGAGCATATCTGACTTGTGATGGCTCAACCGTGTAACTTACAAGAGTTAAATAATCTGTTGGTAATGTGTTGGTATTGATTCCACAAGACACCTTTAGATACCTTGTAGCTTCCATGCCTTGTCAGGTAAGAGCTGTTTTGGCAGCAATGGAGGACCAACATCATGTTAGACATTTTCAGCCCTAAGCATTAGGTCTTGAATTATGCAGCCCTAATGCTTAATTAATTGCTTAATTAATTCAATTATATTGCTTAATTAATTCCATTATATTGCTTAATTAATTGGGGATTTATGCTGTTTTAATTTAAAGATAGCAAAAGTAACTTTAGAATATAAGGCCAACATTAACCCTTACCATGCCAGGCTGGAAACACTGAATTGTACCCTGTGGGCAGGCTTTGTTTCAACTGTATTCAGGCCAAAAAAAAGTGAACTTCAGAAGTTTTTAGCTAAATAATAACTACTGAAAGTAATTATGGCTTGTTGTGTGCCAAATTAATCAGCATATTCTGGATTTTTTTAAAATAAAATATTTAACAAAAAAAGATGACTAGTTTTGTTTTAATAGGGCTATTATAGAGAGGTATACAGTAAAAAACATGTATTTGGCATGCAAATAAAAAATTATTAAAACCAAGAAAATAATTGTAATGCATCTGAATAGAAAGCTATTTATTTCTGAATAATAAAAAATAAATTTTTACTTCAAGAAAATTACTCTTTTTATAATTTTTTTTCTCAGTACCATTCTTTGAGAAAAGTCCAGGATTTTCACCAGCTGTGACCAATCAAATAAACAAATCAACTTTAAAATTAAAAAAAAAAAATGAACAGAAATAGGTCTTGTTATATACCAAATGAAAGAACATTTAATTGGGATTAAGAAAATGACAAAATTAAAGAGAGACTGGTAAGTAAAATTTTGTAAGTATTTTTTGAAAAAAATTGCAAGGTTTTGCTGTATTTTTTGCATTTTAAATTCAGTAAAAAATAAAAAAAAATTAATTTTGCTGTGTTTTTTGAAGTATTTTACTACCATAATATATATAATTCACAATATATCTATCATTACTTAAATTTTTAATATATTTATTTTTTACAAAATTATTTGGTGATTTATGCAAACAACATACAATACCTCAGCAGGGCTGAAAAAAAGTGGCCATAGAAAACCAGGTCAGTAAAAAGTGAATCTGACAGCCCTCACCTTCTATTCCCTCCTAGAAGAGAATATCTGTTTTGAAAGGTACTAAATGGTCTGCACCATGAGAAAGTGGGGTGTTTCTAAATTATAATTTTTTTTTTATCTATTATTGGATATATTTTACAAAACAATGGCAAAGGGGAAAAAAATTGTTTTCTTTGAGGCAAATAGTGGTAAACATCTGGTTTTGATTTGAAACTCAGTCTGTGCATCAGCCTGTATAATTTTTATCCTGGAAATGTTTTTTTATTCCAATAGACAAACTGATTCAGAAGTGGAATATTGATTTCAAGTGAGTGTGATATTAAGAGATGTAAATATTTTTTTTACTTCTTCGAGCCCTGGGTAAGGCATGGCTGTTTGTGTTGTTTTTCTGTTGAGGGCCTGCCATCCTCTCAGACCTTCTACTATGGCATATAAACTGACAGGCTCCTGTCAGACCTCTGTGGCAAGCAGCTGCTTGAGGGGGTATTTTTTTTAATTATTTTTATTGCTTCTCAAATATATACTGCAATTAGAGAGAATATTGGAAATTTGACTGAAAACAATAAAAAGTTCAAATTTTGAAAGATAGGACTTTTTAGGGCTATTTTTAAATTGAAGTAATTTCATAACCAGAAATTAAGAATGATTTTCGAGTGAAATTTTGCTGTTTTGAAATTAAACTTTTCTGTATCACTATCTATGCAAATGTTCTTTACCTCATTTTAGTTATATGTAATGTTTAGTTTTTATTTAAAATGCCTGCAAAGCAAACTAAATTTTTGCGACACTACTGCCATAGTATTTCACCAATAGCTGAAACTAGGCATATGCATTTTGCATTGTTTGTGTAAATGACTAAAAAAATTGAGTAAAAACTAAATAACTTTGAGAATAATGGAACCTATTATGAATTGTTTATAAAAAATAAAAATAAAATTCTCACTCATACAGTTGCTTGTTATACAGGTCTAACAGGAGCCTATCAGTTTATTTATAGTGAAATAAAATACTTCAGAAAAGATGACAATTTTTTTTAAATGTCTTTCTTTTGGTATATAACAAGACATATTTCTGTTGATTGGTTATTTGGCAGAAAACTTCTGAAGTTGACTTTATTTAATTGAGCACAATTGATATTTGATATTTCTCAAATTACGTCACTGATAAAAAAAAAATTGCAGAACAGAATAAATTTCTTGCTTGAAGTAAAAATATTTTTCTGTTATTCAGAAATAGCTTTTTATTCATATGCATTATAATTAATTTTTAAAAATAAATTTTTATTTGTATTGCCAGATGCTTTTTTTTACTCCTGTACGCAAAGGACAGAGATAACCTAGAAGAAACAAATCCAATAGGAATATAACCTGTCACAATTATTCCACTTGCCTTGAAATAGCTAAATAACTTTGAAAAATGGCTTGATAGTAGGAACTTCAAGGAAAAAGAAATTTATTCCTGCAGAATTTTATCTATTTTGCAATGACCAGCCAACTTACCTCATTTTTGGTTTTAATAGTGAATGTTGTTCAGTATCATATATACTTAAAAAAATGTGTGGTGTTACACTCAAGCATGCATCACACATCAGCTATAAAGAAAAATATAATAATCTTTCAGAGGTTATTCTATAATAAAAACTGGTGTAGACATGGTTGACCAGTTAGTATGTCTTCCAAAGAAAAACAACTATGATCTTTTGCACTTTTTTGTTTGAATATATATTGTGTTGCTGTTTATGTAATTTTCATGAACAAAAACCCAAGTGGAATTGAAAGATTTAAATGATATATTTTTTTCTGATATCTGTAACTTTGAAACACTTATTTATCTACACATTGACAGACAGTCTGCTAGGACTTCATTGTCCTGTTGCATTGGAAGTGGTAGTAAGATACCATGGTAGATGTAGAAACTCTGGAATATTCAAAAGCTAAGATAAAAAGATATTTTTACCATGTAAGATATGTAGAATGAAACATTAAATAGTAGAAATTATGAAAAAAAATTGAATTTAATGTTCATTAAATTTTGTATTAAAAAGTAAATTTTCTTCACCATTGTAAATTTAATATATTGCTGAGGTAATGAAGTTTTGCATTAAACAGAAAATTCTTTTGACTATATAGGTGCCATTCTCATAAAAAAAAACAGACCAGTGGACCCTAAAACACTTGCTGTATTGAGGGTTAATCATTTGTCATGTCTGGCTGTTTTATCCTCTGTTGCATATCACAGAGAATGTGAAAATTTTAACTTATATGAAATATATTTCTTCAAGCAAATATTTATGTCACTACTTCTTCGTTTTTCCACATGCTTAACATTTGTTTAAAGACAATAAAACTACCAATGTCATCCCTTTTAGTGTTCAGCAATGCTATAGAAGACATATTTGTATCATAGTTTTGTTCATGGTGGGTAACATCTTAGATGGAATAGATTATGGTTGCTTGCAGATTTTGTAGGCATAGATATTTAACAACATAGAAAACTAAAAATTAATGTAAACTATGCCTTAAGTTGTCATTAAGTTGTTTTCTCTCTACTTTTTTTCAGATGGATGGGTCTGTCACAACAATTCCTGTTAACAGCAGCCAGGTAAGGTTATTTTACAGTTAGTCTTTTTTATAGCAAAATTGATGTACTTGTTTTCATAAATTAAGGAAAACTCAGAAAAATTATGATAAACAAAAAACTATATGAATGATCTTAATGAAATTTAATGAAAACATGAATTACAATGCTAGTTTCAGGATGGCATAAAATATTTTACACTAGAAACATTTTTCGTCAAAAAATAACAGGAATTTGTCCAAAAATGAAGTGTCAGAATGCAATGGGCAAAGTCGTTAATAAGGAGTGTGGTCACCCCTTACAGCAGTGCAGGCGTGACAGCAATGTTCTATGCTGTTTATAACGTGAATCAACTCAGTAGGGAGTAACAACCATTGTTCCTTTAAAGCAGTAATAAGCTCGCTCTTTGTTTCAGGTGGCAGGTTGAGGGCAGCAACACATCTCCCTAGCGCATCTCATACGTGCTCAATTGGATTTAGGTTGGGAGATCAACCTGGCCACTCAATGTGTATAATGGTCTCCTCTTGAAGGTATTGTTCCAATAGTTGAGCTCTGTGTGGACGAGCATTATCTTGCAAGATGAATGTTCCACCTATTGCACCAGCATAAGGACATACATAAGGGTCCAGGATGTCATCTCTATACCTTTGAGCATTGAGGTTCCCACTCGTCAACACAGAGGTCTGTGCATCCACCTAAGGAAATACCACCCCAAACACACATGCTACCTCTGCCGTAACTGTCTCTTTGATGGATGTTACTGGGGTGATAGCGGGTACCTTGTTCTCTCCATATCAATGTCTGGGACCACTCTGCAAGCAATGTCTGGACTCATCTGTGAAGAATACAGACCTCCATTACTCTTCTGTCCAATTAACATGCATGCGTGCCCAATTCAATTGCTCTCTCCTGTGATGTGAGGGGTATACAAATTACTGGCTTTCTAGCATACAGACCTCCCTCATGAAGCCTTCTACGCACAGTAGAAGCTGTTACAACCTTTCCAGTGGCTGCTGCAAGAAAGGATCGTAGCTGAGAGGGAATAGATATCTTGCTCCTCCATGCTGTTGATCACAGATATCAATCTTGTACAGCAGTCATAACTCTAGCCCTTCCTCGGCTAAACCTATGAGACGCAGAATATGTACTAAGAAATTGATTCCACAGCCTATGGACCACAGAAGGACTCGCATTCAGCCATTGTGCCACGTCTGACTGACTTTGGCCTTCTTCGAACCATCTAATAGCTTTCCACTTTCCACTGGGAGGATAATTATATGGTTGCCTGACAAAGCCTGAGTTCATTTGGCAAATGATGTCTCAAGGTCATTCCTACAAAATGGCTATTTCTAAATTCTTTACTCACATTTGCAACACAAAATAACGATCCACTCAAAATACCTGTTTTTATGCCACTATCCAATTATGGAAATTGATGCAACCTAGACTAATTTGCATTTGATATGCTCACTCAGCATTACTTGTTGCATGAACAAGTTTGATGAGGATTGCAAAAGTTTTTGGCAAATTATTGTGATTTTTCTCATTTTTTTTAAATTTATGAACACCGGTGTATTATCAGGATTTTGCTTTGGGTGCAGTTGATTGCAGCAATATTTTGCTGGTGAAAGTAAATTGGATATATCTAATAATTAAAACATTTGTACAACTATTTGAGTGTAATTTATATTCAAATGTTTAAACTAGGGATGAGTTTGTGCTCAATCTTTTGATCCTCCCGAGCCCAAAGTTATTGAGCTTGAGTCTGCCCAAGCCCAAACCATTTCAAAAATCTTTGAGCCCAAACCATTTCAAAAATCTTTGAGCCCATGTGAGCTCATTTTCAGAAAAAAATTCTCTGATGCATCATAAGATATATATAAATACAGAAATGCAGATTGCTGAATATTTATTTTATTCTTATATTTTTTAAACATTTTATGACAAAATGTTAATGCTGTGCAGAAAGAAAAATGCTAGAAATATGAGTAGAAATTGAAAGTTCTTGGATAACTTTGTTATAAACCTAAAGAGCTTCATTTGTTAGATAAATAATGCATAGAAATAAGCAAATGCCACAAAGTGCTTATTTTTCATTGCTAAAGACTGATTAAAAGTTTGAAATTATAGTCAATTATAATTAAAAAAAGTTTTTGCTTTTTTTTTCAAAGTTGCAAGAAATATTTGAAATTTTAATTATTTTGAGCCTGACAAAGCCTGAGTCCAAATTCATCTCTAGTTTAAACATTAAAATATTAGACTGCTAAATTAAATATAGATATGTGTTTAAAAGACATTATTAAAAGGGCAATATATCTAGCTTTAAACTATTTGAACGATATATCAATAAATAATCAATCAATGCAGCAGCTTAACATATTGCTATAGAGCAACTTAGAAATTTAAGGCTATTCATATATTCAAATAAAAAAGTGCAATATGCCATTAACCTGATGAACTAAGAAAAGACTAAAGTTGCTCAAAGCTGTGTCAATTTCTGTTCACTATACAGAACAAATGAAACTCTTTAATATTTTTTTCTTTTTGAATACTCCAGATTTCATCTAAGTTTGTTTTGTTACAATGTCCAATCATTTTCATATGGCATGATCACAGACCTGAAAAATCAATGAAATGAAAGCATATGAATATATGCATGTTTAATTAGTGCTGAACATTTTACAGAAGATAGTTTGGGGACATGATTTTGTAAGAGTATTTTGGACTTGACAAATTTGATGCCTGGATTGCTGAAAAATAATACAAAATTTTGTGATCTTTATGAGGTTAAATCATGTCTTAGCTCATGGTAATGATAGGTAGAAAGTGGCTGAGAGAGAGTTGATGAAGAGAAAGATGGTTTTCAATTCATCATTGGTTAATCAAATGAGAATGATAGAAAAGTCAAAGTGGATACTTTGGTGCACCATAGGAATCAGAGATGAAATTAAAACAATCAATAGCACTTTGAGCAACAAAAATAGTAAGGTTTGTAGTTGCTAACAAATATTGCAGGATAAAGATGGATGTATAAGAAAAATCTCAAATTATCCTTCAGTTCTGCAGGTAGTCCTACTCCTGTTTTTAATGAGGCTTTAACCCCTTCTGTACCATACTGACCCAAAATGGCTGATATTTTGAATGAACTTATCGAATCGTCTAATTAGTGATTATTTCCTCTTCACTACCACCTATTTGCAGTTTGGACTTTTAGACTGGTGTGGTAGTGAAAAGGGTTAAGTAGTGCACAGACAGTCACAGAAATGACTGAAGTGTATGGAGAACAGTGCTTTGAAAGGAATTGCAAGTTGATAAAAGTAAAGTTTAAATGTAGAAATGCTTCACTTATTGGCACGATTTTGTGCAGAATAACTCAAGATATAGGCTACTAAGCATTGTGCCATTTATGCAACTGTCTACCATTTAAGCCTCACCAAACAGAGTAATGCATCACATACCACTGCTATGTTTCCAGATACAGTCACAGCTTGCAAAAACATATACACAAAAAGAACACCTTTCCAAAAGAAGAAAATGACAGACTGATTGCATAATGTTCCACTGTTACTTGCAATCATATTTCAACATGTTTCAACTAGCACACTTCTATGTGCCCCTGAAGAATTGCTCTGTCACTACAATGTAAATACTTAAGAAAAGTGTATATTACATTTATGTATATTACATTTTATTTGTCATATGTATAGGTACAAAGTAATAAGAAATTAATTAAATATTAATATAATGTTTAGTTTAACATCAAAATGGAAGTTTACTTGTCAAATCAGTAGGTAAAGGATAAGACTGGATCCCAGAAGTGCGCTACTGAACATTTGACATCAATGATGTTAGAGCTAGTTGTATATGATATTGTTCAGATTTTTGTCTTTCATCTTATTAAGCATTATTCACTTCAGTAGAGCCTGATTAAAGGAAGATTTGTTTATTTTTCATGCAGGCTGGATCAAATTATTAAAAGTGCCAGAGTTTGTGCATGTCTGCTTTAGAAGTTTATTATACTCTTTGTAATGCTGTTACAATTAATAAGGTGTTGATTCAATTTTTTGAGAAATAAACTCCATGACTTTATCACATAAATGATTCTCCTCTGCCCCTTTTTACCAAAAAGTGTACTGTTAATTTCAAGAAAAGCCTGCTTAAAATGGTCTCATTTTTCTCAACTTCAGTAGTAAGCACACACGATTGTCATAATGACTATAAGTAATTTCTCATAGGAAGCTTTGGCTATATCTGGGTCTTTCAGAGCTTTATTGTTAACCCTTCCCAGGTCCAGCTATTTTTTCACTCTGATCAGGCAAAAAAAAAAATTAACTTTATAACATTTTTGCTGAATAACTAGTGAAAGGAATTATGGCATGTTATATGCTGAATTAATCAGCATTTAATTCTGGATTTTCTGAAAATAAAATATTTAATAAAAAAGATGACTAGTTTTATTTTAATAGGACTTTTTTAGTCATGTAGTAAAAAATATATCTGGCAACACAAAAAAAAAATAATAGGCACATATGATTATAATGCATATGAATAGAAAGGTTATATATTTCTGAATAAAAAAAAATTGTTTAAAGTAAACGTTTCTTCTGTTTTGTAATTTTTTTCTTTGTGCCATACTTTGAGAAAAGTCCAGGTTTGTTGCAGAGTCCAATAAACAAGTCAACTTTAGAATATTTTTAATAAATAACTAATCAACAGAAATAGGTCATGTTATACACCAAATTAAAGAGAATTTAATTCTGAATTTTAATGAAATAAAAAATATGAAAATTGTAGTAGCATGTTAATTTTAATAACACTTTTTACATTGGTACACTGAAAAAATAGGTACATATTTCATAATTCCAAAATCTTTATTTTTTAAAAATAGCAGTTTTTTGTTAATTTTTAGATTTTTGAAAATTTAAGGAAAAATATGTTGATAATAGTTCAAAGCAGATGTGAGCTTAAACCAGGTGATTGCTTCAATACAGAGTAATGTTAACAAACAAATCGGCAATACCGTATAGCGCTTCTAAAATATGGCAATCAGATGGCTTTATCAAATTATTTGTATTGCAGTTTAATAAAATATGCATCAAATGGAAAAGAAAATATTTTTCAAGTTTGAATTATGTATTTTTAAAAGAGTTATGTAAGAAGATTTTCAAACAGCAAATTTTTTTTGAACAATCAAAGCATGTTGTATGAAAAACATTCATAGATGTCCTTGACCTGAGAAGGATTAAAGGTAATTCTCAACCTTAGTGCAACATTTCTTAAGTTTAAGTTGAGGACATGCATTTAATATGGTAATGGTCAGATCCAAAAATTAGCTCCCCAATATGACCTGGTATTCTTAATAGAACTAGCCCATTTGCTTTTAATATGTAATCAGTCAGTGTAGATTTTCATATGCAACCCATCTGATGAAACCCAAGTGTACTTACATGTGGTGTTTGTAATATGTGTTGGTTATTCCAAAACCATTAAGTTTCCTTATGTTTGGAGACATTCCCCATTGTAACTATCAGTGCCAAAGGGGCCTATCACCCCCTTTGGGGTCAGTACAACTTGAGCACTGGAGTCACCTAACACAAGAGTAATATATTCTTTCTTGATAGAATTTAATATATCCTGAAGGTGTACGTAAAACTTATCCTCATCAAAGTCCTTGGTGGAGACATAACATCAGATTGCATTCAAGGCTTTAATCCTAGTTTTAAATTTAACCAAGAAATCTTATATTAATGCACTCCTATCCTAGAAGACCATTACTGGTATGTCTGCTGAGAAGGAAACCTATCCTTCTTCCATCACGGAAAGGAGAAATTTAAGATTATTAACAGATGTTTTTAAAGAAATTGTTTATTGAGAGAGGATGTTGACATTATCGAACAGACCCCTAATCACAGGCATGAATCTAAGACCCATTCCCCCTACCATTGGTAGGACTTTTCCCATTATAGGCTTGACAATGCCCCTAGAAACAAGTATTCAGTTATATGTGATGCCTCTGATCAGGATTATCCAGCAACTGATGTAAGGTATCCTGTGCATCTATTCACTTGGGGCTGTCAATCCACAAACAGAAAACACAACAGTAGATTCTTCTCCAACAGAAACCCACTAGTGCAGCAAGTTCAGGATCCATAATCAAGCTCAAAGATATTATCTGGTCTGGTAGGTATAGCAGGTAAGCATCATGATGTAGGGAGCCCCATAAGAGGCTAATTTTACCAAGAGCTAATATTAACTTATTGTGGTTGATTACTCCTCAGCAAGGTAGAAAAAAAAAGTGGCCTTAGAAATCCAGATCAATAGGCCTTATTGCTCTGGCAGCCCTTCCAGAATATCTCTGTAAAAGGTACTAATGGTCTACACTATGAGAAAGTAGTCAGACTTTAGGTAGTAGTCCTGGCTGGTTTTGTGTGTTATCACAGGGGATTGGTTCACAGCTCTCCTTCCAATGTAAGTTTAGCTACCATTTACAGACCTTTAGGACTTCTCCAGAAAACGTTTATGTAAAAATCTATTCATCAAAATTGCCACTTCCTCTATCAAGAAAATTTTAAGTGGTAAAAAACTACCATTAGAATAATTTTCAAGGTAGCACATTTCTTTTAACTCCAAACATAGCAGTGTTTTGAGTCCTATGTAATTTGTAATGATTAATAAACCATATTCATTGAAAGAAAAATCTAAAGTATATGTGTACTTTGTCATCATAAGTGGTTTACCAGAGATAATGGTTTCCAAATGATGTATTGAGAGTTTTGTCTAATTTTTGTAGGATTAATTCTTTGTTACATGTTTTTGTTTTATTTGGTAGTAATGTTTTTTGTCATGCAAACACAACCTCTTTATCCACTGAGGTTTTAAATTTGCATTGTTTTGGTAGAAACAGTTTGGATTCACAGGTTCACAGATACATTGTTTGCAAGGGCAGGGAAAGTTGGAGAATTCACATTCCATAATTCTGTGGTAACCATGCCAGTATTATACCAGTATTATAATACAGATATTATAATTAGTGTTTCTGAGTGTTGCTCTCTGAGTGGTGACTTGGTCCCTGTGCCATGTTTTCTGTAGAGTAGGCTGTTATTTCTCAAAGTTTTAAGTGTGCCAAGGTACTCATTGCCTGAAATTCCATTATAAAAAAAAAAGTCTATGGGACTGAAAATTAGTTCATATATGTACAAATTGCTTTCAAAACCCATCATCAGTTTTTGGTTATTTTTAATCTATTGATTTTTTATATTAAAATTTTCCAATCCCAAAAAATTTTAATACTATTAAACATTCAAAACGTTGCTTACCTGCCTTCTCTATAACAATATGTATTCCATGAAATTCTCCATCATATATTTTCTCATTTCTTAAGAAAAGTGAAATGAACAGTTTTCAAAGTAGGTGACTCACTTGTATTTAAATCTGTATTGGAGCTGCATATTTCTTTAGGAAAATTTTTACAATTTTGGTTGGTCAAAATTTTGTGGCAAAACAGAGTTTTGGTATGATTTCTAATAGATATTTTGTGTTATTTTATCTAAAACAAATCACTCATTATACAGATTTTCCATACATGTAAGATAGAAATTTCTAGAATGCATGATACATGCAGAGAATCTGTACAAGTGAGTAGTGTTTTAAAATATAGTTAAAACATGTGAAGTTACTGATTAGCCCTTATTGTGCAGAAGATGGAATTGGATGTCTGCAGCTTACTGTGTCAAGTTTATGGGCTGTAAGTCATGGCTAACCCAAGAGGAAATATTCCACCAAGTATCAAGTAAAGTTAATGAGAAACTAGTAAATTTATGAAATGAAACAAAGAAAAATGTAAGAATCAAAAACATTTAAAGAGTTTTTTGTGTTTTTAAATGATATATATATATATAATTTTTGGTAAGGCTCATGTCTGTACTGGAAAAATTAGTTAACACTTAGACAAGGATTTTTCTAAAAATAAAAGATTCCTCTGAGAAATTTAGGCCATATATTGCAAAGTGGCTGAATATGTTTTATTTCTAAAAATCATACAGGAAGTTTCTTAGTGATATGTTTATTCATGAAATGATAGGGGCATACAAAGGGTGTGTGTGTGTGTGTGTGTCATAATTAGTGTCAGAAATGCTTTTTAAATTGTGTTACATATGACACTCTCCGAGCCCTATTTTATACTGAGTGAGAAGTTAATCAGTATTACTTGATAAAAAAAAAAATGTGTACATACTACTAATAGATGGTATTAGAACTAGGTGTGAATTATGATTTTGTTTTGAATGCTGCTTTAAGTATTTTAATGAGTGGCATGTTGTAATTTTACAAATCATTACAAAAGGTTATAATGCACCAAGTTCTTAATGGGACTCTTGGTGATGGATTAGTTGCTTCACAGGGTCCTGAACTTCACATCATGCACCACTGTAGGAGAGGAGAACCCATGCAATAAACATTGGATGCCCCTTTGCCAATAGTTTTTCCATTACTGTGCAAGTTTCAATTTTAGAAGGTTATCTTATTGGTTCTTTCATTTTTCAACTATATCATAAAGGCCTTAAGTAGGGTGGAGTGAAAAAATTCATTTTTTTTTTTTGCTTTCCTCATAGTATAGAATAGTTGCTAATCCAGCTCTTGAACAAGAATGCAAAATAATTTTTAAAATGAAAATTTTTGGAAAGTTTTACCCAACCATTAATTTTTTGCCTAAAAAAATGTCATTTTTGGCTTTCTTCATGCATAGTTTTTTCATCTTTTGCTACATATGGGATAAGAACAATTCTTGAAGCTACTACTACTAGGCTTCTCATGCATGGACATGATTCATTAAGACCAAAATCAAAGCTACTGATCATTGACTCAGAACAAACCAAGAAAATGTATGCTTGCTTGAAAAGTAACCCTAGCAAATATGTCGTTAAAGATAGTTTCAGTCAGTTTCCAGAAAAACAATTGGAAATTTGTTTTTATTTGTATGATTTAGAACTGGTAGTGTTTCAGGATCTTGTCAATGACTTTTGATGACACAGCAGAAAGGAATCACACTCTAACTTGTTTAGGAGTTCTGACAGTAAGAGCTTATGTTTTTTATTCTTTTTTTTTTATTTTGCAAATAACCATTTAAATATCAGTCCAGCCACGTCTAGTCTTTAAAACACCAAGAAAGATGAATGGTAAAATTTTGCTTACTCATGATGAAGTTGCAAGGCATTACTATGGATTAGGCAAGATTTGAAAAAGTTGCATTCTCAAGATACTATTACTGTTGAAATAGAAATATTGACTGTAAAGGTAGAAGAGCTATGGCATATATTTCTTCCTGTTGTTTCTCATGATCATATATAAAAAAACTCACTTATAATGGAAGATAATAAGAATGTAAGTAGATTTTGCACAAGGTCCAAAGAGTGTCAAAAAAAGAGTAGTAGTGTTTCAGACAACACAAAAACAAACTGTCTAATATTTTATCATGTAAATGTACTGACTTCTGTTATATTCACTGCCCAAAGTCTGTAATTCAGATGGGAAGCAAAACAGTAGGTCATACCTCTTCTACATCTGAAATTGTTTCTGCTATTTCACCAATACATAAGTATTCATGTATACATACTCCTCAAGTAGCCACTGACTATAGTAGTCCAGCCAGACTAAAATTTAGTTCACTGTACATGGTACATGTCTGTCCTGAGCTACTGCTGTTGTGCATGGTCATCATAGGCCAGTTCTAACATATTGGGACATTGTCCACCCCTTGCATTCTGGGTCTCTATATGCATTACTCTAGACTAGGGATTCTCAACGTGGGGTACGCAGTAAAAATTTTTTGGGGTATGCCATGAGAGAGCTCAAAGTCACTAGATATGTTATATATACGTTTTATTTTATTCCCATTGTTATACTATAACTATAGTTTTATCTATCTGTACAAGGGGTATGCCAGTTACATACACATTTCCAGGTGGTACATGAAGCATAAAAGGTTGAGAACCACTGGTCTAGACACTATTAATGATTCTGTTTGTTAATCTGTAGTATTGCATGGGGCAACATAGCTAAACAGTGCAGTCTCTCTCTAAACAAGATGCTGCTCAATGTTGGTGGATGATTCCTTAAACCACCAGTCAAACTACCTAATGACCAAGATACTGCATAAGCATGGTAAATCAAAGTCATCACATTTTCTGTTACCTTGCTTACAAAGGGAACAAATTTCATTACTATAGCAAACTTTAGTAGAAAAGACAAAACTATTATACAGCCCAATTTTAGTCTGGGGCAGGGGTGGCCCAGTCGATAGCATGAAGGCACGTAATCTGCAGTTCCTAGGTTTGAGTCTCACCTGGGTCAGTGTTGAGATTTATCTCTGTAAAATTCACCGTCCTGCTCTTGGTCAGTAGCGGTCACCTATGGGCTTGGAAAGGTCAACAGCTGTCCAATGGGTCTCCTCCACAACCCTCTCTGAGTTGTAGGGGATCCTTATGACCTAGCCATTTACCCATTGTGTACAGAAAAATGCTGCTCAGGGGTAAAATAACCCTAATTTTGGTCTTCAGATGTTTATGCCTATTTTTTGACACTCTTTATATTCTTAAAGGTTCCATAGGCAATGCCTATTTTCCTATTTATCTCATTTTGAACATTATAAATATTATAACTTCCGAGATAATTAAACTGAGAAACTTGCTCAAGAGCATAGCCATTCAAAAATATTAAAGCACTACCCACTTCATCAATTTTCATCACTTTAGTTTTCTCTCACCAAACTTATTCTTTTACAAGTCTCATCAATATCTTTAATGAAAAGCCAGTGACATTTTGCCAAATGGGCCAGATCATCAACTTAATCTGTAAGTTGTATATGTTTGAATCACTAGACCGTCTAAAGCTCCAGTCTTTATCTTGCATTGAAGAGAAAAGGTGCAACCTTGTCAAATTCTAATAATAATGCTAAAATTCACTGCAAGCTTTACTAACTTTCATGATGTGATGGTCCACCCATTCACTTTTACTTTTCCTTAATCAGTTTTGCTTTATTTACGTTATATTTATAATTTTGGGGATTATTATTTCATTTGGATTGATCGCAATTCTTTCTTCCGAGCCATAGGAGTTGCGCATGTGCAACTCTGAATTTTGATTGTCAACCGTTAATGTGCGTGTGTAGGACACGACCCCCCCTCTTGTGTCATAGCTAGTGTGATCATCAGATTATGCAAATATTTTCCCGGCATGCAACAGACACGTGCTGGATTTGTATGCTGCATGTATGTAAGTGACGTTAGTTCACAGTCAGTTTTGTGAGCAGTAGATGTAGAATTGGAATTGTTAATGTGTTGAGTAAGGAGGAGTATTGTTAGGAGCTGAAATATGTTGAAGCAGTATGTGTTGTGTAGGTAGAAGAAATTTTAGTAGAAATTTAGGTAGATGTGAGTTGTTAGTACTCCAACTTTTGTATTCATCAACTGAATTTGGTGAGTCTTTGAATTTTTTGGAAATAAACTTTGTTTTAGAAATTTTTGAATTTTTGCTATTTTTCTCTTGAGCAACGTTAATTGATTTTTGATTAGATTTAAACTTCAATTAAACTTGACAATCCTTTTTTGAATTCTTACTTGATAAGTAATGCTATAGATATACAAAAGAACCCTATTTCAACTTTATTTGGCAAGTTAATATTGCCTGGTGTCCGACAAGCTATCTGGAATTTTGAATAAATTTGGATCAGACAGAAGGTCCAACTTGAAAAATTAAAAATCTTTGGAGCGTTACAATGACTCATAGAGATCCATCATTATATTGACTAACTTTTATGGTATATTTGATCTCCCAATTAAATGCAAATTATGGCATTGCTATTATTTGGCTATCTGACAACAGAATCATTATCATCTCTAAGCATTTCAGCATTGATTTCATCTACTCCAAGTGACTTGTGTAGTTCTGCTTTAGAAATAGCCAAAGTTTTTCACATCATGAAATATGACCAATATTGAAGCTTATCAATACATCTATTATCATTACAAATAATGGGTATGGAACTAACTACATTATTCAAGACATCTCAGAAATGTGTAGCCCATCTAGCCATGACAGAAACTTCACATTCAGTAACCTAGCAACCATTATCCTTCATTACTTTTGTGCTGAGGATGGTTGCACATCAGGCTGAAAATCTGGAGTTCCCAAGTCCGAGTCCCAGCTGTGCCAGCATTGAGATTTATCTCCACTAAACTCTAGCCCTTCCCTCAGTCAGAAAGGGGACACTGATGAGCTTGAAAAGGCTGCTATTCATTGGATGGGTTGTAAAGCCATAACTCATGTATAGGAGAGCCATATCCTGTGCATGCTAAAGAACACACTAGATGGCCTTGACAGGAGAATACCATGTGTACCCTAACAGCTGTCCAGTGCATTCCCTACCCCTAACCTTCTTTGAATCTAGTGACCTGGCCATTTAGCCCATTGTGTGCAAAAAAGTGCTGCTCAAAGGTAATATAACCTAACCCTTTGTGCTGGAGTGTGGGTGGCTCAGTTAACATTGCAAGGCTTGTAATATGTAGTTCTCAGGTTCAAGTCCCACCTGGGCCAGCATTGAGATTTATCTCCCCTAAATATCCACCCTGCTCTAGGTGTGAAAGGGGGACACTGTTAGGTTTGGAAAGGCTGCTTTCCATTGGATGGGATGTAAAGCCATGGCTTCTGTGTGCAGGAGAGCCATACATACTCTGTGCATCTTAAAAGAATGAATGGCATTGACAGGAGATTATCATCTGTCTGCTAACAGCTCAATCAGAAAGGGGATACCAATGGGCTTGGAAAGGCTGCCATCCATCAGGTGGGAAGTAAAGTTGTGACCCTGTGTTTACAAAACCACACCCTGTGTATGTTAAAGAACACACTGGATGACTTGACAGAAGGTTCCCATCAGTCTTCTACAGAGCCTAACTGCTGCCAGTGGGGTCAACTTCCCCAACTTTCTCTGATCCCTTGGAATCTTTTTGACCTGACTAGTTAGTCCATTGTGTGCATAAAGGTGTCATTCAGAGGTAAACCAATGCAACCCTGATGTTTCCAACAGAGCTAACACTTTTACTGTTAATTTATAATCATATTTCTATGGAAACCATTGGGTGCAACTCATGATTATATATAAATATTCCAGTGTTTAAAGTAAGTATTTATTATTCTCAAACCATTAAGTTTAGTTATTTGTAGCATAAATTCTCATTTGCAGTTACAATGCCAAAAGGACCTATCACTCCTGCTCAAATGTTAGAGTCAGTACCAACTTTGTCATTTGTAGTCATCCAGCACATCTTTTCTGATAGAATTAAAAAAATTGTGAAGTTGTTCTTAAAAACGTGTCATTCTCATTCTCATCCAAAAGTTGGGGCACTACAACAGATAATATTCAAGCCTTTATTCCTGCATGCTTGGCTACTGATCTAAGGGACCTGGGTTCGAGCCCCGGGTAAGGCATGGATATTCATGTTGTTTTTCTGCTGAGGTTCCGCCATCTTCACAGACCTTCTACTGTGGCATATAAACTGGCAAGCTCCTGTCAGACCTCTATGGCAAGTAGCTGCTCGAGGGGGTATTTATTTTATTCCTGTTTTTAATTTAAATCTAAAAAATTTACTTTTTTTGTAATTTTTAGATTTTCAAAAATTTAAGGAAAAATTTGTTAATAATAGTTTAAATTAAAATTATGAGCTTAGATCAGAAGGTTGCTTCAGCAAATAGGAAAGTTACAAGCAAATCGGCAATACCGTTTAGTGCTTCTAAGAAATGGCAATCAGATGGCTTTATCAAATTATTTATGTTGTAGTTTAATAAAATATGCACAAATTAAAAAACAAAATATTTTACAAGCTCAAATTATATATTTTTATAAGATATATATAAAATTGCAAAAATTATTATTTAAAAAAAATCTAATATTTTTTGCTGTACTAAAAACATACATACATCCTTGGCCTCTCATTTAGGATTCTGCGAACATATACAGATGACATGGACACTGGAAGGGTTAAAGTATATAAATCAATAAATATTTTGTGGAAACAAATCACTGACATACGGTTCCATTACAAAAGACTTATTGACATTAAAAAGTCAACAGCTAACTCTGTGATTGTCATTTATTGTTTAAATAATTAATAATGCTAATAGCATGAAATGACTTCATTATTTATTTCCATCATACTCAGCAGAATAAAAAAGAAATAATTGACACTGAGATCATATATGGTGCTAAGTGTAGGTGCCAAAAAATCACAGGAAGAGAGAAAAGTATACTAAATAGAAAAAATATAGTTCTGGGATTAGTTCAACAGTAGAATACTCTGGCATGTTTCTGGAGAGATGTGGATTCATGTCCTGTATGTCAACAGAATTTTTTCCACAAAATATTTAAATCTATAGAAATAAAAGAAAATATTTTATTTCCTTTTTTTATAATTAAATCTAACTTTATTAAGGGAGATTATATCCAGTATGTGGGGAGGAAGTATCTAGACTTTAAATCATCCATGTAAATAATTACCATGCAGTCACTTAGCAGGTGGCTCTCCCCACTCTTGCATGTGAGAGTGAGAAATTAGAACACGTGACTTCCTCTACCATGACAACTGTGTGCTGCAGTGTCTTGAAGAAGCCCTGGCTCTGAAGATATTTTTGTAGTTTTGATTTGAAGAATGTGAAAGATGTAGAGAATGCTGGAATAAATGACACAAAAAAATAATTCTAGGAATAATGAAATGGATTTAAAGCAGAAAAGAGAGTAAAATTGGGGGGTGGGGGACAATGGTACATACTTTGTAATTACTTCCAAAATTTTCAGTTTTTTAAAATAGCAGTTTTTGTTAATTTTCAGGAGTTTTTGAAAGTTTAAGAAAAATTTGTTGATAATAGTTCTAATCGAACTTGAGAGCTTAAATAAGATTAGTAATGTTAAAAAAAAATCAATATCATATAGTGCTTTTAAGAAATATCATATTGCAATATCATATAGTGCTTTTAAGAAATGGGAATCAGACGGCTATAACAAATTATTTATATTGTAGCTTAATAAAATATTCATGAAATGAAAAATATGCATCGAATGAAAGAAGAAAATATTTTTCAAACTTGAATTACTTATTTTTAAAAGATAAGTGTAAGAAAATTTTCAAAGGACAATTTTTATTTAGAAATCAAATTTTTTTTTGTTGTACTAAAAATGAATATAGAAGTCTTGGGCCTGTCATTTCAGATTCTGTCAATGTCTTTGTTAGTTTTGAACCTTGGAAAGGTTAAAAATGTATATATATGTTTTTACTCAAGATATTTTCTTGATTCTTTAAAAATATTTTTTTCCAGTTCATTAGTCATTAGAAATGTATGTTTTCAAGTAGAGAATTTTTCCTGTGTTTCTTTAAGGATATAAACTTTTTTTCATCAGTGACTTTTAGGTTAGATACCCCTGGTTTTAGATGCTCAGCATTAAGCAGAATCGTAAGTTTATGTAACTTCTGTTCTTGCCCAACACGTAGGTAATGACGTAATATATAAGCAAAATTTACTACTCGTCTTTCTTGGCACTCCAAACACTGACCATGTTGTATCTCTCCTGATTTTTACTCATGTTGCATTGACTTATGCAGTATGTGACCAAGGTCAAATCATGAAGAAAAAATATACTCACTATCAAAAAAAGAAATAACTGAATCTAGCTTAAAATTATTATCTTTTGTATAAATACCTTTGAAACACAGGATCTTACAGTCAAACTATCTAAATGATTGAACAGTCCAAAGATGATGAATTATCCAAAGAATTCGTGGAATTCTTTGATCTTACATTTTTGTCTGTTGTACCATCTGACAACAACATCCATTGACAAGATTCTAAATTGTTATCAGTGCTAAATTTTAAAAATAAAACTAATTTCAGATCTAATTTGGTCAAAATAAAAGGAGAAGCCAAATATGCAAACTTTTCTAATACTGCATTAATAGTGAAAGAGTTAAGTGATAAATGGAACTCTTTAATTTTTTTTTATTTAAAATATTATTTTGCATGCTTGTTCATGTGCTGTATGAGCAACTTTTCTGCACTCTTGGTAAAGCAAAAAACGTTTTTTGCACCCTCCTAGTTTTTGTATATTTTGAACTTCTGCATAATGATAGGCCAATTGTTGGACAATGTACCTTTGTTCACATGTTAGCACATTTTAATTTTTATTATATTGAATTAAGAATTTGCAAAAATACCAATGGATTAGAACAGGGGTCTGCAATTTTTTTGAAAGGAGAGCACAAAGATACTCAAGTATGCCAGATTAAATCAGACTTTGCTAGCACCAATATATTTAAGGACCGATTTGGTGAGCACCAAAACTCTTAAGGGCAGAGTAGGTGAGCACAAATATTTTTGATAACCTCTGTGTCCAAATAATACATAGTATAATAATAAATAGTAATCAAATTTTTGTTATTTTATTCTTATTATTACCAATTAATTACCAAGTGGAATACTGCAATATTTTAACTGAAAAAAATTATTGTTTTTTAACCATTGCTGTAGAAATGTGTAAATGTAAAATATTTGTTTTAATAAATAATATAAAATGTTTTGTATCAGTTGTAAGAAATTCTTTAGTATTTCTAGTGCTAAACATAGTGCTGTTGATAACAGCAGATGAAAGTTTTATATGATCATCCTCACAAGCACTAATAAAAGATGCATTGGTGAGCATTTTTAATTGCTCTGCATTCACCAAAAGCAAGCCATACTGCAAGCACCATTGCTTTTGGTGAATAATAATAATGCTACAAAATTAAACAGTAATAGCTTGTTAAGTAATTACCCTATCTTTATATTGAAGATGCTTACAAAAGATGGGAGTTTTTTTTGCACAGCAACTTCCACTTGAACACCATTTAATTTATGGACTATCTTCAATCGATAATCATATTCTATTTCATTGGAGCATATCTGGCATAATAGTGGAAATGCTTTTACATAGTCAGAAAAGTTGGTATTTGTTTCAAAAAGATGTGCAATTGGTGTTGAATTGATCTAGATGAGCCCTCCATTGTTTCCAGGTTTTCAGATCTCACTTTTTTCTTTGGTGTTATGTGAAAAATATTGTGAACACTAAATCCTTTTACTGATTTTTCCAACCTGTGCAAATTAATACAAAAAGATCTCAAATGTTATTTCCATGATCACACCAGGTGTTTCATTGAGCATGGAGATTATCAGTTGGAGATTGTCTGTATAATAAATGGCACTCATGTGGAAATTGTAGCATAAAAAACTCATATTTTTTCTGATTTTGTAACAGAAGTCAGTATAAAGATATATATCCATTACAATTATTACTGTTGTTACATTTATTTACACCCTGTATTATTAGCATTATATTTTTCTCTTTTTTAAAAACTTTTAATAAATTTTCATATTACTAACATTTTTAATGAAAAAAAGTGAAATGAAATCGTTCTGTAAAATATTTTGAATTTTAATTTTTTTTCACATTTTTGTTCCTAGGGTAGTGATTCTAAAGCTCTCAGTGAATGGCCAACTCTAGGTGAAGTCCATATGAATGAAGT
Source organism: Ryuthela nishihirai (assembly GCA_038380435.1). Classification (NCBI taxonomy): domain Eukaryota; kingdom Metazoa; phylum Arthropoda; class Arachnida; order Araneae; family Heptathelidae; genus Ryuthela; species Ryuthela nishihirai. Next base: position 36,585,371 of record JAWZYU010000031.1, read on the forward strand.
AAGCTTTAATTTCAACATAACATATGTTAAGCTTATAACATGATTTTGGTTTCATTCTGTATTATAGAAAGCTATATTGTCATGCATATGTATCTGTTCTCCATGATATTTTCTCTCTGATTTTAATTTGCTTTGCAACTGATATGTATAATCAGTTAGCTGTTTTTATAAAGTGCAACCTTGTCCCATTGGCCACTGCTTTGTTTATCATTAAGAGAGAAATTGTAGTTTTTAAATACTTTGGGGTTGTGTCTCTATATCACTTTTGCATTTACAGTTTTGTACCATGATATTCTGATACACTTGTGTGTGATGAAATTATGTTGGGATCTTAACTCGATATTTATTGGTTTGAATACTAGCATTGCAGTGTTGATACTGAGATGCCAGATGATGTACACCACCCCATGTCACATAAATGGGTCATTCCAACATGTAACACATCACGTGATCATGGTGTGTGGTATAAATCAGGCAGATTAGTTCTCTGAGCATCAGAGTTAAATTGAGCATTAGAATTGGCAAAACAGCACCCTGAGGGACTTGGAACATGACATGATAGTTGGTGCTAGGCATGCCAGTTCCAGCATTTCCAAAACGGTCTCCTCTAGGACTTTTCACACACAACCGTTTCAAGGGTTTACTCAGAATGGTGCGAAGGAAAAACTACCAGTTATGGGAGATCTCGTGGATCAAAGGACTCAAGGGAGACTGGCGAGACTTGTGCAAGCAAACAGATGGTCCACAACCAAGCAAATCACATCAGAATGAAATATTGGTGTGCAGAAGGTTGTATCTGAACACACCCTGTTGTGAAGTTGTACAACAACCACCAACTATGTTGAGTACAATGTTGTCAGCAAAGAACATGAAAGTGCATCTCCAATTGGCACAGGAGCATCAACACTAGACCATTGAGGACTGGAAAAAGGTAGCCTGGTTGGACTAATCTAGGTTCCTTTTGTACAGGCTGGTGTACAGTACAGGCTGGTGGTTGGTGGTGTGATGATGGTATGGAGAATGTTTTCCTGGCACACATTGGGCCACCCCATACCCATTGAAGGACATCTGAATGACATAGTGTATTTGAGCATTGTTGCTGACTAAGTTCATCCCTTCATAGCTTCAGTTTGTCCTCACTCAGATGGACATGCTCATCATGGTAATGTACCTGCTCACAAGGCATATATCATCAGTAAATGGTTCCAGGAACATGTGATGTGTTTTCATTCCTTCATTGGCCTGCACAGCCTCAAATCTAACCCTATTGAGCATCTTTGGGATGAGGTGGTAAGGGCTGTTTGCAGCGAGACTGTGCCACCGTCCAATTTGCAGCAACTGTGCAAAACAATCATTTCTGCATGGTACAACATTCCTGCACAATGCATTCAGCCTCTTGTAAGTACCATGCCCCAATGAATTTGGGCTATTCTCAAGGCCAAAGGATCAGCATATGTGAGGGCAGTGATATATGCAAACGATAATGTTTCCATGACATCATCATCATCCTCAAGCAGCCATGGGCTACGGAGGTCCAACCAGACTGTGCAATTTAGTTCTCCAAGTAAGTCTATTCTGAGCTACATCTACTGCATCTGGCCACTGCACACCAATTCTAACAAGGTCCTGTTTGACATTGTCTGCCCACCGCATCCTAGGTCTCCCCCTCTTTTTGAGGCCTTTAGGCACACTGTTCATAACCCTATTCGCCAATCTATAATTATTCATACGGGCAACATGGCCAAACCAATGGAGTCTCTCTCTGCACAATATGCTGCTTAAAGGAGGTTGCAAACTCCTTTGCCTAACCTCATCATTAGTTACAAAGTTGAACCACCTAATGCCCAAGATACTGCGTAAGCATCTGGAATCAAAAGCATCTAGTTTCGTGTTATCTTGTTTACAAAGTGTCCAAGTTTCACTACCATAACTAACCCTAGAAAGAACCAAACTATTATACAGCCTAATTTTAGTCTTTAGGTGTATACGCCTATTTCTCCACACTCTCCTAGATTCTTAAAAGTCCCGGCAGCAATCCCTATTCATCTGTTAATCTCATGCCGCACATCACCAATGTGGTATCTGTGGGAGATTAGTTAAGTGGTTAAGTCTAAATGCTTCAGACAGTGTAGTTGTCTGCAAGCTATAAAGAAGTGTAGATGCTATGAAAAAGTGTAGTTGGAATGTGAGGACTCTGCACAGAGCTGTTTCTCTTGATGTCCTTGCACAAGAATTCCACTGTTATAATTTAGATATTCTTGGTCTGCAAGAGACCAGATGGGCAGATAAAGGTCAGATTCTTAAAAATAATCTTAAATTTCTCTTTTCAGGGAGGGACGACAATAGGCATCACCAAGGCGTGGGTATGCTTCTCAGCAGCCACGTTAGCGATGCTCTTCTAGGATATGAGTGCATTAATGAAAGGTTTCTTACAGCAAAATTTCAAACAAGCATTAAAGACTTGAATGTTATGTGTTGGTATGCCCCCACTGAGGATGCCAATGAGGATGAGAAGGATAAGTTTTACGGACAACTTCAGGATATTTTGAATTCTGTCAAGAAAGGAGATATTACCCTTGTTCTAGGTGACTTCAATGCCAAAGTTGGTACTGACTCTGACCTTTGGGGATGAGTGATAGGCCCTTTTGGTATTGGTAGCTGCAATTGGCAATGTCTCCTATAGGTAAGTAAACTCAATGGATTCAGAATAACTAACACTTATTACAAACACTGCAACATATATAAGTACACATGGGTTTCACCTGATGGACTGCATAAGAATATAATTGATTATACACCTATCCCTCGATTTACATGGTACTCAGTTCACACAATTTTGGCTTTGCACGGTCAAAAAATGCAACCAGTTTCGATTTATACGGTACTGACTGAGACATACGTAGAAAGGAAATCTCAGTCAATACCGTGTAAATCGGAACTGGTTGCATTTTTTGACCATGCAAAGCCAAAATTGTGTGAACTGAGTACCGTGTAAATCGAGGGATAGGTGTATATTAATTAGCAGCAAATGGGCTAGTTCTGTTAGGAATACCAGGTCATATAGGGGAGCTGAAATTGGATCTGACCATTATCTTGTTAAAAGTGTCATCCAACTTAAACTTAAAAAGTGTTATGCTAGGGTTAAAAAATTTACCTTTAATACTAAAGCTCTGAAAGACCCAGTTATAGCCAAAGCTTACCATGATAGGTTACTTATTCATTATGACAGTCATGGTATGCTTACTACTGAAGTTGAGGAAGAATGGGATCATTTTAAACAGGCTTTTTGGACACTAACAATACTGTTTTAGGAAAAAAGAGCGGGGGAGGCAGAATTATTTGACTGATAAGGCACTTGAGCTTATTTCAGAAAGAAAGAACTGCAGGAATGTCCTTAATTAATACCCTACTAGTCCTAATAGACAGCATTACAGATGGCTTATAAACGTGTAAAGGATCAGTAAGCTGTTGATAAGAATCTTTGGCTTGATGGCTTGGCTGACAAAGCTGAGGAAGCAGTTAGACAGCACAACTGCAGAGAGCTGTACCAGATAGTTAATGTTTTGTGTGGTAGAAAATGGACAGGTATACAGGGATTGAAGGATAAACAAGGGAAGGTTATAGAAGGTGAGGATTCTGTCATGGCTAGGTGGGCTGAGCATTTCAGTGATGTTCTAAACAATGTGATTATTTCTACTCTCATTGTTTGCAATGATGATAGATGCATTGGTGGCTTTAATGTTGTCTCTATAACACAATCTGAAGTTATTTTGGTTGTTTCTAAACTTACACTTCATAAATCCCCAGGTGTAGATGAAATTACTATGGAAATGTTTAGAGCTGGAAATGTTACGGTTACCACTTGGATGACTGAAATTTTGAATATCTTTTATGATAAAGGCATGTTCCCTAAGGATTTTACCAGAGCTATTATTATCCCTATTTTCAAAAAAAGGTGATTGCAGTTCTTGTGATAACTATAGGGCTTTGCATGATTGTGCTTTATAGAATTAAGAATCTGGTTGACAGGCAATTGCATAATGAGCAATGTGGATTCAGAAGTGGTAGGGGATGTGTGGATCAAATATTTTCACTTAGGCAGATTCTTGAGAAATGTTTAGAGTTTCAGAAACCTTTGGTTGCTAGCTTTGCTGATATCAAAAAGGCTTTCGACTCTGTTGATCATCATAATTTGTGGTTGATTGTAAGATCGTATGGTACACCAGACAAGTTAGTTAACATAATGAAAGCTCTGTATAATAACACTGAGTCATGTGTGAGAGTTGGTAAGGGTTTTAACAATTGGCTTCTGGTGTTTGACATGGGTGCATTTTGTCCCCTTTTCTATTTAGTTTGGTTATTGATTGTTATGCGAAATTCACTTCAAGGGTAAGATTTTGGCCTTAAATGGGCTGGAAATATGAAAATTTTTGACTTAGGTTATGCTGATGATTTAGCCCTTTTGGGTGCCAGGCTCGTAATCTGTAGTTCCCAGGTTCGAGTCCCAACTGGGTCAGTGTTGAGATTTATTTCCGCAAAATTCCCTGCCCTGCCCACAGTCAGTAGGGGACACCGATGGGCTTGAAAAGGCCGCCATCCATCGGATTGGGATGTTAAGCCGTGGCTCTTTATGTGGAAGAGCCATACCCTGTGCACGTTAAAGAACACGCTGGATGGCTTGACGGGAGGCTATCATCTGTCTCCCAACAGCTGTTCCAGTGGGTCCCCTCCCTCAACCTTCTCTGAGCCTTCGGGGTCAATGTGACCTGACCATTTAACCCATTGTGTGCAAAAAAAAAGTGCTGCTCAGAGGTAAAACAACCCATCCTTTTGGCATATGATGCTGATGAAATGAACACTTTCATTAGGGCTGTTGATGAAACTTGTAGTAGAGTAGGTTTGGTTATAAACAGAGAGAAAACTAAAGTGATGAAAATCGGTCATGCAGGCTGTGATTCAGTTAATATGAATGGTTGCAGTCTTGAGCACGTGTCACAGTTTAATTATCTTGGGAGCTATGTAACAGATACTGGTGATGTGCGGCATGAGATTAACAGACAAATGGGGATTGATGCCGGGACTATTAAGAATCTATGGAGAGTGTGGAGAAATAGGCATATATACCTAAATACTAAAATTAGACTACAATAGTTTGGTTCTTTCTAGGGTTAGTTATGGTAGAGAAACTTCGACACTTTGTAAACATAATATCAGGAAACTAGATGCTCTTGATTCTAGATGCTTATGCAGTATCTTGGGCATTAGGTGGTTCAAATTTGTAACTAATGATGAGGTTAGGCAAAGGAGTCTGCAACCTCCTTTAAGCAGCATATTGTGCAGAGAGAGACTCCGTTGGTTTGGCCATGTTGCTCGTATGGATAATTATAGATTGGCGAATAGGGTTATGAATAGTGTGCCTAAATGCCTCAGAAAGAGGGGGAGACCTAGTATTCGGTGGGCAGACAATGCCAAACAGGACCTAGTTAGAATTGGTGTGCAGTGGCCGGATGCAGCAGATATAGCTCAGGACAGACATGCTTGGAGAACTACATTGTGCACGGTCTGGTTGGACTCCTGTAGCTCATGGCTGCTTGAGGATGATAATGATGATCAATAATAAAAATGGAATATTTTTCAACTTGCATATTGAAGTAATTATCAACCTTGTAGTTATTTTTACATGCATTCCAAATACTAAGGTTCAGAATGAATCCAATGCAAATGGGTATACTGCTGAATTACCAACATAACTATTTTAAGGGCTGCACTTTTCCTCGTCTGTTTTTTAGTAATCTAGTTAAATGCTATGAATAAATTATAATGGAGAAATCTATGCCAATGAAAGTATTTTAAACTTGCTAATACAATTATGAAGTGGGAATTAACCAATTTTTGTTTTATCCATGCTACATGATAATTTTTAAATTATGTTTTAACAGAAATCTCTGTAGGATAACAGATATACATATTTGAAAGATTTTGTGGTATATGCATTTTGGAGTATGAACGTTACAGCTTTGGGATAATTTCTAAAAGTGCTTTCATAATTGTCAGTGACATTTGTAACCAGAGTAATTGAGATGGCTTGATGGAAAAATTAAAATGCATCTGTTTTATTCTATTTTCTAGAAATATATATATATGGAAAAAAAATCATTGTGTTTTTTTTTTGGTAAATACCCAAGAATTATTCATTTCATATCCATTCTGATGCAAAATTTTAGAATTGAAATAAGGCTATGAAATTCCTATCTAATAAAAGGGCAGAATGTTTAGGAAGCTAGGATATTTCAGTAATTATTTATTAAATTTTGAAGGCAAAATCTTGATATCATTAGTTTAAATTTTGTAACTCAGGAGATACCATATAACCCCATGATGTTGTTTGAGACTACTATTTAAAAATATTAATAAACAATTAATTATGGTTGAGAAAAAATATAACGTAACAAGGCATCTCAAATAATGTACACGTTTCATGAAAATTAGTTTCTTAATGTGTATCACCTACTTTCTTTAACCTCGGAGAAAAAAAGTAATATTTGGCACATTTTTTTTTACCATTACCAATAGTTTGGGAAATTATCAGAAAGATAGTTGTCATCACAATAAAAATCAATTTAGCAGAAATTGTACATTTTCCATATTAATATGGAATTGTGAAAAATTAATTTGAAATAACAGGGTATTAGAAAATATACATGATCATTCATATATGTATATTTTCTAATACCCTGTTATTTGACCACTTGCAGGAAAAGGTGGTTGTGGTCTTACCTTTAATCAATGTGCAGGTAAAAGCAGGGCTGTGTAATTGGCACACAAAAATTCTGACTCCTCATTTTTTTTCCTATCTGACTTCGACTTCTCTTTTGAAATTTGATGCTCTGGTTGGTGCATTTTTACCAGTCACTAAAACCACTGATTTGTACTTGATGTAATTTTTTTACTCTGGCATATAAACTGACAGGCTCCTGTCAGACCTCTGTGGCAAGCAGCTGCTTGAGGGGTATAGTTTAGTTTAATAATTTTTCACTATAATCATCTATCATACACTGACATAAAATTTTTTCCATCTGTGATTATTGTAAAATATTCAAAAACTGCAGAATTCATTAGAACTCTCTTTGCCATTGTGAAAGAGGTTTTAGACTTGAAAGCTTAAAACTTATAAAATTTAGAAATAACTCGAATCAAGCATTAAAAATCAAAAGTGTTTTGCTGAAAAGAAAAAATTAATGGCATTAGTGTCTGAAATGGAAAACATTGTGTTTTATTATTTAAATGATTTAACCACCATAGCTGCCATTGATGTTACATACAAAAGCATATTTTATTAAAATTTATATTGAGGTTGGAATCAGTAAACATGTACCAACTCTGACTCCAGCAGCACCAAAATTGCTTTCAACACAGCAGCTGTGTAAAACACTGCACTGTGTAAATGATACAATGGGTAAAAAAGGCTTGAATGAAAGCTACTATAATTTCTGCAGAGATAAAAAGTGATTGAAAAACAGTTGAAGTCAAGCATCTTTAGATAAAAAAAATTGTAATTCCTCTGACAATATCCAATTACTTCTACCAAGTATTTTTTAACTTTGTTTTGCATTTTGTGGTCTGTTAAAATTTAATATTACTATGAGTTTTTAATGTTATGCATCTTGTATATTGATATGGTTATGCAAAATTTTCTTATCAGTGGGCCAAGTTATAAATTTTATATAAAATTAGTCACTGTTCTAAGGGACCTGGGTTCGAGCCCCAGGTAAAGTATGGATGTTTGTGTTGTTTTTCTGCTGAGGTCCTGCCATCCTCACAGACCTTCTACTATGGCGTATAAATTGACAGGCTCCTATCATACCTCTATATGGCTGCTTGCCATATAGAGGCTTTTTTTTTTTATGTACACAAGCACAATTTTCCAACTTTTTCAATCTGAATTTAGGCATTTCCACCTTGATGTGTTTGTGGGATATTATTAAATCATTCCTTACACTCAAAATGTACAATTCACTTAAGTCTGTTAAAAAAAAAGTAAAAAAAAATACAAATTAAATTTTCTTTCTAGGGTTAGTTATGGTAGTGAAACTTGGACGCTGTGTAAACAAGATAACAGGAAACTTGATGCTTTTGATTCTAGATGCTTACGCAGTATCTTGGGTATTAGGTGGTTTAACTTTGTAACTAATGATGAGGTTAGGCAAAGGAGTCTGCAACCTCCTTTAAGCAGCCTATTGTGCAGAGAGAGACTCCGTTGGTTTGGCCATGTTGCCCGTATGGATAATTATAGATTGGCGAATAGGGTTATGAACAGTGTGCCTAGAGGCCTCAGAAGGAGGGGGAGACTTAGGATGCGGTGGGCAGACAATGTCAAACAGGACCTTGTTAGAATTGGTGTGCAGTGGCTGGATGCAGCAGATGTAGCTCAGGACAGATATGCTTGGAGAATTAAACTGTGCGGTCTGGTTGGACCTCCGTAGCCCATGGCTGCTTGAGGATGATGATGATGATGATGAAATTTTGTCCTATATTTTATAAATAGCTTATTTGATACATACTATATATTTCCAGAAAAACAATGTAAAAATGGAAAAGATAAATCTGAATTTTTCAAAAATATTCATTCTGCATTTAGTTATGGAAGCCAAAGTATTTAACAAAAATTATCTTGTTTTATAAAAATATTTTATAGTTGTCTAATATTGAAAAAAATCATTATGCAAACTTCTAAAATGTATATTTTATTAAATATACCAAATCTGTTGAGGTCCTGTCAATCCTGCAGATCTTTGGCATATAAACTGGCAAGCAGCTGCTTGAGGGAATATTTTTTTTATTATTATTAAATGATTTGAAATAATACTTATTATTTAAGTTTTATTTCTGAGATAAATTCTTTACAAGTATTACTGTGGTGAAACATTTTGGCTTCCATAACTCTTTTTTTTTATTAAATACTGAAAGAAATCTATTTCAATCTAGATTGAAATAGATTTAATTATTAAATAAAATAAATTAAAATAATAAAATATTACTTTTTCTTCAGCCATATTTTTCAATTAAATGCAATTTTTCATCTCATAGAATTTCAAAGTTGGAAATTATTGTTTTGTTTGGGCAGTGTAATTCAGTTCAGTATGTATAAATATATTTATCATTTAAGCTAATAGGAATTACTTTCATTTGCTTACGATACAGATGAATTTAAAATATCAGAAATGTTATTTATCCAAAAATAATCTATGAAACATTTTTCAAATTATTCATGTCAACAAACTTATTAAGGTAATTACAAAGACAAAGACCTTACCTTGTCAACATATTGCTTTTAGCTACTTGTCTCGCAAATGGAGCTTGGAAGGGATTTGATGGAAACTGATTTTTGTTTTACAAGTTTTACTTCTGCAAAATGGCACACAGCAATATACCATTGTTAAAACTACTCTTTAGAAATTGCAGCAAATAGACAGAACAATAAATAATTCACATATGAACAAATCCTTATTAGAATCCAATTTTAAAACTAGCACTAAACAACATAATAATGTATGCTACAAAGGAGCAAGGAGCAAGTAGCAAGCAAAACAGCGGATTACCAGTGTCACAGCGGATGAAAATGTAACTAGCACTGCTGTCGCTTCATGTCTTGAAATCGGCAGGCATTCTCATTACTAATACCTACGTAATAATTCTCATTACGTAGGCACTGTCCCCATATACTTGTGATAAATTGGCATGAATTTTTTTCACATTGTCCCCAAGCTGCATCCTTATAAAAATATAAAATCTTCCTAAACTTTAGTAGGTCCATAGCAACAATGCAGATTTCAGAGTGAACTTTATGTACCACCAGCAAAGAGAGAAATTATAATAGTCTTTGTTTTTAACACATAATGACAAGTTTAGAAAAGCTTTCAAACAAGTCATAGCTCATTAACTTCAAAGGAATGAGTGCAAATCTACAAACATGTGTCAAGAACTTTTTGAATGACACTGCGTAATACAAAAATGACACTGCGTGAAAGACAAAAAAAAAACTAATTTCCTTTTCTTTGCAGTTCAAATTTGAATTTTGTGACTCATGTATGTATGCTTCAAATGAGCCCACAATGCATGCTTTGACTAATTTTATATTTCTCAGTCATGTTCACCAAAAATGGACTTGTATAGTAGTGAACAAATCTAATATTTCAAATGAGCAACAGCTATTTGCATATTCAAATTTCTTTTATTGACATGTGTAACTGTATGAGATTCCAATTATTATTAACTTTTATTTAATATTTAAAGAAACAGTCTGCAAGTATTGGACCTTCTGGACCAGTTAAGTCATTAAAGGAACAAGAAAATGCTGGTACGTCTGGAGCTACTACTTCTGTTCAAGATGATGATTCAGCCAAAGAAAACCAAGAAACATCAAAGCAGATTAATAACCAGCAGAGTCGAAAGAAAGGTTTTAAAAATTTTTATATTTAGAATTGCTATTTTAATCAAATGTTTGGAGTTAACATATATACATAGTTGTATCAGAATAATATGACCACCTACCATATATACAGGGTGAATCTGAAAAAGTGGTCAAAACTTTACGGGGTGGTAGAACGCAGCTATACGAGCAATATTCGTCATAGAATGTATGGTCGGAACGCAAGCGGTGAGAAGTTAAAAGGTAGTTTTCCACTGTCACATTTAAAGAATGAACACAAGAAGGAGATACTTCAGAAAACATTTTATTAACAGGTATGTAATTGAGGTACATGCTCAAAGAAATTGCTCAAAAGAGTGCCAAACCGCCATTTCGTGGTTAGTATAACCAGCCATCCTCTGGGCAATCCACGGTAGAAATGCCGTTGGATGCGAGGACCGACCCTTTTATACCATTTCCAACGCCACCTAGCGGCTCGCCATTTGCGTTCCGCCCATACTTTCTATGACGAATATTGCTCGTATAGCTGCGTTCTACCACCCTGTAAAGTTTTGCCCAATTTTTCAGATTCACCCTGTATATATATATACTATGGTAGGTGGTCATATTATTCTGATATGATTGTGTATATGATCCATAAAGTATTTCAACAAAAGTCAAATATAAAAATGTAGGTATGTATTTTTAACCTCTTAAAAGCTTTTTCGAATGATGCCATTTATAAATTTATCCGTATATTCGCAATCTTATGTTTACAGTGTCTTAACATATTAGGTGGCTATATTACACTTTTAACCCTTCCAGTGCCCACCCTGAAAAGCTGGAATGAAACCACAGACCAAGCTCTTCTACTGTGCTCAGCCAAATGGCAAAAACTCAAGATCGTTTTTGCCAAATGACTAATAACAGAAATATGACATGTTATATATGAAATTAAATAGCATTTAATTCAAGATTTTATGAAAATGTTTCCCAAAAATGACAAGTATATTATTTTTAAAAATGCTTTTTCAGAATGATGTAGTAAAAAAAAATACATAAAGTTCAAACACATCAATTGGTTAAATCTGATTTAATTTACCATGATAATACTGTTATTAAAATTTTTGCCTATGAGCAAGCATCTCGATCAAGCACAAGCATCTCAATCATCTATGACCAAGCACTCTATATATTAGGCAATAGATAGTAAACTAGACAGAGTTTAAGATGCTTGCTCATAGGCAAAAATTTTAATGATGATATCATGGTAAATTAGTAAAAAGTATCTGACAAGGCAAAAAATTTAAGAAATTACTAATGCACCAAAATAATTTCAATTCATAAGAAGGAAAAAAAAAATCTGAAAAATAGCAATTAATTGTTTTTGTTTAAAATAGGAAAATTACTATTTTCTGCAATTTTTGATATACTTTGAGAAACCAGGCTTTTTGTAAAGTGCTCAGCCAAATAAAGTGAACTTTGGAATTTTTTTGCTGAATAAACAATGAACAGAAAGGAGTCCTGTTGTATACCAAATTAAACAGTATTTAATTTTGAATTTTATTAAAATAAAATATTTAAATAAATTTGGAAATGTATGGTTTTAATAAGGCATTTTAGAATGATGTATGTGAAGAGCATCTGGCAAGGCGATTAAGGCTCAATTCTGCGAAGCCTGATGAATAAAAATATTTGTATGTTAATGTTCTAGGTTGTTTTTTTTACTGAAAAACAAAGAAATAATAAAATGCATTAATATATAACTTAATGGTATGTTAAATATAATATCCATAACAAGTTGTAAGCCAGCCATCCATTATTATAGTATGAATCCAAAAAATCGATTGATAGATCACCAACTGAAAGATCAATAATTTATGAAAATAAAATAAATATACTCAAACCAAAACTAAGATCTAAATATGAAAAAGTAAACACTAATTTTACATTGTTTACGGTGATTTTCCAATAAACTATCTATTATGGAGCCACTTATAACACATGGAATGGAGATAGAACATGTGAGCCACCTTCCTCCTCAGCTGCAGCCAGTACTGAAAAGCCTAAGAAGGCTGTTACTAGTTATAGTTTCGATTTTAAGAGTGGGAAAGATGCATAGAATGCTGGGATAAATGATGTAAATAATTATGGGAATGTTGAAATAGGTTTATGGCAGAAAAAGAGTGTAAAATGGGGGGAAAAATGGCAGTACATACTTTGTAATTACTTCCAAAATGTGCAGTTTTTACAAATAGCATTTTTTTAAAAATTTTAATGAGGTTTTAGAAACTTTGAGGAAATATTTTTTGATAATAGTTCAAGTTAAACTTACGAGTTTAAATAAGAGGGTTGCTTCAGCAAAAAGTAAAGTTAACAAAAAAAATATGCAATACCCTATAGCACTTCTAAGAGATGGCAATCAGATGACTGTAACAAGTTATTTATATTGTAGTTTAGTAAAACATGTATCAAATGAAAAAACAAAATATTCTTGAAGCCTGAATTATGTATATTTATAGAAAAGACACTGAGAGGCCAAAAGTCATGGGAATAGCAGTTTAAGTAGAACTAGTGTGCTGTACTCATAACTGATGTGTTGGACGTCAACTGCAGAATGGCGCTGCAGTAGCCTACAAACCCAACATTCATTTCAGAGTAATTGTTAATTCAGCATGGCTGCACATCATGAGTTGTCTGACTTTGAACATGGCTTGATCATCGGTGCAAGAAAGATGGGTCATGCAATATCTGAGATCATGCAGGAATTCAGTTTTCCCAGGTCTACAGTGTCAACAGTTTATCATCAGTATTCTATTGATGGCATTTCCACACACATAAACCAGCAAATGGGACGACCACGTGCAATTGACGAACGGAACTCGCTTCTGCTGTTATGTATGGTAACAACCAACAGATGGGCTACAGTGCATGAAATCACTGCCAATTTGAATGTGGGCCAAACACAAAACGTTTCTGAAAGGACTGTCTGTTGCCACCTGCACTCCATTGGATTTGGTAGCCGAAGACCCACTTATGTCCCATTGCTTACATGTCGTCACAGAGCTCAATGACTGGAATGGTCCCAAAGACATCAAAATTGGACAGTAGAACAGTGGCGTCGTGTAGCATGGTCCAATGAATCAAGGTTCCAGTTGTTTCGCACTGACGGGCCCGTTAGAGTGTGGTGTAGGCCCTGTGAAGCCATGGACCCTTCCTGTCTGCAAGGTACTGTTCTGGCTGGAGGCGGCTCTGTGATGGTGTGGGGCATATCATGTGGTCTACATTGGGCTCTCTGTCCATTTGGAGCAATCACTGACAGGTATGAGATATGTGGACATTCTCGCAGATCACCTGCATCCCTTCATGACTCTCAAGCACCCTGATGGTGAAAGGGTATTCCAACAAGATAGTGCAACATGTCACCAGTCTTTGGTTGCTGGGAGGTGGATTGAGGAACACTCCACAGATTTTACCACCATGAATTGGCCCCCACAGTCCCCCTATATGAACCCCTTGGAGCATCTGTGGGACACAATGGAAACAAGCTTATGATCCATGAATCCAGCACCATTCAATGCAACACAATTATGGTCTACACTGCAGGATGTGTGGACTGCAATCTCTGCAGAACGGTACTGGCAACTCATTGACTCATGTCTTGATATGTGGTTGCACTGCTGAGGGCTCGAGGAGGACCAACCCATTATTAGGTACATATCCCATGAATTTTGACTCTCAGTGTATATAAAAAAGTTTACAATGGCAATTTTTATTTTTTTAAAATCGATTTGTTTTGTTGTACTAAAAACATACATACATCATTGGCCTTCATTACAGATTCTATGAATATATACAGACAACACAACACTGGAAAGGTTAAATATATATGCATTGTGAATAGGATTTATATATTATAGAATCAAAATTTTGAACTACATATAGGAAAAACTAGACAAGAAATTGTGAAGTTCAGCTGATAGGTTTGTTTCATTCAGAATATGTAGCTCAAGCCATTCATTGTTTAAATTGAAATATTCCCACACTGCCTTTTTAAATTTAACACAATTTACTGTTTTGCATATTTTCACCTGTTATTGAAAAGAAGATGGATACTGTTTTTAAATATTGTTGAATTTTGTATGTTAATGTAGTGGATTCATTTAGGTTCAAAACAGAAGTGGTTGCCTTTAGAAGTAGAATCATCTAAGTCTGACAAAAAGAAGAGTGGAAGAGGTGGAAAAACTTCTTTTCAACGAAATAATAATGCTGATATAAATGACAGTGGAGAGAAGAAAAAAATTGAAAAGGATGAGTCTCGGAAGCAAGTAGCAGGTATAATCCTTATATGCTCTGGTACTGATTATACCTACTATGTACGTAATAAAGGCTAAAATAGTAAAATTTGGAACAGTAAAACTAAATGTTTAATCGTTTAAAGATTAATAATCTTCATAAATTCAATTAACCTATTCTTTTATCACTGTCAGGTGTCAGATAATTTTAGAATGTTTTGTAATTATTAAAAGTGATATTCTACATATATCCATTTGATAATTTGAAATTACAATGTTTTTTTTTGCAGGTAGATCTTAGTATTTTCCAATGAATAAGTTAGTAGGAATTTGCATTATAGCAGCATTGGTAATTAATATTACACTGAACATAAGTTTGGATTTGCTCAATTAATGAACATGCCTAGAATATTGAATCACAACTGTAGTAACTTAAGAATTTTTATGTTTTATATATTTTTAAATCAGTGGTGGCTCATCAGCTTCTGAACTGGTGGGGCCTATATATGTATTTGTGCAGGGGTAGTGATGGCTCATCTGGTGCACCAGGTATGCAATCTGATATTTCCACATTCGATTCCCTACTGTACCTGAACTAGGATTTTATCTGCTAATCATCACTCTGCACTTGGTGAGAAAGTTGATTGGCTTAAAAAGATAAACACACATGTATATATATAATAAATTTTTACTTACATGTATATATTGTGGCTTATGCTGTATGAGTTTCTTTATAAATATACATTCAGAATATTTTTTTATGTTCAAAATATGGAACAACTCTTGAGTTCATAATTTTATATATTGTCACTTTTTGCCTCAACTAGAATCTGGTTTTCAATTAATTTGTCCTTTGGAGTTGAACATGTAAAAAAAAAATTATAGTTTTTTTTTGGTTTTTATTTTTTCTGTTTTGATTTGTTTTCTAAATATTTAAGGACAATATTGCATACTTTGTGAATATTTCATTTCTATGATTTGTGTATGTACTTTGAGTATTGAGAATAAATCAAAAATACAAATGATTCCAAAAGTAAATAATACTGTGTATTCTTCTAATGAAAATCCAATTCTATTAGCTGAAAAGTTTAATAATTATTTTACAGAAATAATTGAAAAATTTGTAACCGAAATTCCAGAATATGAACAGAGAAAGAATAAGATATCTGTATCAATGGATTCGATTTTCATAGATTACTTAACAGAATATGAAATTTAATGAAGTAATTTCTTCTTTGTAAATAAGAAAAGCAATGGGAACAGATTGTATGTAAATCTGTGGAGATAATCAAAGAAATAACATAAAGTAGCTGAAATATTGTTTTTTATCTCTATAATTTATCTTTACATTCTGGATATTTCCCAACAATTCTTAAAAATTCAACTATAGCACCTGTTTACAAAGTGGTAAACATCTAGATATTAATAATTACAGGCCAATAGCTTTATTATCAGTGTTTTCAAAAATATTTGAAAAGCTAATTAAGATTAGACTTTAATATTTTCTAGACAGAAATAATTTTTTTCTTCTAAAAATCAGATTGGGTTTAGGAAAGACAATGGAACAGAGGATGCTATATTGAAATTAACATCTTCAATCTATGGTGCAATAAATAAAAATTAAAAAATAGCAGTAATATTTTTGGACATAAAGAAAATATTTGACTCAGCTTCACATGACATTATTATATAAACTTGAGAGAGAGGAGTTCGAGGGACAATTTTATTATGGTTTCAGACTTAAAAAATAGAACTCAAAAAGTTAAAATAGGGAATTATTACAATAATGAAAAGAAAATTAAATACTGTGTTCCACAAGTGTCTGTATTAGGTCGGATATTATTTAATGTTTTCATAAATGATCTTGTAACCTGGAACTAAAAGGGGGAATTTGCTGATGATGCTGCTCTGATGTATACAGCAACCACTGAAAATATTTTGATTGAAAAAATAAATCGAGATTTATGGAATATCAAAAATTGGTTTATAAAAAATAAGTTGTTTCTAAATGTAGAGAAAACGAAATATGTATATTTCCAATTGAGACAAAATCAAAGAGATAACTTGAAAATGAAATCATTTTATCATACACTTAAATGAATCGGTAATGGTTGTTCATGCAAGCCACTAGAAGGTGTTGAGTGCTATAAATATTGAGGAGTATATATTGATAGTAAACTGACTTGGAATAAACACATTGATTCTTTAATAAATAAACTTAATACAATAATACCACAATTATTTTTTATCAGAAATTTTGTAAATATTCATCATCCTCATCATCCTCATCCTCAAGCAGCCATTGGCTGCTTGAGGATTCTAGATGAGGATCTCTTGATTCTCTTGAAGATCTCTTGATTCTAGATGCTTACTGCGTAAGCATCTAGAATCAAGAGCATCTAGTTTCCTGATATCTTGTTTATAAAGTGTCCAAGTTTCACTACCATAACTAATCCTAGAAAGAACCAAACTATTATACAGTCTAATTTTAGGCTTTAGGTACATACGCTTATTTCTCCGCACTCTCCATAGATTCTTAATACTCCCGGCAGCAATCTCTATTCATCTGTTAATTTCATGCTGCACATCACCAGTATCTGTTACATAGCTCCCAAGATAATTAAATTGTGACACGTGCTCAAGACTGCAACCATTCATATTAACTGAATCACAGCCTGATTGACCGATTTTCATCACTTTAGTTTTCTCTCTGTTTATAACCAAACCTACTCTACTACCAGTCTCATCAACAGCTAGAATGAAAGAGTTCATCTCATCAACATCATTTGCCAAAAGGGCTAAATCATCGGTATAATCTAAATCAGAAATTTTCGTATCTCCAGTCCATTTAAGGCCAAAATCTTTCCCTTGAAGTGAATTTCGCATAACATAATAAATATCCAAACTAAAGAGAGGAGACAAAATGCACCCTTGTCGAACACCAGAAGTAATGCTAAACCAATTGCTACAAGCCTTACCAACTCTCACACACGACTCGGTGTTATTATAGAGAGCTCTCATTATGTTAACTAACTTGTCTGGTATACCATATGATTTCACAATCAACCACAAATTATGACGATCAACAGAGTCGAAAGCCTTTTTGAAATCAACAAAGCTAGCAACCAAAGGTTTCTGAAACTCTAAACATTTCTCAAGAATCTGCCTAAGTGAAAATATCTGATCTACACATTCCCTACCACTTCTGAATCCACATTGCTCATCACGCAATTGACTGTCAACCAGATTCTCAAAATGGGGTGGGGGTGGCTCAGTTGGTAGCATGTCAGGCTCATAATCTGTAGTTCCCAGGTTCGAGTATCTGCTGGGTCAGCGTTGAAAATTATCTCCGTAAAACTCCCCACCCTGCCCATGGTGAGTACGGGACACCGATGGGCTTGGAAAAGCCGTAGTCCGTCGGATGGGACGTTAAGCTGTGGCCACGTGTGCAGGAGAGCCATACCCTGTGCATGTTAAAGAACATGCTGGATAGTCTTGACGGGAGGCTACCATCTGTCTCCCAACAGCTGTTCCAGTGGGTCCCCTCCCCCAACCTTCTCTGAGCCTTCGGGGTCCATGTGACCTGGCCATTTAGCCCATGGTGTGCAAAAAAGAGCCACTCAGAGGTAAAACAACCCAACCAGAACTCTTAATTCTATTAAGCCCAAACTCTTAATTCTATTATTATTAATTTCCTAAAGAACTTTACCTGGAACAGAGAAGGCCGATACCCCTATAGTTATCACAAGAGCTGCGATCCCCGTTTTTGAAAATAAGGATAATGATAGCTCTGGTAAAATCCTTAGAAACCATGTCTTTATCATAAAAGATATTAAAAATTTCAGTCATCCAAGTGGTAACCAAAATATTCCTTGCTCTAAGCATTTCTCTAGTAATTTCATACACTTTTAAAACTAATTTGAAATGCATGGGTTAAATCTCATTTAACCTATGGATTAATTTCTTGGGGTGGAGTATATCACAGTAATATTAAACCATTAATTAGAACTTAGAATAATTAGATGAATTTTAAGGAATAGAAGGTATGATAGTGTTAGACACTTCTATAGTGAATTACATGTATTACCTTTAAGAAAATTATACATATACAATATCATATATTTTAAAAAGCACTAGATGGATAATGATATTAGACATAAATTATAATACAAGAATTGTTAAACATATAAATCTTTTACCTCTTCCTAAAAAAAGGCCAGTGTATAAAAACATATATTTAGCACCAAAAATATTTAATGCTTTGCTGGGAAATTTTAAAAATGAAACACTTTTACTCCTTTAAAGGAAAATTGAAAATCTGGATATCTGAATTTAATGATATCGAAAAACTTCTTTAAAAATGTTATTAATCATTGTTATGGTAGGTGTATGTTTTATGTTTTTGAATTACTGTCTTTCATTGTTTTGGAATTAGAATATGTTATTAAATGAATACAAATGATATCACATATATATATATTTAATATGGATTTATATTTATAATTTAATAAAGATTTTATATTAAATTTGTTGACTTTTCAAATATGTTTTACCACATTGTATAAACCCACATGTGAGTTACTTGAACTCCTGTGGATGTTTTCAATATTCCTAAAGTCAAATGTATAATTTTAGGAAATATGTTATGCAAAATACTTTATATGATACAATGGGAATAAATGTCTGTCTCTATGTCCATGTAACCTGTCTCTATGTCTGTCTCTATGTCCATGTAAAATGCCTGCACAAGAGGACCATCTTGATTGGTCCTCTTGTGCAGGCATTTGGTACTCTAATGAACTTGTTTTTATGTCGAAATCATTTTTGTTTTAAAAAGAATATAATGCTCAGATTTAAAGAAATTGAATGCAAATGCTGCTGTTAGGCATTTGAGCTGGTGTAAGCATATGGATATGATTGGTACAGGATTGCTTACTTATACAGTAGATTGAGTTAGTAATTACTAATCATAGTCTGCAAATTTAAACTGGTCATCTGTAATGACCTAAAACAGCATTTACTTTTTGCTATAGTTTATTCAGAAAGCTGTTAATAAATATAGACACTGAATTATTTAGTCTTGTTGGGTTTTTTTTAAGTGCTGAATGGAGCTGTCTTGCAACATCATATCACAGTAATCCAATAATAACTTTGTCCATTGCATTTGAAAGGTGTAAAGGGCAAGCAAAAGGCAATAGGAAGATAGGTAAAATATATGTCATAGATTTAAAGGTTTTTTTTTATATTTAATTAGAAACAGTTTAAAAAAAAACAACTGATTTCTATTTGGATTTTTTTTTTACAACTTTGTACTGTGACACACAGTTTTACTTCTCAGGTCACTAGAATTCAAAAGATATACCAATTAATACTGCTCCAACATGGAAAGAGTTATAGAAGCTAAATATAGCTGATTTGTAAGTACACCAATTCAAAAAATATCACATAATGCTTTATTTTGTAAAGTAAGATTTTAAGCATTGGTACAAATGCTTAATTTCTAATTTATATTCAGTTTGAAAACATCCTTTTCCTCAAATGTCATCCTCAAATTCATTAAAAAATATCTACGTTAATGATGAGTACCTCTGTAGTCCAAGGCTGCTTGAGGATAATAATTATTTTTTGTGACCAAAAAGAGAAGTAATGATGAAAAATTAGTGTAAGCTTAACCGAATTAGTACAAATGAAATGGAAAATAATATAACATTATTGTTTATTCCTGCAGGAATATCCTTAATCAGTACCCTACAGATCCTTACAAAAAGAGCTTAATAAATGTGTAAAGGGTCAGTTAGCTGCTGATAAGAATCTGGCTTGATGATGGCTGACAAGGCAGAGGAAACAGACAGCAGAGAGCTGTACCAGATAGTTAATGTTTTGTGTGGTAGAAAATAGGCAGGTATACAGGGATTGAAGGATAAACGAAGTAAAGGTGAGGATTCTGTCATGGCTAGGTGGGCTGAGCATTTCAGTGATGTTCTAAACAATGTGGTTAGTTCTACTCCCATTGTTTGCAATGATGATAGATGCATTGGTGGCTTTAATGTTGGCTCTATAACAGTCTGAAGTTATTTTGGCTATTTCTAAAATTAAACTTCATAAATCCCTAAGGGTAGATGAAATTACTACAGAAATGCTTAGAGCTGGGAATGTTTCTGTTACAACTTGGATGACTGAAATTTTGAATATTTTTTATGATAAAGGCATGGTCCCTAAGGATTTTACCAGAGCTATTATTATTCCTATTTTCAAAAAAAGGTGATTGCAGTTTTTGTGATAACTATAGGGGTATCAGCCTACTCTCTGTTCCTGGGAAAGTTCTTTGCATGATTGTGCTTTATAGAATTAAGAATCTGGTTGACAGTCAATTGCATAATGAGCAATGTGGATTCAGAAGTGGTAGGGGATGTGTGGATCAAATATTTTCACTTAGGCAGATTCTTGAGAAATGTTTAGAGTTTCAGAAACCTTTGGTTGCTAGCTTTGTTGATTTCAAAAAGGCTTTCGACTCTGTTGATCGTCATAATTTGTGGTTGATTGTGAGATCATATGGTATACCAGACAAGTTAGTTAACATAATGAAAGCTCTCTATAATAACACTGAGTCGTGTGTGAGAGTTGGTAAGGCTTGTAGCAATTGGTTTAGCATTGCTTTTGGTATTCAACAAGGGTGCATTTTGTCTCCTTTGCACTTTAGTTATGGATTATGTGATGTGGAATTCAATGCAAGGAGATTTTGTGCTTAAATGGTCTAGAGATAAAAAAATTTCTGATTTACAGATTATTTAAACCACTATTGAGCTATTTGAAGTAATAGGATGACAATGGATGTAGAGGAAAAATTATCTTGAGTTGCATTGTATCTGAACCCATAACATCCTGATGACAAGTCTGGTGCTGTGACCACTGAGCTACTGGCTGCTGATCAATCTCTCATCTATTGCTGATGTTATGCTATACACCATCAGATTAGTCGTCTTTTGAGTGCGTTTGGGGACTCTATATTTCAGAGCCTTCCCAGGCATATGTGCATGACCAGCCATGCTACAAGAGCCTCCTGGCTGATAACTTTTTGTGTGTGAGCAAATCGAAATTTGCATCATTTCTGGTATCAATAGTACCCTGTATTTAGACAAATGAATTCACAGCTCATCCTTGATTTACAGAGTATTTAACCACTATTAAGCTGTTTTAAATAACAGGATGAAGATATATAGAAGAAAAATTGTCTTGAGCTGGGTGGGATCTGAACCTGCGACCTCTTGATGGCATGTCAGGTGCTCAGCAGCTGGTAGCTCAGTGACTAAAGCAACTGACATGTCATCAGGAGGTGGTAGGTTCAGATCCCACTCAGCTCAAGACAATTTTTTTCTCTACACCAAAAATCATCCTGTTACTTAAAACGGCTTAATAAAATAAACTATTTTAGAAAGTTAATAGTGGTTAAATACTCTGTAAATCAACGATGAACTGTGAATTCATTTGTCTAAATTTGTAATTTAGATTATGCTGATGATTTGGCCTTTTTTTTCTGTTGATGAGATGAACTCTTTCATTAGAGCTGTTGATGAGACTAGTAGAATAGGTTTAGAGATAAACAGAAAGAAAACTAAAGTGATGAAAATTGGTCAAGCAGATGTGGCTTCAGTTGCTTTGAATGGCTGCACTCTTGAACAAGTGTCTCAGTTTAATTATCTTGGGAGCTATGTAACAGATACTGGTGATGTGCTGCATGAGATTAACAGATGGATAGGGATTGCTGCTGGGACTTATAAGAATTTATGGAGAGTGTGGAAAAATAAGCATATACATCTAAAGAATAAAATTAGGCTGTGTAATAGTTTCTCTTTCTAAGGTTATTATGGTAGCAAAACACTGACCCTTTGTAAACAAGATAACAGGAAACTTGATGTCCTTGATTCTAGACACTTATGCAGTATCTTGGGCATTAGGTGATTCATCTTTTTAAGTAATGATAACCTGAGGCAAAGTAGTTAGCAACCTCTTTTGAGCAGCATTTTGTGCAGAGAGAGCTCTGTTGATTTGTTCGTATTTCCGAGGCTGATTGCCTCCTGTGATTTACATATATCTACTTCCATTCCTTCTTGGTATTGCAATTTCCACTTTGAGCTGTGTAATGTATGTGTGTGTTATTTATTATTATTGCTGTGCTGAAATCGAGATAAATATGTGCAAATAAAACTTTCATTATGTGTTTTATTAATAACAAGGATATTTTTGAACCTTTCAATCCTCCCTTTTTTCATAAGTTGTTGGTTTCAAATAGCATGGTATCAATTTGCATGTTTTTTTTTTGGAATTATGTACCATGTAAATTGAGAGATAAGTGTAATTTTATGCTTGAAGAAATGATAAACATTTAATATGGAAAAGTTGGAAGGGAGATTTGGAAATTTCATTTCTTGCGGTTGGATTGTTTTTTCTGAGTGGCTTTTTTTGCACACAATGGGCTAAATGGCAAGGTCATAAGGAATAGAAGAGGGAAATGTACCTATTGGACAGCTATTAAGAGACAGATGGTAACCTCCTGCTAAAGGAATCCAGCATGTTCTCTAATATGCACAGTATGGCTCTCTTGCACTTAGGGCTATGGCTTTATGTCTCATCTAATGACAACCTTTTCAAACCCGTTGGTGTCTCATACTCACTGAGGGCAGGGTGGAAGTTTTGTAGAGATAAATCACAACTCTGATCCAGGTTGGACTCAAACTTGGGAAGTGCAGGTTGAGCCTGGCATAATATTGACTGAGCCATCATTTCTTGCAGTATTTTGGCAGGGATAGACAGAATAAGGGTAAGGTGCCCTATTTTGATTACATCTAGAATTCATAATTAGAGTAAATCAGAGAATTGATTTGCCTAAAGTTTTGGAAGTAAAAACACTTGCCATAAGCAATAGATTGTTGATTCAGGTTTTCATTATCAGTTTTTCTGGTGTACTAAAATTGTTTTTGATTGTGATTCTTAAAGCATTCATAATAATTTGGTGAAAAAATTTTGGACTGTTGAGTATGTGGTGTATTCTATAACTTTTTTCAATAGATGGAAATAAGAAAGATAGACAGTTCAACAAGGATCAGAGATTCAGAGGCAGAAGAGGCAGAGGCTTTATGCAGCAAGATTGGCGATCAAGAAGAAGAGGTACGTTTAATTGTTTTGTGCACTGTGTATAATATTTTAACAAGAACGATATTTAGCAGTGATAATTGTTAATTGGATGTTCAGTATGAAAATGTCATTATTTGAGCAATAATAAAATATGTAGATGACAAAATTTTGAAGATATCTCTATCCTTACAGCTTGGTAATTACCTATTCATATCTTTTTACTCTATTATACATTAACCCCTCAACTGCAAAATTATGCTGTCACTTCGAATTAAAACAGTGCTAACCAATGAACTTTTAATGAGAAATAGGAAGAAAAATGGTATTAGAAGACATTTGTCTCAGTCAACTTCAATTTCTAAAATGGTCTCAGTCCAAGGTGAATATTCAAGCACTCAAAGTGAAAGAGTGGAAAGCAGGAATTTGTCTTTGTGTGACCATCCACCTTCATTTCTACCGTCTACTTAAGTATTGTTAAACAGCAATTGATCTGTTTTCCAATTAATGGACCACTCACTGCTAGAGTTACCATAAGTATTTAATTCATGATTATGCTGTACTATTAAAAGCTTTTGAGCAACACTAGTCTTCATTAAACTTAATATTATTTTCACATAGTCTAGCCATGAGCATTATTCATCATGGTATACTGTCACTTAAGGACACTTTTATATTTCCGAAAAGTTCCCAAGAGATGTAAATGTTACCCTTTTTAGGTGATAAACGTCAGTGCTGTACATCAACAATAACTGCCAATAAGAAGTTACTGGCAATCAAGGTAAAATCTTGGAAGCAGGGCCTTGCAAAGAACAACACAAGGATAATAGCACGACCGGTGAGCCAGCAAGAATTTTGGAAGACACCTAAAAATGGTAACAATTTACATCTCTTTACTTGGGAACTTTTTGCAAAGATAAAAGTGTCCTTAAGTAACAGTATACCATAATGAAAATACTCATGGCTTGACTATGTGAAAATAGTATTAAGCTTAATGTAGATTAATGTTGCCCAAAAGCTTTTAATAGTACAACATAATCATGAATTAAATACTTTTAAACAAATTGCTGTGTAGTTTAATAAATTAATAGTTACCACCTCTTCAGATTGCAGTATGCTCTCTGTGGTGTTAATCATGAATTCTTCAGGACTTATATAGAAAAATGTTTTAATTTTCAATTTGATATTGATTTGAAACAATTTTCTCTAAAGCACCATAGGTTGATGCTTTACTTAATCATTAAATTTTATATATTGGTAGAATGTAAATGGTAGCTTGGTAGTCACTGGAAGGAAAGCCATGCATCAATCCTCTGTGATGATGTGCAGAACCAGCTAGGCCTAGCACCTAATGTGTCCGACCCTGCCTTCTCATGGTGCAGATCATTAGTACCTTTCAAAAGAGATGTTCTCTTGTGGAAGGGAATGGAATGAGAGGGCTTCCAGATCAGTTTGGCCTACTGATCTGGACTACTTTGGCTATTTTACTTTTTTTGTACCATGCTGAGAGTGGTCAACCACACAGGGTCCTGGTGCTGACCATATACAGCAACCTGAACAGAATAATAGCTCTGAACTTGAATTTGGATCCTGAATTTTCTGCACTGGTGTGCTTCTGTGGAAGGGGAATCTTCTGCTGTGTTTTCTGTTCATTTGTTGACAGCCCCAAGTGAATAGATTCATAGGATACATTTTATAGCTGGTGGATAATCCTTATTAGAGATCATCGCAGATACAGTACCTGAACTCTTGCTTCTACAAAGCATCATCAAATCCTACATTGGAGGAAGTATTCTAGTGTAGTGGCTTCGAACTTTAGTAGTGGGGAAACAGGTCTCTGCCTCATGACTGTGATTAGGGAATTGTTTGATATTGTTGCCACTTCCTCTCTAAATAAAAATAGTTCCTTTAAGCATCCCACTAAACAATTTCTCCCACAGGTTCTTAGAATGTGAGGACTCTGCACAAAGACAGACTCTTGATATCTTCACACAAAAATTTTGCCATTATAACCTAGATATTCTTGGCATGTAAGAGACCAGATGGACATGAAATATAATTCCATGACACGCCCCAAATGTTCCACTATTCCAGATAGTACTACATTATACAGAGGGTGCCACATTTTGACCCATCCACTGTCTAAGCATGGCTTCACTTTAAAAATAACATAACTGCAGAGAAAGGACCTGTTATAATGAGCAAGACATGTAAGCTGATAGAATCAGATTCGTCTGATTGTCTAATCATTGAGGTGTAGCGAGAGATTTCCGAATTTTGTGCAATGCCTAAATATAATAGCCAAACATTTCATTGAAATTTCCTTCTAATAAAATGCCAAACATATACAACACCAAAACTTTGTTGGTTAAATTTTGAATTTAGAATGCCAATTTTGAATAAATATTTGGACTGGAGGGAGCTAATGTGGTGAAGACTCCCAGAGGCTTTTCCATCGATAAGCCAGCTTAATAGGGGATCCCACTCCCATTCAGCATGGCCCTCGACTCATCCTTTCCATCAGGGCTGCCACCCTTTGGGACCCCAACTTCTCAGAAGTTGGAGTGGAGAGCCTGCAAGACGGGACAAGCCAGCTGGGACCCCAAACCCAGCCCATAGAACCCTCATACAGTCTCTCCATTGGGGCTGCGACCTACTGTGGCACGCCAGGGACACTTACTGAGCAGGGACCCCAACTTCTCAAAGGCACCCTAGGCTCCTCCACCACCTTTTTTATTCATTGCCTTCTGATCTGGGTTGCCTGAAGTTCTCATGTGGGGACTCTTAGTTTGGCTGTTCCATCGATAAGTCCGTCGACAGGGGATCCCACTCCCAGTTGCGAGCCTTCAACTTCTACCTCTCCATAAGAGCCGACTCGCGGACCCCCCAGCGTACAGACCTGCCACCCACATCGGGGCTGCAACCGAAAACTTCTCTGATGCTAGGATGGGTCCGCCTAATTGGGTGCACTAAGCCCTTTCAACGGACACTCCATTTTACACATCTCCTTCGGGTTGCTGGCCCACATGCATGCCAAGAGGACTCCCAGCGTACAGACCAGATAAAAGTCAGATACTTAAAAGTAATCTTAAATTTCTCTTTTCAGGGAGGAAAGATGAGAAGCATCTCAGCATACATCAGGTGTGCCATATACACCAATGGTGTTCTCAGCAGACATGCTAGTGATGTTCTTCTGGGATATGAGTTCATTAATGAAAGGTTTCTTACAGCTAAATTTTGGACAAGTATTAAAGACTTGAATGTTAACTATTGTTATGACTTCAATGCTAAAGTTGGTACTGATTCTGACCTTTGGGGAGGGATAATGGGTCCCTTTGGTATTGGTTTTATTTTCGGATGTATAACCCCCTCAGTGTGAGGGCCTGTACGCAGTAAGGGCCCTCACACTGTGAGGGCCCTTACTTCACTCTGTGAAGGTTCCGCTGGCTCGGTTACCTCCATTCTCCATTCCAGGTCGTACCCCTCACCACCAACTTGGAGGCGGTAGCCATCCGTCTCTTCGTGGGGTTCTTGCTGACTGTCTGCTCTGTATATCTTCCACCTGGGAGCATCGTCTTCCAGGAAGACCTTGATGATCTCGTCTCGCAGCTGCCGTCCCCCTTTCTCATTATGGGGGACCTCAACGGACACAGTCCACTTTGGGGCAGTGCTCCTGGATCCTTCTCTCTCCCTGTTGAACACTGGTGTCAGTACTTACTTTCACTCCCCAACCTGCACTTTCACTGCCATTGACCTTACCATCTGCTCCTCCTCGATCCTTCCACTCTTTACATGGGAGGTCGAGGACAACCCTTATGGAAGCGATCACCTCCCCGTGGTGTGCACCATCTCCCGTGGGGGGCCTTGCAGCCCTTCACGTGTCTCGCGGTGGAGGCTCGATCGGGCTGACTGGAGTGGTTTCGAGCTGCTCTCTGAGCTCGATGACCACTCTGTCAGCCAGGAGCCAATCAATGTGGCAGTAGTGGAGATAACGGACTGTATCATAGATGCAGCTGCATCAACAATTCCTCAAACTTCGACACGGTTTCCTCGCTTTCCGAAACCGTGGTGGAATCCAGATTGCACCGCAGCTTGTAAGGATCAGAACAAGGCTTGGGAGGTGTTTCGGAGATATCCGACTACCCCCCAACCTTGAAAAGTTCAAACGTGCCAGGGCGAAAGCTCATTTCGTCCGACGCCAGAGCCAGAAGGAATTTTGGATCAAGTATACATCTTCTATCACCCACACGACTAGTTCTAAGGTCGTGTGGGATAAAGTCCGGAAGATGGGTGGGAACTACACGTCCCACTCGTCATCGATCCTGGAGCACAATGGACAGGCAATTGCTGATCCCAAAGCAATTGCCGACACTCTGGGGGAGTCATTCTCCTCCATCTCTACCTCTTCTTCTTACTCCCCCCGAGTTCCTGGCCCAAAAGGGCAGGGCAGAACACTCTCCACTGTCTTTCCACGCGAATGGCCTGGAGCCTTACAACAGGCCATTCACAGCGGAGGAGCTTCGCCTTGCTCTGCACTCTTCTCGTGCCTCTGCTGTAGGGCCGGACAATGTCCATTCTGCCATGCTCCAACATCTTTCACCATCGAGTAAGGATCGGCTGCTCCATCTCTTCAATCGCATTTTTCTCGAGGAGCAGTTTCCGGATTCCTGGCGCGAGGCCATCGTCTTGGCCTTCCCCAAGCCAGGCAAAGATCCCAAGATTCCTTCCAATTATCGTCCCATTGCGTTGACGAGCTGCATTTCAAGGTGTTGGAAAGAATGGTAAATGCCAGACTGATCTGGTATTTAGAACACCACAACCTTCTTTCCAACACCCAGTATGGCTTTCGCAGGCAACGGTCAACTCTTGACCATCTGATACGCCTCGAATCGGCTATCAGAAACTCTTTTTTTACATAGATAGCACCTGGTGCCAATTTTCTTCGACATCGAAAAAGCATACGACATGGCTTGGAGATTCGGCATTCTTCGTGACCTCCACAGCTTCGGCTTGAGAGGTCACATGCCGATCTTCATCTCCAACTTCTTATCGACACGTTCTTTTCGTGTCTGTGTCGGTAACACTCTGTCGCGGCCGTACCCCCAAGAACAGGGGGTGCCACAAGGCTGCGTTCTGAGTGTTACGCTTTTCGCTGTCAAGATTAATTCTATAACTAGACAACTTCCTCCATCAGTAGGCAATGCCCTCTATTTTGATGACTTTAGCATCTTTTGATCTTCGTCCAGCATGAGGGTCATTGAAAGACAACTGCAAATTGCCCTGAACAATCTTTCGGTTTGGGCGACGGCAAACAGGTTTTGGTTCTCCCCACAGAAGACCGCTTGTGTGCACTTTTGCCACAAGCGTAATCTTCACCTGGATCCCGAGCTGCGGCTCGGGATCCAGGTGAACATCATTCCAGTTGTGGTGGAGACCAAGTTTCTCGGTCTCGTATTCGATCGGAAATTGACCTTTTTACCACACATACGTCATCTCAGGTCCAAGTGCACGCGGGCATTGAATATCATCAAGGTCCTCTCCTCCCTTTCTTGGGGGCGGACCGATGTTCTTTGCTCCACCTGTACCGTGCACTTGTCCGATCGAAACTGGACTACGGATCCCAGGTGTACGACTCGGCCCGGGATTCGGTGGTGAAGGTGCTGGACCCCCTCCATCACCAGGCCTTCCGTGTTTGCACAGGAGCCTTCTGCACTTCACCGGTCCAGAGTCTTTACGTTGAGACCGACGAACCATCTTTATCTCTTCGCTGTCAGCAGTTGTCCCTACAATATGTGGGGCGGGGGTGGCTCAGTCGGTAGCGCGCCAGGCTCGTAATCTGCAGTTCCCAGGTTCGAGTCCCAGCTGGGTCAGCGTTGAGATTTATCTCTGCAAAATTCCTCGCCCTGCCCACGGTCAGTAGGGGACACCGATGGGCTTGGAAAGGCCGCCGTCCATCGGATGGGACGTTAAGTGTGCGGGAGAGCCATACCCTGTGCACGTTAACACATTGGATGGCCTTGACGGGAGGCTACCATCTGTCTTCCAACAGCTGTTCCAGTGGGTCCCCTCCCCCAACCTTCTCTGAGCCTTCGGGGTCCATGTGACCTGGCCATTTAGCCCATGGTGTGCAAAAAAGTGCCGCTCAGAGGTAAAACAACCCAACCCTACAATATGCATCTGAATTGCGATCCCTGCCTGGCCATCCTACTTGGGACTGCGTTTTCAGTCTGAAGTGGGAAATGCTTTACACAAATCGGCCGACTGCCATTCGTCCTTTTGGTTTGCGTGTCCGAGGCTACCTCAGAGATCTTAACATCAGTCTCGATAGCATCGCACAGTTGACAGCTGAGCCGCTTCCACCATGGCTAGCTGTTTCCCCTTCCTGCGATTTTTCCCTGTGCAGGACGGGGAAGGCCTTTACACCCGACTGTGTGTACCGGCAACTCTTTGCCAGCCGTCGTACTGAGCACCCGGACTTCTTGCCTGTCTTCACAGATGGCTCGAAGTCATCGAATGACATCGGTGGGATCGGCCATGGTCTGCTGTGATGTAATCATTGCAGACCAGATCCCACTGCAGTGTTCCATCTTCACTGCAGAGTTGCACGCTATCAGCCTCGCCTTGGACCACGTGCCATTCGTCCTTTTGGTTTGCGTGTCCGAGTCTACCTCAGAGATCTTAACATCAGTCTCGATAGCATCGCACAGTTGACAGCTGAGCCACTTCCACCATGGCTAGCTGTTTCCCCTTCCTGCGATTTTTCCCTGTGCAGGACGGGGAAGGCCTTTACACCCGACTGTGTGTACCGGCAACTCTTTGCCAGCCATCGTACTGAGCACCCGGACTTCTTGCCTGTCTTCACAGATGGCTTGAAGTCATCGAATGACATCGGTGGGATCGGCCATGGTCTGCTGTGATGTAATCATTGCAGACCAGATCCCACTGCAGTGTTCCATCTTCACTGCAGAGTTGCACGCTATCAGCCTCGCATTGGACCACGTGGCGACTAAGCATCATCGTCAGTGTGTGCTTTACACCGACTCGCTTAGCTCGCTACAGGCTTTGATCTCGGTGAGGCATCGACCTCACCTAGTTCTTACCAAGATCCGCCAGCAGCTACATCATCTGGCAGCCACAACCACAATCTATTTCTGTTGGGTGCCCGGTCACGTCGGGATTAGGGGCAATGACTTGGCAGATGCTGCTGCCAAGTCAGCCACGCCCCTGTCCAACTCTCCATTGCCAGTTCCCTATCTGGATTTCCGGCAGCGTTTTACCACCGAGCTCCGGGCACAGTGGCAGAGATCTTGGTCAGAACAGCTTACGAACAAGCTCTTTGAGATCAAACCTATCATCAAACCATGGCAGTCTTGTTACCGCAGGAATCGCAAGGAGGAAGTTGTACTTGCTCGGCTCCGCTTAGGTCACTCGTTTATTGCTCATTCGTTTCTTCTACGGGCGGACGACGTACCTAAGTGCGAGTTTTGTGACACCATTTTAACTAATTAAACATATTTTAGTCGAATGTCCGTGTTTTAATTTCGAACGTCAATGTTATTTTAGCTTTCATAATTTTATGTCCGAGCCTCTTACACTCGGACATCTTTTATCTGATCATTGCATTTTATCTCCAGTTTTTACCTTTTTGAAATATTGTGGATATTTTACCGAATTTGATTTTACCTTAATTTTATGCATTATTTACCCCAGGTCTCTTACACCTGGGATTATTTTATTTAATATTTCTAGAGTTGTTTTACTCTGTTCCTATACACTTGTTTTCTGTTGTTTTACCGCTTTACAATGTTGAAAATGTATTTTAACTTTTGGTTATGGGGTTCTATGTCTTTTATCTTTTATATTGTCTTTTGTTTGGCGCATTTTGGCCTTGTTGCCAATGCGCCATTAAACCCCAAACAACCAACCAATCGGATGTATAATTGATCATTAACAGAAAACTAATTGTTGTTGGTGGCCAGGTAGGTCCTCATGAATGCTAAAGTATTCTAGGGCGGTGGGCCTGGCAACCTCCAATCATTTGTGTTTGAGTAGCATGGAAGCTTCAAATATAGGGGGGTACTTGGGTACAAGGATACTACATCTAGGGAATGTAGAGTGTATTCTGGTTTAATTTCAATATCCATATTTATGTATAAGGTCAGTTCCAGTTTTTGTGGAATTCTGATCTGGAGAAAAAAAATATGGGGTGAAGAATTTTAATAAGGCTTTTTTCCAAGAAATGTGTGGGGGCATATCATTTGCTGATTAGTGATCTGAAAGGTTTATGCAATTTAATTTTTGCAAACAGCTGGGGGCTATTGGAGTAAATGGGATCCAATGTCCTGAACAAACTGTCCTGTTAAATCTGTATTCTATTGCTACTATGTAGATTATATTTTCTTAATTTGGCCTTATGGCCTTGCAGAACTTAACTGATTAATACAAATGTTTAACAATGCAATTCTATCCATCAACTTCACCCATGAAGCTGAAATTAACAACACATTCCCATATTTAGATGTTTTAATACATCACTTTCTACACCACATTCCATGGAAGTCTTCCTAAAACCAACATACATGCCGACTGTTATACCTTTCACATCTTCCCATCCCTATGAGTATAAAATATCCACATTTAACTCATATTTTCACAGAGCTTTAACTTATTGCAGCCATAAACCACTTTTAAATAAAGAATTAAACCACATATGGCAGATCAGTTTAGGTGCAGGTTAACCCCTTCACTTAATAAGGAAACATTTCTAGATCAAATGCCAATTAAATGCTACCTCCCAACTACCATTCAACCAATTAGACATAGCCAAGCCCTAACAAAAATAAACTATTGCATTCCCATACAGGTTTATGTTATTAAGGTATTCATATACCTTAATAACATAATGTCCACTTATGCATATATAGTTCTATCATAGATAGAACCCCAACATACTCACTGGAAATGTACGAAAAACTAACCAACCTTTTCCCCATAGAACATAACACTGATATAAAAAAACATATCACTGCATTGGCTTAAACTATCCTTGACCATAAACTACCCACCACTATAACAGACAATAAAATAATTATTTTCCCACCCACTAAATTCCAACTATCCTACATGGAAAACTTAATCATTAACATAAATCAACACATACTGTATAATATGGACATTGACCCACTGTTGTCACCATGAAAACTTTACCATGTTCTGAGAATATCAGCTCCCATTGGAGATCGCCTCCAATGCGTATGTAAATTGACACAGCACCCCTGCCCCATATAAGTCGATGCACTTTTTTCTTCACTTGCCTACCGAAGTGTGACCAAACTCTTGGGTCATGAAATGCATCAGAGCAGAGACATCCAACAAACAATATGGCATTCCTTAATACATTCTTATAACTAAGTTTTATAATATGCTATAATATCAAGTATTGTAGTTATCCCTACAATATGCATCTAAATTGTGATCCCTGCCTGGCCATCCCACTTGGGACTGCGTTTTCAGTACAAAGTGGGAAATGCTTTACACAAATCGGCCAACTACCTCAGAGACCAGTCTCTATAGCATCGCACAGTCGACAACTGAGCCAATTCCATCGTGGCTCACTGCTTTCCCTTCCTGTGATTTTTCCCTGTGCAGGACGGGGAAGGCCTTTACACCCAACTGTATACCAGCAACTTTTTGCCAGCCATCGTGCTGAGTACCCGGACTTCTTGCTTGTCTTCACAGATGGCTCGAAGTCCGACAATCGGTGGGATCGGCCATGGTCTGCTGTGATGTAATCATTGCAGTCCAGATCCCACTCCAGTGTTCCATGTTCACTGCAGAGTTGCATGCTATCAGCCTCACCTTGAACCATGTGGCGGCTAAGCATCATTGTCGGTGTGCTTTACACCTTCTCGCTTAGCTAGCTACAGGATTTGATCTCGGTGAGGCATCGGCCGCACCCGGTTCTAAGATTCGCAGCTGCTACATCATCTGGCAGCCACAACCACGATTCATTTCTGTTGGGTGCCCGGTCATGTTGGAATCAGGGGCAATGATTTGGCAGATGCTGCTTCCAGGTCAGCCATGCCCCTGTCCAACTCTTCGTTGCCAGTTCCATATCTGGATTTCCAGCAGCATTTTATGATTGAGCTCCGGGCACAGTGGCAGAGATCTTGGTCAGAACAGTTTACAAACAAGCTCTTTGAGATCTAACCTATCATCAAACTATGGCAGTCTTGTTACTGCAGGAATCACAATGAGGAAGTTGTACTTGCTCAGCTCCGCTTAGGTCATTCTTTTATTATGCACTCTTTTCTTCTTCGGGCAGACAACGAACCCAAGTGAGAGTTTTGCGACACCATTTTAACAGTCAAACATATTTTAATTTCATTTCCTTGTTTTAACTTTGAACGGCATATGTTTTTTAACTTTCATGATTTTACATCCGAGCCCCTTACACTCGAACATTTGTTATCTGATCATTGTTGTTTTAACGCTGTGTTTCAATTTTTACAATTTACTGGATATTATACTTGGCTATAGTTTTACCTCATTGTTTATTATTCTATATGTTTAACCCAGGTCGCTTACACCGGGTTACTTTTATTTATATTTATAACATATTTATACTTTTGTTCATTGTTGAATATGTTTGATTTTACCATTTTACATTTGTAGTTTATTTTTAAATTTGGTTAAGGGTATCGCAACTTTTATCATTTTTTATGGACGTTTGTTTGGCACATTATAGCCATAGATGCTAATGCACCATAAAAACCTAAATAACCAAACCAAACCGATATTTCACAATGCATGGTGTACTTACCTTCAACTTAAAAATAGTTTTGTGTACTTTCATTGTATAACATCACAGTCGTTACCCTTTTGTGGTACTGACATAAAATAACTGATATGTAACATCTCACTTTGCAAGGTGTTTTACCTTACCTAAAAGGTGCATATATTGTCAGCATATTTTCTATTAGCAATCATATTCTATAGAAAGATAGAGAAGTATTCTAGAGAAAGGAGATAATTCTGTACTTAAAAGAAAGACTTTCATATCTTTTGTGCCATTGGCACCCATCTGAAAATATCTTGTTACCTTAAATGCAGATACTTTACTACTTTTACTATTCATGTTGGATTATACTGCCTCATTCTGCTGTTTTTAATTATATATAGTGTTATAGAGATTTTATTAAATTTATGATACATTGTGATTTTAAAGTATTGTTGTATAGTTGAAAATGGAAATAAGTTTATTTTTTCTTTGAAAAATTAAAACTTTCATTAATAACCTTTTTCACAAATTTGATGCTTTTTTGGCACTTGTAACCCATTGACTATCTTGAGACTAGGGGTAACAGGTTACAAATATCTTCGGGTTGCTGGATTTTGAAAAGGTGGAAACTACTCACTCTTCTTACCCTTGGGGGTGGGGGTGGCTCAGTTAGTAGCGTGCCTGGCTCATAATCTACAGTTCCCAGGTTCAAGTCTCAGCTGGGTCAGTGTTGAGATTTATCTCCGCAAA
This sequence comes from Ryuthela nishihirai, assembly GCA_038380435.1. NCBI lineage: Eukaryota > Metazoa > Arthropoda > Arachnida > Araneae > Heptathelidae > Ryuthela > Ryuthela nishihirai. Next base: position 36,620,733 of record JAWZYU010000031.1, read on the forward strand.
ACTCCCCACCCTGCCCATGGTCAGTAGGGGACACCAATGGGCTTGGAAAGGCCGCTGTCTGTCGGATGGGATGTTAAAGCTGGATATAGAAAATTTATATATAAATAAAATATTTAAATACATAAAGTTTCAAGTAAGGGTCCATGATTTTGAGTAGAGAAAGTATGTTATTTCAATGAATAAATTCCATTCTTACTAAAAACTTTTAACTTAGAGCAGTGTTTTGATTATGGGACTGTCCAATTTGGGAGTTATTACTCTGTTGCATTCACTGATGCAGGTAACTTGTTACTAAAACGTTTGATTATTTAATTTTGGGGTGTCCAGAAAAAAAATTTGATTTTTGATAGAGAAATGTACTTACTCAAAGCCTTGTAAGAATCAGTGCTTATGATTCATGTGAAACAGTGAAGTGCCTACCATGAAAAAAATGTGCCATCATCCGAAACAGGTAATAAGAATGGGCAAGGTCAGGGCTGTATCCTGGACATAGCAGGATCTCTGTTCCATCAAGTTCATTAAGCTTTACCTGGGTCCAAGTGGTGGTATGTGGCTTGACATTGACCTTTCAAAGGAGCACCTGCTTATTGTTGATCAAAGCAGGGTACCTTTGCTTCAGTTTGTCATAAGTCTGATCCAGTTGCTCAGAATGCAGTTCGGCATTCATAGCCTGTCCATTCGGAATGTGCTCAAAGTGGATCACAGACTCAAAATTCCACCAGGTGCACAGCATGACCTTTTTCTTGAAATGACCATGTTTTGGGACAGGTAAGGCTGGTTCACCTGGGTCAAACTACTAGTTGAACATGTCTGGATTACACAGGTAGATCCACTTCTCATCCCGAGTAACTATCTGCTTAATGAACTGAGTGTCACATGGATTCTTAAACAGTTCCTTGCAGACCTCAATGTGCCATTGAACCTAAACTGGGATCAATTCTTTCTGCAGCTCATGCCATCGTCTGTAGACCTTTCCGAACTTGTGCAGATAGTCGGCAGTAGTGGATTTGGAAACTCATAGTTCAGCCAAAAGTTTGTGGGTGCTGGTTATTGGATTTCCTTTAACAGCCATGAGCAGGGAATCCAAACCAATCACAGAGGGCCTTCCCAAACCTTTCTCTCCTAACTCATGTTGCCAGCTGCAAACTTCTTGAACCAGATTTGTGATGTCCAAGTGACTGCAGCACTTCAACTTCACTTATTTTTTTTACTACTTCAGTCACTTTAACCACCTTGCTTCCAGTAATGGCACAACAGAACCAAGATTTCAAACTTAGTGGCCACATTGTACAATGTGATAAACATTCAGTGCACATTTCGAAGCAGGTATACCATATATGTACCTGTTCCCCATGCAACGAGTTTTTGTGATCTGTAGCATTGACAACATATTCCACTGAAACTATGCAAATTAGTGACACAATAAAAAGACACATTTTTTTCCTGTACACCCTTAGTATTTAATACTTCCATTGGCTAATAAAGATTTTATTCTAAAGATAATGAGATTAATTCTAAAGTATATTGTCAGTGTAGGTGATTTTCATGTCTAGGCACAAATTTACTCAGATGTTTTAACCCTTGGATATTTTTTTGCTACTTGATTTTATCGGAGTAAATGAAAGAGGTCTCCTCTATGTAGTAAATTTCAACTTGTTTGGTAAAATTTAAGAGTAGAACTTTTCTATACATGTTACAGGTTATTTTCAGTTCATTAGATATAGAAACTGACAGCATCCTGTCAGATCTCTATGGCAAGCAGCTGCTTCAGGGGTTATTTATTTGTTATTTAGTAACAGTAAATATTTGTAATTTGAAAGTAAACTGGTAAATGATAGCTGAAAATGTACTGGAAAAAAGAATGTAGAGCATTCCCCTGGAATTATGCATAGAACTGGCCAGGTTCAGTACCTGTAGTCTTACTCCACATTCTAATTGTATTTGCTATTAGTGTCTTTCAAAGAAGATATTCTATCCTCTGAAGGGGAACAGAAAGAAAGCTGCCAGAATAGTTTGTCTATTGATCTGGTCTTCTGTATCATTCCCCCCTCCTGCCCCCCACTTTGATGAGACTTTATCTGTTCTAGTTTATTGCAGCCAAATCTTCCAGTGTTGAGATTTATGTCCACTAACTCTCACTCTACTGTCCATGATAAAGGGGACACTGATGGGCTTGTGCATAGCTGCCTTCATTGGATGGACATTATGTTCATATGGTGATGCAGCCCCATGTTCAGGAGAGAGATACCCTTGCACATTAAAGAACATGCTGTAGGGCTTCATGGGAGGTTTCCATAATCTCCTAATAGCTCTCAACTGGACCCCATTTTCTTTATCTTCTCTTCTTTCTTGTGACCTGGCCATTTAGTCCATTGTGTGCACAAGCACTCAGAAGTAAAACCCTGCCCAAAGATCACAATCAATACCAACTTTAGTATTGAAGTTGTCCAGCACAAGAGTAATATCTCCTTTTTTGACAGAATTCAGAGGGGTGGGGGTTGGCTCATTCAGTAGCTTATCAGGCTTGCGATATATAGTTCCCAGGTTTGAGTCCTTCCTGTTCCAACATTGAGCTTTATTTTCACTAAAACCCCTTTCTGCTCTTTGTCAGAAAGGGGACACCAATAGGCTTGGAAAGGCCGCTGCCCATTGGATGGGACAAACCCATTTGTGCATTGTGTGCAGGAGAACTACACCCTGTGCATGTTAAAGAACACACTGGATGGCTATAATGGGAGGCTGCCATCTGTCTCCTAACAGCTGTCTAGTTGGTCCCCTTCCCCCCAACCTTCTCTGAGTCCTTTGGGTCACTGTGACCTGCCCATTTAGCTCATTTTGTGCAAAAAATAGCAGTCAGAACTAAAATAATATAAACGGCCAACACAATTTAAAATATCTCAGCTGTTCATAAAATCTACATTTCTTATTCTCATCTGAGCCCTTTATGGAGACATCATCCTCAAGCAGTAATGGGCTATGGAGGTAAAACCAAATTGTGCAATTTAGCTTTCCAAACATGTGTCCTGAGCTACATCTGCTGCATCTGTCCACTGTGGGACAGGGGTGGCTCAATAGCTGCAGCGCCAGACTTGTAATCTGCAGTTCCCAGGTTCGAGTCCCAGCTGGGTCAGCAATTGCATTGTGTGCAGGAGAACTACACCCTGTGCATGTTAAAGAACACACTGGATGGCTATAATGGGAAGCTACCATCTGTCTCCTAACAGCTGTCCAGTTGGTCCCCTTCCCCCAACCTTCTCTGAGTCCTTTGGGTCACTGTGACCTGCCCATTTAGCTCATTTTGTGCAAAAAATAGCAGTCAGAACTAAAATAATGTTACGACAGAAGGAATCTGGCAACCGAAAGCAAAAAGTTTCAGCCAACGAATAAGAACTTTGGGAGAATTTGGAGAAGAAGAGTGGAGCGTTAACGGTCGTTGTGTTGTAACGGTCGTTGTGTTGTAACGGTCGAAGAGTTCGAAAATGGCCGGCGGGCTGTTCTGAGACAGTGCGCGTTAAGTATCAAGAAGTAACTTGATGTGTTGTGTATACGCGGAAGGATAAAAGTGGGATCTTTTATCGTTAAGTATCAAGAAGTAACTTGATGTGTTGAGTATACGCGGAAGTATAAAAGTGGGACTTTTATGGCTAACTTCGAATGTCTACACGGACTGTCCTTTTGTTCGGCTAGTGTGTGAAAAGTTATTAGCACAGGACGAGAATTGGTTTACGAGTGAAGATCTTCGGGTGACCTGGTAAATCAAGTAAAAGGTAGTATTTAGTAAAATACACAGAGCTGATGTTGTGTGCTCACGCAGGAAGATTGATGACTTGTGCATGTTAATAGTTGATTTGTTAATAAGATACTTCATCCATATTTCCTTTGTAACAATTTACCTTGTATTGAATTTGGTTTTGAAATATAGCTTTTAATACTCACGCTCAGTGGCTATCCATTTTTGTGATACGCAACATTTGGTGTCAGGAGTGGGATAATTTATTGAATGCCGTTAACTAGAAGTATGGATGAATTAGTAAAGTTGATAAATAGCTTCAAAGCCGATATGGCTAACAAAATAGGTGACCTGGCCGCACAAAATACTGAGATTAAAGGTGATATAGCTGCCCAAAGCGATAAAATAGGTGACTTGAAAGCCGAAATGGCCGCACAAAATACTGAGATGAGAGCTGAAGTGGCTTCTCAAGTTGGTAAGTTTATTGATCACTTCAAGGATCATAAAACCGAACTCAATAGACAATGCAATAGTTTAAATGTTGAATTTGTCAGTGAAAAAGATGATCTTGATAGTGTTAAGTTAGATTGTAAACATGGAAAAGAAAAAGAGAAAGGCAACGCATATAAAAATGTGGATCTGCTACTGGAAATCAAGAATCGTAGAGATAGCGCAGATAATGCCTTTGACCACGCAACTACTGGTGATGCATGGCAGAGTGTCTATGTCGCTGGTGACATGTCTAGGAACTGTGAAGAACAATCACACAGATCAGAGAGCTGCGAGACTATACAGTACGCTTTGCACTTCAAAATACCTAGGTATACAAGTCTGGCACGATCTGAAGAGAGATCCACACGAAAGGTATTCTATTCCTCGCTCTCAGCAAAATGCGTCATGGACAATTATCGCAAAGGCAGAGTAACGAGTGGTAATGAAGGGGAACGAAACAGAGTTTACGTTTCGCAGAGTGGTCCGAGTAAAGAAGAGGCGTCCATTCATCATAGATACAAAGTGCCATTCGACTTTACCGCGGAAGTCGGAGAGATTTTTCCGAAGCATATAGCCACACTTGAATCGTTTATAGAAAGTGGGGAATTAAGGAAGAGGAATTCCGAAGAATGGCTTAGAAGCATAACAGGTGATGCTAGTAAAAGAGCTTCAGGCAGAGACGGTACTTCAAAGACTAACTTTCTGGATGAAACTAAGCCTCAGAGTTACGATCAGAGAGAAGTAAAGCCCTCAGATAATCTCAACGTAGCCATGCTGAATTTCTTTTCTGAACAGTCAATGCGCAGATTTGGACATTATAACCATTTGGATTATAAGGATATAGAAAAGTTTTATCACGACTTCAGGAGCTCTAAAGTGGACAATATCATGTTACAAAACTCGTCGCTGATCTCCAGAATGAACAATTTGGCAATCATGACTGATATTTCCCTGGCTAATTACAATGAGAGCTCCAAGAAAGTGAATTCGGAAGAAACAGCAAATATGACCTCCTCGGGTCATGTGTTTTGTTGGAGACTCGAGTGGCGCCATCGGATGGTAGATAAACACAGCACAAGAGGTGTCAGCGACAAAGTGAGTCTTGTCTTGGCTCCTGCACTTGCTGCTTTAGGTCTCAAGGTCCCTATGATCTCCGGTCATGCTCTCCAATTGACGGGAGATACTCTGGACAAATTGGAATCCATCCCTGGCTTCACAGTCGACTGCACTAAAGATAAAATCGAGCAGATGATGGAAGACGTCGGATGCTGCATCGTAGGACAGACAGAGGAGCTGGTGCCAACAGATAAGGAGATTTACCGCTGCAAGGATCTGACGGCTACCGTAGATAGCGTTCCTCTAAGGAGATGCTCAATTGTGTCCAAAAAGCTGGCTGAAGGAGTGTGTGCTTTGGTTTATGATGTTGAATTCGGAAAAGGAGCTATTGATCTCATCAGTACAGAAGATGTTGCTGTTGATTTAGTTAAGAAAGTGGTTGCAGCATCACAAGCTCGTGGAATGAAGAGTTTGAGTTGTTCAGCTGTTATCAGCAACATGGATTCACCTCTTGAAAACTCTGTTGACAACTCTCTGGAAGTGATGGAAGCTGTTCAGTATTTCCTTGGTAACGGATCCTTGGAACTGCAAGAGCTCGTCGAAGAGTTAGGAGAACTTCTGCGTTTTGTGAACACTGTGGATAATAGGGTAGATGAAGCATCACGTGTCCGTAAGGTTCTGCATAACGGCAATGCTTTGAACAAGTTTCGTAACATGTTAATAGAACAAGGAGTATCTGAAGATGTTGCAAGCTGGCTATGTGAAGGTAAAACAGAAAAAATATTGCTAGCAGCCCGACACATCACTGATTTCACTTATACAGGAGAAACAGGTAAGGTTGTCGGATTAGAAGCTGCAGTTCTAGCAAGAGTATGGAAGGAGGAGATGGACCGAAGAGCTAAAAAGAATTATGGAGCTGATATTATATTTGTGAAGCACCTTGGGGATCAAATGGAATCAGGTGAAATATGGCTGAAGGTTCATCACGACAGTTCTGAATTAAGGGAAAGTCAACTGACAAAAGGGTCAGACTGGAGGATGAAACTTCTCCCTAGATTTTATGTCACTAATGACTTTCATTCCTTGTTACTCTTGATAGAAGTAAAAATCCAAAGAAGAAAACTTTCGACAAAGAAGAAAACTTTTTACAGGTTTTGCACGAAAACTCTTAGTCGATTCTTCTCCCTGCAGAGACATAAACGTGTTCACAAGGGCTATAGGCCTTACACGTATTATGTTTGTGGACGAGGCTTCAGTCAGAAAAGAAATCTACGTCATAATGAGATTCGCTTTCATTTTGACACAGACGTGGTATATCGCATTCGTCGACGTCCAGCTACAAAGTGCAAGGTGGTTCACGTGGATCGTTTGGCTCCGTTTCATCGAAGAACTGAAGAAACTTTGGAATCCAGAATTGTTCGGGACGAACAAGACCTAGGAAGGGGGCAGTGTTACGACAGAAGGAATCTGGCAACCGAAAGCAAAAAGTTTCAGCCAACGAATAAGAACTTTGGGAGAATTTGGAGAAGAAGAGTGGAGCGTGTTGTAACGGTCGTTGTGTTGTAACGGTCGAAGAGTTCGAAAATGGCCGGCGGGCTGTTCTGAGACAGTGCGCGTTAAGTATCAAGAAGTAACTTGATGTGTTGTGTATACGCGGAAGGATAAAAGTGGGATCTTTTATCGTTAAGTATCAAGAAGTAACTTGATGTGTTGTGTATACGCGGAAGTATAAAAGTGGGACTTTTATGGCTAACTTCGAATGTCTACACGGACTGTCTTTTTGTTCGGCTAGTGTGTGAAAAGTTATTAGCACAGGACGAGAATTGGTTTACGAGTGAAGATCTTCGGGTGACCTGGTAAATCAAGTAAAAGGTAGTATTTAGTAAAATACGCAGAGCTGATGTTGTGTGCTCACGCAGGAAGATTGATGACTTGTGCATGTTAATAGTTGATTTGTTAATAAGATACTTCATCCATATTTCCTTTGTAACAATTTACCTTGTATTGAATTTGGTTTTGAAATATAGCTTTTCATACTCACGCTCAGTGGCTATCCATTTTTGTGATCCGCAACAATAATATAAACGGCCAACACAATTTAAAATATCTCAGCTGTTCATAAAATCTACATTTCTTATTCTCATCTGAGCCCTTTATGGAGACATCATCCTCAAGCAGTAATGGGCTATGGAGGTAAAACCAAATTGTGCAATTTAGCTTTCCAAACATGTGTCCTGAGCTACATCTGCTGCATCTGGCCACTGTGGGACAGGGGTGGCTCAATAGCTGCAGCGCCAGACTTGTAATCTGCAGTTCCCAGGTTCGAGTCCCAGCTGGGTCAGCATTGAGATTTATCTGTGCAAAACTTCTCACCCTGCCCATGGTCAGTAGGGGACACTTGATGGGCTTGGAAAGGCTGCCGTCCGTTGGATGGGACGTTAAGCGTGGTCCTGTGTGCGGGAGCGCGATACCCTGTGCATGTTAAAGAACAGGCTGGATGGCCTTGACGGAATGCTACCATCTGTCTCCCAACAGCTGTTCCAGTGGGTCCCCTCCCCCAACCTCCTCTGAGCCTTCAGGGTCAGTATGACCTGACCATTTAGCCCATTGTGTGCAAAAAAAGTGCTGCTCAGAGGTAAAACAACCCATCCTTTTGGCAAATGATGTTGATGAAATGAACACTTTCATTAGGGCTGTTGATGAAACTGGTAGTAGAGTAGGTTTGATTATAAACAGAGAGAAAACTAAAGTGATGAAAATCGGTCATGCAGGCTGTGATTCAGTTAATATGAATGGTTGCAGTCTTGAGCACGTGTCACAGTTTAATTATCTTGGGAGCTATGTAACAGATACTGGTGATGTGCGGCATGAGATTAACAGAAGAATAGGGATTGCTGCCGGGACTTTTAAGAATCTATGGAGAGTGTGGAGAAATAGGCGTATACACCTAAGGACTAAAATTAGACTGTATAATAGTTTGGTTCTTTCTAGGGTTAGTTATGGTAGTGAAACTGGGATGCTTTGTAAACAAAATAACAGGAACTAGATGCTTTTGATTCTAGATGCTTATGCAGTATCTTGGGCATTAGGTGGTTCAACTTTGTAAAAAGTATCGCTCAGAGGTAAAGCAACCCAACTCTGGTCACTGCACACCAATTCCGACAAGATCCTATTTCACATCTGCCCACCACATCCTAGGTCTCCCCCTCTTTCTGAGGCCTTTAGACATACTGTTCATAACAATATTCGCTGATTTATAATTATCCATATGGGTAACATGGCCAAACCAACGGAGTCTCTGCACAATATGCTGCTTAAAGGGGGTTGCAAACTCCTTTGCCTAACCTCATCATTAGTTACAAAGTTACAAAGCTCCCAAGGTAATTAAACTGTGACACCTGCTCAAGACTGCGACCATTCAGATTAACTGAATCACAGCCTGCCTGACCAATTTTCTTAACTTTAGTTTTCTCTCTGTTTATAACCAAACCTACTCTACTACCAGTTTCATCAACAGCTCGAATGAAAGAGTTCATCTCATCAACATCATTTGCCAAAAGGGCTAAATCATCAGCATAATCTAAATCAGAAATTTCCAGAGCTCCAGACTATTTAAGGCTTAAATCTTTCCCTTGTAGTGAATTTTGCATAACACTATCAATAACCAAGCTAAAGAGAAAAAGAGACAAAATGCACCCTTGTTGAACACCAGAAGCAATGCCAAACCAATTGCTACAACCAACTCTCACACATTGCTCAATGTTATTTTAGAGAGTTATCATTATGTTAACTAACTTGTCTGATATGCCTTACAATCAATCACAAATTATGACAATCAGTAGAGTCAAAAACCTTTTTGAAATCAACAAATCTAGTAACCAAGGTTTCTGAAACTAAACATTTCTCAAGAATCTACCTAAGTTGAAAAATCTGATCTACACATTCTCTGCCACTTCTGAATCCATAATGCTGATTATGCAATTGTCGATCAACCAGGGACCCCATTTTGTAGTAGGAGCTCAGACAAATGACAATTCTTTACCATCATAATCCATCATGTTTCAAGCACCAGCAAGGCAATGTCTGCAAGAGTCCTGCAGTTTAGATTTGGCAATGCAAGAACTAGTTTTGAGGGTTCAAATACTTGTGATGGCTTCTGATGAGGATTATAGCCAGCTAATTTAAAGTATCTTGTATGTGTGTTCAGTTGGGTTAGCAGCTTGTGAAAGAAAGGAAACAGCTCTAGACTCTCAACTGCATCCCACAGTGCATATAGTCGATAATCCAAAATCATAACCAGTTGACAGTTGAGTAGATTTAGGCAGTTCATAAAATTTATAATAAACTTCATACTCCAAATTCAGCATCAGATATTTTTTTTCATAGCAGTAAAAGTTTTTTTTAGCAAATGTCTTACGTTTGCATTCAAACATAATATTTATCATTAGAAGACTATTATAAAGCTTTGCATACCAAAGCTTGGGAACTTAACAGATTTTGAGTGATATTGTTTAACATTATACATACTTTTTATCTCGGGTGTAATGAAAATTACAATTTCAACAATGAAAGTTATTATATGTTCAAAAAACAACCTTAAAAAATAATAGTAAGTCCCTACATAGATGTGCTTTCATGAATAGATCCATCTATGGCTGATGCTAGTGTTGACATTGCTGACTTTGATATTTTCTTAAGCACTGTCATCTAGTACCCAAAAAACACAAATCATTCAGAATGTGTAAAATTAAATAGGTAATATAATTTTCAGTCATAGGGAATAATGCTTTTTGGATGGCTTGAAATTTGTGTATAGCACAGTAGTTAAGCACAATGACTGAAAGGGTTAAACAGATGAAAAACTGCAGTCCACTATTTTGTCCTGATGTTCTTTATGAATGCTATTATAAAGGCACCCAGGGGAAGAAATGAGAGGAAATTTATGAAGAAATTAATATCTCCTGTGTATTATATTTTCCTATCATATTTGAAATTAGATTGTGCATTGAAGTATGTGGCTCTTAAAGTTCTAGTGCTGTGATGGCAACCCTTTTTGAGCTCACATGCCAAAAACCCTTTATCATAAAATATAAATTAAATGATACAAAATATTAAGGATATGAAATATCAAGTTTTAGATTTGCATTATACAAAAGAAAAAAAACTAAAATCTTTACCATAACCAAAATCATTCAATAACACTCACAAACTAGTATGCAATTTTTCACTTACTATTCCCTTGTATCACTGATGCTACAACACCATTATCAGAAATGAAGTGAATTTTTATTGGCTTGGAGCAAAATAACTCTCAGATATAGCAATAAATTGAAATCATAACTAAATTCGAAGATATTGAGCAATGCTTTAAAGAAAATCAATGAATAGTTAATAGATTTAATACATATATTTTTATTATACAGCTTTTTGTGCAATGCATAATCAGTTATTTGATGAGATCTTTGTAACATATGGGCACACTACTGAAGTTGATAATTAATAACTAATTATAGCAATATAGTTGCTGTCTTACTACCAATGATCCATCTATAAATATGTATTGAATTGCTAGGGCCATTCTTTCAAAGTCTGCACACTAGTAGCCATAGACATGTATTTCTGTTCACTTCCCTGTGGTGTGCCAACACAAAATCAGTAAGAAATTAAACAGGTATGCAAGAGAGAGAGAGAACATTTTTATTAAAATTATTTACATCATTTTGTAATTCTTGATTTTTGGCTTGGCTTTGATCATTTTATGTTTGAACTATTAGTTGAAGTATCATAGCTGATATTGGTGTGTTCAAAAGACTGGCTAAAATTGAAAAGCCCATTAAGTAAAAAAAATTATATTATAGTAAAGCAGTTACAGTATTTATGAAAATTAGTGTTTGTTCATAAACATATATTTAGTATAATTTTTGCAATAGGTATTTCATCATGACCTTTCTTTTAGCCTTTTCTCAAGATGATGTTTATCATCAGGTTGATGGATATCAGCAAGATATGCCTTATTTTCCTTCTTATATGGGTGCTTATTATTGGAATTCATATGTGCCAATGACAGATATTTCTCTGAAAGAATCTGTTAGAAAGCAGATGTATGTATGTTTGTTATGTTTTCCAGCTTTCATATTAGTAAGATTTTCATTAATTAAAAAATAAATTTACTTTAAATATATTTAAAGGAATTTAGAGTTTTAAGATGCATGAAAAGTTTTCTTTGTTCCCTTTTGTGTGCACCTGTGCCAATGTTGAAGTTAAAATAATTTAAATATGTAAATTTAATGATATTTTCTTAACAACACTTTCTCAGTTAACTAATGTTATTTCAGATTTTAATGGTGAATATAAAAAATATAAAAGGTTATTTTATTTAGAACTTAAATCATTGTTTCATTCCTTATTAAAGAACCAAGATTTGATATTTTAATGGTAATATTGAAAACATAAGCTGCTTAACGTAATAACGTAATTTGAAAACATAAGCTGCTTATTTTTTTTGCATTTTTCTTAGTCTATAATCAAATAAGATTATTTTACTGTAATTGTGAATAATGAAGTCATATAATTTATAAATTCACTTTAAAGTTTCAGCTGTAATTGGGATCATTGGTAATATGTAATGTGTACTTTATTTTTATAGTTTTTTTTCCCCATGAACACACCCATATCACACTTTATCAATGTGGTATATACTAAATTTTATTAGTGTGGGTTGGCTCATAATCGTCCTGGTTTAGTTCCAACTGTACCTGTATTGAAATTTTCTCTGCTAATCTCTTCTTTGCCCTCAATGAGAAATGTGATACCAGTGAGCTTAGAAAGGCTGCTATCCATGAGATTGGATGTTAATCCATTGGTCTGTATTGTTCATGTTAAAGTACAAATTGGATGACTGATGGGAATCTTGCATATGTCTGCAATAGCTCTCCACTGGATCCCTTTTCCCAATTTTTTTCTGAGTTATTGGAGTTTTTGTGACTTGGCAATATAGCCCATTGTATGCAAAAGTGCTCAGAACAAATAAATAACCCAACAATCACTTTTTAGGCATCTGCTAAGTGAGGTGTCACCAGTAAGTGCAGGTATTGGTAAGGAGGATCAGTGAGTATGTGAATGCACTAATTAGAAGATTAATTTCTTTTTCAATTTTTGTGTATTTTAAAGTCTTTATCACCTTTCTAAGTACTCAACAAATTTCAGGATTAATTTTACCACAGTGCTCTTTGCTTATTGTTTTGTCATCCCATTGCCAGCTGCAGTGAAAGAAGGCACCTTATGACATTGGGAGTGCTTGAAAAAGAAAGGAAACCTAAATAAAAAAAGTTTTTTTTTTATCAGTAAAGGCTATAAAATAAATGGGAAGTGAATATAATTGTGATAGACTTCAAGAGTCAAGGAATTTTATTCAAGGAGATCGTATCTTTTTTTGTTATGCAACACATGAAACAGAGAAGAATCCTAGAAACTAATCTTAGCTTTTACAGGCCTTCTAATACAAGGACATGCCCTACTAAGACCATAGTCACTGCCTCAGTTAGAGGTAATGCAGCATACAAAGTTTGTCCTGATGGAATTGTTGCTAGCTCCCTAGCCACTATGCCAGTTAAGGCTATTGTAATAATTATTATTGTATTAATATACATTTTCTAAGCTTTCTGAAATGTTAAGCTAAAAAAGTACATATAGTAGACTTTTCGCATTACTAAATTGCTCTGTTTCATCTTATAGGTGTGAAATATTTCATTGTATTTTTTTCTAAGTAATGAGAAGTAACGTGTTTTTTTCTAAGTAATGATATTTAATAGATTGTTTTTAAAAAAGCTGATTTTTATGTCATGTACATTCGTTTTTTTTCAGTGAGTATTATTTTAGTGAAGAGAATCTTCAAAAGGATTTTTTTATCAGGAGGAAAATGGATTCCAATGGTTATCTTCCAATAAGTTTGATTGCAAGTTTTCATAGGGTTCAAAACCTTACACAAGATGTTGGAAAAGTTGTTGAAGTAAGCAAAAGATTTGAAAATTATCAGCCAATTTTTTTAAATATTTATTTTGCATTTTAATATGAAAATTTTTAGTAGTGACTCACTGGCAGATGTCCCGAGTACCTTAACTCTTTGTCAATTAATAACATCTCTCACACATGGTACACTCTCAGCAATTTTTGGGAGAGATAATGTGGAAAAGTACGTACAAGAAACCTGATGACATTTTTGTTTTCTCAAGCTGACATTTGGTAAACTTCATTCATACTAGGTCAACTCATTTAAAAGTTGGGATACATAATCTCCAAGCATCAATAGACTACAGAGGTCAACCAGTTAATTCAGGAGTAATTAATTTAGTATCAGGGGAATTTAATTCTCCTGATACTCCTGTAGTGCTCCTAATTAACGATAGATGCTGTATTTAACTACTGCAGGACAACTGTTAATAAAATTTTGTTTTATATTGTCCACACACCTAATAATGTATCTTAAATAAATAAACTCTGTGTCCAATATTCAAATATAGATATATATATATACACAGTCATATCAGAATAATATGACCACCCACGGAATCACTGTACCTGCTCAGGCACATCACAGAGTGCACATAAGGTCAACCACATGGAAATATAAGTGGCCAGCCAGGACAGATGAGCCATAGTGTGTAACGTGAGCACAATGGGCAGAGGTATTGATTTGATGGACGTTCAAGAAGGAATGATCATCAGCTACCACGCCAAGGGTGGAAGCATCTCGAAAACAGCAGACTTCGTGGGTTGTTCGTGGGGTGCTGTAGTAAGGGTGTACCAAGAATGGACCGATGGCACACCGAGTACCTCCAGACATCATAACTATGGAGCCCCAAAGACCATCGATCCCAGGGGGAAAACGTCACTTCTGGCGACTGGTAAAAGGCAATCGACGTGCAACAGTACAGCAATTGACTGCTCAAAAGAACGCTGGGTCACCCAGGTATGTGTCTCTGATAAAGTAGAGCGAACCCTGTTATGCATGGGTCGATGCTGTGTAAAGGCACCCATGTTAATCAAGGACCATCAGCAACAACGCCTGTAGTTTGCATGTGACTACCGTCATTGGACAGTGGAAGAGTGGAAAAGGGTTGCTTTCGATGAATTGAGGTTTCTCCTCTACAGAAATGACGGGCGTTTGCAAATATGGCATCAGACACATGATAGCCAACACCCAGACACGCTTGTCGGTCAAGTACAGGCTGGTGGTGGCAGTGTGCATGCTTGGGGATGTTTTCTTGGTATGATCTGGGACCGTTGGCACCACTGTATGGGTACCTGAATGCAAATGACTACCTGTCCATCCTCACTGACCACATGCATCCCTTCATGTTGGATGTTTACTCTTACCCTGGTGGTGATGGTGTCTACCATCAGGACAATGTGTCTGCCATGTCGCTAAGGGGTGCTTGACTGGTTCCAAGAACATGACAGCGGTCTCCGTTCTCCCTTGGCCGTCGAAATCGCCTGACCTCGATCCCCTAGAGCACCTGTTGGGACCATTTGGATTGACAGGTTCAGCATGTGGACCCACAGCCACATCATCTTCGGAACCTCCATGCTCTGCTGGAATCCGAATGGGCACATGTGCCTCTGGCAACCTTTCAGGACCTCATTGCGTCCATGCCATGCCATCTTGCTGCTGTCATCCAGGCCAAGGGTAGTTATTCCCATTATTAGGTAGGTGATCATATTCTGATATGACCATGTATATACACCGATCTGCCAAAACATTAAAACCACCTATCTAATATAAGTCCTCCTCTTGCTGCAAAAAGAGCTCTCACCCAATGAGGCATAGATTCAATGAAGTTGTTGGTAGGTGTCGCTTGATATTTGGTACCATGACTGCAACAGAAGATCCCACAGTTCCCGTAAATTATGTAGTTGGGGTGATGCTACTCATACCTGTTTCTCCAACTCAAACCACAAATGCTCGATAGGATTCATGTCTGGCGAATTTGGGGGCCATGGCAATAAATGGAATTCCACATGTTCTAGGAACCATATTCCTTTACCTTCTTCGCAGTGTGACATGGGCATTGTCTTGTTGAAAGATGCCATTTCTGTTAGGGAATATAGTTGCCATTAAGGGGTGTACTTGGTCAGCCACGATGTTCAGGTAGGTGACAGCTTTCAGAGTTTGCTCTACAGGGATAATTGGTCCAAGTGTTGCCCAAGAAAATATTGCCCAGACCATCACACTCCCTCCAGCCGCCTGGATCCATCCCACAGTGCATCCAGATGAGAAGGCTTCTGTGGATAAACATCGCACACAAGTTCCTCTGTCCACATGGTATAACAGAAAACGGGATTCATCTGACCATGTGACCCTCTTCCAGTCTTCTATGGACCAATGTCAATGATTATGTGCCCACTGCAAGCGTTGACGATGGTGAGCGGCTCTGAGCATAGGCACATGAATGGGTCTACGTCTGCGGAGACCCATATCCAAGAGCTTACGATGAATGTGTGTTCAGACACATTGGGTAATGCCAGCCATGATAGCCTGTGCTGACTTCTGGTATCAATGAGGCATGGTTGACCCATGCCTTGTCGACGGCTCAGCAATTGTTATTAAGTGTCGCCTGTTTCGGACCATCTTTGATAGGTACTAACTACTGCATAGCATGAGCAGCCTACCAGCATCACTTTTTCAGAGATGCTCTTACCAAGGCATCTTGCCATAATAATCTGGTCTTTGTCAAATTGAGATAAATCCTTAGCTTTTCTCATGTTGAGATGAAATACTGCCTGCAAGAGCTCCGACCCAGGTATTATGTATCATTCATGACCTTGGCACATGACACTGATTGGCTGCACTTGTGCTTTTTTCCATAACGTAAAGGTGGTTTTAATGTATTGGCTGATCGGTGTATATACACCCCGATAGGGGACCACCTTGACGTGGTGTGTGTGTGTGTGTGTGTGTGTGGGGGGGGGGTGCTTAATGGTGCCTCTGTGAAGTAGGGTCATGGTCCGTTGTTACTTCATTTGCATGATGGGATGTGGCCTTTGTGGCAGGGCTTGTGAGGGTCTGCAGACTGGTTTGAGAGGGGCCAGTCTAGTGGGCTTATTCGCTTGCTCAGGGAAACTTTAGGTTCACAGCCCTAATGGAGGGGCTGTGGGTGAGAGTACTGCGGACTGGTGTTGAGGGGCACCAGTCCTGTGGGCTCATCGGTGCAGCCTCAGTGAAGCTGGGGTACAGACTGCTTCTGGGGGGCAGTGGGTGCATGGCACTGATGGAGAGGATGAAGTTGAAGGCTTGCAACTGGAAAAGATCCTCAGTTGACGGGCTTATCGACGGAAAAGCCAAACGAAGAGTCTCCACCCCGGGAGCCAAGTCAACTTGGTTCTATATACCATTTTTGTGGTTAACCAGGGAACATTAAATTTAGGTTTTGACCGATGGATGAACCTTCTTTCTATAGGATTGTTCACCATAGGTAGCCCTGGATGAGCTGTGTTCTTGTGGCACTGTTTTCCCCAGCATAGGTAGTGGTGTTCATGGCATTCTCCCTATAGATGGTATGCAGTGATATGCTGTGGTGCATCTGGGACTTGCCTTTATTTAATGTTAATCTTTCACTGATAATAGTGCAGAAGTTGTTAAATGTTCATATGAAATTGATGTTCATAAGATAAACATAAAACATCAGGAAAGTCAAAATGTCCTTAGGAGCATAAGAAGATGAATTCTTGTTTTATTCTTGATGACAGTAGTTACAGAAGAAAACACTACTTGTTGAACATAAACTAATTAGAGTGCAACTTACTGTACATATTCTTGATGGTTGATCAGTTACCGCAATTTCGAATATATTTATATATATATATCCATCATCAGATTGAAGTTGAAGTTTACGTTACACAAGAAATTTAGTTAAATTTCTTGCATATGGGCCAAGGGTTAGCATAACCCTATATCACACTCTGATAAATCGCCAGGAGTGGATGAAAGCATCTCTAATACTTAGAGTTGGGAAACATTTGTTTTCACATAGCTGACTGAACTTTTGAATACTTTTTATGATAAAGGTGTTCCTAGGATTTTACTAGAGTTATTACTATCACTATTTTAAGAAAGGTGATAATAGTTCTTGTGATAATTATAGAGGAATTAGTTTACTTTCAGTTCCTGATAAAATTTTTTGCCTGATTATACTTAATAGAATTAAGAATTTGGTTCGTGGACAAACTGCATGATGAACCGTGTGGATTCAGAAGTAGTAGGGGATATATCGATAAAATATTTTCACTTGAGAAATGTTTGGAGGTTCACAAACCTGTAGTTACTAGCTTTATGGATTTAAAATAGGCTTTTGACTCTGTTGATTGACATAATTTTTAATTGATCTATAGATCGTATGGAGTTCCTGATAAGTTATTTAGCATAATGAAGCTCTCTATAATAATACTGAGTCATATATGAGTTGGTAAGGTTTGTAGCAATTGATTTAACATTGCTAGTGGAGTTAGACAAGGGTTCATTTTGTTTCCTTTTATCTTTGGTTATTGATTATGCTATGTGGAATTCTATGCAAGGGGAATATTTTGGCCTCAAATGGTCTAGAGATTTCAAAATTTCTGATTTAGATTATGCTAATGTTTTGGCCTTGTTGGCTAATGATGTTGATGAGATGAATTCTTTCATTAGGGCTATTGATGAGATGTGATAGAGTAGGTTTAGTGGTAAGCAGAGATAAAACTAAAGTAATGAAAATTGGTCACGTAGATGGTGCTTCAGTTGCTTTGAATGGCTGCACTCTTAAGCAAGTATCTCAGCTTAATTATCGTGGGAGCTATGTAACAGATACTGGTGATGTGTGACATGAGATAAATATAAGAATAGGGATTGCTGCTGGGACTTTTAATAATCTATGGAGAGAGTGGAAAAATAAGCTTATACACCTGAAGACTCTTTCTAAGGTTATGGTAGCGAAACACTGACCCTTTGTAAACAGGATAACAAGAAACTTGCCTTTGATTCTAGATGCTTGAGCAGTATCTTGGGCATTAAATGGTTTTGTAACACTCCAAAAGGTATGTTTATAAGTTCGTTGGATAGCTTGGGCATCAGGCAATTTCTCTTGCCAATTAAATAAGAGTTAACACTGTCCCAAACCTATACTCAACTTTATCTCTACACTTAGCTGTGTCAACACTACTGTCTCTGAGTTCCTACAGCTTCCTTTCTACACTGTCTCCATGACTTAGTGTCACTTGCCATACATCTCTGGTGTGTGCAAACTGACACGTGCTCAGCATGCTGGTTGTCACATTTGCATTTAAATGATGGTGTGCTCATGATACCTCTGACACAAGAGCACACATGTCCTGTGTGCATTAGTGACTGTCAATCAAAAAAATGGAGTTGTGCATGCACAACTCCTCTAATGGACCAGGAGAGGAAAATGATGGATCAACTAATATGAAAAGCCCCAAAATGATAATTATAATGTAAATAAAGTAAAACTGGTTAATGAAAAGTAAAAGTGAATGGGTGAACCATCACAGTTTGACTAAGTAATGATGAGGTTAGGAGTCACCAACCTTCTTTGGGGCAGGGGTGTCTCGGATGGTAGCTTGCCAGGCTCTTAATCTGCAGTTCCTAGGTTTGAGTCCTGTCTGGGCCAGCATTGAGATTCATCCACAAAATTCCCTAGCCTGCCACCGGTCAGTAGGGGTCATCGATGGGCTTGGAAAGGTTGCCTTCTGTCAGATTGGGTGTTGAGTCGTGATCCTGTGTGTCGGAGAGCAATGTCTTGTGCACATTAAAGATGCACTGGCTACCATCCGTCTCCCAAAGCTGCCCAGTGGATCCCTTTCCCCAAACTTTCTCTGAGTTTTTGGGGGCTCTTGTGACCTGGCCATTTAACCCATTGTGTGCAAAAAAGTGTCACTTAGAGGTAAAACAACCCAACCTATGCCAGTGCAGTTTGTTGGAAAGAACATGTTGTCTTTGGTGGGGATACAAATGGCCATCAGTGTGCCACCTTCTGAGTCTTTCTTGCTTGCAGCAAAGTACCTTTTGGAGCAGGTGAAATCCTAGTTGTTGTCTACTTTGATATCTGCATTGGTTTTAAGGCCTCCTTCCTGTCCTCAGACAGTTAGACCTTCAAAACAAAGAGGCCCCCACCAGGGGCCCAAGAAGAAAATTTATCTTCTTGTCGTTTGGTACCTTCATATCCCTGCCCTTTGAATGACACTGAGCACGTGGATAGTAACTTCCCTAATTTTCTTAAAGCATTGTCCACAATGATAAAAATAAATAAGATTGTCATATGCCCATTCTTCTCAGACCTGACAAGGGCACACTCCTTTAATGGAAATGTCATGGATTCCAGAGGAATCTTGACAACATCATGGTGCTCCTGAGGGCACATGAGCCCATCTGCATGTGCCTGCAGGAAACATACTTGCAGACAACCATTGATACCATGATCCAGCACTTCTCCCTCATTCACCTGGAATTAGATGGAGGTGGACCAGCTTGCAGGGGTGTCAGCATCCTCGTGCGCAACCATTCTCATTCCAAATCGTTCCCTTTAACTCCACCTCTTGAGGTTGTAGCTATCCACTTCTTTCTGGGATTTTTGTTGACTGTCTGCTCAGTCTATCACCCACCTGGAAATATCTTCTGGTAAGACATTGATGACCTTGTCTTCCTGTTGTTGTCCTCCAGTCCCCTTACTCATCATGGGGGGGGGGGGGACTTCAACAGATGCAGCCCTCTTTGGGGCAATACTGACACAAACAGGAGGGGGTGGTGTTCTGGAACAATGGCTCTTCAATTCTTTACTCTCCCTGCTGAACACTGTGTCAGTACATACTTCCATTCTCCCAACCCATACATTCATTGCTATTGACCTCACCATCTGCTTCTCATCTTCGACCTTTTCACTTTTTACATGGGAGGTCGAGGACAACCATATGAGAGCATTCACCTTCCTGTGGTATGTCCCATATGGTGCCTTCATAACCCTTCACAAGTATCATGGTATGACTGGAGTGCCATCAAACTCTTTTGCGAGTTTGATGAACACTCTTTCGGCCAGGAGCCAATCATTGTTGCAGTTACGGAGGTCACAAGCTATCATCCATGCAGCTGCCTCTACAATTCCTCAAACTTTGACATGATTTCTTTGATTTTAAAAACTGTAGTGGAATCCCAATTTCACTGCAGCTTGTAAGGTCCAGAAGACTTGGGAGGTGTTTCAGAGATCTCCAACTTTATAGCTTTCAGCACTTAGGGGGGAAAGCCCATTTCATCTGGCATAGAGCCAAAACGAATCTTGGACATAAAAAAGAGTGCAATACTGCATGGATGTTCGGCAGTCTTCGTGACCTCCATGCTTTTGACTTGAGAGGTCACTAGCTGATCTTAATTTTCAACTTTTTATCTTGTTCCTTTTGTGCTCGTGTCGACAACACTCTATCACGGCCTTTCCCTTAAGACCAGGGTACCACCATACTGTGTCATGAGTGTTGCACTTTTTGCTATCAAGATCAATTCCATTACTCGACACTTCCTCTGATTGTAGGCAATACCCTCTTGCCGATTGTAGCATCTTTTGCTCATTGTGCAGCATGAGGGCATTGAATGACAACTGCAAACTGCCCTGAACAGTCTTGGTTTGGGTGATGGCCAATGAGTTTGGTTCTACCTACAGAAGACCGCTTCTGTGCATTTTTGCCACAAGCATAATCTTCACCTGGACCTCGAGCAGCAGCAGCTCAGGGGTACCATCATTCCATTTGTGACAGAGACCAAGTTTCTTGGTTTCTTTGACCTTTTTGCCCCATGTATGTCATCTCAAGTCCAAGTGCATGTGGACATTGATCCTAAAGGTGTTCTCCTCCCTCTTGTGAGGAGAGGACCAATGTTCTTTGCTTCTTATCCTATGCTGTGCACTTGTCCAGTAAAAACTGATTACAGATCCCAGATGTATGATTCTGCGTGGGATTTGGTGGTGAAGGTGTTGGACTTCCTCCCTCAGTGTTTGTATGGGGGGGGGGGGGGGGGCTTCTGCACATCACCAGTTCAGAGTCTTTACATTGAGAACAACGAACCATCTTTATATGTTCACTGTCAGCATTTGCCCCTACAGTACACAGCAAAAAATGTGATCTCTGCTGGCCCATTCCACTTGGGACTGCATTTTTAGTCAGTGGGAAAAGCTTACACGAATCACCTGACTGCCATTCGTCCTTTTGGTTGCACATTCAAGGCTACCTGCAACACATCAACAAGTCTTGATAGTATTGCTCATTCAACATCTGAGCCACTTCCACTGTGGCTCACTTTTTCCTCTTCCTGTGACTTTTCTCTTTGCAGAACAGTGATGGCCTTTACACCCGAGTATGTGTGCCAGCAACTCTATGCCAGCCACTGTGCTGAGTCTTCACAGATGCCTCAAAGTCTGGCACATCATTGGAATCAACCATGGTCTGTTGCAATAGGGTTGGGGTGGCTCAGTCTGTAGCATCCCAGACTTGTGATCTGTAGTTCAGAGGTTTGAACTGCAGTCCTGGCTGGGCCAGGATTGATAATTATCTCTGCAAAACTTGCCCTGCCCATCTCTCAGTGGAAGTGGTTCAGTTGTCGAATGGGAAATACTATCAATACTGTTATGGATGCCATGCAGGTAGCCTTGAATGTGCAACCAAAAGGACGAATGGCAGTCATGGTTAGTAGGGGACACCGATGAGCTTGGAAAGGCTGCCATCTGTTGGATGGGACATTAAGTTGCGACCCCATTTGCTGGAGAGCCATATCCTGTTCACATTAAGAAACATGCTGGATGGCCTTGATGGGAGGCTATGATCTATGTCCCAACAGCTGTCCAGTGGGTCCACTCTCCCAACCTTTCTTGGGTCTTTGGGGTCCTTGTGACATGGCCAATTTAGCTTATTGTGTGCAAAAGAAGTGCTATTCAGAGGTAGAACAACCGAACCCTGCTGTGATACTATCATTTGCAGATCAGATCCCACAGCACTGTTCTAGTTCACTGCAGATTTTCATGCTACCAGTCTCGTCTTGGATTACATGACAGTTAAGCATCATCACCAGTGTGTGCTTTACACTGACTCGCTTAACTTGCTACAGGCTTCGATTTCTGGGTATTAGCTTTATCCTGTTCTGTCCAAGATCTGTCAGCTAGAGAGAATGGTGGTAGCCACAATCACCATTCTCTTCTGTTGGGTGCCTGGGGATACCCAATAAAAACCAAATGTCATGGTGTCAGAGGCAATGACTTGACAGACATTATGTATGATATTGGCCATGCCCCTGTCTGACTCTCCATTGCCAGTTCCATAAGTGAACTTCTGGCAGTGTTTTTTCACCAAGTCCCAGCACAGTGGCAGAGATCTTGGTCGGAACAGGTTAGTAATAAACTTTTTGACATGAAGACTATTGTACTAGTAAGAGTGATACCAAATGTATCCAACGTTTGAGGGAAAATGCTTGATTCTGCCTCAAATGTTTGAGGCAAAATGAATGAATAAGTTCATTCACAGGTTTCTACTCACAGTCGCACAATGATCAATAACTGCATTCACAAGGCAGGCGATTACAGTGCCACAGAAACCTCGGACACTTTTTGAGGGATCACTCTTGAC
The DNA here is from genome assembly GCA_038380435.1 of Ryuthela nishihirai. NCBI lineage: Eukaryota > Metazoa > Arthropoda > Arachnida > Araneae > Heptathelidae > Ryuthela > Ryuthela nishihirai. The sequence goes on from JAWZYU010000031.1 coordinate 36,643,660, forward strand.
ACTGCAGCTAGGAATCCCATCTTTGATCCCATGAGGATTAGAACTATGTGGGATCATCCCTCCAAATTTGGGACTGATTGCTCAAATAATCACAGTGCAATCATGACCTGTGGCACTCAATCATGATCGGTAGCAGTATCATGGAAAAACTGCCACCGATGGTGTCGGATGTGTCTGCCTGCCTATTTCACCTTCCCAGAATTACACCTTTTATATAATAGTTTGAGTTTGACAGGATCACACCTCAGTTATATTCAATTATTATTTTTTTTTTATCAATCTACCATTTTATATTGATAAGAGAGATGATAAAATTTTCAGTCATTTGGCCTCGAAGTTGATATATATATATATAGCAAATAAATAACTAAAATTACTGAGCAAGTGTAATTTTATGTATAGATATAATATCAAATATTTAGTAGTAATATGCCTTTGATATAATATCAAATATTTAGTAGTAATATGCCTTTGGTATATTTCGTCATCTCCAGTTATCTTTAATCTGTCAAGGTTTACTTCCAATTGATACGGAAAATAAACGGTGTGTCAACTTGAAAGTATGAAAAGAATTAGTAAATAGGTATATTTAATTGATAAACTTTCAGTCTATAATACTGGAAAGTGCAAAATAAAATTTTGAATAGCAGACGCAAGGGGCAAAGAGTAAAATGAAGGTGCATGTAAGTGAATATTTTTTTCATATATGGTAAGTGTGGTAACATTGAATGAAACTTTAAGGTTGCATGGTTTAAATTTTTTTACATCAAATTTTGTTTATTTGGTGTTTTGTTTCTAGAAGCTTAATATTTGTAGATCTGAAATGATTTAGCTAATGTCACCATTTCTGTAGGCACTGAAGGAGAGCACCGAAGTAGAGGTTTTAGATGGCATCAAGGTGAGGACTCGACATGATCCTCAGAAGTGGCCAATTCGTGATTTTTTACCAACAGAACTTCATCCAGATGTACCAGCTTTTATTCCAGGAAAACCATATACTCTACCTATAGGTAGTGTTAATTTTGCTTTCTGTTATTATATTTACTTTGTTTGAATGCAAAGTTATTAATTGCTTGTATACTCTTTTGTAATGTAAAATAATAATCAGCTGACATTTTTGTGTAAAATAGTATAGTCAGGAATGTGACTAGTGGAAAATGTATATTTCAAACATCTTTTGTGTATTATATGTTCTGTGTCCTGAAAAATACTCTATTTTAAAGAAAAAACATGATTCCTATTTGCAGCAATTGTTAACATAACCCAGAGTAAACAGTTATAGTCATCCCATGCTGAGTGGTTAGTGCTTTTGGTTACTGATTAAAGGTACCTGTGTTTGAGCCTTGGGTAAGCATGGATGTCTGTGCTGTCTTTCTGCTGAGGTCTCGCCTTCCTCACAGATCACTATTGCATATAAACTGACAGTCTTCTGTCAGACCTCTGTGATAAGCAGCTGCTTGAGAGGGTATTTATTCTCTATCTATATGGACCCTAAAAAAGTAGAAAAGAAAACTAAAGCATATTGTTTGTGCATTCGGTTACTAAATTTGTATTGTAATTGAAGTGTATGCACTTCAAAGGAAGATAGGGTGCTGGAAATCTTGTTGATTGGAAAAATTGCCTAGTGAGACTGCCACAGGCCAGAATCTTAGTTATTGCATTAAACTCTTTAAACTTTAAACCCCTCCATCCTACACCCAATGCACTGAGTGATGATGCATTTAAAATCAAATTATTTATGCTGATTATAAATGTAAAATGTAAACAGTTAACTTTATAACATATACCCATTTATTACAAAAGGAAAATGAAATTTTTTAATTAAAAACTTTTTTAATAAAAATAGGATAAATACGTCAGAAATTTAAAGTAAATAGCACAATTAGATAAAAGTGGAACACATTTTAATGGAAAAATAATATCGATTCCACACACATACTACTAATTGAGAGCTATGTCTAAAATATCGGTATTTTCATAAAGAAAAATATTTAAATTTCGATGTTAGCTCTGTCAAGATACATTGGCAGCAAATTCATCGATCTGCCTGGTTACAGTTCTGCAGAATAAACTGATGATATCAAAAATATTTTTTCTCTCTTCGACAACATATCAAAAACTTTTCAGACACTCTGTTTCGCATTCACCATTAGAATAATTTTTACAGTATTTTGAAATTTTCTCAATAACAAAACTTGTACACAACAATAGCATTGGAGTCTTGAGATCTTTGGGTAAATAAATTTTTTTCATGTTTAATGTAGCCATAAATTTCTACACTTTTACTTTCTAGATTGACCTTGATAGTTTCATAACAAAAATATTTATTGATATAGTGTCTATTTGAGTGACAGTCAAGTTCAGGGTTCTTTAATGAACTGAACAGTACAGTAAGTTCAGACAACCAATTGACCTGAACAAAGTTATGTCATGTGAGTTCATGTCACCATAAATTTAATTTAGACTATTGTATATTAAAGAACACTATTTCAAAAACAGTGTAAAGGTAAATTGGGAAAGGAAAAAAAATTATATTCCACAAAATACTTGAAATAAGAGATCCGAGGCCAGATGGGGCCTTGGGCCGTGGGTTGCCCATGACTGATTCAAAGGAAAGCTAATGTAATCTAAAATTCCAGACAAGTAAATTATTTTTGAATTTATTATCAGCAGTGATATTGTAGTAATTACTTTGAGAGAAATCCTTTTAAGACTCATTCATTCTCAGAAAATAATAAATCAAAGTTTTTTTTATTAGTAAACAAAGAAATAATTGTAAAAATTAAGTAACTTGAAGTTAGGTTAAGAAATATTTTCATAAACAAGTTGTAAGACTTCCTTGTTAGAAAAAACTGGCAAAGAAGTAACCATAAATCTGCAAGATTTATAATAAAAAAAAAACTAACTTGGAAAATGCAGTGTTTATTACTGGAGGTAGGCTAGATGATGCAAGAGCCATATATGTATCCAATTAGTTACATCTGTTTTGTGCTTCATTGCTATAATTAAGGACAGAAATTCTCAGGGGCCAAGGAACTGTGGTTTTGGTTTCAATCTTGAGAAATCACTTGATGAATGATAAAAATGTTAAGTAATTGTAAACCAGAAAATAGCAGATAAAATGTGGAAAAAAGATGCATTTACTTGGTAAATGCTACCAAAATCCTCTAGAAAAAAAGTTTTTGGTTAATTTTTGGGAGAATTTTTAAACTTTAAGGAGAAATGTGTTGACAATGGATCAAATGAAACTATTGAGTTGAAAAAGGTGAGAAGAAAAGTGGAAGTTTGGTCTTAGACTTCAGCATGGAGTAATGGTTACAGCAGTTTGATTGCTGGAAGACATTATTTTTATAGTTTAATAAAATGCACATCAAAGGGAAAATACAAGAATTTTTCTAGCCTGATTTATTTTTTTATGATATAGGTAGAAAAAAGTGCTTTAAATTAGAATTGCTATTTTAAAAAATGAAGTTTTATTTTTAAAAAATTACAGAGAAAAAAATAGTTTTGCTGTGAGTGACTCAAATCCATGTTTCCCAGTTACATCCCAAGTATTCTCACCACTAAACTATCAATAATTAGTTCATTTTCCCACCAATTGTGACTAAATCTTACCAATCTTGTGGCCCTTGAGTAGCAAGATTGGGAAGATTCATAGTCACAATTAGTGGATAAATGAACTTAGCCATTGATAGTTCATTAGTGAGAATATTTGGCATACAACTGAGAGATCTCACTCATGGCAAAACTTGTTTGTTGTGCCTAATTATTTCTTAAATTCTGTGTTTACAGGTAATCTGTGTATTTGCTATTGATTGATTCTTGCTTATTTAACATTTTAGTGGGAGTGACTCCAACTTAACACTTCTGAACAATATTGAAGGGATGCAATTCTCAATCATAGATGTCACTATGAGCAACAAGTTCAGGAAGATTTTATAGTCACATTTGGCCGATAAATGAACAAGCCATTGATAGTTTAGTGGAGAGAATAACCAGTATGTAACTGGAAGACGGTTTTAGTCCCACTCATAGTGAAACTCATTTTTTCCACCTAATAGTTTCTTGAAATCTATGTCTACTGGTAATTTTTGTATTTGCTATTGATTGAAGTTTCATTTGTTGTGCTAATGATGCTGACTAGTACCTATGCTCTCATGCTGAGGAAATACAACTTGCTGTAGAGTGCCAATTGCTCTGGTAGACAATGTTCTTATACAAGAATTCCAGCAGTGCAATCTATTCACTATGGTTTAGCAAGAAACCAAATGAACAAGTGCTGGTCAAGTAATAAAAAACTAAAGTTTTTCTTCTCATTCCTAGTGATGATTGGCACAGATAAGGTGTAGGTCTGTTGATTAGCAGATATATCAGGTTGCTCTTTTAGAATATGATTGTATTCATTTTAGCTCTTACTTTTTTAAAAATATATTTCAACTTCTATGTATAAAAAATGCACTATTTTTAATTTTAGAAAACAAAACAGGCAACCAAGAAAACTCTGATGACTTGATTGGGGAAGAGAGTACTAAAAAAAGGAAAGAAGTTAGAGGGCATTTTGCTCTAGAAAGAAGTCAGTCACTTCCATTTGGCATTTCTGGACATAGTTCTGTGACAGAGATATGTAATAATCAAATGAGGGGAGACAAACAAACTAACAGGATGAAAAACAGTGCATCCTTAAAAAATGAAAATCGGAAAGATGTGAAGTGGCGGGTAAAGTCATCAACAATGGAGGTATGCAATCTTGTTTTTATGTAATTACTTATGTACCTGCAATTTCTTAGAAAAAGTTAATGTTATATAAATAGTTAATTTTTTTAATAAAATATTTGCTAACCAAATAATCTGCAATAAGCCCCACAGGTTCATAAACATGCCAGAAGACACTATAATTCCCAGAGCCAAATTCAGTCTCATATCCAGTGGGAACTATAATTCCAAGAGAAATATGCTCTAAATTTTAATTTTTTTTTACCATAGAAATCTTCCGTATTTAAGATTTTTTAAAATTAATTATGAAAATTTATGAATTCAGTTTTTTTTTCAATTATCAAATTTGTTATTTAGAGTTCTGTAAAGTTGAAAAAGAAAGAAAATATTTTGATGCTGTAGTAGCCAATTTTTTTTACCTTATTTTGCACTACAGTGTTTCAGTAATTCTTTTTAGTAATGTTTTTAGCTGAAGTTTCATGCAGAACCTTCTTTGAACTGTTGCCATTCAGCTTTTTCTTAATCTTTTGGAATTGTCCCAAAGAAAACTACTAATGTATGCATCATTTCATAAGAACGCATATTTCTAAGTGTTGAAATTTTTACTATATTTCCAGTTTTAAAATTGTTTTGCTGTTTGTTAAAATGTTTTAGGAAAATCTATTTATATATTATTATGTAGAATTAAATGATCATTTGTTTAAGCTATTACTTGTCATATTCTGTTCATTAGCTATTTCAGAATGAGGTTCAAATCCAATGAAATTACCCTTTTTACTATATTGTTTTAAAAAAGCACTATTAAAATTGGTATCTTTACTGTTTTTCTCAAATATTTATTTTCAAAAAATTTGCAGTTAATTGCTTTTTATTTTGGTATAAAAAAAAAACTCACTTAAGCATCTGCTTGCCACAGAGGTCTTACAGAAGCCTGTCAGTTTATATGCCATAGTAGGTCTGTGAAGATGGCAGGACCTCAGCAGAAAAACAATACACACATCCATGCTTTACCCAGGGCTTGAACCTAGGTCCCTTAGATCACTAGCCAAGTGTGCTTACACAACCAATTATGTCTTAGTTATTTAGGAATAAGGTTTCAAAGTTGTTCCTTTTTTCTCCTAAAAACACCTCAAAATTAACTCTGCCACCAGAGTGAATTCTTCTCTACAAAGTCAGCACATTAAGGGTTAAATCAGAACTTTGTGAGGGTCACAAGATTGATCCACCTCTACCACAGAAATTTCAAGTTTCTTGACATTTTAAACAGTTGCTTTTGTTACTGAATTGTTTAATAAAATATGGGTATTCTTTTATAACGACTCTATGTGCAACATAAATATGCAACAATATCTTCTCTTTTATATCCTTCGAATATTTTCAGCAGTAGTTGTTAAAAAATAATGTAAAACCTATATATAAAGTTGAAAGTATCAGAAGGGACAATTAACTTTAAGCCAGAGAGGAAAGTTGAGAAAATAACCAGTTTTGACCCCCTTATTAAAGTTATTTATTATTTATGCCAGAGAGGAAAGTTGAGAAAATAATTTAAAATAATCAGAATATTGAGTTCAGAGCAACTTTTATAGTTTTAGTGAATTAAAACCTGTTATTCTGAATTAAAGATTTTTTTTGAGAATTCAAATTGAAACACCTTAAATAGACAGTTTCAGATATTTTCTTCTAATTAATCTTTACAGCACTAGATTTGGAAAAACAACTGTACTTCATGGCCAGGTTTTTTTAACTGTTTTCAGTCAAAAGAAATGATTAGAACTTTTTTTTTATCAAATAACTGATGAAAAGAAATCAGTGTGTTATATACCAAATTAAACCATTTATTCCTGTGTTTTATGAAAATAAAGTATTTAACAAAAAGAAGTGTAATAATTTTAATTTTTACACTTTATATTTGGGATTTAGGACTGGTTACAATGCTGGTCAGGTCATTCATTGGATATCTTCTGTTTCTAAGCACTCCTTCATCAGGCTAGTTCTAGGTGGATTGGCATTGTCATCCATAAATAGGAAATCAATGCCAACTGCGCCCCTATAAAGTTGCACTTGGGGGTTCAAAGATTTCTATACTTATGAGCAGTTACTGAGCTGCCATCAACACCGAAGAAGAGTACAGCTGTTGATGGTTATATCATCTCAGAGCACACCACATCCACCATAGATATCCCTTTCTTTGATATTGGTCTCTTTCTCTGATATTGGAGAGATGGCATCGCATTCTTTGTTCTTTCCTGATTAATTGATCTATAAAATCTATCTGTAGGCTAAATTGAGACTGTTCAGAAAACATAACATTAACCCATTGTTCAAGAATCCAAGTGATCTGTTGGTGGCACCAACTTTTGATAGTTGGAAGTAATGAGAGACAAACCACTGGATTCCTAACAGAGCCCACTCGCATTAAACCTTTGTGATATTTTTCTGTTGGAAATCCTTTCACATGTGGTTATAGAAACTGTTGATGTGAAGTCATCATTATGTTCCATCTTACCATTAGATCCAGATAAGTCAGTTTGGGTTGAAGTAACTCTCGGGCAACTTTAGCCAGCTCTTCTGGTAATGGTTCCTATCTCCTGGAAATGTTTCCAAAGTGTTAATATCACCTTTCTTGACATATTGAACTGTCTTGCTATCTCCACTCTGATTGTTGTATATTCAAGTCTTCCAACAGCTTGCCATCTCAAGGTATCATCTGAACCACTGTTTCTCAACCACCAGATTGTGAACTTATTTTAGAAATTCATAAATACAATAAAAATCAGGAAAGAAAACATACTGCAAAAAAGAAAAATGTTGTGGAAGGTTTGCAAGATGGAGTTTTTATTTTTTAAATATAAGGCATACCAAAAAAAAATAAAAATAAAAAAAATTAAAGTATTAGTAGCGAAAAAATATTACTATACTATTTAAATACTGCATTAAGTATACAAGATACACTTTGTTTTCTAAAAAAAATTGCTGTGCCCAATTCTTGAAATTGTGATCTCTCCTAGGCTAAAGAATCCCCTGGAATAATGCCAACAACGTTAGCCATTGTTGTGTAGCAATTTTTCCCCCTAAATATCCCTGCTAAAGTGGGGTTGCCACTGATATGGCCATGTGTCTTTTATGCTATAAAATATGGTGGTTATTACTTACCATGTAGGGCCATGAGATTAGTAATGTTGAGAAACACTAATCTTAATGATGAAGATTTATGATCTTCAATAGAAATAATGAGGTTAACCCTCTTTGCAAGCACCAATTTTGAAATGGAGTGTTCTGGTAGCAACCCATGTTTTTATTGGCATTTGTAATTTGCTTGTTGCAAGAAATTTGGGATAATGGATCAATTTCTATTGGATATCTAAAATTTGTATGTCATGTTATCTATAATAACAATTTTATTATCAAGGATGTTGTTAATATAAAAATATTGATGAAAAATGTTGTGTTACTTTAATTTTGTCAGCCAAAATATTTGAGCATTTTAAGTTATCAAGCTGATATCCAGTTGAATTTTGTGACCCTTAATAATGTTTTTACATATTTTAATAGTTTAGAAGTGCTTTTATTTTACCTCATGCAGGGGATGTAGGGAATTAAAATTGTTTTTATATGTTACTAGCAGATTTACTCAGCTTTACTTGGGTTTGAAACTCTTTAAAATATAGAGTAGATAGCACTCACCGTGTCGCAAGCTTTCATTTGGTATAAAATTCATTATGGACAATCCCTTCTGGTTTAATTTTTCTACCTCTCAACAAAGCAAAGCAACGGAATTATTTCGAGGCACTGTATGATACTCCCCGTGTCAGAAGTTTCTAAACCAAAAAATCGAATTGCCCCACTCAGATAATCAAACTTTTCAAATCATTTCATACCCACCAGATTCCCTCAGACACAATTTGCCAGGCATATGTAACTTTATATAAAAAGGGAAATTAAATATGATCTGAGATGCCCAAAAAATTGTATAGATACTATTAAAAAATTATTATTATGGGAAAACATTATTACTTAACATATTAAAACTTTTATTAATTAACATATGAGATATAGATTTATTAACTTTTACATATTTTTCAAATTCAGTTAATGATTTTAATTTCCGATATTAATTCTTAGTTTTTGAAGCTTTTATTTCAAAAAGAATATCGAGTTCTACTTGTGCGAACACTTGCGCTCTTGACCCAACAAACTGAACAATGAGTTTATCATGCAAAATCAAAGAAATTAGTTTGATGCATTCTTTATTTCAAATTTATTGATGGCAACAATTATTTTGAATAGCTTTTTCACTGTTAATGCTAAATCTATGGGGATTTTAAGAAATTCAAACCTGCCCACCCCAATTTTGATTGATCCCAGCAGGTTTGCAAATAGCTAATATTCTTTTCCTGGGTGAAAGAGAATGTTCATGCAAAGTTGGAGCCTCTAACTTTTCTGGGGGCCGAGTGCATAAGTGGACACACACACACACACAAATAAACTTCCTTTATGTATTAGATTAAGAGTTGTAAACTTTAATGTTCAGAGATTTGATCCAGTTTCTAATCAAACTGTATGAGAACTTGACCAGTTCTATCAAAGTTTTGACCCCCTTATTAAAGTTATTTATCAGTACAAGAGTGAACTTTGTAGCTTAATTAGAAGATGAGTTTTTAAGCTGCATAAATCAGGTTTTGACTTGAATTCTCAAATTCTATAATTCAGCCTTTCATAATAGATTTTAATTTATTAGAGATGTAAAAGATGTTCTATTTGTTTTTCTCAGCTTTATCTTTGGTCAAAGTAGGAGTCCAAAAGACATTAAGAGTGGCTCAATTTTTATATTGGTATCAAATTTAAAGAAATAATTGTCTTGAGCCATGTAGGATATGAACCCATGACCTGATAACATATCAGGTGTTGTGACCACTGAGCTACCAGCTGCTGATCAAGATATCTATTTAGTATGAATTATTCTACCTGCAGTACACAAGTCAGTTATCTGTGTCACTTGAAGACAGTGTCTCTTCTGCTACCAAACAGTATCCTGAAATAGATGGCAATGTATATCAAGTGTTTCCAATATATTAAGTAACCATGAAAATTGCTTATTTCATAAGTAGCTGACTACTAGGAATACTTTATTAAATCTTCAACTTATAGAGTAGATAAGGTGGTATGAAAAATGAACATTGCGATGGAATCTCGTAAGGTTCAATTGTCATTGGACCAAAAAGCCGTAGATGCAAATTTCATAACCATGGCCCCATGTGCAAGAGAGTCATACCTTGTGCATGTTAAAGAACACGCTGGATGGCCTTGAGGGGAGGCTACCATCTGTCTCCCAACAGCTGTCCAGTGGGTCCCTTCCCCCCAACCTTCTCTGAGCCCTCAGTCTTTGTGATCTGGCCATTTAGTCCAATGTGTGCAAAAAGTGCTGCTGAGATACAAAACTATCCCAACCTACAAATTTTGTAGTTGATTAAAATAAAAATATGTGGAGTTTGTTTTTTTTAATTACACGTACTCAGGTAACCTTTTTAAATGTTAAGTTTTTATGAATTTTACATAGTATGCTTTTGATCCATTTTGCATGTAGCATTTCAATATAATAGTAACAGATATTCTATTGATTTAAAAATATGTAACTAATCATAATTGAAATGAAAATTTTTAATAATTTTAAAATTTATATATATAAATATATAATTTATTTTCAAATTTAATTATTGTTATAAGTTAAAAAAATGAGCATGAATTAAAAAAAAGTAGTATTTAATAATTATTTATACAAGAGTATGGGAATTTAAATATTGAACTAAATATGCTTATGACTAATTATTTACTATCTTCTATTCATAGATGTTAATAGAACAGAACATTCCAATATCCTTAATACGACATTTAAATTAAGAAGTCTTAAAGAGTCGAACTATCTTAATTGAGTAGCTAGCACATTATCAAATAAATCTCTACTTAGCACTGTATCAAACATTCAACAACAGGTTACATAAATCAATTATTAGTAAAAACTATTTTACTTTGTTTACAAAGTATACCAAGTTTGTTTACCAAGTATATTCTTTAAATTATGACCTTATGTCTTATTCATACCACCTGTGCCTTCTATTATGTAATAGCACAACTTTATAAGGAAGAACACAACTTCTGTCTTCCGTTCTTGAATAGACTCAATTTACTACTTGACACTGACTGGAAATGTCAAGATAAACACAATAATAATTGTAAAACGTCACTCAAGTCTACTAATCGCACACAATACAAAATCAACTCTCTGCTTATTTTCAATTCACTAAACTCACAACTGAATATTTTATTAATTAAATCAAAGTTCCAAGTTGTTGTTGATGTAATTCGCATATTGAAGCACACGTGAATTTCAAAATGATACATCATATCATGAGTTCATTGTAGCACGTTCATCTGTTGTAACATTATATATATTTAAAAATAAAAGTATTCCTGCCCATATATATAGGTGGGGCAGTGAAAAGATTAATATTCAAATGGGGAAAACCAGAAGACCCATTAAAAGTGAAAGTAAAAATTTTCATTTGTAGTAGGTAGGAAACTAACATGAAAATAAAGATACTGTATATTTATATGCCTAAAATATTCTTATATTTTGTGGTTTCATCACTAGCTAATCTTGGCCTCAATAATTTTTTTCCTTCCATTACATATGATTTTCAAGGAGCAACAAATTATAAAGATAAAAGATGGCCTTAGAGCTATATCTGTTTTGATATTTACCATAAATATGTATATTTCTAAGGGTATTGAAGAAGAAAAATCAAAGATATTTGAAGACAGAGATGAATTGGAATTTCAGTTTGATGAAGAATTAAAAGAAAACTCAGATGTAAAGAAAAATGGTAATTCAGCTGTTGTAGAGTAAGTTTCAATTATTTGTGAATATGTTACTGATTTCATAAAAAAAAAGGAAAGGTGCGAAATGACATTCTGTTAGTACTTAGAATGTTTTTTATATACTATTGTTTTTCAAGTGCCATTTGTAGATTTGATTTATAAAGGCAGTTTTCTACTTTGTCTGACTTGAGGGCTGTTTTTTTGAATTACATATATGAAATAAGAGACATGAGTGACATAGGCTATAAAAATTGCCATTATCCCTTCTTCCCCTTGAAAGACATAGTTTGCAAATGGCTGTTTCAGTATGTTTCCTGCATCAGAGAGCCAATCATAAAAAGTCATATAAAAGGAAATCTTATGATGTGGATAATGCCATTTGCTAAAAAAAAAAAGTCCATGCATTGTTTTTCTAGAAGAAGGGTTTGCAGTGATGGCTGCTGAGCATTTAAACGTATAGGACCTATACATACACACACATATATAATGAAGCCAACTATGTAAAAATTGTGGATAGCTCACTTGATAATGCCCAAAACTTCCCAAATTATGCAAGCATATTCACCTGCATTGAGATTTTCTCTGCGAACTTCCACTCAGCTCTTGGTGAAAGAGGATATGATTTGGTAAGGTTTATCTATACATACATATAATGAATCTTTATATAACATATATTACTATGGTTTATTGGCTTATTTCCTATGTGTTTTTATGTTTAGAAGTGTAGAGGCTCCACAGACAAAATTTTTTGACTAAGGATGTATTGGGTTGAACCAAAAGTTCTTTTGAATTTTAGGCAAAAATTCAAACTCAAATAGTAGAAAAAAAATACCCTTAATAATACATCCACCATGTTGTTTGATTATCTTAAGCCATCTGTTGGGCAACTTCATTATTCTGTTGATGTAGAACTTGTTTGGTTTTTCATTGAAAGATCGATCAAGGTGGTTTTTGATATCCTCCAAAAATCAGAACTATACCGTTCAATCAGTTTTGCAACAACCAGAATAAACAGTAATCTGATGGTGCAGTGTCAGGCGGATGGCACAAAACATCCTAACTGCAACAATTTTTGTCGGGAGGTCAAAGACACGTGGTCTCATGTCTATTTTGTTTGAATGGCAAATCTGTAGACCTTCCCCAATTTGGAAAGGGGGGGGGGGACTATCAAAGTGCCAGATCCTAGAGAGGGGAGATAATAATGAGAGAGGACTCCAAGGGCTGCCACCATCAGTTAAGATATTTTTAATAATCTTAGAAAAATATTTAAAAACGAGTAACTTTAAAACATTATGAATGTGCATCCCGGGCATCCATTCTAGGGGGAAAAAAATTCTTATATGTTTTTGAAGAAAAATATTTAAAACATAAAAATAAAGCATTGGAAATTTAAAACATGAGATCAGAGTGAAAAGCCAGTGATATGCAACCAGCCAATGAGAATTTGGCATTTTCTCGAATTCTCATTGGACATAGCATGCTCAAGCTTCAGCAAGCTGAGAGTTGTTTGTAATTAAAAGTTGAAATCATTGAAATCACTTAAAATTTAAAGTTTTAAACAAACATTCAGACATTCAAAAAAAAAAATCAAGAAACTTGAATGTAACTCAAATAATACTTTTCAAATAGAAGGCTTAAAAATTGTTTGCCTTACTGAAAAGTAGTAAATTTGATAACACAAAATACAATCAGATAATCGGCTGTAGAATTGTACAATACATTAAGATAGAATCACAATTTGATGCCAGTTAACTTAGTATTTTTGTGATTTACAATAAAATAAAGAAAATCTTTAGTGCAGAGGAAATTCTAAACTTTAAATATTTAGCATTTTGCATAAAAATTGAAATTGCTAATTTCTAGAATGCAATATTATTGATAAAAACTGGGAGAAAATAAGTTTTAGTATTGATTATTCCATAATGCTGGAATGTATTAAATGAAATAAAATTGGGCTAGAACAAAAATGACAATTTGCCAATTGGCAAGGTAGCAGTTTGTAGACTCAAGTGTATTTTGTTTACATTCAAGAATGTGAAGAATGGATAGAAAAAATGTAGACACATTTAAACTTGTTTTCATTTAAAAATTTGGAAAAATTCTGTCTAATATTTTCATTTCAGTAATTGTGGAAAAGTGTGTGAGTGCAAGTAATAAAAAAAGGAAAAAAAAACTGAGTAAGTTGTGTTTAACAATGGATTGAGGAAAATTGTTTAAAATGACACAAAATCTATCAAACTTTAAAAATTGTACCCAAACTAAAAAATTGAATAACTAAAAATTAGTGAAGATCTTGGTGAAAACCAAGTAATTAATTGAAAGGCAAATGTAATATCCCAAAAGGGAGAAACCAGGGGGTAAAAATTGGAGATCCAGATAGGAACAAGACCAAAAGGGAGACCAATGTCAAAATTACAACAGTCTGCCAATGGCAGAGATAAATGCCCCAAGGGCCAAAAAAAAGTGCCTTAAAAAACTTTGGAGGAAGGTTTAAAATTAATGGAACTGTGTAAGGAAGGGGATAAGTGGAACTTAAAAATAGGAAAAATTGAGCTTAAGCATTATCATATGCAGGAGAAAATAATCAATATCTTTGCCAGAGGTGTTTTCGTGGAGTCAGATATTTGTTGAACTGGCATGTGGATCCCAAGCATTTAATTCAAAAGGTACCTAATGAATTTCATATGCTAAGAAAATGGTGAACAACACATTTATTGAATAGCTTATTTACAATTTTATTAGTACAATTACAAATATGACACAGATTGGCCTTCCACTAAGGCCTCTAACTTAATGGCAAATGTGGCCTAACAGTGGCTCCAGTTGGCTACTTTCTGCCACCAACTTTGCTGTGACAGAGCCTGCTTCTCTGTCCTCTCACTGTTCATGCTCACTGATGAACACCTGTGACAGTCTTGCTCCTTCTTTCCAGCGCTCAGTTACTTGGGGGGTCCGTTGTCCACACAGAGGCCAAAAGTGCTGGTCATCATGTCCTTGCTACCTGCCAAAGGAGCAGATTGATGACCTCTATATGCCCTCCCACATTTGGCAGCAAGACACTTTTGGTTTTTCCTGGCACTTGGAGGGGCTAATGGCCATCTGCCTCTTACAGTCTTCTAAAACATTGTAAGTTTTGCAAAAAGGAGAGTCAGTGTGTGAACCACAAATTGTTCTTTCCTTGAGAGGAATGGGAAAAAAAAAGTAGCATGATATTTTTGATCAATCTGGTACCTAAATAAATTTTTAACTTGTGCTTTAAAAGGACCAAATGTCCTCATAATGGTGTAAAGTGTGGGAATGAAGGTTTTTAACAAACTTAGCAACTGAAATATATTAGTTGTGAAGTGGGGTGGGGGAGTGAAGTGTTTGTTTAGCTGATGTATCAGCAGAATCGTTACCTGGAATCCCAATGTGAGGGAATGCCTTTAGCTAAGAAATTATGACAAAGTCTTGAAATTTGATAATGGTATAAATTATCAAACCAGTTGTACTGTGGGGTTTTGATAAAATTTATAGCAGACTAAGACAACTCGTACAAAGCAATAACTTCTGCAAAAGTGCTGGAAAATGCTTGTGTATGTTTATGACCATTTTCAACATTAAGACAGGAATTGCAAAGGCAGAAGCTGAAATATTTTGGGAATGGTCATAAGAACCATCTATATAAATTTTAATGTCATTAAGATGGAGGGTATGTGAGAGAAATCCAGAAGTATATTGAAACAATTCTTGAGTGGAATGACATTTTTTGTTTGTGATGTTTGGGATGTCTGTAATAAAATCTAGAGTGAGTCTGGTCCAGAATCGAGTGGGCTATTCCCATCACTCCTAATTTAAGGAATGATGGGAATAAGGGGCGATATTTAATGGAATTGGAGTGGGAGAAAAATTTTTCTCATCCAAGACCCTTACAATATAAGTGTATGAGGGACAAATGGAAAATAACTAGGAAAAATGTTTGAACAGTTGAGGATTCTTTTTAACTGAGATGGGAAGTGAGCCTGCCTCAGCTTGAGAAGCAAGATTAGGGCAGGAGGGTTTAAGACCAAATGTGAATCTAATAGCTTTATTTTGAATTGTCTCAAGGACTTTCAAATTAGTGGCTGAAGCTGTATTAAGAGCAATCAATCCATATTTCTGGTGAGAAGAAGTGAATGCTCTGGAGAAATTTGATAAAACTTGATCAGCTGAGCCTTTGGAGTAATTTGTTGGAAGAGTTTGAATTAGATTAAGCTGTATAATAGAAAAGCCCTGTTCATCTTGATCAACTGTGACTCAAGGACTTGGAGCTACAGTCTTGAAGTGAGGGATCATTTTAAGTGGTTTGTTATGTATATGCAACAGAGGCTAACCATGAGGTACTAACTTCCTAATAATAAGAAGGACAGCAGATTTTTCAATTGAGATTGTGAGTCCCCAATGTTGAGTATAGTCATAAACTATATTAAAGGTTCCTTGTAGCTTAGAAGCAATAAATTGAAGGTCATGACCAGAAAACCAAATACACAGGTGATCTGCAAATAATATACTAACTTTTCAAAGGGAGATTATATCCAATATGTGGGAGGAAGTATTGGACTTAAATCATCCATGTAAACAACTATCATGCAACCACTTAGCAGGTAGCTCTTCCCATTCTTGCATATGCGAGCAAACAATTAGAATATCTTTGACTTCCACTCCCATGACGTTGTGTGCTGCAGCCAGCTGTGGAGATTTTTTTTAAGTTGTAGTTTTGATTTGAGGAGTGGAAAATCACAATGCTGGTATAAATGATAAAAATAATTTTAGTAATTGTGAAATAGGTTTAAGGCAGAAAAGTGTGTAAAACGGGGAGAAAAACAGAGGTACATACTTCGTAATTACTTCCAAAATCTTATGTTTTTAAAAAATATTTTTTTGTTAATTCTACAAGAGATTTTTGAAACTAAGGGAAAATTGTTGGTAACAGTTCAAATTAAACTTGGGAGCTTAAAATCAGAAGGTTGCTTCAACAAAGAGTAACATTAACAAATTGGCTATACTATACAGTACTTCTAAGAAATGGCAATCAGATGGCTTTAATAAATTATATTGTACTTTAATAAAATATGCATCAAATGAAAAAAGGAAAATATTTTTCAAACTTGAATTACTTGTTTTTAAAAGATATATGTAAGAAAATTTTGAAATGGCAATTTCTATTTTTTTTTAATTGAAAGTTTTACTAAAAATGAGGGGTGGGGATGGCTCAGTTGGTATGTGCCAGTCTTGTAAGGTTTAAGTCCCAGCTGGGTCAGCGTTTAGATTTATCTCAACAAAACTCCCTGCACTCAGTCAGTAGGGGATGCTGATGGGCTTGAAAAGGTCGTCCATCTGTTGGTTGGAGCATTAAGCTGTGGCCCTTTGTGCAGGAGAGAGAGCCATACCCTGTGCACATTAAAGAACACACTGGATGGCCTTGACAGGAGGTTAAAATCTGTTTCTCAACAGCTGTTCCAGTGGGTCCCCTCCCCCAACCTTCTTTGAGCCTTCGGGACCCTGTGATCTGGCCATTAGCCTATTGTGTGCAAAAAAAGTGCCGCTCGGATTAAAACAACCCATGCAAGCAATTATTTCTACAGATTTATTAAAAATGTCTTGTTCACATAAATGTACTTGTATACCGCCTGGCCAAATTATTATTAACACCTACTTAATACTTTGTTATATATATCATGGTATAGTTCCCCAATTTTAAAGGCTTCAGTGTTCTGTGCATAGTTCTGATTGAAATTGGTTTCGAAGTATTGCTGGTAATCATCTCTTTCAGCTGATGAACTATATCAGCTCTGTTTTGCCATATGGTTTATGCCAACAAATGCCTTACTCTATCTGTTAATTTTTTTCTCCTGTATGAACCATGATTGGCATACGATTTTCAAGACTAATTGACATTCTCCATACACTTGGGATATTGTGTGTTGTGATTTTCTGTTGAGTTCCATCACCTCCGTTATGGAGATTCTTACCTATCATGCTGCAACAATGAGCCATATATGTATAAATTGTATGTTATTTAACGTGATTGTCAAAGTTAACAAATTTTTGACCTCATTAGTTATAATGTACTAATCATGGATTTAATGGCAGTTTAGAACGAATTTTTTGTTGAGCAAGAAGCTTAACTTTTGTGTTAGTCAAAGGCACTGAAGTTTCAGCGCAGTTATTGCTGATAGTTAAGATCTTTATTGTATGTATGCAAAGATTAGAAGTGTCTGGACACACGATAAACTTTTTGATAAGCAAGTTTATTTTTGCAACTTAGTATAGCTTTAGTATTGTATTGTTGTATAGCAGTACCTTTGAGTACTGCTCAAGATAAAAAGTTTCAAAATTTTGGCAGATCGCTGAACATGTCTGCTAGTAATACGTCTGATTCTGCCATTATGACTCCCAACTTAGTAAAAGATAGTTTGCAAGATGTGATGAAAGAAGCAGAGATGTTAATGATTCTGCTTAAAGATCCTCGGGAGAAAAGGGGAACGACAACAACCCTTAAATATGCTGACGATGCTATGTCAGTTCACGAACATATAAACTTTGAATGTAAAGTTCCATTTTGTTGCATTCTTGTGATGCACTACTCTTTCTTGCCAGGTATTTGGTAATCTTAATTTGACAATTGGTACAATTGTACCCATCACTGCAGTTGCTGTATACCAGTCCTTATAATTTAATATTATGCAATATTAAATTTTTTTAATATTTATGCAATAGATTTTAATTTAGAAGTTAATGTTGTCTACATCATGTTTACTTTGCTGCTACGGTGGAACACAAATCAATGGTCTTCATGCAAACAGAACTGGTTTATGCAGCCTCCTTTACACAGTATGTCTTGAAACTGTTGTCCCTGTGGCTATTGATAACTGAAGTGATTTGTACTTTGATGACTTTGTTGCATTGATGACTTTGTTGCTTTGATGTTATTGCCATAATGTTATCTTGCTATTAAAGACAGATAACTTTTGTCTTCAGCAGTTGATGTCTTGGAATGACCTTATCAGTCTATGACTAACTTCTCCTGTTGCTTTAGCAAAACAAATTTATAGTAAAATTATGGTTATTAATATTTGACAATACTGTGTCTGCTTTTGGACCAAAATCAAAATTAAATTGCATGCCAGTGTTAGGAAGAAAACTTAATTAGTTTTGCAACAATATACAGGGTGATTCAAAACTTATCGTTCAAATTTTGTGGGGAGGTAGGGAATACGTCAGGAAACCGATTTCACATAGGAAAGTATGTCCGCAAACGTCATCTACATGAACGAAATGGACAAGTAAAGTGAACACAAGGAAACAGTACAGTTAAGTGGTAACGAATGTGACTTTTATTCCAACAAGGTAAAGTACAGGTTCACAGTAGGTGCTCAAAATTGCGACCATTTACACGGACACAGGATTCACAGCGCCGTTGCATTGACCGCCGAACATTTTCAAAAACGCCTGGCATATCACGGACAATGCCTGCGGCGGCCACTATTCGTGCAACAAGATCCATTTCACTGTTGACGGGGGTCTCGTACACATGGTCTTTCATGGCCCCCCACGAAAAGAAATCCATGGGCGATAAATCAGGTGACCTGGGTGGCCAAGCGATCGGTCCACCTCTACTGATCCATCGAGCTCCGAATGTTCAGTTCAGGTAATCACGCGCAACAATTGTGCTATGGGCTGGAGCCCCGTCATGTTGATACCACATATCTCGGCGGATATGCGCAGGAAGAGTGCCCAGAAAAGTCGGTAACACTGTCTCGAGAAATATTAGGTATTTCCGGCCGTCCAATTGGGGCGGTAGCAAGTAAGGTCCCAACAAACAGTCACCAATGATTCCAGCCCACACATTTACGACAAAATGATGTTGCGCAGCATGACTTCTCGTACCATGCGGGTTGTCGTAAGCCCACACATGTGAATTGTGTGTATTGAACACACCTTCACGAGTGAATGAAGCTTCATCTGTAAAAAAGGACAAAAGCTGGAAAACTGGGGTTCACGGCACCTTTCTGCATGAACCATTGTGCAAATTCCACACGCTTCGGATAATCGTTAGGATGCAGTAACTGCACCCTTTGCAGATGGTAAGGATGCACACGTTCCTCGTGCAGTATCCGCCACACTGCTGACTGAGAGACCCCAAGCTGCTGAGCAATAGCTCATGTGCTGGTATTTGGATTATCTTCGATGGACTGTAGGACTTGTTCTGCGACGTTGACAGTCTGTGTCAGTCGTCTTCTCCCCGTATCCTGCATATTGCTGCGTAGTGAACCACGTTCGCGCAGATTGCGATGCACACGTGCAAACATTTGATGCTGCGGTATTCTTCTGTTGGGGTATCGGTCTTCATAAACTTGCCTAGCTCGGCGGCTACTTTCGCCAGCTACCCCATATGCGAGATGCATATCCGCTAGCTCTTGATGCGTAAAACGATTCATCTTATCACTAGTAAGTCAGCTCGTACACTGATGACAGCGGGAGTGGTCGGGCAAGCTGTACTCTGGTTGGGTACACACAGCGCCCTCTACATACGCATGCGTACATTTGCGGACATTCTTTCCTATGTGAAATCGGTTTCCTGACATATTCCCTACCTCCCCATGAAATTTGAACGATAAGTTTTGAATCACCCTATATTGTATATAAGTAATTTTAATACATTGATTTGATTATTTGGAATAGTTTACTTCTCAATGCTCAAAAAAGGAAATGTAATAGGTAATAGTTAAGCATAGTTATAGTGTAACTGTTCTAAATCGTTTTTGCACCTAATTTGTTTCAATAAAGCTTAATTTGAAAAAAAAATGCCCTCTAAAGACTGGGAACAATTTCAAGCAACAGGAGTAGTTAGTCATAGACTGATAAGGTCATCCCAAGACATCTACTGCTGAAGACAAAAGTTATCTGTCTTTAATAGTAAGATAATATATGGCAATGACATCAAAGCAACATAGTCATTAAAGTAAAAATCACTTCAGCTATTAGTTGCCACAGGGACAACAGTTTCAAGACATATTGTGTATAGGAGGCTGCATAAACCAGTTCTGTTTGCATTAAGACCATTGATTTGTGTTCCCTCGTAACAGCAAAGTTAATATGATGTAGACAACATTAACTTCTAAATTAAAATCTAGTGCATATGGGGATGAAATTTTAATCACCATAGAGTTTGTAAAAGAATTTTTATGATATAGATATGTAAGGTTCACTTTTTGTGCATATTTAGGTCAGACGATTCAGATTATGAATTGAGTGACCAGGACATAAACAAGCTCATAATTGTAACTCAGACACCTCCACCTGCACGTAAACATGAAGGAACTTACAGAGGAAGAAATTGGACACCATATGCAGGAATGAGTCAAGAGTTAGCAACTGTTATTAATGATGGACTTCATTACTATGAGCAAGACTTATTAGGAAGGTTCCATGCAGATGTAAGCCAAAATTTCATTTATAGTTTTGTGTCAACTGATTAAATAGCTTAAAAAGTGATAAAATACGCCTTAAATCATGCAGTTTGCTATGGTTATTTACTGATCATAGTGATTTTCAACTTCATCAAATAGTTTTTACAAGTTTAATGTGTTTAATTGCAATATCTTTCAGCCTTCAGCTATATACTGCCTAACAAAAGAATTCAGAATGTTTACAATAGGGAATCAGTTAATCTCGAATGCTAATGATGGCAGCAACATTAGATGCATGATGGACTTGATGGGTATCTATTGTAATGCATGACCATTCTTCAACTACTTGGTGTTTTACTTGCCAGTAGATTCATATTTTAACTCATGTTTGTTATTAATTTATTGATTGCAACAAAATTTAGTGTAAATATACTTCAATGTCAAATTGCTCAAAATCGAAATGTGTAATAAAATGCCCCACTAGCATATATACACATTTGTACACAATCTCCATTTTGTCAAATATCTGATTGCATGTCTATATCAGTGGCATCTTTTTCTGGTGAATGTTTTTATTTAGGGCATTGATGGTTATTTCTGAGCTCAAGTTTAAACCACAAAAAATAATCAGAAGTTGTCTTCAAAGATTGAAATTTCATAAATTTGTAACTAGTTGACTAATTTGGAGTTGATGCAAGTCTACTCCTATGATGAGCAACAATTCATCTGTTAAATGTGAAACCACAGCAGAAATCCAAACCTTCTTTAAAAATATGGTAATCTCGAAAGGTTTCATAGTTTAAGCCAACTCATTTTTTATGGTGCCTATTAACCTTTCACTACTGTTGAAACTAATACTTCAAACAAAGTTTGAAATTGGGAGTGAAAAGGTTAATAGAATCATTTATAACAGCATCTCTTTCACCATTGATTTTCTAAAAATAAAACATTTACCAGGTGTGACTGTGATTGATATAAAATGCTGTAGAGAACATTCACCAATATGGAGCATTATTTACAACCATGCTTTACATGCTAGTGGTCATTCATATTGTGTTATAATTTGGCACAGTTTGGCATTGATTGAAGTTTGTTGACATCAAATTTTGCTTCAATTGATGAATTAATAAACTCAGGTTAATCAGTGCAACTAGTGAGGTGAAACATCTTGCATTCTTGTAACTTAACAAAGTTGATTGCAGCAGTATTCTGTTCCAACTGCAACTTCCCATATAATTTGCATATGCTGAATATGATTCAAATCTAGGGATTGCAGTCATATTGCTTGCATATTTTAAGATTGTTCTTTAAAGCATTCTTGGGAAAACCTGATTTTTGAGATGTGATATCCTTAGATACATCCAGGAGGAATATAATTTAGAACCATGAGGACCATTCCATGATTTAGGTAAATTATAATTATTTCTAGATAAACCAGGTTAGTCACAATATTTGTGTACACCAGTAAAAAGAAGAGAAATCAAAATACAGAAATAATGAAATATTGAGTAAAATTTATTTTCTTATTTCTTAAAGTATACTATACTATTTCTTTCTGCTTCTTATTTAGATCCATAAAGTCTCTGGATGGACTCATTTTTTATGTAATGGCCAACTTGATGGAAAGACTATAGCGTAGAGAATGCAAAGAATTTGCAAGAATTTGCATGCAAGTCAAAGCAAAGAATTTGCATGACTAACAGAATATACTTGACATCAGAAATCACTGTTAGCAGTGTGAACTGATAAATGATGTAATCTCTACGCTATAGTCTTTCCATCAAGTTGGCCATTAGTTAGCCAATGAGATGTGAATATGATGTCCCATGCAATTGTCACGTGAAAAATGCAGAAAAATGCTAGTAACAACATTTTTCTTATTCCCAGCATAGAGGCTCTAGGGCTTTAAACACGTTTTTCTTCAACCAGTCCTCCAAACTGAATCCATTGTTGGTGCTCTGTTGCTAGGTGAAATGGGTCCTACTAGTAAAATGGCAGTCTTGGATCTACCCTCTTCACCCTAACTGACAGAGACCCTACAGCATGTATCTTTATTTTTTTATTTACCCCTGTGTATTTAATAAGTTATGTATATAAATATATGCTTAATCTTTCATCTCCCCCTTCATGTAGCATTTGCATAACTTCAATCCAATAACAACTAAATATTCATTTTGTTAACAGCATGGTTATCCAGGACCAAATCCATATTTTGGAGCATTATCACCTCCATCACATGGTCTACCAAGTGGTATGTCTGAACCTCAAAAAGCTGGGAAATGGCCATCCCATAGAGGACCAATTGCTCCACGATTTTACCCTGTGATGAGAAATAACTTTCCTGTTGAAAACCAGGTAATACCATTATTAAATTATGGTAAAAAATGCTTAGATAGTGACAGGTTTTTTTTATCTTTGCTTAAATACACTGCTGTTCATAATTTAAGAAAGTTGAACAAAATTCTGACTATTTCAATAAATAATTTTTGGGATTTAAGTTTCAGCAGATATTTAGTGTGAAATAACCCATTTATTGGCTGTTAAATTTGCATTTCTCAATGTGAAAGACTGGAATATGCAAATTAAGCTGGTGATTAAAGCAACTTCTCATTTTGAAATAACAGTGGCTTTTATTGAGCATTTCTGATTACAGTTTTGTTAAAATGCAAAGGAGGAACCATTTGGATGACAGTCAGAGATAGCCATCAGATGGATGGAAACAGGACAGTCACATAAACAAGTTGCCAGATCCATGAATGTGTTGGAAAGTGTAGTTTCCAGACTTGAGATGTTTTCAATACACTGGAACATGCTGTAGAAGAATGAGCCAGGGCTGGACCCAGTAGTGCACCAGGCTCATAATCTGCAGTTGCCAGGTTTGAGTCCCACCTGGGCCAGTTAAGATTTTTTTCTCCGAATCTATCTGCCCTACCCTCAGTCAGTAGGGGTAACAGATGGGCTTGGAAAGGCCGCCGTCTGTCAGATGGGACATTAAGCAGTGACTCCTGTGCACGTTAAAAGCATACTGGATGGCCTTAATGGCAGGCTACCATCTGTCTCCCAAGAGCTGTCCAGTAGGTCTCCTCTCCCCAACCTTCTCTGAGCTTTTGGGGTAATTATGACTTGGCCATTTAGCCCATTTTGTGCAAAAAAGTGCCACTCAGAGGTAGAACAACCCAGGGTATGCCCAAAGCAACAATTCCAAATAATTTCCTGTCCCTAACTGCAGGGTGCACTAGAATGATGTCAGCATACCAACTTGCATTGGATTGGAGCTATTAGTTGCCATAGGAAGGACTAACCTCAGCTCATCAGAGGATAAACTTCAATAGAGCAGGCAGTGTCTCAATTGGACCACTAATCAATGAGGACAGATTCTATTTTTGGATGAATATAGTGAAAGTAGCAATTTGTGGCACCATTATATCTAGAGAGAGAGTGGGACAAGTTGTTACCTCCTGAATATCATGGAAAAGGGCCCATTTTGGTGAGTGATTTTTTGGTCTGGAGAGTTTCATTATCAATGACTGCACCGATTTGCATGTCTTCTCAGGAGGGGCTCTGCCCTAAGATACAGAGACGAGATCCTAAAGTCTTATGCAAGATTTTTTTGGAGGTGTCATTGGGTTAGAATTCATTTTTATGAATGATAACACTTGTTCCACATAGTGTTCAGATAGGTGGAGGAATACCTTGAGAGTGAAGATATTCAGAGAATGGATTGGCCAGTGCGGTCCCCAGACCTGAATCCCATTTGAACATTGCATGGGATGCTTTGGGAAGACAACTTGCCTTCCCAAAGTATCACATCATGTTCAGTGGTATTTAGGTCTTTGGGAAAGCAAGTTGCCTTCCCATGGCACTGCATTAACGGTAATTGTGCTCCTTACTAAATAATATTAACTTCAATATCTGCAGTGATAAATAATTTTTCATAATTGTAGACATTTACCAATATATTCTTTGATTAGAAATTTAATTTTATAATTGGACAAGTACTCTGATATATTCTTCATTTCAAATGTAAATATTAATGTATGATATTAAACATCCTCTGAAACTTCATTAAATTCTAAAAAGGATTTCTTGAGATATTTGCATTTTTGTTCAACTTCCTTAAATTATGAACAGCAGTATATTTTCTGTTTAATGATTAGATGCATGGAAGATCTGATAGTCAGTTTTACTTTATTTTTTAATTTTTTGTTTTTGTCAGCTTGTTCTCTAATGTACATTTTGAAAGTACCAATGCACTTTA
Source organism: Ryuthela nishihirai (assembly GCA_038380435.1). NCBI lineage: Eukaryota > Metazoa > Arthropoda > Arachnida > Araneae > Heptathelidae > Ryuthela > Ryuthela nishihirai. The sequence continues at coordinate 36,668,938 of JAWZYU010000031.1, forward strand.
CCAACTTAATCACTTTCTCTCTATATGTTTTTTACTTTTTTTTAATGCCTTATGTTTTTATAGCATATATTGATGCACACTTAGTGGTTACTTTATTAGAAACAGACCATGTCAGTAAGGAGTCATATAAAAAGCATTAACTTCATTAATGTAACTGAAGATAACTGCACTAAGTAATTACCACTTTTGAATCGATTCAAATTTTTAGAGGAAAAATTGTATTGAGCCGGGTGGGATACGAACAATTTTTCCCCTAAAAATTTGAATCGACTCAAAAGTGTTAATTACTTAGTGTATACCAAAAAAGTCGAGTTTATTCAATATTTTATGAATATAACTATTAATCAAATCTATATAAATTGCAATATTTAGTAACATTCATTTACTATATAAAGAATTATGGGAATAAAATATTTTACAACAGCAGTTAAAGTAATGCATCTAAAAAGTTAATTGAAACATCAAAATGAAAGCAATAATCATTATATTAAACTACCCTGGTGTCCTAAAGTTAAGCTTAGTTGACAAAATGATCTATATTGAACTATCTGCAAAAACAGCAACAAATGGTATGTGTAGATAACAACAGACACATGCAAATGTGGGAGTAATGATGCAATAGCATGTGTCCTCATATAATTTGTGTAAGAGACAAGAACTGCAAACCTGTTAGGGTGTAAATAACAGGATAGATATGGGAAATATTCTGTTTTTATTCAAACCAATTCTTGCTGTAACAGTATATCACACAGACAATATATGAATGTCATTATATATGGTTGGAATCAGGCCAAGCACAGAGTGATGTTGCCAGGGCAATAGATGTGCACCAATCTATGATGTCAAGGCTGTGTGGAAGGTACCAAGAGACAGGAAATGATAGTTGTCTACATGTGCAGGGCTGACCATGACTTAAACAGCTCAGGATGATTTTTATATGGCACTAATGGTGAGATGAAACAAACATGTCAGCGAGAGAGCTCACTATAGAGCTGTCTGTGGCTTGTGGACGAACAGTTTAGAGGCAAACAATATATACAGAAAGCTTCATGAGCAAGCACTTTATGTAAGATGACTTACAGTTTGCATACCACTCTGTCACGGAGAAGAGGCAGGTTGATGTGATGCAGAAAACACAGGGACTGGACCCCCAAACCAATGGGACAATGATTTCTTCTGTGGCAAATCCAGATTCAGTTTACAGTGTGACAGTTGTTGTGTTGCCATTTGGAGAGGACCTGGAACCCATTATCAACTCTCAAACATCAGAGAAATTCACCATTACAGAAGTGGTTTACTGGTCTGGGGTGGCATTATGTCATATGGTTGCATTCTGCTCATGCAGATCCTACCAGATTTTAATTTTGCTCTCCAGACCTGTCTGTCTGGAGCTAAAACTGCTGTGTAGGCCAATTTTAGAAAGGGGCATTGTTTGCCATTGCATATTGGGTTTGACATTGTTTGCCATTGCATATTGGGTCTCTCCCTTTTTTTGAAGCCTTTAGGCACACTGTTCATAATCGTGTTTGCCAATCTGCAGCTATACATACAGGCAACATGACCTAAACCAAAGCAGTTTCTCTCTGCACAAAATGCTGCTTAAAAGAGGTTGATGACTCCTTCTAACCTCATCATTACTTACAAAGTCAAACCACCTAATGCCCAAAGACATCAAGTTTCTTGTTATCCTGCTTACAAGACTCCATGTTTTGCTACTGTAACTAACATTAGAAAGAACCAAACTATTATACAGTCTAATTTTAGCCTTCATGTGTATATATATACCCAGATTCTTAAAAATCCCAGCAGTAATCCCTATTCTTCTATTTATCTGATGCCACACATTATCAGTATCTTACATAGCTCCCAAGATAATTAAATTGAGACACTTGCTCAAGAGTGCAGCCATTCAAAGCTACTGAGGCACCATGTGCCTGACCAATTTTCATCACTTTAGTTTTTTCACTGTTTATCACCAAACCTACTCTAATATCAGTCTCAATAACAGTCCTAATGAAAGTATTCACTCATCAACATCATTACCAAAAGGGCCAAATCATTTGCATAATGTAAATCAGAAATTTTGTATTCTCTAGACCATTTAAGGTGAAAATCTTTCCCTTGAAAGAATTTCACATAACATAATCAATAACCAAACTAAAGAGAAAATGAGACAAAATGTATTCTTATCTAACTTCACTAGCAATGCTAAACCATCACTACAAGCCTTAGCAACTCTTATACATGATTCAGTTATTATAGAGAGCTTTCATTATGCTAATGTGTGTGTCAGGTATTTCATATTCCACAGATTATGTCAATCAACATAGTCAAATGCTTTTTTGAAATCTCTAAAGCTAGTAACCACAGGTTTTTGAAACTCTAAACATTTCCCAAAAATCTGCCTAAGAAAATATTTTATCTATTCATCCCCTACACTTCTAACTACCTACACTTCTGAATCCACACTGTTCATCACACAGTTGTCCATCAAACAAATTCTTAATTCTATTAAGTATAATCATGCAAAGAACTTTATGTGGAACAGAAAGTAAACTAATTCCCCTATAATCATCGCAAGAACTACAATCACCTATTTAAAATCGGATTAATAATAGCTGTAGTAAAATCCTTTGGATACACCTTTTTCGTAAAAAATATTCAGAATTCTGTCAGCCATGTGATAACACAAATGTTCCAGCTCTAAGCATTTCAGTGGTGATTTCATCCACCCATTGGGATTTTTGCAGTTTTAATTTAGAGATAGCCAAAGCAACTTCAGATTGTGATATAGGGCCAACATTAAAGCCAGTAATGCATATATCCTTATTATAAACAATGGGAGTAGAAATAATCACATTCTTTAGAACATCTCTGAAATGTTCAGCCCACCTAGCCATCACAGAATCCTCACCTTCAACCACCTTACCATGTTTATCACTCAATCCCAATGTACCTGTCCGTCGGATGGGACCATGGCCCCATTAAGCCGTGGCCCCATGTGCGGGAGAGCCATACCCTGTGCACTTATAAAGAACACGCTGGATGGCCTTGACGGGAGGCTACCATCTGTCTCCCAACAGCTGTTCCAGTGGGTCCCCTCTCCCAACCTTCTCTAAGCCTTCGGGGTCCATGTGACCTGGCCATTTAGCCCATGGTGTGCAAAAAAATGCCGCTCAGAGGTAAAACAACCCAACGTACCTGTCTGTTTCTTCCCACATAAAACATTATCAGGTACAACCTTCTACTGTTGTGCTATCTAGCTGCTTCCTCTGCTTTGTCAGCCAAGCTATCAAGCCAAAGATTCTTATCAGCTATTAACTGATCCTTTACATGTTTATTAAGTTCATTGTAATGCCTTCTGTTAGGACTAACAGGGTGTTGATTCATATTAATCCTGCATTTCCTTCTTTCAGATATAAGTTCCATATCCATATCATTCAAATAATTTTGTTTCCTCTGTTCCCTTTTACTCAAAAGAGTGCTATTTTTATTCATCAGGTTTTCCAAAATGAAGCCTTAATGGTATAGTGTGATATTTTTTTCACCATATCTCATTGAGAAAGGCTTATTAAAATCAATATGCTTGTAAATTTGGTATATAACATGACCTATTTCTGTTGATTGGTTATTTTTGAAAAAAATTCTAAAGTTTACTTGTTTATCTGACTCAGCACAATTGGTTAAATGCCTGGAATTTTCTTAAAGTGTGGTACTGAGAAAAAAATTACAAAACGAGAGAAATATTTACCTGAAACCAAAAAAATAATGTTTTTCTTTATTCAGGAAATAGCCTTTCTGTTCATGTGTATTATAATTCTTTCTGTCTATTAGTTTTTTTTTTAAATAAATTTTTATTTGTATTGTCAGATGCATTTTTTTATTACATGACTCTTAAAAAAGTCCTATTAAAATAAAACTTGTCTTTTTTTTATATTTTATTTTCAGAAAAATCCAGAATTAAATTCTGATTAATTTGGCACATACACGTCATAATTCCTTTCTTTAATATTGAGGCAAGTTTTGCGCTAATGTACTATTAAAGCTATAGGGCAGTTTAAAGGTATACTCCTGCATTGGTTAGATACAAGATTATAAATACCTTTAGACACTGTTTGGGATATTGTCAAAATGCAGTTCTTCAGAGCAGAGTTGTTTCCAAATGTAGAGTTGGGGATTGCTTCTTTTCAGTTTCTTTTTCCAGATTTTCACAGCACTTTTTAGTGCATTAGTGCAAAACTTTCCTTAGTATTAAGTAAAAAGCTGTGAAATCATGTCTGCTTAAACACATTCTTTGTTTAAACATTTCATTAGTTATTTGGCAAAAAAGTTCTAAAGTATTTTTTTTGGCTGAGCATAGGGAGAAAATAGCTTGACTTCTGGGTTGGAAACTAGTTTTTCAGGCTGGACACTGGAAGGGTTAAATGAATATAGTAACAGATCTATTTGTTGTAAAAATTTGAAATTTTGGTGGTAGTGTCAAGGTCAAGAAGTTTGCATTGGTTATCACCAGGAGTTGGGGGGGGGGGTGTAAATGTAACTTTTTTTGTTTTAAAAGATTAATGAAAAATTATTTTTGTATTGTATACTTACTAATAAAATACTACTCTTTGCATTTTCTCAATGATCCATTAACTTGAATTTTCTCTGCTAGAGGATTATAAAGATAGAAAATAAAGAGTTTCAATACTGCCCTTTACTGGTGCAAAAAGTTGGAAAATGACAAAACTGTGAACGAGTATTACAAATGATTTATCCGAAAATATGCAATTTTTGTGGTACAGTGTGATGATCAAGAAGCTTTACATTGGTAGCAATGATATGTCCCTTTACTCTCAGGTTGGGTGGGAAATTCCCTTTTTTTTGTGTTTAAAAATAAAAGAAAAATTCTATGTGTTTAAGTGCTAACAAATTAATATTTTCAATTTTACAATTATCTGTTAGTTTGAATTTCCACTGTTGGCAGTAAATAAAAACTTTATTTTGAAAATGAGCACCAATATTCACTAGAGGTAGTGTTATTCTCGTCGTTGAAAATATATTTTAGGTGCCAATATTAGCAGGTATGTAGTAAGATCCAAAAGTTTCTGGCCCGAACATGTTAGAACAAGAATTGACAGGTCTAACCCAGTCAACCCTCCACCCTATATTTTGTTGCACTGCAGTTAAAATTTTGCAGCTCTAGCATCAGTAGCACTCCAGCTAGCATCGAAGATAGAAGTGTTGTTGCCCAATATTTTAAAATGCTTAAACTTGAGTATCACACGGTCATTAAATTTTTGATGAAAGAAGGCGAAAGCCTGGCAGAAATTAAATGACGTTTAGATATTGTGTACAACGAATCTTTCCCATCATGTTCGGTGGTTAAAGAATAGGCTAAGCAGTTTTGCTTAGGGAGAGATTCAAGTGAAGATGAACCTTGTCAAGGCAGACCTGCAGAAACACTCACTCCGGAAACAATTGCGCTGGTGCAAGAAGAGGTGCTAAAGGATAGGCGACTGAAAACTAAAGAATTATCAGCAAGGTGTAGACTTTCAAAAACCACGGTGCTTCGAATTTTACACTACCATCTTGGTATGAACAAAGTGAGTGCAAGATGGGTCCCAAAACTTTTGAGTGTTGTCTGAAAACAACAATGCATGGAATGCTGTACTGAATTTTTAGCACTCTGTGAGGGGCAAGAAAAAGTGATTGTTTCAATTGTAATGGGAGATGAAACTATGGTTTGTACTATGACTCCCTGTCTAAATGGGAATCTATCGAGTGGCGGCATCCTGGATCCCCATGGCCAAAAAAGCAAAAGTGACACAATCCCCAAAAAAGATCATGGCCACCATCTTTTGGGATTCTTAGGGAAATCTGCTAGTCGACTATAAGGAACAAAATACTACATTTACTGGTGAATATTATGCATCATTAATGTACAAATTGAAGAGAGACGCCATACATCAAAGAGAAACGCCCAGCAAAGCTGTCCCAGGATGTGATGTTACTGCACGACAATGCGCCAGTGCACACTTCAGTTGCTACGAAGTCTGCTATTTAGCAATGTGGTTTCCAGTAATTAAATCACCCACAGTACAGCCTGACCTAGCCTCTAGCGACTATTTTTTGTTTTCAAAATTGAAGTCTGATCTGTGTGGGAAAAAATTTGCAAGTGATGAAGTCATTTCTGCAGTTTTAGATCATTTTAAGGACAAAAATTCAGATCATTTTTTCAGTTGTATAGAAAAGTTGATTAGCCATTCTAAAAAATGTATTTAAATAAAGGATGATTATATTGAAAAATAAAAATTGTTTGATTCTATTACCTCTGTAATACCCTTGGCCCGGAAACTTTTGGACCTTACTATGTAGGTAATGCTTCTCCAATCATTGTAGAAAAATAAATCAACTTCGTAATTACTGGATTAATTATTTAAAAATACAATTAAAATTAGTTATTAAAAATGGTATATGCAAATGTAATAGAAATACATTAAAGTGCATTTTATAAGTGCTATTTAAGCATGCATAGTATTTCATTATACATTCTAATGGTACATATAAATCGGTGGTATACAAAATTATACTTAGCCTTTACATCAGGGGTAGGGGTTAGTTCAATTTGTTGTAGCATGCCAGGCTTATAATATGCAGTTCTTAGATTGAGTCCCTACTGTGCCAGCATTGAGAATTTTCTTTGTTAACCACTGTTATAACCTCAGTATGAAAAGGGACCAATGGGCTTGGAAAGGTTGATGTCCATTGGATGAAACATTAAGTTGTGACCCTGTGCACTTTAAAGAACATGCTTAATTGCCTTGGTGGGAGGCTTTCATCTGCCTCCTAACAGCTGTCTAGTGGATCTCCTCCCTCAAACTTTCTGAGATTTTGGGGTCCTTGTGACATGGCCATTTAGCCCATTGTGTACAAAAAAGTGCTGCAGAGCTGAAACAACCTAACACAACATTAATTTCTTCCATTTCTTTTCAGCATCCATTTATAATTTTCATTTTCACTTCAATATTTTGAATGAAGTAAATATGAAATTAAATTATATGATTGAATATCATATTTTTTTTCATTTTTAACCAATTTTTGAAATTATGTCTAAGTGCAGCTGCTTGAGGGGGTATTTATTTATTTTTTTAGTCTTCATTTTAATTTGAATTTCTGTTGTTTTATTCTTTAGAATTAAATACTCTTTCATCTAGTATGTAATATGACATACACCAAATAGCCAAAATATTATAACCACCTGCCTAACATGATGTTGGTCCTCCACGTGCCGCCAAAACAGCTCTTATCCTGCGACTCTTGGACGCTACAAGATTTCTAAAGATGTCTTGTGCTATCTGGTAACCAACACTTTACCAGCAGATCCTTTAACTCTTGTAAATTACTTGGTTGAACCACCACAGATCAGATATGCTGTTCCAACCCAACCACAGATGCTTGATTGGATTGATGTCTGGGGTATTTGGAGGCTAGGGCAATACCTGGAAGTATTCCTCGTGTTTTGTGGACCATTCTCGAACAATCTAGGCAATGTGGCATGGTGCATTATCCTGCTGAAAGAAGGCACTACTAGAGGGGAATA